>OZ023197.1:3176888-4524592 GCA_963995505.1 Hypericum androsaemum
AGAGCTCCCTAGTTCAAAACGGATCAACCGAATATTCCAATGCAAAAACACAGGATTGTCATACCACTAAGCTGAGGTGGATGGGGGTACATTGATCGGGAATATCCGCCGCCACGAAGGAGCTGGCCACCACATCCTTGACGACGCCGTATCTGTTCACCCGACAACAAAATCACAAAATCAATCAACCTACAACTCGAAACCCTAACCATTAAGCTAACTTAAGAGAACGAGAGAGAGAGAGAGCAAACAAACCTAGTGACGGTGGAGAGGTGCTGGCGGACGTCGAAGCCCCGATCGGCCTCGGAAGGCGCGGGTATCGATAGACAAGACGCCAACGAGAGCAAAGAAATCGCGATAACCGCCACCCTCATCTTCCCGCCTCTTCCTTTCCTTATAGATTTCCTCGTAGTGCTCGTGGTAATTTTAGCCCTTTTTCAAAATTCTCTCTCTCGAGTCTTGGAAAATTTGAATCCGTTTCCGCAAGGGAAATGGGGCAAGCGAGGTGAGATTCGAAAATTTACAAGGGAACGGTTGTGGAAGGAGGCGGCGGCGGTTTGTGCTTTCGCGCTATAAATAGTGGCCGGTGGCCGCGTCCCGGCCGTGAAAGCGATGTGAGGTGGGCAATTAGAGGCGTCCACGTGTGGTTTATGCCAAGTTAAAGTTAATTGCGGTGAGTTTTATTTCCATCTTGAGTTATTCGAAAATAGGAATAATGATCATTTTGTCCTATACTTATTTAATAAGTCCTTTAGATCTTTGTAATTTGAAATTGTGCCACTTAGATCTCTGTACATTTTAAAATCGGACAAATAAAACTTGGATCAAATTTTATGATGATTGGAAAATGAAATAAATGTGATGATGTGGCACATTTATATTGACGTAGCATACTGATTTTTCCCAAATCACTAGAAAATTTAGCTGTAGTTTTTATTTGACCAATTTCAAAAAATAGAAGGGACTAAGTGGCCCAATTTTAAATACAATGACATAATTAAACTTTTTGAATAAGTAGAATGAGCAAAGTGATCTTATTCCTTCCAAAATATAACATACCTCATGAGTTACAAAGGTATCCCATGTATTTATTTCTGAAAATAAATTATTCTAGTACTTTATAATCTGACAGACTTGCATAATATTATACTTTAATTTAGAAATGCAAGATGATGTACGCAAAATTGATAAGCAATTAAATGCACAAGTAAATAGTATAGTGAGTAAGTAGGGTTTCGAACTGAGGGTTGAACACAAAATCAATGCCAATAATTATGTGAAGCGAGAAAATTAAAAGATTATAAAGATTGTAAAGTAAATAAAACTAGATCGGAAACGCAAATAAAAGATGAGTTGTAAATCAATGGAGATAAACGAGCACAATACCCTTATGGACTACCCATCTATGTCGAGACTATGGTTTTTATGAAGTTCTAACTAGTACCCGGAGTGTTCTAATGCATCTCCCTAACGCTTCCGCTCATTAGGGTGACAAAACTAAGCTAGAGTAGTTCATGATTACTAATCAACGCTTCCGCTCATTAATTAGACCAAGAATTAAACTAAACTCAATTATGAAGTTAACTCCTATCGGGTTATCCCTTAGTATCAAGATTCCTCATTAATACCTTAAGACATGTCAATTGACTCTTCCGTTGATTCTAATGCCTTCCGGTCCATTATTATCAACTAAAATCATAATCTAAGTGATCAAGTTAGATTAAGCATTAAGATCATCAATTGACAACTACTACGAAAGATAATCAAACCATAGCTAACATAGACGAGTAATCACATAATTAGGGCATCGTACTCACAAGAGAACTACTCGCTAAGCATGTTAACAAAGCACAATAGATTAACGAAGAACATGATAGCAATTAACATAGAGATAGAGATAGAGAAAGCTTAGTCGTGATGATCAAGCTTTGCCAATTCTTTCCCCGTGCTAACTGGAACCGTCCCTTTATTAAGCTCTAAAGGCTGTTCAAAATATTGCAGTAGTAATATCCTCGTAGTCACGCCCCCCGTGAATTGTCTCCTAAGGCTTATATATAGCCACGAATCTAATACAAAATTAGGAAAACCTAGAGGAGGTTAATCTAAATTGGAAGTTTAACTAGCCAAATAATAATATAAATAATATACCTTAAGTCCTAAAGCCGAAACAGGAGGCTAAAAGTCGAATATTTCCTTTAGCGGATCCGAAATCACAACTAAATAAGAAGTCGGACTAAAGCTGCGTTGGGCGAACTAGCGATCGCTAGTTGAGTAGCGGCCGCCAGTTCGACCCCTTCGTAAATCTCTGTGCTTCCCGACTAACGATCGCTAGTCAACTAGCGACGGGGAGCCCTTCCACTTTCACTGGCGGCCGCTAGTTCACTCCCCGTCGCTAGTTGGGCTACACAGCTTCATCGAATCTTCGTATTTTCCATTTTTGTCCCTCTTCCGCTCCGAATTTGGCTTCGACTATAAAAGACGAAATGTAGATCTTTCTTCAAGCTTTCCAACGGTATCTTATGCGTTATAATCCAATGCTCGAGTAGAAAGTTATGACTCTTGCAATATGATCTCTTGAAATCACCCCTCCAACGACCTTCATTGAGCCCCAATTTCCTACAAAATAGGACGATGGGTAGAAATCCATTCCCGAACATAAATATACTAAAATGATCATAAGACTTGACATGACATGATGAATATAACTCAAAACTTGACTAAACACACTTGAAACATACGACATAACATGAGCGTTTACACACTCATCACAAGATCAAGACAAAATTTCTAGTTGACATTTCATCATTGACAAAATTCTTCAAAATATCATTGAACTAAAATTTTAAAATCAAATCGGAAAAAATATGAAAAAAGTTGGTATGAAAAATATTAGGAGGGAAAAAGATGGGTATTTCTTATTTTTAATTTGTTTCTTAAAAAAATAATTTTTAGACCACATCATTTTATTTCTTCACAGCCCAAAAACTTCGATGAGGCACAACTAGGCAATTTAACAACTATTATTTAAATAAAATTAGATGTGCTTCAAATGTAGACAAAATAATTTTTTGTGTATAGCAAACTTTAATTCTAATATTTTCGGAGCTAAAAAGTTGGACATAATAACTCTTTATCATAAAACGATATTTACCAAGAAAATTGAAATGGGTTAAAAATCCACTCTGATTACGATAGGCAAAGAGGTCAACATCTGTAGTTTATAGGGCAAACCTTCCATCTTCTAAAATGAAAGACGTGAACTTTTGAGCTACCTACAACCAGAATCCTCCTAAAAGGCACACCCACTAGAAACATGAGAAAAATGGCAGCAAAGGAAAAACACCCCTCTACAAGACTGACGAGCTAAACCACATTCAAGCAGCAGCTTCTTCATGGAGGAGCATCTGGTCGAAGTGCCACACGCCTGCGATAATCGAAAAACACTTAGGAGGTTACAAACAGAGAAATCAAAGATAAAACCATATGAAAGACAGTCGCATAAATGATAATTTGTTCAAGGAATTAAGCGTGCAGCTAAACGTCTGAACCGTACCATGTCCCTGGCCGACTCTTCTCAGTTGAGCGACATATTCTGAGATCTTCTTGATGGCTTCCACCTATGCAGGCACAGGTTGAGATGAGAAGACTAGTTGACTACAATCACACATTAGCAATTCATCAATTATAGACAGTAAATGAGTATAACAAATGTACCTGTTCACCGAGGAACTCGCTTTCAACAAAATCAGCCAACTGCACATCATTGTTCTTGCAAGCCAGCTGCTCATCAAAGTCCCATTTGAGAAAAAGGGTATTTGACAGACGAGATAGAAAATCCACAAGTTGTAGTCACAAGCACAAGAACAGAGATTATAGTGTAACAATGTCTTACACTGTGCAAGTTAAGAAGCTTTTCATTGACCAGTTTCTCCAGAGATAAAGCAAGCTCCATGGCTGGACAACAAAACATTGCCACAAGTGAGAAATAAGAATCCAGATGTAACTCATTTTCAAGTATGGTCGCACCACCACACAACCTCTTCTACGTACACTTGATTTCATATATATGAAATGATGACGGAAAGATAATACTCGTGTTTGATCGATCAACACCAATCGAAATCTAGCTTTCAAACATGGCATACACACAATTGGGCAATGAATAATTGCATCTAATTAGATTCTTAAATCTAAGAGAAATCACATACAACAATTGGCAGAAAACTACCCGCAATTTAGGATTCCAGAACAAGATAATCACAAAGCGAAAGATGCCATCGCAACCACGGTCCGGTCACTACACTCACCATGCAGGGCATCTCCTTTCTCCACATGATCAAACTCCGAAAGCGGCATCAAGATGGATTGCAACTTCACTTTCCCACCTCTTTTGTTCTGAAATACAAAACCACAACAAAAGGTTCCAATCAAACAACAAACCCAACCATTCTTTGCACAGACAAAAGAGGAAAAAATAGAAGAAAAACAAGGCAAACAACAAAGCAAAAGATCATGTCGAGCTACCTGGTATTCCATCAACTTCTCAGCATGCTCCCGCTCCTCGTCGCTCGAATCCTTGAAGAACCTATTACAGAGCAACACAACACCCGTCAGCACAAACAAGATCGAACTCGAAACGAAAAATCCACGAATAACAAAGAGAACTCACTTGGCAAGACCTTTAAGGGCAACATTGTCCCTATCGAAGTAGGCAAACAAGGCATGATACACATAGGATACATTGTACTCCACACTGTCATTTCCAATCGCCAACAAAAAAAAATTTTAAACCCTAAAAGCAAAAACAAAAACAAAAGAAGAGAAATAAAAGGAGGGATAAGAGACGGACTTGATCTGCTCGTTAACGGCGGCCTCGCTCTCGTCGGCGTACTTCTGTCTGGCGAGGGACGCGTGGGGGAGGATCGGGACGAGGTCGAGCTCCTTCTTCACCTCCTCGAACGGCTCGAAAACGACGCCGGTCAGCGGCCTGCTGTTCTCCGCGACGCGGACGACCGTTATCCGCCCACCACCGACTGTCGTCTGCCTCCCCTTCACCGGGAGGCGACCGACCGGGCTGTCGACGAGCGGGAGAGGCGCCGCCAGGGGTGAGAAACCACGGGAGGCCTTGAGCATCATCATCATCTTCTTGGTTGGTTCGTTCTGTGAGGGTGGGAAGGAAATGGGATTGGTGAGTGGTGGAGTGGAGATATAGTGGTGATTGGGATTGGTAAGCGGGGCGTGGGCCGTTGGATTGGAGACACGTGGACGGTTCAGGTTTATTGGGGTAGTGGGGCGCGTGGCTGGCTCATGTAGAGTTCAGAATCAGGGCTATTTTTGGTAAACCGAAAAGGATACAACAGTAATTTTGGGGAAAAAAACAACAATAGTCAATGGATGGGAAGACCCGGAGTAATCTTTCCCCTATTTAATACTGATTTTTTTAAAGATATTTTAAAGAACAATTTCTTGGATGAACCGTTATAGAATATAATAAATATTAAACTGGGTAGGAAAAATTCTATCATAGATTATTTTCAACACGAACTTTAATCATGTTAGCAGGTTTCGAAATATCTAAGTGATTTCGAAAAATATTTATTGTTTAAAATAATATCAAGTGGTTGGCTACAGTTCGGAGTCGAAGTTTATTTTTGGTAAAATATGTTATAAATTATCTCTAATCTAAGCGAAATGAACATAGAGAATAAGTGTAGAGAACGGAAGAAAGTAGAGAATGAACTCATCTTCTCATTAATCATCATCAAGTTACATTACAAAAGTTACAACTCTTATTTATGACCAATATTTATCAACCTACTCACTACTCTACTAAACATACATCATGAATATAGTGTACCAAAAGTAAATGACAAGTGGTGATCATGGAGAAATGAACATCCACATATTAATTATATAATTAACTCACTCATTCTACCCAAAAAAGTATAATTAACTCATTACACTATAGCCAATATAGTTATCAACCTACCCACTACTCCATTAAACATACATCATGGAGATAGTGCCAAAAAGTAAATGACAAGTGGTGATCATGGAGAAATATACATCCACATATTAATTAATATAATTAATTCATAACACCTCCTCTTGGATGTCCATTAGAAGAATATGTCTCATCAAAACTTTGTTACGAAAAACCACATGGAAAAAATCATAATCAAGAAAAGAGTACATCATTCTTTTCAAGAGTTTACTGCCTCGTTAAAAATCTTGCCTGGAAAATCCATTAGGATAAAACCATGGTCAAAGAAAAGAATGCATCTATGTTCATTCTCCCTCTTTTTGTCATATCACTTGAGGTCTCCAACTCACATTAATATTATACACGTATTTCTCAAATACCATAGTGGGGTAGAAACTTCGTGAATAATCTGCAGGATTATCACCTCAACAAATATGTTGAATATAATATCTTCTTAAATGCAACATTATCTTCAGAAGATCCAAGAGAAATCACAAGATTCTAGAATAATCTGCAGGATTATCACCTCTTTTTGCCATGTCACTTGAGGTCTAGAAATCACAACATTATTTTCAAAAGAAGGCATCTATATTCATTCTCCCTCTTTTTGCCATATCACTTGAGGTCTCCAACTCACATTAATATTATACACGTATTTCACCAATACCATAGTGGGGTAGAAACTTCGTGAATAATCTGCAGGGTTATCACCTCAACAAATATGTTGAATGTAATATCGTCTTAAATACAACATTATCTTCAAAAGATCCAAGAGAAATTACAAGATTCTAGAATTTCTTAGATAATAAATTCAAACCAAACATATTTCTAACTACATAAATAGATAGAATCATATAAGTAGAAATTATTCGTAGTTTCCGTGAAAATATCATAAAATAATCAAAATTTCAATATGACAATATATGTTTAATTAATATAATTTCATATGCTATAAACTATAACATGCTAGTCAACTTAAATGTCTAGGAGCATATGATATACAAATGCTTACTAGACGGTTGGCTTAGACGGTGCTGTTGTTTGTCGGAGGTGGTGTACTTGATTAGGATCTACTGCAGTCGAGGCAAGTGTTGGACACTTTCTCCGTAAGACGAGATTGCCCCGTATATTTCAGTGCATACGGGCTACGGCAATCGTCCCCAAGATACAACGACTGTTAGGGCGTTTCCAAGAACGTTGCACACGTATCTCGAAATTTTTGGACGAACCCTAATATACCCAGAATTTTCGGACCTTGTTTTTTTTCTAAGTGAAGAACGGGGGAAAGAAGAAGACAACAATGCTCGGAAATACAATTGCTGCTGGGATGAGGAATTATAGCAAAGGGGTAGGCCTATTTATAGGTTAGAGGAGGCAGGGAGGCAGCCACCCCGAAGGGACGCGTCCGCTCGGCCAGCAGGTAGGCTTCCTATGTTCGTGGCCCTTCGATGGCTTCTGGATCCTTCCAGGCGCGCCCAGGCTGTACTGGCATCCTTTCACGAGAGATCTCGCACCCCTTCGTCCTTCTGGAAGCCTCCTGCACATTCCTGCCCGTCGTGCCTCTTCGGTGGTCATCCTGGAAGGCGCTCGCAGCTCCTCGTCGCTTCGGTAGCTGCGCAGCTACCTCCGGACCCGGGCAAAATACTTAAGGCTCCTCCAGCTCCTTGCGACGATGCGCACGTGATAAGTGCCAAGTGTGCCACAAAGTGCCCATTGCAATCTGCGTCCAATGCGCCATGCGCACACACGCTTGCGCGAGCGTGTGCGCGTGTGCGTGCGTGTGTGCGTGTTCTTGCTCGGACGGTACTTTGCACCGTCCTAGCAGGCAACTAGCGGTGGGTCAGCCTTTGGGTTGTCAATCAAGTTGAGAGGTAAGGAGAGGAATTCCTTAGAAATAAGGAAATCCTCCTTGCTCTATTCAATGTGGGATTGCAACCTTCCATCTTCCCTTTGGGCCTTTGGGCTTTTTGGACCTTCATTCACAAACCCAACAATCCCCCACGTGAATGATGACCAATGCATGCAGACTCTAATCGAAAGTTCTGACGTGTTATTATTGCATCGAGATAGGTAGCTTGCGGCTTTGAACCTTCTCTAGTAATATGTTATCGGATTTACTCGCTGCTCGGTGAACGCGATGTTTTGAACCGTCAGCTTTTGGCGTAAACTAAGACAATAACATTTACACAAAAATAACCCTAGTATATTTGGGTTCTCACGTTGTGTCCGTTTCGGCCATGGACCGTATCTTAGATTCATAAATGTTTTTCCCATTTGAAGCAGCCTCACTTCACACTTACATAGGTGATCTCCTATCAGGAGTATCTTGCCATACTCCACCTTTATCAAGGTATAGGAATCATTAAAAGCGTAATGCTTAACCTTACCACACCTCTGCAGGTTAATACCTGGGCAGCTTTTGAGAATGAGATAGGTTCCAGGTGATTAACTGAACCCTCCATAACTTAGTTGTCTCATTGAACCAAGTTTGTGGGATCTCCACTCATCATGGTTGAGTTACTGCTACGGACGTTCTTTAGTGTGTGGATTTTAATCCCATTCCCCTTACTGCGTTGTATATTTGATCTCTATTAATTTCTTTCGTAAAAGGATCCGCTAAGTTGTCCTTGGACTTTACGTAATTAATGGTGATCACCCCACTAGAGATCAACTATCTAATGGTATTGTGTCTCCGACGGATATGTCGAGACTTTCTGTTGTACAATGTACTTTGTGCTCTCCCGATTGCAGACATGCTATCACAATGTATCAATACGGGAGGCACCAGTTTGCTCCAGCACGGAATATCCTCTAGGAAGTTTCTGAGCCATTCAGCTTCTTCCCCAGCTTTGTCTAGTGCTATAAACTCCGACTCCATGGTGGATCGAGCTATGCACGTTTGTTTAGAGGACTTCCAAGACACAGCTCCTCCTCCTATGGTGAATACATATCCACTCGTAGATTTGGAGTCTTTAGTGTCCGATATCCAGTTTGCGTCACTGTATCCTTCTAATACAGCTGGATATTTAGCATAATGTATGCCATGGTTTATGGTATATTTTAAATACCGTAAAACCCTTTCCAGAGCTAGCCAGTGATCTTTCCTTGGATCACTTGTGAATCTACTAAGCTTACTAACTGAGTACGCAATATCAGAACGTGTGCATTTTGTTAAATACATCAAGCTCCCAATAATTTGCGCATACTTCAGTTGAGATACTGGGTTCCCTCGATTCTTGGCTAAGTGTAGATTTAAATCTACTGGAGTCTTAACCGGAGGTTTGTCAAAAGCTTCAAATTTCTTGAGCACGCTTTCCACGTAGTGGGATTGCGTCAAGATAATTTCGTCAGCTTTCCTAGAAATTTTTATTCCTAGTATGACGTCTGCCAGACCCATATCTTTCATGTCAAAGTGATTCTTTAACATGTTCTTAGTTTTCACAATAACCTCTTTATTGCTTCCCGTAATTAGTAAGTCATCTACGTAGAGACATACAATTACATAAGCTTCAGGTGTGCCCTTAATGTAAACACATTTATCGCACTCATTGATCTTAAATCCATTTGACAGCATTGTTCTGTCAAATTTCTCGTGCCACTGTTTCGGCGCTTGTTTTAGCCCGTATAGTGACTTGACTAGTCGACACACTTTATGCTCTTGACCGAGAGCCACAAACCCTTCAGGTTGCTCAATGTATATCTCCTCTTCCAGTTCTCCATTTAGAAAAGCTGTTTTTACGTCCATTTGGTGGATCTCGAGGTTATAGAGTGCTGCAAAACCTATGAGTACTCTAATTGATGTGATTCTTGTGACTGGTGAATACGTGTCAAAGAAATCATATCCCTCCTTTTGTTTGAACCCCTTAGCTACCAATCAAGCTTTGTACTTGTCGATTGATCCATCAGCTTTGTATTTTCTTTTTAGGATCCACCTGCATCCCAAAGATTTACAGCCCGGTAGGAGATCCACGATTTCCCACGTGTGGTTTTGCATAATGGATTCTATCTCACTATTGATAGCTTCCTTCCAGAGAGGAGCATCTGGACTGTACAATGTCTCTTGGATTATCCTGAGTTCTTTTTCTAACGCATAGGTTAGATAATCTGGACCGAAAGATTTGGTTACCTTCGTCCGTTTACTACGTCTAGGTTCATCATCTTTCTGATTTGACCATTGCGTAGTCTCGTGAGCCCTTTTCTTCAGACTTGCTTCCTTTCTTTCCTTATTAGGAAAGCTATCTTCAAAAAATGTTGCGTTCCTTGATTCTATGACCATTCCCGTGTTTATCTCAGGGTTTTCAGATTTATGCACCAAGAATCGATAAGCACTACTATTTTGCACATATCTGATAAAGATGCAATCAATGGTCTTGGGTCCTATTCTCACATGCTTAGGCTTAGGTACTTCGACCTTTGCTAGGTTTCCTTCCTTTCCATAGTTCATATGGGGTTTTATCCCTTTTCTTGTGTGGCAATTTGTTTAGAATGTGGTTAGCTGAGAGCACAGCTACCCCCACATGTTCTGGGGTAAGCCCGAGCTAATCAGCATAGCATTCATCATCTCCTTAAGAGTTCGATTTTTGCGTTCAGCTATGCCATTCGATTGAGGTGAGTATGGAGCAGTCGTCTGATGAATAATGCCGTGTTCTTGACAGAGTTCCTCAAACGGAGCTACATATTTTCCTCCTCGATCACTTCGGATTATTTTGATTTTTACGCTGAGTTGATTTTCAACCTCATTCTTATATCTCTTAAAGGCATCAAGAGCTTCGTCTTTGCCCTTTAGGAGATATACGTAACAGTATCTCGTACAATCATCGATAAACGTGATGAAATATTTCTTCCCGCCTTTAGTTTGCACGTGTTTCATATCGCAAGTGTCCGTATGAATTAACTCTAAAGGCGTAGTACTTCTTTCCACCGAATAGAAAGGTGCTTTGGTCATTTTAGCCTCCACACATACT
Organism: Hypericum androsaemum; assembly: GCA_963995505.1. Lineage (NCBI taxonomy): Eukaryota > Viridiplantae > Streptophyta > Magnoliopsida > Malpighiales > Hypericaceae > Hypericum > Hypericum androsaemum. The sequence continues at coordinate 3,187,836 of OZ023197.1, forward strand.
TCACATTTATCGGATGGGTTGAACTCTAGATTCGGTAATAAATTTAAACTTACTAACTTTCTTAGCGAGTTTAAATTTACGTGTCCTAATCTACCATGCCATAAATTAGAATACTCGGCCAAGTAAGAGGAAGCGTTAACTTTATTTTCACCGTTAAAGGTGCGAGGTACAGTTATTACATTCATCTTAAACAACCCCCTTTCTAGATAACCCTTTCCTATGAATTGACCCGCTTTGGTCAGTACAAACTTATCAGCCTCAAATACAAGCTTAAGACCGACTTTGCTTAACAGTGAGCCAGAAACTAAGTTCTTGCGGATGTCCGGGACATGGAGCACATCCTTGAGGGTCAGTTCCTTTCCTGAGGTCAGCTTCAGGACCACTTTGCCCAGACCGACGATCTTGGATGTTGCAGAGTTCCCCATGAATAGCTTTCGACCGGTGATCGTGATGTAGTTCGAGAACATCTCCTTGTCCGAGCAGACGTGGCGGGTAGCTCCTGTGTCCACGAACCACTCTCTCGGATTATCCACCAGGTTGGCTTCAAACACCACGGCTGACAGATCCATCTGAGACAAGTCTTCAGCCAGGTTAGCCTTTCCTTGGTTGTTCTTCTTCGGCTGGCGACAGTCCTTAGCCATGTGTCTGGGTTTGCCGCAGTCGTAGCAGTCGCCTTTGATCTTCTTTTTCTTCTTGGGCTCTTGCTTCTCCTGCTTATCCCTAGACTTCTTCCTCTTCTTGCTACCTTTTCCCTCGGTGAGGTGCACGGTGGTCTCAGGGTTGGCCTTGCCTTGCTTGACTTCGGACTTTCGGTTGTCTTCCTCGATCCTAAGTCTCACGATCAGGTCTTCTAGGCTCATGTCCTTCCTCTTATACTTGAGGTAGCTCTTGAAATCCTTCCAGAGTGGGGGGAGCTTCTCAATCATCGCAGCTACTTGGAAGGACTCGCTGAGTTGCATCCCTTCGGCTTGGATCTCGTGAAGGATCAGCTGCAACTCCTGCACTTGGTCGATGACCTTCTTGGAGTCCACCATCTTGAAGTCGAGGAATCGTCCGATGATAAATTTCTTCGTCCCGGTATCCTCCGTTTTGTACTTCTTCTCGAGTGAACTCCACATCTCCTTAGCGGTCTTGGCTTCTGCGTAGATGTTGTAGAGCGTGTCATCTAGCCCATTCAGGACGTAGTTCCGGCATAGGAAGTCGCTATGACTCCAAGCATCGAGGGCGTTGATCTTCTGTTGATCTGCCTCATTTTTTGCTACCTTCGGAGCCTCTTCCTTCAAGAATCGGACCAGGTTGAGCGCCGTCAGGTAAAACAACATCTTCTGTTGCCACCTCTTGAATTCGGTACCGATGAACTTGGCCGGCCTTTCGGCATGGATAGTTCCCGGAACCGCTGGCACTGGTGCTGAGCTTGTTGATGCCATCTTCAAGTACACAATCTCGTCTTACAATTGTTGTTTGTCGGAGGTGGTGTACTTGATTAGGATCTACTGCAGTCGAGACAAGTGTTGGACACTTTCTCAGTAAGACGAGAATGCCCCGTATATTTTAGTGCAGTACGGGCTACCGCAATCGTCCCCAAGATACAACGACTGTTAGGGCATTTCCAAGAACGTTGCACACGTATCTCGAAACTTTCGGGCGAACCCTTATATACCCAGAACTTTCGGACCTTGTTTTTTTTCTAAGTGAAGAACGGGGGAAAGAAGAAGACAACAATGCTCGGAAATGCAATTGCTGCTGGGATGAGGAATTATGGCAAAGGGGCTGGCCTATTTATAGGCTGGAGGAGGCAGCCACCCCGAAGGGACGCATCCGCTCAGCCAGCAGGTAGGCTGCCTGCGTTCGTGGCCCTTCGGTGGCTTCTGGATCCTTCCAGGCGAGCCCAGGTTGCGCTGGCGCCCTTTCGCGAGGGATCTAGCACCCCTTCGGCCTTCTGGAAGCCTCCTGCACATTCTTGCCCGTCGTGCCTCTTCGGTGGTCATCCTGGAAGGCGCTCGCAGCTCCTCGTCGCTTCGATAGCTGCGCAGCTGCCTCCGGACTCGGGCAAAATACTTAAGGCTCCTCCAGCTCCTCGCGACAATGTGCACGTGCGAAGTGCCAAGTGCGCCACAAAGCGCCCATTGCGACCTGTGTCCAATGCGCCATGCGCACATGCGCGTGCGCGTGCGCATGTGTGTGCTCGTGCTCGGACGGTGCTTTGCACCATCCTCGTAGGCAACTAGCGGTGGGTCAGCCTTTGGGTTGTCAATCAAGTTGAGAGGTAAGGAGAGGAATTCCTTATAAACAAAGAAATTCTCCTTGCTCTATTCAGTGTGGGATTGCAACCTTCCATCTTTCCTTTGGGCCTTTGGGCTTTTTGGACCTTCATTCACAAACCCAACAGGTGCCTGGTGGCAACTCTAATTAACGCCAAGTAATCTTGATTCCTTCGTCAAGATCTAGTTAATTATGGGGTCTGTAAATTCTAGGTCAGGGCTATCGGAGGGGATGTGACTGCCTCCGCATGGTTCTGCTTCATGGTGTTAGGTGGCTACCTCCATATGGTTCTGCTTCATGGTGTTAGGTGGCTGCCTCCATATGGTTCTGCTTCATGGTGTTGTGCTCATGCTGCTATTGAGACAATTAGTTATGGGGATGAGTTTGACTCGCTGATACTGGCTGCACTAGATTTGGAAGTTGTGCCATTTTGTATTGACTCGGCTTATCGAACAGCAAAGCTGCAAGGAGGGGCCTCGTTCTCCAAGCCTGAAAAAGGTAAAGTAGCTTTTCAAATACCAAAAAGATCTAGCTCCCAGATTAGAACACGGCTAGGAACGTTACTATAAGAGCTTTGCATAAGGAGGCCCTTGCCAACCCGGTGCTAGCTGGAACCGAATGGCGTGATGGGGTGCATGATGTGCATGATGAGGAAAAGGAGCTAGAGCGAGCAAATCGTACCTTGGATTTGGCCATCCAGATGGGGATGACTTGGGATGCGGAGGTCCCTGGTCTCTTTCAAGGAATTAGGGATGCAAGACGAGAGTTGGCCAATCCAAATTTTATGATCCGCCGTAATTTTGGAGACTTTGTGGTGAGCATAAGTAAATATATGGTTGGTGATATTCGTTTATATTTATCTTATTTTTTTGTTATTTTTAGGATAAATTTTGGTTTGATGGTCTCTTGGAGACTCTTGAAGTTACATACGTAGATAACGCCTATCATTAGATGGTGATGTATTTCTATCTAATATTTTGGCGGTGTATTTTGGTAAACTTAGAATAATCACCCTTTCGGGGACTCTTAGTTAAATAGAGAACCTTATTTATCAAAAAACAAATAATTTGATAATCATATAACTTTTTGTTGATGCCACAATTCTCTCCTTAATAATCAAACAATGATCCAACCGATTATCGGACCAGTAATATTTTCAATGAAGCAAACTTATAAAAACCATACCCATGCATAGTTGAGAAAAAACAATATTTTTTAAAGCAAGGTTGGAGAGCATGGGGCTGACCGAAAAATAGAGGATGCGTCTATTGGTCGCAAGGTTGCTTCAGCAGGTGAACTTGCTAGTTGGGGTTCAATGGAGATTGGAGGGAATAGGTCAAGCAAGCTCAGAAGTTCGAGCTTGAGGGCTGACTCCATGTGATTGAACGAAAAAAGGTGGTGAAAAAGTTGAGATGGTATTATTGATGGCGGTGTATCTATGGTCAAGGTGGAGCTAGTAGAGTCGGTTTGGTTTCTCAAGTTCTCATGGTTCTTCATGTGGTGGTATTTCATCAAGGTGGAGTTTGTTGAAGTTCGGATGAAGCTTCATGGTTCGTCCACAGGATGATTTCTCGCCAAGGTAGAGATTGTTAGAGATGTCGAGAAATTAAAGAGGAAATGATTTGTGGGCTTATTTCCTATTCTATTCGGACTAGGTTTTGGACTCATAATTTAACCTAGATAGCTTACTTGATGTACAATAGTTTGTCTCTATATAAATGCATGTTTTCCTAAGATTTTATATAGCTTTGTGACTCTGATCCATCAATAAAAAATTTTCTTTCTCACCGTGAACGTAGGCATTAGGCCGAACCACGTTATCTTTTGCTTCCGTGTTCTTTGTACGTTTTGTTCTCTAAGTTCTTGAATTTCTAATAGACCAAGACCGAACTAATCTGCTCTCCGGATTCCAATTTTGATCCCATTCTTTAGAGATCTTTCCTTGTCCTTCAAGCGCCATGGAGGAGCATTCTCTCACCTCTAGAATTTTCTTAATGGACATGCTGGTAAGGCCACAATCACAGAGTCTGCAATCCAACTGCCATCTGGCCCAAAACCCGGAGGATAGTTAAGCCTCTTAATTTGCGAATTCTATTTCAGAAAATATCACTCCCAGATTGACAAATTACAAGAACGCATATTCAATTTGGGAAAAAGTGGAGCCTTGTAAATGTATCCGACTTTCTCACCTATCAATTTGTTAGGATTTATATCTTAACTAAAATTTTAATGCAAAGAAATGATAAATTTTCTACATTTATAAAGAGTCTCACTACTCGTGCACTTGGCAATGTGGGGTTCTCAACAAGACCTCTCAAATGATACGATCAGGTCGAAGTTTGCATGAGCTTTGACTTCGCTAATGCGCGATGAAATGGAAGTCGTACGAGCACAACAATGGGCACAAAATTAACCTGTTCTGGTACTGTGTTAACATCTCCATAACCTACCCAAAATTTTAAGGCAATTGGTATATGAATTTTTCACACATATAAATAAGCTAACTATTTTTGTACTAAGCAATATGTGATTCTCAACAATATTTTATCCAATTCGAACTTATATTAATTGGTACATTGAGTGTACAAATTTAGGTGGTACCAACCAAAAATATATATATTCAATCATAGATTTTTTTTAAAGTAAAAAAGGTAAGCGGAAATGACTGCCAACTATGTATTGACCTAAGGGAGTTTTAATTTCCTCACTGCCTTCTTTTTGCTAAGTTCACCGAGCTAGTTGTTACATTTTCAATTTCAAATTTTGTAAATGAACCTTAGAATATTTGCTACCTGGATCCAAGTCACGTAATTTTTTTGGCTGTTATAGTACTGCTACATCTTTAGTGCTGATATTAGTTAAGTAAATTATATTACTAAGAAAAAATACCCGCCAAAATAGTAAATAATTATATTTGATATTTTTCATACCTATTATTGTTGGTAAGCACGCGCCTTCTAAAGTAAAACCGTGATAATACATCCAATTTCAATTAAATATGATACGATCATTGCTCATTCACTTAAACCTCGAAATTTATCCACGTCCATTATCCTACACCAATAACGGCTCGTTTGATCGCTTTTAGATAATCCGAGATTTTTTCATCCCATTGTAACAATAAAGTTTCCTATGTACTCGTAGCCTTTATATAAGATTTCTCCTCCAAGTACCTTCCGCTGTCGAATCCATCATGTACCTTCTTGTCCTCACATCGCAGCCCATTTTTGTCGGCCCGTTGAATTACTACTGGGCTGTCCAATCCTTCCGCCGATGTGGGCTGACTATTTGGCAGTTCTGACCTTAAATTCTTGGAAACTACTACCGAGTTTGTTATGAACTTAACGCCAAAATAGCTTGAATTGCATAATATGAAGTTTTTCTTGAGGGGTGCATAAGAAGTTGTTGGTAGCTGATCTCTCTTATTACTGAACTTGCAGATTTTCATCAAAGGAAAAAACTTTACTTTAGTATGATATTTTTAACCAATTATTATATGGTTTCATTCTTTTGAAACAGAGAATTTCACGTTGACACTTTTTGGTAAAAACAATTTAGTCATAGTTTATTTTTTTGGTACCATGTCGTTTGACTTTTTACCAAAACTACGTCGTTTTATTTTTTGAACAGTTCAAGTTGACACTTTCATTTTTTTTAGTCATAGTTAATATTTTGTCAATTGATATCCATGTGAATGATCGTGCTTGTCACTATATATTTTCCTCGTTTGCTCCGGTTGGACAAGTGGAACTATAATCATAAATCTCTCCTGCAAAATATCTTGTTTTAATGGTAACAAGAAGGATAAGTCAGATAATTATCTACTAGATTTTTGTAGATAATTTTTGACTTATATCTACATTGTGACTATTAAAGACAATATATTTTGTAGGAGAGATTTATGATCATCGTTAAGCCAAAGGACATTTAGTCTAATGTCACAAGGAGTGTACTAATTCAAGAAAGTTCAAAGTTCAAATTCTGACAACTGTAATTATGGTGTAAAAATTTACATTTTAAAAAAACCAAAATCTAGTTAAATTTTTTGGGCAGAAATCAAGGGGTGATGGTGCCGAAATAGTCTTTATTAATCACGTGCCGGAAAACAAGATCCAGCACAACAAGGTAAGTTAACTCCCTTCATATTATCTAAATGCACATCAAGTCAAACTGAAAAAGGAGTATCCGAAAGAAGATAATCAAATCATATAGATAAAACATGCTTAGAGAAGGAATATCCTACCCAATACCCTTCTCTAAATGAGTGATACAACTGTGTCGTCCAGTCTGGGCCAATGAGGGTCCGTGCTCAACTAGTCAGGTTGGCTAGTAAATGCTCCTATTCAACATTTCGGCCGACACAGAGAAGAGCTAGGGAGGAAACAAATTCAATAAAAATATGTCAAAAATCACACGCCGTATAAGAATTTTCATATCTTACCCAAAATTTTAAGCTGGTGAGTGAATAAATTTTTTACATTATAAACCAGTCCGATCCACTTGTAACTTTCGATATAAATTTTTTTCTAAAACCTTGTACCAGCTTAAGTCTTAAGACAAGAGCCAAAAAAAAACTCAAAAAAACTCATCCAAAAAAAAACTACACTGTTCGATATTTTTGACAAAACCCCAAAGTCAGCGAACTGTCACATCGCAAATGATCCCTCCTCCTAAATCTAGTTAAACATCCATGAGAGGGTTTTTCCGGATCTAATGAGAGGGTTTTTCCTAAGTCTAGAATCTATAATTAAAATAATAGTCGGGAGAAAAAATAATAATACCTAACAGTCTAGACCCTAAAGGTGATCTTCTCGATTATGTTATCCTTGAGATTACCAAAACCCCACAAAATAAAAATCCGACAATTTGAAAATAGGAACCTTCAGTAATATAAATTTTGAGGTTAGAATAAGAAAACCATGCATCTCGAAAATGAATCTATTCGTTTCCACGATGCCCATTAAATGCTCTCGCCTTGGAGGTCTCGTATGTTTTTTGTCCTTTGTAGGTGGTGAAGATGTCTGTTTCTTTTCTATAATTTATGTGCACTTTGTATCTCTAGGGCTCAAACTTCAAAGATTTCGTAGAATCGAAACAAGGTTCTTTCCCCAAATTTCGATGGTCTTACTTATAAGTTATGAATCTCATCTTCCTAGGGCTTGGGTTTCTGAATTCTATTGTACAAATAAATGCAATTTTTTTTGGGGGATCTTGTGGCATGCTTTAATTGGATGTTGAGGTCTGTTGCCCATTATAGGCATGAAAAGTGAATATTTCATTTTATCAAATAAGTTTCGATAAAAGTCTTCCTAGAGGTTACACGAGATATATAACAAAACCCCGGATAGCTTTTACCTATTGGAATCTAAAAATAAAATTAGAATTTGGTTACAAAATCCCGAAATGGAGTTAGACTAATAGAAGCATACCCGAACATCGAAGAAAATAGAATGAAGAATAAATTCTCTATTGAATTATGTAGTAGTTTTAACAAATGATTTTCACTTTATATTTATAATTAAATTTTGTCACAATTAATCATACATTATGTGAATAGTCTCAATTTGATTACGTGAGATTGGATAGAACCCTGAAATTAAGAGAGCTGAATCCGAAGAAACGACTTTTCTTTGTTTTGTCGACAACTGGTAAGGAGAAATTTGTCTTTGCACTCGAAGAATTAAATACCAAATTGCACTTTACCTCTTAAAATAGGACTCAATGATATTCGTTGCACGACAAGAAGGTTTTAGTAATTTAAGAACAGACCAACAGGACCATACAACTAGCTCTGGAGAGTTGTTTTATTTTGAGACAAGGAAAGAGGCGTGGAATCATGTGATGAACAATTAATGCAAGAGTTTGGGTCATTGGGATCATGGGGTTCTACGACACTTACAAGTTTCAATATTAATCACCCTCGAGCAGGGTTTCCATCTATATATTAATTCAAGGGTTAATTTTATGCCAGGACCTCATTAATCAGGATAGTTTTATATATTGTGTTGATTAACTATTGATAAAGTTTTGACACAGATTTCAAAAAGAACAGATACAATAAACCACATGATCAACTTGTTCGAATATTATGTTAGAATTTTTATATATAAACCAAGACATTAAGACAATAGGTAAGTAAATTTTTGACTTTTATGAACAAATTCACCTCCACTTATCCAGTGTAGGGATTTCAACACTAATCCAGTGTCTCCCAATAACGATGAAATTATTATACATCAACGACTTAACTCCACTTAAATAATGCAGGCATATGCCCTAGCTATGAAAATTTCCTATTTTCTTTTTTAGAATACCAAGTTTATTTTTTTAACAGGTAAATTTTATTAATATTAATGATATTTACAAAGTACAAATGAAAATCTGAAATATGAGCTAATATAAAGTTTCCTTGTAAAAAGTACTAAATTGCAATTGCACCCTACCTCAGGGCAGTAAATACCAAGTTGAAGTTTAGGAAAGTGACTGAATACCGAATAAGAAGACTAGTCACGAGACCGGTCCATGGTCACCTTCGAACAATGTCTAAAAGAGACTGAAACATGTCGGGAAGAAGTTAAAACGTAGTTAGTGCTCAGTTGTTATTGGGTCACAGTTCCACTGATATGGAGTATCTAAATTCCACTTTCTCTTAAGGACAAATTACCCTCAGGTCCCTAGATTATAGTTTTATCACTCACAGGTCCCTGTATTTCAGAAATAGTGTATGAGGTCCCTGCTTTTTAGAGAAATGTTGGTCTTGGATCCCTGGCTGACGTCATCACCCTTTGTTTTGTTTTTTTGTCATGTGAAATGATCAAAATATCCTCGAAAAAAAATAAAAATTATCATCTTTAACCTCAAGGACACACTCATTATTCATTAACACTTTTCCAGAAATCCACCTAAAATTTTTTGAAATCAAATAACATATTTTTCTATCACCAAATCATCAACCAAACACTAAATCAATTTTTCTGGGTTCGATTTCCATCACGAGGAGATGGGGAGGCCGACTTCGGTTCATCTTCTACTTACAAATTGAAAACTCTATGGAACCCTAAGGCATATAAGTTTTCTGTTTCATGGTTCATCTTCTTCTTGTTGGTTTATGAACCCCAAGTTTTCTGGGTTCAATTTCCACCACCAACGCCCGGTTTTGGTTCCCTCCCGCCGTCGCGAAAGGAGGAGAGGTCGGAGCACTACAACTTCTGGCATCGGTGTCAACCGGAGGGATGTCCCTCTCCGTCGTCTTCCTCGAAGGCATCGGCCTCGTCGAGTAATCCTCGACCCTCCTCGCCGTCGTCTTCCTCGAAGGCCTCGGCCTCGTCGAGTAATCCTCGACCCTCCTCGCCGTCGTCTTCCTCGAAGGCCTCGGCCTCGTCGAGTAATCCTCGACCCTCCTCGCCGTCGTCTTCCTCGAAGTCCACCCGCGACCTCTCCCTCTTCAAGAAAATTAGATTCATCGATGAATCTCTGGGTACGGGGAAGAAATCGATGACGGCGCTGAGGATTTTATTTTTTTGGTGAAGGGAATTGGGATTTTCTTTGGGATAAGAATTGGGATTTTTATTTCCGTTCATCTTATTTTTTGTTTAATTTGGTTAAGTGTTCTTGTTTTTTTTAATTTGGTTTGGTGTTCTTGGTATAGTATTTTTATTTGTTCTTGTTTCAAGGTTGAAGATGAAGATTTTTTATTTTTTTGTTCAAGGGCATAAAGGTCATTTCACATGACCAAAAAATAAAAAATCGAGTGCTGACGTCAGCCAGGGACCTCAGACCAACATTTTTACAAAAAACAGGGATCTCATACACTATTTCCGAAACACAGGGACCTACGAGTGATAAAATTATAATCCAGGGACCTGAGGATAATTTGCCCTTCTTTTAATGCTGATGCCTCCCAATTAACAACCGAAACCGAGTAAATTACATGGGTCAATATTCGTTTCTTGGTATTACCAAAAAATATGGATTTCTTGAAGCTTCCATTTCAGAGTGGATGCGGAAAGAGACGGACCTTAAAATGTAAATCTGACGAGTTGGTAAGTGGATATATTGTTTATGTTAACCTAAAATTTTAAGTTAACGTTCCTAAAAAAAATTAAGTTAACGAGTTGTGAATTTTCATTATTAATAATCAAGTTCACTATATATGCAATTATTAATATGTTAATCTCAACATAACCTCTCAATCTTAATACAATAATTTGATTCATTTTTAGTACTTACAAATAAACATGCACAATCATTCATCGGAAAACGAATGGTTATTGTGATCTAGGTGTTTATCGGATTTGACGGGTCAAGACCTCTCCTTGTATTTTGACTCTCTCGTTGATTGATTCTGTTTGTGGTTCAATCTTGAGACTTTTGGTATTATTTTGTGTGACGATTTTTATATCGTTCAATTTAGGTTGTAAGTACCATATTTATAAATAAAATGCTTAAGTGATTTGATTTGACTATCCATATCAACAAGATGCACCTTCTTTTCTGGCACACATCTTGAGAGAACTCCAAGGTTAAACGCGTTTGGCCGGAAGTAGGATCAGAATGGGTGACCTCCTGGGAAGTTTCCAAGGGTGCGTGCGAGTGAGGGCAAAGCACGCTGGAAAAGACTCGTGTTGGTCTGTAAAGATAGTCGATCGAATCATAGGGACATTACATTGATAAAAATTCAATATTTGTACAAGTTGCATGAAATATAGTGCTAAAATCTCTATACACGAGATACCGAGTGAATGAATTTTCAATGCTTATAGTAAATAAGTACTAATACGATAGTTAGATAATATTTTGATGGTTGGCGTTGCATATGAGAGTACTTTTTTTTGAGAGGTCATATGAGAGTACTATTTAAGGCTCCATGATTATTTTATTTTTTTACATCGACGCGCTCCTCGATTACAAGATATCACTTTCCTATGACCAAAAAACATCCACGGGAAAGTCCAAGTTTACGAGCTAGCTAGGTAGAGATACATTAATGGACATTAAAAAAGAAAAGTGATAAACTAAATATAGGGAAACATTTAAAATATAAAGATACAGAGCCGGAGCCGGAGCCTAACTAATATTAGAATGTTCAACTAGGTCAAATTTCTAGGAGCTAGCCTCATGTGTTATAAATGCTTCCACGTGAATGAGTGTGCCATAACAAACATTCACGTAGAGAGACTAGCTATCCTCGACTCGCTTTGGTCTTTCTGTACCGTGCGGAGTATTTACCACTTATAAAAAAAATTATCTACCAGAAAATAAGTTGGTGTAAGTAATAAAATATTTGATTTTTTTTAATATACCTTGGATAGAAGTGTTATAAATGTTTGTTCAAAAAGTCTTATGAATGAAAAAAGAAGTTTGAAATTAACATAATGCTAGTTACAAAAGTGATGAAATTATTTGTAAGAGTGGAAAATCCGCATACTGTTAGGAAATCAACAACGAGAGAACAAAACCATAAAAAACACAGACACAAGAGATTACGTGGTTCGGCCTAATGCATACGTCCACGGGGAGAAATGATAACTTTTATTGATGATAACGAGTCACAAAGCAATGCATAACCCTAGGTAACATACCTTTATATAGAGGCAAATCCTTGTACATCAAGTAAGCTATCTAGGTCAAATAAGGAATCTAAAATCGAGTCTGAATAGAATAAGAAATAGCTGACAGCGCAACCCGACGGACGCCAGGCCCGCAAACATGCCGTCGGACTAGGCGGGCACTGGCCCCGCCACACTTTTTCTTCCTCTTCACTTCTTTCCTCTTTTCTCGCCATTCTTAACAATCTCTATCTTGGCGAGAAATCATCCCATGGAAGAACCATGAAGCTCCACCCGAACTTCAACAAACTCCACTTTGACCAAACACCGCCCTATGAAGAACCATGAGATCTTGAAAGACCAATCCGACTTATCGACTCCACCTCGATATATAGAGACACCGTCATCAATAAGACCATCTCAACTTTCTCTCTTCCTTTTGTTCAATCACTTGGAGCTAGCCCCCAAGCTCGAGCATCTTTCGAGCTTGCTTGGAGTCTTTCCTCCAACCTCCATTAAACTCCAACCTATACGTTCACCTGTTGAAACAACCTTGCAACCAATAAACACTCCTCTATTTTCCCGGTCAGCCTCATGCTCCACAACCTCGAACCATTTTTCTTCTGTACCTTCTTGTCTCAAACCAATGCTACGTGACATAGCATACAAAGGGCAACATTTTGTTCCACCAAGTAAAACCCTTGACATACCACGAACTCTACCGTTCGGCCTTGAGTGAGATACCCGATTCATCCGTGGTGCTACAAATGGCTTCACATTCCCCAAATAAAACCTACCCAACACCATTGACGTCGACGTTCCTTTAGACAATCATATCGGGAACTTGCTAACTTTGTCTCTGCGAATCCCAACTGCACTCAAACCATTCATGTCAAGTCTTCTCTCTATCGCACACGAGCTTTTCTCCCCTCCATTGGAACCCAATGAGGTGACTTCACCTACAATCGTGTTCCCCACTAACCTGTAGATGTTTCTAACATCCCTGTCACCCTTCATCACCAACACAGTATCCTTCTCCACCTCAATTAGTTCACCTACAACCTTATAGCTCTACACACTATAATCTAAGGCTCCTAATGAGATAAATTTCTCTCCAATTTCGGAACATGCCTAACCCCACATAACTTTCTCTCAACACCATCCCACATCTTGATTCGGATATCACCTATGCCAGCAATTCTACAAGTAGAACCATCACCCATAGTCATCATACCTGAATCAATGAACTTGTTGGTGTCGAACCACCCTCTCTTGGACGTCACGTGGAAAGAGCAAGCGCCATCCAAAATTCAGGAATCAAAATGCTTTGGACCTGACAAAACAGAAAGATAATCAACATCTGACCCGTCCGAATTTGAGGTCACATTCACGGAACCTGATCATTTTCCCTTGCGATCCCGATTTCTTCTAGGGCAATCCTTCTTCACGTGCCCTTTTTCTCCACACTCAAAGCAATTTCCTGTGAACCTCCTTGACCCCGACTTGGATCCCTTCCCATCTCTTTCTCCTCCTCGACCATGGCTACCCCACACAACCAGTCCTACTATTTGTTCATCGCCAGTTTTTCTCCTTTGCTAAAACCCTAGCAAAGCACCTGTGATATCCTCCAACACCAGAGACTCCTTCTCCCAAGTTAAGGTTATAACCAAATTCTCGTAGGATCCTGGAAAGAAATTTAGCATCAACAATGACTCGTCTTCTTCCTCGAACTTCACATCAACCTTATCAAGTTGCTCACAAGTTTACTGAAACCATTAATATGTTGGCTCAAATCCGAGCCCTCCTTCATCTTGAGCTCGTACAATCTTTGCTTAAGATAAAACTTGTTCGAAAAAGATTTAGACATATATCTAGCCTCTAATTTCTTCCATACCTCAGCTGGTGGCTCCTCACCCATGACATGATACATCACATCGTCCACCAAGGACAAGCGAATTGTCGCCGCCACATTGGCCCCCATCTTCTTCCTCTCTTTTTCCTCCATCTTCTCGTGCTTCTTCTCTGAGAGCGCGATGACCATCCCTTGTTGCATGAGGAGATCCTTGACACGCCTTTGCCATAACCCAAAATTCTATGAACCATCGAACTTCACAAGAGCAAACTTCGCACCGCGATCCGACATCCTCCAACCTTAGCTCCGATACCACTTGTTAGGAAATCAGCAACGAGAGAACAAAATTTGCAAATAACACAGACACAAGAGATTACGTGATTTTGCCTAATGCCTGCGTCCACGGTAAGAAATGTGAATTTTTATTGATGATACCGAGTCATAAAGCAATGCATAACCCTAGGTAACATACCTTTATATAGAGGCAAAATCTTGTACATCAAGTAAGCTATCTAGGTCAAATAAGGAGTCCAAAATTGAGTCTGAATAGAATAGAAAATAGCTAACAGTGCGCCCCGCTATACCTTTTCTTCCTCTTTGCTTCTTTCTTCTTTTCTCGCCATTCCCAACACATACTCAATATCTTAACGATTTGAGTTGGATACGAAGATTTCAACATACGATCCAAGTGATTGATATTGTGTGCATGGGCTTGTTTGAAGGAACGCGTTGAGATTATCATAAATGTGAAAAAAATTTACTTACTTGTCGCCTTGTAGTTTTGGGTTAGATATAGTTATTCTAATAGACACCATTGATAAAGCTATACCTATTTATAATCCAATAGTTTTTGACTTTGAATAACATAAATTAAAAAAAAAGTCTTACGGATATTCTCGAGACTTGACCACACTAGGCTTCTCTTCCATCGTGCTTCTGAATAGGACCCATCTCATAATATATAGTCCAAAGTTTCAATTACCTTATCATTATAATTAGCTAGTTCTACTTGGTGGCAAAAGAAAAAGGCACAGCCACCAACGTACGCGAAGATACAAAAGACACACCAAAAAAGGGCCTCAAGACAAAGAACACAAATCTCAATCCGTGTCTAGAAACATAGAATAACGAGGAGGCACCTTTTTAATTACAAGCTTCTCACACGCTTTTGCGGCGGTCAACTGGAACCGTTGGCTTCTGTCTTTCCTTGTAGCTACAACCTGCTGCCCTAAAGCGAGTTTACCTCTTTAAAGAAAGTAGGGGGAGCACTAAACTGCGGAAATAGCACACCGCAAAACCGTAAAATTGAAAAAATGAAACCGCAAATTTGAAACAGTGTTGCGGTATGATGTGAGACCGATAATGCACAAATCAGGACGGCTATGGTGTCTGTTTCGTACCGCATTACGATTAAATTTTAGTAACAGTAATAGCCTTGTCTATATATATTTTTTGTAAAATTTGGTTTTTTTCTTCCCCTATGGTCCCCACCACGATTCAGTATCGAATCATCGGGTCATCGATTGGTTAACCGATGTTCCGGTTTGAAAATGGTTGACTATGATTATGGATACTAATTGTGATTGTAATCGTGATTTCTTGATTATGATCAAGATTTAAAAAAATCAAAACATTCAACCAGTTATTATGATTAAATCATACGTTAATCATCTGTTCATTTAAAAGTTTAATTCAAAAATAAAAATAGAAATAAACTCATTTCAACTAAAAAAATTCCAAATCTTTTATAAAAATAAATATCATAAATTTGAAAATTAAAAATTTACATTCCTTTCTTGCCCCCCTCTTTCTCTCCTTCCCATTGTTTTAAACATGGCACAAAAATGATTTTTTAATATATAAGTAATAATCACATTGGTCCGGATACGCTGATATTTTTTTATTTAAAAAAACAGAAATTCTTTTATAGTCACCAACTATTGATCTGGAAAAAATTATTTGATACCGATACAATCAAATGCCCAAGCCACGCATTCTAAACATTTATGGTGAGAAAGGGAACACCGAGCTTAAATAGGAAGTTCGGTCAATCTTTATATGTAGCAAATTCCATAAGTATTCTATATTGTGACTATAAAATTTATTAACTCAGAAAGTTATTGATCAATTGATAATAGCAATTTTTTTGTTGCAATTTGATAATGCGACACCGAAATTTTGAATGCAACGAGAATAATTAGAGATGAAATTTAACTAGATTTAAGTTTAAACAAATAAAAATATAAGATTCATATTTTACTAAATATCATACCTTATGTGTGTAATATCAAAGAATCATTACTACATGATATTATAAAATTATAGATTCATATATGGGTCTTCCTAAAAATTATTATCTTATTAATTTAGGAAAATCACTAATATCTTAGATTGGACTAATTTCGAGATGAGAAAATATATTATTTACTGAACTTTTAATTGATCGAGGGCTAATTTATTAAAATTTTACTGTGAATCTAATCGATTCTCAATTATCCCAGCCAAAAATAATAACCTTATGACTGGAAAGAAACTAAGTTGGAAAGCTTTATAAATCCATTGATTTGCCAATATCTTGGTTACGTGTCATAGCCTTCTCTGGAATAGAATCAACCTCACAAATAGAAATATGATGTGTGCATTTATTGGCTTTACCAAATTGTTTTCTTAACTTATGTTATCCAAAATTGAATATCGTCAAATTTTATTTAGCGAATTACTTTCTTAATAATATTTCATTCGTAAAAATTGCATTCAAAACTTACTAAATTGTAATCGTTAACGTGGAGCAAGAGGACCAAGAGAATCCTTCTTAATAAATTAACTTACTCTCCTATTTAATAAACAACCAATAAATCATCCAACTCAATTATTTAATTCTAATGAAGTTCCTCAATAGGTTGTGTCTTCGATCTAATTGCCTTAGTTCCCAACCATTATAAATATCCATGTCCCACCTCTCAATTCTCTCAAGAGTTCCTCTACTATATAGTATAGTACCACTCCATCTCCTTCACTCGAAATATATATTTTCCAATATCTATTAAAACTCTTTCCCTATTATAATCTGTTTGGCAACCAAATTAAAATTAATATGGGCGGAAATTCTCCATGCGCTTCTTGCAAGTTGCTTAGGCGCCGATGTGCCACAGATTGCATTTTCGCTCCTTTCTTCCCTGCGGATGATCCCCACAAGTTTGCCATTGTCCACAAGGTCTTCGGTGCAAGTAACGTCAGCAAAATGTTGCAGGTTTGTGTCTTAATTTGTCTTTTCCTAGTACTTCAAAAATGTTCGACTCCAAATTTAGAGATTTACATTATTTTCTAAGTTTGTTCATACTTGTTCTTGATTTAGGATAAAAATTTGATACTGTATTTTCCGACCCATTTTGAACCAAAAAATATTAGGAAAAAGTTGTCGAAAGATGGATCCTCGGTGGAATAGTGGACGGGCATCCCCAGAAGTTCTACATATTTATTAATAGAATATTATATCAAGTGAATGTTCATCTATTGACTTCTCAAAACCAATATTTGTCGATTGTAACAAGACCTATATAGCTAGTGATATTTGTCTTCTGGAAACAACCTGGTATAGGAAAACACGCTAACGTTTTTCAAATTCGGACTCGAGATCTCTTAATAACATTATGTCGGGTCTATTTCAGGAACTATCAGTCCACCAAAGGGCGGACGCGGTGAGCAGCTTGGTGTACGAGGCGAATGCGAGGGTTAGAGACCCTGTTTATGGCTGTGTTGGTGCAATTTCCTACCTCCAAAATCAGCTGTCGCAGCTCCAAATGCAGCTAGCTGTAGCCCAGGCAGAGATTCTGTGCATCCAGATGCAACACGAGCCAGTGGTGATGCCTTTCCCTCGTCAAATGATTGACCTCGACGATCAAAAATCATCGTTTCTCATTGAGAATAATCTCCCCCAGTATTTTAATTTTGGTTCTTCCACTTCAAGCAATGTAATTCACGAGTCCCTCAAGAGGGAGAGCATCTTTGGAGACATGATTTCTTAGTTATAATATGAAGTGTACTTGACCAATTGATATATGCGCAGACTTATCTTGAACAAGACTTAATGAATGAGACGGTTCTTTTAATTATATCAATTTTATTAACAATGTTTGAATTAGAAAAGTTGCTAAAAAAACTAAAATCATTTATCATTTATACCATCGCGAAACGAAAGTACTCGATGATTAAAAGTAAATGGCAACTGAAGGTTGTAGTTTACTTTTAGTGGGACCATGGTAATTAATTAGATGATCAAGTCAACTCTAGCATGTGACTCGTAGAGTGAACGGGATTATTATTTTTTCTTTTGGAGTGAGTGACCCATTTAAGAATACGGGGGTCGGTGGCCTCACATCTACTACGCAATTCCCAGACATAAATTCCAGCAACTGTTTAATTAGAGGGATTCCAAATAAAAGGAAAATTAGAAACAAAAAATAGCATTGGTTAACCCCAATTGTTCGTATAATGTTTTCATTTTCTTCTTTATAAGAAAAAAATATTATTACTCTGGAGACGAACATGTGTTATACTCGTCATGGTGAAGATTGTGGGTTGATGAATAGTATTCCAAAACTTATATCCAACCAAAAACTTAATGAGAAATAGATTAGTAATTTTTTACATATTTATAAACAAAATATAACAACCCAAGTAAACTAATGTGGTAATTTCAACACGCTTATTTAAACAAAATTTATCTGGCTAAAAGAAATTTCACTTCAGTAACGTACGATGATAGAAAATATGCAAATAGATCAAGTTACGAGATTAACTGTTAAAAAATATTTATTCTAGCAGCACACGGAGTGTACTAATTTAAAGAGGTCTAGAATTCTAATCATGTTCGAATCACAATATTCATCCTAAAATATTCCGGTAGTAAATCAAACCCAATTTCATTTCTGCCCAAAATAAATTAAACCCAATTTCCCGACCAAAAACTCAAACCCAATTTTTAATGTCCTAGATAGAATTGGATTTGAGAATAAATTACATCACGTACAAAGCCACGTGTAATTGAATCATAGATTCATATAACTTATTTTTTAGGGATCGATTCATATAACTTATTGGGTTATCAAAAAAATATTCGTGTTAACTTGTTCACGTGGACGGCAGTGCTAGGTAGTGCTCAGTTCGTGGAAGTACACAAATAAACCAAATTTCATAGTTTTTTATTTTATTTTGCATTTTTTATTAATATGAATCCGTTTTTATATTGTTCATCATGTCAAAACAATATCCTAGAAGGTGATGAAGAGAAAAAAAAAGCTACATCTAACTTTAAGATTCCTCAATGCTCTTTCTCAAAATTTAGCAGGTCTTTTAACACTAGAGTTCTAATTAAAAATAATTCTTTCAATAACGTCATGTACCATATGAACTAACTTTTTTTTTAGCTGTAGGCCCAATTGAAGAGATTTCCAGATGTGGGGTTGATAGACACCACCTCCCTTGTGATTAATTTATGATTAAGAAAGATAGAAGCAGCTAGTTGTACTATTTTCAAATTTATGTGACGAATGTGTTGAATTCCACAGTTTCCACTAAGATCCGTCTGCCCGATTGGCTTGTTACGTTCTTAGTTGGCAAATAAAATGCCAAAAAAGCGAAGAACACTATAGTTTGTTTAGAATTTCCAAAATAAATGAAAAAAAAATAATTTGAGATAAATTTTGTTAAAATTTTAGAAACACAGATTCAATCAAAATTTTCAATCAATTTCATTATAATTTTTTTCTTTTCCATTTTTTTTATCATTCCAAACACACTTTTAACAGCTTGCTACATATGATCCATATATAAGGTATTATCTTGAAACATTTCATGTACGGGTTACATGGTGCTGGTAACATATTAAAGAAGTTAATTGGGTGCTCCCTGTCGATTTTTTACGAAATTTTACTACAGTATGATTTTACTAACGCTGCAGTTATAACGTCTTACGAAAAAATTCAACACCACACTTGTAATATGCTCATATTTATAATACAATTTACTAATAAAAAAAGTTAATTAGATGATGAGAAATGGCCTAAGCAAGTGAGACAATAAAAGAAGGTTAATCAATAAACTGATTCTAAAAAATATTTATTATTCAAAAGAAACAAGAGCAGGTTTCGACTTTCCCTTGGTTTGTTGAAGACTATTTTACCCAAACTAATTTTATTTTATTTTTAAACCAGGATTTGGTTTGAGTTAGAAGAAATTTGAATTAATTTAAGTAAGACTTTATATTTTCAAATAAAATAATCCTAAATTTTGAATGTAGCACACACGATCGGTCGGGATGGCTTGCATAATTATAAGGGATAATTACTTTCGGCCCCTGAGATTTGCCTAAATTACTGTTTTAACCCCTCATGTTTTGAAACCCAAACTTTGACTCCCATAGTTTGCTTTTATTGAACTCTAAAACCCCTGCCGTCGAATCGAGAAAATTTTCCAGCATGGAACACCTGAAATGACCCATTTGTCCCTCGATTAAAAAAATAAAAAAATTCTTTCTCCTCCCTTCCATTGTTGACAAAAACTTAACCTAATCATATCAATCGAAACAAGTCGAATACATGAAGGGGTCTAGGTGCTTGGTTCTTCCATTTGACTGAGCATCTAATGGAATTTTTAAACTGAGAAGTTGGGTCGTTGTTGAATGGGTGTGATTCCTTATGGTTAAGAAGCTGGGTAATTTTTGTTGAACAAGATGCATTCGGCTAGGTAATTTTTATTGTTGAGGGGGTCCATTCCAAGTTCACAAATCCATGGATCCAGGGTCGAAAATTTATTGGATGTTCGAAAGGTATACTTATCCATTCCAACTTCCAGATTTCACAACAGTTACTTGGCTCAGTAGCAACCCAAAATCAACAAAAATCTCCAATTCTAATTAAATTCAGATTCTAATTAAATCCAGATTTCGCCATTTCCAATTGCTGGGTTTTTTTTTGCCTTGTTAGGTCTTCTTATGGTTTATACGAAGAAAGAGATGATGGTTTTGGTGGTTTATGCCGGAGAGAGAGATGGGAGAAAAGTAGAAGGTGAAGGGACGAAGATAGGGAGGAGGGAGGAGGGAGAGTATATTTTTTTTGTGATATTTTAATTGAGGGATAGTTGGGTTATTTCAAATGCTCTTACAATTCCGATGGCAAGAATCTTAGAGTCTAATAAAAGCAAATTATGGGGCTAAAATTTGAGTTTTGAAATAGGAAGAGTTAAAATAATGATTTAGGTAAATCTCAAGAGACTGAGAGTAATTTTTCCTAAATATAATCGTGTAGAAATCTTCTAGATCTTAAGGAGTATAAGATCAGATTGTAGTTGGTGTAGAATTATGTATTAGCAATACTATGGAGGACACAAAATTTTAATCGATACAGGATTTTGATGGGACCGCAACTTATTCTATACTATGTACATGTAGAATGTATATATTATTTATATCGATGAAATTTTACCTTTGAAAAAATTGTCGGTTTTTTGTTTATACTCGCAAGACTAATCTGGAAAGCAAGTTCACGAACGTTATAGAATTATCAGTGAGAAACTTGACTATTCCACACGGGAGAGGACAACTTTTTGATTGATCGGAAACGTGAGTCAAACTAAGGTCACGTGTCCAACACAAAACTTTGTTTCTAGATTGATCCATCAAGAAGAATGTTAGGGATTGTTCCAAATTCCTAATTAGAGTAGGGCTCTATTTTCTGATCAGAATAGAGTGTTAGTCTCCTATATATATACGGTCTATGCCTAGGTCTTATTTGTACTAGTTGAGAGTTGTGAGGTAGAGAGAACCCTCACGGAGGCCTTGTAACCGATTGGACTCATATAGTGGACGACTCTCATTTGCCCGTGGTTTTCTCCCCGTCTTGGGGTTTCCACGTAATTCTTGTGTCTTGTGTTTTACTCGTTTCAATCTTATTTCTCAACAATTGGTATCAGAGCCGGATCTGAGTTTCGAGTATTCGAGTTTTGAAAAAAAAAAATCAGTGAACAGTAACCGATTTGGGGAAAATCAGGATTTAGGATTTCGAAACCCTTGGAGCCGCCAGCCGCCAGCCACCACCGCCGCCCGAGTCCAGCCCGCCGCTCGTGTCCTCGCCGTCGCCTAGAGGAGGCGACCACCGCCTGCCGTTGAAGAGAAGCTCGGCGTCGGGGAGAGGAACCGCCGTTCGCGAGGAGAGAGAGAGCTCGGAGAGAGCCAACCTTGCCTCCGACCGTCCCCGCAGTAGCTCATCCGACCGTCCCCGCCGCTTAGAAGAAGAAGAATCGGGGAGAGAGAAAGTCGGCGGAAGGAGAGAGAGAAAACAAAATCATATTCCCGAGTTGACTTGGTCAACGGCTTGACTGGTTGACCGAAAGTCAACTATTTTGACTGATTTTGGTTTTCTAACCGGTTTTGAGCTAATTTCTTGGTTCGAGGTCAAGATGCGCGCTATTCTGACACATTTAGAGCTGGATGAGACTCTACTTGATGAGAAGTCGATGCCTTCGAGTTGGGATGCTGCGATGAAGGCGTCAAATAACCGTAAGGCTGTGAGTCAGATCCAGTTGCATCTGTCAGATGATATATTGCGGGACGTGTTGAAGGAGACGATAGCTTCCTCATTATGGGCAAAGCTTGAAAAGCTGTGCATGCCCAAGAGTTTGACCAATAAGTTGTGCTTGAAGCAACGACTATTTTCTATCCGGACGCAAAAAGATAAGTCTGTTCATGACCACCTTAATGAATTTAAGGATATAGTGGCTGATCTTAGAACTCTGGATGTGAAATATGATGATGAAGATCTTGCTTTATTGTTATTGTGCTCGTTGCCTGCTTCTTATCAGCAATTCAGAGATACTCTGTTGTTTAGCCACGATACTCTGAGTTGGGATGATGTTCATGATTCGCTCTTGGAGAAAGAGCGAATTGATAAGCACACTGTGAGTTCCTCTGAAAATAGCCAAGGGACTGGCTTGGTGTTGAGAGGGAGGTCTGATGAGAGGAATGCTAAGTCTGGTTCGAGGAAGAAGAGCAGAAGCAAATCAAGGTCAAGGCACAAGGATAAGACTTGTTTCAACTATTATAAGGTTAGGCATATTAAATGGTTCTGTCCGGAGTTGAAGAACAAGAAGAAGGGCGAAATGTCCAGTGCTCCGAAAGGAGAAAGTTCTGATAGCGGCAGTGCTAGTGTTGCCACCACCACTCAGAAAGAAGAATCTGATGGAGACCTTTTGTCTGTGATTGATGGGAAGTCTAAAGTTGATGCTGCTTGGGTTCTTGATTCTGCTTGTACGTTTCATATGTGTCCAATCCGGGACTAGTTTTCAACATATGAATGTGCGGAGGGTAATGTTCTCATGGGAAATAACTTTGTCTGCAAGGTTGTTGGTATTGGCACAGTGAAGATCAAGATGCATGATGGTGTCATTCAAATCTTGACGAATGTGAGACATATCCCTGATTTGAAGCAGAACTTGATTTCGCTGAGTACTCTTGATACATTGGGGTACAAGTATACCGGAGAAGGTGGAGTTCTTCGTGTGAGTAAAAACTCATTAGTGCATATGAAGGCCAAGAAAGAGGTTGAAAATATGTACGTTTTGCAGGGTTCTACAGTTACAGGGACTGCTGCTGCTGCATCTGGCTCGTTGACAGATTCTGAGAATACCTCATTATGGCATATGCGACTTGGTCACATGAGCGAAAAAGGCATAACTGAGCTAAATAGGAGAGAATTATTATGTGGACAGGGTATTGGGAAGCTAGAATTTTGTGAGCACTGTGTGTTTGGCAAGCAGAAGAAAGTCAGTTTTCAGAAAGGTGTGCACACTACAAAGGGAAAACTTGACTATGTTCATTCTGATCTTTGGGGACCGTCTCAAGTTGCAACAAAGAATGGTTCCAAGTATATGCTGACTATTATTGATGATTATTCGAGGAAGGTGTGGGCGTTCTTCTTGAAGAGCAAGGATCATGTCTTTGTAACTTTCAAGCAGTGGATGACCATGATTGAAAAGCAGACTGGGAGAGATGTCAAGCATCTCCGCACAGACAATGGATTGGAGTTTTGCTCTAGTTTGTTTGATGAGTTCTGCAAGAATGAGGGTATTGTCAGGCATAAGACAATCCCTGGTACACCTCAACAGAATGGAATCGCTGAAAGAATGAACAGAACTTTGTTGGAGAAAGTTTGTTGTATGCTGTCAAATGCTGATTTGCCTAAGTCGTTTTGGGCTGAAATTGCTTCCACTGCCTGTCACCTTGTCAATCGTTCACCTCATGCCTCACTTGATGGCAAGGTACCTGAAGAATTATGGTCTAGAAATCCTCCTAATTATGCTGATTTGAAGATATTTGGGTGTCCTACCTATGCTCATGTGAATAATGGTAAGTTAGAGCCAAGATCTGTGAAATGTATCTTCCTTGGCTATGCTTCTGGAGTGAAGGGATACAAGTTGTGGTGTCCCGAGCTGTCTAAGGTCTTGTTGAGTAGGAATATTATTTTCAAAGAGACAGACATGCTGAGTAAGAGGGAGGATATTTCTTCACCTGGTATTCCGAGTGCTCCAAGTGTGGACTTGCAAAAGTCAAAAGTGCAGGTGGAGTTTGATGCTGATCCAGAAGCGAGTTCCTTCCGTGATGTTGATTGTCATGATCCTACTCATGGTGGGTTGTCTGATGAAGCTGAGAATGTTGGCACAGTTGAGAGGGAGCCAGCATATTCTATTGCTAGAGACATGCCCAGAAGAATTATCAGGCCTCCACAGAAGTTGGGTGAGTCTGATATTGTTACTTTTGCCCTGAATGTGGCAGAAGAAGTTGATAGCTGTGAAGAACCGTCTAGTTACTCAGATGCTGTGAAGTCGAAAAACTCTGCTATATGGTTGGTTGCTATGGAGGAAGAGATGGAATCTCTTCACAAGAACAAAACTTGGGAGATTACTAAGCTGCCTAAGGATAAGAAGGTTGTCAGTTGCAAGTGGGTATTCAAGAAGAAGGATGGTATACCTGGAGTTGAAGAGCCTAGATACAAGGCTAGGCTAGTGGCTAGAGGATATAGTCAGATTCCTGATGTGGACCTTAATGAGGTGTTTTCACCAGTTGTGAAGCATACTTCGATTCGTTCTCTTCTTGGTATTGTTGCTATGCAGGATTTGGAGCTTGAACAGCTTGATGTGAAGACAGCTTTCTTGAATGGAGAGCTTGAGGAGCGGATTTATATGGCACAGCCTGAGAGTTTTCATGTTGAAGGCAAAGAAGACTATGTGTACTTGTTGAAGAAGTCCATGTATGGCCTTAAGCAGTCTTCGAGGCAGTGGTATAAAAGGTTTGATTCCTTTATGATTTCTCATGGTTATGAGAGGAGCAAGTATGATAGTTGTGTTTACCTGAAAAGGCTACGCGACGGTTCCCAAGTGTATTTGCTCCTGTATGTGGATGACATGTTAATTGCTGCAAGTGACAAAGGAGAGGTGAGGAAGCTCAAAGCTCTGTTGAGTAGCGAGTTTGGGATGAAAAATTTGGGTCCTGCTAAGAAGATTCTTGGCATGGAGATTGCCAGAGATAGAGGAGCAAGGAAATTATTTCTGAGCCAGGAGAGTTACATTGAAAAGGTACTTGACAGGTTTGATGTGACTGCTAATCCTGTGAGTACACCTCTTGGTACACGTTTTCAGCTTTCGTCTGCCTTATCTCCACAATCAGCTGCTGAGGTCGATTACATGTCTGGTGTTCCATACTCCAATGTTGTTGGTTCTCTGATGTATGCTATAGTTTGCACACGCCCAGATTTGGCCTATGCTGTGAGTGTCGTTAGCAGGTTTATGGCAAATCCTGGAGAAGGTCATTGGAGAGCAGTGGAGTGGATTATGAGGTACTTGAAGGGTACCAAGGGCGTGTGTCTACAGTTTGGAAGCACCAGTGATGGAGTTGTTGGTTTCGTGGATTCAGATTATACTGGAGATCTTGATAAGTTCAGATCCTTGTCTGGATATGTCTTCACTCTTGGAGGATGTGCTATCAGTTGGAGAGCTTGTCTACAAACCACAGTGGTGTTGTCTACCACTGAGGCGGAGTACATGGCTATAACTGAAGGTGTGAAGGAGGCTATCTGGTTGAAAGGTTTCTTCAGTGAGATCTGTTAGCAGCTGCAGGTCAGTACAGTGTACTGTGATAGTCAAAGTGCTATCCATCTCACGAGGAATGCTATGTATCATGAGAGGACAAAGCACATTAATGTGAGGTATCACTTCATTCGGGAGCATGTTGCTCAAGGTGACATTGTTGTGAGCAAGGTGGGTACCAAGGACAACCCTGCAGACATGTTGACGAAGCCGATTTCTGGTACTAAGTTCGAGCATTGCTTGGACTTGGTCGGTGTTCATGCTTGATGCTGATTGCCCTTAGGGGCTGGTGGTGAAGGTGGAGAAACATTGAAGTTGGAGTCATAGAATTTGGTCCAAGTTGGAGATTTGTTAGGGATTGTTCCAAATTCCTAATGAGAGTAGGGCTCTATTTCCTTATCAGAATAGAGTACTAGTCTCATATATATATATGGCCTATGCCTAGGTCTTATTTGTACTAGTTGAGAGTTGTGAGGTAGAGAGAACCCTCACGGAGGCCTTGTAACCGATTGGACTCATATAGTGGACGACTCTCCTTTGCCCGTGGTTTTCTCCCCGTGGTTTTCTCCCCGTCTTGGGGTTTTCACGTAATTCTTGTGTCTCGTGTTTTACTCGTTTCGATCTTATTTCTCAACAAGGAAGATAACCCCACTTTGTCTCAAGTAAATATAATATTCTTTCAACCACAGATTCTTATTCATACCACTTTATATCATATTTACGAGCGGTTGTATATGGTCAAACTCGATCTCAAAATTTAGTCACCAGGATCTTATTTTGTATATGAAATCTCTTGGATTGAAAAATTTGCAATGTAATTATTTACTACTTGATTGGCTAGCAAGAACCTTGGGGTGATTACTGTCAGACCCCTGGTGTTTGACTTATCCGCCTCTCATCTCCTGTCTTTTGGAAATCGATTAAGAACTCTCCCTAGTTTGATTTTATTATACTCTCAGGCCCTTCGCTGACATCAGCGATCAAAATATAATTATTTTATTACTGAAATAACTATTATACCCCTGGCTCTTCGTCATTGTTCTCCCTCCTTCACTCGTCTCCAACACCAAGCCCAAAACCCACCGTCAAGCTTGCCCCCGACAGCCACCGTCACCTTACCGAGGAGGACCTCGTCCTCATCATCGGTTCAAGCCAGACTCGGTCATCCTCCGGACCCTCGACAAACTCGCGGCGGCCTCAGTTCGTCCAGAACCCCTAATCGTACCTCAACCAAAAATGCAAAACCCGCAAAGACGAAGCAAGTAAAATGACAACTACGCAACGCAAAACCTCGAAGACGAAGCAAGCGAAACAAAGAGGAATTTATTGAAGTCATGAGGTTGAAGTCGAAAATGGGTGAAGAAGCCGTAAGGTTGAGTCCAGCCTCGTCGACCCGTGATGGGAGGAGGAGAGTCAGAGGGTCGGTCCTCGACGGCGACGAGCTTTCCTCTCAAATTGGTTTCAGGGACGACGATGACGAGGAGCTTTCCTAGGAAACCCAGTCTTCAGAAGACGTCCTCCTATTTCTGCCATCGTCGTAGTCAAGGGGCGCAACATGAGATTATTATTTTTTAATTGATTTCTGTAAGGGTATATTAGTCATTTTACAAGAAAATAGTTGCTGATGTCACTGAGGGGCCCCAGAGTATAATTTTGTCAAACTAGGGGGAGTTTTTAATTGATTTTCAAAAGACAAAGAAATGAGAGACGAATGTGCCAAAAACCAGGGACCTCACAATAATTATTCCAAGAAACTTTACTATTTAATCATTTTTTATTTACACAAGTGATACAGAGTGATCATTGTTTCATAGCCTATCCGTCATTTGAACGAGTAGGATTGACTGTAAATTGGTTTTATTTTTAAAGTGAATGTAATTTCAAATAAAATGACGCATTTTTAAGTGCATCTAATTTGAATAAAATTATACTCAATTTGTAATTAACTGCACCCCATGGTAGGGAAGGTAAGCCGAACTCTGTAAATCCAAGGAGAACTTTATTTGCTTTATTAATCATATTTTTCTTATATTTTAGCAAGTTCTGAATGAGTATAGTTGACTATAAATTGACTACACATTTAAAATTGTATAGTTTCTCCAAAAAAGGGGACATTTCTAATTGCATCTAATTTGAATAAAACTGAACTCAATTTATAATTAACTTCAACATTCAAAGAGACACCTAACCTATACCAATCAATACGAGTGTTAAAAGAAAGAAGATGAACTAAAGGAGGGAGGGAGATTTGAAAAACCACATAGCATGTTTTTTTAGGTATTAGCCTCGAGCCCTTAAAAGAGAAGTCGAGAAGAGTTTTCTCCCAACTAAAACTTTTCTTGCCTCCACAAAGTAGCAATTCTTCGAGTTTTGATTATTAAAAAGTAATCAGCCATATTGTCTTAACTTGAAAACTTTTTTTTGTTAATTTTCCTTCTCTTTTTTTGGGTAAATAGATTAATTATATATAAACCTCAAATATTTACATCAAATAGTACAAAAAACTATTCTACTTGATAATTACATAACTAATCTCCGCAATCTCGAAGATATTCCATGTACAAAAGTAGGTCTTGATGTCCAAAATTTGCAATTGATTTGACCATGCAGTCACTCATGGGCTCGAAAAGCAACATCATGAGTGAGAAGCTTCCGGTTGCACCTTTCGCCTTGAAAAATAGCTCGATTTCTCGCTAACCAAATTTCCCATAAAATAGCACCGTACAGGGCGAACAAAATCTTCTTAATCATACCACCGTGGACGAGACCTATCCATTCGTCCAAAGAAGAGACGATGTTCGAATTGCCACTAAAGTATTCTGATTTAGCGATAAAACTTCGCATGTATTTCTCATTGATCGACAAGGCATATATATACAAGCCTGTCTAGGGTTACAGTGAATATATGGTCCCTAGTCTGAATAGGACACAATCTACACCTTCCTAATCAAACTGAAACACAATCAATTACAATCACACGTAATATTCTCAATACTCGCCCCTCAAGTCACTGTAACCCTAGAGAGGCTTGTATATATATGCTTCGTCGATCAATGAGAAATACATGCGAAGTTTTATCGCTAAATCAGAATACTTTATGGTATCAGAGCTGAAGGTTCCAAATCGCTGCCTCAAAGTTTGAAACATGTCCGACTCAAGTTCTGCCATGACCACCCCCGCTGGGTTACATCGATCCAGCGGTGAGAATTTTGTTGCTGGTGGTATCGACACCATGTCGCCGTATTATATTCATCCCTCGGATATCCCTAATCAAGTTCATGCCATGGACCGCCTAAGCGAAGGGAACTACGGCGAGTGGGCTAGCGATATGAGTACAGTTCTTTATGCAAAGAACAAATTTGGCTTCGTCGATGGTTAT
Source organism: Hypericum androsaemum (assembly GCA_963995505.1). Taxonomy (NCBI): domain Eukaryota; kingdom Viridiplantae; phylum Streptophyta; class Magnoliopsida; order Malpighiales; family Hypericaceae; genus Hypericum; species Hypericum androsaemum. Next base: position 3,217,012 of record OZ023197.1, read on the forward strand.
CTTCCCAAACCATCGGCAACTTCTGAAGATCTCAAGTATTGAGTTCGAGCTGATGCGATAGTTCGAGGATGGTTCAAATCATCGATGGAGAAGGACGTACGCGGGAGTGTACGAAGTGCCCGGACAGCCCATAAAATTTGGACTGACCTCGCTGATCGATTCGGGAAAGGGAGTGCTCCTCGTGCTTTCGAACTACGACGAGCAATTGCGAATCTTTGCCAAGATAAGTTGTCTGTGTCTGCTTATTATACGAAATTGAAAAGCTTATGGGATGAGGCATGAGATATTGCACCGTTGCCTGTGTGTTCTTGCAATGGTTGTTCTTGCAATCTGAAGAAGCAGGTGATGGAGATCCGCGACAAGGAGTATCTGTATGATTTTCTCATGGGGTTGGATGAGTGTTTTGCGACTGTCAAAACACAAATCCTCAGTACCCAACCGGTCCCTAGCATCGGAGTAGCATATCATCTTATTGCCAAAGACGAGCAACAAAGGAATATCTCCGCTGCCTGTCACACTAGCACTGAATCTGTAGCCTTTCAAAGCAGGTTTCAAGATACTCGTGGTAGCGGTGATGGACGAGGCAATGGAGGGAGTAAGCCCAAGTGCTCCTATTGCGGCAAAATGGGCCATCTTGAAGCAAATTGCTTCGAACTTGTTGGATATCCCACTGGTTGGAAGAGGAATAGTTCTGGTAACAACTCTGGAACTAATTCCAATCTAGCACAAGGCAGTAGCTCCAACAGGTCAAATGCCAAATCTCGGGACTCTAATGGTGCTCGACCTCCTCCACGGCTGGCTCAAGTTTCCCAGGACGAACAACTTGCAACGGGGCTTACACAAGATCAAATCAACATACTGCTTCGCCAATTAGCTGGAAAACCTATCCAATTGGAGTCCACAGCAATCAGTCTACCATCTGATCCCTCTACTAATATGGCTGGTAAGATAAATTTCAACCAACCCTGGGTAATGGACTCTAGCGCTACCGACCATATTACATGTAGCCGAGCCTCTCTGATTGATGAGAACACCAAAATCGTTCACCCTCCAGTGAAGATTCCAAATGGTGATGAGATTCCTGTTGTCAACATGGGAAATTCTCAATTGAGTTCCTGCATTCCTTTAAACAATGTGTTGCATATTCCATTGTTTTAGTACAATCTATTATCTGTGAGTAAATTGACAAAAGATCTCAATTGCTCTATAACGTTTTATGCTGATTCTTGTGCCATTTAGGACTTAACTTCGAAGAACCTGATTGGAGTGGGTAGACAGCGGGATGGCTTATACTACTTTGAAGATATGCGAAAGGGGGTAGTGTTCTCAGCGGGATCGAAGCTGGACGCGCAGAGATGGCATCGTCGTCTAGGTCATATCTCCATTGACAAGATGAAGCATATTAATTTGTTTAGAAATTTGAATTTTTCTACGGTTTTGGATCATTGTGATCCTTGTTCTCGTGCGAAATAAACGCGATTACCTTTTCCTAAGAGTAATATTAAGACTACTGGCTGTTTTGATCTCATTCATTGTGATATCTGGGGTCCATATCGGACAGCTTCAACAATTGGGGCTCATTATTTCTTGACAATTGTCGATGATTTTAGTAGGGGAACTTGGACCTTCCTCATGAAATTCAAATCTGAGGTCTCACGGCACCTCAAGACGTTTTGCACTATGATTACCAACCAATTTGGTGTGAATGTCAAAGGAATTCAGATTGACAATGGATCCGAATTTTGTTTGAATCAAATGAAGCAGTATTATGAAGATCATGGCATTCTATTACAGACTTCTTGCCCATACACTCCCCAACAAAATGGAGTTGTTGAGCGCAAGCATCGCCATATTCTCGAGGTAGCTCGCTCATTAAGATTCTAGGCAAAGTTGCCAGTCTGGTTTTGGGGAGAATGCATCAGATGCCGTCACGTGCAATCCAAGGCAAGACGCCATATGAGGTAATCTTTGGTCGACCGGCCATCTATGATCATCTACGCACTTTTGGTTGCCTTGCTTACATGTACAATCATACACGAACTGATAAGTTTGATGAACGAGGACGTCCTTGCTTATTTATTGGCTACCCTTTCAACCAGAAGGGCTATAAGTTATATGATCCCCAAAGTCGCAAATTTTATGTGTCTCGGGATGTAATTTTTATTGAAGATGTTTTTCCATATCACAAGAATGAGAAACTAGTGTTAGACCTTGATGAAGGGGCTGCCGTTGTGGATTCCCCTCCCACAGCGGAATTGACTGTCGATCCCGATGTTCCAGCTAAGGCCATATCGATTACTGAAGCAAGTGCGCAACCAAATTCAACTGATAACTCCATTTTTGGTCCATCCGATTCAGTGGAAGGATCGGATCCCCAAGTTGTCTCTCCCTCGCAAGAATTAATTGTTCCACCTATTGACCCAGTTGAAAATGAGCCGCGTCGCAGTGAGCGATATCGCCAAATACCAGCACGCCTTGAAGATTATCAAGTAGCACTCCCCCTTCGCTTGTTCCAGTTCAGTCTAATGAGCCATCCCCTCGTCTCACCACTTCGTCAGGTAATTCGATTTTATATCCTTTGGCTCAATTTATCAGTTATAAGTGTTTCTCACATGCCCACTAGGTCTATTTGAGTGCTTTGAGCTCCCATGCCGAGCCTCGTTCTTATTATGAGGCTGTCAAGCACCAATGTTGGCGGACAGCCATGCAAGAACAAGTTGCTGCTCTTGAATCAAATGGCACATGGTCTTTTGTTAAATTGCCCCCAGGCAAGAATGCGGTTGATTCTAAGTGGGTCTACAAAATTAAGTTCCAACCCGATGGGTCGATTGAACGATACAAGGCTCGACTGGTGGCTCGTGGCTTCAAACAAATTGAAGGGGTGGATTATCATGAAACTTTTGCTCCTGTTGCGAAGGTTGTGTCTGTCCGATGCCTACTTGCATTGGCTATAAAATGAGGCTGGCTTATTCATCAATTGGATGTCAACAATGCTTTTCTCCATGGTGATTTGATAGAAGAGGTGTACATGAAAATTCTGTAAGGTTTTGCCAGACCTGGTAACTTGCGTGTATACCGATTGAAAAAGTCTCTGTACAGGCTAAGCAAGCATCTCGTTCATGGTACAACAAGCTGACCTCTTTTCTCTTGCGTCTCGGTTTTGCTCGATCTTGAGCTGATCACTCCATGTTCATATACCGACAAGGACGGCAAGTTCTTATTTTGCTAGTTTACGTTGACGACGTGATCCTTGTCGGAGACCATTTCTCGATGCTTCAATCCACCAAAGACCGTCTCCACAATCAGTTCAGAATCAAAGATTTAGGAGTTCTCAAATATTTTTTGGGCATTGAGGCAGCGACAACGTCTAAGGGCTTGGTCCTAAGTCAACGCAAGTACACTCTAGACATTCTTAAGGATTGTGGAAAGGATGATGCTCGCCCGTGTCTCTTTCCAATCGAGCCAAACCATCGATGGCAGACGGGAGGCGCAGTGGTCACTGAAGTTAGTCGTTACCGGTGTTTAATTGGCAAGCTCATGTATGTGATAGTCACTCGACCGGATATTGCGTATGCTGTAAATGTCCTGAGTTAGTTTGTGGATAAGCCAAGTTTGATGCACGTTTAGGCAGCCGATCGGGTCCTCCGATACTTGAAGACAACACCCAGTCAGGGGATACTTCTCAATAATGATCCTAATTTTGAGCTTGTGGCCTATTGTGATGCCGATTGCGGCGGCTGTCCGATGACACGACATTCTCTGACAGGTTATCTGATGTCATTTGGTGGCTCGTCTGTTTCTTGGCGTACTAAAAAGCAGCTTGTGGTAGCTCGATCGTCTGCTGAAGCCGAGTATAGAGCCATGGCTGTTGCGGTTAGTGAAATATTATGGTTACGCTGGTTATTTCACGATTTGGGCATTCCTTTTCGACGACCGACTCTGCTCTTCTGCGACAATCATGCCGCCTTACACATCACCATGAATCCAGTTTATCACGAGCGTACAAAGCACGTTGAAATGGATTGTTATTTTGTTCGAGAAATAGTTGAATCGTGAGAGATAGCTCCATACAAAATTTCCACCAGCAATCAATTGGCTGATTTGTTTACAAAGGCACTTGGTCAAGTTCGATTTCAAACTCTTGTTCGCAAGTTAGGTGTTGTCAACCATGGTCCCTAGTCTGAATAGGACACAATCTACACCTTCCTAATCAAACTGAAACACAATCAATTACAATCACACGTAATATTCTCAATAGCCACACCACTGGATGCCTACACTTTTCACAAAATAATCCCAGATACTTCTTGCAGAAGAACATGTGAGAAAGAGATGCTCAATGCATTCATCATCATTACCACAAATAGGGCACAAAGCATCCCAAGGATCTAGCATTCTTCGCCTAATAAGATTATCTCTTTTAGGCAATTTCCTTTTCGTAGTCACCCAAATAAAGCATTCAATTTTGAAGGGGATCTTACCAGTCCAAATATGTGGTGCAATATGACAACGTTCCTCCGCAATAATTCCGGCATAAAATTTCTTGCGGATAGCAGATATTGAGAACGAAACCTCCCCCTGATACTGTCACCTTAGGACATCCACATTTGCCCCTCCTCGACTCAGGTTCAGCTGCAAATGCAAAAGTTTAAGCTCCTCTTCTTCCTCCCATGCCAGCAGATATCTCCTCCAGGTAAGGGACCAAGTCCACCCCGAATTGCCGCAACTTCCACATTCAGCTATGCGGGCCTCTTTTGGGTTGGAAAGCGAGTATAAACGCGGGAATCTTTCTTTAAGAGGACCGCCTGCCAACCACCCATCAGACCAGAAAAAAACCATGGATCCATTTCCCAATTCCAAATTGAGACCAGCAATAAAGTCAGAAAAAAGAATGGAATTAGCATTTGTAAATTCTAAGTTGCGATACCATAGAAATCTTCTCATTCTTTTATCGATCTGCTTGGCGACACCCACTGGCATTTTAAAGATTGAGAGATAGTACACAGGGAGGGAAGCTAGAACAGATTTCACCAAAGTTAACCTTCCCCCAAGAGAAAGCAGGTTGCCCTTCCAATTGGAAAGTCTGGAATCCACAACCTCCACAATTGGTCTCCAAAGTTAATTTTCCTCTCCTTTGACTCATAACAATCTGTACTGTTAGAAGTTAAATGCCCCGACCCAAATTCTGTAAAGTTTTCAAGCTTTACCAACGTGCAATTGTCATGATGACCAAATCATGAGAAGCATCAAGCAAAAGGCTAGGCGAAATTGGTCAAGAACATCTCTCTCTTATAATTATTTTTTGATAGCTTGAGATATCACCTTTTATGTTATTTCACATTTCTTTTAACATTTTTTTAGAAATAGTTGCTTTCTTCAAATAGTCATGATGTGTTAGGTTTGTAATATATCTCATGCATTCACCAAAAATAGTAGAACATGCAATGCCATTGAGAAAAACCACCACCCACCTTACCATCTAATTAGATATTAAAGGATGTAATTTACAAATACAATAAGATGTCCAACTTGGTTGACCGGCAGTCTAACCGATTGTTCTATAAATTTTGAGATTGACTCGACCCGCTCTGGGTTTCAATACCATTTTTTTAAAACAATGTATTGGATCATGTAGCAAAACCAAAATAAAAGGTAATAAATCACCCAGGAGAAACGAGTTGTTTGAAGATGTTAGATTCCTCGAGATAATTTATGGTTGCCAGACACTTTCACCACCTCCCAGTTCGTCCAATGCCAACCAAAGAAGAGGCAAGATAAGAGAAAAACGTTACCTGGTTACAGAAGAAAAGCTGTCTCAGTTGGCTAGTTTATAGTCTATAACTAATTTTTAATAAATCTAACATACATTGCAAGGTTTAACAAGAACGTTATATACCTTTTATCGATTTGGATGAATCAAATTGGACCTTGGCTCGTCGAAAGATCTATCGTGTCATGTACCCGATGACTGATGGTGTAGCAACATAAATTTCTGAGAAGTGAAACCAATGTCCCTACGAACTTTTGGTATCCTGATTTCTCTGTCGCGTCGAATATAAAAATTCTAACGTTAATATTCGTCTTTATGACGTAACCCGAAAAATGCAAAAAGGAGGTAAACAAAACTGACCTTGGACATTCAATTGCAGAAACGGAGACTCGTCCAGGTTCTGGCTAATACCATCTACACCACACACTTGAACAATGAACTTGATGCTGGTAACGCCTGAAGCAACTGGGAGCTCCGAGACATAGAAAGCCTCCACGTTGGCAACTCCAAGATACTCCTGAGCTGCTCCTCCCGGTTGCTTCTCAATGTAGATATTGTACTTCTGGAACAGGGGATCCATTCCGGTTTTCGACTTCCATGTGATCTCAACGCTAAGGGTCTTGGAACCCGAAGAACCCGAACCCCATTCGACATGATCACTCTGGACAAGCCATGAGTTGGATGGAGGAAAAACTGGGGTCTCCTTGGATGTGTCCATAGTGAAATGGCCCAGTATTGCAGAGTAAGTACTAGAACCTGAGGTTGGTTTACTTTGTTCGGGTTTCGGCCTGTAGCACACGGCGTGGATCTCTGTTAATGTGTATCCATTCATCTGGATGCTGCTCTCCTGAATCAACCAACCGGGTTGTGGTTCGGATCGGCGGCTCGGAGTTATGACTTTGTTGTACTTGCTGCAGAATCCATTTGTGTTTGTGGAGGCTAGGAGGACTGATGCTCGTTCTTGAGTGGAAGTGTTGGAGAAATGTAGAACAATGCCTAGTTGAGAATCTCCTTCCAATTTCACCTGCATTATAAAATCTTGAGTGTTCGATTTAAACCTGCTCTGATACCATGTTCTTCAATGTCGTATCAGAATTTCGATATCCAACCAAAACCGTAACAATATAAGAAAGTGGCCTACTGAGTGAGTCAAGTAGATGGGCGTTTTCCCAAGAAGCAGCTCCCCTAGGAAGAGTCTCGCAGTGAATTCGTTGTTCTTCTCAAGAGTTCCCTTGAATGTAATGTTTGATCCTCCGTTATAAGATTCTTCATTGAAGCTGGAATTTGCAGATTTATTAGTTTTTAAGCAGATAGATGGTCCTTGCTGATAAAAGTTTAGTACCAAGTAATCATTCCAGATTAGTCGGATTGATAGGTATTCCGATAAGATGTAGTTTCGAAAAAAAAAACAAACTTGTCGGAATTTCTGACAGTAACTTACTTTACGCTGACTTGTATGGGATCTTGATTTGGGTCATCTTTGAACACGAGGGAAGGCTGCCAAAAAGAGAGAGTGCACGAAAAAGCGTCATAAACATATAATATGTGAGTTGCTAATGGCTTTTCCAACAAATAGATTTGGGAAAAAAAAATACTGAAGTAAGGAGTCGGTCCAAGTGATAAGATACTTGAATTAGAAGTCTTGAATTTAAATTTTACGAATGAAAAAAAATATCATAGAGAGAACCATCCGCCCTGAATAAGCCCGATCAGTACCGAAATCAAAGAGAGTACTTGAGATCTATTTAATGCAATTTTACCTGGAAGCCTTGAGAGGACAAGTTATTCCAAGGTGCATTTGATACTTGCTCTCCTCCTGCTGCAATGTGACGGCCACGCCCCTGAAATTAATGTATCCATGACTTATTCGAATGTCATATTCACGGAAGGTTCAAACCTTTTATCGCTTGGACCGATTCTTACACGTATACTTTAGAGTGCGAGGACGCTACCTGATCAAAGTTCGAGTAAAATGGTAAAGCTTTAGGGTAAAGATTGGTGACTCCCCATGATTTCTCTACGAGACCCCACCATCTGCAGTTACAATTTAAACTTTTGATCACGCAGAGAAGAATTAATTTTTTTAAATTAGATCAACGTTGGAGGTTAAAGAAATAGTTCATTAAATGTACTTGTTTTGGGCAGTTTCGAAATCAGGAGGCTGGTTAGTCTCGTAGACCCATCCTGGAGCAAATAGGCAAGCTGAAATATCATCCTTCCTTAGAACGTCCAGTCCCACATTTGTCTGCCAAACACAAGCAATTTCCATCAGAGGCCTCGTCATTGTCAAATTATATTACATCCACAACGCGTAAAATGCATAAATTTTTTACAATCGTCCATCCACGAGTATAACACGATATAACCGATGGTTATGATTTGAACAAGCGGTAATTTTTGTGAACTCTATGTGATTGGATTTCTCTCTTCGCAACTTTATTGAAAGATCAATGGTTCAAATATTATCAGTTGTATAAAATGATACCCTAAAATTACTCTAAAATGCAACATTTTCCTACAATATTAGAAGCCTTCCTTATCAGAAATGTCACATATTGCACCTAAAAAAGTAAAAGAAATGCCAATATTGTAAAATTTCAAATTTGTATAAACAAATTCTAGAGATAGGTTCTTTAAAACAAAAAAATTGGACATCTTAGTTTCAGAGGCCCATTGGGCCGGTCTTCCTAAGTTGGGTCCATTGACATAATTCCATATGTCCTCCTCCAACAGAATTATTTGCTTTTTGCAGTTATGAAACATGAAATGAAAATCGATGTTACTTTAAAAAAGGAAAATTGATGTAAAAAAATTTGGATTTTTAAGAAGATTTTAAATTTTATAATAATATAAAGTTTGAATTGCTAATCATAGATTAAAAAAAACAAGGGAAAATGGACAGAAATAATAATTTACAGTCCATTGGCCGCCACCATATGTTGATCGTCCAAAGACGTCGATTCCCATGTAGACATCGTACTTTCTGTTGCCTGCAACTGCTGCTGAATTTTTTGGATAATCTTCCTGCATTAACAGGAACATGTAGGAGTTTTTATTTTTTCTGAACATTTGAAATAGATTTAATTAATACATTTTAAAACATATGTTTTAAAAAAAATTGCACCCACTTTAAAAATACGATTTTTTAAGTTTTTACCCTCTGACCTGCCAGGAATAATTAACGAGGATCCCATCGCTTATATCGAAGAAGGGTTTGTTGCTACTGTTGAGTTGATTTTGATAGTCGAGATCTCCAGTAATGGTGACAGCGTCGTACCTGCAAAATCAAATTAAAAAAACTACTGAACTTGGTACCTGGCTCCAGATTATTACAAGTTTAATCCATTTTCCACTCGACTTAAACATTTTAACGAGGTTGCTACCGCCGCCTCGTACTAATAAATATTTAACAATGAGGTATTTTTATTAGCTCAAACTCGAGATCCGTTGTCAAAGATGAAAGTTATAATTAATATTAGTTAAAAACGACAGTAATTACCAGATTACTAGAGAACCAGGAACCGATGAATGCATTGTCTGAGTAAGGTGGGTGATAAATTCAAGCAAATTGGGAATCTGCCCTTGGTCCAATGTCACCTCTATGTTCAACTGCATTGCGATAATTCAATTGTCAATGTAAATAAGGAGTTCAGTTCATAAGTTATTATAAATAAAGAAATCTTCTGTAAAAAAATGTATAAGTAAATTCTGATTGGCTAATTAATTACTCTCGGAAATAATTAGGGTACAATTCTGTTGACAAATATTTAACATGCGTTACAAAAACTCGAACTAGGTTGGTGTGTATAGCTTACCAGCCAACCGTCGAATCCCAAAGCAACAGCTAGTTCCGCCAGCCTCTCGGCGTACAAACGAGCCGACTCCTTGGACGCCAGCACCTTGTCGCAAACCGCTCTTCCCTCGTCCCATTCCGCGATGAAAGTTCCCAGCATCTTATTTCCAATTTCATAAGAAACAAAAACAGCCCATTTGTTTTTTTAATAATTCCGATTTGTTACAATTGATGTCACCAAACCAAAACGGTTACAGATAGTGCAACTAAAGTGGTTAGTGTCATCATAAATTTTGGGGTAAAAGACATTCATACTATCGTCAATTTTTGTTCTTGATGATCATTCACCTATATGCATCGACTTTCCACTAGTATTCCAATAATTTTCTGGTCAAATTGGCTAGATTATATCAGTATGATGTCACATAAAAAATATGAAGTCGATTAAATTTTACTTTCAAACTCGTAATTTAAAAGATTTATAAAAGTCGATTAAAAAAAAAAAATTCCTGGCTCAACAATTTTCAACCAAAATTACTGATGATACCATAAATTTTTTTTTTGAATTAATAAATTGTCTATCATAGAGAAAGATGTAAAATTATATCATATTTACTCGTGAGAATCTTCTTCAATATCGTCCAGATCTCACCCCAAGGAAGCCCAACATATTTCCTCAAAAAAAATATATTGTTCGCCATGTTCTCATCGATTTCTGCGCCAGGTTTTGGACAGGGAGCTTCTTTTGTGTGAAGGTTTTTGGACAGAGCTGGACCGAGATTTTTTCTCAATTAGGCAAAAAATATACATATTTTTTCTAAATAGGCAAAAAGTTATACATATTTTCAAAATAGGTTGAAAGATTCTTCGAGTGTGAACGCATCTCACAAACCTGTACATGTCAGAAGGTTTGGTAAATTTTTCATGAAGGTTTGATTCAATTCGTAAATTTATCACAATACTTTGATCTGAATTTATCAAAAAAAATTCAATTCGTAAATTTGCCATGAAGGTTTGACTCAATTCGTAAATTTATCTTAATACTTTGATCTGAATTTATCAAAATGTACTTATATTTTTACTTGCAATAGGATAAAATAATAGAAACAACCTAATAAAAAAATCAAGTAGAGGCGCCAAGCAACTAGGGCGCCTCCTTTAATGGTCTTTTTTAGGAGTTTTTTAATGCTTTATGTAGATTTATTTTTAGCCAAATGTTGCAATAAATAGAAAATTAAATGCAATCTATATCTTGAAATTTAATTTTTAAGATAACTCTTTCAAAAAAAACCCTTGTATTTAATTTTTAAGATTATTATCTTGATTATCCCTTATTGTAAGAGTTATCTTGAAATTTAATTTTTAATAATAGGTTGTTTGGCGCCTCCCCTTGATTTTTTTTAATAGTTGTCCATTTAAGTTGTTTGTATTATTTTATACTATTGTAAGTAAAAAAAATAAGTATATTTTGATAAATTCAGATCAAAGTATTGGGATAAATTTACAAATTGAGTCAAACTTTCATGGCAAATTTACGAATTGAATTTTTTTTGATAAATTCAGATCAAAGTATTGGGATAAATTTACGAATTTAATCAAACCTTTATGGCAAATTTACGGATTGAAAAAAAAATTTGGAGGCGCTAAATATATATATAATTTACGAATTATATATATATATATATATATTTCCCAAACCTTCTGACATATACAGGTTTGTCAGATGCGTTCACACTCGAAGCGCCAACAAGGAGTATGTATGTTTTTTGCCTAATTGAGAAAAAATCCCAGCTGGACCCATTAACAAGGAGTATAATTTGATATATTGAATGTTTATAATTTTATCGACCCAAAATTTTGTAGTCTTACAAAATTTATTTTCCCTCACTTAAATTTTACTAAAAATTAATAATACAAATATTAAGAATGACTACTTTAAAATTACTTTTCCAACAACTATATGCTACTCGCCTCTTAAATAAATAAACGATATCAAAGTCAATAATTAATAGGGATTGGGAATGGTGTTATCACCACGTGCATATGTCCCTCGAGAGGATCAGGTTCATAGCTGGAAACATTAGAAAAATACCATGGATCACGGGACAACTATAATCAAGAAGACTCGACTATAAATTAATTTAAGTAATAAGAAGTTCGGTTTCGATTTTGAACTATGCGAATGGAACATACACTTCTATGAGCCATTCTCATCTGACGTGCTTGATTCTGGATACGATAATTAGAACAAATAATAAGAGTCAACGGAGGCCAACCTTGACGCCGTGGCGATGAGCAGTGTTAGTCCAGCAAGGAGGCGGGAGGGTGACCAAGTTATGAGAGAAGTAAACGAAGACATCGATCAAGTACCAATGCCAAACCCCAAAGGCGTCCGGGTTGGACCCTCCCTGGACCCACTTGTCGTCCTTCGTGTACCCTCCCTGCATGTCATGGCAGACCAGGATCCTCCTCCGGTCCGCCAGACCCGAAACGTAGGGCTCAAGTGGAACCGAGCACTTGTTGTACTTGTAGTGGAAGGAGTTGAAGTATGCTCTGTTGTTGAGGTCGTCGAGGGACGAGAGCGGGTACGAGACTGGCGCGGATGGCTCCGTCGGGTCGAACGGAGGAGGCGCGTCCAGCTTGGAGGATGGTGGCATGGCTGATGTTGGTTTTGAGGGACCAGATGATAGGATTTGAATGATCTTTGTGAGGTAGGAAGGAGGAGGTTGGTTTGGTGATATAGGACTTGGAAATGGGCGATTCTTTTTATGGGTCAATGGAGTCGTTTCGTTTGTTTTATTTGTTCGTCTTGGTACGTTGGAAGTTTTGGCTAGGAGGACTTGGCTCGACTTGTGGTGGTATGGACAAGAATTCCAAGTCAAGCCACATTGCAATATCTCCCCCAGAGACGAGTAATTTTATGATGGTCACAAAAACGACTTTATAGCAATGACTTAATGATTACATTGACTTGAAGTCAAGCTCCTTTATTGTGGTTGAATACATATCCAACTTTTTCTTCCCACGACTTTGAATAGTCAACTTGAACAAGAGATTGGACGATTGAAGAGAAACGTAATAAATGCTCGAGAAGAAAATGTATGCCCCGATGCACATGAAACAAGAAACGGAAATGTTGGGTTAACAATATTTTAACATAAAACATTTTGGGAGGACTCGTACATGTATATCCAGGTCAAAATTTCGGAGCTTCTCCATGGAGTCTGTTAAGACTGTTGCAGAAACCAGCTAGTTAAAGGAAAGGACCGACAAGTCTTGTCTATACTTCAGCAATGAATCTGCATAACTACCTATCGTAGGTTCTACTGCAAAACTGTAATCCGAGAGACGAACTCCATCAATCAGTTCTTCTGCACCATTGCATAGATAATCCTACCTGCAAGTTGTTCTATTTTCTTTCTTGAGATTTCGATGTTCTACAAGGTGCAACATGGAGCACGAGACTTGCATAATGTCGTTTCAGGCTACCTCCTCGATGACTCCTAATTTTGCATGTTCACTTTTGTTGATGGTTCCTTTCTACAGCTTCTACAGCATGTTCACCGGTAGTCCTCGGCCAACTCATCTTCGTCTACGATAGATTGTGCAGCACGCCTTTGTTCAGCTGTTTTCTTCCTGGCCTTTGTTCGGCGAAAATCATATATTACGTAAAATGATCATTTTTAATCCGATTAAACATAGTCAATAAAATATTAAAAAAAGAATTTAAGATAATATGGTAAAATTATATCACAACATTTGTGTCATTAAACATAATTTTTCGACCCATAAAAATAGATGAGACAAGAATTTGGAGTAGGCTCAGGCAAATATTCAATTTTGTATAGATTATTTTTTGCTTCTAAAGTGATGTCTTTGATACCCAAAAAAAAGTCACTTTCAAGAAGTTAAATTAGATAAACGAGTTTCACTTTGATACCAAAAAAAAGTCACTTTCAAGAAGTTAAATTAGATAAAAGAGTTTTACATTTTCTTCCCTCAAAAAATTAAAATTGAGTTCTCTAGTAATAAATACTTTTTTTTTGGTAATAATGGCGGGTGTTTCCACCCTTTCATTGCATAAACCAAAGAAACCACATTACACAGTAGCCATCCGTAACGTTCCTATGTCTAAACTTTCCTGCATTACGAACGGTACACAACCAAGGCGGGGGCCTATCTAGAACATGAAAACTAAAAGGGAAATTAATAGCGTAGTTAGACAATCACTTGGTCACTTGATTGCCTTCTCTAAAACAATGACAACTTCTACGAGTAAGCGAAGATAGCGGATATTTTTTAGTAATAAATAAGTAAATAACAAAAAAATTATTTTATCTATAATCAAGTCACATAAAACGTTATTGGGCTTTTTTGTCAAAGAGAGAAACTGACCGTGGACATTGGAGGTCATGACAGAGAAGCTAACCAACAGTCCTGAAAAAAGTTATTATCACATAAAATTTATAGTAGATCCATCAGATTTCATTACCATAATGTGTTAAATATTTATGGTGCTAATTATGTACAATTTTAAAAAAAATTATTGATTTAAATCTGAATTAGTTAATATACGTGTTTGGATATTAGATGATATGAAAAGATTATTTGTTACTAGTGACAATATATTTGAACCAAAAAACGAATAACGTAAAATTACTATTTGTTAAAATATTAACCATTGGACACATATTTTTGATATAATAAAGTATATTAGATCATAATCATAAAAATATCATTATAAAACTTTTCAGAATGACACTTCATCCCCTCAACATTCATATTATTTTGATTTTTCAGCAATTATGGACATCATTTTCCCTACAAATAAAAACCAGAAAAAATGACCGAAACAACCACTGTCCTCTTCCTCACAGAGGCTTGTCAGATTCTCCGTCTCCATCCATGGACTCTATAGCTCTTTCCCATTAATTATAACCCAAAAAAAACGAAAACCCTTTCCGACATTAAACTCACCGATTAAAACCCAAAAGTTACAGAAAGAGGGGAAAAAAATGGACGAACACACCAAATCTACGACCTTTTTCTTCGTAATTATGGTGCCCGCAACGATCCTCCTTCGAGTTGGCTCGCTCGACTCGGTCTCGGCGGTATGCGAACTCAGTTTCGTCGATGGCAATAAGCTCTACAACTACAGATTGGCTTCTCCTGTCCCCAATTTCCCTCACGGGATCCTCAGCGAAGATGGGTAATTAAAATTTTAACCTTTTGATGTAAAAAAGTTCGCATCTTTTCATCTGGGTATTCACGAGATTGTTTTTTTAATCTTTGCTGTTAATAGTCAGAATACTTTGTAGTCGAATACTGTCGGGTTCTGGGACACTCTCCCAATAGTATTTTTTATATTCGTGAGACTTGAATTCAATACTCTCTTAAATGAATCCAAGTCCGTTAATATCGGGCCTTCATAGTTTGGCTGGTCATCAGGTGGAAGCGTGACTTTCAGTGCCGATGAAGTTTTTTTTTTAGTATTGTAATGGAGCCGGGTTGACGTCTGCTTGGAAAAGTCAACCCTTTTCTAATATAGTTGAGGCTAAAATATGGAATTTTGGTAGTGGGAATAGTTTAAAGAGCAATTTTTTCTTTTTGTGACCCATGTGGTTTTAGCCTCTGGATGCGTGTTGAATGTTCATCCTTAATATCATTGGTTTATGTGAGTTGGAAGCTGCTACCATGGGGATTTTGTACATTTCTTCACTTTGGGGTATTTTTTCTCTCTCAATATTTAGGTTTTATAAAGTGGTGGAGAATGATACGGTGCTCCGGTTTCAGGTTGGCTCCATCAGGTTACAGTAAACTTCATTTGCTTATCTGCAGAAAAGTTAACAAGCAATAAACTTTTACATGTTTTTTGTATTGGAAATCAAAATTTCGAGTCTCGTACTTGCAGTTTGAACCGTGCTTAGCATATTACTTTGGTTGATTCTGGTGATCAGTATTCCATTTTGCTACGTTGTGCAGTTGTGTGGTGGGATGATTTTCAATCATGACTTGCCGAAATGTGTTGACTGCGAGGTAATTGGTTTTTAAGATCAGATGTTCTATTCTTGTCCCTAGTTCCTCTGTTATGAGCCTTTTATGGGATTTTCATTAAAATAATTCCATCTTGTTTAGAGTGTCAAGTGGCAATGGTGTCAATGCTTGGAAGTTTTCTGTTTTGGAATGAGCACGCTTTTTTTGGGTCGGGAATGAGCACATATTGTCTTCTTGGATCTGCTCCGAGCAACAGATTCTGTCTTTTAACAGATCCGAAATAACATCATATATGAGCAAAGAAGTTTTCTGCATCTTGTCATCGGGTTGAATTTGGGGCTACCAGTTGATAGTTTTATTATTGTGATCTATGTAGGACTGTGGACTGTCCTCACTCTGTCGAATTGGGTGCAGTGCTCTTGTGACCGAAAGCATAGGAGGTGAGGGTGAGAAGAATGCATTTTGATTAGACTATGGATACATCATTTCTAGTAAAACATACGAACAAGGTTTCTCATTTTATTTTCTAAAGTGTGGAAGTTCCTTACTCAGTGAACCTGGCAGGCAGTATACAAAATAGACTCGGCAAGATTCTAGTAAACTTGCTTGGTTTATCTGATATGACTGATGGAGATTCTTGCAGGTTGGGATGTGTGCACTCCTCTTGGCGACGTTTCAAGTACTGCTACTCATGTGAAAGGCAAGATAATCATTTTTTTCTTCTCTCTTTCATCATGAAGTTCTAGGAGTAGAGCCTTTTATCACACGTAAGGCTTTGCCAATTAGTTCTAAGATTGGCCAGCGTGCCACTGTGATGTTATGTTGAGCTATTCTTCGGGTTTTCATGTAATCTGGTCTGGCTTAAGTTCTTATGCTTTCCTCATGTCACAGATAATCATCATCCACATCAGGGTGTAACGGTTAACATGTCAGCTGTTGGCTCCAAACGCAGCTGCTCACTTTCTGTGTCTGTTATATGTGATCCAAATGGTGTTCAAGTGAGATATCTTAACTTTCGAATCCCACATCTGCCCTTTGATTTGTCAAGAGTAAAAGTAGTTTATGCCAAATGACACAGTTATCATTCCATTGGTACAGGGGCCATACTCATTGAAGAAATCAGGATTCTGCGACTACGTGAGTTCCAAACCTCATCTGTATATTAAGTTTTTACTGTTTTCTGGTATGATCTTCAAAGCCAGATTAGATTGGATATGTTTACTCGATGCAAATTCGGATCAGTAGTATATCATTGAGTTCCTATAACTATTGTACTAGATTGGATACCTTTTATCTAGTTGTGTAGTATCCGTGAGTACTGTGAGTTTCGGCTTCCTCCAAATTAATGAAGTCCCAGACATGATATAAACTTCCAAGTTCCTGCCGGCTACAATTGTCAAAGGGACGATCTTGTGCTGAAGTATCATTTGTATGTAGCATCAGCTTAATTAGGAAAACCATATATATGGTTACGATCTTGTGCTGACACGTTATGTTCGAGAAGCATTGTGAAAAGATGCTAGGAGCTTAGCAGATTTTAATTACAAGCTTAATTGGATTCTAGCAACTCTAGGTACTTGTTTGTTATGTATGTACTGTACCCAACTGGCAAGCCACAGCATGTGTGTTTCAAGTTGTGATGTGGTGACGATTTCGTGTATGGTTTATTTGGTATTCCTCTCTCATTGCATTTAAAGTTTGTTTTCCATGTTATCATCTTACCTAGAAATGGGCCATTCATTCGCTTATGATGTTGGTGGAATATACTGACTAGACAATGTATTGGTTTATCCTGTCAAATATTTGAACTGTATTGAATGATCTTCAGCATCTGAAATGTCCTAGTTTCTTGCTTTTACAGGCCACAGTTTTGCATCATCCTGCTGGTTGCGCCACAATCATCTCTGTGCCCGGTAGAGGATTGGGCTGGTTTGGTACCTTAATAGTCATGCAAGTCTTACCTCTCTTTTCTCGTAATTGGTATTACGTTTGTTTCCTTCAGAATCAATATCTCAAATTTTATTACTGGCTTGTTCCTCAGCGCATTATGCCTTTTTGGAAGTTATATTGTGGCGGGAGTCACATATCGGCATTTCTTCCTGGGAATCTGTGGAATTGATGTATGTTTTCTTCTTTGAACAACTTGTCATTGTTGCTTTGTTTTGGTTACTATGGATTTGTACTGAGTTTGTTCTTTAGTTTGTAATAGTGCATTTTCGAGGTTAGAACTTGGCCAGCTGTAGTCTGAATGGAGCATAATTAACTTCTAATTAATAGGCCTGGATGGACTTCTAATTATCATCCCTCTCCAGAAATCGTTGATCAGTCTGGTCACGTCGAACTGCTTCTTTTGCGGTGAAATGGAGAAAAATAAACTCAGTTATTGTTGTGTCAAAAGAGTTGGATGCAACAAACTTCTACATGTTTCATCTTCCGTCGGTTTCTTTTATTCGATGCTTGTTTATCAGGAAACAAGATTGAAGTTTTCTGACAAAGGCCTTGGTGATAAGATCATTAGAACTTGGTGTTGTTCTCATTTCTTTTGTTGATCATATATAGATCATGCTTGATGTTGGTCACCTTAGCAAATGTGGAGCTGGCTCGAACTATGATTAGCATAAATATGATCATCATCTAAGCTGTTCTGCATCTTGATGACTACGTTAACTCAACTGATTTTTTTCTCTTTCAGATGCTTCCAAATTTAGAATTTTGGGCTGGATTACCGCACAAAATGAAGGTAACACCAACTTCTCTTGCTTCAGCTGTCTCTTCATTGCATCCCTTGTCTCAATCTAGAAGCGGATTTCAAACTTATTGTCCAGGAATCCAAGTGAATGATGGCAAATTCCATACTAAATTCCCGTTAGTTGTCAGAGAACGTCGCGATGCGAGTCTGTGCAAGTTCAGAAAATTGGAGAATTCGTATATGTGGTGCAGATAATGACTATGGATTTCTTGTTGCAGTCGCTATCGACATCTGTGATTCAGAGATATCAAGGACCGACTGAAGGCCATCGAAGCTCCTACTCGCGAGTCAGCTTTTGAAGACATGAACAAGATCCTAGATACGGCTGCAACAAGTTCCGAATCCTCTGCGGCTAGCTACAGAAGTTTCACTAGGAGATTCAGACAGCTTTAATCGGGTCGACATTGCCGTTGAAGATCTGAAAATCCTCGAGGCACCGGTTTTGACGAGATTAAACACCAACAGAAGAACCACACTGAGGTAATTCACCATTACTTCATTCAATTCACAGTAAGCGATTCGGTATGTGACGTTCTAGGATTCTTGATTTTCGTCGAAGGTGATGAACTCACTCTAATATAGAGCAGCTTCTCACGTCTGAAACATGATGTCTGGGAAGAAAGACGAAGACACTTCTCATTTATCACTTCCTCTGCTCCCCGAATGTTGCTTATTCTGTTCAATTTTTTGCCTTCAAACTACTTGCATACTTTTTTTTGAAAGCATATTCGGAGTCGAGCACTACAGGGTCCTATTTTATTTTAGGGTAGTTTTTTCAATAGTATTTTTTACATCCGTGAGCTTGAATCTAAGACTTTCTTAACGTGAATCCAAGTCTCTTACTAATCAAGACTCCAAGTACCGACTCTCATTGGTAAACTACTTGCATGCCGTTGCCCTAGATGGCCGAGTAATCTTGCACACCAAGTAGCTTTTTCTGACGTAAAAGTAACCGAGTGTTTCAAGCATAGTAGTCAAAGCGGGTGATACGGCGCGGCGCGACCAACTCCAAACATGGAACAGCGTAGGTGCTATTTAGTTTGACGCGAACATTAATACAGTTATTTATAATTATAAATAAATACTTACAAATATTCGTAATTAGAAATAAAATTCAGCCAAATATTACACAATTTTATACAGTATACAAACTTCAGCCACATACAGCCACAAAAATTCAACCAAACCCAAACTTCCACATAAATCAATAAATTCAGCAACATAAATTTCACAAAAATTCAGCCAAACATTCAGCTACATAAATTCAAAGTCGCTTATTTAGTACACAAAGTCGCACATAATCAACAATTTTATTCATCCATATACTTGGGTTTTTCTTGGACCAAAAAACCAAAGGAAAGAGAAACAGTAGATAAAAAAGGAGAGAAAAACGTAGCTGGTTGGGTCGGCGGAGGTGGTGCACTTCAAGTTGAAGTCTTAAGAGAAAAAAATTAAAAATAAGGTGGGAGGAGGCTGCTGCGTAAGAAGAGGAAGGAGGAGGGTAGCTTTTAGGGTTCTTTTGAAAATTATCAAACTACCCCAAAAAAAATTAAAAAATAAGAACAGAGTGGTAATTTGCGTATATCTTGGTTGGAGCGGCCGCTCTAGGGCGCGTCAGACCACTCTGCGCCGCGTCAGGGCCTCTCCGGCCGCATCACCCAAGGTCGGCGGATCGGAGCGGCGCAGAGCGGTTTTTCAATTTTTTCGGCGCGGAGTAAGATTGCGGCGCGGCGCGGGCCGCTTTGACTACTTAGGTTTCAAGAATGATTCGGATTACGGTAAAATCTCAGTAAATGATCTCTACTAAAGTGATAATCTCTTTAAACGGAAAAAAAGTCACAGTCTCTCGTGTTAAAATTTAATTAATCTCACTATTGTAGTAATTAATACTTTCAAAAAAAGTTAGTGTTAAATATGGTCCCAAATATTTTACGGAGGTTTTATTATTAATAAATATTATTATATTTTATAAGTATTTTTGGTTGAAAAATTCATCATTATAATAGATTTAATAAATTATTTAAAAAGTCAAGAAACTCTTGAAATTTTCTAAGTGTGATTGTTATTAATATATTTTTTGTCATTATGGACAAAGAGATAACTATAATGTATTGACAATTTTTCTTGATTTGAATGTAGACAATATATTTTCTTGGTATTTATGTATTTATCGATCAACGCCTTCTTTCATCCGCTGTTCTTGATTTTGCAATTGAAAAGAATCCAAGAGAAAAAGCAGAATGGTTGAGCCCTGTCATCTCCTCTCCCTTCTGTTTTAATTTTAATAATCTTAGAGTGAAAATTCTAAACCTCTTTTTATTTGATTTTCCTTTACTTGTATGTGGGAAAGTAGTCTTTACGTGGCGTCATACTGTTTGGATCATTGAGTCAACAAATAAAATACCAAATTAAACGAGGGAGAGATCTATCCCGCCATCAAATAGTCCAATAATTGTTAAGACGCTCCAAAATTTCAACGGGAACTAGCTATCTGGCACATACAAATATATAATAGAAAACTTGTCTGAAATTGGTATGGACAAATGTACGATTTATGATTCAATTCCATAATCATAGAAATAACGATGTCTCTGGCAACATAATTAACCACTCTAATTTTATTTTTTGTAGTGAATATGGTATCCATATACCAATTAAATCGAATAATTGAAATTGTAGCTAGATAGAGCCTTTAAATGTTAATATAACTACTCTCCTACTAAATATCCAATGCTGTGTGTTACACAAAATCTGAACTCCAAAATTAACCACCGCAATTATATCCCTTTTATATTGCCAACCATATGATGTCATTTAAGGGCTATAGCGCTCTGGCAATGGGACCATCGTTACCAATATTAGGTGAATGAAACTTTTTAAATTCCCTGTATTAGTTGATCAATCACATTGGTGCATCCATAAATCAACTGCTCCATATGTTCTTGAAAATCATGGAGAGCTTCAAAAAAGGTAGAAAACTACCCACTTGAAGTTGAAATGCCACCAAATTCTCACCTACAATATCTTTATAAAATTGATTTAAATTGGTCCTTCAGGCTTTAAATTAACTCATCCTAGCTGTGAATATATAGTACAAAAAAAATTAAATATGGTACAAAAAGTGAAGTGGTGAGAATGATCACAAGACACCTTAACTTAGAAGTGAAGCCAAGAGAAAAAGAAAAGAAACTGTTGCTTCTCTCTTAATCAATCTCTTGCCTTACCCACTCCAGTTACTCATGACCACCTTGGTCATAGGAGTATCATTTGCTTTGGCAACTACATTCATGTCTAAGAAATTATTCAAGGTGGAATTCTCTCGTACTAAGTATGTTATTGCAGCTACGAACTTCATTAAAAACTTGTGATCTTTTTGTTGTATCCAAAGAAAACTTGCTCCAGAGGCACAATCAATAATATGCATTGATAAAACTTCATAGTTTAATTACTAACAAATGTAAATATTTACTTCTAAAAAAATATCAAGTACCTTCTCTAAATGCTCAACGAGAAGCAAACACATTAATTGAAACAACTAGAGTCGACTAGAGTTAGAATAATTAGTAATATATTAAAATTTATTTATGGAGGTTTTAAGTTCAATGTAAAAGATATCGTTCAGAGATATCCTAAAAATAGTCCGACGTTATTCGATTCGATTACGAATACAAGAAAAAATTGAAAATTTTAAAAACAATAACGTCAGAGAATGCAATTGT
Source organism: Hypericum androsaemum (assembly GCA_963995505.1). Taxonomy (NCBI): domain Eukaryota; kingdom Viridiplantae; phylum Streptophyta; class Magnoliopsida; order Malpighiales; family Hypericaceae; genus Hypericum; species Hypericum androsaemum. The sequence goes on from OZ023197.1 coordinate 3,239,037, forward strand.
CACCATAGTCAATCTGCATCATTAATTTTACTGAAAAAATTAATACATGGACTAGAAAACAGCAAGTAGTTAGTCCCTTGGTGTTGGTGCTTTTCTTTTTCGCGCTAGGCCTTTTGGTATACAAGTGTATTACAAACTATTTATATTAACGAGAGTTATTTTATTAATTAATTGTAAGTTGTCCGAATTTTAAGAGACTTAATAACAGTTGTCATATTCTATTAAAATAACCGTCTCTTTCGTGGTGTTCGATAATATTCAACTCTGAATCAATCATTATTTATAAATATCACACCCGAAATCCGGATAATGGAAGAAGACGAAAATGAGTCGAAATGAAGGTGACTTAGAAACATGTTCACATAATTAAATCAGAACGGTTAGTGAAACACAAAAAACAAAAACCAAAAACTTGGCCCAAAAGAAAACCCAAATCTCTATTCTCTCTCTCTCTATTCCATAATTGGCATCTCCAACCCATACACTTCACCTATATCTACTGACCTCATTAGAGTAACAACTCCACGAGGCAATCTCATGAACAATGGAAAATTAAGATTAAAAAAACCAAAATGAAGCCACCTCCTCTACCTCCTTCAAGCTCCTCAGTTCTAAGGAAGGCCCGGCTCTCCCCTTACCTCTTTACCCTCATAGCATTCATCGTCTTCGTCGCAATCCTCTACGGCGAAGACTTCGTCTGCCTCCTCAGCCAACTCGAACCCTACCCGGTCCAGCCGCCGGCTAGACCCGGTGAGCCGCCTCAGAAGCATCACATTTTAAGTGTACATTGATGCATGTTGTCTTGTACTCGAACTCGGGATCTTGTTAAGTGTAACCAAGTTTCTTACTACTCGAATATGATACTCTCGTCAGCTCTTTTTCTTCAGTTTGACTGAGTTTTTTAGTTTTGTTTTCGGGTAGAGAAGAAGTGGGAGAAGTTGCCTTTCTCGATTGGCAAGAACCCTGAAGGCTGTGACGTGTTCAGTGGGAGGTGGGTTAGGGATGAGTCAACTCGGCCGCTTTACGATGAGTCGGAGTGTCCGTACATTCAACCGCAGTTGACGTGCCAGGAACATGGTAGACCTGATAGAGATTACCAGTACTGGAGATGGCAACCTCATGGATGTGATCTTCCCAGGTCAGTTTTCTAATTATATCTCGTACGAACCTAAACTTCCGTCGATTCATATACGCTTTGTGCTATTCGGGTAGCAGTTATTTCGTTTAATGTGACATCGTTTGGTAATTATAGTCTTCTAGTAATTGTATTACTTTTAAGGTGAAAACAATTACGTATATTAATTTAAGGTGAAAGGAGAAAGGAGAATTTTTATTGATGAGTTTCCGAGTTACAAAGCTATACAAAATCTTAGGGTAACATGCCTTTATATAGAGGCAAACCCTTGTACATCAAGTAAGCTATTTAGGTCAAATTAGGAGTCCAAAAGCTAGTCCAAATAGAATAGGAAACAAGTCCACAAATCGTTTCCTCTTTAATTTCTCGACATCTCTAACAATCTCCACCTTGGCGAGAAATCATCCTGTGGACGAACCATGAAGCTCCATCCGAACTTCAACAAACTCCATCTTGATGAAATACCGCCACATGAAGAACCATGAGAACTTGAGAAACCAAACCGACTCTATCAGCTCCACCTTGACCATAGATATGCCGCCATCAATAATACCATCTCAACTTTCTCACCACATTTTTCAGTTCAATCACATGGAGTCAGCCCCCAAGCTCGAGCTTCCGAGCTTGCTTGGCGTCTTCCCTCCAATCTCCATCGAACTCCAACTAGCAAGTCCACTTACTGAAGCAAACTTGTGACCAATAGATGCGCTCTCTATTTTCCGGTCAACCCCATGCTCCGCAACATTGAACTGCTTCTCTGCTGGACCTTCTTGCCTCAAACCAATGCTACTTGCCATAGCATACAACGGACAACCTTTTGTTCCACCAAGTAGAACCCTCGACATACCACGAACTCTACCGTTCGGCCTTGAGTGAGATACCCGATTCGCCCGTGGTGCTACCAACGGCTTCGCATTCTCCATGCAAAACCTACCCAACACCTTTGATGTGCACGTCTCTTTAGACAACCATAGCAGGAACTTGCTAACTTTGTCTCCGCGAATCCCAACTCCACTCAAACCATTCATGTCAAGCTTTCGCTCCATCACACAAGAGCTTTTCTCCCCTCTATCGGAACCCAACGATGTGACTCCACCTACAACTGTGTTCCCCACTAACCTATAGGTGTTCATAGCATTCCTTTCACCCTTCATCACCACCACAGCATCCTTCTCCACTTCCATTAGCCCGCCTACAACATTATAGTTGTACCCACTATAATCCAAGGCTCCTAACGAGATCAAATTCCTCTCTAACTTCGGAACATGCCTAACCCCACACAATTTTCTCTCAACACCATCCCACATCTTGATTTGGATATCACCTATGCCAGCAATTCTGCAAGTAGAACCATCACCCATAGTCACCATACCTGAATCAACGAACTTGTAGGTGTCGAACCACCCTCTCTTGGGCATCATGTGAAAAGAGCAAGCGCTATCCAAAATCCAGGAATTAGAATGCTTTGGACTTGGCAAAACAGAAAGAAGATCACCATCTGACCCGTCCGAATGTGAGGCCACATTCACGGAACCTGATCCTTTTTCCTCGCGATCCCGAGTTCTTTTTGGACAATCCTTCTTCACGTGCCCTTTTTTTCCGCACTCGAAGCAATTTCCCTTGAACCTCCTTGACCACGACTTGGATCCCTTCCTGTCTTTTGCCCCACTACGATCACCATGGCTACCCCTCACAACTAGCCCTTCCGCTTGTTCATCGTCAATTTTCCTTCTTTGATGAAACCCTAGCAGAGCACTTGTGATATCTTCCAACACCAGGGACTCCTTCCCCCAAGTTAAAGTTGTAACCAAATTTTCGTAGGAGCCAGGTAAAGAATTCAGCAGCAACAATGCCTTGTCTTCTTCCTCGAACTTCACATCAACCTTTCTCAAGTCGCTCACAAGTTGACTGAAACCATTAATGTGTTGGCTCAAATCCAAGCCCTTCTTCATCTTGAGCCCGTACAATCTTTGCTTAAGATAAAGCTTGTTCGACAAAGACTTAGACATATACCTTGCCTCCAATTTCTTCCATACCTCAGCTGGTGACTCCTCATCCATGACGTGATACATCACATCATCCGCCAAGCACAAGCGAATTGTCGCCACCGCCTTGGCCCCCATCACCTTCCACTCTTGCTCCTCCATCTTCTCGGGCTTCTTCTCCGAGAGTGCGATGACCATCCCTTGTTGCACGAGGAGATCCTTGACACGCCTTTGGCATAACCCAAAATTTGAAGAACCATCGAACTTCACAAGAGCAAACTTCGCGCCGTCCGTCATCCTCCAACCCAAGCTCTTAATACCAATTGTTATGAATTCAGCAACTAGAGAATAAGATCGCACAAAGAACACGGAATAAGAGAATTACGTGGTTCGGCCTAATGCCTACGTCCACGGGGAGAAATGAGAACTTTTATTGATGAGTTTCCGAGTTACAAAGCTATACAAAACCTTAGGGTAACATGCCTTTATATAGAGGCAAACCCTTGTACATCAAGTAAGCTATTTAGGTCAAATTAGGAGTCCAAAAGCTAGTCCAAATAGAATAGGAAACAAATCCACAAATCGTTTCCTCTTTAATTTCTCGACATCTCTAACAGTTCTAACGGCATTGATTTTAAAATTCGGATGCGGTCAATATAATAAACGGTACGCTAGTATTACATTTTGTCATTTACCATTGGATTGACTGGTATGGAGTTTATTGTGAAAAAATGATATGAAGTTGTTTCAACTTATTCGAACTATGTAGTTTGAACCTTAAATCTATTATTGTTAAAGTATTTATTTAAGAGAGAATTGCACTCACTTTGTGGTGTGTCCATCTAGGAAAGAGTGCACCTACTTTAAGTAGGGTAAACGATACTTATAGTTTCTCAACTTTAAAAAATTAGTGCACGGTTATTTTTTTCTTAATGTTCATTCATCTATTTAAATTGAGTTTCCGGAGGTTATTCCAACAATTTTTTGTGCAAAATGACCGGATTGTTGATGTCACCATAACATCAAATATAACGTTAGATTTTATTTTAATACCCAAAACCAATGTTTTTAAAATAGATGGAAGGCAACTCAAATTTTTTGTTTTCAGTCTATTCAGTCCCACCGTAAGTGTTTTTAGAAAATCTTTTTATAAAATATTTACATATAGTATTAATTAACTCTAGATATCCTCTAGATTATTGCAAAGGGTTATTATTTAGTATTAAATCATAATTTAATTATTTTTAATTAAATACAAAGTAAATTATAATTTTTGGCAATTTGGTCTCAATCGATTGGTCCAACTTGATAAATGGGTCAACTGATCCGGTTGAACCGTAGTCATTATGTTGACAATCGATCCAATTATTCTTAGGATTTTAATAAAAAGGTCAAGCATTTGGTCATGGTCAGACCGGTTGAACCAGAATCATGATTTAAAATAATGTCCCAAACTGACATTTGGGTCACCCAAAAGTGACTTAAATTGATATGTAGATATTTTTTAAAAGTTAAATTTACACCATGCCCGGGTTTTGAACCCTGAACTTCCTTGAATTTTATAATGCTTAGTGCCGTTAGACTACAAATTCTTTGACAATTGATATGTAGACATGATGACCATTATGTGATTTGTTCAGCTAACACAAATTTACAACAATCAATTTGCCTCTGATTAATTATCTTTAGAGCAAAATAGTCAATCTTGATATTGCAATAAACAGATTAATGAGGACAAACTAATATTATTTAATCCATAATATTTCTCAAATGAAGTGGTTGGCCATCAGGAGTACTTTTGACAATTAAAATGACGTCTCATCGGAAAGTGACCAATATTCTGGTATAGGGATTAACTTTTGACAAAAAATAGGAATTAAATAAAGCTAAATTATCTTAATTAATCAATTTCTTGAAACATCAAGAACCTATGACTATTTTTCCCTTATTTTTATCACCTAGCACTTTTGAGAGTATTTTTTGGGAAGATGAGAGTCGCCATATCATGTACTTAATCATTCGTCAAAGATTTCCACTAATTATTTTCTAAAGATTTGGATTGAAATTGACTATAGTCACTACACATTATTGCAGTTTCAATGCGACATTGATGCTAGAAACGTTACGAGACAAGAGAATGATGTACGTGGGCGATTCCCTGAATCGTGGTCAATACAGTTCTATGATCTGTCTTCTTCACAGGCTCCTTCCTGAAAATGCCAAATCCATTGAAACCAACGGCTCCTTAACAGTTTTTAGAGCCAAGGTAACTTCTCCTCTAATTTGCGATCGAACGTTTGAATACGTATTGAGCCGACTTCGTTAAAAATTTCGATCTTGGTGGTTTATTTTCAGGACTATAATGCAACTATTGAGTTTTACTGGGCACCATTTCTTCTGGAATCGAACTCAGATGACGCAGTTGTTCATAGAATATCGGACAGAATTGTGAGAAAAGGATCAATAAACAAGCATGGGAAGAATTGGAAAGGCGTTGACATCTTGGTGTTCAATACATATCTTTGGTGGATGACTGGCCTTCAAATGAAGATTTTGTAATTTCTTCCCTAACCCTTTATCCTAATTATAATTTGAAAGTTTATTTAAAAAAATTTAAAGGTAAATTTTGACACCATTACCAATGTTTGAACCTTGGAACTCTTAAATATTTACAACGCCATGTGCCGTTGGGGCTTTGACAGTTTATTTAAAAAAAAATTTGTTTAACTCATTATCTTTTTTTATCCTTTTCAGGCAAGGTTCTTTTGACGATGAAGTGAAAGATGTTGTCGAGCTAACGACCGAAGATGCATATAAAATGGGAATGAAAAGCATGTTAAGATGGGTGAGGAAGAACATGAACCCTAAAAAGACGAGGGTTTTCTTCACTAGCATGTCACCTACTCATCAAAAGTAAGCATATTTCTTTCTGGCAAACCTCCATACAAGTATTATCGGGTCTATTTAGGAGTAGGGCTATCAACAATGTTTTTTGATCATAAGATTTAAGAAGTCAAGACCTTGATAACTAATTTATTGATACCTAACACATAAAAAATGTCAAGTAGGTCCAAATTCAAAGCACACATAAACTTTAGTTCGTTGAATTTTCCGACGAACATTTGGACCGACATCATAATTAACCCGCGCTGATACCATGTTTGTTATACAGGAGCATAGATTGGGGAGGAGAGCCGGACCTCAACTGCTATAACGAGAAGACCCTAATACGGAACTCATCATATTGGGGATCAGATTGCAGAAAAAGCATAATGGAAGTGATTGGAGAAGTCTTCAGCAAATCAAAGTTTCCCATTACATTCCTCAACATCACACAGCTTTCCAACTACAGGAAAGACGCACACACATCAATCTACAAGAAGCAGTGGGGCCCATTGACGCCTGAGCAATTAGCTAACCCTAATAGCTACGCGGATTGCGTACATTGGTGCTTGCCTGGGTTACAAGATATTTGGAATGAGCTTCTTTTTGCCAAATTGTTTTATCCTTAGAATGTATAAAATTACCTATCGTCAAGAAAAAAAGGGAAAAGGTGAAAAAGGATATATGAGAATTTGAATTTTCTCTTTATTCCTTTGATGGCAACATCCATGGTGTTGATTTTGTATTGTGATTTTGTTTGAGGTTCGAGGAGGAATCAGAAAAGAATTTCATGCATAACGAAACAATTTTTTAGGGGAAGAGGCCTCTCTTGGTCCAATATAAGACCCGGCCCGTGCGTCCGGCCAATACGAAAAGCACAGAAGAAACTTTGGGAAAAGTCCGAGTGCCGTGTAATTTAAAATACATCAATTGAGTCAAATTATTTCCAATTATTCTACCCAAAAAAAATTCCACCTAAGAAAATTATTTCTAATTAAAATCACTTAGAACATCAGGTATTTCGATCCTCCATGTCAAAATAATATCATTTTTGTAACCACATGGCACGCCACATTAGCATTCACATCCTACATATAAAAATATCACTCTCTCCTCCCTCTCTCTTCTCTCTTTCCAATTAAAATCTTTAAACCACATAGTACTCATGTGATTTTCACGATACCACAAGGTAAAGTCGACTTTTCCCAATGAACTTTGATTGGCCAGTGGAGAAGAATGGACATTTTTATGAATCTTTTCTTAGTCAGCATTGTCGAATTTGTTTAGAGCTAATTATCTCAATAATATTTTTTAAAATTCATAACTTTCTAACCCAATACATCTTTAAGAATCGATATTGACGTTAGAGAATAGCTTTCTTTTGATGAGATGTTAGAGAATAAATTCAAACTGATTTTTGGAATTAATCAAGTTAGTTAGAGAATTATTCGCAAAACATTGTAACGTGTTAGATTCATTCATCCGGACAAAGTTATCTACTAAGATGTCAAAATTTTGTTTATCCGAAAAAGGAAGAGGCGCAGCAAATAGAGGAGACGAAGCCCGACAACGGGTTTTAAGTTGCAAGCAGAATTTGGACATAAACGCGGATGGGCCCGACAATTTTAATTGGGAAGAAGAAGGAATACCAGGAATCCGGATTTGGATTCAGTGGGGATGACTAAAATGATGTCCCCATGAAATGGACTAAATATCACCCATCTGATTTGGTCAAATCCCCTTTTTTATTCATCTGATGGTCAAAATCCAACGGGGGACATTTTCGGGTTTTTGTTGAAGGACCCAAAGTTAGGGTTGCACGAGATTTTCTATTTTCCTCCTTTCCTTTAGTGCTCAATAAAAAAAAACCATCTCTTCGCCTCTCTCTCTCTCTCTCTCGACCGCCTCTCTCTGCCTCTCTGATCGAAGTCCCGATTTGGTCCCAAATCTCTTCTGGCACCGTCGCTCCAAATCTCTTCTTGCCCCTTCCCGTCGTTCGGCCCAAACGAACAAGGTATTAATCGCTCATATCTTCCCCTTTATGAGTAGTACAAATTAGGAATTAGGGTTTATGTATGTTCTAACATAAACGTTTTACCCAAGTTATTACTGGTAGCTGTGACAGTGGTCAACGTCACGCTTGCACTACTTCCGGGCTTCGCATCCTCCCGTTACCGGCTCTCTTCCCACCATCTCCAATCAGGCATCTCCCTCTCTCTCTCTCTCTCCACTGGTCAAAGTTTGGGTCTTGTTCTCCTAATTCAGTTAGTTTGCTTTTGCTTTGCTGGCTATCACGTTTGTTCATAATCTCAAGAGCAACATTTTGATATTTTTAATGATTGAGATTGGTTGGCCTTTGACGTAAATTTGGTTTACATATTTCATTTTCATTGCTATGTGACTTTATTGTAATTGGTATGCAAATGCACTCACTGGTATTCATTTTCTATGTTAGTTTGGTTGGTTGATGTTCTGCGATAACAATTCTTGTTCAATGTATTGAGATTGGTTGGCCTATGATGTAAATTTGGTATACCGTATACATATTTCATTTTCATTGGTAAGTGACTTTATTGTAATTGGTAGAAACTATGGTAATATAGTAATTACCTCCAATTGACGGACGGTTCTGATTGTAGTTTTGATTGTATTTACAAAGGCTTAAACCCAGTAAATACAATACAAAGGCTTAACTCTGATTGTATTTTTTGTTTTGGTGGCAGATGGTTAAAGAAAAGACATGCAGGCTGGTCTGTAAACTAGCAAGTTAATCAGATTGAACGAGATGTTGCACCAACGAATATCTCTCAAATTCAGGAATGACAGAATAGCGTTTATCAACATGGCTGGATTTGGTTTCCTTCTCGAGCTGAAGACCTTGGATCCTGTACCAGCCAGCATGATGAAAGTGTTCAATTTTTTCGGTGGTAGGCAGAAGTTTCTCGTACAGGAGGACCATTTCAGGAAAATGCAGGGCCTCACATTTGGGAGTGAGGATATGAAATATGTGTCGAGTGCCATTATTTTAGAGTGCCATTGTTGGAGTGAGGACCATATCAATTGTGGCAGGTTATCTGGAAATGAAAATGTACGGCCACACATTTTTGGAGTGAGGATCATATCAATTGTGGCAGGTTATCTGGATCGAGTGCCATTGTTTAATTTTTTATTATTAGTTCGAGTGCCATTGTATTGGTATGAAATGTGTCAGATTATTTTTAAAGCTGTTACATATTGATTCGATTTTCCCATTTGACCTTTACTGTGGTATTAATTCGACTACATGCATATTACATGGAATGTTATGATATTGCACATATCGATTGCAACATTATTTTTTGACTCCACTGATATATGTGCGAGTATCATCAGTGTAATATACCACTGAGTAGCAGGATACCAGTATCATAGAAGGTGAAAACCAATATGTGTGTAACAATAAACCAAAATCAGAGTTAAGAATACCAATATCAAAGTAGAAAGATACCAATATCATAAAAGAATGAAACCAATATGAGAGAAGAATGTCACAAATATCACAGAAGAAGAAAACTAATATCGTAGTTGAACCCTCAATATTAGATAAGAAGAAAACTAATATCATAGAAGCAGGAAACCAATATTAGAGTAGAAGGATACCAATATCAGTTAAAAAAGTCACCAATATTCGATACGTAGGAAACCAATATCACAGAAGAAAAGAAACCAATATGAGAATCGATGGGCACCAATATCAGATAAGAAGTAAACCAATAACATAGAAGAAGGAAACCAATATCAGAGTGGAAGGATACCAATATCATAAAAGAATGAAACTAATATCATAGACGACGGAAACCAATATCATAAAGGAAGGATACCAATATCTGAGTACAAGGATACCATTATTCCCAAGTCATAATTGATAACAACATGCCAAGTTCAAAATTTATAACAAAATGTCAGTTCATCATTCGTTCAATGGTTGATTCAAGTCGATGTCCAAATGATTTTGCTCCCGCATTGTATCCTGGTTCACGCTATTGGTTGAATTTTTATTTTGCTTTTGTCTTTTCTTCTTGTACTTTGCCTTTGCTTTTTGCCGTCCAATCTCATTTGTGCTTCTCAATCTCTTATTTGTCTTCCTTTGACTATTGTGTGTCTTTATTGTTTTACCCACTGCTTTAGACGGGGTTTGGACATCGTCCGCTTCTTGTGCTTGTGGCGTTGGTGTACCTTGATACATAAATATTTTAATAGTAAGGAAGAAGATTCAAGGCTTTCATACAATCGGCACATGTTTGTTTCTCATAGGTATCTTAAAAGTATCTTACACAATAGAATAATACCAATATCAGAGTGGAACGATACCAATATCATAAAAGAAGGAAACCAATATCAGATAAGTCAGAAACCAATATCACAGAGGAAGTAAACCAATATCAGAGTTGAAGGACACCAATATCAGATAAGAAGGAAACCAATATCATAGCAGCAAGAAACCAGTATCAGAGTACAAGGATACCAATATCAAGAAAAAAAGTCACTAATATCAGAAATCAAAGTTAAAATCAAAGTAATAAAAAAATTAAATTCAATAATATTATTTACCTCGTGGTAGTTGATTACTATCGGAAATCACACAGTCTTGACTACGGATTTCATCACTTAAACACGTTGTTTCGAAGCCTGTGTTGATAATTTAACAAAGGTATGAACATGAATAGATGTTGGTATCTATGTGTTGTATAAATGGTCTGCGTCTATTTCTATATTGGGACGCTAAAATTGCTTCATCGTCCCACACAAAAAAATAATAATTTGATTCATAAATTCAAGGATACGATGTACCTATAAACAATGGTATGAACCTGATACGATATTGGTAACCATGCGATGTATAAGTGATATATGTTAGTTTAAATATTGGTATCCTTAAATTTTGTATGTTGCTGACCGGGAAAAACACAAAAATGTTGATGTTTAATTTCGAGTCTTACCATCTTCCATGCAACCACTATATTGCCCTTCGTTATACTGGTTTTTGTCGGATGTGTTCATCGTTGGTGTTACTGGAAAATCCACACCAATGGGAAGAATATGCTACTTGGATTCGAGTAAAAAAATAACAATGAAACTGAAATATGATATGAAAAGTATTACCTTCAATTAATCGGCAGGTATTTGTTTCATCATCCACGATTTCGTCTTCGGTTTTCTGATTATCAATAACTTTAGCCATGGATGTTGAAGAATTAGGGTTCTTGACCTTCTTTTCTTGGCTGAATCGTTTAGGGTTTTTTTTTTGGGCCGCTGGGAATAATGAATTAGTGCTATTACGTGATTTTTGGGGTAATTGGTTGGTATGTTTTTCCCTTTAAATTATTACCATAATTATTTTATTCTCAAATTGTAGTTTGACTTTGTTAATAGTAATTGTTCAATATTGCCTCTAACTATATTTTTATTACCTAGAATACCCTCTCACTCATCTTTGATCCCTTTCAGTGGGGACGACCCTTGTCTCCACTGAATTTGAACCCCAGGAATCCGAGTTGAGTTTTATAGAGAAATCGAAGGGGATTCAACAACGGTCTTCCACGCGTCCAAAGAAAGCTTCACAAAAAGAAAAATAATCTATTTTCAAAACAAGGAAAAAGCCTACTCGAAAAATCAAAATTTGAGCCGATACGATATTACCAAAGATGATTAATTTCACTTCTAGATTGGTAGCACATCAAGACGGTCCGTATATAGCACTTATGGATTGGGTACGGAATGCTCAGATTCCGAACCGTTCGGAATGAAGACAAGCGGGGACTTTTTTGCAAACGCGCTAAAATACGGGGACCAAAATGAAAAAAGCTACGCACAAACGCAGGCCGGATACAAATGCCATTATCACATAACTGCGCATGCCAGTATCACATAACTGCACATGCCAGTATCACATAAATGCGCATGCCAGTATCACATAACTGTGCGTGCCAGTATGACCTTTTTGCAAAAATGCTAAAATACGGGGGACCAAAATAAAAAAAGCCACGTGGGCCATTATCATAAACGGGACTTGCCACTGTCACAAATACACATGCCATTATCACATAACTGCACTTGCCATTATCACATAACTGCGCTTGCCATTATCACATAACTGCGCTTGCCGCTGCGGTCCCCATTCACTCCAAACCGTACGGAATCAATTCTTTCACTCCGTACCCAATCCACTCCCCTTTGGGACCTCGCTAGAAGGCTTGACGTGATATGGGAAGAAGATGTAAAATATTGCTTAAAGTGGCCATCAGCAAGAGTTTAGGAAATTTATATTCTAAGATAATTCCTATCTAATGAGCTTATTGCTATATAGATAGGTGATTATCTTTAATCATTTTGGGTAGGAGTTTAGTGCTTAATGCACATTTGGTGTAGGAGTGTTGTGCTTGTTGTTTTTCGGAGTGGTGTACTTGATTAGGATCTACTTCAGTCGAGGCAAGCGTTGGACACTTTCTCCGTAAGACGAGATTGCCTCGTATATTTCAGTGCGGTACGGGCTTCGGCAATCGTCTCCAAGATACAACGACTGTTTAGGGCATTTCCAAGACCGTTGCACACGTATCTCGAAACTTTCGGGCGAACCCTTATATACCCAGAACTTTCGGACTCTTTTCTATGTGAAGAACGGGGGGAGAGGAGAAGACAACAATGCTAGGAGGTGCACTTGCTGCTGGGATGAGAATTCTGGCAGGGGGGCAGGCCTATTTATAGGCTGGAGGAGGCAGGGAGGCAGCCACCCCGAAGGGACGCGTCCGTCGGCCAACAGGCTGACTGGCTGCGCTCGTGGCCCTTCGGTGGCTTCTGGATCCTTCCAGGCGCGCCAGGCTGCGCTCGTAGCCCTTCGGTGATGGATCTCGCAGCCCTTCGGCCTTCTGGAAGTCTCCTGGACTTTCCACCCCGTCGTGCCTCTTCGGCGGCCAACCTGAAGGCGCTCGCAGCTCCTCGTCGCTTAGGTAGCTGCGCAGCTGCCTCCGGGCCCGGGCAAAATACTTAAGGCTCCTCCAGCTCCTCGCGACGATGCCAAGTGCACCACAAAGCGCCCATTGCGACCTGCGTCCAATGCGCGTGCTCGTGCGCGTGCTCGGACGGTGCTTCACACCATCCTCGCAGGCAGCTAGCGGTGGGTCAGCCTTTTAGGAAGTCAATCAAGTTGAGAGGCAGGGAGGGGAATTCCTTATAAACAATGAAATCCTCCTTGCTCTATTCAATGTGGGATTGCAACCTTCCATCTCCCTTTGGGCCTTTCCTTTATTGGGCTTGCATTGAATTTTCCATTCAAAACCCAACAGTGCTTAATTGCACATGTGGTGTAAGTATTATTGGAGCAATAAAATTTTACCTATGATAAACATATGCTATTTAATAAATTTATGCAAAAAAAGTCCATATATGTCTAGTAATGTGAGATTCATACTCCAATGGACCTTTCAAACGAATCTCCTTAAAGATTGAGCTAAAATTTACACTATTTCTATAATATAGTAGCAGGATTTTGAACACATTGGCACGCTTACTATGAAACAGAGGTTCGTGTGGCTCGCAAATAAAATTTATTTTGATACTAAAATCTTCATATCAATCTAAAACTTCAAGTGAATAAACTAATATTTTTTTACACTTTTAAACAACGGCCACATCCCATCAGAACCAATGCGCTAATCCCACCATGCCACCTTGGTTCATCAAATTGAACGGACTTTGACTTCATCATCGTGCTACAAAATAAGGGTCGTTTGAGATCATAAACGATACAAGCTCAAAACACTTTAACACATGTTCAATCTAAAATGATTAATGAAATGTTCAAACTTAAAAACAAAATGACGTTTATTTTTTTCTCGACGTTAATTTATAAAGTCTGACATTGATGTACTGTATACTTGAGTTTAGATTTAAGTTTATACAAGTCGGCGCCCAATTCACCCATTTTAATGTGAATTGATAATTTTTATATTATAGATAGTAATTACAACTTGATAATACTGCTCGTGCACTTATCAATTATTTTTTCTGCGTATCTAACGCTTTTCTTGGAGCAATAATATTATAACTTGTCAAATTTACAAATTATGAAGCTTCGGAGTTAAAAGCTATGGCGGTTAGCTAGAGAGAGTGAAGGTTATTTCTTGTGAAGAAGAAGAGAATGAGCTGGAAAAGATTCTTTATTTTCTCTAGTGTGATACACGTGTACATTTTTATTTATTTATATACAGAACTTGTAACCGACTTAAGTTACAGCTAATGGGCTAAGTTGGGCCTAGAACTTTCCACTCAAGCCCGTCCAAGTTGGACCTAAAACCTTCTATTCAGGCTCGTCTCCTTTGTTTGAAGCTTTCGGATTGGCGCCAAAATCAAAAGTTGCTAGAGCTTTCGGTATAACTTTACAAAAAAAATCAAAGTTTAGGCATTAATGAAGCTTAGCCCGACTACTTCACCCAGTGACATTCCTGGTTGTGGCCGTAGTTAAAACCATGGTGGAAATATATTTTTTACGACGGTAATTTAATTTAAGTTGTAAATTGCTAGGTAGGTGTAGGAACGGCAAAAAAAAATCCTTCGTGAGATTAAACATAGACAATTCAACAGAAACATCCATTGGTGATAATTCTTGTTGTTCAGTAAAAAAGTGACTGAAACTACTGCAGGAGATTTATTCACACCAAGAAACAAAGGATCAGACTCATCTGGTGCACTAGAAGTGGCAATACCAGAGTTCACCATCGAAACCTAAGCGAAAAAGCTGAAGAGAAGAATTTACAGAACTTGATGACGAAGAGAGAATGAACTAAAGGATCTTACTCGTGGATATTGATCATGTCCAGAACTCTGATACCGTGTTGAATTTGCAAGTTGCGAAGCTTCGGAGCTAAAAGCTATGTCGGTTAGCTAGAGAGAGTGACGGTTATTTCCTGTGAAGAAGAAGAGAATGAGCTCGAAACAATTCTTTATTTTCTCTAGTGTATAATACACTTGTACAATTTTTCTTTTCATATACAGAACTTGTAACCTCATGGGCTAAGTTTGGCCTAGAACTTTCTACTCAAGCCCGTCCAAGTTGGACCTAGAACCTTCTATTCAGGCCCGTTTGCGTTGTTTGAAGCTTCTGGATTGCCGCCAAAATCAGAAACTGCTGGAGCTTTCAGTATAACTTTACAAAAAAAATCAAGGTGTAGGCATTAATGAAGCTTAGCTCGACTACTTCACCCAATGCCATCCCTGGTTGTGGCCGTAGTCAAAACCATGGTGAAAATATTTTTTTACAACGGTAATTTAATTTAAGTGGTAAATTGCTAGCTAGGTGTAGGGATGGCAAAAAAATCCTTCGTGGTCATGTACTTTTTCTACCCTACCCAGATTCAGACTTATTCATAGACTTATAAATGAGACTATATTTTAATAGACGTTAGTTAGATTAATACTTAAATTTTATTTTAAAATTAAACATTATTAGTATTTTATAGTATTGAGTGTTGAAAAGAGGTAAATTTTTAAAATAATTTATACTAAAATGATAAATTATTTTGTGAGACGATTCCATGGTAAGACATAATCTTGATTTAAATCCTAAAGATCCTGCAAATCCGAGTCTAAATTCTTACTGCAGAATTTAGGGTAGAATCTCAATCTTATCTCTAAATCTAAAATTTCGGTGTGGATCCTATAAACTTTTATCCTACTTTCAATGGCCGCTTACGATCTCGAGTTCTCTGAGATTGCCTAAGTAGACATATTATATGACCAATAATAACCTACGAACCCCAATTGCCCATCTCCTTTGAAAGATGGCCAGGAAAATTTAAGACTCGGATCACTCTGGCGCTTAGCAAAAATTTCACAGTTTGCATTGAACTTTTGTCGAGAAAATTCTGATGATGACGGGTCACCTCACGAGACACAAACGAATGGTGGATTGCCAATTTTGAATTTACGCCTGTTTGCCCACTTGCATACAAACTTGCAAATCAAACTTGGTCAGCAAACAAAAAGGAAAGGTAGACAAGTTGCCCAAGTTTCTTCTGCAAGTGGGATATTAATTTAAGGCCAAGTAGCAATTTCTTTCTTCTCTCCAAAAAAAAAAAGTAGCAATTTCTTGCATCCGTACGTAGATTCCTCCATCAGACAATTAACGCAGAAGCGTCAGGAAATAAACCAACGAATCAATGAGTTTTTCTATCTTAACAAAGAAGACATCATTTCTATTTCTTCGAGCAAATAAAATCCTAATAATTCATGCGGTGGTGATTTTTTTAGAGTAAATACTTCACTTCATTTTAATTCACGCGGTGGTTATCTAATTAGCTCCAATAACGTCAAACTCCTAATTCATAGTCAAAACTAACAAATAAAACTTCCTAACACTCTTAACGATGAGATGTTTAGATCAATTTTTTTCAATAGTATAGAAGAAAGAGAAAATGAATATTGCTGGGCCAACATAAATTAAAAAAAATAGTTATATCAAATCATAGATGTGAATGAATCTTACCCAAAAGATAAAATACCGAGAAAATGGGACATAGGTTAAACTTCATCAACCAAGTTGACCAATAAAAAAGAAAAAAGAAAAAAGAAGAAAAGAATGTGCCTCGAAATGACACAAACATATAATTAAATACATAATGAAATTAACTTACGACTCTCTAACCAACTAACACGGCGCCGTTTGGTCGCCATTATAATCCATCGCCATTTTCTCAGCTAACTGAGCCAAAGACTTCAAGTTGCACCGTACAATAGTGTCAACGAAGGAGCACGTCTCCTCCTTGGTGTTCCCGGCGGGAACGTCGACGACGTAGGACTCGACGACCACCGTCCCGGCCCCGCCCGGGTGGAGCGTGGTGACCGACCGGTAGTTCGCGAGGCGGTGCTCGCCGCCGACCACGCTGAAGCTGATCACGTGCCGCTCGTCGTCCAGGATCTCGAGCCGCTCGGTGCTGGTGGCGGCCGGGAGGCCGGACACCACGTGGACCTCCCTGAGAGTTCCCACGTCGCCGTCCCCGTCGATGACGTGGCAGCTCTTGAGGAAATGCTTGTACGCCTGGGGGTTGTCGAACCGCCGGACCACCGACCACACCGCGGAGACCGGGGCAGCGATGGACTGAACCGCCGCGGAGAAGCACTGGTTGGGGCCCACCGCCCTGGTGTGGTGGCGGGATACGTAGTCCGGGACCGGTAGGGTTTCGGTATAACGATCCGGCGTCATCATCAGAACCCTCTTGATACCTTGCTTGTGGCAAGTTAGGGTTTGGGTGGCGGCCACGGTGGTGGTTGTTCTTCGGAGATGTAAGGAGGAAGGCATGTTTTAGATTTGGTGTCTTTTGCTATTAGGGCTATTAGTGTTGAGTCTTGTTGGTGGTGTGATTGCTTAGAAGAATTAAGGTGAGGGCTAATATAAGGCAAATATTAGGTGAAAGTGCATATTTATGAAGAGGGGAGGAATTGGTAAACTTTTATTTATTTTTATACTACTTAATATTCAGATACTTATTGGGTCGACAAATTTAAATTCGACAAGCAAAATCTTTGAAAGTTGACAAAACTCTCTTTACAAATATTTAACGCTATTGTATTTCGAAGTTCTCGAACACGAGACCTCTTATTTAATCTTAAAAAACATGCTCACCAATTTGTCTAAATATTTTTGTCGGTTGAACTTTTATTTGGCAGCTCAATACATTCTTCTCTTCTTATAAATTTCCTCTTTTGTGGAAGTTTGATTTTTTTTTCATATCACTTAATATCTGAACACTCAATAAATCGATTAATTCAGGTCCGTATGACATTTAAATCGTGACAAAATTCTCTAACAAACATTTAATACTAATATGTTCTTATGGACTCAAATTCGAAACTTTCTTGATGAATTAGAATATTTCACTTCATGATTATCTAAGTGCTTGCGCAAGTTGAAGTTTTTTTATATAATTAATATTGTGGAAATATAACGGAGAGAGGAGGAGGTGGTGGGAGAAAAAAATAATTTCTTGGTAGGTGATATCTTTTGCCAAGCAAGTGGATCTTGCAACTGGCGCCCTTTTTTTGGACTTAGTTCTATGTGGATAATTTCCCTTCCCCTCGCCTTCATTTAAAACCTCAACCTGCCATTTCTTTATTTCCGGGGCTTATATTCTTCTAAGTGCATTATTATAGAGTATTGGGCTGTACATGTACCGTATGTTGGGCTGAACATCATTATAGAGTATTGGGATTTACTTATAAAAAAAACATGTACCGTATGTTGGACCGAAAGGTTCGCTTTATATATGCACCGAAAAATTATGAGTATTGGGCTTTACATATTTTTAGGTTTCCGTGAGTTTTACTACCGCATGATTTTACGAGACTTGAAAGGGCATTTAGTCTAATGACACAATGCGTTGTATGATTTGATAAGGTGTAGAAATATATCTTTACAAAAAAGACCAATATTTTAAAAATTGTGATCCAACCCGAGACCAATCCCGGTTCAAATTTTTACTAAAACCTATAGAGCAGTTCGACCGCTCAAATTTGGTCAGATCGCTAGGTCTGACACTTCCAGGTATCCCGCTTCGCGCGGAACAAGAAAACATAATGTCTATTTTTTTCATTTGTCCGATTTAATTAAGAACCAACAACTCCACTTCCACACTCGGAGCGTGTACATCATCTTTGGATCACAATAAACTTACATTTTTAACAATTTTTGATAATATGTCAACTAAGTAGATCAAATTCGACCAATATGTCAAACAAGAAAACTCGTATGATCATTTTCATGTACTTCTATACTTGTTAAATTAAATTTTGAAGATTTTTTTGGATAAATTTTATACCAAAGTTGGTGAATATTTGAATATTTTTTATCTTTATCTTTTTTATGCTAAATTAAATACATTTCACCTTATTTACTAATTTTTAGTATAAAAGAAAAAACTTCGATCCGACCATCAGCCCAACTGGTGGCCGGGTGGAAAAAAAGTTTAAGATTTCCGGTCGCCTTAAAACATTGAAAAATGAGGCCTGAGGCTGCAACAAGAAAATTCAACACCCAAATCTTGTAAATATAAATTATAGTAAGGTGAAATAAAATTATTACCAAAAAATTATTTACCGAAAAATTATTGAACCAATAAGTTATGACATGCGACTAAATTTATACTTATATTTCCCTGTTGCAATTTTATAAGTTACAAATCAGATTAAAATAAAAAATAATTGTATTTACTAATTTCAATATTGATGTATTTTCAGATTTGAATTTATAACTTTTAATTTTGGACTGCTTTTAGACTTTTTTTTTATAAATAAATTGTATTCGTCAAGAAAAATACCACCCAAAGCAGCAAGTATTACACTTGTATCGCCAAACCTAATAACTATTGCTAAATAGAACTTCGCCTAAATAGAACCACCTACAACACCAACCAAAAAAACCAGCAACCTAACATACGAACAACAAAAACATCCCCAACATTTTTTTTTTGGTTTAGAACTATTTGATATCCGGTCCACTAGGCTGACTAATTCAAGTTCGAGTCGGATATAACCTTTGAAAGGTGGCAAAGTTCTCTCAACAAGTATTTAACACTGCTGCGTTCCCAATGACTCGAACCCAAAATGCTGGTTAAACTAAAATAATTCTCTCACCAATTGATCTAAGTACTTGTTGATACATCCCCAACTATTTTGCCCCAGATTTAACACCTCCGAATCAAAATATTTTGTTTCAGGCTCCCATCCCCCTTAAATTGACTTGGCCCCTTACTGACATTGGCCCAGTCTCTTGGAACCCTTTTCCTTCAAGACATTTTCCTTCCGGCCCGAAATGCTTGCTTCCTGTCCATTCTCTTTGAGGCCTAAACACGCCCCTGGCCCATTTCTTTCCTGGCCCAACAACAAATCTTCCAGCCCATATCCAGAAACTTCTGGGTCATTCTTTGAATCGTGGATTGTGGCGTTGTTCTGGTGATAGTTTGGATCGTGGATTGGAATCACAATGGGTAGAATTTGGGTAGTATTTACAAGGACCTAGATGATTATCCTTATCTTTTTTAAAAAAAATAAGAATTTGAGTCCTAAAAAATTGGGCAAGATCACAGCAATCCGTGAGTCCGTGTTATTAAAAATTATTTAAACACTAAAACCAGTGAATGCAAATAATTCGTTCATTAAAATAAATCAATATAAAGAAACCAAATAAGAAAATCTAAAAAAAATTGAAGTTGAATAGGTGGAGATTGAGAATTTGATATTAAGCTTAATAATTAATGTACATATATATTATATATTACCAAATGGCTTGTAGCCTAGCGGTACAAGGAGTTGTAAAATTCAAGGAGGTCCAAGGTTCAGATTTTTGACCCAAAAAATCTGGTTCATTAGGTTTGACCAAAAATTTAACCCCAAAATCCGGAATTGACCCAACCCAACCTAAAAAAATAAAAAAAAATCATAGTACATTCTCAATTTTTCCAAATCCACACAAAATAAACTAAATTAACAAAGATAATTATACCAAATATGAAATAAATTGACCAACATATCGAGAATATTAATTTTTAAACCTATTATTTAATATTAAAAAATATAAATCTCCAGTCCAACCACCGGTCCGACCGATTGACCCAGAGGTCTGACCAAAATCCGGGTAGCTCTCCGGGTCATTTTTGAAAACAATGATTCATACCCTTATCTTTTTAAAATATAAAGATCCGGACTAAATTTGATCATGACCTGGTCAAAATCAATAGATCTTGGACTCTTCGAGTTTGAATTCGGGTCGACCTTTAAGATAAGATTCTAATTGCCATCCTGATGGAAGAGCTACGTTTGGTTATTGGTTAATACGGGATTCTTTAACTAGTTTTAAAGGATCAGACTGTGCGCCATAAGTAATTTAAAACTTTTAGGTTTTAACTCTTCAGCTAGTTTTATATGTTTTGGGCTACACTGGGTACTTCGGATGCTTAAAACTTATTAGCATTCATGACGAGGACGCAACATGGAAAGGACACAAAGCCCATCAGTAGGGTTCGATCCACTGCCATGGAGGGATGCCACATCATCACTCAAATTGCAAAGAACCTCCATTGGTAACAACTGGTCTCGAGCCGCCTCCTTGTCAATGGGATCTTTCTGAAGTCTGAATTGTTTGTATGAAAGATTATCAAGGAATTAGCAACAGTTGATTCCAACATATTATTGCATGAACAAAAGAGACCAGTGTAAAAGTAAACGTTCAATCTCCCAATTATGGACATAGAATCTCCCAACAGTTGATTCCAACATAGTATCTCCATTCTCAAAAAAACTATAGAGACACAGAACATCTGTTTTTGAGCAACTAAAAACAGTCCCATCGGAAACAGAACACATCAGGGAACTATCACAGCTTCCTAATCATTGGCAGAAGGCATCATGCCCTTCAGGGTCGTCTCGCCGAATCCAAGATCAGCCAATCCAAGCTGGAAGTACTCAGGATTGTCGAACTTCTGGATACCATCATTGTCCGCGAAATCAAAGCTAGGGTCAGCGGCAGCTGCAGGCATCGGTCTCATATGCTCGAAGTGGCCTATGAACCTTTCCTCGCTATGATGCAAAGGATATGTAGAGTCGAATTGCTCTCTGTTTGACGGCTCGCCATCAACATTGTCAATGGAACCCAGCAGCTCCTCCAAACTGAAGATCTCATCCATCGTGAATCCTTGCCAGTCATCCTGCCCTTCACATCCACTAACCGGATAACTGTTCTCGCATTTGGCTTCAGGATGATCTGCAGAAGCCATCTGTAAAGACGGTTCAGCTTGCTCCTGCAACCCCACAACTCCAGCTCGACTGGAGACACACTCATCCATCACCTCCTGTTTAATTAACCCTAGCTGAGGACAGATCGCGCTCTCGTTTCTCACCACTGGTTTACCTTCTCGATCAGTGCACTCACATTTCACACCCTGAACGGAACTCTCTTCATCCACCCCACAAATCTCAGAGTGAGCTGAGGAGGTACTCGAATCAGAGCCACCAGAAGTCACCACAGAACTCGAGAACTCAGGAACGTTCAACCTAGCAAGCGGCCCGTACAGTGCCCTGGCAGCTTCATCGTAAGCAAGAGCCGCTTCGAACGCAGTCGGGAAAGTCCCAAGCCACAGCCTCGGCCCTCTGTTCGGCTCCCTTATCTCCGCGACCCACTTCCCCCAAGTCCTCTGCCTCACACCCCTGAAGTTACACTTAACATTCTCCGGACCCCCTTTACCCTTCATACACCCCTTCTTGGACCCCTTCGCGGGCGCTTTTCGCACAGGTTTTCTCCCAGATTCCGCATCCTCGGTCCTCGAATCGAGGAAACTGTTGTAGTCCTTCCACTTCTTCAGCGTCTCAGCGACCGAAACGGTACCGTCTTTTCTCTTCCTCTTCCTGATAAACCCGGAATCCATGTTAAAACCCTTGAACAATGTAGCCAAAAGAACGCAAGAGGCTTCTTATAACAAAGGTAAAAGGAAGTATAAAAGTTCGAAAGAGACTTCTTATAATAAAGGAAAAAGGAAGTATTAAAGTTCGCTTCCTTGCTCCCCAAGTTCCCTCCTTATTAGGGTTTACTTTCCTCCTTACTTGGCTCCCAAGTATTATAAATACACAATATAAAATAAAAGCCAGAAACGGAAACAAAAAACGACACGACTCTTGCAAAAATCCCAAACCAAACCCTAATTTAATTGCACACCCCTAAACCCCAATTCAAGAACCATCGATAGACAATTAGAAGAGAATCAGTAACTAACCTTTCACTAATCTGGGTCGTCGTCATCGTCGTCATATGAATCGGCTCCGGCATTTTCTCTTTCCGTGCTTCTTCGGCGATCTTTAGGGGTTTTCTCACAATCTTCTTGTTTTTTTTATAGACAACCTAGGGGATTTTCTTTGGTGGTGTAAGAAATCTCTGGTAGCTAAAAATCTTCGGAGAGAGTAGAGGGAGCGAGATATTTATAGGATTCTCTAGATATTTCCCAATCAGGTGACGTGGCGATTTTTGGAGGAAGGATCGTGGTCGTGGCACCTCTTTTTATCACTAAGGATATACGTGGCGAGTACTAACTCGAACCTTCCAGAAACGGGTATGTTTTGTTTTGTTTTGTTTTTTACCCTTTTGGGTTTCCTTTGTCCCTTCAACTTTCCCTTTCTGTTTTCGCAATGAAGCAATTTGTTTAGGTTTCATATCTACAGTACAGTAATGTGTGACATATTTTAGAAGTGTAACCTTTTGTGATTTACTATATGTTACTGATATTCAAATCAATTAAGTTATTTATAAATATCGAATCATTTAAGTATTTTTTAACATATCAAATATTTCTTAACTTATTTCGAGTATTACACTCATCCATTCTTAAATACGTGACGATGAAGTTACGCTTGTAAGAAACCGAACCTGAAAATTTTTTCAGGAGACTACCTATCATTGGAGCTCTTTCAAGATATTTGTTTAAAAACATGTACATTTTATTGCTATGGATAGTATAACCAAATCAATTAAACTAGATATTAGAGAGGTGACTCTGCATTCAAGAGCTTTGACCTCAATTGAATGTAAGTTTCTCGTCATTGGATGAACACTTATTGGTCGCACTAATTTTTTTATTAAAAAATTCTTAATTTCAAACTTTATAAATTGAAAAAATATTTGGTCCAACAATACTCAACACTCCGTCTAATAATTCTAAACGAAATTCTAAATTCGATCCTGTTGTTGGAAGTTTGCCCCTTGGTTAAGGTTATATTTTAAAATATCCACTGAAGTCGAGAGGGAACTAGAAACCAAATTGCAGTGATTCCGTGTCTAGGCCCAGAGATACTATGATACCAGACTCCAGAAGGATCGGTAATTCTCGTTTAACTACATGAATTGTCGGGTAATTTCAGATTTTATTTTATTTTGTTGATAGTTCAATATTCCATTGATAATAAATTTCAAGGAGAAATGAAAATTACGAAATATAATATCCTAATAGAAATAGAGATGGGTTTGGAGTGGGGAAAGAAATTAAGGTAAAAAAAATCTTAGTATTTAGATTTGATTCAAGTGACATAAGACATGTAAAATCGAGGCAGAGTGTATGAAAATTTAAATCTTGTAAATATAAAAATCTAACTATAAAAAATGCAAATTAGAGTACCAAATTAGAACAATGGAGAACAATCGTGATCCAAAGTGAACTTTGGATGCACCCCAAACCACGGGGCGACACGTGGCGACTGTGTTTCAGACCACGTGTTGCAGTCCCAGTGCCGATACGTTGTTTCCTCTTCGGGCTTATCCGCAATGGAAGTCACGTGCCGATGAGGGCGGGCCGAAGATTCGGGCCGGGTAGGTCCATGACGAATTGCCCTTTTACTCTTGGCCAAGCGTCATCGCTGACTCAAATAGTATCCGGACTTATTGAGACAATTAATTCAGATTTAGTTCGGGTGAGATTTTTTAAAGCTGACAAAATCTTTCGAACAAGTTTTAAACACTGTTGTATTTTTAATAATTTGAATTTCAAATTTAGTTAAATTAGAACAACATGTTCACTAATTAATCTAAATGATTGTTGTGACTCAACTTTTTTTTTCGATTCAAAACAATGGGATTGAGAAGGAAAATTTTCCCATCTCAGGGTGCTTCTTAGATTACCATATTACTAGGAACTGCGAAAAAAAATTAAATATCATTGTATTAAAGTTTTTAATTGATTTTTTTAAAAAAATAAAATTTTATACCACCTCAAGATTTGAACCCCGGATCTTCTTGAATAATTATACTCCTTATGTGGGGCACTTGGCTTCATAGGAACCATGTAATTTTTAGGAAACAAAGACGCAACCGAGAGTTTCTCATTCATTCCATTTTCTTTAGATTCAAAGAGTGATTAAAGTGGGCAAATTTGACTAAGGAGCTAGGAGGACATGAGATTAGATTGTATTTGCAATCCTTGGCAGATTGATTAGGATATTTATGGAGTATGTATTTTGGAGTTTTTGTTTGATTAGCAAGTATGTTTGCTAATTAATGAGAGGTTCGATTTGAGCCAGGTTCGGTTTCATGTATATGTTTATTATTTAATACAAAATTTACTCATAAAAAAATGAATTAATATTAAGATTCAACACCTAATAGCACATTTGTCTTGATCTCTCGGTTCAGAATATGGACTAATAAAACCAGCTCAATTTTTCATTTAACTTGGTTCTCACATAATAAAAAACACAACAATGACAAAAGCCCACAACTAGCTGTCCCATAATGTAGGGAAAACAATACTGAAATAATCATACAAATAAAAATACAATAAAAAAGCCTCTGAATGCCCTTCAATTGTTGGGCTTTACATGTGATGGATAATGTATTTTCTTGTATCAATCAGCCTGTTAGCAAGGAGGCAAATCTTCTGGGGCAGCCTCCACAGACTCTAGTGTCCCAACTCCATTTTCTACCAAGAAAGCCATTGCAAGGCCCAAAGTAATGTGGACATCCAAGTGACAATGCATTAACCAAACACCTGTTATCAACAAATATAACGGACCAACGAACTTGGATTAGTTGACCTAGTCATCGAGCGTTAAATGAATACATGTATAAAGCATGTGATTTACCTGGATTATCCGCGACGAATCGGATGACCGCCCATCCGTTAACCGGGACACCCACTGTATTCCTTAGTGGTGGATCAACAAGGTTGAACTTGGCTGTATCGGTTTTGGCGTTAAAGTTCCCAAATCCTTCAGCCACGATGTAAAAATCATATCCATGAAGATGGATCGGATGGTTCTCGGGCGTCACAATACTTGTGTCTTGCAACACAATTTGCACCTGCGACCCGTACTTCAACTTATACAACTTGGTGGCGGCGACGGGTTGCCAAAGCGACTGGCTAACGTTTCCGGTGTAGTCGAACTTCACCGGCGGAGTACCCGGGAAATCAGTGGTGAAAACGCCGGGAACTCCTTGCTGGGAGGCTTGCAGCAGGGATAAATTGGCAGGGAAAACAAACGAGACATTGTTCATGCTGGCGGTAAAACGTGTACCGTTGGGAGCTTGGCATTGGGCCGGGCTAAAATTTGGTGGGCAATTGTTGAGCCCAAGCCCAATTGTGAAAAATAAGTTCTCGTCAATTTTGGTTGGGACGTTAACTTTTTTTGGGCTCCTGAAGTTGGTAGTAAATGTAGTTACCGTTGCAGTGTCATTGTAGGCGGGCAAATTTGGCATGATTGGTTTACTTGAGCTCTTCCCTTTGGCGGGGCAAGGGGCGGATTTATATTCGAGTATGGCCGTGGTTGTGGTGTTGTCGAACGCTGCGTTTTGCGCGCTCTGGTAGGCGCGCGCTGCCATGTAGTAACGACCAGGCGACTGGTTGCCCGAGATCAAGACATCGGTCGTCTGGCCGGGACCTAGGACTATTACGTTGGTGGTGAAAGGTTTCAGGTAGGATGCATCGGCACCGACCACGGTGAAGGGGTGGTTGGCAATGGTGAAGAATAACGGCTGGTTCAGGGCGGAGTTGATGACTCGGAGTAGGTGGGTCTCGCCGGAATCTGTTGGTACCAGCACGGTGTCTGCAAGTACAACCAAAAGAAATGGTGTCATTGGGAGTTCACATTTTTGTTTACCGTTACATTTCCATGGAGGGAAAAGAACTTGAGGAATTATGGGCTTTTGTCTCCTATCAAGGCCCAAAATAGTACTGATTTACTTGAAGCCCAGTGTCCGAAAGAACTCAACTTGAGACCTTTTAATTAAGATATAACAAGTCTCTTATCACTTGAGACCTCAAATTGAGGTCTCAAGTGATAAGAGACTTGTTATATCTTAACTAAAAAGTCTCAAGTTAAATTCTTGAGAAATACTAAATCATTGTCACTATCAAATGTTGTACCGAATTCTAACATTGACTAGTCGACTTAATAACTATCTGAATATCAGATCGTATAAACAAAAAAAACGTGACAACTTTCCAAATTATATCAATGGAAGCACGGTAGGGACCAAAATATTCATGAGAGAAAAATGTCCGAACCATGATTAAATTTTGTCAAGACGGAGACGACAACTATTTTAAAGACGCGCTTAGATGCTTTAACCTTCTTTCGTATCATTATCGCTTGTGGGTTTCATACATCTTATTATGACTTCCACCTTTCGGCAATTCGCTTTCCATGTTAATCATCATGGAATTTCGGGAAACTTAATCACCACCTATTACGTCTAGGTGCCTATTAGAAACTCTAGCCGTTTTTTCAGTAATATTTTTTTTTACGATGAGTGTCAAAAATCGGGTATTTTATAAAATTTAAACTTGAATTAATCAATCATTATATTTAGAGAAGAAAGATTACCTTGGCTGGAGCATTTGTAGAGATCACCAGGCTGCCCATTGATGGTATATGCATCTGAAACATTTGGAGCTGCTCCTGTGAACGTTGCCCGTCTCACAACGTCTATTGGATTAGCATCCCACCATTCACCTAATCATCATCAAATTAACAAATATAATTACAATTCCGTCCAAACTTTTCCAAAAAACCCAATTGAAATATTCCAAATTCTGGTAACAAATCATAAAATATCCAATTGAAAAAGATGAGACGCGATATTGGTGATGATAGCTATCCCATTCCATGCGTGGGAATATAATAATTCCCTCTATTTATAAAACCCATTTCATTATTTTGTCCAGCCATGAAAAAAAATTAGCAATCATAACTGCGACAAAATATCATATATCTGCTCCCCCTTTTAGCTACATTCCACTCATATAGTATAATAGTAAAGAGACGAGAATAGATGAAACATGCTATACGTTTTCGAGACTGAGACGATCATGATATAATTACCGAGAAGGATGGGTGTCTCTCGAGTTGGCTTGGTGAATGGATAGGAGGATCCTTCCTTGGGATGGATAATGAGAGCTCCATAGACAGTGGCTCGAAGCCATGAGCTGTGTGCATGCCACCACAAGGTCCCTTCTTGGCCTTCAATGGTGAACCTGTAAGTGTAGCTTCCTCCGGGCCTTATCGGGCATTGAGTCACCATTTCCGGCCCATCGGCCCATCCCGTTCTGAATTGTCTTATACCATGCCTATTAATCAAGAGAAAATTAAATTATTTTAAAAAGTTCGGGATGGTTTAAAAATTTTACAACCTCAAAATTATCTAGAATTATCAAACAATGATAACTTGATGTAGATAGGTGACTATATAGGAAAAAAAAATCTCGGGAATTTTTTTTTTTGCATTTTTCGATGTTTGTTTAAGACGGATGAAACAAAAGTTGGTCAGAAGAATCTCAATTGCTAACTAACATGCAACAATTAATTAAATAATTACCAGTGAATGGTGACATTGTATTGGGCTTTGTTGGTGACTTTTATGACGAGGGTGTCTCCATTGTTCACTTCTAATGTCGGACCAGGGAACATCCCATTAACGGTGATGGTGCTATGGGTATTGCACAGCCTCTTCACTGGTGTGGCTTGAACCTACACCAACCCAAATTAAATAATTACATTAGCATAATCAGAACTAAATTTATACACCACCTGGTATCCGAATACTCACAAAGCCAAACTGACTAATATAAGTTCAAGTCATGTAGGACTTTAAAAGGTGTATATAAAAATGTATATGTAACGTAACATACCACAAAATCATGATTGTGAACTTTGGCTGCCGAGGACAATGTAGAGCCCAAAATTAGAGCCAAGGCCAACAGGAGAGAGAGAGAATTGTATTTGGTTTTGCAGGTGTTAGTGAAGATCTCCATCTCCAATAATATTGTATTTTTCTCAAGTGATAAAGGAAGAGAGGAAGAAAGGTATATTTATAAGGAGAAGAAAGTGAAGAAAAGGGTAGGAGAGAGAAAAATATGTGCATGGACGCTGGTATATTAGGTTCTAATTGAATGCCAATTTGATCAAAATTTTCAAGATTTTAGCTTAGTTCAACCTCTTTTGTGAGTTGTTAGTTATCTTGTTACACCCACTGGCTTGACTATGGTATATGTCTTTTTGTCCAATTTCTTTTAATGCTTGCTTCCCAAGTCTTCCTTAGGTGATGAAGTTCAACAAATTGAAATTGTCATAGTCATAATATATAGAAATGTGTGTTTGGTCTTTAAAATTATTAGTTTGTAAGAAGAATTATATCTGGCCTGTTTCCTATTAAACTTGACGGATCAATGGCCCAATGAACTCCTAGGAGGTTAACTTTTGACTGTATCTTTGTAGTGTCGATGATGGAATCGGAAATAGAAGCGGACAAGTGATACTTCAAATTTTTATCTCTATGATTTTTTTCCGAAATAATAATTTATCGAAATAATAATCTACCGATGGCTGTTTTTGTTGATAGTTTATTGCATTACAAATCGAAAAGGTTTGTTGGGTAGGAAAACTTTTTAATAGGAGTGTTTATGTGTAAAAGGGCATTTAGCCTATGTGCAGTTTTGTCTAGCTTGAGGCTGCTAGGATAACGTAAACCCAACTTAAAATTTTATTACTCCTTAAAAAAAGGCCAAAAATAATTATACCTACTGTAAACCATGTACAATTTTCGTTCCTTTCTATCCTATTTGGAAATTAGTTGTTAAACATTTCTTTTTATCCAGAGAAGCTTCCGTGGATTTCGCAATGGCAATTATACCTTCTCTGGAATCCAATGGAGGTGTTTCTTGTTTACATTTTTGTGTGCAAACAGGTAGGAAGACCGGTATTTAATTTGTACAATTTGAAAGAATGATATTAAAGCTACCATTGGTTCAGTTTTGAACCGTGGAACCAATGGTCGAACCAATGTATCGAGAACAAATCACCGGTTGAAGGTTTTTTCATAAGTATCAAATGTTTCATCTTTTGAGAAATTAATTTTCCAAATTAACATCGCCGGTAACAAATTTTTAACCATATTTTTTAATTAATTAATGTTCTTGTGGATAACCACGTCTGCGAGAGAGTTATTTTTCTTTCTTCTCATTTCCATTGGTACAAACTACAAACAAGTCTTCGAACTCAAATTTGATAAGTACGGATTAGGTGAAATGTGAAAGAACATGCATTACTTTTCGTTAGTAAATTTAGGAGCTGCTTGAAGTCCTGTTTGGTAGGTAGTGAGCTTAAAAATCTCTGTGATTTGTTGGGTGCCATGATAAAATTTCTCAACAACAAGTCGGTTAGAGCTTCTAAATAAGGGGATTAAATCAACATCGACATGGGAGAATTAGGTTGCTTGTTTGTGTCGATAATATAAATTATGTGTCTCGAGGCATATCAAGTCATTTTTCCTAATAGGTAGATACAACAATTCTATCCATTACTTTTTTGGGTTGAAACCATTTGCCATTCGTGCGTCCTAATTGACTGCTTGAATTGTAGCAAAGATGTGATAACATGTATTTAACAAGTCTATCCATTGTTTTTTTAGAAAAGTAAATTTTTACACTATTACACATGTCAGGATTTGAACCTGAACTTCCTGTATATTTACAACACCTCGTACCATTAGATTATATATCCTTTGACAAAAAAAAAATACATATATATATATATACATATATATATATATACATATATACGTATACATATATACATATATATACATAATATATATACATAATTGGTTGCTTTTGAAAATCGAGAATCCGATTGGGTGTAAATTTTGGAATCAAACAACGAGAAAGTAAGTATTCACTTCGTAAAAAAAAAATCAATTCCATAGATAACAATTTCCCAAAAAAAAAATTCTTCTTAAAATTCCAATGTGTAGAACTGATACGAGAGGTTTGGTCTACGAAGATAGCGAGAAGTCGAGAGATTAAATGGGTGAACAAGAACGGAATAATTAATTTGGTAAAGTTGGTTTGTTCGTTATTGACTTTTCTCTCAATCTTTTACAGGAAAAAGTACATAGTAAGTTGTAGAAAATGTCTAAATGAAGGTTGAAATATATGATTAGAAATGAGAACAAAGCAAATGATTCGCCTGTAATATTTTTGGTTTATAACACCCATTATCTAAACACTCAGTAGAATAACTAATTCAAATTAAACGGCATGTATTATTAAATTGTGACAATATCTTTCTAACAAATATTTAACATTGAGATGTTGCTAATCATTCGAACTCAATGATCCGCCAATAGTTATAAGACAGGGTCATTGGGTTTTAAAGTTGGTTTTTTTTTTTGCAAGTTAGACCTGTTTGGTTCAATTCAACTTTCAATTGATTACTGTGTTAGTAACTGGTTGCTAGTTCTGGAAATTAGTGACTGGGAAATGGTTAAGAAATTTGTCTCAAGTAAAATACGTGGTATGCTTGTAGTTGTTTAGGGGTCAAATAGGATATATAAATATTTTAAAAAAGTATAACATGTATAGTAAATTATTAATAAAGTAACAGTATACTTTGTTAATGACTAATTGTTGGTTAAAATCTACGTAATGAACTTCGTTTTCACATGTGCATCGTGTTGGTTAAAATCTACGTAATGAACTTCGTTTTCACATGTGCACCGCGTCATTAGCAAATCGACGAACGTTTTGTAGTGGATAGCTGGACAGTTACCAAAATTTTAAATATCAAAAAAATGAATCATATAATTAAATTGATGAGTTTTAAAATAAACATGAACATGAATATCAAACAGTCATACTACTGCCAAAGTAAAAATTTTCCAATAAAATTTAATGGATTACGTATCTAGCGCAAGGTGGATAACTAGGTAACAGCTATATCGACTTGTCGGGCCCCACAATGTGAAAGGGGCAAAGCAAACTAGATCTTGTCACCGGGGCCGGAATGTCAAACTTTTGGACCATTTGGATGAAAAGAAGTGGGAGTCGCAAAATGATTATTTATTCAAAAGATAGGGGCAAACTTGGAAAACGCGTGCTAAAAATAAAGAAAAGAGTCAGTTATGGAATAAAACAAATTCATAACTATAATTCTTTATCAAGATTTTAATTTAAAAAAATCACGCTACAAAAGATCTTCGATTACCATTTCACATCACTAATTAATTATTTAATTTTTATTATAAATATAATTAAATATTAACGAGTCATGTCATTTTGACATAACATGACTCATCATTTTGACATGATCAAACGTGCCATGCCATTTTAATATAAAAGTGCATACCATATTTATTTTAATTTTATCAAACGTCTTGGGCTTTAAATTTTTTTAATTAAAATCAGTTAATGTAAAATACTTATAATACTCGAATTGATATAACATGACATACTATTTTAACATAATTAATTTTGTTATTTTGACATAACATGTCATATAACTTTTACATAACCAGTCATGTCATCCTGATATAGCCGATCATCCATTCTGACATAACAGGGATATGTCATTGGACATAACTAGGCATGTCATTCTGACATAACTGGTCATGTCATTTGCCGATTCAAAGGGCATTTCAAGTAAGGGTAAAAAGAAGGAGAGGAGGAGAAATGAAAGAGGAGAAGAAGGAAAAAAAAGAGTAGGAGAAAGTGTAAAAAGAAAAAAGAAAGAATATGAGATGGAAAAAAATAGGGATGAATCGTAGCAAGAAGGAGGAGGAGGAGGAGGAGGAAGAAAAAAAAGAGAAAACTTACCTCGAAAACTGGAGAGAGAATTAAAAGAGAAAGAGAAAGGTGAAGAAAGAAAAGTAAAGTTGAAAAGAGAGAAGGAAAAACGTGAGTAGAAATAGACATAATGGAAAAAAAAGGGAAGAATAAAAATACAAAACTATCCCTCACAAATCATAACTGTCAGTTCATGGACAAATACTAGTGGGCCTCATCAAACGATCCATCTTTTATTCCAAACAATTCGAAGTTGGACCTCACTCTGGACCCAATCCAAAGACATGGTGATCACCTTGCCTTCGAAGAGGACATTTGTCCCAGGTTTAATGCCTGAGAAAAAAGTGGGGGAAGTTTAGGGACTTAACTAATCTACCGCCATTGTATATTTAGTTAGAGATACGATGTTAAAAAATTGAGACATAATTGTTGTCTAGTTAGTTAAACAAATCCAAGCACCCGACGTAAAGTTGGATGTTTAGGTATACAAGTGGGCCCAGCTTAATGTTCTACCAAATTATAATGACTACTTGGATTTGGAGTGGGGTCTTAGAGGTAAAAAAAGGAAAAAAATGACATTTTGATATTTGACTATAGTGTCAAATTTTACTTTTAATCGTAAATCGAGTTAATTTTTTGACATAAGTTTAATATCTATTAATACATTTCTAGTTGCGGTATGGTTATAAATGTGAAAATTAATATATTCATTGTCTTAAGTTTTTTGGATAGATTGAAAAACTCTAATATGGTATTAGAGCGAGTGACCTATCCACACGTTGCACGTTGGCGAAATAAAAAACTATGATAATTTTGACCTGATGAATTTCGTTGAGGGATGTGTTGAGATTAGCACATTGCTAGTACGCAATATTGGTTAGCTTGTTTATAAGTGTAAAAAATCTAACTACTTATTATTTTAAGGTTCTAGATCAGATATAGAGATTCTAACACAATTATTTTCTTATGGGGTTCAAAAATCTCTTTACAAGGAAAACAACAAGTAAAAGTATCTACATTTAAAAAATTTGTAGACAAAATTGCTGATCAATATACGATTGATGTCACAGCCTACAGTTCTACTAAATGCTAATTATTTCGTCTTCAATAAAAAAAAATGGATGATATTTAAAGTCGAGCATTGTAAATAGACTTAACTAAGGTTGGTTCTTCCGAGAATCCCTGGCGATTTTGGAGTGGCGTCAGCCGCTGGTTTACCAGATAAGCTGTGGCGGACATGGATGCTGTGGACTGTCGTTTCTATTGAGCAGCTGCCTTGGACGACCACAAGCAAGATCACTTCCTTGTCTTTTGTGTTGTCCGACGACCGATTCTGTGGGTTCCCATCTACTAGCTCTTCAAGGGTATGGACTTCTTCGTTGCGCAGCGAGATTTCTGCGAAATTGTCTGGCTCAATGACTCCACCTGCCGGTGTCACCTAATTATAAAGACGAAGATAGGGAAAATTAGATACTATCCTTGCAAGATCTTTTATGTTTATGATAATATCGAATTCGGTAAGATATTTGAAATTTCTTTCACATGAGCTAACAACAAAATTAGTCATGGCGGAGCCACGTGTAAAATAATGGACAGCTACTAACATTCAGAATTGTTATGTAAATTATTTTTGAAACTTTCAATTGGACCCAGTGCACTAACAAAATTGGCACTATTGCAAAAAGGAAATAGTAATAAAAAAAAGAAAATATAGATTTCCCTCTAAATAAATTTTGCTGGCTACGCCTCTACCTCAAACAATGCACATTTTGGTAAAAAATTGCATGAGTTTGATTTAGTTTCAATTGCGACGAAACCAAATTTTCAACTGGTCACAAAATTAATCAACTTTGGTTTTCTGTTAAAGACTTAATTTCAAGTGCGACAAAACCAAATTTCGTTCAAAACGAATCACAAAATTAATCCGCTCTAATTTTTTGTTAGAAATTTTATATGTAAGCCAAAACTTTAAAACATTAGATGCATGAAATTAGTTCCACTAAAAAATGGAGTCAAACAACACCGCAACCAATCTCAGCTACTCAACCATGCATGCATAAGTTAATATGTAGTAAGAGTTGGAATTTACTAATAACCAAGAGGTCCCGAGTCGTGGTTAGGCAAATATGCTCTTGTACTCGGATTTCCCGACTTAATAGACGTACGTGATGTTAAGTTAAAGAAACCATACCTCAAGCCACCAGGGAAAGCCATAGCAACCTCTAGGGTGGAAATCAACCTTGTCCTTGTCATCATCATCATCCTTGATGATGGTGGATTGACCTTGGCAGACGACTCGGAACATTGCCTTCCCTTTGACAGACTTGTTGGTAATTCTCAAAGTGGACGCTTCCTGATTCTGCAGCACAATCTTGCTGGTGCTCACTTCGGTCTCCGGAGTGTAACACATCTCTTGAACCAGCGACTTCACTTTCTCCGACGTCACGATCTTGCCGAGTTCCGATCTTCTCATCGATCTGTCGATGTGTGAGATGTTGATGTGGAATTTGCAGCGGACGGGTTTGTGATCGCTCTCCGTGACATCCATGCAAGCCTCGTAACTGTACCGTGCCCGACTCTGAATTAGTTGTATTCGTGTGTCGTGGAAACAATTACAGCATGTAATGGAACGTACAATATGATTGATGAGACGATAGGGCATTCCAAGCTACAATCTGAAACCGGAGCAACTCTGTTGTCACGATATATTACTCTGTCACACCACGCTGGAATGCGCTTCTTCTCCCCGGAATCATACCCTGCAAGAATAACCGGCTTCATCATCGTATACGAAGTTGATTCAAAGTCGAGAATTGTCGAACTAACGCTCCCTAGTGATAGATAGTTACCTGCCAAACCGGGTTGGTGTTTCTCAAACTTGTAAGTAGGAGGGAATCTGATGATGGCCTCGCGCATACCCTGGAAAACTTTTCCGGCTTTCATCTCTGCTCGGAGTTGATCCTTCTCTCTAAGCCAATCGAAGCACCTCTGCGAAACGAAGTCCCTCGCCTCATCGTAAGTTATACCGAAAAGGCGGTAGTTGAAATCGCCAAGGAACACAACCATATCTGCATCAGCCAAATCGAGCCTGCCTGCATCCTCGGAGTTGGCATTCGCACCTTGCTGCCAATTCGATACGAAACCGTTAGCAACACGCACTTAATTGCGGAGGGAGGAGAAGGGTTAACTTGGAGACATACATTTGCGCCTTTAAGATTGTTGGCGTTGGTGGGGACACTAGCTGCAAGAGATAGGACACACATCAATCCAGACACATTATTAAGCAATACTAAGTAAATAGGTCGAGAAGGCAAGAGAGCGACACTAAAACCGGAACCATACCGTACCAGCAGCTGCAAGGTTCGACGACCTCGTGAAGGCCATGTTTCGAAATATGTGATCGAAATCAGCGTTTCGCTTATTGACTGCTTCCAAGTGCGCGGCCAAATGGCAGTTCACGAAGGTTATTATCCTGTCCAGCACCCTGATCCTCAACCCGACACCTCCCTGCAACAATGGCGAAAATGATTGCATTGCGCAAGGGCGAGAAACCACGAAATCAACTCGCTCTGATATATGTTTTGAATCAACTCGCTCCGAAGCATATACCAACCTTATTACCAATTGCACGCCCAAAACCACAAGCAACTGCTCCAGCATCAACATCACCAACATGTGTTCTTAGGCTCTTTCTTACCCTGATTAAAAAGATCAAGCAATATTAGCTTCTAGGGCAATTGGAAGCACAACATCCTGAAAATGTTGACCATCTTCATTGGTTGACTTCTAACAGAGAGAAAAAATTAATTTAGTCAAACTCACCAAAGTGAAATAAGTAAGGCTGCTAGCTGTCTGGAGCCCATACGTTCAAAGGTTGTCCCTTCGTCTAAGGCTTTTCCTATGGCATCAAGCCACAAATGACCCAGTGCGCTTCCCTCAAGTCCTACCTGCATGAGAAATTAACGGACATACATGAATCCGATACGACCCCGACGGGTTGGATACGGAGATTCTTACAAAAGTTCTTACAGTTTCTTTTGCAGCTGACATAGCGAGAAAGCCAGCTCCCATCTCTACTTCTTGCAGCCCAACAACCACAATCCCAACATCTGAAGTAACAGACCCCAGCCAGGACATGAGAGCCTCGTGCACCGGTTTTCCTTGGCCAACATTCCACGTTCCGACTAGTATCCTGAGGCTGTCTCTTTTGGAGTATGATCCTTCTTTCTCTGCGAGTTCCGATCTTATTACATCGTCAACGGGTCCGGGGGACGTAATGTTCCATCCGCGAATCCCGCCATGAGAAGCCAAGCTAAACACATAGCCTTTCCCCACAGCAAGCTTAAGAACAGGATTGCTGTGCGCAACCCAAGTTGCTAAAAGATTGCCTTCAAGATCCAGTATTTGGATCATCCCACTCGCATACCCGACATAGATCCGATCCCCGGTCGTACAAAAGCATTGTACAGATTTAGCATGGTGGTTGAATTCCTGTAATCGGTTCCCTTGCCCGTCCCATTGCACAAGAAGGCCGTTCGAGCACCCGCTCCAGATCATCCCATCCGCGGATAGGACTAACGCCTCTGTTCTCTTGTTGTCTTCAGCGAACGCGCCTGCTCCTCGGGTGGCAACTCGGCGAACAGCGTCCGCTGCTCCCATGATGGCGTTGCGGGATCGCTGCAAGAAGCTGCCCGACTTCTCCTTCTTCGAATTGGAAACGGACTTGGCCTTCGCGTCATCCTCTGCAGGCTGGTCTGTCTGCTGCGCGGATGGCAGATCCGCGCGGTTTTCTATCTGACCCTCTATGTTAAACACTTTGATAAGCTCCTTCGTTCGTGCATCCCTGCAGAATGGCTGGCTAACATTTAGAACGCTTCAGACACAATTTCAAACAACTTAATTAGTTGCTAAAGAGAGGAAACCCACCAGAGGGAAAAAGACAGAGACTGAGCACACCAAACTTTTGCTCCGACATAATCAGATACTAAGCACTTGACATCTGATGAAGATAGATTGCATTGACCATTGACCGTGACTTGGCTTCTGAGGTCAATTGCTGATCTTTCCACCAACAGAGCAGCCATTCTTTTCT
This sequence comes from Hypericum androsaemum, assembly GCA_963995505.1. NCBI lineage: Eukaryota > Viridiplantae > Streptophyta > Magnoliopsida > Malpighiales > Hypericaceae > Hypericum > Hypericum androsaemum. The sequence goes on from OZ023197.1 coordinate 3,276,750, forward strand.
CTCCGGCCGAAAGATTGAGCGACTTCTCGATCGTGTCCCATGGCCATATCTTAACAATCCCGCCTTCACCACCTGACCATAGATCACCTGAAAGAATGCAAAAAACAAGAACATATTTTCCAAAGATCGAGTACGAGTACGAGTACGAGTACGAATACGAATACGGATACAAATACGAGTACGAGTACCGCATGAGCTAACGATCAGAGAAAGAACAGGGCCCTTATGAGCCTGCCAGGCCAAGCTTTCTTTAACATGAAGATTTTTGTCATCATCCAATGGTTGATCCATCTTCCAAGACCTTATCTTCCCGTCCTTGTGTCCGCTCCAGACCATCTTCGTCGCCTCATCGACCAGCAGGCACATGGTCGGAGACGTGTTAACGGACTCGTGGAAGGGCGCGGCGTCCTCGTCACCCCTCCTAACCTTCCCGGACCTCAACCCGCGCCCTGCCTCGTAGAACTTGTCGAACCTCCACACCCTTATCCCACTCTCCAGGCCAGCCCAGAGCTGAGTCTCCGTGCAGGCAATGTTCCTTAAAAACTTCCCCGCCTGAGTTTCCCTCAGCGGGTGCGGGCGGAGCTCGAGGCAGGGCGGGCGGCCGGGGTGCACGGCCGCGCGCGTGGGGGCCTTAAAGGGAGCTACATTGCCTCCACTTCCGACAAACTCGGGCAACCCCTGGCAGTCCCTCGCGATCTCCTCCGAGAGGAACTCGTCCTCGACGGGGCGCGCGAAGAAGTCCTCGTCGTCCTCGTCATCGAAGAGCTGCGAGTGGGAAGTCACGGCGCCACCGGTGACGGTTGACAACGGGATGTCGTCCATGGAATGCTTACGTGGCTGGTGGATCCGTTTCTGCGAGGGAGAAGACGATCCGGACGGGCCGCGGAGCTGTTGGCTGTAAGAGTAGACCTTCCGAGGTGGGGCCGGGATCGGGGTCAGCCCCGACAAGGCCTCCCGGTCTTCCTCCTCAATTTCACCCGGCGGTTTGTTGTCCTCCATTTTTACACACACTTTCTAGGAACCAGTTTTTTTTTTCCAGTTTAATTTCGGAAAGAAACCAAGAGGGAGAAAAAGAAATGTAGGGAGGAGAGGAGAATGAGGATCGAGAGAAGTGGAAATTTTCTAATTTGGATCCGAAAGAGAAGGGTTTGGAGAGAGAAAGAGGGCGCTAAAACTACGGCGGGGCAAATGCTAAACGACTAAAGTAACCAACTTTGGTAAAAGACCGTCATTGATTTTTTATAAATTTGAATGCATGGTCACTAAATTTTTTCCCTCTTGACTTGAGTAACCAATTAAAAATCAAAAGATCTATTAAAAATTTAGGAAAAGTACTCATAATTATCCTGTAGTTTAGCAAATTCTGTATTTAGGGTCCGTGGTTTAAAATTTCATATTTGAGCCCTGTAGTATTTTTTTTAGGACACACCTGAGTCCCGGGCAGCTGCCCAGCCATTTGGCAGCCCACGTGGATTCCACCTCAGCCTAAACGTCACCATATGTTGTCCTACGTGGATAGTCCAATGTATAAATCTTTTTTGATTCATTTTCGGTCTTTTTCGATCCATTTTCAGTCCATTTTTGGTCTTTTTTGGTTCTTTTTTATTCATCTTTGGTCTATTTCGGTTCATTTTTTATCCATTTTCGATCTTTTTTCGATTTTTTTTTGTTCTTTCTCGATCCATTTTCCGTTCTTTTTTCGATATACAACGGACTATCCACGTAGGACAACATATAATGACGTTTAGGCTGAGGTGGAATCCACGTGGGCTGCCAAATAGCCGGGCAGCTGCTCGGGACTGAGGTATGTCCCCAAAAAAATACCACAAGGTTCAAATATGAAATTTTAAACCACGGACCCTAAATGCAAAATTTGCTAAACCACAGGATACTTATGTGTACTTTTCTCAAAAATTAAATCATTAAACTGTTGAAAAAATTATGATACAGTGATTATTATTGATATTTTTTTTCCAATATACAATTATTTTTTTAACCAATGAGAGTTAATCTAAGTAGTAAAAAATTTGAATTTATTTAAAAAAAATTTAGATTCATGCCTTACAAAAATAACAAAAATTATAGTTCTCGAGTATGAATAAGATATTTTTTTGGACTATTTTAGTTAATAGCCAATAAATCAGTCTTGACATTTGGAAGCTAAAAAGACAAAAAAAAAATCTCTGGAAGTTAACTCTCAACACCTGTCCTAAAAAAAAACTCTGAACACCTGTCGTCACGGCCATGGTGGGTCGTTTGTCACTGAGAAGGGGAAAACAGAAGAGACGAAAAACTCGCCCCATGAATTCAGTAGATTAAATTCTCACCCAAAAAAATTTCAGTAGATTCAACATACGGATTCCGATACCAATGGGAGTTGTTCCACTTGAATACACTTAAAAGAAGTATTGGTTCGGACGTAAAAAACACTATTAGAAGTCACTGGAAACTGACAGTGCTCGACTTGGGTATTAGAACTTTCGAAAAAAATACAGATTCGGACTCAACCCACAGATGATAAGATTGTACACATTCTTTGTCTCAGAACAATAGAAATGCCTCCAGAAGCAACAAGAATCTATCGGTTGGCTAACAAGCGCTATGGTATCTTAATGCAGAATTGAAAGATGGATCTTGCAACATTCATGCAGAGTCAAATTATTCATTTTTTTTTGTAGTGAACTAAATGAATGAAAGAAAAGCTGACAACAACATAGCCAGTCAAACCCAGTGCGGTAATGGAGCGTGAGATCGAAAGGCGAGAATGGAGAAGGAACTGGAACGGTATAGAGCTCTGACAGATGCGATTAGTTTCTGTTTCAGTATGAAAGCATCTTTGCCTGCTGAATTATGTCAAGACAGCGATAAGTGGCTCCCCGTAGCCGACGGGCTCTGAAGATTAAGAATTTTGCATAGAGTGAGGTGATGACTATGAAAATATAAAAACATCATCACTGTAAATAACACTGTTCAGTACGGCACAAACAAGCTGCATCCGAACTGATGGAAGAGTCGAGAAATACCTCCATCATCAAAGAGGACCTTTATGACTATGCCAGCTGCATCCGACTGTCCAACCACCATGAAGGACAATGTGAAATAGGTTTATTATAAGAACACCAGACCTCAAGGGAAATGATGACAAAGTCTCACCGTAAGACGATGTTCTTCCCCGCATTGATCCATGAATCCAATCAATTGTCCCTTTCGAACTGTAGAACCCTGCAGATTTGAGAATTTTTCAGTAACAAGCTGAGTGGGTACAAGCTAACAATCATAGGTTGATCAATCATTGCACACACATTTTCAGATTCGAACCATGGCCACTAACGCTTGACCATGTCAACCCAGAATGTACAGAATCCCCTAACAGTCATTGGAAGTGCTAGGATTGTCAAAACTACCAGAGTAACATTATTTTGACTTTGTTGTTTCCATGATAGATTTGGAGAGAGCAGGGCAGGATATATCTCAGTGTATTTAGCACTTTTAAATTATCATTCACAGAGAACGAAACCATATAACATGGCAGGATATGTCATTTCTTTCCGTATTCTAAAGATATTAGAAAAGGAACATTTGAAAACAGAGATCCTACATTTTCTGAAGCTGATATAGGATGGACTTTGATTGAGAAAATTGAAGTTGCCAAGGGCACAAGGAATACACAAATAGGGAGTACTAGATATGGAAAATAGAGGACACCGGTCACTAATGATGGCAACATAATTTTCAGGAAATTGACGAAGTTGAGAAAGAGGCTGGCAGTATCAAACAACTGAAGTGCATTGCAAAACCTACGTAAACAAATTCCCAGAAGACCTTGCTCTCAAGCATGTTCATCAATCCAAAAGAATAACTACATCATTTGTTTCAGATTTCTTTTGCTCGATTTCTCTGGAATAGGTTCCAGCAAAGTCATTGCACCTAAAAGGCTAAGGCGTCATGGCGAACCACTTCATCAATGACTATCAGGAGAAAAAGAGCAATTCAGGAGTACCTCTCTGATTGGAGGAGGGCCCTTGACTCCTTCCTCTGATTTGCTACTTAAGAATGTCCCAACCTAGCAATTAAGTTGATCATGTCATTAACAGTGGAAAATAGGAAAAGAGTTCGGCTCCTAATCTGATCGAATAATACATACCATGGGTGAAGCTACAAGAACATATCCAGTAACTCCAGAAGCCTCCAAGGCATCTAACCCTGGTGACCTTCCAAAAGATTTATTTATAAAGGGACGGGCTCTCTCAGATGGTTTTGGTGATGATGCATCAACAGGAGCAGAAACTTCTACAGGTTTCGCCGTAACAGAAGGTGCAATTTGCGGTATGGTAGGCGGGGGAGCGGGTGCATCGATGTTCCTCCTTAGATGCATTTCAATTCCTCCAATCTAGAATAGAGCGGCAGAGAGCTAGTCAGAAGTTGCAATGCCTTTGTACAGATAAAACCAGCAAGCACCAAGTTTAACACAAGCAAGATGATTCTCCATCAGAAATCTCTGCTAAGGATATGATATCCAACTTTCAAACTTCCTAGAAGCTAAATCCAGAAACAGCACCCAGTCTTGAAACAGAAAATGTAGAGACTCTCGTAATTGCCCCAAGGGCTTACCTTCAATTTCAGCTCTGCGATTTCTGTCTCGTCACAGACCTCTTCAATCAAAGACTGACAACAACATTCACAAAAAACGCATGCCAGATCATTTCGAAAAGAATCAATAAAGGCGTGCACTGTCAATAAGCAAATCAATAGTCCTTCAACAGAACAAACTACACAGAAACCGCCATTAACTGTAAAATGAGGCATAACAGATGAGAAAGAAGTAAAACTACAGACATTTCCTCAACCTCCTAATAAACAAAATTCCTCAACCAAGGCGTTCTATTACATTCTATCCCTGGTCAAAGTCCCTCTCTCCTCCTTGCCCTAGGATTCAACATTTATCCCTTCCGTTGAAAAGGAAAACAAAAGACAAAGAGTTAAGGCTCACTTCAAACGAAGCAGGAAAAGTCGCGCTCCGAGCCGCGCCTCGCTTCTCCACCGCGCCATCTGCAGATAAGAAGAAGAAACAATAAGACAAAAACTAAAAATGCAGAAACGGATCGGGGAGAGAGAAACCGGCGTCGTTTAGAGGAAACTAACTGTCGGATTTGGCTGCGGCTTCAGGTGCCTTGAGGCAAGAAACAAGCAGAGGATGAGCGGTCCTCTTCCTCAAAGAAGAAGAGGCGAAGCTCCTCTCCGGCGCGTGCGGTACACATCCCGGGGTACCTGGAAAACCGGAGTAACATTACGTCCAAACGCGCCGTTAAAGCAAGCACGAAACCGGCATTCTCAACAAGGTATTAGAGAGAGAGGGAGAGAGAGTTACAGTGGAAGGATCGGAGGGCGAGGGAAGAGTCCATCGCGAGAGAGAGAGAGAGAGAGAGAGAGTTATTTGTCGGAGGAGAAACGGTGTAGTTGGTTAGCTGAGCTAGAATTGAAGAAAGATTTTGATTTGATATGAACAGAAAGAATAGGGGGAATGAGGAGAAATTATTGAGAATCACGCCGTTTCTAAGTGTTTTGAGATTTTAATATAATATTAAATTAAATTTATCTCGTACTTATTATTGTGCTCATATTTCGTATACTAACAGCGAGGGGTTTGTTGTTTTCCTTGTGATGTCCGCCCACCCCTCTTATCTATTTCTCCACCCCGATGGAAACGACAACGGATGACCACTTGGCGCGCACCGTTTTTGCTTCAAGTTTTTGGCAAAGTTCCGGAATGCTCCCTTGTTTTCCCGCAATATTTACTCCAATGCTTTTTTTTTCCTTCCTTTCTGTTTTTTTAATGAAAAAAAATCATCACCAATATAGTAAATCAATTTATCTGTATTTAAGTTGAATAAAATTTAGGAAAAATTATTGTCAGGCACCTGATTTTTGGTATTTTTTACGTTCGTCCTCCTCATTCCGGTAATCGATTAAAAAACTTTCATAATTTGACAAAATTATACCATGGGGCCCCTGAAGCCAAAATTGAATTTTTTTCTGACGAAAGCCCACATAAAATGACACAAATGCCCTTCTTCTTTATAACCTTACTATGAAAATTGATATTTTTTTTGCTCGTAATTTAAAATTTTCCGTACATTTATTTTTCAATTTTATGAAAATAGATTAAATAGAGTTTGTCGTTAATGCTGGCTTAATAATATTATTTGGGGGAAAAAATCATTTTGCAAATTGTACTTATTCCAAGGAAATAATTGGTACCTTCTATTTTGAATGGATCACTTAATAATATGTATTTTTCAAAATTAAGCAACACATTAAAAGAAAAATAAGGATGATTAGATACATAAAATTAGCCCGAATACGCAAGCAAGTTTGTTTAATATGAAACAAAATTTGATCGAGATATGTACTCTTGGTGATTTCCATGGAATAAAATCCTCGGGATTAATGTTTCTCTGACAATTACCGTTAGCGTGGCCAATTCATATAACGGTCCCACAGGAATTGGTCTACTCGCAACAATCAGCAATAACTGGGCCTTTCAGTCTTTCCCACGAAAGGATCGGTTTTCGGTGAGCGATTTGGTGCGGTTCAGTTTTTTTCGGTTTGCAGCTCACTCCTACTAGACGCCATAACCATTAGCAATTCTCGTACCAACTAAGTTTCTATACCAGTCTATTCCTCCTAATCAACTCTTGTATCATGTACATGAAGAATCCCGCCGTCTCACGCTGTATCGTGATCGTCGTCACATTACGACAGCGGAGAAGAAACCTCGTTTACCTACGCCTTTCAGGTTAGTCACCTGCCAGCCGTAACCTTCCTTATAAATCTCCACCTGCAATTGTTACACAGAAAGTAGCCAACTAAATGTTTGATTATGAAGTAAACAGAGTCAGCAGTAAGCAGCATTTAGGATTAGCGTCTCGGGTTTACCGTGTTCAACACCTCGATGTCATTCACTCCCCCGATGGCGTAAATGGATTCTCCCACGACCGCAGAACCAAAGTATCCTCTCTTCAAATGCATTGGCTCCCCTGTGAACCATGAGTTTATGCGAGGATCGAAAACCTCGACGGAAGAAACCATCCTCTGCCCATCATACCCTCCAAATGCATACCTACCAACATCTTACCATGATTTAGTGATGAGATAGTTGAGAATAGCTGCAAGCATAAGAAATAATTTCATCAACTTACAACTTATCATTTAGGACAACCAAGGCATGGCATCCTCTCTTTGTCTTCATGCTCTGTAGTTCCACCCAGCTCGATTCTCGAGGATCATATCTCTCAAGCGAACTACATTTTCAGAAGAGTTATCAGCATCGAAATCCAGAGATTCGTGTAGGATAAATATATAGCTTATGCGAGTAATGATACTTTGACATCTTTAAATAGAATCAAATTAAAGTTTACTACAAGCATATTACTACAAGAAGACAAAGTCAGTAATAGATGAACTTAAAACAAGCATCCCTTAATCTCAATCTCATGCAGTCTTAGTATACTTTGCTGACATAAAATCACGAATATCATGTGTATCGTCGTGCGAATTAAAATAACATATTTGCATACTTGCTCAACGCATATCAATGTCAAATATAGGCTTTCAATTGCTAGTAACCAACTAAAGAAATAAGATATCTTACCTCAGATAATTCGTTCCATTATATCCCCCAACCACATAAAGCACGCCATTAATTTGTGATGCACAAGGGACAAATCGCTGACAGGCAATAGGAAAAGTGAAGTTAACTTAATACTACATCGCCAGTACAAGTCTTCGTAGATACGAGACAATACTCTGATATAAGGTTCATCTCGAACTTAACAACCCGAAAAGAAGACAGAAAGAAGAGATGTATGCATTATTGTTCATATGCATTTCCACAATCAGTGCAACCTGGGGAATAAAACAGGTTAACGTGGATAAAATTTTCTGTTTAAACATTGATTCAAGTTAGCAAACAACTCGTCTAGCCAGAAAAGTTACTGTCGGGAAAACTACACGTCTGCAACCAAATAAATTAAGAATATACCTTTTGAAGCATCGGCGTAGAAAGGATCCATCTTCCAGCTTGTGGATCAAATATTTCAACCTCTGACAAACATTCAACTTCGTTACCACCTCCTAACATCACAATCATGTCTCCGAAAGAAACAGCAGCTAACCCCCCTTTTCGCTTGGTCAGAGCATGACGGTTAGTCCATCTTTCAGTTACTGGATTGTATGATTCAACTGCATAAACAGTCAACCATTAGCTTCCCAGCGAATATGACATGCAAACAATCAAATCCATAGGACATTTCTAATTAGATATATACCAGTGTCGCACCACACATTCTCAACCGAGCCACCGATTACATAAACCTCGCCATTCAACTTTGCTGCACCATATTTTGAGCGAGCAGAACTCAGTGGACAAACAGAACGCACTATATCCATAGAAGGAGAGTAACGTTCCAAATCTGAAAGCCATGAGGAACCATCAAATCCTCCGGCTACAAAGATCGACCACTTGCTTGTATCACATTCTTCTGCTTTAAGTCGTCTCAATAAGGAAAGTGAACTGCTTTCAACCAACTTCTGTTCAAATTTCAATTTCTGAATTTCACTTGTGGCCATTACCTGATTTTTCCATTTAAAACAAGTTAATTTAGGAGCCAACTTAGATAAAGCAGAAAAAAAAACATTCTTTTCAAATAGAGGGATCCCAAAATAATTAAACAAATTCAAAGTGCAGAACAAAAGTTGAAGCTGCAAAGTTCTTTACTTGTAAATAAAAATCAAGAGCTAGTGTTTTCGTATGAATAGCATGATTCTGACAGAGCAACGTTCACGTAAGCAAAGACAAACATGCTTCTATTGACATCCAGAATGATCTATTGAAGCAACTTTGTAGAAGTTTAAGGATAAGCATGGGACTCACAGCTATATCATACAATTAAAAGGCACTTCGCTATATTCCGTCTGAGGAGTGACAGGAAAGAAGAACAAAACTAAAAAACGAACAGCCAACAAATTTTCAAGGTACTTCACACAAGTATGAATGCCTCAACCAGAATATTGCTTGCATATGATATATATGATTACAAACCTTGTTAACATTAAATTAAGAAATTCAGTTCCTTTTGATGATCGATATATCAATATTAATAGTTTCCACACAGAGATGAAATTCCCCAGACAAACCTTAAACTAAAATTAAATTTCACCCATTCATTTAGAATAAGCACATCAGAGCAAGACAACATATAAGAAATTAGCCAATCAATGTAGAGCAGATCAAATGCTAAATTGGGACTACGTCAAAAGGCAGGAACTTTGAAAAGAGTGGCATCATTTTCCGAGTTGTTATACCAGCTCTTGCTCCAAGAAATGGATCTTTTGGTCCTGCTCCACCTTACATACTTTCAATTCATCAACCTCCTGCTGTAACTAAAGACGGGAAAAAGGAAAAGCATCAAGAGGCAAATAGTAGGAAATTGTAAATGCTGATAAAAGAAAGTGTTCTAATTACCTTCAAAAGTAAAGGATACATGTGGGTAGATGTTGGAAGCGGCTGAGTTAGGTTCATATCTGTAGACTCTAGTCCAGAATCCAAGTGAGTAGACTCTCCTAAAACCGTTTCTTCACTCGGGCCGTTTTGGTCCTGCTCCACTAGGGTCTCCCAATCATCAGGGACTTCATCCGAGTTAATGCTATGGTCTTCGGTGGCAGTTTCGCTGGCATCAGATTCTGAGGGCTCTGATTGTTCAGGCAACCTAGGATCATCCGGATGCTTCTCATCTGCAACGGGGTTATGTCCATAGGTGTTTATGTTTTTGTCCACATGATCTATCCAGGCAATGCCATGGACAGTAGGCTGATTACATTGGATCTCAGGGAGCACTGCATTCTTGACAACAGAAGAATACGAACGCCCAAAGCTTGTGTCTAACCACAAACTTTCTTGCTTGTTTTTTCCCTCATCAGGCACACCCATATCATCTACCTTCTGTTGGACCTTAAGAGAATGATCTTGATAATTCCAAGAGAGACCCGATTCAAAGTTGGCCGGATGTCCATTTGACGCCTCAGCGCCTTCCTTTCTTCCCATAACACAGCTACTACCCGAACCTTTCAGAAGAGCATAAAGCTTCTGCATATGCTTTGACAGAGGATTTAAGGAAGTGATGGGAAACAATGAAAACAGAGAGATCAACTGATCTGTTTGACTGCGATCCAGCTCGAACCAAAACAACCTCGGTTCATAGTAATTTTTGGAGATTGTCGACATGAAAACATCTTCAGCCAAAGGATGGTAGAGCTTTCTAACTCTGAACCTAGCCTGAAAACAGATGACTCAGTTTAGTGACTCTCGACGACGAGATTGCAACTCTTAACACCAGAAAAAATTGTGTACCTGTGCAGGGTAGGGTGTAGTAGCACAGCCTGTACCATCCTCCATCCAGCCATATTTGTTGATGTCAAGCTGTCCTCCAGTAACAGCCTCGAAGACGCCATGAAGAGTACGATCGTTATAGTTAAAGAGGAACAGCGGCAACCCAGGCTCGACGTTTCGCACGTACGGGTAGTGAGGATAAGGCAACCCTGCACAGATTAGGTTGATAATCACAATGGTTAATGAACCAAGCCCTTAGTTCCCACCACCAGAACACCACCATACTCGATCAACATTCGAATTTCCAACAGAAACCCTCAACTATAACCGTCTTACCAAACACCTTCTCCCGGAAACACTCCTCGATGGTATTATGCTTGCAGCCGAAGATCACTCCCGCGAGATCGCGCTTGGGCAGATTTCTCAACGACCAGCCGCATACTTTAGCAGAAGATGCACTGTTTTCATTATCTGTGATCTTCACATCCTTGTTTTTCTCCAGAGAGCTGTTTCATCAACCGAAACCATCACTCAAATCCTCACCATCTTATCTCAATCTCACAAACAAAGGCTGTGCAGAACCTAAAAACAGTAACGAAACAGCAAAAACGATTCCCCAATTCTGTTCTCTCCTCAGCAAAGCATCACATTTTAAAAGGAAATATCACTGGAACATCAAAAGTCCATGGTTCCGAAAACCGTCTCTTTTTTTTACCACCGGTTATCTGGACACACACCGGGCTTAATGATTAGGATCCAAACGAAAGGAGTGAAACTGCAATAACTCGGTCAAAACGTTTTTTAAAAATTACGCGGCACGATTAGATCCAAAATAAAATGCCACAAAACTTAAAACAACTCCCTCACCATTTGATATAATTACGAAAAATTCACTCCATTTTCACTAAATTTAGAAAACGCGACTAATAAATTTAGATTCTAACAGTGTGTACTCAAATTACGAAACTAACCTCTTCTTAACCGTCTCCGTATTCTTCCACATGGAAACGTCTTCCACCGTTTTACAACTTGAAAAAAAAGGAAAAATTAGGAAAAGTAAAAATCTAAAGAGAGAACAAAATGCGGGACGAAGGAAGCAAGAAACCGGTGCGATCTAGGGCTGAACGGCGGCGTTTAAGACGAAAAATACACGGCAACGCGTCAAAGAGAAACTAAAGAGGAAAACAGAAAGCAACGAGACGGCTGTTTTTCCGTTACCGAAAGGCGAACAAAGAGCGAGCAGGCCGAGGGCGAGAGTGATCGGAGAGGGAGGAAGGAAGGAGGGCGAAACGACGCCGGAGGAGCTCCCAAGGCGGTGAAGCTAAAGTAGTACTAGATTCTGATTATCAAATATTTGAAACTAAATGGAAAAAGAGAAGCTGGCAGAAGAAATAGGAGGGATAAGGAAACTGTTGCTATAAGGAGTGTGCCTCTGTTTTTTAATTGCTGTGACGAAGCGCCAAATTTGTACGGGAAAGGAAAAGCGTCAGCGTCGTGGGGAAAGAATTACGTGTTTGCCCTCCACTGGCTGTACTTGCCTTGGTTCTTGATTGTTTTGGGAGTCGCGTGGCGCGGGGAGTTTTTGGTAATTTTTCGTTCTGCAGAATGCATCCCCTTTTTTTCTGATTTTGATCAAAGTTGTGTGGGGTTTGCAGAGAACCTGACATGCAGAAAACGGAAAATACTTCGCAAAGAAGTCCACAGAAGTAATAAAGTATGGGAAACTATGCTAATTGGTTCTTTAAAGTTAAAATAATCGAAAAAAGAAAGAAACATATTTATTTTTAAAACGAAATTACTTATGATTTGAACATTTACGGGACTCATTAATATAATTTTGAGTCAGGTCAAGACGAGACAGATCAAATTTTACCCACCGAGTTTATCACAATATATCCAATTTTGAATTCAATATATCTAAATAAGATATAATAATCTTCCACCACTTATTTATGCGGTTGGTGGTATTTTTAATTTTTGTTTTGTACATGGAAGCCTAGCCACAAGGTTACGAAAATTTAAAGGACAAAATTTTCTTTGATCCCTGCTCTATACACAAATTTTTTTTGGGAGAAATTATACACAAATTATTGGTGTGATCTCTCTACTCCAAAATTGTTTTGTAATTCTGGTTCTTTGGTTAAATATTATTTTCTCTGATGAACTGCCACTTAAAAAGACTCAGTTACTTAGTAGTCACACACGTCAAAGAAACCCAAAAGAAGAAAACCTTCCACTCCAACGTCAAGCCGACCTTCTTCTCTGGTGCCTCTTCGATTTCGCAGAAACATAGCCGGGACAAATTGGGTTTCATCAAAACCATCAAAATCTCACAATAACTTGTTGGAGAATCCCATATTGGAATTCGAATATTTAGTGAGTTGATTAAGTAAAAAAAAAATTTAGATACTTATTATTTCAAGATTTGGGATTGGATATAAAAATATCTATGGAACTCATCATATATATATATGGATCGTAATGTTGGCCCAGAAAAATGTGTCTCTGCGATAACAAGGGGAGAAGGAAGTTGGCATCATCAATTTAGAGAAATTGGAAGGATTTTCCGAACAGTTTTTCCAAGCTTAGGTAGTTGAAACGATAACATTTTTCTAACGACGTGGCAACGCCACATGAGTTCTTCTTATAGAAATAACATGGCAGGTGGCTAAATTAGCAAAACAATCATGTTTATAATTTTTTTAACTCATTTTTATATTTAAAATCCCCAATTTTACCCTTCTCTTCCTTCCCCTCACAAATCCAGCACTAACCTAACCTATATCTACCTCTTCAACTTCATCCCTAATCTCTATCTACATCTTCAACTCCACCCCTCACAAATCCAGCATTAACGCAACTGGGATTAAAAAAATGGAACACATGACCTTCGCCTTTAGCCTTTATGATCTCAACAACTGGTATTTAACGAATCACATGTTAAAATAACTTGGATATAGTTTTAAATTTTAATTTTGTACATCGAAGCCACCAGAATTTTACATAGAATTATCGAAATACGACATAATTATTTTAACTTCGCTAAAAAAAATTTGGAATTCAAGTCATTAAAAATATAGTAATATTAAATATTTGTCGAAAAAAATTTACGACCTTCCCAAGCCGTGCTTGCCTTTTTCATCGCAAGCGACTTTCCCTGAATATAAATATAAAACTTGAGTTTCTCACGAGATGAAAGCATTAAGAGAGTGGAATAGAAATACTCAATTCCTCAATCTCAACCCTTACTTATCATGCCTTTTATGCTGTCGGAGCGACGAACGTGTTACAAGGGGAGAATGGATTGAGTGGAGATTAAAGAAATATTATCCATAGGTGGGGTCTGGATTGGGCACGGAATGCTCAGATTCCGAACCGTTCGGAATGAAGACACGCGGAGACTTTTTTGCAAACGCGCTAAAATACGGGGACCAAAATGAAAAAAATCACGCACAAACGCAGGCCGGATACAAATGCCATTATCGCATAACTGTGCATGCCAATATCACATAACTGTGCATGCCACTATCACATAACTGCGCATGCCAGTGTGACCTTTTTGCAAAAATGCTAAAATATGGGGGACCAAAATGAAAAAAACTACGCGCGCCATTATCATCAACGGGGACTTGCCACTGTCAAAAATACACATGTCATTATCACATAACTGCGCTTGCCATTATCACATAACTGTACTTGCCATTATCACATAACTACGCTTGCCACTGCGGTCCCCTTTCACTCCAAACCGTACGGAATCGATTCCTTCACTCCGTGCTCAATCCACTCCCCCATAGGTGGGGAGTTAAATATAGGCCGTCAGATTTGATTTTAAAACAGTATCTGCAAATCCAAGGGCCATTAATCTATCCAGGATACTTTTAATTTTTTACCAATTTCATACCAACTAGGGTTTCCACCCCATCTATTTAAACTTTTTTATCTCCTAAATTTGCTATAAAAAAATCGTGGCCGCCTCTTCTTCTTGAAACAAAAGAAATCTCTCTTTTTCTTCCCATAAAAGAGAAATCTCTCTCTCTCTCTCTCTCTCTCTCTCTCTCTCTCTCTCTCTCTCAACGAGTAGTACAAGTAGAAGAAGAAGCCCCAATCGGCGAAACAGTAGGAGAGAGAGGAGATGGCGGTACTAGAAGACCTCCGCCCCACCTCAAGGACGATCCCGAGCTTATGGACGACGAGGAAGACCTCTGCCCCACCTCCTACGACGCGGTCGTCCTCCCCTCTCCGCTGCAGCTCGACCGGAAGTCCCTCCCGTTAGACGAGATGGGGCTGCTGTTCGAGCGGTTGTGGACCGACGAGGATGAGATCGAGCTCCTCTAGGGTTTCCTCGAGTACTCGGCTTGATTTTAGTCTGTATGATATTGGTTTCAGTCGCTAATGATATTAGTTTGAGTATGTATTAATATTGATCTTCAGATGTAATGATATTGGTTTGAGTACATACTGATATTAGTTTTACTCTGTACTGTTATTAGTTTTAATTGCTAATAATATTGATTTGAGTATGTATTGATATTGGTTTGAGTAAGTAATGACATTGATTTTAGTCTGTACTGATATTGATTTTCATATATAGTGATATTGGTTTTCATATGTAATGATATTGCTTTGAGTCTGTATTGATATTGGTTTTAGTATGTTAGTTTTAGTCTGCATCGATATTGGTTTTCGAATGTATCAATATTAGTTTCCGAATGTATTGACATTGGTTTTTTACTATAGTGATATTGGTTTTCGAATGTAGTGATATTGATTTTCGAATGTGGTGATATTGATTTTGGTGACCTCTTTTGTTTGGTTTGAGTATGTAATGATATTGGTTTTTGTCTGTAACGATATTGGTTCGAGTATGTATTGATATTGGTTTAAGTCTGTATTGATGTTAATTTTAGTCTGTACTAATATTGGTTTGCGTATGTATTGATATTAGTTTTAGTCTCTAATGACATTGGTTTTAGTTTGTACTGATAATGGTTTGAGTATGTATTGATATTGGTTTTAGTCTTTAATGATATTAGTTTTAGTCTGTAATGATATTGGTTTGAGTATGTACTGATATTGATTTGAGTCTGTAATGATATTGATTTGAGTAAGTAATGCTATTGGTTCTAATCTATAATGATATTGGTTTTCGAACGTGGTGATATATTGGTTTTCGAATGTGGTGATATTGGTTTCCAAACATCGTGATATTGGTTTCCGAACGTAGTGATATTAGTTTTTCGAACGTAGTGATATTGGTTTCGAATATAGTGATATTAGTTTGTGAAGGTAGTGATATTGGTTTGTGAATGTAGTGATATTGGTTTTCGAAAGTAGCGATATTGGTTTCCGAACGCAGTGATATTAGTTTCCGAACGTAGTAATATTGGTTTTCGAATTTAGTGATATTGATTTTCTATTGAATGTTTATTCTTTGTTTTTTCGAGTTTATTTAAAAAAATCTGGTAGTTGGTAGGATTTTTGAAATTCACAATAATTTAAAGAGAGAGAAAGAGTCCACTCCTCTTTTCACGTGAGATTGGTTTAAATTTTTTTTTACCTTTTTAGTCTTTCCATAAAAAAGTGTGCCAGCTAATTTGCTATCTCTCTTTTTGTTTTTATTAATTTTCCAATTTTACCTTTAACTACTTTATTAATACATAAATTGCTACAATATCTTCTTTAGTACCCTTGTCCCCATCCAATCTACCCCGTTACAAGGGCAGGGATAAAGAATCGTGACTCCACGAAAGTGAACTAACTCCAAAAACCCGTCTTCACTTCAGTTCGGATTGAGTTATCCGGTGCAACAGGCCCATGATCTCTAAGCCCACCAGGAGATATCCAGACATCACCGTAGCGGGCCGGGTCTCGGAGTCTACGTGTCTGTCCTTTCCGAAAAGGGCAAGATAAAGGATACGATGCGTTTCTGTCTCCCTAAAACCCTTCCTAAAACCCAAACAACCCAAGCCAGCCTTCTCTCCTCACAGCCCGCCACCGCCTCGAGTAAGTTCCTCCTCGTTCTCGATTTTATCTGGCATTTCTGGTTTCGTGGTGCTGTTGTTTAGTTCGTTTGAGGGTTTCTGTTGGTTTGTTGATGAATTCCGCTATGTTGGTTCGCTTTGACGGGTTTGTACGTGTTCGTTGGATTGAATCGAAGGAAGCTTCTCCGAGGTTTTGATAGGAATTATATGGTTGGTTACTACATTTTGGGATTTTTTGGCATTGGATTGCTCTGCCTCTGTTTTGAAATCCTTCCGTGAACAGCAATCTAAAGCTCGAGATGCGTCTCTCCCTGCCCAGTGGAACTAGTTCCAGCACCGTCCCGTTCGTTACAGTCCCGCGCCTACCCCAGGAAGGGCGATCTGGAGGGTTCGTGGTCAATGGGAGGAGGGCGCGAGGGAATGTGGGCCCCCTTGTGATGGGGAATCCGAAGAGAACTTCATCCTCCGTGACGGTTATGTCAATGTCCACTGGTGCAAGTAAAGTTGCTGGGATCCCCATTATGGTATGGCTGGAAGGATGCTCATTGTTGGTGTTTGTCATGGCGGGGGCTCGGCTTTTGGTTTTTAAGTGTGTTTGCTGTGGCTTTGGGTAGGTGAATGGGTGTAGTGGGAAGATGGGGCAAGCTGTTATCAAAGCTGCTGATTCTGCAGGGCTGAATGTGCTTCCTGTGTCGTTCGGGTCACCGGACGAGTCTGGTACTGTAGTGGAGGTGTGCGAAAAGGAGATTCGGGTGTATGGCCAGTCCGAGAGGGAGTCTGTGCTTGAATCCCTCTACGAGCAGAATCCTAACTTGATTGTGGTGGATTACACCGTGCCTTCTGCTGTCAATGGTAACTTGATTGTGGAAAATTCGTTATTTTGTTGATTGAAATGGGCCCAAATTTTATTGAGGAGAACTTCTAAATTGCCTTTTCTGTTGCAATCTCGTCTTCCTTCACTCTGCCACCTGGTTGTCTTGTGTTTCAGATAATGCCGATCTTTATTGCAAAATTGGGGTGCCCTTTGTAATGGGAACTACTGGTGGAGATCGGGATCGGCTTTTGAAGACTGTGGAGGAGTCAAAGGTGTACGCCGTCATCTCCCCGCAAATGGGGAAGCAGGTGTCCATCATACTCAATGAATTTCAAAGTATTCCACTTGGTTTTCAAATGCAGTATTCTAATTAGTATTGTCTGTTAGGTTGTAGGATTCCTTGCAGCAATGGAGATTATGGCTGAACAATTTCCAGGTGCATTTTTCGGGTACTCTCTTCAGGTATGTATTCTTCCACCTCGGCATTATTTCTGCAGTTTCGTCCTTATTCCAGTTACACGTGATAGATGCTTACTTCCCGAAGTTCGTTTATTGGTCCAGGTGATGGAGTCACATCAAGCCAGCAAGGTGGACACTTCTGGGACCGCCAAGGCTGTGATTTCTTGTTTCCAGAAGTTGGGGGTTTCGTATGACATGAACGAGGTTTGTCTAAAGATATGATGCTTCATTATTGGTACTGGCCATCTTAGGCCATCGCAAAATTTTTATAATCAAATGATGAATTTGTTTTTGCATCTGGTCTTCTGCATGGTTTGTGTGGGAACTTAGACTTCTTGCTTACTGATTGTGACGGAGCTTGTCTTTTTTCATGCATACCCAGTCTCTGGTAACCTCAACTATCTTTGAAATTTGAGTTACCGATCCATGTGAAACGATCTAGAATAAGGTCAATTTTTTGGTGGTTGCCTTGCATTGGAACTCCCGTCTAGGCTATGTTCATTGCTGTAGAGAACAGATGGCCATATTGCATGATTGCTACATTTTTCTTGCTATTTCTTTGTTTTGCTTTCTTGATGTGCTTTTCCCTCTTTTGAAGTTTGGATGTTTGCTTTCGTCGTCCCCGTCAGTTAACAATATTTTCGTCACTGATCATAGTTGCTCTAATGCCCACAGATTAGAATGATCCGCGATCCCAAGAAACAATTAGAGATGGTCGGAGTTCCGGAAGAATATTTATCTGGTCACGCATTCCATATGTATCATCTGATGTCGCCTGATGAATCGTAAATACTACTTCACCACTCCCATATGATGTTTAATATACTTGTTACATCTATAACTTTCTAGCAAATACTAATACTCTCTCTCCTTCCTTTCTTGCAGAGTTTCTTTTGAATTTCAACACAACGTTTGCGGTAGATCGATATACGCAGAGGGCACAGTAGATACAATACTGTTCCTCGCAAAGAAGGTTCATATGCTTTCAACCTTCCACGTGCATACATTGAGTAGATGCAGTTTCCTGCTGATAATATATGATAAATTGTTAGATTAACTCCTCTAGTTGTAGTTCGTGGTGTCAAATGACCGATAAACCAACGTTGTTACTACTATGTTCTTACATGCTACTAGTGCTAGACATTTTAGTAGGTTACTACAAGACATGTTGGTTTCGATGAATCCGTCGCTCTTGAGATATTAGCTAGTGTGTCATGGATAACAAGCTAACGTTTTAGGCGATAACAATGCATATTCTGGGGTGTCGGATGCAGGTGGGAGAAAAGGCAGACAAGCGGATCTACAACATGATCGACGTCCTGCGGGAGGGTAACATGAGATGAGATGAATCCACATTTGATGGAAGCTGCAGGCGGCCTCCCTAGTTTGATGGAGGAAGACGCATGTTAAAGGCGCGTAACAGCAGCAACTTGTGCAACAGGCTATAGCTGTAGAGGCAATTTTGGATTAATATATCCGGCCTAGTAGATAATCTGTTCTAATCTTCTTCCATCATGGTATTATTTTTGGTGTTGAAAGGGATAAGAGAGTGTTTAATTTAGATCACTCCAGTCTGGTTTGAATCTATAGTTTGTATGTTGTTGGCTTGGGATTACAATTGCTTTGTGCAACGTGAGTTTATTAAGTGTCCAAAATTAACCAATTCATTGTCTTAAATTTGGATTCGATATAGAAATTTTATCATAGTATAATAGTGAGTTGATTCTAAATATTGTGTATAGAATATAGAGTCTTTGTAAGAAAGACATGGATGAGGTTAACTAGTGGTGCTTCCATGGATGGCACTGGAGCTTGGAACATGGAGTCTCCCATGAGCTTCTACATTCATCTTTTACTCCATCACAACACTTGCAAACCATTCCTAGGGTTGCCAACAACCTGTTTGTATTCCCTACCCAGTACAAAAAAATAGGAAAATCATTAGCCAAAACATTAGTGAGAGAATGTATCTGACGTAGCAGGTGGTATCAACAAAGCAAGTGATAAATCACTTAATTTTATTAACCGTTATCAATTGTTTTAAAACTTTTAAATTAAGTATAAGATTTCTAACATTACACTGGATCATGTTGATTCAACATGAATCTTGTGAAAACGTAGCTTGTAAAATTCCACGTTTTTCGAATGGATGTGAATTTTCTAACAAAATATAAACCGAAGGATATAATTGAATATCTCTTATAAAGTTTGACGCTTATAATTAATACAACAATTTGACCCCTAAAAAAATCGTTAAAAGATGCTTGCCCGGATGAATTAACAAAGATTTTCACATGTAGGTGCTTTCATCAATAAATTCTCACCTTGTTTTAGCTTCAGGACACCGGTGGCTTCCGGCGGTTGATGTGATGCACTGACCACCACCATTAGTACAATTAGAAACGCTGCAAGACGCTTGCAAGGATTCATAATGAACATTCTAATTGGTTTGGCTCTAGGGAAAGAAATATTGTTTGAAAGAGTTATCTAAAGGAGCACCCGTTCGTTAGGAATCACATAGATAAGCTAGCTTAGGTTGGCGACATATATATAGAGTAGGGAGAGTTATTGCAAAACGTAACAATATTAAAATTATAGTGTTAAACACAATAGTACGGAGTTAAGAATCAAATGTCATATAAATCCGAATTTAGATTAGTTGATGTCTCGTTGAAATTACAATGTTAAATATCTTTAGCAATATAACGCTACAGAGAGTTTTCCACTGAATTTTAGATTGTTAAAATTTTAACAAGACTGTAAGTTCATGCTACGAGAAATTTAAGATGTAAATATAATTATACCGAAATAAAATTTACTTAAAAAACGCGGAGGGGAGAAGAAGCAAGCAGTAATGTTGCCCAAGCGCTGTATACGTTCAGGATTATTACATTTGTTGTTGAAGCATCTTTTTCTGATAGATTTTTCATTTTTTTTTCATGAGCTTGTATTGCTAAATATAAATTTAATTTTTTTAAGAAATTCCATGAACTTGTAATTCCACTAGAGTACGCATCTTATTCCCACTTGATTTAATTAACAGTGAGTGTGATACCATGCGAATAAAGTTTTCCATCTTTATGGGTGGATGAATAAAGTTTCATGCGTAAGAATAACTTGAAGTGATTCGATTTTCTAATTAGTTAATGCACTTATGATGCGTACTAATTTCATATTTTTAAAATGTTTTACGTACTAATTAAAAAACTATGTAATTAGGTGTCGCGTACTATTTTAAAAATACGGATAAAATTCTGGTGTAAAAAATTTTATGCATATTTTGAGTGAGTACATTTTAATGTGAATTAGATGTCGTTTTATTTAAATTAAGTGCATTCAACTTAACTCATTCGCCACATGAAAAAAGATATTTTGTACCCGAAATGGGTTGGCTCAACTACTTAATCAACTAGGGCGATCTAAATTAAAATTGGGGTATTGTCCAACAAAGTTTATGAAAATATTAAAAAAAAATTAAGATAAATTTTTACACCATGACATTGAAGTATTAAATCAGATAATAATAATGTATAAGTCGATTAAACAACATGATAATAACATAATATTAACGTTGACTTTTAGCAAAAATAATATATGGCATATACCTTACTCTCACGATGAAAGCATCTCAATCGTGCATATTATACTCTTCAAGAAAAAAAAAATCGTGCATATTAATATATTATAGCAATTCAAAATTATATTCTAATCGGTAGTATTCCCCGGAGTACAATTAGCTACTAGATGTACTTATCAAAAAAAAAACTAGCTACTAGATACTCCTTTTTTCTCTCTTTTTCCGATCCTTAATTCTATATTCTCTCTAATGGATGGATGACCCACCTGTCCTAAAAATTACAATTATACCTCAAAAGAAACTGGGATACGTAAAAAAAAGAGAAAAGGACAGATAAGTACCCTGTAGTTTTATATTTTTACAACAGAGTACCCTGTAGTTTGAAATTAGTAATTTAGTCCCTATGATTTTCGAAAAAATTTCTGGGCAGGTCCAAGACAGCTACCCGTCCATATGGTCTTCGAACGATGTCATTTTTTGTCCTATGTGGTGAACACGTGGCGAGCGAGTGGATTTACATGGTTTTTGGAAAACATCAAAAATGGTCCTTGTATTATTTATAATTTTCAAAAATCCTCTCTTCTCCCTCTCTCCATTTTTTTCCCTTCCTCCATTTTCTCCCCCTGGAATCCAAAGAAGCTCTAACAGTGTTCATAAAAATACCAGAATCAATATAAACTCAAAGTGCCCAATTCATCCCAACAAAAAAAATATATATCCCCAACCGTCAAACTCACTGGAGCTTCATACTCTCTCTCTCTCTCTCTCTCTCTCTCTCTCTCTCTCTCTCTCCCCTCCGCTTCCTTCGTCGCGAGAAATGGGCGATGTTTCTCTCTTTCTCGATTCCCTTTTAAATTAATTTTCCTGATTTTTCCAATCGTCGAATGACCTAACCCTAATCAAACCTCGAGAGACCGTTGCTTCAACAATGGGGATCGCTGCTCCGTCGGCGACGGGCATCTCTTCCTCCTTCTGCTGTCGGCTTTTCGTCGGCAGATTACCTTCCACCGTCGCCTTAACCCACCGTGCTCGGGAATTACCTCAGTGGACGACGACGTCTTCGGTGAGGCGGGGCCCGGGAGGGCGGAGATCTCGTGGTCAGCGAGCTCGATTACGGTGGCGTCGGTTAAATCAAACACAACCCTCTGTAGTATCGCCCCTCGTTTGCCGTCCATTGAGCCTTGATTTAATTAAGGAGCGGTTCTGTCGGTGTTCTTTTAATTTAATGGGATTTCCATTATTAGGGGTTGTTGTTAGTTTGATTGTTCTTAAATTATGATATTTTAATGGATTTTTTTGTTGTTCATTCTTGAATCGTTACTGATTTTTTAATGGATTTTTTGTTGTTGGTGGATTTGGATGTGTTTGGAGTTGGGTTGAAGATGGTGAGAGGATATATATTTAAACAAAGAGTTATTTGAAAAAATATTAACAAATTGAGGACTAAATATGTAATTAATTACGATATCAAATTGTCAGCCACGTAGAAATAAAAACGACGGGTAGCTATCTTGGACCTGTCCGGATATTTTTTTGAAAACTACAGGAATTAAATTATCAATTTGAAATTATAGAGTATCGCGTTGTGAAAACTTGAAACTACAGAGTACTTATCTGTCCTTTTTCCTTAAAAAAATCTAAGTTAACCACGTCCAGTCAACCAGCAATTAACCTTGAATTGCCAAATTTGAACCATGGGTCGAACCATTGACCCACGGTTATGATTAAGGTTTAAAGTTTCTTTGAACCTCAAATGTGTATTGAAGATCCTAAGGGCAATTGGTATGGCCATTAGTGGAGAGGATCACGTGGAAGAGACAACCGTCGAATCGTGGCGAAGGCTAATCTATAGAAGAATTTGTTAAAATTTTCGTATCCAATTCAAAACTTTAAAATAATAGGTCGGTGGATTTTATACATTTATAAAATTAACCCCACTCTTGCGCTTTCTCAAACGAGACACATCAAGTTAAAGATTGCACGAGTTTTGACCTCGCCAACATGCGAGCAATAGGGATCGTGCAAGTATAACAATGGGTACGAGATCAATCCTCTCAGATACTATGTTACAATATCCATATCTGACTCAAAATCGTAAGACAATGAATTAGTTAATTTCTACATTTATAAACTTGTCACTCTTGCACTAAGTAATTTTGGATGCAACTCTTAATGAATAGTAGTTTATGTCCATCCATATTCACTAACTAATTCATAATTAGAGATGATTTTCAAAACAAGCTCTTTTTTTACTTTGACCAAAATCACAACATCTAAAAATTATTATAACATTTTCTAGATGCACTGTGTAAAACTAATTTGAACAATAATAAAAAATTCAGTGAGTCTAAAATTATAAGACCTTTGTGCATAAAATTTAGTTATTTTAACTTTGATATTAAGAATTAAATATTATAAGACCTTATTTTAGAGATAGATCTCCTATTAGTATTTCTTTCATTCGTCGTTAATATCTCAAATTCTAGTATAAAATTTAATGTAATAAATTGATAAATTTGAACTCTAAAATTTTTATTAAATTATTTAGAAAAAATTACTCTTAAGTCCCCGACCTTTGGTCACCTTCTTCCTAGGGTCCCTGACTTTTGGAAAATGATTGTCCCGTTCCTAAGTTTTGATGATAATAGATTCTCGGGTCCTTGGTGCCAGAATATTTCATATTCTCTGGCGAATTCTCACTTAAAAAGATCAAAATGTCCCTCCCACTTAAAAAGCAAAAAACTCTCTCCTTCTACCTTTATCTCCTTCTTCCTCCCACTTCATCTTCTTCCCCTCACCTTCAATCAAAACCAAAACTTAATTTTGGATACCCCAAATCATTTACAAAAAATCAGAACTTAAATAACGAAGCATCATATAAATAAGCAGGCCTTCTTCTCTAAATAACGACCCATCCGCTCCTTAACTTTTCTTCCACACTCCGTCAAAGGAAACAAAGAAACTTCAGATTTTTTACAAACACACACTCTAAGTCATGCATGAGGCCGAGACGGAGTCGAACCTGCTGCAGTGGGGCCGGCGCCTCTTCGAGGGTGATCCACCCTACTACACTTCCCCGGGCTACTACGACGGCGGTATTATCCTCTCCCCCGACGACGACCGGTACAAACTAGCGGATAGCAGCCACATGGAGAACAACAAGATCATTGCACGCACGCTTCAGGAAGAGTTCTGCCATCTCGCGGTGGTGGACTCGCCCCCGGAAGGTGGCACCGGCGTGGACGAAGAGGAGGACCGGCGCGTGGCCTACCACGCGTACCCCTCCGACGGTGATTTCCACCACGTCCCTACTGGTGACTACTCCAGGTGAGTGAGCCGCGATCGGTGGGGCCTACAGCCTAGTAGGAGAGAGAGAATAGGGAATATGTTATACTTTCTTTGCTTGGGGGAATTTCAATTGATTCAGTTTATTCTAATTGGTTTGTGTTTTGGTGTGGTACGTAGAGCGCGAGGAGGCGGACGATGTTGTGCCGTCTAGTTCGTGCTCTAACCCTGGGGGGAACGGGGATGAGTGGTCGTGGTCTCAGGGGTCTGGCGACGAAGAAGAAAAAGAAGAAGAAGCTGAAAGCGCGGAAGGAGGACACTAGTGGCCGATCTGCGGTAGGAATCTGTGAGCTGTTCTGTTTCTGGATTTGGCTTTGGCAGTGTTTATTTGATGCATTCTTGTGAATTATTTGGGTTTGTGAACCGGGTTGTGAATTAGGATCATTAAAATTTTCATTCTCTCTAATTAGTTTTGATTCTTTATAATTGGTTTTGATTCTTATTAAAAATGTTTAGATTTTTTTTAATTTTAGATTTTGGTTTGAAGATGGGAGGAAGAAAGTTTTTTTTTTGTGGGAGGATATTTTGGTCATTTCAAGTGGGGGTTTACTGGAGAAAAAGAAATATTCCGACTCCAGGGACCCGAGAGTATTATCATCAAAACTTAGGGACGGGAGAATCATTTTTCAAAAGTCAGGGACCCTAGAGGAAGAGTGACCAAAGATCAGAGACTTGAAAGTAATTTGTCCAATTATTTAACCACAAAGTCACCGAACCATCTCCAGATTTCGGACATCCAAGCGATTGTCATCATCTCCACTCCAACTTAAACTACATATTATTTCAACTCAAACTAATTTATCAGCTTTTAATTTATCAACTTAAACGATTGTCATCATCTCCACTCCAACTAAACGATTGTCATCCAAATTATTTCAGCTTCTACACCTTTGAAAGCCGAATTATGCGCTATCCAACTTGCGGTGGGACTCATTACTACTTCCTTTGCTGGCTCCTCGACAATTATCGAAATTGATTGTCGTGTTATTTTTGCATTTCTTTGTAATCCATTCTCCATCAGTAGACTGGACATTAGAACTTTTGGTTGATGAGCTTCGGGCCAAACTCTTCTTTTATATAATCTTTTGCACACATCTCGCTCAAACAATTATTTAGCTGATTGTTTCAGTAAAATGTGTAGTACTAGATCACTTCCGAGCAACTGGGTTCTTGTTCACCCTTCGGAAGTGGATTACTTGATTGTATCTGACGCTCCTGACTAAATGAAACATCGACAAAAACATGAATGCCTTCTCGTTTCCCATGTCATGGGCTGGTGGCTCGCAGTCAGTTCTAGACCTACGGCCCATAGCTCGAAACAACTGAGCGTATCCTACCTTTCTTTCGTATTATTAAAATCGGCGATATTCGACTTTAAATAACCGAAAAGAAGAGAGATGTGTCGCAGGTTCAAACTTGGACATAGCCTGCCTATTTTAAAGACAGGCTAGGAACACCAATAAATAAATACAAGAAATGGATATCGTCGTGTCTCTTGTAAATGTAGTTTGATGGAGATTAGATTATTTGGGAACGCCAATTTTATGTCCTAACCATGAGGTCATCTTCAGTAGGAGCAACCACAGTGGAAGGGTCGAGGATGTTGTCCACAAGGTCATATGTTTTGTCAATATTAACGGCTAGGACCCCGGGAATACCTGCAATTAATGGGCTCTTAGTATGATTATAACGTACAATTAATTCATTATTAAAGGAATGTTAATTTAAGAAAATGTTTTGTTTCCAAGACGATCAATAAATCTACCTTTCAAAAAAAATTCAGAAAATATGTAATTTATGCAGGATGTTGAGGAATCTTAAGTCATTTTTTAAACTAAGTCTTAATTGATCCTTACGTGTCATCTTCTTAGCCTGTTGGTCTGTGAGTCTGGCTGCAAATCCATTGAGTATGGTGTAGCTGTAAACCAGAGATTTCTGTGGTGTGATGCTGCCAAATCCCATGCAATTTTAAAATTTTAGTTATTTTTTTATTGTCATGTTATCTTATTAATTAAGGTATAGTATAATTTTTATTCAATAAATGAAATTAAATCAGACACGGATTTTTTAATATAAAATCAGAAGCAGATCTAGCGAAACTAATAAGTGAGTCATTCTTGGCACCTTTGAGATATTCATTTAAAAATGAATCTTGGTTTTTAAACTCAAAATTCAAATTTTATCATTTATCATTTAAACTGGTCTTTCTTAAAATTTTCATATTCCCCAAAATGTACAATGTGGTGAAATTTTTACACTATTACTTATAAACAAACTTACTGATGTAGTAATCTCAATGAGGTTCTTCAAATAAAGAGTAAGAGATTGAAGTTTGTACGAACTTTAACTTCGTCAATGTACTACAGGATCGTGTGAGCAACAATGGATCACGAGATCATCTCACTCTTATATCTTGTTACAATCTTTATATCTAACCTAGGTGGATTTTACAAATACTAGAACCTTCCCAAAAGTCCAAAAATATATAATTATTCAAGACTTCAACACACGGTGCAACGATGATGCTAAGTACGTACTAACCTGTCATCGAGGACTTCCCGAAGAACGCTTAAATAATGGGATCTTGATGGCTTGTCCACGGGGTCCAGAAATACAATGTAAACCTTTTTTGACAATTTTTTAAAAATATTACATAATGAAATTAGTAAAAGAGTGAATATATATAATGTTATGATTAATACGAATCAAAAAACATAAAATTGGTGAAAAAAAGGTTGAAGTTCTTACCTTTCTTCCGGCTCCGGCATGGCAATCTGAGCCCACTAGGAGGAAGAAGACGATCATTGAAGAGATTACAGGGTGCAGCTGTAGTGGGATTGATGCCATTTTTAGGGATTTAGGAACTTCGCAAGCTGGTGCTCATTTGGAGAGGAAACTTATAAATAGTGAAGTCCTATAAAAGCAACGGTAGTTCTTCTTATTAGAACTGTTAGAAGTTTTGAAGTTATTATGATCAGTCTTCCCTGAACTTATTGCGTTGTTACACCGTAGAATTCACTCGCGTAACTGATCAATTTAATCTTTCTATATTAAATGATAACATTTGGAGTATTCATTTTTTATAAAATCTAATTTTACAATGAAATATATAAGAGAAAGAGTAAATTTGTATGATCTACAATAAAATAGTCTCCTAATAAAACTATAACAATCGACTATACTCGTGAAGATACATTGTAATATTTTTCGTACAGAATTATATTTTTCATTTAGACTATCTAATTTTTAGATATTATTGTATCGACTAATTCAGGTCGAGCCGGACGAGACTTTTAAAAAATGTCGAAGCTTTCCCACCTATTATTCAATACTGTTGTATTCTCAATAGTTCAAACTCGAGATTTAATATTGAAACGACAAGAAGTTGGTGTAAATTAGGAATAACCAATTAATTACATGGGCAACTGTTGCGTCTCTAATGTGAATTCTTCATCCGAAAGTGAAATCAAGAAAATGGTTTCGTTATTTTGATTTGGATTTATTAAAATATTAACTATTAAATATTAGATCACAGTTACGTTGGATCTGTAGTTAAATTTTTCCATACGGAAGAGCCATTATTGCTTAAATAACGTATCGGCTATAGAACTTTTCGAATGGGTAATTATGTAATATCTTATTTATTTTTGGTTGACATGAATCCATGATAATATCTACTCGATCAATTAATTCAGCTTCACCTAAAATAGAATATTTAAAAAATAATAAAATTCTGCTAACAAGTTAAACTCCCGCATTTTCAAGACTCTAACTCAATTTTTAATTATACTTGATTTATTGATTAAATTACAACACCCAACAAATTCAAGGGAGTAGAGGATGTTCATTTCTAGAATTGACCATTATTTACACAAATCATGGAGGTCCGTCCATAGAGCCAAGTTTAGGGCTTGTCCCATGCAACAAAGAAACAAGAGGAAACCTTCCAAATTCCGGTGATGGGGCTCCTCACGATCCGGACAACGTCCGTCCAGACCAAAGCCGAGGAGACCACACTAGATATGTCACCTTCAACAGTGAGCGTGAAGGACAGTTTCTGACCCACGTAGGTGAAATCTAGGACGGCCGGGTTCACGTAGGTGAAATCTAGGAAGCCCCTTCACCGGAACCACCACTGTCCCTCTGTACGTGCTCATCGGCGATCCGACGTTCGTCAATGTCCTCGAAAAGATTCGGGTTATGAACGTGTTGGTGCCGGAAGTTGATAGGCCAAATGAAGGGTAGTTTAGGTCCCAAATGTTCAGGGAGCCTGTCTCCGAACAGCTGGTATTGTCGCCGGTGATTACTTGTGTTGGGATGACGAGAAATAGGAAAGATTTATTTCATATTCTTATTTCTATTCTGACTAGGTTTTGGACTCCTAATCTGACCTAAATAGGTTACTTGTACACCAAGGGTTTGTGTCTATATAAAGACTAGGTTTTTTGTATGGTTTTATGGCTCGGAAACTCATCAATAAAAGTTCTCCTTTCTCTCTGTGGATGTAGGCATTAGGCGGAACTACGTTATCTCTTTTGTCAGTGTTCTTTGCGCATTTTGTTCTCTGGTTGCTGAATTTCTAACAAGTGGTATCAGAGCTTGGGTTGGAGGATGACGGACATCGCGAAGTTTGCTCTTGTGAAGTTCGATGGTTTTTCGAATTTTGGGTTATGGCAAAGGCGTGTCAAGGATCTCCTCGTGCAACAAGGGATGGTCATCGTGCTCTCGGAGAAGAAGTCCGAGAAGATGGAGGAGCAAGAGTGGAAGGAGATGGGGGCCAAGGCAGTAGCGAAGATTTGCTTGTGCTTGGTAGATGATGAGGAGACCACCAGCTGGGTTGTGGAAGAGGATCCAGGTCGGAGTCAAAGAAATTTGATAGAAGTGGCTTCAAGTGCAGAGAAGGGCACATGAAGGGGACTATCCAAGACGAACTGGGAATCAAGACAACGAGGAGGGATCGGCATCCACAACCATGGCCACATATTCAGACAGGTCGGATGGTGACTGACTTTCTGTTTTATCAAATCCAATGCATCCTGGTAATCTCTTTTCATTAGGGACCTTGGATTATAACAGTGATAGTTATAAAGGTATGCTAATGAAGGTGGAGAAGGATGCGATGGTAGGGATGAAGGGTGAAAGAAAATACCTACAAGTTAGTGAGGTACATTATTGTAGATGGAGTCACATCAATGAGTCTGAAGAAGTTGGCAAAAGCTCAAGTCATATGAGGTTGGTTCGTATGAGGGAGCAAAGGCTTGACATGAATAGTTTGAGTACAGTTGGGATTCGCGGAGACATGGATAGTGAGCTATGGTTGTTTTGTGGAGGCATGGTTGGCAAGGAGCCATAGTTGTCTCGAAAAAGCATTGTTAGCTGAGCCCCGCTATGGTTGTCTAAAGGGAAGTGCACGTCAAAGGTATTGGGTAAGTTTTGCATGGGGAATGCGAAGCCGTTGTTAACACCACACACGGATCGAGTATCTCACTCAAGGCCGAATGATGGAGTTCGAGGCATGTCGAGGGTTCTACTTGGTAGAACAAAAGGTTGCCCTTTGTATGCTATGGAAAGTAGCATTGGTTTGAGGCAAAAAGGTCCAACGGAAGAAAACTTTGCACGGATGCAGGACCGACATTTCAGGTTCATACATAGCATACCCTGCAGAACAGAATCAATGAGTGGATGAGCTGTTTTGAATTGCCGGGGCTGGGTAGCTCACTGATCGATTGCCACGCTGCTGGATGCGAGAACGCGGTTAGGCCTACTTCTTCAACCTCACAGTTCCAACCTGTAGCCAATAACACGCTAAAGAAAATCACTTGGTAACTACTTCAATCAATCAAGTACACACCTTAAATCTGTATTGTTGGATTGCTACATTCAAGTTAATTGACGGGTTCTAACCAGCGAATACAGCTCGAAAACAATTACGCAGCGGAAACTTACCAGTTCAATCCACTGGTTTGTCAATGACCAGCCACTGCAGGAGGTTGGTCCATTAACTTTCAGGCCTCTAAAGTTTCTTGCTTGTCGGTTTTCGGCCTCCAAATAGCTCTTCTTCTCACTTGTAACAGGACTTGAACAACTTCTTGAGCTATATATGCAAGGCTTATGAAGGGACTGTAGTCCAGATGCTTGCAAGTTCCTTCAGCATCAGCTCGTTACAGAAGGAAAAATCAGCATTTTTTTTTGAAACGGTATATTTTATTAATAACAAATGCCAGAAGAACTCATAAACTTACAGTACGGTCTTTTCAAAACTCTGATATGAAAAAATCCGTTAGGAAAAGATTGCACCAGGAAAAGAGTGCCATCGGTAGCATCGAATTTTCCAGGGGCGAGAAATAGGAAAGATTTATTTTCTATTCCTATTCCTATTCTGACTAGGTTTTGGACTCCTAATCTGACCTAGTTAGGTTACTTGTACACCAAGGGTTTGTGTCTATATAAAGAAATGTTACCCTAGGTTTTTTGTATGGCTTTGTGGCTCGGATCTATCAATAAAAGTTCTCCTTTCTCCCCGTGGATGTAGGCATTAGGCTGAACCACGCAACCTCTTGTGTCCGTATTTTTTGCGCGTTTTGTTCTCTAGTTGCTGAATTCCTAACGACTTGTATTTCGAGTGTGGTGTATCCTTGGCCACAGATGTACTTAACGTAATCGATCGGGTCCAGATCGTAGACCAAGCCAGGCTTTACGGCCTTTAGATGGTTTATGTGTCCTGCTCCGTATGCGAAATCGGCTTCCGGGTTGTTTTTAGCACTCATGGGGGAAGTTGCAACAAGAGGACGAAAATCGTTATAGTCGAGATTACCACGTTGTTATTCACAAGTGCGGTAGATTATTTAAAAAAGTTGAAAAGTTGTAGTCTAGGGGCATTGTCGGTAGAGGGTTTGTCCACTATCCTTGAGATACACGATTTCAAAGATACTATTTATAACGCAAGTTGAAAAGTCTAATAAAACTCGTATACTATTAAGGCTGAACTAAAAAACAGGTTGGATCACTGATATGTTCACGTTAGTTGGCATTAATTTTGAATTCAATATCAAAACGGGTTGATTCTGTAACCCGTCGAAAATTCATCAAGGTAATTGGGACTTACCGTTGGTCATGAGTGCAAACTTGATAGCAGAAGGAGATCATGAAGGGTGATATGATTTCACGTACGCCGCTACCCCAGTGACGTGAGGACAAGCCATGGATGTGCCTGAGATTATATTGTAAGGCACGGACCGATGATCTCCGAGTGTCTCTGATACGGGAGCGACTCCAGACCAAGCTGCAAGAATGTCAACTCCTGGCGCAGCAATATCAGGCTGCAAAAATAGTTGAAACAGTATCTTTATTTTATTATTACGTTGGCGGGTAATTACTATGTTCGTTCTAATAATATATATCATATTCATAAAGTTTGAATCAAAAACTTTTATGGAAGAGAATCCAAACTTCTTACCCCGTGATTCCACTCAAAAGTTTTGATTTCTAAGTCCAGATTTCTTGTGTATAATTCAGAATCGAATATTATCGGACTTGTATAGTCGGATCCTATTTTAGAGGTGATCCTACCAATGATATTTTTACATTCTTGAATCTTAAAACTAAGACATTCTAAAATGAATCCAAATTTCTTATCACTTTGGACCAAATCTATATTTGGTATCTAAGCAATAAATTGTTTTGCACTTTAGTTTTCCTATTATGAAATTTATAATTAGGGTGAAATGATCAAAGAGTTTACCTTGATAAGGTCCAATGTGATTAAACCTGGACCCCTTGATGAAAACGAGGCTACGTAGGGAGCTAAAATATCCTTTGTTTGATGACTCATGTATATTGTTGCAGTCGCATTTCTGCAATTTCGTACTATTAACTATAGCTTATATTCTACAAACTATACAAAAATTAGGCATTAAATTAAAAAATATTGATGCTTCTTAATTAGTATAGGTAATGTTAGATTGTGTATATCCAATTCAAAATTTTAAGGTAAGTAGATTTTTCGCATTTATAAACTAGCTTACAACTAGCAATGTGGTAATTTCAACACATCCGTTCAATCTCAAACAGAGGATCGAGTGGTCTGTAGATCGAACTTGATCTAATACCATATTAGAATCTCTATATCCAATCTCAAACTTTAAAATATGGAGATGATAAATTTTTCATACGTTTAAACAAACTCATAAGTACAGCTAGCGCATGTGAATTTTTTATGCGTATGTATAAACTCACAATTACAGTTAACAATTTGATAATCTCAATGGAAATATAACCTCGTTAATCTCGCGTAGGATATTATTTCGTTTCCCTCAACCACGCTAACATGAGATTGAGGCATTGAAGCAGAGAAAGCTGTGTCTCTGTAGCCATCAGATCGGTACACGGCGCCTACTGCTCCGGCTTGGGATGGTCCTGACTCCAACACTGTGTCACACACAACAATCTTGCCTCTCACAAGCTTTGGATCTAATGTGTCGACCGAACAAATCCTGCATAAGTTGATTATTTTAAAGTAAATTTGATGTATATTGCACTAAAAATGAAGGGTCTTGTAATATATAAGTTTATATAATCGATTTGACGAATCAAATTTTAGCATTTCTTAAATTTGTGGTGCCTACCGATTGTGTTTTCCGAGATAAAGATTACATTACTATTGTGAGGTGAAGAATTAAAAAAATGGGTACCAATTCCTTTTGGAAGTTAAGAAAAATTATGTACCTAGAGACAGAACTATTGACATTTCCGGTAACGTTGGGCGCCTCTGCTCCGTAAATTAGAGGATACATAACATTGTTGTGACCAGCAGTATTGATCGAAATACCCTGCACGAGATGAATTAAATAATTCATAACTCGGGTTACATCTCAATATAATTAACACTTTTTTGTTATATGATCATCTTCACCATATTTGACATTAGCAAAAAAATCAGTGTTTAATTATGCAAGCAATTTTCTTTATTCACAAAAGTCAGATTTGAAATTTCATTTTAAAAATCTAACTCTTCAACTAGTTGAACAAATATACATGTCTGTTCTTTTAGAAAATGTCGTTCAATCGGTCTGATCACGATTTGGTAGTTATATCAAATCGAGTTAACCACAAAATTCGGAGGGTGGTTGGACTGGTCATCAACACGGTTGATTGATGGTCAACCCATTTAGATCAATCGTTCACTCGGTTGGACTAGCCAATTAGATCCTGACTGACCTATTTTTTTTTAAAATAATTTTAAAAAAAATGATAAAATTAAAATTTTGGTACATATAAATTATAAATTTTGCAAGATAATATTTGAAAGTATCTAGCATTTTAATACTTAACATATTTATTTTAAAAAATCTTTCGAGCTGATCTTCAATGGAACCAAGATTCGAAGAACAGAGCGGGTCTCTCTCCGCCTTGTTTTTAACAAACACTGGTTTTATAATCAATCACAAAACAAAAATCCTTACCTCATATGATTTATTGTTACCCAACCGCAAAGTGGCCAGGAACTTCCTGTCGATGGTACTCGCCGCGACAGAAATAAACCACGGCGCGATGTTCGTCACCGTCTCAAGATGACGGCCATTGTTCCCTGCCGAGGCCGACGTCAAAATCCCATGTCTCATCGCATGAAACGACCCAATTGCGACCGAGTTGTAGAAGTAGTGGACAACTTCACTGTTTCCGAGTGAAACAGATAGAATGTCAACGCCGTCGGCGATTGCATCGTCAAACGCGGACAGGACGTCTGCGTCATAGCAGCCGTCGGACCAACAGACCTTGTAGACTGCTATTCGAGCCGATGGGACGGCTCCACGGGCAGTGCCGGAGGCAAGCCCGTACAGGCTCGCCATTTGCACTGACCGTCCTGCCGCCGTCGAAGAAGTATGTGTCCCGTGGCTGTTTGCGTCTCTTGGAGATTGGTAATCACCGGCCGGGAATTCTCCGTCGCTGCGGTAGTACCGTGCTCCGATGACTTTCCTGTGAAAATCATAGTTGTATTATTTATGAACGTCAGATTTTATTTAGAGATAACTATTTTAGTGGTATTTTTTACGTTTGTAAAATTCGAACCAAAAACTTAAACCAACTTTCATTGATTAGATATTTGCAAGTTTGGGATGAATGTTTTTAGAGAAAATTCACTGTAGTTAGTAACACGAGGTTCGACGAATTTGCGCTATAGATGGACGTGCGTAAATTACTCAATGTGCACAACTTTATGCACATGTCTCTCAAGTGCAAAATATTTAACAACTTAGCATTAAAATGAACTTTGTCGTGTTATAAATATTGGATAGAAGTCAAAGGATTGGCCGCTTTATTAGAAAAAGAAGTTTTATTCTTTAACCCAAAAAAAAATTTAATTGTTACATTTTGTTTTTTCTTGGAGAGGACCGATTCACAAAAAAAACTTCAAAACAAGAGAGATAACACATAATTCCACATGTTTACAAAACAAAAAACACATACTTCCACATCACATCTTATAATTATTCCTTTATTTTTTTTACTTTATCACAAATGAATATTAACAACATTCCGGTAAGCTTTATTCAAGCATCAGAGTAAACAAATAAAACTTATTAACTTATTTGTCCCCATCTGATCTAAGTAATACAAAGTATAAGCATCTTTAACAAAAGAAAAACATCATATTGACGGCCCTTCGTAGAAGATGAAACTTTTTAAATTTCTTTACAGAGCTAATAGCACCTTGCATAAAATATTCCCTTTTAAACCTGAGTGGTCGTGACGACCTCATTTTTTATGAGTGAATTTTATTTTGATACTCCGTCAAAGTTCATGAATATGTCATCCTCGGCAATTTCGCTAGAATAGGCCATATTTTTATTGAAGAGGTAATAGGCCATATTCATATGCCAGTTTTGTCAACAGCTTATATGGAGACCTTGGAGATACCTTCCTTAGTGTCAAAAACAAATACCAATGTCATTTAATTGACAAATTCATATATCCTTGGTAAGGAAAATGACACATTCTTTGAATAAAAATTAAGGAAAATTAC
This sequence comes from Hypericum androsaemum, assembly GCA_963995505.1. Classification (NCBI taxonomy): domain Eukaryota; kingdom Viridiplantae; phylum Streptophyta; class Magnoliopsida; order Malpighiales; family Hypericaceae; genus Hypericum; species Hypericum androsaemum. The sequence goes on from OZ023197.1 coordinate 3,312,339, forward strand.
CCTCAAATTTCTGGTGCTTGGACACCTAATCTCTTGGGTCCTTGGGTTTCCAAAAATCGTTGTGCCATCTCTCGTGTTTGGTTTTATTATGCTCTCGAGTTCCTGTCGCCAGAATATGTCATTTTCTCTAGCGAATTCCCACTTGAAAAGACCAAAATATCCCTACTAGAGTAGCGAGGGGCGAGGGTTTCTAATTTGGAGCAACTGAAAAAGAGAGAACGGCTACCAGAGACACGAGGGGCGAGGTTCAAGCAACATGAACATGGCGAGGGGTTTTGATGGTTGGGTGAGGGATGTGCACTGTCTAGGGTTTATTTGATGGTCGTTATTGCTAACGAAGATGGCTGTTGGATAAAAGGTTGGAGAAAGCAAAAGCTTATGTCTCTATGAAGAATTCGTGTTCATGTTCATGTTCATGTTCTCTTTACCAAGTGCAAGTTCATGTTCTTTGTTTCAAACCCAGATTCAAGCACTCTTCTTTACGTGCCCCTGTGACGTTGTTCTCTTTACAAACCCAAAACGTTGTTAAGAGCGGATCGAAACCCCGACTTCAAAACGCATATCAACCCAGTGGAGTTTTTGTTTGCTGCATTTTGGATTCCAAATAGAAACACTCAAATCAAAACTTCAATTGTTTTTGGATAGGGTTTTTAAATTTTAATTCTCTCTAATTAATTTTAATTCTCACTCGGTTTGAATTTGAGTTTGAGTTTGAGTTTGAGTTTTGGTTGAAGGTTGAGGAAGAAGATGAAGTAGGAGGAACAAAGAAAGAAGATTTTTTATTTTTTAAATAAAGGGGACATTTTAGTCTTTTCAAGTAGAGGTTCGCCGGAGAAAATGAAATATTTTGACGACAGAAATCCGAGAGTATAATAAAAACAAACGCGAAGATGATAAAATAATTTTTGGAAACCCATAGACCTAAAAAATAGGGTGTCCAAACACCACAGAAGTAAAGATAATTTGCCCTAGAAATTAAGCGTAGGCAAATTTTTAAGTCAACATCAATAGTATATGGTAAGTCAATCCCGTTGAAGTACAATTTCCAGCGGTTACATGATTTGTTTTTTTATAATTTCTAAGCAAACAATGATATGGTAAACGAATTATGTTCAATTATTTTCATTCAAACTTCAACTTTTTCCACCTTGCCCAGTTAAAATATTTTTTTTCACGAGCTAATTCGGTATTATTTCCCAAAATTTTAAATTTATGTTTCCACAATTCGAAAATAGTAACTGATTCGTAACTATCTAGAGAAAAATATATATTTTGATTCAAACTTCAATTTTTTTCACCGTGCCCAATGAAAATATCTTTTTTCCACCAAAAAAAAATTAAAAAATATTTTTTCTGCACGAGCTAATTCAGTATTATTTCCAGTTATTATCTTTTTGCCCAATTGGAGAATAGTAACTGTTTATAACTCTCTACTGAAAAAATAAGATTGTAAAACGAAAGCAAGGAGCAAAAATTATTTACTTGTTGCAGGTGAAATTTTGAGAGGATTGGCATATGCCTTTCCATTTTAAGGGAGGTGGGCCGAGTCCTGTATCGTTAAAGCTTTCAGAATCGATCCAGATCCCAGTGTCAAGGACTCCAACAACGACGTCCTTCCAACAGTTTGGGAAAATCCCATGAAGTCCCATGATCTTGTGGTGTGCAATTGCTTCTTTGAATTGGGAAACACCGATACCACACCAGGAATACCTGTATGATTGGTCAAATAACATAAATTATGAGAACATTGAAAACGATTGTTAGAACGAAACTCGAGTGGTCGTCCGAAAAAAGATTATGAACATGGATAGTGGCAAAGTTGGAAGAAGATTGGATGAAGGGAGAAATTAGGGTGAAAGAGAGACAAAATAGTGAATCGGGGAACGAAGATGGGCTAATTAATTTATTTTTTTCCAAAACAACAAGTTCATTTTCTCTCACTAATTAAGTTTTATCAAATTTTATTAGTTCAAATACACATATACTTGATAACTTGTTGCTTCATATGTTAGAACAATTCTAAAATTATTAGTAACATTGGAGACAAAAATAAAAATGGAGAAACCAATTGCGAGTTGGTCAAGTATTGAGGAATCTGGGTTCATTTTAAAATATCTCAGATTTAAATGTAAAAAAAATTACTGAGACCGCCCTCCAAATAGAATCAGACAGTGATCAACTTGATTATGAATATAAGAGATTAAAAAAATAAAATTGGAGAAGATATATTCTTCGTAGTGGTTCAACTCATTCTCGGACACCATTCAAAAAGCCCTACCAAAAGGCAGTTCCGACCACAGCGTGATCGTCCTTCAGTTGGCTTCCACCAACTGGGGATCCAAGCCGTTTAGATTCTAGAACTGCTGGCTTCATTATTCGGACTTCGTCAAGATGATAGAAGAATGGTGGGTCTCTTTCGATTAGGAGCTTACTGGTGAACACGGTCTTATCCCACAGCCCGGATGTGATTAAAGGCGAAGTGCACAAGTATTTTAGTAATCAGTTCTCCTGCAAAAAGACTCAAAGATCCTATATTGACCCGACTTCGGCTGATCTGTTGGAGGCAATGCCTAAAAGGGAGGCAATAAAACATGCAGTTTGGTGTTGTAATGGAGATAAAGCGTCGGGACTGGATGGTCTAAACTTTAATTTCCTTAAGAAGGTGTGAGATGTGATCAAAGAGGACGTTTTTTCCTTTATCAACAACTTCTTCAGAAACAGGGTCCTCCACCCATTTGGTGCATCATCGTTCATCACTCTCATTCCAAAAGTTCCGGGATCGACATCTCTAAAGAGTTTTAGACCTATCATTCTTGTTGGAATCCTTTACAAAGTGATAACAAAGATTTTGGCCCTAAGACTACGCTATGTCATTCACGAGGTGGTTAGTTGGAACTAGGGGTGTGAAAACGGTATTTGGCATTCGGTATTACTGTATTTTTTTGGTATTCATCGGGATTTAATTCGGCAGAATTTTTTGGAAAATTTTGATAAATTTGGTATTCAGTAAAAATTTGGAAAAATATTGGTATTATACTAAAATACCGAAATATCAAAGTGTAATTTTACCAACTATATAATAGATTCAAAAAAACCCTACTCGAGAATCACTCTTCTCTGCTTGCAGACTCATCCCCTTCTCCCTCTCGGCTCTCTGACTCACAATTTTCTCTTCTTAGAGAAAAAAAAGTCGACGACGAAGCAATCGATGACAAGCCCTCTCCGACGAGACGCGACGACCCCGTCTTCAGGTATTGTAAATTAAGGTTTCAGATATTTAAAATTAATCAGGGTTTCTAATTTGGAGATTTTTTGCTAGGATGTTGTTTGCTTGTTCTTGTGAGTTGTGATATCGTTAGAGACTGCTAGGATAGTGATATGCTTGTTCTTGTTCTTTTTTTTTTGGTTAATTTGCTTCGTGAAAGATTACTGCCAGTTTCTTGTTTCGAGCTTTTTGGACCAATTTTTCTCTAGCCCTTAATTATTGCTTCGAGCTTATTTTGTGTCCAAGATTGGCTCAGAAATTTCTATTTTGATGTTGAGAATATTCAAAAAATTATTGCTCAAGATAATCTAGACCAGGGTAAGAAGTCATGAGTTTTTCTCTTTAAAATCTAATGGTTTTGTTTTGTATTTTATTCCAGAATTGCCCAAACTCTCATTGAACTCGGGTCCAAGTCTGACAATTACTTCCATTTCTTCCAACAACCTCGACGAACTCAATTGACATATTGTTAGAACTTGAATGTGTGTTTGTTAGAACTCTTGGTGATGTAACCATATGTGTGATTTTTAGACTCTCATGGTGGTTATGTATGCTAGTGAAACTCACTGGAACCTATTTCTAATGCATAATTCTTTCTTTTATTTTAAATTTGATATTTTTTGGGATTGTTGGTATAGTACCGAATTTTAATTCGGTATTCGGTAGATACCAAAATTATTTTGGTTCAGGATTGGTAGGAATTTTTTCTGAATTTCGGTATTCAGAATCGGGATATACCGAATGCTCACCCCTAATTGGAACAATCCACTTTCATACCTGATAGGCAAATTGTTGATAGTATCATGGTTGCAAATGAGGTTATTGGTTATCTGAAATCACTAAAGAAAGAGGGAATTCTAATCAAGCTGGACTTCTCAAAGGTTTTTGATTATGTGGAACGGGACTACCTTAGTGACGTTCTCAAATAATGGGATTTGGACCCGATGATACTGCTGGATCAAGGGTTGCATAAGAAGCGCAAGAGCGTCGGTTCTTATAAATGGGTTGCCTACAAACCTGTTTAACCTAGAGAGAGGCCTGAGGTAAGGGGATCCCCTCTCCCCCTTCCTCTTTATCATTGCAGTGGAAGGGTTAAGATTACTAATCAAGAGGTTTGCTAACCTCAATCTTGTTAATGGCATCATTCTCCCTCACGGGTATCAACACAACTTGCTATAGTTTGCCGAAAACACTTCTTAGCCAAGTGCGAAGCAAGTATCAATCACATCGTCAATGCCTTCGGTTTAATATCTGGGATTAGGATTAACGTGGCCAAAACTTCAATCACATCGTCAATGCCTTCGGTTTAATATCTGGGATTAGGATTAACGTGGCCAAAACTTCCATGTTCGGGATCAATTTGGATGACGAGTGGATGACAACCATAACAAACATATAGGGTTGTCGGCAAGAGAAGCTCCTGATGAAGTATCTAGGGCTGCCTATTGGGTGCAATATGAAGCGATTAAAATTCTGGAAGCTGCTGCTAGACACAATCGATGGAAGAATAGCAGCTTGGAGAGGAAACTTGCTTTCTTTTGGTGGAAGACTGACTTTGATAAAGTCTGTCCTGACCTGCCTCCCCGTATACTTTCTCTCTGGTCTGGGGACAGTAATAACCGGAAGAGCTCTCTAGTGTCTTGGGATATTGTGCTGAAACCAAATGTTACAAGGGGTCTGGGTATCGAAAGCATCCGGCTGAAAAACCAAGTTCTACTGCTCAAGTAGATTTGGAGGTTCCTGAAAGATAGGAATTCGGTTTGGGCCACAACCATCTCAAACATCCACGACTTCACTCCGTTCCACTCCCTACATTTCCCAACTTCTACTAAGTCTGGTGTTTGGCGGGAGATAAGTTCTTTGGCCTCCGAGGACAACCGTCTAACCGAGGAGTTCTACTCCGCTTTCTAGCTTAGCTTAGGTGATGGTGGGAAACTTTTCTTCTGGACAGACCTGTGGCTTGTGGAGGAACCCATCTATGAGCCTTACCCACTTCTTTTCAATCTCTCAAACCAGAAGCTGGCGAAAGTTAAAGATTGCAGGGTTTGGTGCAGGGAGTCTTGAATTTGGGCTCTTTCTTCGAGAAGACGAGGATGCTCTCCCCACTTTATTGAATTCTAAATCACCAAGAGCTAATGCTTCAGACTTTATCACGTGGAACAATGAGGGTGGCGAGTAGTTCTCGACAAAAGCTCTGACTCTTAAATGGCAAAACGGGGACGATATGGTGGTACCTTTTGCGAGTTCCTCGGAGAAGATTTGGACTAATCTTGTTCCTTCTAAGGTCGAGTGTTTCATGTGAAAAGCGCTCCAAAGTAAAATTCAAACACGTGACAATCTTATCCTTATGAGGCAGTTGGATGCGTGGGATTGCCTTTGCCCCCTTTGTAGCGCCGATGACGAATCGGTCCCCCATCTGTCTGTGGAACTTCTTCACAAAAAAGCTGGGAGTTTCTTAGTATGTGGGTGGTTCGTGAGTGGTTCGATTCGCTCCTCTTTAGATCACTGGGAAGGATTGGTAAGTCATGGAATGTTGAAGAATGTCTCGATTTCGATCTATGCTGCAGTCATTTGGGGGCTTTGGTTACTTCATAACAAAGTTATCTTCAACGAGGCATCATCGATTACAAACTTCTCTTACATTCGGTTCTCTTCTATATTCAAGAATGGCTCACATGAACGCAGCCTCCAAGTTTGCTTCTCAGGACTTGGTTGTCTTCCTAGAATCCCATGGATAATTCTGTAATGGATGGAACCGAAGTCTTTTTGTTTGTAGGGGCTTCTTGTTACGGGTGTTGTTTCTGTAGGGGTTTTGGTCTGGTTAACCATCCTTGGTTTTCATGTACATACTTTTTACACCATTTTAATACAACTTTACTTATCAAAAAAATACTAACTTGCAATTTTTTTTGCCTCGTCTTCGGTCAACTTTGCAACAAATCCGTTGAATGTTCTTCCGAAGCGACGGAGTAAACATTCGCGAGGATAGTCTCTGCACGATGTCGAGATTAATTATTCAGGTTCTTTGCTCTAGTATGGCATCTTAATCTTATTATTATTATTATTATATATATATATAGATTTTTCTTTTGCAAAAAGTTTTTTTTATTTTGTCGTAGGCTGAAAGGTTTATCAAATTTCCCCGTCGGAAGGGATTTTGATTAGACATCTATTTATTAAAGAAAATTTTGCAACATATTTTTTAGGAAAAGTTCATTTACATGTTGTTTGGGCCATTTTTTACTATTAATGTATTTTGAGAAAATAACTCTCGAGTCCCTCGGGTTTGCTTAAATATACTCAAAAGTCTCTCATGTTTACAAAATATATTTCAAAGTCCCTCTAGTTTATTTTTATTATACTTTCGGGTCTCTGGCGCACTTTAGCAGCTCTTTTTTTCATTTTTATCATGGAAAAGACTATCATACCCCTGGAATAAAAAATGAAGTCACCGGTCATCTCCTACCTCCTCTCCGGTGTCGTCTCCGACAACCTCGAGGCCTAGGCGAGGCATAAATCTATCCCGGCAACCCCGTCACCATCGTCGACCCAACACCCAATAACCCTTCCTCACTATCGTCGACCCAACAACCCTTCCTCACCGTCGTCAACCCAACACCCAACAACCTTTCCTCACCATCGTCGACCTAACACCCCTTCCTCACTGTCGTCGTCCTAACATAAATCTAACTTGTTTGGCATCGTTTTAACACGTGGGGCACAGATCTGACCTCATTCTTTGACTTTGTAGGACGTACCCTGGATTGAGATCGAGTTCGCCGGTACCCATTTCCAGTTCACGGTACTTTTTCTGTTCTTCCCTTTTCCCTGTTTTGAGATCGAGAGGAGCCTCGTCTGAGACGAGGGATTCAAAAGATTCGTCATCCCTTGTCGGAGACAAGGGATTCGATTTTGTCAAGAATTTCAAGAGAAGCCTCTGCCGATTTCATCATCTCTTGTTCATCTTGGTCGCGGCAACCGACGTTTGGTCGAGATGGAGAATCGGCGACTGGGTTTCTCCAGACGAGGCTTGTTAGATGTTGGGTTGACGACGGTGACGGGGTTGTCGGGATGGATTTATGCCTCGCCTGGGCCTCGAGGTTGCCGGAGATGAAATCGGAAAGGAGGTAGGAGATGACCGGTAACTTCATTTTTTATTCTAGGGGTATGATAGTCTTTTCAATGATAAAAATAAAAAAATAGAGCTGCTGACGTCATCTAGGGACCCGAAAGTATAATAAAAGCAAACCAGAGGGACAACAGAATCATTTTTCAAACAGGGGGGACTTTTTAGTATATTTAAGCAAATCCGAGGGACTTGAGAGTAATTTTTCTATGTATTTTTATCCAATTATTTTATATAAATTATAAAAATAAATCCAACATCCATATGGTACATTGGACTTATAAAAAAACAATGGGACCAGATTTTTTGTTTTTTCAAGGAAAGGTTATATCTTAAGTTAGATGTACATACTTTTCCTTTGAATAAAAAGTAATTATGTGTAGTACTGTGTAAAGGATTACTTACCTGCCGATGAAATTTCGTATCATATCCAATTGCATTAATTTCGTGGGAATTACATTTTTAGACCGATGGCCCATGTAAACCACATATGACTGCGATAAAAGAATGAAGAAATAAATAACATCAGAGAAGCTGAATAATTTGACTGGATAATCTCCGGTGATGGGTGCAAAAATTATCAAGACAACAACGGAACGAGAACATAGGGAAAATAGAAATATGACAATCTATTAGAATTTCTATATTCAAAATAAAATATTTTGTAACTGGTAATTTGTTAATCACCACACGCCTCATCAAATGAAGCCGAAAGAGTTGAAGTTTACACAGATTTTGACCCATGAAAAATGTTGTGTGAAGATAATAATGAGTTCAAAATCAGCTCGATTAAATATCATGTTAAAATTTTTATATTCAATCCAAACCTTAAAATTGGTGGACTCGACGCTTATAAACAAGGTTGTCACATTTGTGGTAATCTCCGTAGTACTAGTTCAACATCAGATGAAAAAAAGAGAGATGGAGAGAGATAAATCAGATGAACTTGCCTTGCGATCAACATCCGGAAAACCATTACAAACAACAGAGAAAAAGAAGAAGAGAATGAAGGAGAAATGGGGAAACAGAGAGGAAATTTTGCCGGCCATTGTTGAGCAGAGAATAAACAGGAACATGTACTTATATATTAAAAAGAGAGAATGTCAATGCCCTTAATTTTCCTCACATTACTTCAGTCTTTTAATCCAATTTATCGAAAAATAATATATTGGGAGTGATCTATGAGTATGCATATATTTATTTTAGTTATATTGTCCAGCTAATTGTCAATGCTTAGTTAGATTAAAACATTTGAATTTCTACCAATTGATATTTTTTTTCCCGTAACCCACGGTACCGTAGCATGCGGGCTTCCTTGGAATATTTATAAAGATAAAACATTTGAAGTCGCGATCGAACGGTTGGTGCAATTATATAATATAATTAATGTTGTTCATAAGGAATGATCATTATTCTCTTCACACCCTCTCTCTCCCTCTCTCGAATGTTGTAATATCTTATATATGCTAGTTATGAATGAATGAAGTCTAAGCATTTTATATTCTTGCTCGAGTGACGTGAGAATTGTGAGTTTCACAAGAACACTCCCCCTGAATTCATCGGTCCAATTGTCAACTAGTTATGTAGATAAAATGTTTGACAAAATTTTTGTTTAGTCTTAGAATTATAACACGTGTAACCTTTTTAGCAGATGAGTAACAACATCCAATGAGGATATGAGGAAATGGAACAAAAGTTGGGCCGGTGAGAAGCGCATGGTGTCGATGTCTTTTGGGTTAATATGAAAGAAATGCGAAAAGAAAGAAAGAATAAATGAAGGTATTGTTCCAACATTAAATTGGTAACATTTCATGAAAGATCAATAATTTTTGGACATGGACTTTGGAGTTCATTTCATTACTGACTTTTGAAATGTTGAACATGTACATTGAGAACTTATAAATAGATGTCTCTCTTTGTCATTTCAATCCATCCCATTCAATCCAATCATTGATCATCTTTTTTCTTTTTTACATGCCCACCACAAGACATTATTGTTCTAGTTCTAGATGTAGATTTCTAAGAATTGTTACTTAAATATGCTAAAATCTTGAACAATCCTAGAAATAGAATTAATAGAACTCATTGACAACATATAATAAGATAATTAATACTTTAAGAATAGTAATTGCTAATGACGTCTCAAGAACATCATAATTAAAAAATATCTGCAAAAAGGTCTAGTTCATAATGATCTCCCAAGATTGAAAAGCCACGACCACTGATTATCGTGGGAGAGGCCCTGGAGTACTAGCAATTCACTAACCATTGTCAAAGGCTTTTAGCCTAATAATACAAGATATCCTAAATATTTAAGAAGTTTATAGTTCAAATATTGACATTGTCATGACTAAAAATTTATCTTTCACAAAAAATTTCACTAACCATTTGTCAAGTATAAACACTTTGTCACAGCAGAAAATGGACCACATGAAAAAGGCCGTGGCAAAACTAGATGCTTTCCACCCAAACATCCTTTTAGTGGAGAAATCTATTTCACGGTTTGAAGAGAGAAACTTCTTGATTGTATCTTTGGTTCTTCATCAAGAGGCCACTTTTAGAAAGCATAAGCCGCTACTTTGGTGCCAACTTTTATATCTCTGGTTCGTATCACATACGTTTAGAAGTATGATGTAATATATTAATGATTACGATTTTATTATTTTTTAGATTGGTCAGAAACAAATAATGATCTGCTAGAAGGGACATAGACAGTAAGCCTTAATCATTCCCATAGGCTTTGTAGCCTAAGAACACTAGAACTTATAAAATTCAAAGATCTCCGGGATTTAAAACCTTGACATTGTGTAAATTTATCTTTAAAAAAAGCATTGATCGTTAAAATCCACTGTAAAATTCTGGAATATGATCATGTAACAAAAGGGCAAATTATTCTTAAGTTTCTGACCTTTGGTCATCCTCTCCTTAGAATCCCTGATTTTTGGAAAATGATTGTCCCGTCCCTAAGTTTTGATGTCCCTTTAGCCAGAATATTCTTTTTTCTTCGGTGAACTCCCACTTGAAATGACCAAAATATCTTCCCTTGTTAAATTTTACTCCACCCCACTTCATCTTCTTCCTCTTACTTCCAACTAAAACCAAAACTCAAACTCAATCTTTAATGAGAATTATAATTAATTAAAGAGAATAAAACAAACAAAACTTGAAAACTCCTAATTTTGAATATTCCAATTCGAATAAAAAATCTAAATTGGAACAACCTAATTAAAATTAGGGTTCTAATTCAAAGAAGTCGGGTCAATTTTTCCGACCTTTGAAGTACATGAAGACGCCATCCTTTCAGCGCCAGGGCTTGCACTGGCAGACGATGACAGCGGGCATGACCTTCTTGCCAAGATCGGGCTTGACCTTCTTGACGGTGGCCATGAACATGTCACCGACGCAGGTAGAGGGGAGGCGGTTGAGGCGCCCCTTTATGCCATTCACTGATATGATGTAGAGGTTCTTCGCAGCGGTGTTGTCGGCGCAGTTCACCGTCGCCGCCACTGGCAGACCCAGCGACATCCTGAACTTGTTACCTGCTGACCCTCCTCTACCGCGACATGACAGTGGGCACGACCTTCTTGTAGAGATTCTTCTGCTGCTTCTTTAGGTTATTTTCGTTTTCAGATTTTTCTCCAGCCGCGCCTCCGTCTCCGCTAGCCGCCCCCACAAGGTCTCCGATCGGGGGCTCCGCAACTACGAGGCTTCATCATCTGAGGATATGGGCTGCTGCCGACCGGAGCACATGTCGTTTCTTCTAGTTTTTTTTGAAGGGCGGTTTGTTTCTTCTAGTTGGGTCAAAAATTGACCCGGTTCTTTGAATTAGAACCCTAATTTTAATTAGGTTATTCTAATTTAGATTTTTAATTTAAATTGGAATATTCAAAATTAGGGATTTTCATGTTTTGTTTATTTTGATTTTTTTAATTAGTTATGATTTTTATTAAAGTTTGAGTTTGAGTTTTAGTTTTAGTTAGAAGTAAGAGGAAGAAGATGAAATGGGAGGAAGAAGATGATGTGGGGTAGAGTAAAATTTAACATGGAAGAGTATTTTTGTCATTTCAAGTGGAAGTTCACTGGAGAAAGAAGAATATTCTGGTTGGAGGGACTCAAGAATCTTTTATTATCAAAACTTAGGGATCAGACAATCATTTTCCAAAAGTTAAGGACCTTAGAAGGAGGGTAACCAAAGATCAGGGACTTGCGAGTAATTTGCCCAAATAAAAATATATGAAACGCAAAAACAAAACTAGGTGACTCTCTTCCACTTCTTCTTTCTTTCATTTTTTTCTTTCCTTCTCCTGTTTGGAACCCCAAAATTGATGGGAATTGGTATCCAATTCCAGAGTTTTAAAAAATTGAGTATGTTTGGAAACAAGTTTACTCAGGAAAAGAATTCTATTTGGATCCAAAACTCAGGAAAGGAAATCCTTCTAAAAACGGTCGGAATTGTTGGAACCAAAACGGAATTGTACCAAATACCAATATTACCCCTAAATCTAGCATAATATTACCTAATCAGATTTTTCCCAAACCTCGACAGTTTCTCCCTCTCCAAGCCTCTTCGAAATCTCCTACTAGGCAACGACCACCGGCTCCATCTTGGACGACTCAGGTAAGCCTCCACTGAATTTCTTACTTCCCCCTTTTCTTGCATTAGGGTTCTTCCAATCCCCTCTTTTTTTCCCGTTCAATTAACCATATAAATTTCCTATCTACTGTTATGTTGAACTCATCTATTGTTCCCGTTATCCGTGGTTCAGATTTTTTTGTTGCAGAAAGCAACAAATGGGATAATTTGATATGAGTTTGGCTTGCTGTTGTATGACTGTTTAGGCAATAATTATGATCTGGGTTTAACTTCTATTGATACCGTGATGCATTTGAACGCACTGATTCTGGGACATTCATGGCCAACCCTCGATAGGTTTAACTTCGATAGGTTTTTCTTTGTTAAAAGAGTTGTAGTTACAAGGGTATTAATGTAAAAAGAACAAATCAATTCTTAAGTGCAAGTTTTGGTTAAAAAAAAATAGGAAATTGATTCTCTTACATTTCTATTAGGAATCGGAAATAAAATTTTTTTCCTATGAGATTTGATTCCAAACAAGTAGTTAGAGACTACTTCATCACGATCTATTTCAAAATAGAGAAGAACATAAATTGATAAATGTAATATTTTACACGTAATTACACCGTCTATGGTTTTAACTCTGGTCTTCCAACAAATCATATACCAACTTGTTCCGTTACTGTTAGGCCAAAAAAATGTTGGCTTCTTTATTTTTATACCTAGTTATACCGTGAGTAGAACTTGAATTGTAGTGCACATGTTACTTTGTACAAATATTAATTTCAAGCAGAAGAGACGATAAATTGGGAGTGAATGAACGCAACTCTACTGACCTTGAAAATCTTAAACCTTTATAGCTAATTTCCAAGGCATTGTCCTTAATTGAATTGCAAGATAACACCATCTTTTAATAAGTTAAATGAAGATCAACCAACAAAAACATGAGCTCATTATTGAGATCAACCAACCTTACATCAATCACACTTTTCCCACTAATATGATGACTATGAGCCTTTTGTTGTGTCGTCATTATTATTATTTATTATTATTAAATTCATGAATTTTTGTGTGGCTTATCAGGAGTGCACAGAAGAGGCGTTGGATTTTATAGAGGGGGATGATTACCAGGGAGCTCTTGTTCGACGCCATCTTTGCGAAGCAAGGTCCGAAGCTAAATGGTGTAGTTGTGGTATTAGAAATAATAATTCCAGCTCTTTTGGAATAATATGTGTGATATTATAAATGGTTGATTTCTACTTCTGTTACAATGCGCATTGTGTTACTGAAACATGCTTTTGTTTCCTGGCCGCATTGTCTTCAATACTTCATTTGAATTATAAAAATATAAAAGTTTGTGACAAAATAATTCAAATGCATGAAGAGCGTAAAATAAATAAATCAATTAATACCTTTGTTCTTTATTTACGAGAGTCTTTGATGGCCATGATTTTTTGTTTTTGATGGGCTAACGTCATTATTAGCCTCACACGAAAATGAACAATGTTGATTTTGCACCTAGGAAATTCAGATATTTGATAGATAAATTTTTACACCACAATTATAATTGATAAGATTTTAAATCCTGAACTTCTTAATACTTCCTTCTCTTCCCTTCCATTCAATTATATATTTTTCAATGCTAAAAATTTCATATTTTTTCAGACTATACATAATTCACTTTTTTATTTTATTAAAAATTTAATTACTCAAATAATACATACTTACCATAAAATTACTTTTTAAAAAAATAAAAAATAACCCTCTTGAGTTTTTTTTTCTGACTCGATGGTCCGAACTCCGGAGCTCACCATTCAAAATTTCTAATTTCAAAAAGTAGACGGTTAAGCGGGAGAAGGCGAAAAATCCTCGATAGACACAGAATCCGAAACTAAACTAAAAACCCTCTTTCTCCTCTGCGCCTCTCTTCTTCTCTCGCTTTCCATCGAAATGGCGGGCGCCGGGAGAAGTAGCAGGAAACCGGTGAGCTTGAACGACCGCCACTACCGTCTCCTCCAGGACCTGTCGTCCGCTCCTCCTCCTAAACCCAAGCCCTCCACACTCACCGGTTTCGAAATCCTTTCTATATAATAAGCCTTCTTTTCTTTAGTGAGAGAATTTCTAGGGTTTCTGATCCTCGGTTGGTTTAATCTTAAACAGAGGAGGGACGACGCCTTTTCAGCAAGCCGGAAGACGACGGGAGTGGTGACGTCACAGCGCCCGGCTTCTCGGTGTTCGGGGATTTCGATTTGCCCCCTCGCGGTAGCTTCTCGTCGACGATTTCGTTATTATCGTTGGCTTTTAGGGTTTTGTGGTTGGTTAATTTCTGTTTACTGTAGGGGAAGAAGACATTGGCGCGGCAGGACGACGCCGTTTCAACGAGCCAAGAACAAATGGGGGTGGCGACATCGGCGCACCCAGCTTCTCGGGGCTTGTCGATTTCGATCTCCCTCGGGGTCAACCCGTTCCTTTTCCAGGGGGAGGAATGGAAGAAGAAGAGAAAGGGAACTCGTTCCGCGGCCAGCTGGAAACGGACGGGGTTGACGTCAGTTTGGAAGACGATGATTCCCCTAGTGGTAACTTGTTGCTTCTAGATATGTGTTGGCTTTTCCTGGTTTCAGCGGTTCTTTCTTGACGGGTTAGTGTTTTGATTGGTTATTTATGTTTGAGCAGAGGGACAAGGAGAAGAAGAGAAGCATGGAGGACAGTTCGGGGAGCTTAATGTTTCTTTGGAGGATGACGATACCCGCGCCCCCCTTGTTGATTCTACTCGGGGTAAATACACACACCTGCTTCTGGAAATTTGTTGCTGTTTGCTGTGCTAGTCGACTAATTCCTTTTCTTATTATCTTTGGTTTGAATATTTAGAATACTGTGGACAAGGGGAGACTATGAAGGCGAAATTGAAAGGTAGACGTCGCCTTTGCAAGGCTTCATCTCGAGGCCATGGAAGCACTGAGGATGGGGGGTTAGTTCAGGATGAATGTGAATATGCAGACATTGCTGATTTTAATTCCCCAGTACCTCATAAACTTAAGGGTCATAATGAGAATAATCTAGGTGGTTGTGAAATTCGAGACATTCTTAACGATTTGAGCTCTAAGCTTGATCGCCTGACAATTGAGAAGAAGAAATTTCCGGAAGTCAATGTTAAGCTGCCTCTGAATATTAGATATGACGATGCTGAGACTGCTAGGAAGGACTGTGAGGATGATCCCAATCTGCACGATGATGCCAATCTGCAACGTGGTTACAGTGTGTACAATGATGAACACGAATTGGATGGTAGGGTGATAACCGAGTCTAGTAGAGATGAGTTTGCTAGGGTCAAAGATAACAACAAAACTAGACATATGCACAACAAAGGGAAATCAAAAATAGCACCTGAGAAAGTGAGATATGCTGGTCGCTCATTTCCATCTAGTATGAGAGATGAAGAGGAGGAAGGCAACGACTGCCAAGTTTTTAGTGACAAAGGAATAGTCAAAGAATCAAAGCATAGTCGAGCTAAGGGCACGGACTCATTTGACTATTCTAATGTAGTTGACTTGTCAAATGATAGTGAATCAGAGTCTGGTGCGGTGGAAGAAGATTGCCTCACGTTGAGTGGATCAGTTTCTACCTTCAAGCTGCCTGGCAAGATTGCAAAAATTTTGTATCCGCATCAGCGCGAAGGACTACGATGGCTTTGGTCATTGCATTCCCAGGGGAAGGGTGGAATTCTAGGAGATGATATGGGTTTGGGAAAGACGATGCAAGTGAGTGGAGTGAGCCCATAATTTTTTGTCAATTCTCGAACATGAATTAATTCTATCTGATTGAGCTTCTGTGGTGGTTTTCGCAGATTTGTGGTTTTTTAGCTGGATTGTTCCATTCAAGGTTGATCAAAAGGGCATTAATTGTGGCCCCCAAAACGCTGCTCGCTCATTGGATCAAGGAATTGTCAATTGTTGGTCTTTCTGGAAAGACTAGAGAGTGAGGGCCTTTGTTTTCAGTTTTCGAGTGGTTCAGATCTTTTTCTCATGGTGAAGTTTTTGTGTTTGCTGTAATTATACAATTGTGCTTTTCCTTGTAGATACTTTGCAACTTCTGCGAAAGTTCGTGAGTACGAGTTGCAGTACATCCTTCAGGTTCTCTATGTGATTCTTAACTTTCACTTGTGCAACTGTTCTGGTGCACTAAGTGCTGTTTCAGATGTCCTAGAGCAGTTCGCAACGATGCCATTTTCAAGGGTTTTGATAATTATCTGATCAGACGCTTTGTATTTAGCTGAAGCAAGAATCACGTGCTTAATAATTTTGAACAGATATGCGTACCATTTGTGCATGAGCCTAGTTGTCTTCTTCTGCTTCTCTTAAGAACTTCTGTTTCTCGTAGGATTATTTATTGTCTTGCACCACAATGGATTTTCCTGATGTTGGTTACCTGCAGGACAAAGGTGTTCTCCTTACAACTTATGATATTGTCCGCAACAATTCCAAATCATTGAAAGGATCTGATAACTTTGCTGACGATGAAGAGGATGGTTTCACTTGGGATTATATAATTCTTGATGAGGTATTTATACCTGATTTTTTTGTTTGTTGTGAATTTTATTCTCCCTACAATACCTTTAACATCATCAGCACTTTAGTCATTACATAAATCCATCAAAGGAATTCAGAATCATGCTGCTTCTCTATATTATGAATCGAATGCATCAAGCGCATTTGCTGTGTCTGAATTCTATATATTAAGTCTTCTTGCATTTCTGAGAGAAATGTAGCTTCTATAGCTATTTTGGCACCATGACACTTGGAATTTTCGGAACAAAACCAGAAGCATCCTTTGGTGCATGCAAATGGATTCATGTTCCACCCTTCTACTGATTTTACCGCACCATATCATCATTAAAAGCCATTATCTGATGGTATGTTAACTTTCTTTAGAGACAGATTTATTTTTTGAGGAGATAGAGACAGATTTATTCATCATAATGCATCACATCCAAGCATTACAACTTAACCACACTCGACCTGAGCTACTATCTTGCTGGATGTTGACATGCAATAAACAAAGTTATGTATGCCTGCGGTTGAATAGGATGCCACTCAATTTCCAGAAGTTGCATGCAATTTGTTGTGCTGTAGGGCTTAGGGCCAGACGATTTACAGTGAATCTTCTACTCTTTGTGCGAAACTATTGAAGAACCTGTTCTTGTTAGATGCTTTAAACAAGATACTTTCTGGAATAATAGACGCACAAAATTTTTGTAGGGGCATCTTATAAAAAATCCAAGTACACAGAGGGCCAAAAGTTTGCTTGAGATACCTAGTGCTCATCGCATTATCATTAGTGGAACGCCAATTCAGAATAATCTTAAGGTACCAATTCCTCTACTCACAGCATCCACGGGTCCTCTATTCACAGAAACATGTGCATGATGTTAAATATATGCTACTTCATTTTTGTTTCTTCAACAGGAACTTTGGGCTTTGTTCAACTTTTGTTGCCCTGGACTACTTGGTGACAACAAGTGGTAAATGCATCTTTTGTTCTATTTTAAAGTATACTTTGTCTCTGTTGTCTGGTTTTCTAAAATTTTACTTGACTTTCAGGTTTAAGGAAAAATATGAAAACCACATCCTTAAGGGGAATGAGAAAAAGGCTTCAGATAGGGAGAAGCGCATTGGTTCAGCTGTTGCAAAGGTTTGAATGCGGATGTCTTAGCTCAATGATTTTTTTTCCAAGTACGCGGATGTCTGCTTGTCTTCTTTATCCGCTATGCCGCTATAGCATTTTAGGGGGTTGCCGCTACGCAACGCTATCTGCTATTGACAACATAGCCTTGTCTACAAGCATAGTCACCCTACGCATTTAGTTGAGTTCTTTGTTATTTTGAGTGTCATTGAGAGAAAAGCATGATTTCATATTTTCTTTACAAAGATATGCACATTTGTATAATTGGATTGAGTAGATTGATTCAACATTTCAACTTAAGAAGTAGCATACTTCAACTGAATTGACGATTCTTCTTAAATGCTTTTTTTCTGTAATGCATGTTGGATTTACATGCATCATCAAAGAAAGCACGTGAGAATTGGTAGACAAGTAACAATCAAGCTGCTAGTATAGCTCAATCCCATAGTACAATAATGTATTGATAGTTGTTTTCAGAATCTACCTTCGGAGGCAGAAGACTGTGTATTAATTACTTCATGATATTCTTATTCACATTTGCCTTTTCTTTTGCTACCTTGATTTCACATGACTTCAATTGTGGAAGCGACTACATCTGCAGGATAAGGTTTTTCTTTTTCATTATTGATCTGATGTTTTAGGAGCTAAGGGAAAGGATTCAACCTTATTTTCTGCGTCGCATGAAGAATGAAGTATTTAAGGAAGATGATGAAGATTCTAAACTTTCCAAAAAGAATGAGATCATTGTGTGGCTAAGACTAACTGGCTGTCAGGTGGATTTTACTATTCTTGCAATTGATTCAATTTCATAGCTAATCCATTTTGGTAATTCGTAAATTGAGGTCGAGTCTATGTTCTTGGTTGTAGAGACAACTCTATGAAGCCTTCTTGCAGAGTGAGCTTGTGTTGTCCGCATTTGATGGCTCCCCATTAGCTGCACTTACGGTACTTTTTATTTATTTATTTTAGCTGTTACTTTTCTGTTCAAGTGATTTGCTTCTAGAGTTGTTCCTACTCAAAATGTCTTTAATTTTCCTTTTTACTCAGTATATGGATGACAATATGTTATTTTTAGTGTAACAGCTGTAGCACGGGGTCTTTTTGCTTTACAGCAGTCCAAATAATGATTTCTGTTGCCTATAATTTTAGCACATGATGGTATAGGCATGCCATTTCTAGGTTTCTTGAAACGTCAGGGCTATTTAGCAAATTTGATTCAAAGACCACTACACTTAATTCAAAATAAGTTAGTGCACGGATGACACTTCTTTATTCTTCGTTCTCATCTTCTATTTGCCTTCCCATCTCTAGATTTTGGTCTTTTGATGCGTCAATCTATACTATCCTCTCTTAATATGTAATCGTCTAGCAGGGGCCAAGCCTCACTAGATTCTAAATTCACTCACTTTAAAATGTGATGTTTGCTATGTAACTTGTACGTTCCAGTTCTCACAATATGTCCTCAACCTGCACAAATTACAGCGAGAGGAGACTAGTTACTGATAAGCTGAGATTGACTATTCTATCAAAATTTAATTAGTGAAATTTAATATTTCCTTTTGCATAAACTTTTTAGTGATTCGAACTGGTTCATTTGCTGAAAGGTCCATCAATCTTGTTCGGTTATTGGAGTCAGAGTCTCCATGTCCTACTCTCCTTAAAAATAAACAGATTTTCCTCAAGGATGTGGCCCATCATCATTAAGTCAAAATTTAAACTATATACTAATAAGTATGTTAATACTTCAGGCCACTGAACAAACCTTCTTGTTCTGTCTTCTCCTTTTCATTTTCTGATGTAAAAGACAGTCAGCTCGTTCCATTTTGTTTATGCTTGTCTCTTATGCTGTCAAATTCAGGAAACATAAGTATTGTAGTGCAGTGTATCAAGTACTTGAATTTACTGGAAAAATCTTTTTGCTGTGCCTACATCTCTTAGTCTCTTTCGATGCAGAATCTGTCCAATCAGTTGTCCCATTTTGTTTTTTTAATCTCAGTCATAGTAGTCAAAGCGGGTGACGCGGCGCGGCGCGGCCAACCCCAAACATGGAGCGGCGCGGTAACGCGGAGCGGCGCGGGCGATATATAGTTTGACGCGGACACTAATACAATTATTCATAATTAGAAATAAATACTTGCAAATATTCATAATTAAAAATAAAATTCAAGAAAATAAAGACTTTAAGACTAAAGCTTAAAGTAACTAAATATCCAAATTCAAATACAAAATTAATTCAGCTACATACAGTATACAAACATTTTGCTACATAAAAGGATAGGAGCTAAACTGTAATAGGTATTGAGAATATTATACAACCATTCTAATACAATTTCTTCTTATCTTCTTCTTCGTTCTCTCTCTCCAGTTCCTCTAGAACCTTCTTTCTCTTCTTTCTCATCCTATCTAACCTTCTAATTCTATCAAGAATCCACTCGAGTCTTGACACAAAGGAAAAAGAAACAGTAGATAAAAAAGGGAGAAGAAAAATGCAGGTGGCTGGGTAAGTGGGAGTGGAGGTCCGCCGGAGTTTTGAGTCGGCGGAGGTCGCTGGGTCGGAGAGGGTAAGAGGATGTCGGCCGTTGAAGTGGTGCACTTCAAGTTGAAGTCTTAAGAGAAAAAAATTTAAAAAAAAGGTGTGAGGAGGCTGCTGTCTGCGTAAAGAAGAGGAAGGAGGAGGGTAGCTTTTAGGGTTCTTTTGAAAATTACCAAACTACCCCTAAAAAATTTAAAAAATAAGGACAGTGAAGTAATTTTAGTATATATTGGTTGGAGCGGCCGCTCCAGGCCGCGTCGGACCGCTCCGCGCCGCGTCGTGGCCGCACCGCTCCGGCCGCTCCGGCCGCATCACCCAAGGTCACCGGAGCGGAGCGGCGTGGAGCGGTTTTTTGATTTTTCCGGCGCGGAGCGGGATCGCGGCGCGGCGCGGGCCGCTTTGACTACATAGATCTCAGTTACCCTTTTGTTAGTCCAATTTTCTTCTCTTTTGGTGTAACTTACTTCCCTTTCCTTAGCGAGTTTCGGTATTACCACTAAATTAACACATGAAGCTTCTGCAATTATTATTTCATTATTTTTCACTTGGAGCAGATACTGAAGAAAATATGTGATCACCCACTTCTCTTGACAAAGAGAGCTGCTGAAGATGTATTGGAAGGAATGGACTCGATGCTGAATCAGGAAGATGCTTGTCTGGCAGAAAAATTGGCAATGCATTTAGCTGATTCTGCTGATAGAGATGCTTTTGAGGCAAAGCATGATAGCGTATCGTGCAAAATATCTTTTATAATGTCACTCTTGGTGAGAGTCCTAGCCTCCGGATGTATTATTCTTTTGCATATCCCTGCTGATATAAAATTGTTTGAATGGTGTTTTCCAGGATAATTTAATTCCACAAGGGCATCGCATTCTCATCTTCTCGCAAACTCGGAAGATGCTTAATCTTATAGAGGTTGGTTTCATTTACTAACTTGTAAGTTCTACCATTGGAACTATATGAATCTGAAAACAATAACTCGACAAATATTGCTGATCCTACGATTGACATATGAGAGCTGGCTAGCTGCCGAAGTTATCTTTAAATTCTTCATTTAGTTTGTTATTAACAGCTCCCATGCTTCTTAAGAAGACAAGTGAATTTTCTGATCGGTTTCTGCTTTTCTTCTTGTTCGTCACAACTGAGACTTTCAAATACTATCAGTTCATGGATTATTGTTTGCTTGCCCAGGAATCACTATTTTCAAATGGCTACAAGTTCCTACGTATTGATGGTACAACTAAAGCCAGTGACAGAGTTACAATTGTTAACGTAAGTGCTTTGCATCATGATTTGGGTGATATTTTAAAGTATCTAGAATTTGGCGAAAAACTTGAATTGTAATTCTTTTAGGACTTCCAAGAAGGTTTTGGGGCTCCAGTATTTCTCCTAACATCACAAGTTGGTGGCCTTGGCCTTACGCTGACAAGGGCAGACCGGGTCATTGTGGTAGATCCTGCTTGGAATCCAAGGTGCGTTTCTTTTGCTTGTATCGGGAAAGATTGCTAAACGCCGACAAAGTGGTGCTGCAATTCTTTACAGATTCTTTTGGCATGTTTTAATCTTTTATATACTGTATGCCAGTGGTGTAACCAATTTTTTTTTGCAATGGGGGCACTATATAAAATTTACAAGGTTTATATTAAATTTAAGAAGATGAATATGTATTATATTTTACGGGCGTAGCCAGAAAATATGAGTTGTTATTGCATTATTTAAAATTTTCCTATTTATTAGCAGAAGACGGCAATCACGGCATATAGTTACTGTACTGTAATCCCATCCTGGGAATCTACAATAACATCCAGGATGGGATTTTGTTTTATTCTTCCGTTGGGCGCTTCTTTCATTCTTATTTTCTAACATGTTGTTGTACTCATGACAGCACTGACAATCAAAGTGTTGATCGCGCTTACCGGATTGGGCAAAAGAAGGATGTTATTGTCTATAGATTAATGACATGTGGAACTGTTGAAGAAAAGATATACAGGAAGCAGGTAAATGCCCCCTTAGTGTTTTCCTGCATTCTCTTCTGTGGTTGTGTACTCTCCAATATCGTAAGCGTTTATACTTACAAGGTGTGCTATTGAACAGATTTTCAAGTATCCCATAACATACTCTCTGCTTTCTGTGTGACAAATGGTCTAGTTCATGTTTGGATGAGGAGCCTGCGTCTAACTCCAGCAATTTTTTCTGCTTAAATTTCATGGTCAGATCTTTAAAGGGGGACTCTTCAAATCTGCCACGGAGCACAAAGAACAAATTCGATACTTTAGCCAGCAGGCAAGTTCTCCTTGGTGGATACAATAATTCCCTTTCAATCAAGATTGACGTTGCTTCTTGATTATCCTTTTTAAACGAAATGGTTTCTTTAGGATCTCCGGGAGCTGTTCAGCCTTCCAAAGCAGGGTTTCAATATATCAGTGACACAACAGCAGCTGCACGAGGAGCATGACAGCCAGTATACAATGTACTTTGCAAACATGTTCTTGGCATAAGAGACAGCTCAAAGAAACTCATGCTTATGTTTCATTATTCTTCTGAAAATACTTTGTTTGCCAGTAGGAATAGATAATTGGAGTTTCCATTCATAATACTGAGTCTTGTTTTCTAGTAATAAGAATCTTAGACGCAATGAATTTATTCACTTCTTCCTTCTTCAGGGATGAATCCTTGGAAAGACACATAAAATTCCTGGAGACCAAAGGTATTGCCGGAGTGAGTCATCATAGCTTGCTCTTCTCAAAGTCGGCACCTGTACAGGCTGTGACAGAAGATGAAGCAGCAGAGATAAGGTCAAAATTGCTATTATAATTCCTTTTCCTTTGGCAATTTGTAGTAATACGAAGTATATTTCTGGTACATATGATGTATCAGATCTTTCTGTACCGCTTCCAACTCTCTTGGAATCAGCCTGTTTGTTCATGCTGCTATGTACATTATATTTTTTTTATCTCTCTGTTGTTCAGTCAAGGGCATGTTTGCTTATTTCCTTTTATTTTCTTTATTCTACAAAATACCATAATCACTTATATTACAAATGCTACCCAGGTCTAGATTTTTCAGGATGAGTATCTTTTGTATTTCCTGTGAAAGTGCCATCTCTTGTTCTCGATAGATGGAGGAGCATCAATCATGATGTGTGCTGTCTGAATTGACCAGCGGTCCATGTTATGGTTTCTTTGAACTCTTTGATCATGGCATGTTAGTTCTTACTCCATTCTGCTCTTGTTTTGGGTTCTGTAGGAAGGGAACTACATATGCAGGAAATGCTTTCTCGAGCACTTCGGTTGAACCAGCTGTTTCTGGGTATGGCTTGTTGCACTGTCTTATGTAATCTGTTACAAACATATGAAGGACTCACGTTTCCCGTTATTTTGTTGCACAACTATTATTGACAGTGCTAGGTTCGCATTCAACCCTAAGGATGTTAAACCGAAAAAGTTCTTGTCATCTGATAAAGGAGACAAGCAGACAGAGTCCCAGATTAAAGAGAGAATCAATCGACTTGCACAACTTCTTGAGAACAAGGTACATTGAGATTGAATTGACTTTTTAATCTGAATGGGGCTTGCCAATTCGGATTGCGATGTAACATGTGGTCCTGGGCTTGATGGTTGCATTGGACCTTGCAACATGTTTGGACTATTGCACATAGAATCAATGGTATGCAGTATGGATCCAACATATGGCATTGTACTGCTAATTCGATCTTGGGTGGTGGGACTTGGAAGATTTGTTACTTGTTGCACATAACCTTTCTTATAATGCAAACTGATATAGCAACTTGTTCTGATCATACCGGCGTGGCCTGGTAATTTATCGAATGATTGCTTCATTTCGACAGGTGACAGTATCAAGGTTACCCGACAGAGGAGCCAAGTTGCAGAAGCAGATTGCAGAGTTGAACATTGAGCTAAACAATATTAGGTTGGAGAAGCGAAATGAGAAAGGAGTCATTGATCTTGATGACATTTCCGGGAAATTTAGCAGTGTGCTAAATGTATAGTTTCTGAGTCCTTGGGAAAGAGGTGGTTTTTTTTAGGGTGAGGATTATCTGTACTTTTTTTGGATGCTCAAGATCATTCATATATGGTGATGGGCTTCCCACCCTCTCCCTCAAAGAGATGAGTAGGTGTTTTTCAACATTTATGAATAATGACTTGATATGTAACAACCTACCGATTTTCGATGCGGTAATTTTAACAACTGTGCCTACTATGTTCTGTATATTTAACAAAGATTGGTGTTGACTACTGCAGGGAGGTCCACGAGAAAGTCCTTTTCTTCATGGTAAAAGCTCTATGTCTTCTAAAATATTAGGCTGGTTTTTTAAATTGACATTCCCCTATTTGAGTAAATTTTTTGAACAGAAATATTTCTAAGTATAGTTAGGAAAATTTTTGATTTTAAATTATCTGACTTGGGGTTATTTTCGTTTATTTTTTAGTGGATTGTGAAATCTTAGTCATCAGTTCGAACATTTTGAAATCACATAGGTGAATTCATAAAGCAATTTATGAATTTAGGTGAACATTATATACTTCATATTCTCAATGAATCATTCATTGAGGCACATTATTAAAGAATTTAGGTGAACAAAAAGAGCTTTTAGCAAAAGAAAAACAACAAGCCCACGTGATCAAATTGGGGAGAAATTTACAATGAATCATTCATTCACAAATATTTTTTCAATTTATGGTGAATATTATATACTTCATTTTCTCAAGATTGATATACAAATATTGGAATCACCACAAAATTACTCTCGACACCTGGTTAGACATTCCACGGTTGTGGAGCCGTTTTAAGTGCAAATCCACACACTGTTCCATTTTTCTCTCTCTCCCCTTTCTCATCTCCACTCCCACAAAGAATTGGTCAAATAATAATTTGCTTTTATCCATGTTCATATTGTGATTAACCACTCTTCTTCTCCAATTTTTCTGTATTTCAGATCTTTCGTTAGTTAGAAAAAAAATGGTATTTGCTTGTCATAAGTTCTCATAGAAGAGGCATAGGGAGTGAGAAAGAAAAAATAAAAATAAAGGAAGCCTTCGAAAAATAAATTTAAAATTTAAATAATGGCGTATAAGGTGGATCATGAGTATGATTATCTTTTCAAGATAGTATTGATTGGAGATTCAGGAGTTGGTAAATCAAACATACTCTCCAGGTTCACGCGTAACGAGTTTTGCTTGGAATCCAAATCCACCATTGGAGTTGAATTCGCTACAAGGACTCTCCAGGTTGGTTTTTGTGTTTTTGTTGTTGTTTCAATTAATTAAGTTTTCGATCAGGGATTGAAGATTTCAATTTGTTTCTCTTAAAAAAAGTGCGTATTAGGTTTCTAAGGTTGATTTTAAGGATTTTGTGAGTTACTGTGTTTTGTGTTAGACCTATAAATTTTACTATTCGTCTTCATTTTGTTTGAGCTCAAAATTTATATCCAGAATACCCACTTTTTTTTGGGATGGATGTATTCGAGTGTGACATCATGTATAGCGGCGATTTTTTCCTGATTGTATTTTACCGTGCTAGAATTTTTAGTGAGGTATGTGGCTGCAACCCGCTGATGCACGAGGTGGTACATTCGAGAGAGGGTAGAATAACCTTAGGTGATAGAATACATCTAGGTGCTATATATATTACCCATTACTTACAATATTAATAAAATATACTTTATGAAAAAAATATGTTTATTGCTTTTTCATTAAAATTTAAAATTGGTGCAGGTAGAAGGGAAAACGGTCAAGGCACAAATATGGGACACTGCAGGGCAAGAAAGGTATAGGGCAATAACAAGTGCATACTACAGAGGCGCCGTTGGTGCACTTATGGTATATGACATTACCAAGAGGCAAACATTTGACAACATCCTGAGGTGGCTCCGCGAGCTACGGGACCACGCGGACTCCAACATTGTCATCATGATGGCCGGGAACAAGTCCGACCTGAACCACCTCAGGGCGGTCTCGTCGGACGATGCGCGAATGCTGGCCGAGAAGGAGGGCTTGTCTTTCTTGGAGACGTCGGCACTCGAGGCGATCAACGTCGAGAATGCCTTCCAGACAATCTTGTTGGACATCTACCACGTCATTAGCAAGAAAGCCTTGGCTGCTCAGGAGGCTTCGAACTCTACCGGGCTACTGCATGGGACTACTATCAATGTGGCTAATATGTCCGGCAATGCGAATAATCGGACATGTTGTTCGACTTAGTTGACACATCAATATTCGAAATCCGGCTCAAGCGAAGAACGGATTTTCCGGAGAAAAAGGGTATCCGGATTCTATTAATTGTACCTTCGACATAGTCGGTTGATGCGCAGGTCATACATTTCACTGCAATGTTTAAACGGATATCGTCTGTTGCAGCTAGAATTAAGTTGATAGGCAGTTGAGGCACGCATGTGTTAAATTATTTTGCAAGTTTAAGTTCATTAATTTACCGGTAAATTTAGGCTTATAAATTTTACAATTATTCTTTACTCACTAGTCTCCCTAATAAAAGAGTGCGCTAAACCGAACAAAACCATAAAATTACAAAATACTAAACTACAAAACAAACAAACCGATAACAGTAAAAGTGGAAAACGAGAAACTACATAGAGGCATAGAGGAGGGAAATGGAAAATTTTAAGGTTTGGATGACATATTTATAATATGCAATGCATGTGTATGAGGATCTAAAATGTCCATCTAGTGTTGTTGAAGCATGAAAATATCAAGGCAACAAGTGTCTAACTACGTAGGATAAAATAATAATCATATATTCTAATAATGGACTCGTAATTTTATCATATTCTAAAGTTAGTCAAAGTCAATATAAAATTAGACCAATAATCTTAAAACAAGATCTGACCCATCTTAACTATTGCCGGACAATCGTTACTGGCTCAAATATCACCGCATATGATCAAAACCACAAATTTTGCATTAGCAAGTTGACCTCATGACCGATTTACTTCCGATACAAGAAAAAGGAAAAAGTGCACTTTATTAATACGTGATATAGTTTTTTTGTTTTGGTATTTTATAGTTTCAAATGCATAAAAAGAGTCCAACATTTTTTTTTAAAATTTGACACTTAAATGATAGCTCCTCGACCATTTGTCATACCACGTCAGATTTTTGGTCTCAAGTGGCATTACAATTGGATTTTTGGAAAATGACCAAAAGGGAAAAAAGTGCACTTTATTAATAGTTGATATGATAATTTTTTTACTTTGATATCTTGTAGTTTCAAATTTTTTTATTTTAGTACTTTGTAGTTTCAAATGCATGACAAGTCATAACACACTATTTTAGTACCTTATAGTTTTAAATAATGTTTCCAAAATTTAAAATTCCACTGTTTGGCACACACTATCTAGAAATTTTCAAAATCAACAAATATGTTTGTTTGGCGAACTTTTTTTTATGACAAGTCAGAACCACTTTAAACAAAAGACTGTAATTTGTCACATAATTTATCACCGGGTGAAATGTAATTAACCAAAAAATAAATAAAACAATTGACTTACGGGGAATTGAACTCAGTTGATAACTAGTTGTTGAATTTGATTGCTATTGATGGTGCTGATTTGATAAATAATAATCTCATCTGTATCAAAGAAAAGATTCTTACAATTTCATACGTTTATGTTTATGTATCCATGGCCTTAAATACACTACCACTACCACATGTGCTTTTTTTGTTATTCCCTAAATCGGGTACAATAATATTCGACTATATCAGACATTTGTTACTGATTATTACCAAAATAAAAGTGTTGCAGACTCCCACACAATTCGGTCAAAGCAGGAAGAAAGAGAACACAAAATCCATCCCACAACAGTAAAATTCCAACAGAAGTTTAAGATTATAGTAGCTGACGGATTTTTTTTTGTAAAGATTTTGTGTCTTCTTAAAACAAATAGCTAAGCTGATTGAAAACTAACAGTACCTACCAATTACGATGAATCCGAAAATTTTTACAACGGTCTCTCTCGAGCGAGTACGACTTAGTATACCTTACATTGGTTCACTCTCTCTCATAGACTTTTTTAAAAGATCAATGGCAGAAGCTGGTCTTGCTGGTTATGGAAACCATGCTACTCCGGAAGATGAGTCATGTCCGAATCGTCAGCGCAAGGATGCTCCGTAAGTTTCTTCGCGGAGATGCGAGGTTCTGGATCGCGATGCAACATTCACTGCAAACTTTTAAAGAAATGACATGAACCATCATTGTAGTTGTAGCAGTTAAACTGGCAGTTAACCGGGCCGGAAATGTAGCAGCAGGTGTTGCAGTTCAGAGTCTCCAGGGAACAATGCTTTATTGCTTACCAGTCCCGGCATCCTGTAAATCCTCTTCCCTCACCATGAGAACAATGGTTAAACTCCGCGCGGTTGTTGAGTTTAACCATTTGCAGTAGTCCTCTTTCTGCAAATTCAACAGTTCTCCATATACCTTGGTTACTTCAAAAGGATCGAGTGAACTCACCTCACCATTACTCGGAAGAATTTCACTATTGGTTGTATCTGATCAGCTGCAGGACTCATACGACTGCAATTTCTCGATTTTCTTCTCTAGTAGCAACTCAAAGCCAAGGTCGTTGCAGATGAGCAGTTGGCCTAGCGACAATTTCACTCCAGATTTTTTCATCAGGTTGTACCTTGGTTTTATTCTCTTTTTAAAGCTGTAACCAAAATACTGAGGGCTCTTGACAAGATCTTGTCGTGAATAATCCGTTGTCAAAAAGAATTCCCACTTAGGTACCAAGTTCGCCTTCAAACTATAACCGTACAAAGCTCCATACTTAGAAATCATAGTTCCAACTTCCTCTATGCCGAAACCATTTTCCAAGAAGAATTCAGTGACGGGCTTCAGGTTAGCCTCAATGCTAAGACTCATAACTTGAGGAGACTGTCGCAGCAGCGCGGCAACATCAACCCGTAAAGAATGGAAATACTCAGCTTTCGGTTGCAACTGGTCCTCTATACTCAGACCTATAATGGCCGGAAAGCGAGAAAGAATCTTCCTCGTGTTCTCTTCTGAGACACCCGCCTCATAAGGCCTCACCAGTAATCCAATGAAATGAATTCCCTTCAAACAAACAACACAATGCGAAAAATTTCCACGAAATGGCCACAAACCCTGAAGCAAGGCAAGATGGTCCAATTGAAAGCCACGAGTTCATCATCTGGGCTAGAGACTAATAAAGGTTCCAACTTTAGGACTAAAAGTATGGGTTCTTACCTTGAAACGAGTACATTCCCTCCTCTGGGAATGAAGGCTATATAATTTTGGTGGCTACCCGCGAAAGATGTCATCTTTTCCTACGAACAAGAATGGAATGGAACCAAGGGAAGGGAGCTGTCTGAAGAAGAAGAAGGAGAAGAATAAGAAGAAGAGCCAAGAATTTTGTCTCAGACAGGGTTCGGATTGGGCCGGTGCTTGTTGGACTATCTGTTGGATTTTATTTATGTTTATATCTCTTTAGTTAGTCTGGCGATGGGCCTTTGTTATTTTCTTTAGGTCACGTGATTTAAAACTCATCAAATATATACTTTAGAATTCAACAATTTGATAATTAACTACTTGGGTAGTAGTTTGATCATACGCGACCAAACGAAATCGTTTGGAGTTGATGTCGCGTATATACGAAATGATGACGTGACTTAGTGGACAAAATGATAGTCGTGTATTTACTCTATTTCAAAATGTTAATATGAATTTTTTACTATTTGTATTAACTATTGTTAATAGTGAGACATCCTTTTGGAGTACTATGCTGGTTTTTTTTAAGGATGATGGTGTCCATTGGGTTTTTTGCTAGTTCAATTTTATCTATGTTGTGGGACGTGGAAGGTGTTCCATGAAATGCCTATGAAAATTTTGGTCACATGGAACTCAATTATCAATATTAAAAAATGTTTTGGGTTTTTTGTTATGAGTAGGACATACAACTTGGGAAAGGCAACAAGCAACGGGGCTAAATCAGGGTGGGGAGGCGGTGGTCGGCGGTGCAGGGGGATACGAAATTTTTAAATGGCAGGTTCTGAAAATTTAAAAAACAAATTGAGACTATTTTGAAATTTTCCGTTTCACCTTGTCATAAGACAACTGGATATGATATTTATTGATGACATACCACATCATCACAAGAAGTCTTACATGTCATGACGAATTGTCTGGAAGGTAGTTTGCCTGTGTCATTAAATGCCACGTTGTTGAAATATCATGTATTCATTTGACGAGTTTTAAAATAGTGTCAAATTGTTAAACGGTAATATCACAAGGTATTAAAATAAAATTTTCTCAATTTTTCTCGCCTAAGCCTGGCTATTGTTAGAATTTGATTCGTAATACGATTCGATTTGGTTTAATTTGCCAAAAATTCGATTCGATTTCGTCCAAAGACAAATTGCATATGGTCCAAAATTTTGATAATTCGTCAAATCGACAAATTTAATTCGAATTTGTCTATATTATATTTAAAAAAAAATTTAATTGCTACTGATGTGAAAGGGGGAAAAACATGATGTAAATTAAAATTTGAAATCTCTCCCCTTTCCCGTGCCCCGTGACACATCGCATCTGTGAGCGGGGACGGGATATGCCTTTTGCTGCGTCAGCTTAGGTCTCAGCACTCAGGCCCTCAAGTGGTCACAGCTTAGACGAATTGAATACGATTTAAAATTTTGATTAAATCAAATTAATTTAATTCAAATTTGTTCGAATTCGAACCGTGGTCAGTTCTACCATTGCCTATCATATCATATAATCAAATCTTTGTACCACTCTTTTTGTGTGTGGAAGAATTACTAGTTACAAATTTGGTAATTTGTTTAATAAAAAATCTATTAGTATCTTGGTATTTTGATTTAATTGTAAAATTATTTATAAATGTATAAAATCTATCCAATAAATTATTTATTATTGGATAAATTTCTCTTAGGTCCCTGGTCTATAGAAAGATTACCTCTAGGGTCCTTGCTTTATCAAAAATTATTTAGCTATCCTTGCTTTATGTAAAAATGTTGGTCTCAGGTCCCTAAGGCCGGAATTAGAAATTTTCTCCGGCGAAGAGGCACCTAAAGGATTTTCTCCAATTTCGGCCTTAGGGACCTGAGACCAACATTTTTACATAATTCAGGGATGGCTAAATAATTTTTAATAAAGCAGGGACCCTAGAGGTTATTTTTCTATACACCAGGGACCTGAGAGAAATTTACCATTTATTATTTTATATTAGGTATAAAAATTGTAACTTATTTTGATTTCTATTTTATGACTATTATTATTTATTTGAATTAGATATAAAAATTTTAATATTATCCTCCATCTATAAAGAGCTTTGAAGCCATCCTCCTCATCAATCACAGTCACGCCTATCTTCAACTCCAAAAGGAAGAGAGAGAAGCTTATGGTAAGAACTAAGAACATTTAATTTGCTGGATGGACCAAGACTTTGAACCCTCCCATGTCCCACAACAAAACCTTAAAAACAAGCTTAGACTTCTCCAAACACATCAACAACAAAGTCAGTTCCCACATGCAATGAACTTGCTGAGCTCCAACAACCAGTTAGGGTTTCCCAATAACTTGTCCTTGTCTCTAAAAGACTTCTTCATGAAGCAGAGTGGCTGTGACCAAGTGGGTCTGAACCTGGTCCCGCTTGGTCCGTTCACTGGCTACTCCTCCATTCTTGGGAGCTCCAAGTTCCTGGGACCAGCTCGAGAGGCACTGGAGGACATTTGTGGTCGGAATTTCAGGAGCTTGGAGGCTACTTCTATTGAGTTGTTGGTGGGAGACGAGGACGTTACGTGTCCTGGTGTCGGTGGTTTCGGCGGGGGGAAGAGCTCCAAGTTGGTTTTCATGCTAGACGAGGTAAGTTCTTCTGGTATTTAATTACCGGCACTTTTCCGAACGTCACAAGACTTATATGACTAGATGGATTACCAACTCATTTTGTTTTCTTTAGTTAATGATACTAAATCACGTCGAGTTATTTGAAATTGGCGTTGCATAAAATAATAACTATTTGGTACAACGAATCATACTTCTTGATGGACCAGTATCATTTTTTTTATTTCTGATCAGTTAACTTTCACAAGTTTATGGGATATTACTTTCTAGGATTAATGATCAGAAAATATGTTATTAGCAATAAATTATAAAATTTGTGTCTTCTACTTTTGACTGCCGAGTCCATTTGTTGTTATTCGTTGTTTTGATGAACAAGAGATTTGTTAATAATTGAATAGGAAAATTCATTGGTGGTATATTCTACTGTTTGAATTTCATAACATATATGGTATAAAAATGAACCGCTTTAGTTGTCGACCTAATAATTGAATAACATTCTTTAAAGCAAAGACTACTCACATCCCATTGTTTGATCCACGTGAAAAAATGGATTCGTTAGCGAATTAAGAATCGGTAACATGGGTACTAGCTCTTTAAGAAAGAAGAATATGGTCAAAAAGGTGAGAGTTATAAAGTGGGCAAGAAGAAAGAAAGATCGTGGTAGAGGATGGATGGGGATTTTTTTTTTGAGTGGAAATGGATGTGGAATTTTGATGTTAGCGTTTTTTCTTTCTCCGAAAGAGAATTTTGGATCCCACGAATAACAAGTTGCTTCTACATTTATGTTAAAATTCATTTATCTTTGGTTTTAAATTTTGAGTCAAGTATGAAAATTCTAACATAGTATTATTGTGAATTTTTTAGCCAAGGTATTATTATGGTTTGATCTTGTTCTTATTATTATGTTACAATTTTCATTTTTTATAGATTAATAAAATCAAAATTCGTGTAATCTTTGATTCGATAAATCTTGTTTGAAAAATTAACCTATTTTGTATTGAATAATATCGAGATTCTGACCCGGCCTAATTGAATTCGATTGATATTTTTTTTAAATGTCAAAGAAATTCACTATTTGAACTCGGAAAGTTGATTTGATTGTTACTGCCAGTATCTTGGGAAAAGATATGTTTGATTGTAATTTACTAAAGCAAGAGTTGGGCAAAGATCAAAAAGACAAAAACAATAAAGATGAGTAGTCTTGTCACATTGAATCATTGCTACTGCTACTTGTTTTCTTGTGTATGATTTGCATTGTTTTTCTTTGTCCAAAAATTTCGCTCTGCCCCTGAACTTGCTTTCAGATGGTCATAAGCCACAGATTGCCAGCGAAGCAGTCGAGAACTCTGAATTTATTTTCTAAATTGGAACCTATTTTATTTTTTGGACGAGTGATTTATTACTTTCTTACCCGTAAAGGTAAAAGCAGTCAATAACTCTGAAGATTGTGTTTTTGCATTAATTTTTCGGGCATAGAGTTAAAACAATTTTGAAAGTTTTCCGTGTTTGGTGTAGTGACAAAAACCGGTCCGACCAATGCAATTGATGGCCGAAAATTATCAATGCAATATATGTATCAGAAATCATGGATATGTGGATTGGACCCGGCACCTACATAGATCCAAAGGATCTGAATCTGAATCCAAATGTACCGGACCGGGCAGAGATGGATCATCTGATTTTCTATATCGGCAAGAATTTGCTGTTAGGAATTAAATTGCAGTTATGGAGAACGAGCAAAATAAAAAATATAAAAGAACATAGAAATTGTTAACCCAGTTTGTCAAACGAACTAAGTATGTCAGTGTAGAAATTGTTAACCCCATGAGGCTCCAAAACTCAACATTTGCTAGCAGTGAAATTTTATGTGGGTCCAAATATGTTGAAAGATTTAATAACTCCATAATTTTTTTTTTCTTAATGTTCTTTTTGAACAGATGTATAGGAGTTACAAGCTCTATTGCCAACAAGTAGAGTCAGTTCTAGTCTCATTTAGATGTGTAGCTGGGCTTGGGAATGCAGCACCTTACATAGGATGTGCTATTAAGGTTGTCTTAAAGTATTTCACTTGCTTGAAGAATGCCCTTCTGGACCAAATCCAGTCCACAGCAAAAGATAAACCTGCAAGGCCTTGGAGGGCTGATCCTTATTCCCTCCGGAACGCGGATTCTGCTGTCACCACGAGGGCCTTGCAAAATCCGGTCTGGAGATCTCAGCGTGGCCTGCCCGATCATGCAGTCGCCGTGCTCAAGACGTGGCTGTTCGAGCACTTCCTCCACCCGTAAGCAGAATTTTGTTACCGCGTATTTTGGTACTGTTTAAATTGGCGTAACGGGTTATATTGTGTAACCTGGATCAGGTACCCAACAGACTCGGACAAGCAAAGTTTGGCTCAACAGACTGGTTTGTCAAGGACTCAGGTAAAATCAGTTGCACATGATCCTCTTGTGTACCAACTTAACTGAACAACTTATAGCTAATCCGAACTCCGGAGTCCTGCTCATTGCGCAGGTATCCAATTGGTTCATCAATGCGAGAGTTAGGTTGTGGAAGCCAATGGTGGAAGAAGTGCACATGCTGGAATCTCAGCAACCACAGGTCCACCTGCAGCAGCAGCATTCTGCTGCTATCAGCCACAACTCCCTCGCCGCCGCTGCGCCCTCCAACTTCCACGACGACCGACTTCCTCGGGCAACATTTTGGCACCAACACCATGAAAATCAACTCAACAAACGTTACAGGACTGAACTTCCTGGTTCTGGTGAAAGCAACGAGGTGGTGTCCTTGGCATTGGGCCTCCACCACAGTAATGGGCTGGACTCGTCGTGGCCTATGCCAATGGACATGGCCCAACACCTCAATTTAGAGATGATTAGAATGATGGGCTCGGCCTCAGCAGCTGCTAATGCTACCACTAATGCCTTTAAGCGTCCTCCTAATCAGCATTTTGGGAGGGATCTGTAGGTTATACTTTTATGACAGGGAGGAATTCAACTTGGGTTTTAATAACTTTATTCGGTTTTTTTATCATTTGAGTCAAGTTTTCAATATGCAGCTAATTTATAAATACTAAGCCGGAGATGTTTATCACTATTCAAAAATCTTAATGGATGTCGGAAGTTGGAAATTGACCAAAAAAAATCTATTTTGCATTTTCGTCAATGCGAAGCGGAGGCACTTAGCGGAGAAGGAATGGCCTAGTACCTTTTAGATTTCGTAAGTTTCTACATGAGGATTAGCAAGGTTTTCTTTTACGGGTTGATTTTTATGTAACGTTTAACTTTGGTATTGATAAATCTGAACTTATTTAAATAAAATATTCTCCAAGAATGGAAGCATCAAATATAATCTTATTTGAAGAGTCGTGGTCATCATTCATCATTTTTAATTTTTTACATGACACTTTTGTGGTAAACTTGACGTATTTTAGGTAAGAAGAGAAGTAATTTAATCAACAATTTCGTTATTCAGGGAAACTTCTGGTGAGTCTGATGTGGTCTAAGGTACGGCGCAAGCCGTACTTGTTCACTGCAACATTTGCAGCTCTGAACCCTTCTCCATAAGCAGGGGACGCGTCATGAGCTATCTGATGCATGAAAAATTCTCCGAGCTTGTTTTCGACACCCGACTTCCATCCTTTCTTCGAAGACGAGGTGGCGGAGGAAGACGACGAGGCTGTTGAAGTAGACGGCATGTCCCTCGAACCTGGCAAGACTTCTGATTCTAACCACATGTGCGAAAGCATTTGACAGATCCCTTCCTCCACATCAGGACTCAAGTTTCTGTAGCCTGCATTGTTGCATAGAAGAAAAAGTTGAAGGAAAATAGATGCATAGGACCTGTCACAAGCTTGAACTCGCATAGGCGGTCTACCTTTGAGGCGCAACCATCCGTGCATCAACTCGTGTGCAAGTATCGCGCCTGTAAGTAATCTGCATCCACGAATAACTTGTTCGGATCAATCGCAGCACGAAAAACTTGTTACAGTATGCAGATAGTGGTTACCTTGGAAGGCCATAGAGTACAAGAATAGCTGTAACTTCGCACTTCCTCGTCAGTTTTTGATGTTGTGTTCTCAGTCCCATCAACTGACGGCCACCGACCGTCGGCCTTTTCATGATCTAGATTCGATACGAATCAAAACACGAATGAGTACACAGTGAGAATGATGGTGGGTTAATGACTACTCGAATATATCCGCCTCTTACACTGGTAACTGTCTGCTCTTCGGACAAGCAGAGGCCTCTGGTTTCAGGCATGTGATGGTAGCCCTGAGAAGAGCACATTTGAAGAATATAAATTTAGGTAAGTTCACAAGATTAGAACACAAATGGTGAGTTAATTCCTTACTGTTTTCTCGCCGACTATAGCTTCGTTAAGCGCGGTCCGTTCGACTAGAAGCATCGGTATTTGCTGATCCAGCTTCATGTTCATTCCTTCATAGTAGTCCCTTATTGCATGGTACAGAGGTTGGCAATCACCGGTGTCCATTATAGATGATTCCATGCACTCCAGACATAGGCTTCGTCCATCTTCCAAAGAATAGTATCTTGCATTCCACGACTTTCGGGAGGAAAACAACATCAACAACAAAACATGATGATGAAGAATCCGTCG
Source organism: Hypericum androsaemum (assembly GCA_963995505.1). Taxonomy (NCBI): domain Eukaryota; kingdom Viridiplantae; phylum Streptophyta; class Magnoliopsida; order Malpighiales; family Hypericaceae; genus Hypericum; species Hypericum androsaemum. The sequence goes on from OZ023197.1 coordinate 3,348,986, forward strand.
AAAAACGCGAGCCTCGAGACGATGAAGTACGTACCTCGAGACGTTCGCAACTGCAGCATCGGGCTGTGCTGTCGTACTCGTGCGACGGACAGTACTTCTGCAACCAAAACGGATGGCACCGGTATTCGATCAATCCAGCTGCATTTGTTGGGATCTACAGAGGTCAAATGAATCAGAAGGATCTTCTCAAGCTTCCCCAGCTGGTTTAGAGCTATGCCGATGTTCGGAAGGGTGGAAGAATACTTACAAATTGTAGGCAGACTTCACATTTCGGATGAGTCAACTCTTTGAAGCAGGACTTGTGATACGGATCTTGTCCTGACAAGGAGAACTTGAATCAACAGAGAAAAAGCAAGGTTAGAGAACTGGCTGAAACGTGGTTTTTTTATGACAGGTACAAATGTTTTGTTAGAAAAACACATGAGAGGCGACCTGCTAATAAATCGTCTTTGCGCTTTTGGCGTAAAAATTTATCTTTGCAAGGGAAAGACAATATAAACTCGTAGTATCTGAGTTACCTCGTTCTCTGTAATTGGATAACCACAGGAATGGCAACGGAAGCAATCTGGATGATAAAACTTTCCCATGCATCCTAAATAATTCGCATAACCAATGTCACGATGGCAACCACCACATAATCTGCATGTTAAAGAATATAAAGTAAAAAATCGGTGTTAGCCATTTTTCTTTAATACCATGTTAGAATTTTCATGTTCAACTTTAAATGTTAAGATAATAAGTATGTGAATTGTCGAGTTCATTTCACTCACAACTAGCGAAGTGGTAATCCCAACAAGTCTCACTATCTATTTTCTTTCTTTCTTTTCTTGTTCAAATCACCTGATACCCATTGGTTGACTAAATCAGGTTCGCATAGACGGCAAAGCTCTCCTCACTAAGATTTTAATGCAGTTATAATCCATATTTCAAACTCAAGATCTCTAATTAAGTTAAAATAATTTTTTACTAGCTGATTTACTCGCTCAATATTTCTTCTCTTGTCTACTAGCACAAAATTCTTACCTAGACATTCCATGGTAATATTGGCTAGGGCCATAGGGAGGGGCGTATGGCGGGACATAAGGAGCATACGGAGGGCTATTATCCTGCATTGATCCGGCAAGTTCCTCATCATCCTCCGTTCTCAATCTATGTCCTGGATTTGAAGAGGTTAACATTTTGTTGTAGTCTCCATAAACAATCATAAACAACAAAGTTAAAAAATTCAAGTCACTTAATACAGAGACTCGGGACAGAAGATATACGAAGAGAATTTGACTAACCACCAGGTTTCTTAAAATTATCATTAAGCGAAGGTGAAAGAGCATGGTCCACTTCCTCCTCCCATCCTGCTCTAGAACGGTCATCCTATATGAAACCAAGAAAATCGTTGATGATTGAACTATTGGTAACATCCAACTTGGAAACGGTAGAAATGCATGAATACGACTAATCCTAAAAAAAAAGTAGTTGTATTAGCTCACGAAGACATTATTCTAGTTTGATGTCTAAAGTCCGAGCCTTTAAAAATATAACAATGTTAAATAATTGATAGGAAAGATTTACCACATTTCAAAGTTCCACTCGACTCGAACCAAAATTAGTCGACGAAGTGATATCCAGATAAATATCGGTTGTCTAGAGAAAAAAAAATTAACCCTCAAAATTTTCATTCCTTCCTCTTGGAAAATTGCTCGAAATTGTTAATAATAAAAAAAAACTACATAATCCGTTTGTCTAGTCAGAAAATGACTTTCCCTTTTTTTACTTCAACTTGTTTCTTGTCATAATTAATCCGTTTTTTCATTACAAAAATATGTTTTTGTATTCTCTTTTACGAAAATGACTTTCCCTTTTTTTACGTCGATTTATTTCTCTTGCATTATTGAAAGAACCACCTTCAAAAAAAATTTCATTCTGCTAGACTCTTAACACAGATATTCAAAAAAATTGATGGCACTTTTTTTCCTGTTGTCACATTGGTCATATAGGCTCCTTGCTAATCAAAACATTCCAGATTGGGCTTCAAAGAATCTAACAAGACATGATGCCAGCAATGAGAATGTCTTAAAGCGAAGAAAAGCATAACTTAACATGCGATTAGAGAATTAATCCAACCCATTAGTTCTAAATCCACAAAATTATCTTGCATAAAAGCAGATTCCACCACGTGGAAACCTTTACACGTTTAAAACCCACTTTTCAAAGTACCACTCAGAAATGCGACCACAAGAGAATCCATGTGATCAAAACATAGTTGCACCAAAAATGGATCATGTAGATGAAATTATTCCCTCCCAACGGAGGTGGTTAAAAGACAGAAAAGCATGTTATACCACATGGAAATACCTCAAATGACACAATCCATAAATGAATTCCAAAAGTTCAATTTAATTTTTTGCTGGTGTACTAATTAGTTTTCTTTTTATTCGCTGATGGTTGTGTTCATTTGGTCAAATGAATTTTTCGTCAGAAAATGATTTTTGACGAATTATTGTTTTATATCCTAGTAAAAATTCTTTATAGCTTGATTTAAAACAAAGACTAAATTAATTAAAAGTTGCTAAACAGAACGGCAGAAAAACAAAAAAGTTATACCCGAGATGTGGATGGAGCATTCCAAGCCATGGTTTCCTCTCCGACGACCGTGGGATGGTAGCGGCCGCTGCCATTGCGGCCGCTACTCCCACCTCCTCCGGCGTTACCGCCACGTCGAGGCCCATTCTTGAAAATCTTGCTCAGCCATTTCATGAAACGAGACTTCCTCTCTGCGTACGAAGAAACAAAGTCCCCTGCTTTACCACCCGTATAGCCACCACCCCCACCCCCACACACAAAAATGCTACTTGTGAACAAATCAATTCACGTAACTAAGATTAAATTGAATCCCGAAACGAAATATTAAATAAATTAATAAACACTTATGCGAACAGTATAATAGTGACCAGCAATTTCAGAGAGAATGTTGAAAGTTTATAAAAAATAAAAAATTATTATTTATTGCATTTATCAATATTGACATTGGTACCCTCTCAAAAGGCACGAAATAATTATTATGAAATATAGAAATAAATACTTGTTTAGAAATAAATATATTAGAGCTACGAGAAACCCAATTGGAATTGTTAACTTAAATTCTAGCATAATCTTCATATTTAAAGGGGGAAATTCATACTAAAAAGTTTTTAAAAAAAATAGGGAAACAAAATAACGAAGGTGGCAAGAGAGAGGGTATTATTGTAAAAGGTAGAAAGCGACGTCGTTGGTACCGTAGATACAAGGGTTGGCGATGTGGTTGACCCCGGGAGGACGCGCCATGTTGACTTTTTGAACTTCTTCTCCCTTCGTCACGGTCGGGATTGGTAGAGAGGAGGAGGGAAGAGAAACGCAAGCAGGGGGCCGCGTTTCTTATAAATGAAACTTCGAAGGGGAAAAGAAAGGAATCTTCTGGGAAACCAATTGCGGGGTAGAGACAGAGAGAGAGAGGGAGAGAGATTCTTGGCTTGGGGGGAGAGAGAGAGAAATGGAATTGGAACAAGAGAGAAAAAGGTTTTTCTGGAGGAAGTGTGTGTGAAGTGTACTGTACGTACATTGCTGGGTTTGGGAGAGAATATTGTTGCTGAGGCGGATGGGAAATAAAAGTTACGGTGGAGAGTTGGTTTCTTTGGAATCCTCTTAAAGGTGACGAGAATCGGAGATGGGGCACATCCCTCTTCCCATGACTCCTCTCCCTCGAAAAACAATCTCTTCGTGTATGATTCGACTTTTCTTATAGAGTCGGATGTTGTTAGATCGTATGATATATAATCTGTTTATGAGTGATGGTTGGAAACATATATGAATGAGTTTATCACAAAATTCGGTAACATGAAATAGTCACTAATTAAATTAACGTAACCAAGAACTTTTGCTAAAAAATGCATTTCCGAATGAGTTAAGAGATAGCGGTTTAGCGGTTTCAACCCTGTGCAATGATACGCTCATGAAGACGCTTAGTTTAATGGTGAAATATTTTTATATCACAAAATAAATGGTGAAAAATCTCTCTAACATGAGATAATCAGTAATCTAACACACACAGCTTAACTAACACAACTTACAACCTTTCAAGTGGCTTACAATCATTAATCTAAATATTGTTGGAAAAGCTTGACCGCGTTTTCAAAGATTTTACTTGGTTCGAACTTGAATTATTCAGAATTTGGTATTATTTGGTGAACAATGTCAGTCAGACCTAAAATCTATTTCAAAGTTCCTAGTTTTGCTAGCTGCTATAGATTCACACAACCTCCAATCATTTAGATCATCGCATCAATGTTGTCGTTGTTCTTCATCTCGAGTTGTACCATACAAACATGTTTTTCTAAATAAGCGAAAGACAAATACTTAGGGGCACAACTAAGAATGCGTTGCAATAATCTTGAAATAAAGACAATGACACCCTTGAAATGAGAAGATAGCTAGTAAAGAAATTACCAAAGCTGGCATATCCTTCTAATTATGCTCAAAATAAATGGTGAAAGTCTCTCTAATACGAGATAATTATTAAGCAATTAACACAACTTACAACCTCATTCAAAAAAGTTGCCTACAAATGAGAGTTCTCTATTCTTTCTTTCTTTCCTTCTTTTCCAAATAGATAGATTAAAGTTCCAATAATACGTTCTATCCATAAAAATATCAATTAATACAAAATAAAATACTATTCTGTCGCTACGTGAAATTAATCACCAAAATCTCGGACATGATGTACGAGACAATATTATATTGCTCAAATGTGATAACTATTAATTAGAACAATATTACAGAGAACATGTATTTTTTTCCCAAAGTTGAAGTATGCATACTATGATTAGTAATTTTTATTATTTGCAACATACTTTGCAAAATAGAAGACGAGAAAGTGGATTTTGATAGTCATGGTAAAATTATTTATTTTGTGAAAAAAAATGGAAAGGAATTATGGGTGAGAAGAGGATAAATGCCCTCGCTACGTCAAAACCTAATTGAAAATGCCCTCACTGGCTAAGTCCTCTTTCTTTCTCCGGTGGGCATATGTGAATAAACATAAAATAATATCTTTTGCAGCCACTTAATTTTGTGGCTCATGGACCAATATCTACTTACATCAATTGGTGATAAAGTTGTTCTCGTTTAATTAATATATCTTGAGTTTGAACATTTAAAAATTCAGTAATATTAAATACTTGTTGGAAAAATTTGACCACGTTCTAAATATCTTACTGAGCTCGAACCAAATCAGTCTGAATATGTATTAGTTGGTTCAATATATTTTGAGATACCAAATTGTATAAACCAAAAATTTAGTGGCTTACGATTGAAAAATGGGTAATTTTGAAAGTTTAGGAGTGGTTGATTTGGTCCAACTCAGCGATTATTTTCATTAATCATGATTTTTCTGGTTTGAGTTGAGATAATAAGCACAATAGTGTGCATATAAGCACAATTCACCTGCAAATGTACATTTAGATAAACAAATATCAATGTGGCATAAAAATATGAAAGAATTTATCTAAAGTGAAATCAACGTCCTAAACACACATACACATCGTCATAAAAAAATAATCTGAGTACATAAACAAATCTAGTTCTGGAGGATGGTTAACGAGCCAATCCTTAGAGCGAAGACAAGTAGAACACATGCTATTACACCATCCATAATGTCAGTCAGCCCCAAACTATATTTGAAAGGTTCCTATTTTTCAGCTGCACTAAACTCACACCACCTCCAATCATTGCGATCACTGTTATCGTTGTTTTTCATCCCGAGTTGCACCATACAAATATTTTTTCAGTAAGTGAAAGGCAAATACTCGGGCAAACAACTAAGAATGTGTTGCAACCATGAAACGAGAAGATAGTTACTAAGGAAATTACAATAGATGGCGCGTCCTTCTTGTTATACTCAAAATAAACGATGAAAATTATCTCTAACATGAGACAATCACTAAGCAATTAACACAACTTACAACCTCATTCAAAAAAGGTGCCTATAAAAAAATGAGAGATGTATATTCTTTCTTTCCTTTCCAACTGGATGGATTAAAGTTTCAATAATTTATCTTATCTATGAAAATATCAATTAATGCAGAATGACACACTATTCTATCATCTCGTGATATTTATCACGAAATCTCAAGCATGGTAGGCGAGACAATATTATTTTGCTCAAATTCGATATCTTTTAATTAGAACAATAAATATTTCTAAGAACTCATAAAAAAGTTTCAAAGTTGAGGTATGCAACCTCTGATAATAAATTTTTATTGATTGAAGCGTGCTTTGCATAATAGAAGAGAAAAAGTGAATTTTGACATTTATAGTGGGATTTATTTGTTTTATGGGCAAAATGGAAAGGAATTATCAGTGAAAAAAAGATAAATGCCATCACTACGTTTGTGAAAACCTGATTGAAAAGACCCTTGTTGACTAAATTTGCTTTCTTTCTCCGGCCGGCCTAATGTAAACAAACATAAAAGAAAATCTTTTGTCGCCTCTTAATTTTGTGGCTTATGAACTAATATCTACTTACATAATACTTAATTGAGTTGTTATAGTTTAACCAATAGATCTTGAGTTTAATATTTGAAAATTCAGCAATGTTAAATACTTGTTACAAAAGTTTGACCATGTTCCAAAGGTGCTACCGAGCTCGAATTCCGATTTGTCAATCCAAAAATATATTAGTCAGTGTAATATATTTTGTGATACCTAATTGTATAAACCAAAATTTAGTAGCTTATGGCTGTCGTATAGTGCACTAGTGGAGTCTTTAGTGTAAACCGTGGAGACATCAAGGGAAAATGAACAGTTATAGTTGGTCCAAGTACACAACAAATTTGTTCTTCAGTAAAATCTCTCCCAAAATATTAAGTTGAGCATTTTGAAAACCGATGCACCATAGGCGATCTTCTTCTTGCAAACCAGAATCTATAAGGTAGTCTTCTGATTTAACAACACTGAAGATCCATCAGCAAAGTTGAGGCTGACAACGGGAAATATTGTGTCGGTAGATACTCGATAGGACTGAAATTCTCTTTGACGTACAAGAGTAACTGACGGTGTGACATCGACCGTTACCCCATATAGTACACTAATATTGATCCTGAATCAACAATAGCTTCTTGAGTAGATCCCATAGAAAATGTTGTCTGTCCATTTACAGAAATGCTAGGAAGATCCACAGTATAGTGTGGCCCTGATGGCAGAAATGGAGTATAAACAATCACTGGCTCCACAGCCTCCCCAAGGATCAGTGTACTTTAATCCATAACCCAATATCTCATGCAAATCATTAACATAAATTAAACACGTACCTGAATCCATTACAGGTACTGGACAATGACAATACTTTCAGAAGATTACTTAGAGCAGTGGAACGTAGGTCATTGTCCAAATTTTGTTTCTCCTTGGTTGTAACGCAAACTGTATATATAAAAATGTAACGTGTAACGAACTACTATTATTTAATTTTTACTAAAAGAATAATATTAGTTAATACCATGGGATAAAGAAGAAAACGATTAATATTTGATAATCGGGTTGCTGCACAACAACTTGACTAAAAAAGTAACGAAATACTGTTATTTAATTTTCACCAATCGGGTTGCTGCACAACAACTTGACTAAAAAGGTAATGAAATACCATTATTTAATATTCACCAAATGAAATCAATCAGATTGCTGCACAACAACTTGACTAATCCAATCTAGACTTGTTCGAAAAACTTGACCACGTTCCAAAGGTCCCACCGAGTTCGTAACCTGATTAGTTGGTTAAAAAATGTATTAGTCGATCCAATTTATGTTTAGATACCAAATTGTATAAACACAAAATTTAGTGGCTTACAATTGCGAAATGGGTAATTCTGCAGGTTTAGGAGTGGCTAATTTTGTTCAACTCAACGAGTATTTTTGTTAATCAAGACATTATCTAAAGTGAGATAATAAGTACAATAGTGTGCATATGAGCACAATTCTCTTACAAACATATATTTAGATAGACACATAGCAATGTGGCATAAACAACTCGATAGAAGTTATATAAAGAGAGACTCACGTCTTAATCATACCAATACATCGTCATAACAAAATAATCAGAATGCATAAGTAAATCTAATTTTGGGTGATGGTTAACAAGCCAATTCCATAGAGTGAAGACCATTAGAACCAGTAGAGTACATGCCATTACAATGTCAATGAAACTACAAACCAAAATTTGGTGATCAAAGTCAGTAAGCCATAGACTATATTCCAAAGGTTCCTAGTTTTTCAGCTGCTCCAAATTAACGCCACCTCTAATCATTTCGATTACTACATCAATGTTGTTGTTGTTCTTCATCCTGAGTTACACCATACTAACAAGTTTTTCTTAGTAAGCGAAAGGTAAATACCCCAACGGATAACTACTACGCACGCCAAGAATGTGCTGCAATAATCTTGAAAGAAAAATAATGACAACCTTGAAACAAGAAAATTGCTAGTAAGGAAATTACCATAGCTAGTGTGTCCTTGTTATGCATAAAATAAATGGTAAAAAGTCTCTATAACCTGAGATAATCATTAAGAAATGAACACAATTTACAACCTCATTCAAGAAATGTGTCTATTATAAATGATAGTTGTCTATTATTATTTTTTTTCTTAAATGGATGAATTAAGGTTCCAATAATTCACTATATTCTATGAAAATATCATTTAATGCAAAATGTACACTTATTTTGTCACCACATAATATTTAATTTTATCACCGAAATTTCGGGCATGGTATGTGAGACAATATTCTATTTCTCAAATTCAATATCTATTAGTTAGAATAATATTCCAAAGAACTTATAAAAAATAATTTTCCAAAGTTGAGGTATGCATCTTGTGATTAACAATTTTTTTATTTGTAGCGTGTTTTGTAGAATAGAAGACAAAAAAGTGAATTTTATGGCGACATTTATTTATTTGCGGGTAAAATGAAAAGAAATTATGGGTGAAGAGAATAAATGCCCTTGTCAAAACCTAATTGAAAATGTCCTCATTGGCTAAATCTTCTTTCTTTCTCCGGTGGGCCAATGTGATGCGGCCTTTTAATTTTGTGGCTTATGAACCATTATTTGCTTACATCAATTGATGATTGTGTTGTTATAATTTAACTAATAGGATTTGAGTTTGAATCTTTGATAATTTAGTAGTGTTAAATTCTTTTTTGAAGAGTTTGACTACTTTTTAATATTTGTGCCTAACTTGGACCTGGATTAGTCGGTCCGAACATGTATTTGTCAGTCCAATACATTTTCAAATATCGGTATAAACCAAAAATTTAGTGACTAACGACTGTAAAATGGATATTTTTGCAGGTTTAGTAGTGGCAAATTTGGAACAACTTGGCGAGTATTCTTTTTTTTTTCTATTCTTGGAAAAACCCAAATGATTATAACAATCTAAGTTAATTATAGAGTGTAGTTAAATATACCATATTACAAATTTATATCCACAAATGTCCAGGGGAATCACCCTCCAATTATGCCATACTCAATGTAGGCTAGAACTCTGCTAACCAACAAAATGGACAAATATTAAAAGAACAAGAAGCAAGTTGAATTTGTTGTGGTTGTGGTATAGTGTATTTGTGGAGTCTCTAATGTAAACTGTGAAGACATCAAGGGATAATGAACAGTTCTAGTTGGTTCAACTGACCTGCCGACGCTCCAAATCGTACACAACGATTTTGTTCTTCAGTAAAATCTCTCCCAAATTATTAAGTCAAGCTTTTTTAAAAACTGATGTACCATACGTGATCTCCTTTTTGCAAACCAGAATCAATAAAGTAGTCTTCTAGATTTAACGCTATGAAAGATCCACCAGTAAAGTTGAGGCTGACAGCAGAGAATATAGCGTTGATCGGCACTCGAAAGCACTGAACTTCTCCCTGACGTACATGAGTAACTGACGGTGTGACATCGGGTATGGCCCTGATGTCAGAAAAGAGTATAAACAATTCCTAGCTCCACATCCTCCCCAAGAACCAGTGTACCATTGCTAGCGCCTCTGAGGCAATGAGAGAATATCACGAGAATTATCTGTTTGGATGAGAGCTGAGATATGATGGAAAAATTGCCTTGATCATACACAAGGATCTCATCAACGCATTAAAAGTAGTAAGGAGTCTACCAAACTCGTTGGTGCTACATCTAAAAGCAATGCGATCAGCAAAATGGAGAACCGATTGTGCTGTAATAGCATCAAAGTTTAAGATGTCGGCAATATAGTAGCCATATGTCTCGTTACCGTCTTGATAATTTATTGTGTAATAGCAATGGTCAATATTACATTGAACAGGTTCAAAAGTAGTTGGCATGCATACTGGGTCTGATCGGGAGACCACCTCGGTAGTGGATGATGCCGAAATATTAAATTAGTTCAGCTCGATATTTAGGGAAGTAGAAAGAGAACACTCACTACAGTCATTGCATATAACTCACAACACATTGCTCCCAGTGTCAAATTGAACATGGAACTCCCGAGAGCAGTCCCCATATGCTGAGTAGTGTAATATTCTATAAGTACAGTAATCCAGGTCGAACTTGGCGAGTATTCTAGTAATCAAGACTTTTTGATTAACCTAGAATTAATATTTTTAAAGATGGACTGGAAGGCGACATAAATTTTCTCAATTTCTCAGACAACCTGATTTGACTAATCGGACGTGAAGTTTTTTTTATAAAATTTTATTTATTCAATAATAATATTTAGTATTAAAATGTAAAATAATTCTACATATCCTCTAATTTTATTGCAAGTTTTTTATTTACAACTATCAATATCCTAATTTAATCACATTTAATTTAACAAAATTCTTAAAAATATTTTTTAAATAAGAAATTTTGGTCAATTTGGCGTGGATCGATCGATCCGATAGAATGAACCATAATCAGAGAGATTGACCACTGGTCTAACTATTCTAGAGATTTTTGCATTAATCATGGGTCGTGTCCGAACGATTTTTAAACAATGCCTAGAATCATATGAAATTGGTGATGATGGTCTATTAAAATGATGGTCTTAGCTCATATATAATATTTAAACCTTTTCAATTTGTAAGGAAGGGCATATTTATAAAGAGGAATAAAATATCTATGTACTTATAAAGATCGACCGCAAAATGGGTTGTCAAACTTTTTTCCCATTGTTCGCTTCATTAAGTTTTACCTCCGATCAATTATTTTTATCAGTTTGGTTCGCTGGTTCCTATTTGCTGCGCTATTTATAAGTATCCATGGCACATTGGGATATGATACGGCTATTTTGACGTTCCTTGACCTTGACATCATTTATTGTAATAAAGTGGATTTCAGAGTTAGTTCATTTGCGGACATAGTTTTCGGGGAAAAAGAAGAATAAAAAGAATCAAATTTCACTTGGTATTTGTACATAAAAATATAATTACTAAATTTTTCATGCCAAAATTTAAATTTAGGCTAAATACATTTTGAATTTAATTAGCGATTTATATTTAAATTTGGAATATACAAAAACTCCCAATTGTATCTCTCTTTCTTTGATTCACTCATTCTGCGGTTCATCATAAATCTAAGGTCATATTAACCAACAACAACGCTTAACCAGTTTTGAATTTTTAGTCATCAACTTCCTTGAAGAGTTCTAAAAGTTTTAAAAATTATATATGGTTCCAACTAAAATTAGTTGCTAAAAAATCTTTGACGCGATATTATTCCTACTATTATTTACTTAACATGACATACCGTCATTCAAAACACAACCACCAAATAAACAAAAATGGAAGAATATTTAGTTTTTTTAAATGGTGTTACTATTTATGAGTTTTTATCAAACTAGTGTTATAAAATTTTTTTTTCCAGAAATGGTGTCCACGTAAGCATCTGGAAATTTTTTTCGTTTCTTGAACCAAGACACGAAATTTTTTCCCGTCTCTAACGAGACACAGGAAAAATTTCCGTTACCAAGAAACGGAAAAAATTACCGTGTCTTGGTAAAAAACAAAAAAAAATCTCGTTTCTTGGTCGAATGAATAATTTTTCAAGTTCTGATTTCCTATCCACGAATCTGATAACTAACATTTATAAAGAGGCCCGTGCGCTTTTCATCCAACACACGTATTTGGTCCGGTGGTCAAATTTCTCTCCCACTTGTCCAAGGGAGGGAGGTTCGAATCACACCGTCCCCATCCAATTTAATGATCGTTTGAAGTTTTTACTATTATAATATATTTTTGGAAAAATAATATAACGATCTACACAATACAACCAATGTTATAATTTAATGATAGGTTATTAAACGAGTATAGTCCGTTGAAGTTTTAATAGTTAAAATGTACGAAAATAAAATTGCGTAAAAATATAGAATACCAAACTGAAATTTGCCAAAAAAATGGTGCAAATAAAATAGGATGGGGACGTGGCGATTTGAAACTCGATCCCTTGGACTTGGACAAGTGGACGAGAATTTAACCACCAGACCAAACACGTTTGTTGGTTGAAGGGCGCGCATGTCTCTTTATAAATATTAGTTATCAGATTCGTGGATAGGAAATTAGAACTTGAAAAATCATTCGTTCGACCAAGAAACGAGAATTTTTTCCGTTTTTTACCAAGACACGGAAATTTTTCCCGTTTCTTGGTAACGAAAATTTATCGGTTCAAGAAACGAAAAAAAATTTCGGATGCTTACGTAGACACTATTTCCAAAAAACTTTTTTTTGTAACACTAATTTAATAAAAACCCATGAATAGTAACACCATTTAAAAAAAATTTAAATATTTCTATACAAATATCAATAACTGACCACTGAATACCTAGAAGTTCCTTCGAAGCCAAGTCCAAAGCGCGGAACTATGTTTTTTTTTTGTCAAGAAGTAGGGATGGCAATGTGTAGGGTAGGATAGGACCCTACCTATACCCTAGTTTTTTTTATGGACCCATACCCTACCTTCGACCCTACAAATTTTTTATTGTTAGATTCATACCCTACCCTCCTGGAGACCCAGGGGCTAAAGGGTCTGCAGGGTCCGACCCTTTAACGTTCTGCATTTTGATAATTTTTAATCAAAATTTAATTTTTATATAAAATTTAAATAAATTCAAGACATCTAATACGTTACACATCAACATTCAATAGAAAATTGATGAAACATCAAATTTTGCAATTTAATTTCAATAGTCCAAGGTTTTTCTTTTAAAGTTTGAAGTACATAAATAATTCAACAAAAGAAAAATATAGCATGTCAGCTTCTAGTGATCCATCATTCACGACATCTTCTGAGCTAGTTGCGGAATAACATAATAAATATGTTAAAGTTAACCGTAAAGTATATTATATATATTATCAATATGGTCTAACAAGGGTCTAACTGGAGTCTAATTAGGGTAGAGTCTAAAATAAGGTAAAAATGTAAGGGTAGGGTCCGACCCATAGGGTCTAGCTATGGATTCATACCATACCCTAAATCCTACCTCTAAACATGGACCCATACCCATACCCTATCCTAGACCCAGTCAAAGTCAACATACCCTAGACCCGTAGGATAAGGATAGAGTCCGACCCTCAGAGTATGAGTATTTCTGCCATCCCTATCAAGAAGGAGGGGCTAAAGGTATTCTTAACATAATTTTATTCAACTAAATAAAGAAATTACAACCGACTTGAAAACAAGACGTTACTAATATTCCTTAACAGGAGGGGCCGAATTCCTAAGGGGGTTACAATAGTGGTGAGTACCTAACGGAAACACAAAACTATAGTTTGCTAGCCAATATGTACAGGCATTCGCTTCCCTGCAGATAAAGCGCGGAACTATATTTACTGTTATTTTTCAAGTGCAATTTTTTCAGTTTTAATCTATTTTCTTATTTTCTTGCTAAAAACAATATTTATCCCAAATAGTTTTTTTTTCATTTATAAACAACTCTAAGAAAGTTTCGACGCAAGATTTGCTCTTTTCCCACATTTCCCAGATTTTTTCCTCTTTTGAGTAAAAAATTGTAGTTAAAATTTTAAAATGTATATAAAACTAACAAAATTCTCTAAATAAATCGTTTTAAAAGAAATAAAAGTAAAATCGGAAGGACCTCTCTGGCAGGTCGTTGAATATGATCAATAAATTTCTTCGATTTTTTTTAATTTTAATTTAAAAAATTTCAGATGATTTTAATTTTTCTTTCAAAAGGCGATAATTCTTGTCACATTAATTGGACAATATTACACTCCTACCCCGCCTGCTCCCAATTGCTAGGGTTTAGCCCCTCCTCCCCGCTCCCCCTAAACAACAAAAAAAGACGAGGCGATTAATCGGAGGGAGAAGATCGCCGGGGCGCGGGAGGCGGGGGGATGGCGACGCAAGGAGGAGGAGGAGCGGAGGTGATTGTGGAGCCGGGGTTGCTGGACGACATCATCCGGCGGCTGACGGAGGTCCGGTCGGCTCGGCCGGGGAAGCAGGTGCAACTGTCCGAGGCGGAGATCAAGAAGCTCTGTATCGCCTCCCGCGATATCTTCGCCCAACAGCCCAACCTCCTCGAGCTCGAAGCCCCCATCAAAATATGTGGTCCGTACGGCCCCCTTTGCGTTTCATTCTTTTCCTTTTTTTCTGTAAGGCTCTGTTTGTTAGAAAGTTTGAAACTTTTCCTGTTTGCATTGCTATGGAGATTGGTTAATGTGAGGGGTGACCATGAATCGAATTCGAATTAGCAAAATTATGATTCGTATTCAATTCGATCAGTGGCGAATTATAAAATAGTCGAATTCAAATTGAATTTCTTCCGAATTCGAATTCTTTTTTTAATCTATTTTTCGAGTTTTTGATTTTTTTTTAGTTCCACCTGTAACTACTTCCTAGTTAGTGATTTTCACCCCTAGTTAGTGATTTTTTTCCCGTATATTGTATGAATGGTGGATGATTAAATGGCTTGTGTTACAGGTGACATTCACGGGCAATACAGTGATTTACTTAGGCTTTTCGAGTACGGAGGCTTTCCGCCGGATGCGAATTATTTGTTCCTAGGTGATTATGTTGATCGTGGCAAGCAGAGTTTGGAGACTATTTGCCTTTTGCTCGCGTACAAGATAAAATATCCGGAAAACTTCTTCCTCCTCAGAGGGAACCATGAATGTGCCTCCATTAATCGGATATACGGGTTTTATGATGAATGCAAGCGGCGGTTTAATGTAAGGTTGTGGAAGTCGTTTACCGAGTGCTTCAATTGTCTCCCGGTTGCCGCTCTTATAGACGATAAGATATTGTGCATGCATGGTGGTCTTTCCCCTGATCTCACTCACTTGGACCAAATTAGAAATTTGCCTCGGCCAACTACTATTCCCGATACTGGCTTGCTCTGTGATTTGCTGTGGTCAGATCCTGGAAGAGATGTGAAGGGATGGGGAATGAATGACAGAGGAGTTTCTTACACTTTTGGTCCTGACAAGGTGTCGGAGTTTCTGGCAAAGCATGATTTGGACCTTGTGTGTCGTGCACATCAGGTTAACGAGCTTGGGGTGTTGTTTTGCTTTTTTATGGCTGGTTTTCTTGTGTTCTCTTTCTGGAATCAACAAGTGTTTTTGTGGTGTAGGTTGTGGAAGATGGGTATGAGTTCTTTGCTGACAGGAAACTTGTCACTATATTCTCGGCGCCTAACTATTGTGGGGAATTCGATAATGCTGGTGCAATGATGGGTGTTGACGAGAATCTGATGTGCTCATTTCAAATTTTGAAGCCTGCGGAGAAGAAAACCAAGTTCAACTTGTCATACAAAATGTGATGAGACATGATGGTGTGGACTCCCAAAAAAAGACAGGA
Source organism: Hypericum androsaemum (assembly GCA_963995505.1). Lineage (NCBI taxonomy): Eukaryota > Viridiplantae > Streptophyta > Magnoliopsida > Malpighiales > Hypericaceae > Hypericum > Hypericum androsaemum. Next base: position 3,364,825 of record OZ023197.1, read on the forward strand.
CGGTGTGTGATCTATCTCTAGCTTCCCATAAATTTTTTAAGCGAAGCTCCAATTTCCTGCTCTCAGAGCAGTAGATAATTTCTGTTTGTGCTTATTATTTGGGGTTTTTTCACTGTGGGTTTGGGTTTGGTTGGTCTCTGTGGGCATTTGTGGTTTATGTTTCTGCTTCTGCCCCATTTTACTCTTCCAAGTTTGTTTTCATAAATTCCCATGGGTGGGAAAGATATGAAGGAAAGGAAACCGAGCCACGAGAGGGCATTATTGCTGAATCATTGACATTTTACTGTGTCATGTTTGAAAGCGAGGGCAGGAAAGAAACCTTTTTTTATCTATCTTTCTTCTAATATTTTTTTAGTAGAATTTGTTACATATCCAAGGTTTGAACCGGTAACTCCAAGCCAAATCCCACCTCTCCCTTATATTCTTAGAGCAAGTGCTCATCGGTCATTTTTTCGTCCAATGTGCATCCTTGTATAGTTGTGTATATGCATATAATAACAATGCAAAAGCAAATGTTACATAAACTTGTATAAGATGCGGTTTTTCTATTGGTCTATACTTTATTCATGAAATTCGATCCCCAAAGATCAACTCCATCCAGTAAATATTAAAGAGAGAAGATAGCATAGGTAGGGGTATGTAGCCTTGTCTACCTTCGAAAGTCTTAAACTAATATCTTTTTTGTACCTTTCATTCAGCCAGTAGAAATAATTATATTCATATCCAAATTTGCTGTTAATTGAAGGGCCAACACCATATTTATTCAGGATGTTAGGTCCACAATTGTGATGCACATAGCTTGCCCCACTCATCCCTATGAAACAAGCCCTAAAATGTTCTGGGACACAGTGTGTGTTAATTTGGTGTTGTTGAAAATGGAGAGATCCCGGTGACGAGAAATTTAGTAGTCTGAAACCTTCACATGAGCAAGTGGTGGGAACGAGATGCTCCCCCTTTTCGCTAACATTACTGATTGTTAGTGAAAAAGGGTTCGAGGAACCCGTCCCCCCGACTTCGTTTCATTTTGTGTACCACAGGTGGATTATTAGGCGAAAATCCGAGGGATCTTCATCCTCTTCTTTTTTATTTTTTAATTTGCTACTAGTTTATTTATTCCCTGCCCCTCAACCCAGACGTTAACTGTCTCGGCCTTAAAGGATCCATTGGTCACTTTTACATTTCATGTTGCATCCAATATACCATTGGGAGGCTACACTCATCCGTGACTTTGATCATCATGTTGATGGAATAGTTCTCCTATTTCATCACTGTCGGAAACTAGCTATTTGGCCATGATAGTAATGCCCGTGTAATCCATCAGTGCATTGGGTTCATAGGTACTCCTGAGAAAAAAAGGGAAGAAAGAAACAATGCATAAGCAAGTGAATTTATGTATGTTCTTAGGACAACGCTCTGTTCTTGCAGAGATTAGCTGGATTCGAGGGATTCTAGGTGACGGTGACAAGATATGGGATCTTCTGACTCTTGAGATGGAAGCTCAGTCTGTGTTTGTACTACATTCTTGGGCTGATGATGAAGGCATCTCGTTACTAGTACGAAAGGGCGTGCTGGGTGGTGCTGCAAGACTCGGAAATATGTGTTCCTTTCACTCGGAAGTTAGTTTTTCTGGCGGTTTCTGTACAGGTACCTGGTTGGGTTATTCAAATATGTTTTTCTTAGATTAGCATTGACCTCCTGAAGTCATTTTCAGGACTTGGGAGCGGATTACATTGGCGTACACGTCGTCGTGTTTGTGTAATTTTCGGGATGTTATCCTTTTTCTGGTTACCCGAATCCGTATCTATTGCCTAATTTAAGTGCATGAAGTGGCTATTCTACTGCAATCGGTCTGTCTCCAACACCTTCATTGTTCTAGATTGTTTGCGTTTTGTTCTTATCGAACTGGAAGAAAGATTAACTGCTATCGAGTTGGTGTGTAATTACAGAAAATGGGTCAGAACATGGACAGTTTACCATCGGAAAAATGACATGTGGTGGATTAGAAACTTATCACTAAAAGTGTGGATTTGAAAATCCTCACTAAAAAAACAAAACAAAACTACATTACCACAAAATAGTGGAGTGAATTTTTTCTCTCGTATTAATAAGATGTTTTTGAAAGGATGTTAAAGGCTCATAGTTTACAATGAAAATGTTGACTTGCGAAACTAATTTGAGACCTATTAGGTTAATTGATCATGATAACTGCGAGTTGATTGTTTGATTTATACCGTCTTATGATTGACTAATTCAGATTCGAGCAAAATATAATATTTATAAAAAAAAATTCAACAAATTTTTTCACCAGTTGATCTAAGTATTTGTTGTTACAATTGTAAGTTAATTAAAAACATTAATATCTCAACCAAAAAAGATTAATAGCATGACTATGGTGTTAAGTTTTAAATTACATATAAGAGTTCCTTTGGAAAAAAAAGTGTTATATATATATATATTATTTGCCCCTTCAAAAAAACAAAATTATTTTTGAAAAGAGAAAGGCGCCCACCTATTTTCAAAAAGTTTTTAACGACTCTCTCTCTCTCTTCCCCAATCCCAAATATCCCGTTACCACCAAATCAATTCAAAAAAAAAAAAGAAACAATCCAGAGAGAGATTACTGATTAGGGGGAAGCAATGAAGTTGGCGGATCCATCGATGTCGCTACTGGCGGCCAGCGGCGGCGACACCGTGAAGCTGTTCGACGTGGCGGCGGCGGGTGACCCCTGCGTGCTCAGCTACTCCCCTTCTCCCGGCTCCCTCGTCAACTCCCTCAAGTGGAACCACACAAGTGAGTCAACTCGCCTCCCCCAACTTCTCTCGCTTCCGCCTCTTATTTGCTGCATTTTGCTTCGCTAGGGTTTATGAGTTTTTTTTTTGTTGTTGTTGATGGTGGGGGAATTTTGCAGATTTGGTGGTGGCGAGTGCGGGGGAGGACAAGAGGATCTCCCTGTGGAGGAAGAATGGGCAGAGCTTGGGGACCATTCCACCGCTCGTCGGGACGGATAGCGGAGACAACATCGAGGTAGCTTTTCCGTGTGTGATCGCCTGTGCCGTCATCTTTCTGTCGCATTATCCATCCGAATCGGATGGATTGGCTATGAACGCGAGAACGTTAACGGATTTTGAGTCGAGCGGGTATCCAATTTGGAGTCATCTGTGTGAGAATTTAGGGTTTGGGGTTTAGGTGGAGTGGCTCCTTGTTCTCCTGAATGTTGGTCTCTCTTTGCAGTTTGCACGAGTATCGATCTCGAAACTTGTTTGCATTTGATCTGGAACCTTGTTTTCTGAACTTTATTCAGCAGCCTCGGCATATTCAACAGTTATTTTGGTTGTATCGTTGGTTTTATTGTGGATGGATCTGCTATGGGAACATGACTGGCTGTAGTTGGCAAGTGCATTTTGTGCGCTTTACTGTCTTAGGTTTGTCATCTACACTGCGGGATGAACGTGAGTATGTTGGGGATTTCGAGTTGAGCGGGTATCCAATTTGGAGTCTGTCTGTGTATTGTGTGAGAATTTAGGGTACTTTTAGTCGCTCCTGAATGCTAGTTTCTCTTTGCACGAGTATCGATCTGGAATCTTGTTTGCATTTGATAGGGAACCTGGTTTTGTAAACTTTTTTTCAGCAGCCTCGGACAGTTATTTTGGTTGTACTGTTGGTTTTATTGTGGCTTCTTGGGATGCAGGAATCCATACAGGCTATCAATTTTAGTAACAAGGGATCTCGATACATATGCTCTGGCGGTAGTGGTCAAGTCGTGAGAATCTGGGACTTGCAAAGGAAACGTTGTATCAAGTGGTTAAAGGGTCATACTAGCACAATAACCGGGGCTATGTATAATTGCAAGGACGAACATCTGGCTTCTGTCAGTGTAAGTGGGGACCTCATTCTTCACAATTTGGCCTCTGGTGCAAGAGCTGCAGAACTGAAAGACCCCAATCAGCAGGTTGTTTAGTTTTCTGCTGTTACAGCTGCATTTTCGGTGGATGTGGTGTGTCCTTTTGAGGCTAATTGTTTTTTTGTGGATCTTAAGACCAGGTTCTGAGGGTGCTTGATTATTCGCGGATGAGCCGACACCTTTTGGTGACTTCTGGTGATGACGGCTCTATACACTTATGGGATACCACAGGTCGAACTCCCAAGGTACTCTTTAGACGCTCATTGCTGAGGTTCAAAATGATGTACATGACAATCATAAGAGCCGGATTCATCTGTTCTGTAATGCAATTTCTCTGTTTAATGAACTAGGCCATGCTTCAGCTTAGCCTCGGAGATGTCCCAAAATCTGCTTTCCATATTGTTGATTGTATATCTGGGTCAGCATGCAAAAAACAATCATGTGGCCAACTTAGTTTCAGTTTTCTAGTTTTCTTTCCGGGGCCCATATCAAGGTTTTGATTGGTGCTTTAAAACTGATGCATTTACCCTTGCAGGTTTCTTGGTCAAAGCAGCATTCTGCACCAACAGCCGGTATTAGCTTTTCGCCTTCAAGTGACAAGGTCTCATGTGCATTACTTCAAGCTGAAATCTTTCTGCCTTTTTTTCAGAAGGATTTATCTTCTCTTTTTTTTTCCCTCTGTATAAATCAGATAGCCTTACTATGTGGTTGTATGTTTGGCTAAATATGTTACAATCTTCTTGTTGCAGACAGTGGCAAGTCTTGGATTGGACAAGAAGTTATATACGTACGATACGGGGTCCAGAAGGCCCTCATCATGCATATCTTATGAGGCACCATTTTCCTCTGTGGCATATAGAGATGATGGTTTGGTTCTGGCATGTGGAACTGGTGTTGGTCGTGTAGTTTTCTATGATGTTCGAGGAAAGCCACAGCCTGTAACTGTACTTCATGCTTACAGCAGTTCAGAGGTTTGCTCAGTTAACTCATTTGTTTTCAGTGGAACTTTTCTCTGGATGAATGAAATTGTAATGTATGTTTATGGTTTCATAGAGATTCCTGAACGTTTTTTCTTTTGAGCATATGATAACTACTGTTGAATATCTTTCCCTTCCTAGTCTGTTCTTTTAGTTGATTTTGATGGTTCTTTCTTTCCTCTACTCTATGCTTAGCGTAAGCCAGTGGCGTAATGAAAATGGGTGGATAGAAAATGAACGGAAAGAGAAGAGGCTAAGTTAAAATTTCAAATTAATTGTTGGAAGGGATATTTAAGATGGTTGATGTCAAGTTCTCTCCATTTCTCTTCATCTCTGTAGGAACTTGATACTCTTGTGCGCTATTCCATTTTGCTCCTTCATCTTCCTTCTTGAATGCCCTGGAACGGGGAAATCATACCCCTTAGTTGCAATCGTTCTATCAAACAAACTCGGAAACATAAATGCTGGACCAAAGTTTCCCCTCCATTTGGCCTTTACTCATTTTCAGCTGCTGTTCCATCTCTCTCGAGTCCCTGTTATATTGGTTTACTGACTGTGTCCGAAAACTTTTGTGCAACAACATGAAGTGATGCAGAAGAAAAAGACTGGCAACATGCTTTGTAATTGTTGCGTTGCTTGTCATTGATTCTTCTGAAACTATATTTGATCACCGTTGGCTATTGTTATCTGCATGTACATACTTGCCTGCATTTTATTGTTTTTCCATCAGGAGGATATTAATGTTTTCTATATTGACAAACTAATTGTTGTAAGTTAGGCGATTGCAGGAACTTGACTATTTCATGAAAGGTTTGCGTACTTGAGTTACTTCACATTTTGCATTGCTTATAAGGAGTCTTTTGCTCAGATTTTCTGTAACAGTCGATAAATCGGATCTAGCGCTTACCTGTCAGAATCATTTCTCAGGCCGTTACAAGCTTATGCTGGCAAAGATCGAAATCAACTGCCGTGAATGAAAACTGCAGTGCTGAGATGGTTCTTCTGGGAGGTTCTTCTGATGATTCTATAGTTATGCCCGATCCTCTTCCTTCTGTTGCTTCATCAAGCCTTTCCTTTCCCACAGCCGTACCTGGTTCTAGAAATTTCGGCCGCTTAGGTTCTAATTCAGATGTGCCATCCCTTCCAGCAACCATGAATGGACCTTCTCCCATCCTGACTAATTTGTCTTCTGCAGAGGAAACGCCACTTCGCAGCCATCTCCGGCCAGGTGGATCATTGCCAAGATTAAATCCTCGCCGACCTGGTTACAATCTTCGGGATGATATGGATGTGTTCTCCCCAATTGTTGAAGTTCAACCTATGACTCCATCCCTTGACAAATTATGGGATGGCCGTGATGGTTTGAAGAGAGAAAATCTATCAATTGATAAGAAGCCTTCCTCCTTGTTCCCGATGTCCACTAGGCGATTTCCTTTTTCCGAGGACAGTTCAAATGATCATCCAATATCTGATTGGAAACCAAGTTTGACCTCTACACAGGTCTGACATCTTTTTTATTTTCCATTATGTGAAATTTGTTAACTGATGCTGTCATAAGAACAAAAGCACATATTCTATGGCCTTAGCTTTCGAATTCGTAATATATTGCTAAAAGTTTGTGAAATTTGTTATTATTCTTCTCTTTCAATTTAGTTTCTCAAAATTGATACATTTCTCCACTCATTAATTAGTGATCCAAGATTTACTGAACAATGAAAAAATTTTGGAATATAGATTTCCATAGTGCACAATCTTACTGGTGAAAATTGTTCTCATATTATAGATAGATGTTTTAGGGCAATTTTTGCATTATCTTGATGATCAGTTTATTCAGAAATATGGATCTTCCACTGCTGATCTGATATTTGTGCCCTTCTACTAGGATGATAATAGGACGTCCTTTGCATTACTGGGAGGTACTTCTCCGACTCCTTCTGCCGAAGTTGAAGATTCCGTCACTCCGCCAGAAGCATGGGGAGGTGAGAGATTATCTGATAGATATGCCAATCTACGCCAGCCCGCCAATGTAGCGCCGCGTTATGGGATGTTAACCTCAGAAACTCTAACATCAGTGTCAATGTCATCTAATTTACAAGAACAGTCTGCTTCCTCTAGTCAAACAAATCTAAGCTCCCTGGCAAATAGTACACAGTTCATTTCTAGTCTGCAAAACAAGAAGGTGTTTTTTAATCCGGAGAATCCTGTGGGATTTTTAGAACAGACTTCCTCGAGTTCCATGTCTCCATCCCTCGGAACAAGAGGCTTCATAGCATTTACAAACTCCGAGGCACCAGGATCTTTAACTCTGCCTCGTAGGTCGTATGCTGAGAGAATAGGTGCCGCTTCTGCCTTCAGTGATGGAGCATTAGTCTCTGTTGGGTCTCCAAAAGTAAAGAAGTCAGGAGCTGAAACCAGAGAGGACATTGGTAGCAGCTTGTTATCAAGATCTAAACTGTCAAATGTGCCAGAACGAGTCCTTGCAGCAATAAATGTATGTCTATTATGCTTGTTTGTGCCTTTTGACACCTCTGCCTGTTGAAAATCTTGTCTTGGTTAATGTGATGAGATGTTAAAAAAGATAATGATAGCTTGGAGCCTGTTCTATGCTCTTTGCCAGCCATATGTTGTTGCCGGGCTCATTTGTGTCGTGTTGACAGGGGGGAACACTGCTAATGCATAAAGCCCTTCCGTCTGAGCCACAAGGAAGTTCCTTTACGCTCCAGCTTATTCAATGCTCGCTCGAGGAAACAATCTCTTCATGCCAGAAATCTGCACACGAAGATATGAGGAACCTACAAATCGAAATTTTGAGGCAGTTTCACATGCAACAGGTAAGCCTTTGGTGTCGATGCTCAAAGTTGTAATCTAATTTCAGTGAATGAAACTTGGAGCCGTATTGAACGTTTGACAGATGGAATTCTCCGCTACAATGAAGTTAGTCCTGGAAAACCAGGCAGAGATGATGAAAGAAATAAAGTCTCTTCGTAAAGAAAACCAAGAGCTTCGCCGATTACTGTGAGTACTAGTGGTTAATGCTCTTTTAAAAATTGGCATTACCCCTCCGAGGCTTGTAGAAACTGTGTTGTTTGTGGTTAATTTCGTTCTAGGCAGATTGGTTCCCACTCTTGATGGTGGCAGGTTAATGACATAGACGATTGATAGATGTTGCATCATGTCCCTTTCGATCTAAGAATTCATTACAGAGGATGTGTTCGCTTCGGCTTGATAGGCTTCAGCTGGTCTTGAACATGTACATATACATGAACTCTTTGAAAGATTACTCTTCCCATTGTTGTTTTGTATTGGCCAGAGTTGCCCACAAGTTATGTTCTTAACATGATGTATTTCATAACTCGTTTCTGCTCAAATTGGCGAGAACATGATCGCTTGATCGATCGATCTGGTAAGCACTATCTGTAGCTGAAAGTGAGACAACGCCTACTTGTAATTTCTTGTTGACATTTGATTTACTCCCTTGAGCGTTTGGAATTTGATAGAGATAATTTTTTTACCGTACAAACGGAGCCCACTTTGACCTTTGGATGAGTTTTGCCCCTGTGGTTTTTCATCTAGGAGTCATGAACGTTTAGGAGTTTTTGATTTTTTTTTAGTCAACTTTTTTTATTGGCTTTTTTGTTTGAATTATCTGATAGATATGCCAACCTACGCCAGCCCCCCAATGCACCACCGCGTTATGGGATGTTAACCTCAGCAACTCTAACATCAGTGTCGATGTTATCTAATTTACAAGAACAGCCTGTTTCCTCTAGTCAAACAAATCTAAGCTCTCTGGCAAATAATGCACAGTTCATGACTAGTCTGCGGAACAAGGAGGGATTTTTTAGTCCGGAGAACCCTGTGGGATTTTTAGAGCAGACTTCCTCAAGTTCCTTGTCTCTACCCCTTGGAACTAGAGGCTTCACAGCATTTACAAACTCCGAGGCACCAGGATCTTCAATCCTGCCTCGGCGGTCGTATGCTGAGCCTGAGAGAGTAGGTGCCGCTTCTGCCTTCAGTGATGGAGCATTGGTCTCTGTTGGGTCTCCAAAAGTAAAAAAGTCCGGAGCTGAAACTAGAGAGGAAATCGGTAGCAGCTTGTTATCAAGATTCGAACTGTCAAATGTGCCAGAACCAGTCCTTCCAGCAATAAATGTATGTCTATTGATGCTTGTTTGTGCCTTCTGACATCTATGCCAGTTGATATGATTGCTTCTTGCAGAACAAAATCATGTCTTGGTTAATGCAATGAGATGTTTAAAAAGATAATGATAGCTTGGAATATGTTGTATTTGTGTCGTGTTGACAGGGGGGAACATCGCTAATGCATAAAGCCCTTCCGTCTGAGCCACAAGGAAGTTCGTTTATGCTCCAGCTTTTTCAACGCATGCTCGAGGAAAAGTTCGACTCATTCCAGAAATCAGGACACGAAGATATGAGGAACCTTTGTCTTGAAATATGGAGGCAGTTTCACAACCAGGAGGTAAGCCTTTGGTGTTGGTACCCGAAAGTTCTAATCTAATGTCAGTGAATGAAACTTGAAACCTTATTGAACATTTGCAGATGGAATTCTCCGCTGCAATGAAGTTAATCCTGGAAAACCAGGCAGAGATGATGAAAGAAATAAAGTCTCTTCGTAAAGAAAACCAAGAGCTTTGCAAATTACTGTGAGTACTAGTTGTTAATGCTCTTTTAGAATTTGGCATTCCCCTTCCCAAGTCTCGTAGAAACCTTGTTGGTTTGTGGTTTATTTGGTTCTAGGCAGATTGGTTCCCACTCTTGATGGTGGCCGGTTAATGACCTAATCGGTCTAGGAAAATTAACTCAGACAGTTTTTTTTATTGAAAACTGTCTTTTTTTTTTCGCTTCCGCTACTGTACACTTTAATGGAAGTCATTACAAAGGATGAGTTCGCTACATAATACACGAACTCTTTGAAAGATTAGGCTTCCCATTGTTATTTAGATAGGCCAGACAACGCCTACATTTGATTCTCCCTTGCGCGTTTTGGAATCAAATAGAGAGAACTTTTGTTACTGTACAAACGGAGCCCACTTTGACCTTTGGATGAGTTTTATTTTCTTCCATATTATGTAATCTTTTTTCTGTTGGATAATTTTAAAGTCGTTACGACATGGAGTAAATGGCAGCGCCACCTAGCGAGGGTTTGTCCCCTACCTACACGGTACACGTTGTTTGAATTGGGAAGAGCTGGCGACCGCCAGTTAATTGGCATTCGCCAAAAATTAATTTCCGAGAGCGTTATTCCATGAATTTGCGGTCGTAAAACACTAGGCAATTATTAAACGTGATTATGGTTACAAATCCTAACCGTTATCCACAAAACACAGGCAATTATATGCATTATCAATTCACACACATTCTTTCTTGCATTATCAATTATATGCATTATCAACAGTTACATATTTATCACAAACTAATCACCACCGATAACTCCGCCGATTCTTCGTAGGGACTTCATTTTACAATTTTTTTTAATGCAGTGGACTCCAAAGTAAAACGGAGCAAATTCATTGTAATAATAATTATATATATGAATATAATTATGATGAGCTAATTAATCCAAATTTAAACTAACGTAAATTTGAGCCAATGTTCACTATTTTTAGGGTCATTCTTAGATTTAAGGATTTATCAACTAATTCATATTTAATAAATTAGAACTCGTAAAATGATGCCACTCTCGCAAGCACGAAAAAAAAATTTAGGAAAAAAATGAAAAGACTGAATATTTTCTCTCGCACGTAATTTTTTCGCTACAACCTTGTATTAAAAAAATATAAAATGAATTACAGAGGACCGCAAATTTTGGTTGTGAGTATGCATACCGGATCTCCACATCATTTCCAATTGATAATCTATTGGTTAAACTAGAGTCTAGAACGACTATTTTACTACTTGATCTATGTACGTGTTGATCATTATTTAAGTAGTTTATAAAAGTATCATCATTTATGCTAAGATAGTAAGTTCTTTCCCCTTAGGTATATTAAGTGTAAAGTTGTTCACTTCTTATTGTCTAAAGTAGAGAATGATGGTTAAGCAAATTAAGTTAATGGAATCAAACTTTGAAATTCCGGTTTACTAGACAATTTTATCAAATTGAGGTCTGCTAGCTGACTGGCCTTTCACGTTATTTACCAAATGAGGCAAGTAATGCTGGTGGAGTTGCCTATTTCTTCTACTTCTGGTAATGGTGTCCGCAAATTTAATCTTTGTTGAACTACCGTTTGGTCACTGCCACCATATATACAAATAATAATTAATTCAGAACCAAACACGGTCAAATCTTATAAACAGGGTTGGCTCAGTGTTAGATTTCAAGTATCGTAAAAGAATCCAAGTCATTCATCACTTAAATTAATTTTTTTAACCGATAAATTTTACCGGGTAAGATAACACTTTACTACTAAATTATCTCTTTCCTTGTTGAGAAATATAACGGGCTAATCTTAATGAAAAAAAAGTAGAAAAACTCAATCCACTCACTATTTCTGTACAACTTCGAGTTGGGCTTTTTTGGCACTATTTACAAAAACAAAAAATGAGATTCCATTTTCAGCCATTCCAATCATAAATAGGATTAGTGCCATAATGAATATCCAACTATGTCATTTGCCAATCTTTTATGGTTTGCAGACCAAAGTGATCCTCAAGTCTTAGGCTGGTGCAAAATGCCAAAAGCATCACTAAGAATCCATGACAAATTGTTGGGAAATACTGTATTATTATATCCATTTGTGTCAATATCAAGCTTGTAACTACTCATGAGAGTTAGTACAAGTGACGAAATTTGATTTATTTAAAGAAGTCTGTTATACAAAAGATCATTGAGAAATCGTCCCCTAAAAAAGTCCGATTGTATTCCACTACGAAAAGAAAGAAAAAAGGATCAAGCTTGTAGCTGGTTCATTGTGGTTTTTAAACATGAGCATTTTTAACTGTACAGAAACATGAGCTCTTTTATATCGTAATTTTTTCACCCGAATTTTATCGCTGTAAGATTTTGACGAGGTCGACATTTGTAATTTCGCAAGAGAGAATTCTACACTAATTAGGTTGTAAATATTACCATTAATAAACACTATTTGTAAAAAAAAAATAAAAAATCTCATTTTGTGCTAGATCCATAGCTCAGGCATTGGAGATGGAGTCCATGACTCATGGCGACTTTTTGTCTCGTTCTAGTTAATCCCCATAATTGTGGACTTGCTGTTCATACCCTTGTGTTATCTCTTAGCTAAACCTCAAAATTTTAATTCTCACACTTAATTCAGGTTTGGCTGTTGGCCACTTGCTTAATAGGGCTGATGTCTTCGCACTTGAAATGTGATCTAACCCGCTCCCGACAATCACATTTTAATATAGTTATTAATACTAATTAAATGACTAATTCACTAATAAGCACATAAACTAATTAGTAATAGTGTTGTTTGAACACTTAACTAAGAGGTTTTGATTTTTAGTTCTTGCGAATGTAAAATTATTAAATATTTGTTCAAAGAATTTTGTCACCTTTGAAAGGTCTCTTCCGACTCGACCCTAAATTAGTCGGCCTAATGAGTGTTTAAATATTAAGTTGTATAAATAAAACTAAAATGACTAATCTAAATTTAATCTAATTAGTACGATAAAAGTTTGACGGAAAAAATCAGAGCCGAAAGTCAAAAATTGAACCCAAGAATTATTTTTAAACTATCCTTTCCGACATTTAGAAACTCTGGAGAAGAAGCTTGATCTGGTATTTTTGATGGAAGTGGGCTAATGTTTACTTTTTGATATTACATGGGCATTTTTTAGGAAATATTACATGTGCTTTGTGGGCCTATTTCGTAGTTTATCCAAATCCTTGATTTCCAAACCATTGAAGCAACGCACTATTGTGAGATAAGTATTTCTAAAAAATTAACACATAACTAAAAAACATCCAATCCGACCGGTCAAATTATCAATCGGACCGTTTGACCCACGATCTGGAGAGCAGATCGCTCTGCGGGTCATTTTTAAAAACCTTGCTTTTAATCCTTTCCTCTTCCACTCTTTTTTTTTCCTTTTCCCCTATGTTTCTCTCTCTCGTTCACATTGGGCCTGGATGGTACTGGGTTGGGCCTAATTACTCGATATTGTTGCTGATTTGTCAACTGCTGTTGTCCTCTTGTGCTTCTTCCATTGACCCACCCGACAGACACATGTAAACCATTTAACGTTTTCCCTATTATTTTTTTATTTATTACAACAATAAATAATAAAAGACGAGGGAGGGAGGAAATCCCCAACCCCACAAGTTGAGAGGATCGAAGGGGGCTGGCTCCTTCTCCTCTGATCTCCTATATTTATTCCCAATCCGGTAAGGTAACTAGTTTCCCCCTTTCTCCATTGTCTTATTATTAATCGGGAGTCCTTCCCCTAAATTAGGGTTTCTCTCTATTCCTTTTCTTATTGGTTTGGGCCGAAGGAAGGCGCTGTGGGTTTGGGTCTTAAAACAATTAATTAATTAATTATAACAAAATCATCAAGACAGACGTACAGACTTACGAACCGACCCCAAGTAGAATTGAACTGTGGTTGGGAAAAAATAGCTAACTAGGGTTTTTTATTTGAAAAGGGTAATATTAGGCCGTGGGAGCTAGTTATATAAGACCCTCTACTCTTCTCTTCACCAATCCCTCACATAAATATCATAACACCATTTTATCTTCTTCTTCTTCTTCTTCTTCTTCGTAGGTATGGAGAAGTCGAAGAAAATCCGGGATGATAGGGACAGGTTATCAGAATTACCCGACTCTATTATAGACTGTATACTTTCATATTTGCCAACCGCAGACGAGATTGTCAGGACCAAGATACTGTCCAAACGGTGGGGCGGAGTAACATACTCTCTTATCCGAACCGTGTGTTTGGATGAATGGAAATTCGAAGCAAGGAAAAGTTCATTGTCCAAAGGGCATGATGATGAGGCAACGTTCGAGAGCTACTTTGATGGCTTCATGAAAAGTTTGCGTGAAAACAAGGTACGCATCAAAAAGTTTGAGCTTCGGCTTATTAGCAACTCCGGGAAAGACAAGTATCATATAGTCGATAGGTGGTTGAAGGCGGCAATAGACAGTTCCGTGGAGGAGATTTCCCTCCTCTGTGGCTGTGGAAAAGATAGTCTCAGCTTCCCAACGAGTGCTTTCGAAGCCAAGTCTTTGAAAGCTTTGACATTAGAATTTAACATTGAGTTTCCGGATGGACTGTTTGCCATTCCAGTATCTTTGATTTGTCTTGAACGACTTGATCTCTCATCTGTACTAGTCAGCGAACAACTGCTCCATTACATCATCTCCTGCTGCCCCAAGCTCTGGGAGCTCCTATTAAGTAATGTTCGGGGAGTTGGGGAGTCGCAACTTACCATTAATCATCGTAATGTGAAGTATATTAACATTCGGCAATGTTTGAATGATTGGCTGGCATACGATGTAGAGGCACAAAGGCTTGAAAGACTGGCCCTCTGGATCTCCAAATTTGTGCCCTTCAGATTAACTGCAATGGGGAATTTGAGATTCCTAGATATAACAAGTCGCTCGACCCCCGCTCTGGAGGCATTTCTCTGTGATGTTATTCCAAATCTTCCAATGCTCGAGACTCTGCATCTGCGTTCACGATCGCTCAGGAAATTTAAGGTTCGGTCATGTTCAATGCAAGTGATCAACTGGCATTTTGACGCAACCCCGAAGTCAGTTGAAATTGATGCACCCAACTTGCGCCGGCTTTATTTAAGCAGTTTGAATTGGGATCCTATTTGCTGTATGTGGTATGGTAATCTAAGAGAGACGCTTAGCAAGCTGCCTATGTGCAAGATCCTCTACATTAAGTGCTGCTCTCCGTATACTGAGGTAATATGCATGTTGGTGCGGGGTTTGTATCATTTGGTTTAAAATTGCTCTTGTCCAATTAGTTTGCGGGCTAAAAATTCTTTTTTTATTTTTCAGGAGTGCAAAGAGATGAGTCCGGAAGATTTGGAGGATCCAAATTTGACGTATACGGTACCTGAGCTTGACCATTTGATGCTAGATGTGGATGCATCATGCCTAGTTAGCTTTTTAGTTCTTGTGACGAGTCTGTTTTGGCATTGTCGTCCCAAGTTTTTATATTTCAGAAGTACAATTATAAGACCAGAGCATCTTCAGGTAAGGACTTGATATCTTGTTTGTCTCTCTGTTTTTTTTTTGGTTGAAATTATTGTATTTATGGTCACTTATCTTGTTTGTAGTTGTTTCGCCAGGCGCTCATAGAAACACCACAAGACTGTTGCTCTGGCAATAGCATCGAGTGTTGGCGCCACTACTTGAAAGACGTTCATGAAATCAGCTCTAGGGAGATTGAAGCAGCTGAGCCTCGTTGCTATGATCCTTATTATGCTCAATCCTTTAAAGCTCATGAATCTATATGTTTCAAGTTGGACTGGGAGTGTGATTCATGAGTCTACGCTTTTCTTCTTTTGAAGCATTAGAATTCAGTATATTTGTTGACTTGGTTCATATCTTTGTCTTTATTTATGTATTTTAGTAAGCTATTTTTAGGCGAGATGTACTTAGCAGTTACTAATTGGTATAACAAATAACAAGTGCAACTCCTTGCTATATTTTGGCGGATTTTTTTTTAAATGCACCTGGTTTGATTTATCTCGGACCCGAGCTTGCTCTGGCCTCGCTCCTCCTCCATCTTCTCTGAACCGAGCTATTCTTTCTCTAGGAAACTTTGAAACTTCTTTATCTATTTTTTCTCTAGGGAACTTTGAAACTTCTTCTTAAGAAAGCTCGAACAGAGTTGGTGCGGGGGCAGATATATGTGTAACTCCCAAGATTGAGGAAGAATACTATAGAAGGTTTGGTATATGATTTTTACCGCAGTAGTACGAGAGATTTGACTTCTCCAAAATCGTTTAATCTTTGATAACGTAAATTGTAATTAGGAGTTTTTCTTACATTTCATTCTTGGCCATGCACAAGAATAGTTAACATGGTCTAATGGTATCAAGAAATTACACAATCAAGACCCATGGATCTACTTGGGCACAACTGAGATTAACTAGAGATGAATTATTTGTAAGTAGAAAAAACTTATCGACAACCCATGTGAGGAATTATTCTAATTTAATTAAAATGTCCTAACTACGAATTGTCAGAATATAGTAGTATTAAATATTTATTTGGAGAATTTTATCATTTTTTAAAAGTTATACTCAGTTTAAGTTTAAATTAGTCGACTATTCTGCGAATACGCAAGTATGCACTTATGTGCAACCAGGCTCGGCTACATACAATTTAGACCTTGTTTGCAAAATCGTATTGGTGATGACTAAAGGACAGTTTACAAATTCATTTTTCTCTCAAATAGCCTGGTTCAAATAATGCAATTGAAATCTAGGTCTGAATAAAGTGGCAAACGAGGTTTGAGATTGTAGTACGTGACCAAAATTTAAACTTTTGGAAAAGTAAAAAAATTTGCTTACACAAAAATAAAAATCAGAACCGCTCTGTATTTGTGCTCAATAAAAAATCAGCTTGATTGTTTGACTTGATAGAAATTTGGGTTAATCTCTCAAAACAATGTTCACTCCTATTCCACCAAATTTAGGATGCACCTTACTTATAAAGTGTTGGGAAACACGAGGGCCCCAAACACCACACGAACAATACCGGAGCTAGAGATCGATGACAAACACAAAGGAAACTCACGCACACAAGAATACGACACAAAAATTTGGTCACCCGGTTCGATCTAAACCGATCTACGTCCGGGGGCGTACCAAGCCAGGAGATTTCACTATATCAAGCTCGATCTACACTCTAGAGCTTCACTCGCTCAACAATGGTGTTTCTCTCTCCTCTTCTCTCTCTGTCTCTCTCTCTCTCTCTCTCTACACCAGGAAGAAGATACAGGAATAGTGACTGAGAGGTGGGTATTTATAGTGCCCACAGCCTAGGACTATTTGGTGTCGGCAGGGGCAAAATCGTCCACCAGAAATCACATTTCTGGCCGTGGATGAATAGTACCCAGTCAACATGTGAACAGTACCCAGTCAACATGTGAACAGTAACTCCGTATATTCAACGCGTAAACAGTAACTCCGTATAGTACGAAGTCTCCATACCCAACAATCTCCCACCTGGAGACTGACCTCAACACTTGTCACCATTCACTTGATGACCTCCTTCTCCTCTTCACTGCTTGGTACGCCGGGTCTCTTCTCTAGTTTACTAGACCCGCTGAAGCCATGTTAAGCTTCAGCTTCTCTAAGGTAACCACCTTAGTCAACATATCCGCGGGATTCACTTTCCCGTCAATCTTCTCAAGTTGCAAGATCTTCCTCTCCAATAGACTTCGAATGTAGTGATACTTCAACTCAATGTGCTTTGTCCTTGAGTGGAATGCGGGATTCTTAGCCAAGTGTATCGCACTTTGACTGTCACTGTGGAGCACACTTTCACTTTGCTCCTTGCCCAATTCTCCCAAGAAGTTTTGCAACCATACCATCTCTTTGCTTGCTTCTGTCACAGCCACATACTCACTTTCTGCGGTTGACAAAGCCACAACCTTTTGCAACCTGGAAGCCCAAGATATCGCTGTCCCTCCCAGTGTGAACACATAACCACTAGTGCTCCTCTTGCCATCATGATCATTGGACCCCAAGTCTGCATCACAATAGCCTGTCAGCTTCACATCTTTGCCCTCAAAGCACAGGGCCTTCTTAGTAGTACCTCTCAAGTAACCAAGGATCCACTTCACTGCGATCCAATGCTGCTCACCTGGATTGCTCATGAATCTGCTCACTACTCCCACCGCATGTGCTATGTCTGGCCTTGTGCAAATCATAGCATACATCAAGCTTCCGACTGCCGATGCATAAGGAGTCTTCTCCATTTGAGCCTTCTCCGCCTTACTCTTAGGCGAATCCTTCTTGGACAACATAAAGTGCCCACCTAAAGGAGTCAACTTGGGGTTGGTCTTTTGCATGTTGAACCTCTTCAACACCTTCTCAATGTACTCAGCCTGTGAGAGAAACAGCTTCCCATCAGCCTTATTCCTCTCAATCCTCATCCCAAGGATTTGCTTAGCCTCCCCCAAGTCCTTCATGGCAAACCTCTCAGACAATTGCTTCTTCACCTTGCTCACCTCCCGAGCACTGGCGCCTGCTATCAACATGTTATCAACATAAAGCAGAAGGATAATATAGCTATTGTCAAATCTTTTGAAATAGCAGCAATGATCAGCCTCACAGCGCACGAACTCAATCTCATGCATGAACCCATCAAACTTCTTGTACCACTGCCTTGGAGCTTGCTTCAAGCCATACAAGCTCTTCCTCAACCTGCACACAAGCTCACTTTTACCATCTGACAAGTATCCCTCTGGTTGTACCATGTAGATCTCTTCCTCTAGATCACCATGGAGAAATGCTGTCTTCACATCCATCTGCTCCAACATCAGATTCTCTGAAGCTACCATACTCAACACCATACGAATAGTGGTCAGCTTCACAACAGGAGTGAAAACATCAGTAAAATCTATACCATATTTCTGTTGAAATCCCTTCACAACCAGTCTTGCCTTGTAACGCTCGGTGCCATCCGCCTCTTGCTTAACTCTATATACCCACTTATTTTGCAGTGCCTTCTTGCCTTTAGGGAGTTGGACTAGTTCCCAAGTCATGTTACTCCTCAATGACTTCATCTCGTCATCCATTGCAAGCTTCCACTTGTCCACTTGTCCACTCTTCTGAACCTCTGCAAAATCTTCTGGTTCTCCTCCATCAGTTAATAGGAGATAGAAATTAGCTGGCGAATACCTATCTGGAGACCCACGTTATCTTGTGGACCTCCTTACCGGAACCAATGGTGGTGGAGAACTTGGTTCCGCTTCCTCCTCGGCCACCTGGCCATCTTGTGCCCTTTTGCTCCCACCTGAGTTCGAGATGTCTAACTCAATCACCTCACTGCTAGAACCCACCTCGTCGGATACACTCCCCCTGTCCTTGTACAAAACCTTCTCATTGAATATGACATCTCGGCTTCTGATAACCTTGCGGTTCTTCTCATCCCAAAACCTGAAACCAAAATTATCTCCACCATATCCAATGAATGTGCACTTTTTGGACTTAGCATCCAGTTTGCTCCTATCACCTGCATCAATATGAACATATGACACACAACCAAATACTCGAAGGTAAGAAAGATCAACCTCCTTCCCACTCCAAGCCTCCTCCGGTATCCCATTATCCAAAGGAGTTGATGGTCCTCTATTGATCAAGAAAGCCGCGGTGTTCACTGCATCCGCCCAAAACATCTTTGGTAAGCCACACTTCAGTCGCATGGCCCTAGCTCTCTCATTGATTGTTCTGTTCATCCTCTCTGCGATGCCATTTTGCTGGGGGGTTCCAGCTACTGTCTTCTCCATGCGAATCCCATTTGCTGCACAGTAATCTTTGAACTCTTGGAGCTCATACTCTCCACCATTGTCAGATCTCAAACACTTCACATTGAGACCTGTCTCATTTTCCACAAGGGCTCTCCACTTCTTGAAGGCATCAAAGGCTTCAGACTTATGTTTCAAGAAGTACACCCACAGCTTCCTTGTAGAATCATCAATAAAGGTCATGTAATACAACGAACCACCCAAGGATGCCACTGGTGCTGGTCCCCACAAATCGCTGTGGACCAACTCAAGCTTCTGCTCCTTTGGAGATCTGCCAGCTCTCGAAAAACTCACTCTCTTCTGCTTCCCGAAAACACAATCCTCACAGAGTTCCACTTCCACTGTCTTGAGGCCTGGAAGCTTCCCCTTCGAGCATAGCACCCTCATTCCCTTCTCACTCATGTGGCCAAGGCGACTATGCCACAAATCTGCATCATCCGTTGCACCTGCAACATTAATGCTCTCATTGGTGTTCTTCGTCATATACAAAGTACCCTCCTTCAAACCTCGAGCCACCACCCTAGCTCCTTTGGTAATTTTCCATGTCTTGCAACCAAAGGTCACTGTGTAACCTTCATCATCTAGTTGCCCCACGGATAGCAAATTCCTCTTCAACCCAGGAATATGCCTCACCCCTTTCAACAACAACAAAGATCCATTAGGAGTATTGATCCGAACATCTCCCATGCCCACAATTTTCAAAGGGTCATCATTCGCTAGATAGACTTTGCCATAATCACCTATGACATACTTCTCCATCATCCCTGCATCGCTACAAGAATGAAATGATGCTCCCGAATCCAATACCCACTCCTCCAATGGACTGCTCACACTCAAGATCAACGCATCCCCGTGATCTTCCGTTGTCGCATTTGCGGATTTTTCCTTCTTTGGTGCCGTGCATTGATCTCTGAAATGACCATATTGTTCACAATTCCAACATTGCACCGAGCTCTTGTCCTTCTTCGGACCACCCTTCGATTTAGATCTTGACCTACCCCGGTCCTTCTTCCCCTTCCACTTATTCTCAGACCTTCCCCTGTTACCCATGCTCAAAGCTGAACTCGAGGCTACTCCGGATTCCTTTCTACGAATCTCCTCACTCATAATCAAATCCCTCACCTCATCTAGCTTGAGCGTTACTTTCCCCGCCGAGGCACTCACTGCCGTGACCGTGCCATTCCAACTATCGGGTAAAGAACTTAGTAAAATTAGGGCTTGTACCTCATCATCGAAGTCGGTCTTAACCGAGCTCAATTGGGCTATCGTTGCATTGAACTCGTGAAGATGCTTGGTCACCATCGTACCCTCCGCCATCCGAAGGTTGAACAACTTCCTCATCAAGTGAACCTTGTTGGCCGCCGATGGCTTCTCGTACATCTCGGACAACGTCTCCAACATCTCCTTCGTGGTCTTTGACTTTACTGTGTGCAAGGCCACGTTCCTAGACAAAGACAAGCGCACCACGCTCATCGCTTTCCGATCTAGGAGCTTCCACTCCTCTTCCTTCATGTCCTCTGGCTTCTTCCCATCAAGGGGCAAGTGCAAATCTTTGCCATACAAGTAGTCCTCTACTTGCATCTTCCAGAAGCCATAATCGACGCCATCGAACTTCTCCACGGGCGATCTCACATCACCCATCGTGATTGCTCCCACCACGCCCTAAACCCGGGCTCTGATACCAATTGTTGGGAAACACGAGGGCCCCAAACACCACACGAACAATACCGGAGCTAGAGATCGATGACAAACACAAAGGAAACTCATGCACACAAGAATACGACACAAAAATTTGGTCACCCGGTTCGATCTAAACCGATCTACGTCCGGGGGCGTACCAAGCCAGGAGATTTCACTATATCAAGCTCGATCTACACTCTAGAGCTTCACTCGCTCAACAATGGTGTTTCTCTCTCCTCTTCTCTCTCTGTCTCTCTCTCTCTCTCTCTCTCTACACCAGGAAGAAGATACAGGAACAGTAACTCCGTATATTCAACGCGTAAACAGTAACTCCGTATAGTACGAAGTCTCCATACCCAACATAAAGTACTCAGTAGATTATAAATTGCACATGAGCAGATTAGCAAAGACCCCAAAATTACATTAAGATAAATAAATAAATGAGAAGCATTTCCTTGTCTATCAATCCCAAAAGGTTTCGAGATAAAGAACAAGATCTTAGTTGTAATGATCCGACATAACCAATAGAACCACTTCCGGAAAATACACCTTCCCTTAAAACGACTAGTACACACCAAATGTAATGAAAAGACAAAAGGTAGGAAATAAATGTCATGGAAATTGGCGTTTGTCTCCCAGGTACTCTCTCATAAGATGGCTTTATTAATAGGGTAGCATACGAAAACAGAGGAAAAGAAAAGTTCGGTCACTTTGAACTGTGGCTGATCTAAGCAAGTCAGGTGAGTTCCTCTCCTAGGTGCATGTCGGAAAGGATAGTTTAAAAAGAATTATTGAGTTCAATTTTTGACTTTCAGCTCTGAATTTTTTCGTCAACTTTTAATCTAGGTACCAAGATTAAATTTGGATTAGTCATCTTAGTTTTGTTTATACAACTTAAATACTCATTAGGTGAACTAATTTAGGGTCGAGTTGGACGAGACCTTTCAACGGTGACAAAGTTCTTTCAACAAGTATTTAATAATTTTGCATTTGTAAAAACTTGAAATCAAGACCTCTTAGTTAAGTGTTAAAATAACACTATTACTAGTTAGTTTATGTGCTTGTTAGTGAATTAGTCATTTAGTTAGTATTAATAACTAGATTAAAATGTGAGTGTCGGGAGCGGGTTAGATCACATTTCAAGTGTTAAGACATCAGCCCTATTAAGCAAGTGGCCAACAGCTAAACCTGATTAAGTGTAAGAATTAAAAATTTGAGGTTTAGCTAAAAAATAAACACAAAGGTATGAACAGCAAGTGCACAATTATGGGGATTAACTAGAACCAGACAAAAAGCCGCCATGAGTCATGGACTCCATCTCCAATGCAGGCTATGGATCTAGCACAGAAGGAGATTTTTTATTATATTTTTTTACAAGTAGTGTTTATTAATGGTAATATTTACAACCTAATTAGTGTGAAATTCTCTCTTGCAAAATTACAAATGTCGACCTCGTCAAAATCTTACAGTTCATGCTAATCTGCTTCTGTACAGTTAAAAATACTCATGTTTAAAAACCGCAATGAACCAGCTACAAGCTTGATCCTTTTTTCTTTCTTTAGGTAGTGGAATACAGTCGGACTTTTCTAGGGGACGGTTTCTCAATGATCTTTTGTATAACAGACTTCTTTAAATGAATCAAATTTTGTCACTTGTACTAACTCTGATGAGTAGTTACAAGCTTGATATTGACACAAATGGATATAATAATATAGTATTTCCCAACAATTTGCCATGTATTCTTAGTGATGCTATTGGCATTTTGCACCAGCCTGAGACTTGAGGATCACTTTGGTCTGCAAACCATAAAAGATTGGCAAATGACATAGTTGGATATTCATTATGGCACTAATCCTATTTATGATTGGAATGGTTGAAAATGGAATCTCATTTTTTGTTTTTGTAAATAGTGCCAAAAAAAGCCCAACTCGAAGTTGTACAGAAATAGTGAGTGGATTGTATTTTTCGTCTTTTTTATTAAGATTAGCCCGTTATATTTCTCAACAAGGAAAGAGATATAATTTATCAGTAAAGTATTATTTTACCCGGTAAAATTTATCAGTTAAAAAAAATCAATTTAAGTGTTGAATGACTTGGATTTTTTTACAATACTTGAAATCTAACACTGAGCCAACCCTGTTTATAAGATTTGACCGGTTCTGAATTAATTATTATTTGTATATATGGTGGCAGTGACCAAACGGTAGTTCAACAAAGATTAAATTTGCGGACATCATTACCAGAAGTAGAAGAAATAGGCAACTCCACCAGCATTACTTGCCTCATTTGGCAAATAACGTGAAAGACCGACCTCAATTTGATACAACTGTCTCGTAAACCGGAATTTCAAAAGTTTGATTCCATTAACTCAATTTGCTTAACCATCATTCTCTACTCGAGACAATAAGAAGTGAACAACTTTACACTTAATATACCCAAGGGGAAAGAACTTACTATCTTAGAGAAAATGATGGTACTTTCAGAAACTACTTAAATAGACATCGACACGTACTTAAACCAACTAGCAAAACAGTAGTTCTAGCTTAACCAGTAGATTTATCAATTGGAAATGATGTGGAGATCCGCTATGCATACTCACAACCAAAATTTGTGGACTCTGTAACTCATTATATATTTTTTAAATACAAGGTCGTAGCAGAAGAATTATGTGCAACAGAATAGACTCGGTCTTTTCCTTTTTTTGTTTCCTAAATTTTTTTGTGCTGGCGAAAGTGGCGCCATTCTACGAGCTCTAATTTATTGAATATGAATTAGTTGATCAATCCTTAAATCTAAGAATGACCCTAAAAATAGTGAACATTGGCTCAAACTTATATTAGCTTGAACTTGGATTAATTGGCTCATCATAATTATATTCATATCTATAATTATTATTACAATGAATTTGCTCCGTTGTACTTTCGAGTCCACTGCATAAAAAAAATATATTGTAAAATGAAGTCCCTACGAAGAATCGGCGGAGTTATCGGTGATTAGTTTGTGATAAAAATGTAACTGTTGATAATCTATTTTTTCGTAATTTCCAAGAAAGAATGTGTGTGAATTGATATGCATATAATTGTACTTGTGAAATATTATCAAGTCCAAGAAAAAATTATCGGGTTTCAGAAAAAAAAAATATTACCCTAATATTATCCTTCAGAAAAAAGAAGAAGAAGAAGATAAAACTGGTGTTATGATATTTATGTGAGGGATTGATGAAGAGAAGAGGCTCTTATATAACTAACTCCTATGGCCTAATTAATATTACCCTTTTCAAATAAAACCCTAGTTAGTTATTTTTCCCAACCAAAATTCTACTTGGGGTCGGTTTGTAAGTCTGTATGTCTGTCTTGATGATTTTTTTATAATTAATTAATTGTTTTAAGATCCAAACCCGCAGCGCCTTCCTTCGGCCCAAACCAATAAGAAGTCCAGCATTGTAAATGTAATTGGAATTTCTTTTAATTTTAATAAAATTATGTACCGCCTGTTCCAAGGAATCGCATGCAACGAATTCACAATTCGATCTTGACCGTTGCTTGCTTTTGAGACTTTCATCTTATATTGATGAATTAATAACGTATTATAATTTCTTCCAAACAATTTTGATAAATTCGTTAAAATTTCGAATCTACTCTCCGATAAATCCTGCCAAATTATGTTCGAGATCAACAAGCACTTTTTTAGAATTTCCGTATTGTCTATCCTGAATTGGGGTTTTGGGGGGTGTGGTTTGGGATTTTTGGAAGAGTCGTTCGAGACTTCGTGTTGTTGTTTGTTTCCATCTCTGGGTTTTATTTTGTATTGTATATTTATAGTACTTGGGAGCCAAGTAAGTGTAAGTAAAGCCTTGCAAGGAGGGAAGCTGGGGAGCAAGGAAGTGAACTTTGATACACTTCCTTTTTGCCTTTATAATAATAGAGGACTGACTCTCTGCGTTCTTTTGGCTACATTATTCTTATTCAAGGGTTTTTAACATAGGGTTTTTAACATGGGTTCTGGGTTTATCAGGAAGAGGAAGAGAAAAGACGGCACCGTTTCGGCGATGAAGAAGTGGAAGGACTAGAACAATTTCCTTGATCCAAAGATTGAGGATGCGGAATTTGGGAGGAAACTTGTGCCCTAAAGGGCCTATTGCCTTCTGCCAATGATACTGGCATTGTGCCTTTTTTCTTACACAGATAGAGAGTATTACACTGGAGTTCTATCTTATGTCCATAATTAATTGGGAAACTGAACACAGTTTCCCTTTACACTGATCTCTTTTGTTCATGCAATAATATGTTGGAATCAACTGTTGCTAATTTCTTTATCCATATGAACTGTCAAAACTTATTTAGATATTTTCATTTAAAACCGGTTGAAGAGTGAAAAAGTTTTAAATTACAAAAGGCAGATGTAGCTGGACGATCCAAAGTCCAAACTATCATCAAAACAACGCCACAGACAGGCCTAAAAGCTGCCCATAAACTAATGTAAACACATAATCAGGAAAATTCTGCGATTCTAAATATCAAAGTTCCATTTATTAAAAAAAACTTCAACAATTAAAAGTTATAAATTCAAATTAGAAAATACAACAATATTAAAATCAGTAAAAAAAACTATGTTAGCACAAAAGAGGAAATATATAAAAAGAGGAGAATTTATTAAGCTCCCAAATAAAAGTCCTACCCACCAACAATCATTTAGATCAGTTGGTGAGCACGTTATTCTAGCTTAATCAAGAGGTATCGTGTTTGAGAATTTTGAAACGTAGCGGCGTTAAATATTTGTTGGGAGAGATTTGCCTCCGTTCCAAGATCTCGCCCGTCAAATCTGAATTTGTGGGCTTCGTGAGTCCGAACATCTGGTATAAAAAATAGAAGTTTTACCCAATTGCTAACCTCATCATAAATATGTACTTTTGGCCTTGTATTAGCCCTCACCTAAATCCCTCTAAGCAATCACACTTGTAGAACAAGACTCAACACTAATAGCGCTAACAGCAAGACACCAAGCGGCTCAAGATCCTCTACAACGAGCGGCACGTGATCAGCTTCAGCGTTTTCGGCGGTGCGAACTACTGGGCGGGGCGGGGACGGTGGTCGTTGAGTCCTACGTCGTCGGCGTGCCCGCCGGGAGGAGACGTGCACACCAGTGTATGGGTCTCTGGCTGAGAAATGGCGACCAAACGGCGTCGTGTTAGTTGAGTCGTAATTTAATTTCATTCTGTATCTAATTATATATATTGGTGTTATTTCGAGACACGTTCTTTTCTTTTGTTCCTTCATCTTAGGGATCATATAACTTTGGGAGATTCTCTTGTTCTTCTTTTTTTTTCTTCCTTTTTATTGGTCAACTTTGGTTGATGAAGCTTAACCTACGTCCCCTTTTCTCTTTATTTTTCTCTTTTGGGTAATATTCATTCAGATCTATGATTTGACATAACTAATTCTTAATTTGTTATTTTTTTAATTTATGATAGATTCAACAATATTCATTTTCTCTTTTCTCTCTATACTATTGAAAAGTAAATGATCTAAAAAATTAAAAATATAAGAATCTCCGTGAAATTATTTTTTATGGTATATGTATCGTGTGAAAGAGTCTCAGAAAATTTTATTCGTTAATTTTCACTCGAGATTTCTTGGTGCTATATTAGTATACATGATAAAAAAAAATTGGATTGTTGAGTGGCTGGTTTAATTCCCGAAGCGTCTGCGTTAATTGTCTGATTGAGAAATCTAAGTATTTGCTCCTTGGCCTTAAATTAATAGCCCAACTAGCAGAAGAAACTTGAGCAACTTTGTCATCAATCTTCCTTTCTTTTTCCCACATGTGTCTACTTTACCTTTTTGTTTGCTGACCAAGTTTGGATTGCCAGTTTTTCAAATAATAATAATAATTTGATTTGCTAGTTGGCACACAAGTGGGCAAGCAGGTTTTTTACAATGTTTGGCTTCTCCCTAGATATAATATAATGTTTTTAATTTTGCGAAAGACGAGTAAATTCAAAATTGGCAATCCACCCCTTCATTTGTGTCTCGTGAGTTGACCCGTCCTCGTCACAACTTTCTCCATGAAAGTTCAATGTTTTCTATAAATTTTGAGTTCAAATATTTAACGATAATGACACAGAGTTTCTTGTCAAAGTATTTTTTTTGGCTAAAGTAGTGATGCAAATTAAATATGGTGACCATTTCATGCTCTGAACTCTTGTTTATGAACTTGATTATTTCCCAAAAAACATTTCACTCAAATTGTACTCCAACGTCAATTTTGATAATTATGATGCGGCCCATCAAAGTTTTTCTTGGGCTTTTTAGTATAGGGCCAGACGCATGGGCCGGATCTTAATTTGGACCAAGAGAGGCCCTCTTATATAGAATTAATTAAACAAAAAATTGAAATAGATGAACAATGAGAAACAAATAAGAAAAATCATCAATCTAAAGGAAAAGTCCACTTTAATACTCTGTGGTATAGTCCAAAATTACTTTAATACCCTATAGTAAAAAATCTATCAATCGAGTCAAACCTTAGCAAATTTAGATCACTTAGGTCCACGGCAGCTGCCAATTTACATCACTTTAGTACCCTCTCCGTGGTTCTAATTGATGTAAATTGGCTGCGATTTAACTTGATTGATGATTTTTTTACCATATGGTACTAAAATAATTTTTTGCGATACTACATGGTACTAAAATAGACTTTTCCCTCAATTTAATAATAAAGATCCAACACTCACACAAACAAAACAATATAAAAAAATAAATATACTTGCCTTGTTTCTTGAAACTCAAAAAAAGAAAGAAATCAGCAGTGCACATTATTCTCCAATCTTCTTTTTTTTCTCTGTCATTGGACCATCAGACAAGCTGCATAAATGATATAAATTTCGAAATTATTTATTTAATTGAATATAAAAGCTCGAAGATCATTAACCAATACGAAATACTTGTTACCCTAAAATAGGACTCGTCATTAATCGGGATTTCATACAAAAAAATCATGGGCCCAATGTAAACCGCTGGTTGACGAGATGGGCCTGTCAGGGCAGGTCTCCAATTGCAGCTGAGCAAGGTCTGCAATTCCTCAATAACACTTTCTTTTGATTACTTTTTCATATGATAACCCTACTAATGGTGCATTTGTCTTTGTTTCTTGAAGATGAGAGATTCCTACATTTGAAGATTCACCTTAGATAGAGAGAACTTTTTTTACCGCACACGGAGCCCACTTTGACCTTTGGATGAGTTTTTTTGCTTCCATTTATGTACTCTTTTCATCTAGTGGTCATGAATGTTTTAGGATTTTTTTGAATTTAACTTTTTTTATGGGCTTTTGCGTTTGATTTATTTTCGAATACTTTCAGATACTTTTTTTCGTTGTTTTAAAAATGTGGTACGATTGATCGGACTGTGATCCGACACTGAGGATGGTTCATTTTTATCAAGATCCGAAGGACTTGGGCCCGTAGTCCAATTGGTTAGACTGTCAAAACTCCAATTGCAGACAGTTTAGCTTTCATGTTTGTTTTTCAGAACACTAATTTTCGGTTTGCAAGGCAGGAAAACCTTCTCTTTACTAAATTGAGGTGTGCGATGCAAGATGAGACGCTGCGGTTAATGAGAATGACAATAGGTGTACGAAGAGTTCCTTGTTACATAGTAAACCAATGATCATTTCATTGCCGTCTTAAACATGAACATTATAGCAAACCAAATATTTCTCAAATTCTAACTAGTTTAAGAATTTCATAGCTTTCATGAGACCGATACAAGCACAGCCAATACACAGTTCATCAGTATCTATCTTCGATTCGCGAAAATTGTTACGCAAAGGAAAACGCTTGATTCTTGAAAAGAATTGGACTTGGCGACCGTTGCTGATACAAACATCGAACCAGAAGATGCACACTTTCCTTCAACAACACCTATAATGATGACAAAGATCTGATCGAATTCTTCCCCGGTCCACCGTAGTTGGCCCCCGGCATATAAGCAATGCGCTCATTATCGGAGAGTTTAAATCTTTGCTAGAACTCACTTCTTGATCAATCTCAGCACATCACCAACTAGATGCAGTGAACCAGTCACAAGAACCTGATGAGAAATGACATGAGCTTAGTTGGAACCATTTTGAAAGTCGTGATGCCCGATCATTTAGCTAAGAGTATGCCTGATAATTTGGGGACAATGTTCTTTACCTGAAGCCGAAGGTCCCGGTTTTGCTGTGCTTTGTCTCGGAGCCATTTAATGGCCAATGGAAGAGATGAGAAGACTATACTGTTTTCACAAGTCCACATACTCATTCCAGCACTGTCTTCAACTACTTGGCAAGGAGCATCCATATTCTTGGCTTCACCTCCTGTCGAAGAAGTTAACATGAGATAGAATGTATACAAGAATGCGCCTTGAAAGAGATTGTTATGTCCCAACCAGTAGGTCGGTAGCTTCTATGTTTCGAGTGAGTTAGTTGGCTTTGTAACTGTACTTGTATGAGCACATTCTAGAATGTTCTGGCTCGATAGGGTATAATTAACTAAATTTCTCAGTTCATCATCTGTGCAAAGGGTCGGTTTTGCTGGTCCGAATCAACTACGTGAATTGATGAAAATGATTATGATGTACTACTAAGCATATATTCTTTAGCACTGTCAACATCCAACAGTTTCAATCTCTCCTAGCTACTTCTTATCAGAAGAAAAGGATCTTTGTAGTGCCATCATCTTACATAAGGAAGCCATTGATTCTACATGCAGTAAGGTGTGAAAGGAAATCCAATCATCAAGCACGAACTAAAAGAAAATGTCTTTATGACATACATACATGTAACTCGTGTACCGGAAATGGTCAAGTTTAGTGCAAGTTGTACCTTTGGAGCACTGGATCAGGTTCTCCCATATTTTCTGAGTAGAGAACTGCCATGACAGATCCACTTCAGGACCATGCGTAGTTGAAGTAGCAGATCCAACCTTGTAATATACAGATATGTTCGGTGCAAAGAGTGCTTTGTTGAAGTGGACACCTGAAAACAACATTCCAGTTTGTTAGTCTATAAGAAGAATCCCTAAAATGGTAACAAGTTACTCTTTGTCAGAACATGCAGCTGTAATCACACAAGCCTAACACGAATTAGCTAAAAATGCATTATAATCACCAACAAAAACACAAATGGAAGGCCACAATAATAGCTTATGTTCAACAAGAGCACTTACCATCGCTTGCACATGTATTCACTAGACGTGGAAAAAGTTCCTGAGGATCTCGCACACTCATACAATTGAACAACAGTATCTGCAAAGCATAAGAAGAAATTAGATCGTACCACCAGCTTCATTTAGTTCAATCTCTGTCAGGGCTAAGAAATCAAAGCCTAGTTTCATAGAAAGCACGAGTACATGGAAAGCATAGCATGAACTTTTTCGAATTAACATCGACACAAAAATCTAATAGACTACAGCAGAATGTTCATGATTACACTGTAAATCAGCTAATCTGATCATGCCTCAGATTTGCACCGAGTATAAAAGAATAAGCCAATAGTAATAAATGCCATTATGCTCTTAGAATTCCCAAAATCTTAAATTAAACTATCTGATTTCGGCTTTCTTAAATCAAGAGGACGTTGTTCTGCGATATGAGATAACAAATTTGTTGGTTATATTAGGTAAAATGGCATTTGTCCAGCAAATGCAGAAAATATTTCTTTTATTTTTTGTAACTACCAACTAAATGCCATTATGCTCTTAGAATTCCCAAATTCATAAATTAAGCTATCTGATTTCAGCTTCTGAATCAGGTTATCAAAAGCAATGCAATAGAATCACTTGGATTAATAGGATTTGGATTCTCTTATTTACCCGCATCAAATTCTGTTGTGAGCTTTCGTCAAGGTGGCTCTGAACCAGTTGTCTTTCAGACACAAGATCCCCCTTCAGTGAATTATCAAAATTGCCATTCTGACAGGCTCCCTTAACGGCGACAGAAAACCATCTTGCACAAACATCCATACTTTCAGGAGTATGGGCTCCATCCAAATAAAAGACAAGATTTCCATGGCTTTCAGACTCAGAAAATTGATCATGGACAGTCTGTGCACGCCCTTGCATACTGGCCATTGTTAGACCCCTTACAAATTCCTGGGGAAGTAAGATCTGTAATTGCACATAAGATTGTCGTCAAGAATCATATAAACAAAGTACAGACAAGATTTACCGAATCCAAATACTTACAGTGTCTCCTAGATTAATGATATCATGGTGGCCAGTCTTTTGGAGCCAAAGGGAAGCAAGTGCAATGGCAAGACCAGCATTCACATACTGGTGATCCCCTTCAAGTCCCAACTTTTGGCCATTCAATAATTTGGCATCTAATGGTGCCGCTACTTGAAGATCTACCTGAAAGGAAAAATCATAACTAAATTGGACAAGGCAGGAGGAACCTAACAATCTCTTGTTTATACTAACTAGCTTGCAAAAGCTCGAGAAGCAATGGTTAAGAAATTCTTGTCATCTCGGAGAGATGGGGATAAGCGTACTCGAACCGGAAAGGCATTGGAAAGGAGAAATGAACAAGGCCTGGACTTTGCTTTGATCCAGAAAAGAAATGTCGCAGGACTGTCAGAGAAACTGATTCTTGAGTATATAAACTGTTAACTTCAGTGCACGACAGCAGGCAGCTCCTAGATATTTGGAAATGAAGCGAAAGACCTAGTTTCTATAAGAAGACGGCTTACATTTAGCTTTGCAGCCTTCTGATCAAGCACACACATTGCTTCCTCGGGTTGAGCAACCGTAAAGGCAGGAACACCTTCCTGGAAATGTTGAAGTGAAAATATGAGGCAAAATAAAGAAAACTTTTGACTCTTATTTGTTCTATAAAGAGACGTAGCGTTGAAGAACACCTTAAAGATACCAGCCTTTTCACCAGCAATTTGTCCAAGTGTGTTACCTGATCAGAAATTCTAATGAAGGTAAGGAATCTACCAACATGAAAAGATAAAACATCATATAAGGAATCTACCAACACGAAAAGATAAAACATCATACCAAAGCAAGTATTATATGATCTGCAAAATCATTGAACATTAGGAAAACGCAAAGAAGATTGCCATCCATTCCTTTTGTTTCCTTTCGTGGGCACAAATGCATTTGTGTTGAAGTGCCAATAGACCAAGACAAGAAGGTTTAGTTAAAAAATTCAACAAGTGCCATCACTGAGGGCCATCTGACAAATCGAGAATCATAAAGAAGAATTGCTGCAGATTGCTAAGTAGCAAATACTCCCCCAAGGGAGATCTTTCATAAATCAAATAAGCAGCTATCACTCACATAGCATCGACTAGTCGTAGGAAATAAAAAACTGACCAAGAATCTCCATATGGTCATACCCAAGGGAAGCTATGCCGCAAACAACAGGTGCCTGCACCTGAAAAATGAAGAGTGCTTGTTGTTTTGATAGCATGCTACAATTGCAACATGAACGGCTATACGCGTATGGTGGTCATAAACATGTTTAGCAATTATTCACACCACATTAGTTGCGTCAAATGTTCCGCCCAGTCCAACCTCCAAAATAGCAACATCAACCTGCATGGAATAAAAACTAATTAAATCAACATGATTTATAAAATACGAGAATGGTTGCATTCAATATCAACATACAATGGTAACAAAAAAAAATGCAATAAACCTGCTCATCTGCAAATATCTTAAATGCCAGCAAGGCAATGAAGCGAAAGAAAGTTGGCATCGGTACATCTTCAGTAACGTTTTCCTGGTATCATGAGAATTACTTTAGTCCCAACTAGAAAACTCTTTGGAATCAAAAGAAAACCTAAATATATTTTCAAGAAAAGCAAGTAAAATGATAAAATAAAATAAGTAGAAAAATGAGAGAATGAGGAACGTGATAGTGAAAATTAGAAATCAGCTTCCTTGAGGGCTTAGCAAAGTGCTACTACAATAATCTGGTGAAATCTCAACCTTCTCAACGTATCACAAAAGTTTGACGAATAAAAAAGGTCGATCTCATGAATTCGTTTGCAATGTTCCACAGCCAACACAGAATTAAGAAAGCAAACTTGGGAGAGACAACATTACCTTTAACTTACGGTAACACCACCAGAAGTATGCCAGAAATTTCTCCTTGCATATGTCTTCACTGAACCATAAAGCACATCAATAATCAGAACAACCAAGTTTGCGGTCAAACGGAGCAAAATTCGGACATGGCATTGTTAATATTTGCAGAAGCAAGTTTCAAGTGATCAGCTAAATATGAAGAACCGTTATGCCTAATGTCAAGCTCGACCGTGATATTTCGATAACTAACCCGTCCAGGCGAAATCTTTCTCGGACATCAATGAGGTGAGGAGAAGTGAAGAGTCCAGTGCGGAATCCGTAATTCCGTAGTATGGATTCTGTAAATGTGCATGTTGATCCCTACACTCAAAAGATCAGGGAAAAATAATCATACACAGGAAACATAATCGCCATTAACTAGAGACAAAAACATCCTACAAAATTGCAACTCCGCGTCTCTCCACATCAACAAGTCGCTGTAGAGACATTTTGGAATCAAAATACAACAAGGAAAGCTCAGCCGACAGTCACGAGATCGCGAGTTCTCCATTTGCCAAATTGGAGCAAATAAAAATGTACCTTTCCTTTAGTCCCTGCCACGTGGATAATCTTCATCTTCTCCACCGCCTCATCCAGTTCCAGAATCTGCGAATCCGAAACAACCGATACCTAGCTCAACATTTCATCTTCTCCTTCATCACAACTTATTATTCTGCTTTGATCAGTCATTTAATTGCTCGTGCCGTGACTCGAATCTAGATTAGTCGGTTCCCGTGGATATAATATCTTATATATTATTATACTAGTTTATTACCTTGAGGTAATCGAAAAGCAAATCGAAACGGTCGCCCTTGTTGCTCTTATCACCGCGGCTGCGTTTCGTGATCAGCGACGACAGGGCGTCCATGGCCTCGTCGTACGGCGCCATCGCGCTGTTTTCCCCTTGTGCCATGTTGTTCTTCTCGCTTTTTCCTTTTTCTTGGGAGGGGGAGGAGACAGAACAACTCTAGCGCCGCCTTCAAGGATGCTAGGTACTACTTTAAACTGTCAGTGGCTGTTTTATAATGTATAATTAAATAGAAGAATACGAACATCTCGTCTAGGTGGTGTAATCGGTTATCACTCTAGTCTCACACGCTAGGAGTCTCCGTTTCGAACCCGTGCTTGGTCATTTTTTCTTAGTCAAGTTTTTTTATATTTTGCATCATATTAAATGACATTTATTCCCTTAAAAAAACAAAATAAAAAACTGTTTTCAACTTTGGAATATCAAGAACAACAAAGAACAACCCAAGAAATAACTCAAATTTTAAGAACACCCATTATCACACATTCATAAACAACTCAGGAACCCTCGGCCTCCCTCCCTTTCGTCATCTATCTTTTTTTAGAAGTAAGTGTATATTGCCACCCAAAAGTACAAATGTACAATATTTACATTCGCCTAGGGCATCACAAAGATGCACAATCACCTTAGTGAATCTAGGAACAAAAGCACGTCTTGGTTACAAAGATAAGCAATAGAATTAGACCAAATTAAGTACCCATGGACGTGGCAGAGAATAGAGTGAAGAAAAAGTTCTTGATTGCTCAGCATCTCTCTGGAGATGATGTGCTTTCGATGTAACCAAAGTCCCCACGTGATTGCTCCATAAAGAGAACGCTAGACCTTCGCAAGCATTCCGAATCTAACCAAACCGCACAGTGCCGATAACGAGGTAGCCACATCTTTGCTCACACACCAAGCAACACCAATTTTTGCAGCAAAATAATTTCATATGTGCCAGGAGAAGGAGCAGTGTAATAACATATGGTCTCCAGTTTTGTCGAAAGTGTCACATAATGGGCAGAGACAATCCCAAGCAGCCAGAGAACCTCGTCGAATCAGAATATCCCTCGTCGAAAGTCTTCCCTGCATTGCAATCCAGAGGAAAGCTTCAACCTGTAGGGGCAAAGTACCTATCCAAACTGCAGGTAACGTCGATGACTCTGGAGTGAGCAACCTGATGTAAGAGGCTTATTAGCACCACAAAGGAGAAGTTGAGGTGATCAAGGAATCGCCTAGGGCCAGAACTCGTCCTCATTCGCACCTTTTAGGTGCGCACCTCTTCTTTTTCTGTTTCTTGATCTATTAGAACCTAAAACAGTTACTTCACAAGTAGATATTTATGTAAAATGTAGTTGTGCAGAGGATGGATGATACTTGTTATGTTGCTTTTGGTCAGTTTTTTCCATTGATTTGATTGGATGAATGTTTTGTAACAACAAAATTCTATGCTATCATCAGTTAATCGCGTGGAAGTTGGGAATCTGCAACTGATTCAACTGAAAATCCCTCCACACAAACTACTCGCCTTGTGTTTTATAGGCTTCTTATGATACACAGCTGAGAGGTACTTTGCATCTTTAAGGTGGAAGTCAAGTGCAGCCTCCTATAAATGTATCAAAATCTAGAAACTTACTTGCTGCAACGGAGGAATCCTAGGATAAGGAGCTTGATAAAGCTCAAGAGTTCCGACGAGAATGAGGAAAGAAATGCTTTGAAAACTTATAGAGAATCTAAGAGGAATCTAATTCAGGCTGATGCTAGATGCAGCAAACTTTATCGCAAGATAGAACAATACTCCATTCTCTACGGAATGGCTCTTACAAATTATTCAGATCTACAGTGGCCTTCTGAACACCATTTGGGGGTTGATACTAGCATGGACTCTACCAACCCCCTACAATTTCTCTGGGTTTAGAACGTCCTCCAAGCCATCAAATGCATCTCGAGTTCGATATGAGGAATCAAGCAGAGGAAGATGCAAACGTAACTTAATTTCCCATGACCGGGCAACATTGGGAGTTTGAACTATGTAGTGAACATGCTTCTGATCTAGCTGCTCAATTCGATGGGAGTATTTTTACTCTACATTTCTTACCTTATATATAAACGAGAGCATTAATCATTTTTCTTCATTTTTTATTTTCTTCAAAGAACAAAGAGTCAAGACATTTTATGACTCCATAAAACTATGGAGCGCAAATTTGGTAGTGGCTTTTATCAAACTGTCAGTGGGTAACTTTTTCCTTACGAGACATTGATAGCTTGTTCCTGGATTTTCGGTTATGAGATAGCAAGTTGTCAAATTAATGTGCCGAACTACAATACTGTCCTTGTTTAAGCTAAGACCTTGACCGAACTTTTGTTTGTTCAATGTTACAGGTGTCAGATGTAGACCACTAAGATGTGGCAGCTGCAAAGAAAGAAGCAATCAAAGCTACTGGACCTTCAAGTACCAATCACAAACGACATGTCGATGTGGTTAATGAGTCTGGTTGCTTGGCGAAGAAGGGCCCTAGAGCTGGTGGCTCTAAGAATAGAATATGGAGCAACGCATTAAAGTGGTTAAGAAGAGGTGCTCAAAGAGGGAAAGAGGGAGAGAAACAGAGCAAACACGAGAAATAATTCTTACAGAACACATTCCCTAGTGATCTTATAGAAACATAGCAGGTAGCATTGAGCATGTTTTGCATTTACAGTGGAACAAATATGACGATTGTACTCATATGTCCTTGTAAATAGTCCCAAAAAATTCGGGATTCATTTTTTTTTGTAACATCGCTATTGTATTGCGTTGTAGTAGCAGGATTTGCTTGAATACGGTACAATATAATTCGGGATCTGTAAAATCTTTACTTGATTTTTTAAAATTCGTATTTTCAATTAAACAAGTATCTCGGGTACAATATATTCAATCTTAATTTGTATGTTCGCTACGCTATACACTAATATTTATTGAACTCACTAATCCAAGATTAAATTAGGTCGAATTACAACAAAAATTTTCATATTAAATTTTATGGAAAAGTAGACTCATAAAGCTATTGATCCACCATTGTTATAGTTTTTTTTATCTAGATTGATTTATAATCCTAAAACAAACTGACATTTTAGTGAAATATTAATTAGTAATCAACTAATACTTCTCTACGATGAAGGATAAATAATCCCAACATAGATTTCTCTTTTAAAAGAATTGAATTCGGGAAAGGTCAAACTTAAACTAGTAGTCAACAATATAATAAAGTTTCTATTCTCATAAATTATTTGGTAAAATAAGTTAATAATTTATAAGCAAAATTGATAGAAAAAGTAAATTTTTGGTTATTGATCCACCACCCTAAGAAAAACTTGGAGAAATGATATGTATCATCACATTTTCCATTTTTGAATTCTTTCCGAAACCTAAATGAAAATGACATTTTGGTCAAATATTAAGTAGTAAGCAATTAGTAATATTTGTCTACTCTAGTGAACAAGACTATATAATCCCTATGTGCCTTATATGCATGTATCCATAGTGATCATAAATTAACAATTTTATTTTGCTAACATAATAACTTCAAAATTAAGATTTTCCTAAAGTATATATCACCTAGAATAAGTAGAGAGAGACAACCTTTATCCGCTCTTATAAAAAAATGGTGTGACTATTGCTATTTTTATCATCATGATCATGGGTGGTCAATTTGCATTCGCTTTTCAATTAGGATTGTGTTCCATGTTTTGGCTGTGGTTTTTTGTTTCTTTTGAAAAACTATAAGTATTATGAGACTACTAGTTATGAAGATGAGTTAGTTTTATGTTTTTCTTTTTTTATTTTTACAAATTGGTTTGAAATAATAGACTTGGTGTGCCTTTTTAATTATGTATTTTTTTTATGTCTCTTATGTGTTGTTTATGGTTTCTCATCAAACAAATTTTTTGTTGGCTCTTCAGAAAAATGAAATGCAGAAAAGTATGTCTGGGCTTGGGAGGAGCTGTAATAATATTTTGGCAATGACAAAGGTGAAGGAAACTGTAATCTGTGTATTTCATTACTTCCAAACAAAGATTGACAGCTAACAATTTCTTCTGCAACGAATATTAGCCGGTGCATTCAAAGACACCTTCATTCATTGGAGACAAAACCATTAATCTTTTGCCGGAAAGAAGCAATCAAACCTGATGGACCTTCAAGTACCAATGTGAATAGGTATGCTTATACACTAGAAAATATGATGCCAAGTTAAAGATTCATTTTTTTCACAATGAGCTATCTTTTTTTTTCATTATACTTTTTAGATCTCTGATAATTTACAACATTGGTTGTCATGAAATTGATAGTTTCCTATGTACTGTAGTTAAACTAGCTGCTCCTTTGGATTTGAGAATACCTTTTCTTGAGATTTTTGTACAGGCAAATGACATGTCGATGTGGTTAGTGAGTCTGATTGCTTACCGAAGAAGGGCCATGGAGCTGGTGGCTGTCAGTATCGACTAGTAATCAAGGGATTGGGAGGTTTACTTTCTGGAGGTGCTCGGAGAGGAAAAGAGGGAGAGCGGCAGGGCAAGCACGGAGTGAAAGAGGAAGAGAATAAATAATTCTTGCAGAACATTTAATTGCTTGGTGCAATGTGACGGTACAAATTGTTTGGTGCAATTAATGGGTCTGTTATATGGAGGTCACTCTTAATTGCGAAACTTTATGATAGTCCTTCCATACTAAGTCAAGTGACTTGGTATGTACCCACCAATCCACAAGTGACAAGTGGATTGGTGGAATAATTTTGTGATACATGACTAGAATATTCACTTGAGGAAATAAAATCAAAGAAAATGTTTAGTAATAGTTAAAACTCATTTCCTAAACAATATAAACCATTACAAGGCAATAGAATTAACTCACGATATCCAAGTGACCAACTACTGTTGGTTATTTCATTCGTTTTTTCAAATGAGAAAATACTTAGTTTTTTACCGGGATTTTAGTTCACTTGGTACTCATGAGCTTTCCCTTTGCTATTTGTAATGTTTTGTTAAATGTCAATCTGTTATTCAAACCCAAGTCATTCAATTGATAATTTTGTAATCTGTTAGGGGAATTTTATGTGCCATTGGCACAACTGAATTATAATTTTAATCGAATCGCAATTGAAGACGACAATCTTTTTTATTCTACGGGAAAAAAATAAGATAGTGACTAAAACCAATTTTATCTATTTTATATCAACGAAGAAGATGATATTTTTAAGCAAGAAAAACAAGGCAGACTTCTCATTGTTATTGTGATTTAAAAGAAATGTAACAATTATGTGTTTTAGGAAAATTAAAAAATAACAAAACTTAGAAAATATTCTATTCATTAATGAGTTAATTTTATTGCCTTGTAATGGCTTATATTGTTTATGAAATTATTTTTTAAACTATTAATCAATCTTGTCTTTGATTGTATTTCTTTAAGTGAATATCCTAGTCATGTATCTCCAAATTATTCCACTAATCTACTTGTCACTTGTAAATTGGTGGGTACATACTAAGTCACTTTATGACTCGGTATGGAAGGACTACATAAAGTTTCTTTAATGGGTTCCTTCATGATCTTGTAGGAACATTAATTGCTTGGTGCGGTACAAATTATCGCAATCTTTACTTGATTTCTTTAGATTCGCATTTTCAATTAAACAAGTATCTCTGGTACAATATATTCAAGTTTTTTTTTACAATATATTCAATGTTACATAATCTCTAGGGTTTTAAGAAAACTATCTCTAGTACAATATATTCAAGTTCTTTGTACTCAAGTTCTTATGTCGGTGTCGTGAATGGGTTGATCGTCTTGTTGACTAATGTATTTTTTTTGGGTATAAATATAATTGCTAGATACGACTTTGTCGCGTTAGTTTATGGATAGAGTTTGGATCTAAATCCATATTATGAACTTTATTTTAAAGGCGGATTTGAAAATCCAACTCTATCCTAAATAAAAATTAATGGATCTAGATCTACACAGACAGGGTATACATGTTTCTCAGGTTATATCAGGCATTCAAATACATTATGACGAGTAATCTAGGTTCGACCCTTATGAGATGTGTAAAAACTCTTTAGCAAGTATTTAAAACTTCTGTGTTCCTAAAGATTTGAATGGTTGTTCAACAAAGATCCCCAAACCTTTATTCATCAATGTCATAATAAGTCAGAAAAGGTACAACCCTATTAAATCCTCCAAGTACATATCCAGACATGACGAATGCAGATCTATACATAATCAAAAATTTTTAGTTAAGTAAGAACAACGTGTAGGTTAATGCAAGTATTTGTTGGTATCCACTAGCTCGATATAGTTGGATTTTCATTCTCCTCTGTGGGCCTATCAGCCCAAAAGCCCGAGCCCGAGGAAAGGGTATACGATGTCGTCAGCACGCACTGAAGACTACTGAACCAACTGCCAACGTTCTTCCTCCCCGACCCTCGTATCGCGCGTCACAACTGCAAAATGAACGGCTCTAAAACCATCTGCACCAGTGCTCCCGAGGCTGGGCCGGGTTGCTACCGGACAAAGAAGAGAAAAAAAGGGTTAAAAAGAAAGGCTGAGCCGCGGCCTCGAGGAGCCGATAGGCCCTGACACGCGGCCTCGGCC
This sequence comes from Hypericum androsaemum, assembly GCA_963995505.1. Taxonomy (NCBI): domain Eukaryota; kingdom Viridiplantae; phylum Streptophyta; class Magnoliopsida; order Malpighiales; family Hypericaceae; genus Hypericum; species Hypericum androsaemum. The sequence goes on from OZ023197.1 coordinate 3,405,380, forward strand.
CCCAATTGTATATTATTTATTTTTTGTTTTTTAACCTACTTTAGTTACACTTGGCACAATGTTATTCGTATAAATAAATTTTTTCGGATATTATTTGTGTGGTTATAAAAATTAAAGTTATCTTTAACAAAATTAAAAATAAATAATATGCAAATTTGTTTTTTTTAATCTCTATAAATAGAGTCCAATGTTAACATATTTTCATACACAAATTTAAAATTCTCTCTTCTTTCATTATATAATTTCTTCTTTAATTCTCTAATCTCATTCATATTATTTCTACTATGGATCTGAATGAGCCTAATTTTCCAAATTATCAACCATTCGGATCTTATGATCCTTCATCTTATCTAAATTCTGGAGAGTATCCGAACTTTCAATCTTTTTTTAACTCTCAGTTTTTGCCAATTGAGAAGCTCATAACGCTCTTAAAAGTGATTTGATTGAACATATTTGACAAGAATTCGGCAATCGTACTTAATTATGTAATTTACATCTTCTGTATTTGTAATTTTCTCATTTAAGCATCTATTTGTATTTTAATTTATTTCTTTTAAATTTTGTATTGCAACTTTTGTAATCTTAATTTTTTTACTTTATTATTTTTTTCTTGTAATAATTACATAATATTCATTGTCGTATATTTATTATAATTTATATAAAAAAAAATGATAATAGATAATATGTGGATGAGAAAAAAATCAATTGTTTATTCGGTAGCTCAAGTTGTAGTGGGTTGTGAGTGTGGGTAAGCAAATATTTAATTGAGTTGGTTGGGTGTGGATGAGAAAAAAATTAATTATTTATTCTGTGACCTAAGTTGGGGTGAGTTACGGGTGTAGATATTCTAAGCGTATGGTGGTCATTAACATGTTTAACAATTATTCACGCCACATCAGTTGCGTCAATTGTTCCTCCCAGTCCAACCTCCAAAATAGCAACATCCTGCATGGAATAAGAACTAATTGAATGAACATGATTTATAAAAAGGCAAATTATCTCATAGTCTTTGGTATTTGGTCATTCTCTCCTTAGAGTTCCTTCATTTTAAAAATTGATTTTACTGTCCCCTGATTTTGGTTTTATCAACCCTCGGGTCCCTGCGCCAATAAAGTGACGTCATCGACTCTTTTTTTTCATTTTTGGTCATGAAAATGACCAAAATACTCTTTATTTGTCTGATGAAATCTCAACCTCCTCAACGTATCAGAAAGTTTGACAAATAAAAAAGTCGATCCCGCGAATTTGTTTATAATGACCTACAGCCAACACATTATCAAGAAAGCAGACTTGGGAGAGACAACATTACCTTTAACTTATGGTAACACCACCAGAAGTATGCCAGAAATTTCTCGTTGCATATATCTTCACTGAGCCATAAAGCACAACAATCAGAATAGCCATGTTTACAGCCAAAGGGAGCAAATTTGGACATGGCTTGTTAATATTTTGCAGAAGCAAATTTTAAGCGATCTGCTAAATATGAAGAACCGATCGTCCAATCCAAGTACAACCACACTTGTCCACACTGGTAAGCAAGTATGCCATGAATAACTAACCCGTCCAAGCGAAACCTTTCCCAGACATCAATGAGGTGAGGAGAAGTGAAGAGTCCGGTGCGGAACTGTAACATACCTGGACTAGATTGGAAGAAATGACTAGTTGTAGGACCATTATGCACTTGATCATATTAGATATAAATAGTATTACAGACAGACTATGGGGATAGTTTTGACATTGGTAATCAAACACTAGTGAGTTACGTCTCCTTCTTCTTTCTCCTTCTATCTCTCATTTTCTTTTCCCCAATTCTATCTTTAAACCCTAATTCTACAATTAGGTTCGTTACATGGTATCAGAGCCATAAATCCTCGGGTTTTTGGCTATTGACACATTGGAAAGCATAGAGATGTTTCACCGGAATCGTCAAGAGGCTATTAGGGCAACTGGGTCGAGTCGCGGGAACGAACTACATACCTTCAGTCGCTGAGAAGAACCAGCGGAGGAACGGAGGTCACCACTTCGTCTCGGAAATCCAGGAGAACAAGGTAAATATTTTCTTATCTCAAAGTGGTTTTCCTCGTCTCCCTTCTTTTTCGAGTGTCAATCCGGAAGATTGGATTGACGGTTGTGAGGAGTATTTCGATGTTTACCAATCTGTGGAGGTCTAGTCTAGTGGCTGATTTGTTGGTCGGTAAGGCGAAAGAGTGGTTTTCGAGTGGCAACGAAGAGGCTTATTGGGATGAATTTACGGATGCTTTGTGTGAGCGGTTTGAAGACGATGACGTGAATGTTGATGAATCAGTGGGTTGTGAATCAAAACTGAGGTTAATGTCCAAGATTTTGACGTTGATGGAGTCTTGTTGGTCAAGCCGAATTCTTGTAGTCTTGTTAAGGGTTTATGTGGATCGGAAGATGAATTCAAACAAGAATTTAGTTCTGAAATTGCTATGAAATTAGAGGTGGTTCAGGAAGTGGGTCAAAAATATGAGGATTCTTGTTTCAACATGGATTTGCATCATAACAGAAAAGATGAGATATTTGGGATAATGATCTTTGATCGAGGAAAAAGAATTACCAAGTTACTTAGATGTGATGCTGCAATTATATACAAGCTTCAATTTGGGATGGTCTTATGTGCAGCACACTTGCCAATTATCGCCAATATGCATAAGAATAGAGTGTTGGAGATGGTATTTTTGTCGTGGATCTGTAACATTTTTAATGATCAGCTAGAGGTTGATGAACAGCAAAAGTTCAAGTTCTCTCATTTCAGCACTTGGTTTCAGCTTTGGAACCAAAGATCGTGGGAGGCTCTTTATGTTTCTAGGAAGGATGTCAGTGATTTTGGGTTGTTCAAGACTACCAGTTTGTGCAGGTCACTTCAAGCTATGGGTGTAAGTCGATAGGAACAAGATTACTTCAGCTGGTGTTTATGATTTGATCTTCAATTCTGGAAAAGTGACAAGCAATGAGCTTTTTCTTGACACGTTTCTAGTTGCAGCAAAGGAGTTGGTTTCTGGTCTTAAAAATACAATGAGGGAACTATCTTTTGTTCTTCATGATTGGTCCCAGATTGGTTCTTTGGGAGATGTGCAAAAATTGGGCCAAGTGTCTTACAATAATTTGAGATCCATGAGGAAGCACGATAACAAGGCTCATCTGGAAATGATTGAATGTGTAAACCATGGCATTTTACATATCATACTTATGCTTATTGGGTTGACATGTTCTCACATTGAGTATGAGATTGAGAATGCGAGGGAACATATGTGTTGTCCAGGCTAGAAATATGGAAAAATAAGGTTAGATGTGCTAAAGAATTCTTTCAGAAAGATGTTGAGTTGTATCAGTTTACAGCCTTATTTGCAGCTCAGTTGGGTGGCAAAAATCCTGTGGGAAAAGATGAGCAAGGAAAATCTGAAGATGGTCCTAGTTATCTTGATCTTGATACTCTTCCTGACTTTGCAGGCAACTTGAATATTGAATCCATTGAAGGAAAACAAGGGGTTAATCAATCTATTGCTTCCGCTAGTGTTAGAGTATATAGTGCAACAAGATGGTCTATGAGAGGGGCACTACAGTTAGCTGTTCGTGCTGGCAGTTTTGTGCTGGCAGATGGTGCATGGAATTCTTGGTTGAAAACTGTTTGTGCTGGTGGTTTCGTGCTGGAAGATGGTACATTGCAAGCCAAAATGTTGCAGGGAATGGAAGGGCATGACACATTTGTTTTTGGCTGTGCATATGAAGAGGGTTGTGTAATGCCTACAGAATATCACATTGATCTACTACTTTCTGTCCTGAATTCTCATCCATGGAAGAACGTAGTGGATGCGCTCCTCATTTCCTTGGCTGGCCATTGCTTATTTGTGCTCAAAGTGAAGTTGGTTAACGATGAGGTTCATGATCCACAAGTTGGTGTTGGTTTGTTGGATCTGCAATTTTCGCAGATCTGCTATTCGTTGTAGGACGAAATATTGCAGCAGGTCTAAGAACTCCTTCAGGTCCACAAGTTGTTGCAAATTCTTCTTTTCCTCTTTGATCGCAGCTAGTGGAAGAGTCTACAGATTCATCACCTGCTACATTGTTGCAGCAATGTGTTTTGCTTCTCGGATGCAATCTTTATTCTGCTACAGTTCAAAGAGAGTTTATGGGGCATTGGAGATTAAAGGCTCGGCTTGACATTCCTCTGAAATTTCTTGCCTTGAACCTTGAGGACAAGGTTCTTTTGAAGGGGGAAGCTGTAACATACCTGGACTAGATTGAAAGAAATGGCTAGTTGTAGGACCATTATGCACTTGACCATTCTGCCGCAGTTCCGGAGTATGGATTCCGTAAATGTGCATGTTCATCCCTACACTCAAAGATCAAGCAAAATAATCAGCCATTAAGTAGAACTAAACACATCCAACCAAAATCGCAATTCCCATTGCGATCAGTTTTGGAATCAAAATACAACAAGGAAATCTCATGAAAAAGACAGCGCCCACAAGATCGCAAATTTTTCTTTCGACATTTACTAATAGTAAAATTATAACTTTAAAAAAAGGGAAAGCTCATGAAACAAATTATGAAATTTGGAGTAAATAAAAATGTACCTTTCCTTTAGTCCCTGCCACGTGGATAATCTTCATCTTCTCCACCGCCTCATCAAGTTCCAGAATCTGCGAATCCAACACAACCAATACCTAGCTCAACATTTCATCTTCTCCTTCCTCACATCTTATTATTTTACTTTGATTAGTCATTTAATTGCTCGTGCCGTGACTCGAATCTAAATTAGTCGGTTCTCGTGGATATAATATCTTATGTATTATACTAGTTTATTATCTTGAGGTAATCGAAAAGCAAATCGAAACGGTCGCCCTTGTTGCTCTTATCACCGCGGCTGCGTTTCGTGATCAGCGACGACAGGGCGGTCCATGGCCTCGTCGTACGGCGCCGTCGCGCCGTTTTCCCCTTGCGCCATGTTGCTGTCGCGTACTGTTACTCTTCTCGCCTTTTTTTTTTTTGAGAATCACTTTTGTTTTTCTTGGGAAGAGAAGGAGAAGACGGAACAACTCTAGCGCCGCGCCTTCGAGGATGCTAGAGATGGGAACTACAATTGCTAATAAATTAATTTTAAATTTGAGAAACCAAATTCATTAAAATTTCAAATTAATTTGTCAAATGAAATTAAAATATTCTTGTAACTCTAAAACGGTGCAGAAATGTTAAATATTTAGAAAAAGCTTACTGGTGTCCGAATTAGTATTAGTGACCTCCCAAAATAAAAGTTTAGTACTAGTGGGTTAGACCAAAAATCTAACTACTAACTAAGTACAGTACTCTTTACCAAAAAATAATAATAATAAGTACAGTACTACTTTATACATGATTGGCTTGTTAATAAAGAATTAGTGAAATAGGAGATCAACGGACATCTCGTCTGGGTGGTGTAGTCGGTTATCACGCTAGTCTCACACACTAGAGGCCCCCGGGTCGATCCCGGGCTCAGACACTTTCCTCTTAATCATATTTATTTTTAACGCCTTTTCGGCCTTGCACCTTATTTTTGCATTCCAAAACGGCGACGTTTGCTTTGAGTTTTTCTCTCAAAATAAGTAATTTTATAAGAACACTTAAGATAATAGATAATTCTCAAAATCATTATATCTAGCCAAAAATTGTAAGATAACATTTAAGTGGTTTTTTCATACTGATAATTTTATTATTAAAATTTTTTTATACTTATAAATTTTCGAAATGAGTAATTTTTTAAGTAATTTATCCGTCGTCATCGTATCAGTACCTCAAACAACCGAAATCTTTCCAAATTAGTGACGCCGAAATATCCGACTAAAAAACACAACCTTAAAAGCTTTTTCTCTTAGTCAACTAATGTTGACCGGATTGGTCATTGTATAAATCAATTAGATTTCACGAAAATTTTAAGAACTAGAAAATAAATTGCGTAGGATCCATTACAAATCTTAAAAATTATAAAATTTTAATTGTCAGATGTATAAAATAATATATATTAAATTAAAATTACTGTTATTTCCGCCTTGTAATTGCTTGCACGCTAGTTTCCCGTTGCCCATTTTTTTTATAAGCACAATTTTATTAATCAGATTTCTTTTCCCGAGGGTGCGACTAAGTTTTCAGTTTCCGATAAAAATTATTCTCCAACTACAAACGCTAATTAAATCCTGAGGTAATTATTGACATAATTCTCCATTACCCGACATGACGGAGTCTGCATTATTTTAATTAGTGATTGTAAGCACATATCGCCTTAAAAATAAGGCATGAAAATACATAGCTAAAAACAAAGATACCGAATTCTAATGCATCAAAAGAGAAAATTATGCAAAATAGAAAAATATCGTAGAATCATGAATCACACTCCCAGTCGGACTCCCAGTCCAACTTGAGACAAATAGCTTCATGAGATTGAGCAAAATATGGATCATAACGACGACGCTGAGCTTCAATCTCCTTAGAGCTCATTTCATGAACGTCTTTCAAGTAGTGACGCCAACACTTGAAGCTGTTGCCAGTGCAACAGTCTAGTGTTGCTTTGAGCTCCTTGCGAAACAACTGCAGACAAATCAAGCAATTAAATAGTTATTGGGTTTGATAGTAAGGCAAAAGGGGACAAGATAAAATCAAATTATCTAAATCATTCTTAATTTTTCCACTATCCACCTAAAATAAGTTAAATAACCAAACTCTGGCTTACATAAAGTTGCTAGAGTATGAATAACGTATAGGAAAATTTTATCTCATACAACTCAAACAAAATTACCCAAATAATAGTTAAAACAGATAGATACATGGAATATAAATTTTGTATTCTTAATCCTTTATAGATATATAATTCTAAAATGCAACAATCTTCTCTAAAGATGACTAGAGTAAGGACGCCCAACTTTGTTCTCAATTCTGAAACTCTTGTTACGGTGTTACCAATATAAAAGATAGTCACTCATATCCAATAATTCTCGACCACAAATATAATAATTTCACCCATAAAAAAAAGAGAAACGAACAAGATATCAAGTCCTTACCTCAAGATGCTTTGGTCTTGTAGTTTTACTTCCGAGGAATAAAAACTTGGGACGATAATTCCAAAACAGGCTTGTCGCTAGAGCTGAAAAGCTAATTGGGCATGATGAATCCACATCTACCATCAAATGGTCAAGCATTTTTGGATCCTCAAAATTTTGCAGACCCATTTGTTCGCACTTCTGAAAAATAAAGGATTTTAGCCCGTAAACTCAATGATACAAAATGATACGAACCCTCAAACGTGCATATTACCTACCTTGGTATACAGAGCGCAGCACTTGATGTAGAGGATCTGGCACGTAGGCAGCTTGCGAAGCATTTCACTTAGGTTATTAAACAACCAACAACGAATAGGATACCAATTCAAACTGCTAAAATAAATCCGACGCAAGTTGGGTGCATCAATTTCGACAGACTCCGGGGATTCGTCGAAATCCCAGTTGATCACTCGCATTGAACGTGACCGAACTTTCAACTTCTTGAGAAATCTTGAACGCAGATGCAGGGACTCGAGCATTGGAAGATTTGGAATAACATCACGGAGAAATTCCTCAAGAGCAGGGGTTGAGCCACTCGTTATACCAAGAAATCTCAAGTTTGTCGTTGCAGTTAATCGGAAGGGAAAAAATTGGGGAGTCCGAAGAGTAACTCTTTCGAGCCTCGGCGCCTCTACATCGTATGCCATCTGATCACAAGTAGAGTGCCTAATATTGATACACTTCACATTATGATGATTAATGGTACGTTTCGATTCCCAACCTCCATTAACATTATTAGTTAACAAAAGCTCCTCGAGATTAGGCCATTTGGAGACGATGTAATGAAGCTGTTCTTCGCTGACTTCTACACTTGAGAGATCAAGTCGTTTAAGCCAAACCAAAGATATTGGAATGCCGAACAATCCATCCGGAAACTTTATGTTAAATTCTAATCTCAAAGCTTTCAAAGACTTGGCTTCGAAAGCACTCATTGGGAAGCTGAGACCATCTTTTTTTTCCCACCCACATAGGAGGGAAATCTCCTCCACGGAACTATTTATTGCCACCTTCAACCACCTATCAACTATCTGATCCTTGTCTTCCCCGGAGTTCATTAGTCGAAGCTCGAACGTTTTGATGCGTACCTTGTCTTCATGCAAACTTTTCATGAAGCCGTCAAAGTAGCTCTTGAACGTTGTCCCATCATCATCATGCCCTTTGGACCATGACCTTTTCGTCGCTTCGAATTTCCATTCATCCAAACACAAGGTTGGGATCAGAGAATAGGGTATTCTGCACCACCGTTTGGATAGAATCTTGGTCCTGACAATCTCTTTCGCTGTCGACAAATATGAAAGTATATAATGGAGTCGGGTAACTCAGATAACCCGTCCCTATCATCCATACCTGATAAACTGGTGTTATGATTTTTCCGTGAGGGATTGATGAGGTAAAGAGCGGAGAAAGTTTCAAATAAAACCCTAGTGAGAAAACCCTAATTATTTTTCCCAACCACAGTTCTACTTGAGGTAGGTTCGTGAGTCTGGTGTCTTCATGATTTTGTAATAATTATAAGGACCCAAACCCGCAGCACCGGTCCAAATAAATACGGCCCAAACCAATAAGAAGTCCAACAATCTAGTATGCAGCAACTGTAAGTGTAATTGGAATTTAATTTCAATAAAATTATGCGCTTTCCGAAAAAATTGGTACTTCAAAAAAATAAGATAACATGGCAAGCGTTGCGAAGTAATTTAACCCGCTAGCTTATTTCGTAAGCAACCATTTCGAAATACTAAAGAGACAACAAATACTTGAATTTCATCATCAATAAATTATTAAAGTTGCTCGATTTCAATCAAGTATGCCATGCCATGCCATGCGCAACTCTTGTTCATGCAATGATTCATCCTTTTGGTTCATCTTTGTTTAGCTATGTTGATACAAGGTTGTATTTATAAATACATGGAATTACTTTAACCCTAGTTTTGGTTAAGGTGTGCAAAGGTTAAATGTTATTCGATAAATTTGTAAAATTTTTATAATCGGGGAGTTCTGGATCATGATATTGATAATTGGGATTGAAATTGGTAGGAAGTTTTAGATAAATTCGATAAATATCGTAAAATTTTGATAAATATTGATATGTTATCAAAATACAACCCTCCCTCCCTGGACAGACAGGCCACTGTCTCGAGAAGTACTGTGTCCCTTTCGTAGTAGGTACTTTGGTGATCTTTTGCCTCACTTTGTTTCTTATGATAATTCGATATGAGCTTTTATTTTGTATGTTACGAATTTCAAAGATTTATAGGTGATCCGAGACTATTTTTTTTCTAAATTTTTTTATCACTAGTATTACAAATACTTACTAAATAATTAATACAGGTTTATATATATATGAATAATGGATGACCTTCATTGATATATATATGAATAATGGATGACCTTCATTGATTGTAAGGTATTCGTAATAAATATTTAATATAATTTTATTTTTGAGAATTGAACAATAACTGAAGATGAATTGGGCTAAAGCGATTACATATCTCAGCCAATTAAAGCTCTTCGGACACGTAAAATCCATCTGCCACACAAAAAGAAGAAGAAAAAATGAGTTAAAAAGCGAGGAGTATGAAATCTGAAAGCAATGCAACAAGAAACTGGACATACGAAGAGAGCAGCTTCGTGTGTCCAAGTACATCAGAAACAAGAAGAAAATATATTGCATTACAGCACCTGAATCAAAGAGTTTGCGTCACGTGAAAATGGGTAATTGAGAGAATAATCTGAAATTCGATTACACATTTATTTATACTAACAATTTTAACAAATCAACAACTAACTTTTTTTTGGGTAGAAAAATCAACAAAACTAACTAGCTACATCTTAGTTTGCACGTTGAACCAACACCAAGCTTGGTAGGTGTTGTCGTGGCAATTGGATCGAAAGATCCAAATCGCAAATCACGGAGGGAGACGTGGATTGGTACACACCCGTAATGCGGAGGAATCTTTTGGTGAGTTGCTGGCAAAGCTGTTGGAGTCCATCGACGTTGTTGCTACCTCCGGGATTGTTGGGATCACACCCCCGCAAGTTAGAATGCGAGGAAGAGAGTAAACGTCGAGCATACCCAACTTGGACATCAAGAACTTCAGCCGATTTGCGGACAACGCCTTTGTGAAGATATCCGCAAGTTGATATTTAGTGCTGACATGAAATGTCTAGCAAAGGCAGCATGTATGATCGACAAATATGTTGGCCTGTGCTTTTGCTTCTTCATCTCTTTCACAAGGCCAATGGCACGATCCATGTTTCCCATTTCCAGAGCCTTAGAAACTTTGCCAGTCTGAAAACAAGTCACACGTTATTTGAGTCAAGAGTTATCCCAGAAAAATGAAAACCAGAGGCCCCGAGAAGCTAAAATAATTTTGTTAGGGGTACTTGAACCAAACAGAAGATGTTTTCATCTCCCATCTGTGGTTAAAACAAGATACTAAACTTTTGTTAGGTACTAAAGTGTTTATTCCATTGGGGCACTTCACCAGGAAGGTGTAGAGAAACAATTTTTATCTGAGAGAAAGCAAACATGATGGACGACATTCTACTATTATGAGAATAAAGTAGCAGGCACAAAGACAGACTAAACCAGTTTTATGAGAATCCGCATCAACACTGGGAGAGTACCTCACCAGAAACATCTAATTTATAGCCAAACAATTTTTTTGTTACTTTCCTAGCAGTACCCGGATTATCAGGAGACCAGAGTTAAAACATAGTTGCAAAGGAGAATTCCACTTTTAAAGCCAAGATAACTGCAAGACATAGCAACACACGAACACCAGTGCTTATTACATGTCCTAACTGGTGGAGAAGGGAACCTGTACGGAGCACGCTAAGACTGGATCATCCAATCAACTACTTCTTTTACCTTGAGTCTTTCGAAAATGACCAGGCATTTCTTCTCGTTTCCAATCATCGTGTAACCATCCATCATTGTATGATATACTTGAACAGGAGCATCTGTACCTTCTTCATCTTCTTCCATCTCCCTCACCAAAGCTTCAGCAGCCTTATCCATATTTCTTGTTTGACTACAGTTCGAGAGGAAAGGAGTGAAGATTATAGGACTGCAACAAGTTCCATATAGCCAAGAAACAATTCAGAAAGAAAAAAACATGCTCTGTTTGTCTCTGGCCTCCTTAAAGCAGTTATCTGCAGCTCTGCAACCAAGATTTAGTAACCAGATTTAGGATATTTTGCAATGAAGAAAAAGATAACAATGAACAAAAAATTCCCCAAGATTTAGTCACCAGATTTTTTTTTTAACGTGAATACTGGATTTATCTAACTACAATTCATATCAGAAATAACATTGTGCATAAAGCAGACCCTCGTCATGCCTTTCTGTTTGTCAGATTTTTTTTTAAACCCAAAAAAGCATCCATCGTAGCTATAACAAGTGGGGAACTAAAACAATGACACACAGCTCATAAAGAAAAAGGGACCGACCAGGATCCTATTATGTTTAACTTTCAAAGAGAAAAGAAGAAAGAATTCTAATTTCTAACTTGTGTCGACATGTGAGGACGGTGCAATCCCCCTTGCTTCTGATGTGCTCGGTGCACATCATCTCGTCTTGCATAGTAGCTCACCATTAATCTAAACTTCCTTCTCGTGAGAATTTCACATCGGTTAAAACACGAGTAGGAGACAAGTTTATATGTATGAAAAATCCACCAATCCATAGCCTTAAAGTTTTGGGTTGGACATGAAAATTCTCTTAACACACAACACACATGAAACAACCATGAAAACTAATTTCACCATATAAGGAATTTGAAAGTGACCAACACTTGACGAGTAAAATAGACATGAAAACACATCAACGAAACGAAAAGGATCCATCCTAGCAGCATGCATATTAGCTTCTATCGGACAAGTGTAATTCCTATTGAAATACAAATACTTGACCGAGTCTTGGGCCTCTTGGCCTTCTTAATGCTTTCAAAAGCAGTAACAACCGCCTGCCAATCCTCTCCAGCACCTTCCTGAATGCCTTGCTCGAACTGTCCCTCTCTTCATGCCACTTAGTCCGAAAATAACGAACTCGAACCCAATATTCCTATCAGTCTCGAAAGGAATTGGGGCGGCGAGGGAGTGAGAGGGGGAAAGGTGATGGTGGACTGGTGAAGAGTGAGAGTAGTTTATCCGTAGAGAGGGGTAGGGCTAGTCTATGATTGTGTGTGAGATTAGCACATTATTGTAATCACTTGATTCAAGTAAACAAAATTACTTTTTTTCAAAATCTCTGGTATTAAAATTCTATTAAAAGTTTTTCTCTTTTTTTTTTTAAATATTCGTGGGATTTGAATTTAAGATTTTTTTAAAGTTAATCCATGTTTCCTAATACTCGTACCAACTTGCATCGACCACAAAAAAGTTATTAGTTAAATTCGAACTTTATAAAATGCACAGTGCTAAATAATTGTTAAAATTATTTTGCAACCATTTAAAAATTATATTAATCGACTCAATTAAAATTGGATTAATTAACTTAGTAGATATCCGATTATCCAAATAATTTCAATAAAAAATAATCATTTCTTTTTCTAGAAGAAATTGAATAGCTAAAATTAATGTCAGTCTCGATGAGGTTTTTGTAGGTTTGAGGTATATTTAGCTTGTTAAGAAATTTATATTTTATTTGAATCCCATGTTTGGTTAATTAAAGATAATATTTCCAGAAATAGAGTATAAACGAACTCTAAATTCCTATACACTTATAGAAATTTTATGCATGATTTTTAAGTAAAATTTTATTTGACCTTACTATAATTATAAATTTTTGTAATTTTTGTACGTCAACTAGGGTTAATTTTTAATCTTCCCGAACTGGCGAAACAGCTCCAAAAGCTCGGGCTTTTTCACCCAACTAGGCCAGGAAAATCTGGCGGAACTCACCAACTACCACCTCCTCCTCCCGTGGCTCCAAATCGGGAGGACTCCAAATCTCTCTCTTCACTCAGTACTTCAACCGGAAGAGGAGGAGGAGGAGGAGCGGAGAGAGCTTATTAGAGAGGCTGGTCAGAGAATTGGGGTTCGGAAACTTGGGAGTGAGGAGGATCTTAAGAGGGTTTAACGGTGGGAGCAAGTGGGGTGGTGTTGTTGGTGGGTTGAAGCAGGGGCGGAGGGACCTAAACATTGCCCCCACTTAATTTTTTTTAAGTTTGATAACTAGGTATATTTTTTAATGTATGTCCCCATTAAAATTAGAAATTGAACTTAATAAAAAATTAATAAACCTAAAAAATAAAATCAGAATGACCCATTACCGATTTATGATATGCTAGTCGGGCCAAAAAAATTATATTGCCCACACTCTCCAAATTTTCTGACTCCGCCCCTGGATTGAAGGGAACTGGGGCACCGAGGGGAGTGAGAGGGGGAAGGTGATGGTGGACTGGTGGAGAGTGAGAGTGAGAGTGAGTGTATTTTATCCGGGAAGGGCTAAGGGGTTTTTTTTCCAAAATATGTAAAAAAAAGCATAGATATATTCGTTAAATAGACAAAAACTTAATCTATTTTTAAAATAAATAAAAAATAATAAAAAATAAAAAATTCGACTAATAGTTGGGTCGACTAGATCTCTGCACCATTGTCTATGGAAAAAATATAAAAGTCGACCCAACATAAGGTCGACTACCAAAAAAGTAAAAGTTCTTTAGTACCATGTGGTATGGCCCAAAATTACTTTATCCTGTGGTAAAAAACTGACCAATCGATTCATACTTATTCCAATTAACATCAAAAAGTCCACGGGCAGCCTGCCCGAACCCTTCTCGACCTGGCCATACACTGCCCTGCCACCATGGACATCATTTATCCTCTCTCTCTCTCTCTCTCTCTCTCTCTCCCCTTCCTCTCTCTTCTTCTTCTTCTATGAAATTCATAATTATCGCAGTTCCGATCGTAAGAGGAGACCTGCGGACATCGGGGAGGACCGACTCCTCTCTCAGCGACTGACTCGTACAAGAGGACCGCCACTTTGTGAGGCTCGACACCGGGAGGATCGCGGTCACCGGCGGCGGGGAGGAAGAAGAGGAAGAGACGGTAGAAGTGTAGCGTTGTTTCGCTTGATTATTCTGGGTACTCCTCAAGGTAGCATGAAGATGAATCGGGCTGGCGAAGACCAACTCGTCACAGTTGCCATCGCCGACGGAGATGAACCCGTCGTCGTTGCCGTTGCCGTTGCGAACATTGACAGAAATCTTGATGTCGCTGTTGCCATGGGTGCGTGCCGGGCCGGCGAAGATCAATCAGTCGCCGTTGCCATCGCCAACTGAGATGAATCCATCGTCGTTGCCGTCACTGTCGCCATTACTATCATCGACAGAGATCTTGCCATCATCGATGGAGATCTTGCCGTCGCCGTTGCCTCGTTGGCTGAGTTGTTTATTTTCGAGGGAACATGTTCTGGAGGGAGCGCTAGTGGGATGGCAATGACGAGCCCCTTTGCGGCCAAGTTCAAGTTCTTGTTGTTGGCGACTCAGGTAAACTCTTGGGTTGGGGGGTTCCCTCAGATTGGTTTGGTTCTAGTTGTTGTACCATCTTTAGCAGAAGAGGGTGGTATCATGACGATTTGCAAAAAGAAGAAGAAGAAGGAGGAGGAGAGAGAAAGAGAAGAGAGGGGAGGGGAGAGGCCACGACATCAAAATTTGGTGACATGGCTGGCCAAGGTGGCCGGGCAGGTCGAGAAAGGTTCGGGCAACTGCCGGTAGATCTTTTTTATGTTAATTAAAATAAGTAGGACTCGATTGGTCAATTTTTTACCACAGGGTACTAAAGTAATTTTGAAATATACCACAAGATATTAAAGTAGACTTTTTTCTGAACTTTTAAAAGGCTCGGGTAACTTTTTAGTTTTTTTTTGGGATAGCAGCTTTTTAGTTGAGTAGGCAATATATGCATAAATCGTAAAATATTGTTTTAAGTAAAATTTGATTCTTAAAAAATGTAAGATAGGACATATATGAATGTTCGCTTCATTTCGGATAGATAATAACCAAGTTATAAAAGTGTCAAAAAAAATTTAAAAATTAGTAAAAAGGCGACGACCTAAGAAAAGGTCGACATACCTTCCCTTTTTTCGTTAAATAAAAATTTACTTTGTAAATAGTATTAATATAAAATTTTGTAATTAGGTTGTTTAAATTTTGTTTTATGTATAATTTAATTTCCTAGAAAATATAAGAACAGACTTGAAATTTTTATATTCGAAAGTTCGCTCCATTTCGAATAAATAATGATCAAGTTATAGACTTTTAAAATTGTTAAAAATTAAAAAATTAGTAAAGAAGGTGACGACCTAAAAATAGGTCGACTCACTTTTTTCCTTTTTAATTTTTTTTCTAAAAATTTAAGAGTTGATAAGTTGTTGCCCGATATAAATAAATAATGATCAAATTATCATGTATTTTAACTATGTTACAGACAAAATTTCTTGTTTTATCTTTTTTAACATTTCTAATTATACAAATTAAAATAATATTAACTCATTTGGATAATATTGAAACTACTTATATCAAACAAACAAGGGAAAAGTCCACTTTCGTACCCTGTGGTATCGACCAAAATCACTTTAGTACCCTGTGGTAAAAAACCGATCAATCGAGTCATACTTATTCCAATTAACATCAAAAAGGGCCTCGGGCAGCTGCCCGGAGCTGCCCGAACCTACCCGCCCGCTGCCCGGGCCACGTGGTCAGCCACGTCACCAATTTTGGTGACGTGGCGCCACGTCACCAAGAGCTCCTCCTCCGATTTTCCTCCTCCTCCTCCTCCTCCTCCTCCTCCTCCTCCTCCGCCTCCTCCTCCTCCGCGTTCCTCCTCCTCCTCTCCTCCTCCTCCTCCTCCTCCCCTCCTCCTCCTCCTCCTCCTCCCCGCATCCCCCTCCTCCTCCTCCTCCTCCGCCTCCTCCTCCTCCGCGTTCCTCCTCCTCCTCCTCCTCCCCTCCTCCTCCTCCTCCTCCTCCTCTCCTCCTCCTCCCCGCATCCCCCTCCTCCTCCTCCTCCTCCTCCTCCTCCTCCCCGCGTCCCCCTCCTCCTCCTCCTCCTCCTCCTCCCCGCCTCCTCCTCCTCCTCTTGGTGACGTGGCGCCACGTCACCAAAATTGGTGACGTGGCTGACCACGTGGCCCGGGCAGCGGGCGGGTAGGTTCGGGCAGCTCCGGGCAACTGCCCGAGGCCCTTTTTGATGTTAATTGGAATAAGTATGACTCGATTGATCGGTTTTTTACCACAGGGTACTAAAGTGATTTTGGTCGATACCACAGGGTACGAAAGTGGACTTTTCCCAACAAACAATGTACCCAATGTATACATGTATAGTGGTCGGAAAATAAGCTTAGGAATACTGGGCAGGTTGCCCGAAATCTAACGAGGCAAAAAGTTGACCTAATATTAGGTTCGTCTGCTATATTTTATTAATTTAGATACCATGGTGTGAGGGATGCGATCTAACTTTTGGTAGCCTCCATTATTTTTTATTATTATTAATTCCAGGTGTGAGGTAGAGAGAAGGAGTCACCCAATTATAGGTCGACTCCTTTGTTTTTTTAATTTTTAATTAAATATTTACCTATTTTGAAAATATATTAAATTTTATCTATTTAGAAAATATATTTATATTTTCTGCCTATTTTAGAAAAATTTCCAAAGGCTAATGTATATACGATTGTGTGTGAGAATTGAGATAAGCACATTATTGTAATCACTTGATTCAAGTAAACAAAATAACCTATTCTCAAAATCTCTGGTATTAAAATTCTATTTAAAGTCTCTCTTTTTTTCTTTTTAAATATTCGTGAGATTTGAATTTAAGATTTTTTAAGCTAATCTATGTCTCCTAATACTCGTACCAACTCTCATTGACCACAAAAAGTTATTCTTTCAATTCGAACTTTAGAAATATTTTGCAACCATTTAAAAATCATACCCGATCGAACTGAATTAGTCAACTCAATTAAAATTAGATTAATTGACTTAGTAGATATCCGAATATCCAAAAAATTTCAATTAAAAATTAATCATTTCTTTTTCTAGAAGAAACTGAGTAGATAAAATTAACGCGAGTCTCGATCAGATTTTTGTAGGAGAAATTTTAGGATATATTTAGCTTGTTAAGAAATTTATATTTTATTTGAATCCCATGTTTGGTTAGTTAAAAATAATATTTCCAGAAAAAGAATATAAACAAACTCTAAATTCCTATACACGTATAGAAATCTTATGCATAATATTTTAGTAAAATTTTATTTGACCTTACTATAATTAATATTTTGGGTGTTGAATAATCTTTTTTTCTTAGATAATTTTATAATTTTTTTAGGTGAACTAGGGATAATTTTTTGCACTTTAAAATGAGTTTAGGGACTTATCAAGAAACTTCAAGGAGTAAACATTAATTTCTTCAAATATCAGGGTTACCCAAAATAAATATCCCAACCCTAGTTCTAAGTCCATAAAAGAAGCCCGTCCACCTATGGATCCATAGCCCACCACCCATTTCCTCCTGTCGCCCAAAATTGAAAAAGCTTTCTTGTTGGCTGAAGCATGCCCACTCATCCTACCACCCATTTCCTAGGGCCGCCCAAAATGTTCTGTTTGAAAAAAAATGGAGGGAGAGGCGAAGATGACAAGGTGTGTTGGCTATTCTTCTTTGATAAATTAGGGCTTAAGGAAAGAACTAGTTAACTAGAGAATTGATTTAAGATTTATTTTTTTGAATTCCAGACCGCAAGACGACGTCGAGGTGTGAAGAACTGGTTCTTTTGCCAACTTTTTAAGATGGAGTAGCACAGATGGCAGCGACACAAATGGGAAAAGGATCACTTTTTAGGTCAATTCTCTGTACTTTCTGCATTGGAGGACTCCTGAGACAAGAAGCTAGCTAAAGCTCAAGATTTTTGGCTCGTATGTGA
This sequence comes from Hypericum androsaemum, assembly GCA_963995505.1. Taxonomy (NCBI): domain Eukaryota; kingdom Viridiplantae; phylum Streptophyta; class Magnoliopsida; order Malpighiales; family Hypericaceae; genus Hypericum; species Hypericum androsaemum. The sequence goes on from OZ023197.1 coordinate 3,423,391, forward strand.
AAATGAGGATGCAAAAGTTCTCCAAGCTTATCGAAAAGCTGGGAGGGCTTTACTTCAGGCTAATGATACATGCAATAAACTTCGCTTCAAAATGGAACAATGCTCAAGTCTCCTCCTTTAAGCTATTACAAATGGCTCAGTTGATATTGGCATGGACTTTCGCCAATTCTCTGGGTTTATTACTACTTCCTCCAAGCAGAGATGTTCCCCTATTAATACACCATAAGTTCCCATTACTGGGTAAGTGTTTAATTTTTCTTTTGGAAATTACAAGTGCTTATTCTTTTATCTAACTGGAGTTACTTATTCTTGAAAACTATATACAGTAAACTGGAAAGCTATATAACTTATATATTTTCATTTATTTTGATTCAGTCTTTTATAATTTTTTTTATAACACTCTGGTGATGCAGGTTAAGTAATGTTAAAGAGCTGGGTCGGGAATACCTGCAAGTTGTAGGAATACCTAGAGATGGACGATGCTTGTTCCGTTCTCTGGTTCTTGGTGCGTGTATGCACGCTGGGAAGCAATCTCCACATGAAGATATTCAAAGAGAACTGGCAGATGAATTGCGTTCTAATGTAATAGTTTTCTCATCTTTATACATGACAAAGTATATATTTCTTACGTTGAAGATACGATCTGTTGGGTTTTTCTTCTTTTAGGGAAAGGACAAAGTGATGTTTATAAATTAGGTATAGAGCTTAAAAGATAATTGCTTCTGATTCGGAGAGAAAAGCTAGTGATACGAGCTCTGTCGTGGCATAGGCAATTGTCAAGTCATCCACAGAATTCACATGCTCAAATTGGGGATGTTTTAATCGGCGATGTTGATAAAAAAACAATTTGCAACCATTCAAAAACATTTTGCAACCATTCAACAATTGTTAGAAATATTTTGCAACAATAATTGTTTGAAACAAAATAATCTATAGATAGGGGAGTAGTTTATCCATAGAGAGGGGAATGGCTAATCTATATATGATTGTGTGTGTGAGATTAGCACATTATTGTAATCACTTGATTTAAGTAAGCAAAATATTTTTTTTTCAAAATCTCTGGTATGAAAATTCTATTTAAAGTCTCTCTCTTTTTCTTTTTAAATATTTGTGAGATTTGAATTTAAGATTTTTCTTAAGCTAATCCATGTCTCCTAATACTCGTACCAACTCTCATCGACCACAAAAAAGTTATTTTTTGAGTTCGAACTTTATAAAATGCACAGTGCTAAATAATTGTTAGAAATATTTTGCAACCATTTAAAAATCATACCCGATCAAACTGAATTAGTCGACTCAATTAAAACTGGATTAATTGACCTAGTAGATATCCGAATATCCAAATAATTTCAATAAAAAATAATCATTTCTTTTTCTAGACGAAACTGAGTAGCTAAAATTAACGTCAGTCTCGATCGGATTTTTGTAGGAGTAATTTTAAGGTATATTTAACTTGTTAAGAAATTTGTATTTTATTTGAATCCCAGTTTGGTTAATTAAAGATAATATTTTCAGAAATAGAGTATAAACAAACTCTAAATTCCTATACACGTATAGAAATCTTATGCATGATTTTTAAGTAAAATTTTATTTGACCTTACTATAATTAATATTTACAAGATTTGGGTGTTGAACAATCTTTTTGTTCTTAGATAATTTTGTAATTTTTTTAGGTGAAATATGGGTAATTTTTGGTACTTTAAAATGAGTATAGGGACTTATCAAGAAACTTAAGGGAATAAATATTAATTTCTTCAAATATCAGGTTACCCTAAAAAATATCTCACCCCTACTTTTGAGCCCATAAAAGAAGCCCACCCACCTATGTATCCATAGCCCACACCCATTTGCTCCTGCAGCCCAAAATTGAAAAAGCTCTCTTATTGGTTGAAGTCTGCCCACACATCCTAAGAAAGAGTAGCACGGATGGCAACGACACGAATGGGGAAAATATCACTTTTCAGGTCAATTACTCTATACTTGCTGCATTGGAGGACTCCTGAGATAAGGAGCTGGCTAAAGCTCAAGATTTTTGGCGCGTATGTGATAATCAGGAAGTAAAAGTGCTCCAAGCTTATCGAAAATGAAACAATGCTCAAGTCTCGTCCTTTCAGATATTACAAATGGCTCGGTTGATATTGGCATAGACTCTGCCAATTCTCTGGGTTTATTACCACATCCTCTAAGCAGAGATGTTCCCCCACTGAATACACCATAACTTCCAATTACCGAGCAAGTGTTTAATCTTTTTTTGGGAAATTACAAGTGTTTAATCTTTTATCTAACTGGAGTTAACTTATTCAGGAAAAATATATACAGTAAACTGGAAAGCTATATAACTTATATATTTTTATTTATTTTGATTCAGTCTTTTGCATTTTTTGAATAACACTCTAGTGATGCAGATTAAGTATTGTTGAAGAACTGGGTTAGGAATACCTGCATGCTGTAGGAATACCTGGAGATGGACGATGCTTGTTCCGTTCTCTGGTTCACGGGGCGTGTATGTGCGCTGGGAAGCAAGCTCTACGTGAAGGTCTTCAAAGAGAACTCGCAGATGAATTGCGTTCTAATGTAATATTTTTCTCATCTTTATACATGACAAAGTAGAGATTTCTTACATTGAAGATAAGGTCTCTTGGATTTTTCTTCTTTTAGGAAAAGGACAAATAGATGTTGATAAATTAGGTCTAGAACTTGAAAGATGATTGCTTTTGATTAGGAGAGAAAAGCTAGTGATACGAGCTCTGTCGTGGCATAGGCAAGTGTTAAGTTATCCAGAGAATTCACATGCTCAAATTTGGGGTGTTTTAATCGGCGATGTTGATAAAAAAATATTTTGCAACCATTCAACAATTGTTATAAACGTTTTGCAACAATAATTGTTAGAAATATTTTGCAACCTTTCAAAAATTATACCCGATTAAATTTAAATTAGTTAACTCAATTAAAATTAGATTAATTGACTTAGTAAATATTTATTTTAATCACATCGAATGGTCCAAACGAAATCTCCTCCGTGGAGATGACTTTTATGTAGTTCCCACTCAATCCAAAACTGAGAAAGGTGAAGGACCGGCCGTTGGCGGATGGAAATGAAAAGTCAACAAATGTCGAATTGCTTACAGCGTGAAGGAAATAACAATAGTTTAAATAAATTATGAGAGTTTTTTATATGTGGAATTACTTCTATCCTGATATTTAATTAGAACTTTGCCAAAAAATAAGTATTAATAAAAAATAGAAATCTAATGCCACGTATAATAATTCTTAAATTCCAGTTCTTATTAAAATTTCAGTTCTTTTATTTTTGGGAACCCAAAGCGCCCATAAAAAGCCCATAAACCCACAATTTCCTCCACTTCTCCTCTTGTCGCCCACGTTTGAAAGAACTCTCTCTCTCTCTCAAGAAACAGCGAGAAGAAAGACAGAGAACATGGAGGAAGACAGAGAGCCGACAAAGAAGATGCGGTTTGTTTCTTTTAGGGAAAGAAGAAAGTTGATAAATTAGGGCTAAAGATGATTGCTTTTGAATTCCATGGGTAATTTTTGTGATTTGCTTGAATGATATTTGTACAATTTACAAATCATCTCAGATGATGGAGAGAATTATTTATACAAGTATGTAGCAGTCGAGAAATAAATGAACCTGGGAACTACCACTTATTCTGACGGCTAGTACAGCTCATCCTAGCATCAAATGAATGAATTAATTGTACAGATGATCACAGGTTGTAACATGAGATAATGCTAACAGCTAGTATAAGTTCCCAATACATATAAGTTAGAAGTGACGAAGATGAGTACTGCAGAAATCTGCAGATGAAGGAACTCAGAATCCCTGCATAATGTTGCTGCAGAAAGTCTGCAGATTGCAGACCATGAAAATCGTTGCCCAGACAACCCAAGACACCATACACGATCCAAGAGACCTTCTTGCAACATTCCATCCGTCAAATGTTTATTACGGCTTCAAGATTCATTCACTCGCATTATATTAGAACTTTCGAGTATTAACACCAAAAGCTTACCTCCTGCATGCATGTGAGACTGCCTCAAAATTTCAATATGAATGTTCCTCATGTCTTCGTGTGCAGATTTCTGGAATGAGTCGAGCGTTTCCTCGAGCGTGTGTTGAAAAAGTTGGCAAAGAGCATAGAATATGCTCCAAGTTATCATCATCTTTTTAAACACCTCATTGCATTAACCAAGACAACCTTTTGTTCTTCAAGAAGCAATCATATCAACTGGCAGAGATGTGAAAAAGGTACAAACAAGCATAAATAGACATACGTTTATGGCTGGAAGGACTGGTTCTGGCCCCATTTGATAATTCGGATCTTGATAACAAGCTGCTGTCAATTTCCATTCTGGTTCTGGCACGAATTTTCGTTGATCGTTGCAACTTGCAAGATACCGGAAGTGTGCCTCCCTGTGTCCGAGATACGAGAAGGGATCCGGGCAGTTCCCCTCCATAATCAGAAAGGAGAAAAGCACCCTTCCGTAAAGCTCTTCATGCGCTTCGAATTCGTCTAAGTTAAAGGCATGCGCTTCACAAAAAGCTCAGTGATTTTGACGAACCACCACGTATTATTGATTATGCCGAGTTGTTTGATGTGCTATTTTTTTTAGCTTGATAAAATTCGTATATCTACTTTTTGATCCGGATTTATTTGCTTTTGGGCATTTGAGTTTTTTAATTAGAGTTAAGAAATTAGGATTGGTTTTTGAAATTTTGCCATGTCATCGCCATTTAGGATCGAAAAAATGACGTGGATATGACGTGGCAATTTTTGGTTGGAAAAATTAACTCTCGTTAAAATTTGTCACCAATAGTGTCATTTTCGGAAATCTCTATCACCTAAAAAAAAAGACAAATCACAGGGTATTATAGTGACAAAGCGTGAAACTACAAGATACTTTAGTAAACTTTTCCCTATTTAATATATATGCATCCAAGTAATATAATGAGAAAAAAGAACATAATTAAAGCGGCACGTTAAGTCTATTATGTCAAACCATTATTGTAAAGACAACTTACATGACTATCGCATTTTTTAATTCAAAAATAACATCACTTTCTCGCAAACAATGTACTCAATTTATGAATTATTTTTTCTATTTCATTTTACCCTCACACAATTTTTTATGTGTTGGCATTTTTAATTTATTAAATATTGTTGAATATAAGTTGGAATCGAAGTAGTACTGGCCAAATATTTTCTTCATCATCGATCACTATTGATCGAGATTTAGCACAAAATCTAAATTAAAAATAAAAAACAACGATATTTCTAGTAGACAAAATAAAATTGTAAAACACAAAATACCACTAGTACTCAGATTTTGATTGATTTAGCATCATCCGGACATTCACTAAGTTGAATAATCTAAATAAAATAGAATCGTAAAATAAGAAATAATACTAATGCTCAGATTTTAGTTGATCTAGTATTAATTATGAACACTAATACTCTATGTTGCTATTAATGATAGCTGGGGTTTAGTTAAGTTAACTCCACGCGCCCAAGCAAGTGAAGGCGGTAACTAGACCGTCAGACATGGATACTATGAAAATTATTCTCTCTCTTTTTTCACTGTAAGAAGAAAAGAAAAAAATAATTACTCTCTCTCTCTCTCTCTAAAACTTCATATAGATTCTATGACATACAACCTAACAAAGCTCTGACCTTCATGCATTCTCACTTGCAAGAAAGAAACTTTATTACCATTTACTTGAACACAACCTTATAAACTGTCAACTTTCATGCAAATCACAAGCAAGAAAGTTTGATGCTCAACAAAATTTTAGTGAACCCCCTAATCTCTCTCCGTTGAGGAAACAAATTATGTTTTAATATAAAAAAATCATATTACTTTAGTGTCCTTCCAAGTAATATAATGAGGAAAAAGAACATAATAAAAGAAGCGCATCAAGTCCATCTATCTATCCATCCATTATATAAAACAAACCCTCGTAAAGACAACTTACACGACTGCCTCATTTTCGATTAAAAGTCAACATCACTTTCTCGCAGACAATGGGCCAAGAAAATTATTTTTAATTTTCGTGAACTCATTTTACGAATTACTTTTGTTATTTCATTTTACCCTCGTAATTGTTGTGTGCATAACTGCATGGGATTTTTTATTTATGAAATATTGTTGAATATAAGATGGAATCAAAGTAATACCAGTCAAATATTTTTTTCATCATCCATCACTATAGATCTAGATTTAACACCAAATCTATACACTACAATAAATCAATCATTAATAAGGCTAGCTAAGTTATTTTTTGAGATTTAACACCAAATCTAAATTAAAAACAAAAGGAAACGATATTTCTAGTAGACAAAATAAAATCGTAAAAGACAAAATAACACTAATAATAAGATTTTAAATGATTTAGTATTATCGAGACATCCACTAAGTCTAATAATCTAAACAAAATAAAATTATAAAACAAGAAATAATAATGATGCTCACTTTTTAATTGGTTTGGTATTAATTGTACTATATGTTGCGATTAATGATAACTAGGATTTAGTTAAGTTAACTACACGCGTCTAAGCAAGTTTAAGCGGCCACTAGACCGTTGGACTTGGACATTAGAAAACCACTCACTTTATCTCTCTTTTTTCATGGTAAGAAGAAGAGAAAAAATAATAACACCCTATCTCTCTCAAAGATAGATAGGGTGTTGTACTTGTTTGGTTTTTTTAGCCTTTTGCAAGTATCTAATGTCGTTGAAGTTTGGCACTTGAAAAAGGAAGTGGCATGATATTGGTAGGGTGTGTTATTCGTATATCATACAATAATAATTTGTAAATCGTACTAATATTATTTACAAATAGTACCAATATCATTTATAAACTCTCAATTCTCTTTTCTAACATGGTATTAGAGCGTATTTAATCTCTGGAATAATGGAAAATACCTCCAATCAAAACCTACCTCAAACTCTGCCACAAATGTCAACCCAATCACAAAACCAACAGCAGACTAGCTCTGTTATACCAAGAAAAATCATTCAAGGGCAGCAATATCCTTTCCGCTATATATCGATCAACCTAGAGTATGGGATTATATATTATATTATTTGTGCGCTTTTCTACTCCGGATGCGTAATTATCCACAGAATTCTGCAAGGCTGTCTAACTAATGGTGATGGATGGAAGCAAAACTTCATCTGGGGGCTGATCCGTGGTTGGTTGGAGGACCTTTAGATGAAGCTCGTTTTGCACCGGTATTCAACACTTTTACCCCATATTTGCAGACCTACCTTGTTTTATGCTTCTAAAAAGAATTTTACCGTCTTTTGCCCGGTTGACATAATGTATATATAGCTTGAGGATTCACTTTCGACCAAGTATACACACACACACAAAAATCCGCCAAAATATCAGCAAGGAATTGCACTTGTTATTTATTACACCAATTAGTACTCGTAAGTCTAAAAATAACTTACGAAAATACATAAATAAAGACAGATATAAACCAAGTCAACAAATATAGGACAAACCTTATTCCCAAGATACTGAATTCTAATACTTCAAAAGAAGAAAAGCGTAGAATCATGAATCACCACTACCAGTCCAACTTGAGACAAATAGCTTCATGAGCTTTGAAGGATTGAGCATAATAGGGATCATAGCAACAAGGCTCAGCTGCTTCAATCTTCCTAGAGATGATTTCATGAACGTCTTTCAAGTAGTGGCGCCAACACTTGAAGCTATTGCCAGAGCAACAGTTTGTTGCTTTGAGCGCCTCGAGAAAGAACTGCAAACAAATCAAGCGACTTAATTAGACCTCATTACATTCTTTAAAAAAAAATTAGACCTCATTCTTGTAATATTTCTATTACAAGTGGTAAGGGACTTGAATTTACTTAAAAAATTATTGGGTTTTCGACCATGAATACAATAATTTCAGCCCAAAAAAAAAAGAGAAACAAGCAAGACATCAAGTCCTTACCTGAAGATGCTTTGGTCTTATAGTTGTACCTCCGTAATATAAAAACTTGGGACGCCAATGCCATAACATATGTGTCACAATAGCTGAAAAGCTAGTTGGGCATGATGCATCCACATCTAGCATCAAATGTTCTGGCTGCTTCGGTATCCTAGACCTCAAATTTGGATCCTCAAAATCTTCCAGACCAAACTCTTTGCGCTGCAGAAAAATAAAAGATTTTTTAGCCGGTAAACTAAAATTGAACAAGAGCAATTTTAAACCAAATGATACGAACCCCGTGCCAACATGCATATTACCTCGGTATACAGAGAGCACTTGATGTAGAGGATCTGGCACATAGGCAGCTTGCTAAACGTTTCTCCTAGATTACCAAGCCACAGACAACGAATAGGATCCCAATTCAAACTGCTTAAATAAAGCCGGCGCAAGTTGGGTGCATCAATTTCAACAAACTCCGGAGTTGCATCAAAATTCCAGTTGATCACTTGCATTGAACATGACCGAACTTTCAACTTCTTGAGCGATCGTGAATGCAGATGCAGAGTCTCGAGCATGGGAAGATTTGGAATAACATCACAGAGAAATGCCTCCAGAGCGGGGGTGAAACGACTGGTTATATCTAGAAATCTCAAATTCCTCGTTGCAGTTAATCTCAAGGGCCCAAATTGGGGGATCCAGAGGGCCAGTCTTTCAAGCCTTGGCGCCTCTACATCGTATGCCTTCCAATCATTCATACGTTGCCGAATATTAATATACTTCACATTATGATGATTAATGGTAAGTTGCGATTCCCCAACTCCCTTAACATAACTTAACAAGAGCTCCTCGAGCTTAGGGCAGTGGGAGATGATGTAATGGAGCAGTTCTTCGCTGACTAGTACAGATGAGAGATCAAGTCGTTCAAGAGAAATCAAAGATACTGGAATGCCACACAATCCATCCGGAAACTTAATGTTTAATTCTAATCTCAAAGCCTTCAAAGACTTGGCTTCGAAAGCACTCGTTGGGAAGCTGAGACTATCTTTTCCCGACCCGCATAGGAGGGAAATCTCCTCCACGGAACTGTCTATTGCCGCCTTCGTCCACCTATCGACTATATGATACTTGTCTTTCCCGGAGTTGCTAATTAGCCGAAGCTCAAACTTTTTGATGCGTACCTTGTTTTCATGCAAACTTTTCATGAAGCCATCAAAGTAGCTATCGAACGTTGTATCATCATCATGCCCTTTGGACAATGAACTTTTCCTTGCTTCGAATTTCCATTCATCCAAACACACGGTTCGGATAAGAGAGTAGTTTACTCCGCCCCACCGTTTGGACAGTATCTTGGTCCTGACAACCTCGTCCGCGGTTGGCAAATATGAAAGTATACAGTCTATAATAGAGTCGGGTAATTCTGATAACCTGTCCCTATCATCCCGGATTTTCTTCGACTTCTCCATACCTACGAAGAAGAAGAAGAAGAAAAACTGGTGTTATGATATTTATGTGAGGGATTGGTGAAGAGAAGAGTAGAGGGTCTTATATAACTAACTCCCACGGCCTAATATTACCCTTTTCAAATAAAAAAACCCTAGTTAGCTATTTTTCCCAACCACAATTCAATTCTACTTGGGGTCGGTTCGTAAGTCAGTCTGTCTGTCTGTCTTGATGATTTTGTTATAATTAATTAATTAATTGTTTTAAGACCCAAACCCACAGCGCCTTCCTTCGGCCCAAACCCAGTAAGAAAAGGAATAGAGAGAAATCCTAATTTAGTCGTAATAAATAAAAGGGAAAAGTCCACTTTAGTATCCTGTAGTATCGCCCAAAATCACTTTAGTACCCTGTGGTAAAAAACTGACCAATCGAGTCATACTTATTCCAATTAACATCAAAAAGGTCCTCGGGCAGTTGCCCGGAGCTGCCCGGACTACGTGGCCAGCCACGTCACCAAAACTTGATGACATGGCGCCACGTGGAGGAGGAGGAGGATGAGGAGGAGGAGGATGAGGAGGAGGACGAGGCGGAGGAGGAGGAGGACGGGAGGAGGAGGAGGAGGAGGACGACGAGGAGGAGGAGGAGGAGGACGAGGACGAGGCGGAGGACGAGGAGGAGGAGGAGGAGGAGGAGGAGGAGGAGGAGGAGAGGAAGAGAGGGAAGAAGATGGATGTCCACGTGGCGCCATGTCATCAAGTTTTGGTGACGTGGCTGGCCACGTAGTCCGGGCAGGGTTCGGGCGGGTCTGGGCAGCTCCGGGCAGCTGCCCAAGGACCTTTTTGATGTTAATTGGAATAAGTATGACTCGATTGGTCAATTTTTTATCACAGGGTACTAAAGTGATTTTGGACGATACCACAGGGTACTAAAGTGGACTTTTCCCTAAATAAAAATAATAATAGGGAAAACGTTAAATGGTTTATATAGGTCTGTCGAGTGGGTCAGTCATGGGATGGAAGAAGCACAAGAGGACAACAGCAGTTGACTAATCAGCAACAATATCGACTCATTGGCCCAACCCAGTACCATCCAATGGGCTTATTATTTGCTGTCCATATATATATATAAATAACCCGGATGCCAAAAAAGACCCGGATACCCTAACACAGGACGGGTCACCTCACGAGATACAAAAGAATGGGTGGATTGCCAATTTTGAATTTACTCCTCGTCTTTGACACAATTAAAAACATTATATTATAATTAGGGAGAAGTCGAGATTAACGAGCACAACCAAAACGAAAGCACGAATAAAATTACAGATAAGAACGACAGCAAATAAACCTAAAACGGAAGCGGAGATAACCATCAGGGGAGGAGGTCGACGGTGACCAACCCCCAGGAAGCACCAGCAAACTCCCCAGGCTGGCAGGAGGAGACGCCAGTCCTTGGAGGGGGGGGCTGCTTGCTCCGGTGGGGCGAATATCTCTCCAGGACCTGGAGCCCCCACTCCGATCTTCTTCCGTGTCGTGCTCCTCGTAACGTCTCCCCACAATAATCTTCTTGACGTTGTTCATGGATATATTAAAGAAAAACCCCGTCAGGTTGACGGGTAGCTTGTGGCTGACAGGATCCTTGCTTTTGACCCACTTGTTATACAAGGCCTGGATGGCATCGGCGACTTCTGTCTCCCTCACATGCTTCAGCTTCTCCAGCCGGTAGCATCGGATTTATTTTAAATTTCACAAAAAACATTGAACTTTAATCGAGAAAGTTGCGACGAGGACCGGCCACCTCAGGAGACACAAACGAATGGGTGGATTGCCAATTTTGAATTTACTCCTCGTCTTTGACACAATTTAATTTTTTAGAGTAAACGTCACATGTTTGTGAAATAAAATTTGGGTAAAGTTTGTCGTGTGATTTGGGTCTTTACAACTTAAATCATTTATGGTTTAATTATTTTCCTAGTCAATTAGCATGTCACGTCAACACGAATTGCCACGTGAATTGACATATGTGCGCACGTGGTTATTGATGTGGCAATTTGATTTTTTAACTATGTATTTAATCAAACTTTTCCGTTAATTTTTTCAATATTTTGAAAAAACTCATATTTCAATTAGTACCTAGTTAAAAATTTGAAATACCACGTTTACAACCACGTGGGCAAAAGTGACAATCTATGTGGTAATTCGGGTTGACGTGGCAAGCTAATATGGGATGGGTTGCCCATGTCACTAAAGTGTCAAAATATCAAAGCTCATGAACTAGTTTGATACGCTACGTACCACCTAAGTCAAAAAGGCGCAAATCACATAACCCAAAATTAAATTTATCCATAAAATTAAACTTGTGTTAAAAACCAAAAAAATAGTAAGTTGTCAAATTGCAAAATCAAATAGTAGTAAAATGTACTAAATTTTTTTTAATCAAATCAGACTGTAACAGATTGGGCCGACATATTGAGTTTATGGGCTGGGGGCAATTGGGAAAGAAATTTAAAAAGCCCATTGCATGCATCCTGAAACGACAGCGTAGCTGCAGCTGGGTTGGACCAGTAGCCACGTTAGCAAGAGACACTCTCCCCCCTCCGCACAATTCAATTCTGTAAGTCTGTTTGTCTGTCTTGATGATTTTGTTATACTTAATTAATTAATTGTTTTAAGACCCAAATCCACTGCGCCTTCGGAGGCATTTAATGCTAGCCATTTTGGAGTTTTGCAGAATAATAATGAAACAATAATTGGTTTCTCCATTAATGTTCCGGAGAATTAGTTTGGAGTTTTGTATCTAAGACCCGAGCCTCCTACCATCATTCATGAGTTTGGTTGTACGAACCTACCTCTCTTTTGAGTTTCATAAGATTTGTATTAGGCCTCAAATTCTCAAGAATTATTTTACATTTTTTACTCCGATCTCACGGAACAAGGGTTTTTTTTTTCAAAATAGGCAAAAAATTTTTAGATATATTCACTAAATAGGCAAAATTTTAATATATTCTCAAAATAGAAAAAAATTTAATAGAAAAATAAAAAAATAGGTGACAACTAGGGGTCGACACACCAATTTAAAACATATAATAATGGAGGCGACCCAACAGTAGGTCGTCTTAATTTCGGTCAATTTGTCCGAACACTATTTTTTTTTCGAGGAGTACTACGAGTTATACATTGAATATGTTATTCGTTTGGTATAAGTTATTCCGATATTATAAATTAATTAAGTTTAATTTAATTTGTATTATTAGAAATCTTAAAAAAAATTAAAATTTAAAAAGTGGAGTTGAGTTTTTTAATTATAAATGGTACCATCTCTAGTAATACCGATAATACTATGACATCTTATCAGTTTGTTATTTTTTGTCTCTGTGGCGAATATGGGGTTCAAAAAATTATCTTGAACCCTATATTTACAACAGAGACAAAATTATTGGACATTGGATTCGCAAAAAAAATTATCTTGAATATCGTATGCCATCCTTGGCGCCTCAACATCGTATGCCATCTTTGGCGCCGCCATCCAAGCTTTCAAACATTGCCGAATATCAATATAATTCACATTATGATGATTAATGGTAAGTTGCAATTCCCCATCTCCCAGAACATCACTTAACAAGAGCTCCTCGAGCTTAGGGCAATAGGAGATGATGTATTGGAATTGGAGCAGTTCAAGCTGACTAGTACAGCTGAGAGATCAAGTCGTTGAAGACAAATCAAAGATACTGGAATGCCACACAATCCATCCATAAACTTAATGTTTAATTCTAATCTCAAAGCCTTCAAAGACTTGGCTTCGAAAGCACTCGTTGGGAAGCTGAGACCATCTTTGTTTTGCGACCCACATAGGAGGGAAATCTCCTCCACGGAACTATCTATTGCCACCTTCATCCACCTATCGACTATATGATCCTTGCCTTTCCCGGAGTTGCTAATTAGCCGAAGCTCAAACTTTTTGATGCGTGCCTTATTTTCATGCAAACTTTTCATGAAGCCATCAAAGTAGCTCTCGAACGTTGTCCCATCATCATGCCCTTTGGACAATGAACTTTTCCTCACTTCGAATTTCCATTCATCCAAACACACGGTTCGAATCAGAGAATAGGGTATTCCGCCCCACCATTTCGATAGTATCTTGGTCCTTATAACCTCCTCCGCGATTGGCAAATATGAAAGTATATGGTCTATAATAGAGTCGGGTGACCATCCCGGATTTTCTTCGACTTCTCCATACCTATGAACCTTCAGAAAAAAGAAGAAGACGATAAACTGGTGTTTTGATATTAATGTGAGGAATTGATGAAGAGAAGAGAAGAGAAGAAAAGAGGGTTCTTATATAACTAACTACCATGGCCTAATATTTACCCTTTTCAAATAAAACCCTAGTTAGTTATTTTTGGTTCGTAAGTCTGTATGTCTTCATGATTTTGTTATAATCAATTATTTTAAGACCCAAACTCACTGCACCTTCGGCCCAAACCAATGTGAAGTCCAACAATCTAGTGCATCTGTAAATGTAAATGTAAATGTAATTTTAATTTTAATAAAATTATGTACCGCCTGTTCAGAGAAATCGCATACAACGAATTCACAATTAGATCTTGGCCGTTGATCGCTTTTGAGACTTTCATCTTATATTGATGGACTAATAGCGTATTATAATTTTTGCCAACAATTTTGATGAATTTGTTAAAATTTCAAATTCACTCCCCGATAAATCGTACCAAATTATGTTCGACATCAATAAACACTTTTTTAAAATTTTCGTGTTTGGTAATAAAAATATCAGTACTTAATAGATGCACACTTCTACGTACAAGGGATCAACACAACTTATCAATACTACTTTGCTCTTCCCGTGAACGTAATCAATTTGCTAAACCACATAAATTATCCTGCATCACATTATTTCCGCTTGGGGTCAATGGACGTGACTTACCGGGTGACGTATCTCACGAACCCCATCCAATAAGAAGTCCAATAAGAAGTCCAACAATCTAGTGTGCAACATTTGTAAATGTAATTGGAATTTTTTGTGAAGGTAAATTCATGACACATGAAGATGCTTCGATCCTTGGAACAACAAAGTCAATAAAGCACAAACCGCCCAGACCCAGCAGAAAAGAAAAGGAAGGGGCCAAAATCAGCATTCCACCACAACAACAATAACCGAAGGTAAAGTAAGAATAAAATATAAAAAAAGGACTAATTTTAATTCTTGCTTTTGTTATCAGAATACAAGAAGATATTACCAAACCCTAGGTGGACATGCCGGCATACGAGAAAGGGGAATTAAATAGAGAGAAACCCTAATTTAGTTGTCGCAATCAGCCCTAATTTAGGGGAAGAACTCCCGATTGATAATAAGACAATGGAGAAAAGGGAGAAATTAGTTACCTTACCGGATTGGGAATAAATATAGGAGATCAGAGGAGAAGGAGCCAGCCCCCTTCGATCCACTACTTTTGTGGGGTTAGGGATTTCCTTCCCTCCCTCCCTTGTTTTTAATTATTGTTGTAATAAAAATAAATAAATAGGGAAAACGTTAAATGGTTTATAATTATTGTTGTAATAAAAATAAATAAATAGGGAAAACTTTAAATGGTTTATAATTATACATGTTGATTCTTATCCTGCGGCCCATCAAAGTTTTTCTTGTGCTTTTTGGTATAGGGCAGACCCGTGGGCCGGATCTTAATTTGGACCAAGAGAGGCCCTCTTATAGAATCAAAAAGAAAATTGAAAAAGATGAACCATGAGAAACAAATAAGAAAAATCATCAATTTAATATTAAAGATCCACCGCTCACACAAACAAAACAATATAAAAAGTAAATATACTTGCCTTGAAAAAATTGAATATAGAAGCTTGAAGATCATTAACCAATCTAAAATACTTATTACCCTAAAATAGGACCCATTATTAACCGATATTGCATACAAAACATATCATGGGCCCAATACTGGTTGACGAAATGGATGAGGTGGTGTGGTTAATGTTCTTTGTCTTGTCATAAAGAGAGAAGAACACGATGGAGTTCTGGATTGGGCCTGAGCTTTAAAGACGATTGCTGCCAGTTTGGAAATGATTAAATTATGTTTTGGTTCAAAGGTTTTGTCTACATTTCAGATCCCCCAGCCGGATATTCACCGGATCTAAAATTCAATAACAATGTCAATACATTTATACAAAACTGTTAGCCGTAGGGTTTGGTCTTCTCGGAAATTCTCGAACTAGCAAGATATTTGGGGTTAAAACAAAATATTATCTCGAAAGATGTTCATTAAACTTGTTTCTTATTTTGACACAACACAGCGGTTGACAGTTTGGTAAAATTCAATACACTTATGTGACACTACAAATATAGAAAACTTTAATTGAACGAGATTTATTGCAGCAGATACATATTAATTGTGAGAATATAAGAAGTCCAAAAATTACACCAAGGTTGCTTAAGAAATAATCAGATATAACAAGTTATCTGATTCTTGAATATATATTATTAAACAAGATAACATCTATGAACAATCCACGCAGAGGTTTTTTTTTTAAGAAATAAATTTATTATAATATTTATGTCGAAACAAGAACTCATAATCTTACAATTTAGAGGTTTTATCTATTAATAATTTGGTAGAATATTTTTTTATAAGTAAAATATTATTACTCCTAAACAAAATTGGTAGAAATTTTTTTCATAGTTACACCATATACTTCAAGTACGATATTTAAGGTACAAGATATAGCTAAAGTATAATTTGGTAGAAGATCACCTTCGTATGGTAGGATTTCGAGAAATATAAGCAAAATTGGGTGGTTATTCCATTTAGAAGAAAACCATAGCCAGTCTCAATTCTCATATATTGTTTTTGTCGATTTCCTTAAGCCTATCTCCTGATTCAGACGGCCGACCGAAACCCAAGTATCTACTACCTATAGCCTTCTGATTTTCTCTTCTACATAATTTCCCCCACGGAACAAAATCAAAATGCCAACAGGTTGCCTTCCTTCACTCGTCCCAACCACCACAATCACGAAATTACAGCGTAGGTATCAAAGTATCGGTTGCCATTTCCAGGGAACCAATTTTTTTAACAAAAATAAAAAATAAAGTTCTCAAATTACTTTATGGAATCCCGACCCTTAAATCTTGCTATGTTTGATGACGATCATAAAGCAGATGCTATAGAGGATACTCTATGTCTTGTGTTTCAACTTTACAAATTGAGACGATCACGTACAAATTTCTACGCGGTCGCATTTTCGATCACGAATTCATCAATGTCATGGAACCTTTGAGGAATCAGAATCTTTCCATTCTCCATGCTTTATTCCCCAACCAGGACTGTCCTGTCACTAATGAATGTCAACATATCGAAGTGGCCATCCGTGGCCTATATGGCCCATGACATTGTCGGAATGTGTTAACAAACTACATGACTCGTGGTGGTTACAAGTTGAAGTACCTTAAGAATGACAAACTAAGGGTCACTATTATTTGTAGTACAAACAACTGCCCATGGAGGATACATCTTCGCGCCTATTAGAACAAGAGATATTTATGGTGAAGACCATTAAAGATGAGCACATTTGCTTAAGATTTGCCAATAACAACGCTCCTAATGCAAAGTGAATTTCTGAAAAGTTGAGTGAGCTACTTCATGCGAATTTTGAGTTCCCACGTGTCCTTCAGTCCAAACGGTTCGGAATGGGCCCATTTTTTATCCAATCCAAGCCCATCTCCACATCATTTTCTTATTAATGAAATGAATTACATGGATGGATAGTTGATTAAAAAGTGTCCTGATACATATATGATTGAAAGAAGTATTTATAGAATCAAATAGAAAATTGAAAACGATGAACCATGAGAAACAATCAAATAGAATAGTGTCAAGAACTAGTGAAGACCATTAAAGATGAGCACATTTGCTTAAGATTTGCCTATAACAACGCTCGTAATGCAAAGTAAATTTCTGAAAAGTTGAGTGAGCTATTTCGTGCAAATTTCGAGTTGAATAATGAAACCATAAAAGTTGCATTGACAAAATGGGAGATTGATTTTAAGGGTTGGAAGCTTTAAAGTGCATGGAAAAATTGTCCAAGAGTTGCAACACGGCACTTTCATATGCCAAATTAGACAAATATTGCAGACTTGAGGGAACAATAGTTAAGATGCGAGGATATTTTGGAGGTGCTTTGTAGGAGAGTTTTATCAAGGTTTATAGGCCATATTTTGGGTAGAATGGATGTCAATTGTAAGGGCCATTTGGTGGCACTCTTTTAGCAGCAGTTGTTTTAGATGCAAAACTGCCAAAATATCAACAAGGAGTTGCACTTGTTATTTGTTACAATTAGTACTGGTAAGTACATCTCGCCTAAAAATAACTTATGAAAATACATAAATAAAGCCAAAGATATAAACCAAGTCAACAAATATAGGACAACCCTTATTCCCAGGATACTGAATTCTAATGCTTCAAAAAAAGAAGAGCGTAGAATCATGAATCACACTTCCAGTCCAACTCCAACTTGAGACAAATAGCTTTATGAGCTTTAAAGGTTTGAGCATAATAGGGATCATAGCAACGAGGCTCAGCTGCTTCAATCTCCCTAGAGCTGATTTCATGAACGTCTTTCAAGTAGTGCCGCCAACACTTGAAGCTATCGCCAGTGCAACATTTTAGTGGTGTTGCTTTGAGCTCCTCGAGGAACAACTACAAACAAATCAAGCGACTTAATTAGACTGCCTAGTAAATGACTTGGATTTACTTCAAAAATTAAATACAATAATTTCAACCCAAAAAAAAAAAGAGAAAGAGAAACAAACAAGATATCAAGTCCTTACCCGAAGACGGCTTGGTCTTATAGTTGTACTTCCTAAATATAAAAACTTGGGACGACAATGCAAAAAAAGACTCTCCACAAGAGCAAAAAAGCTAATTAGGCATGATGCATCCACATCTAGCATCAAACTTTTTGATACTTGTCTATTGCCGCCTTCGTCCACCTATCGACTATATGATACTTGTCTTTCCCGGAGTTGCTAATAAGCCGAAGCTCAAACTTTTTGATGCGTACCTTATTTTCATGCAAACTTTTCATGAAGCCATCAAAGTAGCTCTCGAACGTTGTCCCATCATCATGCCCTTTGGACAATGAACTTTTCCTTGCTTCGAATTTCCATTCATCCAAACACACGGTTCGGATCAGAGAGTAGTTTACTCCGCCCCACCGTTTGGACAGTATCATATAGTCGATAGGTGGACGAAGGCGGCAATAGAAGGATTGAAGGGGATGGGAGAAAATCAAGGAAGCTTCAGAAGGAGTTTCGTGAAAAATATTTCGGGTTGGGAGAAGACATAGATATGTATTTTTTTTTATCTGAAATTAAATTAGATGATTAGATTGATATTCTATTCTTAATTAAGTCAAAGTCATGGGATAATTAAGTTAGGCGACTTGAGAATTATAAGGTAGAATTCAAGTGTGACATCCATAATATGAAATTTCTGCTTGATTCGGCCATATAATAACAAAATCCAGACCATTCGAATAATTCATTTACGAATTTCTGAAAAAAAAAAGATCAAATATCACATTGCACTTGATAAAAAGGTTTAATTAACACCTTCTACTTGAAAATTGATTCAATAAATACACTATGCATTTCAAAATGGGATAATTAGCATGACAATTCATCATGATATGTCGCATATTTTTTATGATTCCACCTCATCAACAAACTAATTAATTAATACTTTTTTCTTCAAATCACATCTAAAAATGGTAAGAACTAAAAGACTTAAAAGCCGAATGTCTTGGTTCTGTTGTACTTTGTCTCGGAGCCATTTGATGGCCAATGGAAGAAGAGATGGGAAGACTATACTATTTTCGCAAGTCCACGTACTCATTCCATCACTATCTTTAATTACTTGGCAAGGAGCATCCATATTCTTGGCTGATTCACCTCCTGTCAAAGAAGTTACACGATGTGATTGAAAACATACAAAAATGTTATTTGAACGAGCTTGTTATGTCCCACCCCGTATATGTTTCCACTGTACTTGTATGGCCATAAGCCCATTCTAGAATGTTATGGCTCGATAGGCATAAATAGGGTTAGATAAGCCCTTAGTTTCTCTGTTCCTCAGTGTAAATTGCTTGTCCGAATTAACTATATGAATTGTTGTAAATGATTATCATGTACATCTATTATTGTTGCAAAACATTTCTAACCATTATTGAATGGTTGCAAAAAAAATTTGAATGGTTGGAATTTTTTTTAATCAACGTCACAGATTAGAACATCTCAAATTTGAGGAGAGCTTCGGAAATCTCCGGCGGCTCCTTCCGGAGATGGTTGACGTTTTGGTCCAAATCGTTAATTGTGGTATGTATTCCCGACACTTGGCTAGTTTTGTTTTTTGGTTTGGTTTTGTTTTGTTTTTTTGTGGATGTTGGTGATGCTGAGATCATGTGATGTTTGGTTTTTAAAGAGGAAGACGAGGAGCGAGAGGCTGCGCATGAATCACTTATGATGCTTTTGGGGCAAGATGTTGAAGGTGACTTCTCATCTATTGCCCTTTTGCTCCTGTTAACATTATACCTTTATACCTGACAAAAACCGAAACCCGTTTGTAGTTTCATTGACTACTCTATTCAAGCATCTCTCTGCCGCCGATGAGGATGGATCGTTCCAGGAGAAAGAGAAAGCTATAGGCTTCATTCAAGATAAGGTTCGGAAGCAAGTTCATTGACTACTACAAAAATAATTGCAACTGCTGATCCCTTTGTAGCTCTCTGGGTATAAAATCATGATTTTGACGTATGAGTTCACCTGACCATCAAAATATTATTCGTCAACGATTAATAAATGGATGAGATAGTGAGAACTTCAACTATGAGAGTTCAATATAATGTGGTATTATAATAATCTACTTATCACAATAAATACTTCACAATCAATATAAGATTTTTCAAATGGCATTTATCTAATGACACAATATAAAAATAATTGAAGGAATTCAGAGTTCAATCCCTCGCTCGCAGGTAAAAATATGAACATTTGTTGTTATTTTGTCAAATATCTTAACCCTAGTTCTGAGCCCATAAAAACCAAATGCAAGAGCATCAAACTTTTTTGCTTTAGAATTCAGACCGGCGGTTAGGGGTATGCAATTACAATTTTGAGGTTATGAAAAAAATATAATAACATGGTAATAACTCTATCATGAAGGACATCAATCTCACTCCCCATATTTGGATGGGTGTGTTTAGTATCTCACCTTACTCCCCATATTTCAATGTGGACACTGATGTCGTGATAGATCTGTTGCTCAATTTTTTCTACCCCATTGGAGGAGATTTATTAACAAGATAGATGCTAACCTAAGTTTCTTATTGTCCCTCTTTTTCTCTTTTTTTATTTTTTTTTCTTTCAGCTATCTTGTCTTATGAAATAATCCAACGAAGAAGTATAATTGTTCCAATAGATTCTATTTACTTGCCTTTGGAGTTCCATTTAATCCAAATTCAAATTTTTGTCGCAAGTTTTAGTGCCTATAGTTTCTCAGATATATGACTTGTAAGACTTCCTTATGAGAAATGACACATCACATACGACGGTTAATTTTTTTCATGCTTCATAATTTTTCAACAAAAATTAAGAGGAAAAAAGTAAATTTTTTGGGCCCATTAAAAAATGTGAAGAAATCTTCCTGATAGAGATGATGAGCCCATTCGACTACCTATCATTGTAACTTTTTACACAGAAATTGTTAATGAAGTGTCATCAGCTTTGGAAAATTTTTATTCTATTCTCAACATAATTATAATTCTATACATACAACTAATTCAACTTTATTTATCTTCGTTATTAATTTGTTTATTTCCATATTCAATCTATCTTTTTGAGAAGAGGAAGTTGGTGTTCTTATTATTTTGCATTTTATGGATTTTTTTCTCAATAATTTCTTATGGTGTTATTATTTGTTCTTTGTTTGCACTTTTTTAATAAACTCCAGATTTTACTCCTTTGTAAAAAAAATGATTGGTCGTTTATAGAGTACTTTGAAATATAAGTAAAGTTTATGATCTCCTCCATTTGTAAAATTTTGACTCTAAAACTTAGTGGAATAATATAACCTGATACTTGCATTGTTTATCCACATTCGATCTTTTGTGAACATAATTCAACATGCAGCTAAATCATGCAATACGAAGAATGATTACTAATCTGAAAGGAGTTGCCGAGTGACTTGTAACGATCGGTTCGATTAATTCCACCACCCTTTGTGTGGCTCTACGCGAATCCTAAAAGTGTCTCAACTTCATCAGGCTCCAGAGGAGCAACAATATTTTCCCTAGCCAAACAAGATTCCACTTACGGCACTCGTTGAGAACATACTCTTGAACAACTCGTGGAGGATCTTCCTTGTATGGTTCAATAGTTTTAAGTATTATTTCTGTCATCTTTTCACTCGCAAAGATAGTTTGTAAGATATTCAGTTTTCTTCTATGGTCCCATGAAGGCCACCATCTTTTTGTCAATGGTAGAGCTTCTTGAACAGTGAGCTTGGGAAGTGGAAGAAGTGGAAATCGATTATGGATTGGAAAATTGTGAATGTATCCCCTCTTTCTGGAAGTCGCACAAAAGTATTTGTAGTCAATAAATTTTGACTCGACATCATACAGGTGAATAGACATTGTACTCCAAACTCCCTTTGGAGCCAGCTCAATATTCTCATAGTAGAAAAAAGGAGGTTTTTTGTAGCCTCTGTAAGATTTCTCTCAATTATAAATCCAAATTCAGGTTCGGTGGGAACTCCAAACCCAATCATCGGTTTGGCAGTCGAATGGGCTCATCATCTCCATCAAGAAGATTTTTTTCACCTTTTTTATGATGGGCCTAATAAAATTTAATTTCTTCCTCTTGAGTTTTGTTGAAAAATTATGAAGCGTGCAAAAAGTAATCGTCGTATGTAATGTCTCATTTCTTATCATGAAATTGAATGTCGTAATTTGTTATGGGCCCAATCAAATTTATTTTCTTCCTCTTAAGTTTTGTTGAAAAATTATGAAGCATGAAAAAAAAGTAACTATCTCATGTGATATCTCATTTCTAATAAAGAAATTGAATGCTGCAACTACTAATGCCATATTTGTTAGGAGTTTTAACAAATTTTGAATTACGAATTGGTCTCTTTTCACTACATCTATGCATGATAAACGATGATTAAATTTTAATTAATTTAAATAGAAATGTCATTTTCGAACATTAAACCTTGTTTTAATACTCTCATTCTCTCCATTGCATTTTATTATACGTTTACTTTAGGAAGAACTACGTTCATTGTAAAATAGACATATCTCAAATAGATTTGATGCTTTTAGCTAGGTGAAAAACAATATAAACATTTGTGTTCGAAAATATCGAACACACCCATAAAAACCGTCCACAATTAATCTCTTGTTGGATACTAGTCCAAGCGATAATGAGACAAAAATTTGGCAAGTTATTTATCTCCGGTAAAATTACTCGACTTCCCAAATTTGTTGTAAGATCACCAAATTACAGCTTTCGATCATAAATGTTAATTGCCCCTAAAACAGAAGATCAAAAATGTTAAATTATTTTTTATTAGAACCAACAAGTAATTAAATCAACTCGGAATATAATTACATTATCTTAAACAAAAAATTATGAATTTGCTATTTTGAAAATGCAACAATGATATTCGTGCGGGTAAAAGGAGTACAAGAATACTAAGAAAATCTGAGACGGTCTAGAGTGGTCGTCCCAAAGTCGGCCTATTAGAGGGAAAAAGATCTACGGGCTACGCTAAGCTAGGTATAAGCTAAGAGAAAGATAGGGAGGAAGATAGTCGTTGTAGTTGTTTGTTGTGTTGGTGATGATCTCTTCCTTGCCTGAGTCTTCTTTTTATAGAGCGTCTTGACCTACCTCCCTTGCCTTCAGAATAGGAAATCTTAAACCACCTTCGAGACCTTCGGCTCCAAGTCTCAATCTCGAGAGATTCGCTCCAAGTTATTTGTTCCTAACGTACAGAGATCCTCCCGGCTTAGTATAGGAAAATATAAGCCGACCTTCCAAGTTAGCGAATCCCGTCCCGAGCAAGCAAATTATTTCCAAATCCGCTCGACCCATAGTGGGAAAACCTTAATGCCCATAATGGAGACCCGCAGATTTTTAAGATTCCCCTCCGAGAAGTCCGTTCCAAGTCACAATCTTTCCTAATGGAAAGAAATCTTCCCAGCCGAGCATAAACCGACCTCTCAAATTCACATATTTGATTCCCGCTCAAGCACTATCAGGCCGCACCTAGTGGATCTTCCCTGTCTGGCCCAACTCACAAGCCCAAGTCAGGAAAATTCAACCTTATTTGGAAAATGCACGAGAAAATTCACTTTGACACACCCGAACCTCCAACTACGGTACGCCCGAGCAAGCACCCTTGTGGGGTCTGCCTACCCAGGCGCAAAAGGCATGCGCCTTTTCAGGCACACAAGGCGTGCCCCTACCCAGGCATAAGGGAGGTGCGCCTATCCATGTGCACGGTGGCCTTTCCAAGCATTTCATAGTTTGTCGCGGCTCTCCTCCGAGCACATTCCGGATGGGCACTCTCCGAAGTCAATTCCATCCCACATGTAATGCGTCTACCCATGTGCACCAAACCTGTACCTACTCAGGCATACCAAACATGTTCCTACATAGGCGCATGAAGCGTGCGCCTACCCAGGTGCACAAAGTCTATTTTGTCTTCGCCCGGGTCCCATACCAAGACAAGTCCAACCCGAATTCGAAACATTTTGTACCTCTCCCAAACACATATCAAGTGTGCCTCTTACGTCTCGGGTGCTACGCCTCCTTTTTGACATGTGCATGCTACATGTGCCTGGGTAGGCACGTGCTACGTGCGCCTACCTTGTCCGGGTTGCAAGGTACACCTGTCATGCTTGGGTTGAAAGAAGTGCTCCGTTGACTATTGCGCTCTGAATCTGAAGAAGTTGTAAACTTAAAAGTTGTAGGTATATGTCTTGGATTTGCATAAAAATTTGAATCGTCTCAATCCAACCTCGGAGTCAAAAGATGTGGCCGATTTACTAAACCAGGCTCATGCTGAACCTCTAACTAGGCACATGCTACTTTGTACTCAGTTTTGACCTTATTAAGCTCCAATTTAGAAGATCTCATAAACTACAAAGTTGTAATTCTATGTATTATCTTTCTAATTCTGAAAGAATCAACTCAATCTAAGGTACGAGTACAAAATTAGGACTATTCTACCAACCGGGCATAGGTGTGCATCCTACGTGCGCCTATCCAGGCGCATGTAAGGTGCACCTACCTAGGCGCATGTAGGGTGCACCTACTCCGCCTGGCCCAGGCCATGCTATCAGCTTATCTCACTCAAGATACATCATGTTCGTACTCCTCTCCGGGTTACATACTTCACTCCGGGTTGTATGGTACACATACTTCGTTCTAGGACCCATTCGAGGCCCCAATCAAGACTCATGGCGAGACCCTGGTCCAGACCCAAGGTAAGACTCTGGTCGAGACTCAAGACGAGACAACCAAGGTGATGAGATATCCCAAGGAAGTGAAATATCTCAGGTGAGATAACCCAGGTGTGATGTTCACGGTGAGATCCAAGGCGAGACCTCGATCGAGATCCAATGTGAGACCCTGGTCGAGACCCATGGCGAGATCTCGGTTGAGACCCGATGCGAGACCCTGGTCAATATCCAAGGTGAGATCTCGACCGAGACCCATGGCGAGATATCCTAAGGGAATATGAGATTACCTAAGTGAGATGTCCCGCGGAGGTGTCCCAGGTTAGACCACCATGTACTTTGTCCATGTCAAGACGTAATACGTATATGCTGAGCCACCCACATAGTGGATGCTCGACCTGAGAATTCCCCTCGTGCCTTGATATCTTTTGCACTCCAACAGATATATGTCTTACACGAGTTGATTATGAACCCATGTTGGTATTAGTACAGATATTATACAAATTAATGGGGACACGGAAGAGGAGATTAGTTATCTTACACTATTCCACTTATAAGATGATACATCAATCATTCTTTAAAAAAAATTGGGCAAATTATTCTCAAGTCCTTAGCCTTTGGTCACTCTCCCCTTAGGGTCCCTGACTTTTGAAAAAAGATTATGTCGCCCTAAGTTTTGATGATAATAGACTATCGGGTCCCTGGAGCCAGAATATTCCATATTCTCTGGCGATACCCCACTTGAAAAGTCTAAAATGCCCTCCCACTTATAAAAATAAAAAATCTCTTTCTTTCCCCCTTCTTCCTCCTCCCACTCCATCTTCAACCTCCCATCTTCTTTAACCTTTAGAACAACAAGAACAAATTCAACAATATCAAAAACACATTCAACAACATCCCAATTAAAATCATCTAATTAACTAAACGCAACCCAATGTTCCCAACCCAACGCTGACGGTCAACCCAACGATTCACGAAGGATGAACCGAACCCAACGCTGACTTCCAACCCAAATGTTCCCGTGAAGCTTGTCCCTAACCTATTAACCCATTAACCCGGAGGAACAAAGGGTGCAAGCTTGAAGAAATGACCCATTAACCTATTCAACAGAATTTTCAATTTATTTTCTTCAATCTTTCCTGCAAAAATGTTGAGGGCACTTCCCCTTCAAGTGTCAAGCTATTTGCAGTCGGGTGAGGATTTCAACCAGGAACCCTAATAAATTAGCTTTTGCAGCCGTGCGGGAGGAGGAGCGGCAGCGGGGTGGGGGAGCGAACGACGCACCCCAGGAACAACACCACCACCGCCCATTTCCCGTTTAACAACGACGCCACGGCCATCACCGCCAAACGCCACTGTTCCCCCTGGCTTCTTTTCCTCTTCGCTTCTTTTCGAACCTTTCTCCATTTCTGTTAACGTGTTTGGGATTGGACTGGATCAAAGGGATTATATATAAAAAGGGTCGAAACATCGCAGAAGAAATCCCACAAATATTGCAAAAAAGTTTTGATTTTTAGCTTTGCCCTTTCCTCAAGCAGTCGAAGCAGCGAATCCCCATTAGCCCTGAACCCCCGTTGTTGATTTTCTAAATTTGTGGGCAACTTAGCAACCATGCTTAAAGGTAAGCTTTTTCAAGTACCCACTATTTTGATGTGAGCCAGGAGATTTTGACTAAAAATTGCAGGTTGGTTTGGAAAATTAATTGTGTTGTTGGTTGATTTTGATTAATTAAAGATATTTGAAGGGATAATTGGAGGTTGAAGATGAATTGGGGAAGAAGGTGAAGAGAAAAAGAGAGATTTTTTATTTTTTAAGTTGGAGGAGCATTTTGATCATTTTAAATGGAGGTTCACCGGAGAAAAGAGAATATTCCGGTTAAAAGGACCCGAGAGTCTATTATCAACTTAGGGACGGGACAATCTTTTTTCAAAGTACATGGACCCTAAGGAGAGGGTGACCAAAATACAGGGACGTGAGAGTAATTTTCCAAAAAAATTTATGCACCATATACCACCACTTAATTCAATATACAATGAAATATTATTCTACTAGATAAATACCAAGAACACTAATTTAAAAGTAGTAGATGAAAATGAGGAATAACCCTACAGCATTTTCACTAACTCTAAAATTGATCCAAAATATTGTCCTCATCATTTGTATCCGGGACCCAAAACTGAAAGAACCACACCCACTTAAAAGGACAGATTAATGAAACAAAAAGATTTGAGCCTATTTAAGGTGATACTTTTCTAATAACATTTTTAACACTGGTAAAATTTATATTCAAAATATCTTAATAATTGTTGCAATTTTTATATTTCTTCGCGTATTTGTTACCGATCGAGTTCCGGAATGCTTGTTATAAGTTACTCGTTAATGGTTTGATTATTTTTAGTAGCCAACACGGTGAATTTATTTATAAGTAAAATTTTTTTATAATATTTGATTAAAGATTTTGAATTATAAGTAGAATTTTTTTCTGTAGGTCATTCCATTTCTTTATTACATTTATTTAACATTAATAGTTTAAATATCGTCGAAATTGTGTTAAAACGTTAATTGCAAACATTAATTGTATAAGATTTTATTTCGTTTTTGAAGCAAATATTTAAAGATAAGATTTTGTCGAAATGAAAAGGCTTGATTGTGAGTGCCCGAACATTCAGAGTTAATGATTTTTACGGTAATTCGCCATCTCACTTAATAATAATGAATGCTACTCTCCTTTAATAGTAATAATGATTTTGCTCCGTAACTCTCACAATTAGCACACACTTGTTATTAATTACAGGGCCACAATTAGCACACATTAATTACTATTTATAAGCATATGGCTAAGATACGACTTTTTAAGTGATATCTTGGAAACGACTTAAAATATTGTATCTTGGGCATTAAAAAAAAGTCGTATCTTGATTCCAACGTACGAATTTTTACGGCGTAGTCCTACGTGGACAGCGAATCCATAAAATATTCAAATAAAACAACACTTTCCCAAAAAAAATCAAACGATGGAAAAAAGGAATAAAGATCAAATTGGCCCATATACTTATTCAAAAAATCTAATTAACACCCTATACTAAAAAATGGTACATTTTACACCGGTGACACTCTATCACCCTACATGGCATTTAAGTCATCATTTTATGCCTCATAGGCATGTATTTAGTGAAATTCACTTTCTGCCCCTCTCTTCTTCTTGCATCCCCTCTCCAACCATCTTTTGCTTCTTTTTCCTTCGCCTCCTCCGGTGCAATGTCATCTTGGGGATATCGGCGTCCCTAATAATTTTCAAACGCTATCTTTCTCGACTTCCACGGAAAAAATTGAGGATAAATAAAAAATGCACAATTATTTTAGTTCCATTAGGATTTGCTCTAGGGTTTGAGGTTGATGATCTAGATTACAAGATACGGATTGTTGGAACCAAGCTCGGGCTTAGGTTCTAGAGCAAGACCTTTTTTTTGGAAGTTGTGAGTGTGAGGCACTCATGAAATTAAGGGACAGAGATTACAAAGTAGTGGACTCGGGGCTCTCCGAACAAAGTAAGGAGAGATACCCAACCGGGAGGGGGCTAACATATGCCGTCCTAAGAGAAATCGAAAACAAAACTAGCTAGTCAATCAACTACTTTGTTACGCTTTGTCGGACAATAGTGGATCTCAAAGTGTCGAGCAAGACCTTATGATGCCGGGGCCCGGGGCTCACCCTCCTTTCCATCATTACCATTTTTGCGATTAGTGATTACTAAACCAAAGATGGATACCCTAATGCCTATACCCTATTTTGTGGAAATGATTAGTAATATGGAATCCTAATATAACAAGAAAAGAAAAAAGTTAGTATCTATCTTTCTTTTCCTTATCCCTACGATGAAAGAATAAAAAGGGACATGGAAAATGTTAGATGTGAAGATCAATTTTCAATTCTCCTTTTTTCATTATAAAGGATTCCAAAGTAAAATGAACAGGATTGAAAGCTTCAACACCTATTATCAGCAACCTAATTTTCGTTCTAGTTTTCATTGCTCTGTTGTTGCTAATATTCTTTTTAGTTATTTCTTCGGACGGCTTTCAAAACCTATCATCTTGAGTTATAAAATCCCCACAAAAATATTATGATGAGTTCAAGATATTGCGTAGATGATTCTATGCCTCGTGTTGGAGTGGAATAGGTGGAAAAGAGAGGAAGAAAAAAAAGTGGAGGGAGAGGAGAAGAAGAGTGCGTGGGAGAAGGTGGGTCCCACCGAGCACATTCATCATACAATAAAGACCTAGATGCCACGTAAGATGATGACATGACATCCATGACCGGAAAGTTGATTTTGAGGTGCTATTCGGATCATTTTAATATGTAAGAGGTGTTAAATGAACTGATTTTTAATACAAGTTGTTAATTGGACTTTTTGAACAAATAAAAAAATATTTGATATTTATAAAAAAAAACCCTAAAACCCACACAACACTCCCACAGTCCCACTCTCTCCTCCAATATAAATTAATTAAAATTAATGCGAAATTATCACTGGTGAAGTGACCCTTCCTCCCTACTTGTACCGAGAAACTTTATAGTAGTCCCTCAACCTACCAATCCACAAGTAACAAGTGGATTAGTAGGCCAATTTAGTGATATATGACTAGGATAATTAATTATGGCATGATATAAGATTGTTATGGAAATAAAATCAAAACATTATTGAATCATAGTTAAAAAAATAACAATTTCCTAAACTATATATTCTGTTCCATGAAAAGAATTAAACCATTAGTGAATAGAATATATTTAAGTTATATTATTTAAAAAAATAAAAGTAACTTCACCAAAGAAAACGAGAAATTGATTTAGTCTCTCCCTTAGTTTTAGTCTCGAAGCACAAAGTTGCTGATTTTCTTTTAAAGCAAAAATTAACGAGAAGTTTCTGCCTTATTTTTTCGCAGAAAAAACATCATCATCTTCATTGATATAGAACGGACAGAAATAGTCTTAATCTCTGCCTCTTTTTTTTTGGGAAAACGTTATCTTCATCATATAAAATGGAACTAGTATATAATAGATTGTCATTTAACAAAGTATCACAAATAGCAAAAAGAGAGCTTGTAAACATCATTGATCGACAATTCGGATATCATGTACGTAAATTAAAATTTGTCTCGTTTAAACCAAACCAATGAAACAACAAATCGATGTAGATACTAGTCATTCAAATATTGTATGATTCATTTTATCATAGATTATTTTGAATGTGTATGTTGAACACAATTTCAAGAATAGTTTGATAATCACTGCAAATAAAAATACCATTTAATTAACAATAAACTAAATAAATTGTAAAAATTAATTAAGAACAGTTAATACATGCTTCTGCTTAAAAGTAAAACAAAAACTTCTCGTTAATATTTAATATATTCTGGCTTAATTCTATTTTCTTTTGGAATGGAATATATAGTTTTGGAAATAGTTATTTTTTAACTTAATTACTTGATTTCATTTCCATAATTAACTATCCTATTCATATATCATGCCATAATTAACTGTCCTAATCATATATCACTAAATTGGCCTACTTCTCCACTTGTACCTTGTATTCTTTCTGAAGCCTATCCCAGCCGCCGCCGCCGCCGCCGAGTCGCCTCGTCCGAATCCAACTCAGTACGACGATCAATTACTCCCGCGCTTTCGTCAAGGACGTCAAGCGCCTCGTCGTCAAGGTAAATGTTCTAGTAAATTAGTTAATCAGTCGGAAACACCAAACTCTACTCCCTACCTCGCACTTCGATTTCTCCTATTTCTCCCGCGATTTTTGACAATTTTGATTATTATTTTTGAATTTTTGGATGTGTTAAAGGTTGGGACAGCGGTGGTTACTAGAAACGATGGGAGGTTGGAACCGCTGCCGCTGCCGCCGTCGAGGAGAGAGAACCGTGGAGAGGAGAGAGAGGGAAAATGGAGAAGGCCATAATCGAGCCGTGGAGATCGACCTATCGGCGACCCACTACCGACCGCTTCCGGAGTCCCACGGGTTCCTGTCCCGTTCATGCCAACCGAGGAGCGGATTGAGAGAGCCGAGGAGGAGAGCGGGAGGAGGTCACCGTCACCTCTTGGACCAACACCCCCACCGTCCTCCTTGGTTCTATCGTTTCAAGACCAAAGTTTCATTCTTTTATGTTTTATTTTTATTGGGTTTTCTGTCAATGAAAAATAGTTGGAATCTTTGCGTTGTAAATTATTCCAATTTCCTAGGCTCATGTTTGTCTAAGTCAAAAAGAAGGGGAGGGAGGAGAAGAGGCGGGGAGGGGAGAGAGGGGAGACTTTTTGGAGAGAAGCTTGATTTGGGAGGAAGAAGATGAAAGTTGTTGGATGGAGGAAGAAAAACTATTTTGGTAATTTATCAAGTACCACGTTATCAACGACTTATACATCGGATTGTTCACGTAGGACAATATACGGCGATGTTTATGCTGAGATGGAACTTACGTGGGCTGCTGAATAGGCGGGCAACTACGGACAATAAATGCAGAATTCGTTTTAAATTACAAGATATTTATGTGTACTAAATGAATTTTCTATAATAAATTTTACCAAATACATTATTCAATCTGTTATCTATTCTCAATTTGATATCAATTTTTTACTATCTCAATCTATTTTGTCAAACATGCCTTAGACATGAATTTGCTATTAAAAAAAAAACCACGTGAAAGATGGAGAAGAGAGAGAGAGCACGTCTCTTTCGTCTCTCTCACCAAAGAAACAAACAATAACACACAACACTTGGCCGCCACTCTCCTCCAATATAAATTAATTAAAAATTAATGCGAAATTCTCACCGGTGAATTGACCCCTCCCCCTTCTACCTCATCTTCTCTCTGTAGCCTCTCCCAGCCGCCGAGCCGCCTCGTCCGAGTCCGACTCAGTACGACGATGGATTCCTCCCGCGCTTTCGTCAAGGACGTCAAGCGCCTCGTCGTCAAGGTAAATGTTATAGTCAATTAGTTAATCATTCGGAAACACCGAACTCTACTCCTAACCCTTGCATTTCGATTTTTCCTAATTTCCCCGCGATTTTTGAATTTTTTTTATGTTTGGAAAAGGTTGGGACAGCGGTGGTCACTAGAAACGATGGGAGGTTAGCGCTCGGCAGAATCGGTGCCCTCGTTGAACAGGTAATCTCCGGGATTTTCGTGTAATTTTTTTTAATTTTTTTTTGTTATTGTTGTAATTGTTAATATTGTTTTGGTTGAGTTGTATTTGTTGCGGTTGGGGAATGTAGATTAAGGAGCTGAACTACCAAGGATACCAAGTGATACTGGTGACATCGGGTGCGGTCGGCCTTGGCCGTCAAAGACTCAGATACCGGAAGTTAGTTAACAGCAGGTTCCGCCTTTTGTTTCGTTCCGCCTTTATTAGGTTTTCTGAAAAGGCTGGGTTCGTTACATCGTGATTGCGTTTATGCAGCTTTGCTGATCTCCAGAATCCTCATTTTGAACTAAACGGGAAGGCGTGCGCCGCTGTTGGGCAGAACTGCCTCATGGCTCTGTATGACGCGATGTTCAGTCAGGTGTGTGGCCTATTCTTGTTCTTGACTTTGTTGTTTGTTCGCAGGGTTGATGGTGTTCTAATTGTTGCTGCTTTGTGCAGTTGGATATGACGTCGGCACAGCTTCTTGTAACGGATAATGATTTTCGTGATAAAGAGTTCAGAATGCAACTTAGCGAGACTGTTGAACATCTGTTGTCTAATAAGGTTATTCCCATATTTAACGAAAATGATGCTGTCAGTACAAGGAAGGCTCCATATGAGGTACATTTATTGTCTTTGTTCTCTCAGATGGATGCTTAAATGCTTTGTTTGTTTCTCCCGAGTGCTAACTTCTTCTTTTTTTCTCTACTCATTAACATTTTCCCAGGATTCATCTGGTATATTTTGGGATAATGATAGCTTAGCAGCTTTGCTGGCTTTGGAGCTCAAAGCCGACCTTCTCGTTTTGTTGAGTGATGTCGAGGGTTTGTATAGTGGCCCTCCAAGTGACCCACAATCAAAGCTGATTCAAACGTATATCAAGGAAAAGCATCAAACGGAAATTACCTTTGGAGACAAATCTAGGGTAGGAAGAGGGGGCATGACAGCCAAGGTAAATGCTGCTGTCAATGCAGCTTATGCTGGTGTCCCAGTTGTTATAACCAGGTATGCTTCTGTATTTGGCAGTCTCCTCTGCAACCCTTGATGTGTTAATCTTCTCTTACTCCGATGTACTCTTTCGTAGAGCCTGTTGCTAATTCAACCACCTTTTCCCTATAAAATCCGAAGTTTCATGACTATGAGACTATGATCTGTATTGTTTTGACCTGTACTCCCTGTTAATTTTAGTTCATTTTTCTCACCTAATAGTGAAAATTTTACGTGTCTGCCCCTGTAAATAGAACTGTCATATTGCATGTTCTTCTTCTCTTATACTCAACGATACAATGCCTTCCTGCTGTCGTGGCTGCTTATGCCTTAAAGATGAGTGGTGTTGGTGACAATGCAGATAACTGGCTGCAAATATAGCTTGCATGTGTTGGCATTTGGTTTTTATTTCTTCAGGCATACTTTCTCCACTGGATGGTCAATTTGTTGAATTTTGTCATTGTAGTGGGTTTGCTGCTGAGAATGTATTAAAAGTTCTTCAAGGAGAAAACATCGGCACCCTTTTCCACCAAGATGCTCATTCATTGATTACTATCAAAGAAAGAGGGGCACGAGAGATGGCAGTTGCAGCAAGGGAAAGTTCTCGGCGGCTTCAGGTAAGTATTGTTATATAAGGTCTCGATTCTCGAATACATATGCAGACTCCCTTTACGCCATCATTTAACACACTCTTGTTACTCCGTTGTTATGCTTAGATATGGAGAGAGCCAGATCCCGGGATACACAATTCTTTATTGGTTCAGCAGGACAATAATTTAACAGTGGCAATTTTTTGATTTTGCAGGCTTTATCATCAGGAGATAGGAAGAAGATTTTGCTGGATATAGCTGATGCCCTAGAAGCAAATGAAAAGTTGATCACAGCTGAAAATGAAGCTGATGTTGCTGCTGCTCAGCAATCTGGATTGGAAAAGTCATTGATAGCAAGATTAGCTCTGAAGCCTGGAAAGGTTACTTTCATTCCTCTATTGCCTGTTTGAAGTCTGATATATTTAGGTTAGTTGCCATTTCTGTGTTAACCTGCTTTTCTCTGGGACAGATAAGGAGTCTTGCGAACTCCCTTCGTGTTCTGGCAAACATGGATGATCCAATTGGTCGTGTCCTGAAGAGAACCGAAGTGAGATATCTCTCTCTCTCTTTTGTTTTCTCCTCCTCTTTTTCGGTTTGTGAATATTGCATATGTTCTTACAATAGAAGTTTGGGATTTGGTTATTGAGCATTAGTTATCCCAAGTATAGCGGTCTCTATCAATATGCAGATCAATTTATTCATGTATGCAGATAAGTTTCATGCAAGACTACCTTTGAGTTTTATAATGAATTTGGTTGCTTAATATTTATGCATCCAGGTAGCAGAGAGACTCATTTTGGATAAGACAACATCACCATTGGGTGTTCTCCTGATTGTCTTTGAGGCTCGTCCAGATGCACTAGTCCAGGTTTGATTTCTGTAGCCCTTGAATTTTTACATGCTGCTTAATATGTGATACTTGAGGTTAAATTGATAAAGATTTACTATCTAGTCCTTTTTTTCAATGGTAAATTTTTTTATCTAGTCTGGGTCTGAGCCGAATAAACTAATATCTGAACTGACAAATGTTCTGTCAGGATTTTTCTCTCAATCACATAGAAGATCGACATCTTAATTGATTGGGAAAGAAGATATATATGTTCTGCTGTTATTTCCCAAGAATTTTTATTTTAAGTTTAGCATGGTAGTACCATGGGTTCTGTCTATTTTGCTTTCTCTTCTGCGTATTTCTGTATTTATGGATGTTTTTAACTGTTAGGTTTTGATCTTGATTATTACAGATTGCTTCCTTGGCCATCCGGAGTGGTAATGGTCTTCTCTTGAAAGGGGGAAAGGAGGCAAAGCGGTCCAATGCAATTCTGCACAAGGTCTCTTCAAAGATTTGCAAAGACAGAAAAATACTTATTTCTCAACTGATAACTGAAATATATTGTTTGTGTCCCTTCTGCTCTTGCATATCTAATAGGTTATCACAGCAGCCATCCCTGACACTGTTGGTGGGAAACTTATTGGACTAGTAACTTCAAGGGAGGAGATCCCTGATTTGCTTAAGGTGAAAACACTTTTTTGAGATGAAATAGGTGTAGAATATGAGGTTAGGGAGGCAATTGATGCTTAAAGACTAAAAAGCTCTGCTCTGCCACCAGCTTGATGATGTAATTGATCTAGTCATCCCAAGAGGAAGCAATAAACTTGTCACTCAAATCAAGGAATCCACCAAAATCCCGGTTCTAGGCCACGCTGGTAGGTGAATAATGTTTGGGATGGTTTTCATTTGGTAATGATGATAAACGTTGTTGTGTGTATGCTTCTCCGGTCTGCAGATGGCATTTGTCATGTGTACTTAGACAAGTCTGCTGACATGGATATGGCAAAGCGCATAGTTGTTGATGCGAAAGTAGATTATGCAGCTGCCTGCAATGCAATGGTATTTTACCTTCTCCCTGTCTTTCTTCAGTTCTTCACAGTTGCCTAATGTCCAAGGCTTTCAACAAATTTGGTGGTTAAGATGCATTCATAACTTTTGGCTTCTGCTTGTTCATGAACTTTTTTAATAATTCTTTTACTATATTCAGGAGACGCTTCTTGTTCACAAGGATTTGGTGCAGACTGGTGGGCTCAATGATCTTGTGGCTGAGCTTCGGCAAGAAGGTTTGATTTTGCTACTAATATCTTATTGCTTATCCATGAATGGGCACCATTTCTGTGTAAGCATAAGTTGTGCTGCTATAATGACTTTAAATTGCTGTAAGAAGAGCTGCTGTTTCCTCAAATTTCTAAAGAATCCGAGCGGCATAACGTTTCTGTGCCTCAGATGAGGTGCCTGACCAAATGTCTTCCCATATCACCTCACCTAATATCTTTTGGTCTTTCCAGTTGCAATCATTAAAACTCGGTTTCCATTAACGGCTAAAGACTTACTTGGCCGTGACGTTGATTTACCGGAAATATATTGAGATAGTTAATTCCTGCACTTTTTTTCCCTCTAGGTGTCACTTTATATGGGGGACCCGTAGCAAGCAAGGAATTGAACATACCGGAGACAAGCTCATTCCATCACGAATACAATTCATTGGCTTGTACTGTTGAAATTGTTGATGATGTCCATGCTGCAATTGATCATATACATCAACATGGAAGGCATGCTTTTAACTTCTGTATTGGAAGCTGCTTTATCTATGCACACGAGTTTCCATGTCATAGAAAGACGTGTTTTTCTTATTCTTTCCTCCCTTGTTGGCAGTGGGCATACTGATTGTATTGTAGCAGAAGACCTGAAGGTTGCAGAAACTTTTCTACGTCGGGTAGATAGGTTAGTAGGCTTGTCTTTATTTAATGATCCCAAGATACAGATGTTGCCTTCATTTGAAAATTTTCAAGCCGTCTTTCCTCGTGTGCAAAAAGGAAAATGAAAGAGAACGTCTTGCTTCTTTTCCAAATCTGTGAGACCAACTTATTTAATTGTGCACAGTGCTGCTGTTTTCCACAATGCAAGCACAAGGTTCTGCGATGGGGCTCGCTTCGGACTCGGTGCTGAGGTAATATATTGCTTCCTTAGCTCCGTATCATTCTGGAAAAAGTTTTTGTTAAGGCCTTGATCGATCAAGAATCTCCTTGATTGTTGAATAGGTTGGAATAAGTACGAGTAGAATCCATGCTCGAGGACCTGTTGGCGTTGAAGGATTGCTAACCACCAGATGGTAAGACTCTGTTAGCCTGGTTTATCAACTTGGTCCGTGTTACTCTTAAATAGAAGATGCTTAAATTCTTATTTGAATCGTCTGCAAATGTTGACCAAGGTTTTTTTCGTGTTTTCGTTTCTTCATTCAGGCTTCTTAGAGGTAACGGACAATTAGTCGACGGCGATAGACGAATCACGTATACCCATAAGGATATAGCATTATAAGCTGGGAGGAAAGATACTGACTGCCCCATAGAAGTTCATTTGAAACGCCTTCTGATCAGGATAGAGCCGTCGTACCATTTAGCGATGTAGTCGTCGTTCTGACTGCATTTGTACTGCTTTCGAGTCCCTTCCATTCGAGCACGGATTAGTCGACATTCATGTTTTAGTGACAATGCTATGGCGCACAGTATTTTGTCTGGAATTTTTTGTTGTGGCCTGGGATACTGTTCTCAATATCTTGATCTGCTAGCGTGTATTTGTTAATTGGTGCCTTCTGATCATCGCTTTGCAGCAGATAACAAGAGAGCGATGTAAATATGCAACTGATTAGGCTTCTAAAAACTTTCGCTACTCTTCAACCATCTCCAATATCTTTACCAGTATCAAATTTTGGAACTACGTCAATTCTTCTATTACGCCTTGAACGGAGATCTTTTCATCACTGCGACACTGAAGTAGCAAAATACCCTAATGAAATTTTAGAATATTCTTTTCATCCTTTCCATACATGAGTACGCAATAAGATCATTTGTAATCACATTACTTTTTTATTGCAATTTAGGGTATCGTTTTTTATTTAGTCGGGCGTTATAATTTTCTTGTGGATGTTTTGTAAATTTTTATTTTCCTTTGATTTTATATGATAGATAGGATTCTGTAATATGATGGAGAACTGTATACAGTAAAATCTCTCTAAAGTGGTATCATTGAGATCAGGGAAACATATCGCTTTCGAGAGGTTAAAAGAGAGATTCATGTTTTTTTCTTCTCCCAAAATATTAAAATTGAATTTTTGAGCAATAAATATCTTAAATAATATTTTTATTCAAATAGTACACTCGACTGATCTATTTTTTTACAACAAGAGCAATCATAAGTCTCTGAATGATGATGTAAAATTTATCAAATAAGTAAGCCTAGCACAATTTAGTGATTTTAAAATATTTTTTGAATTCATAAAGTATGTAAAAATATATGTATTTATTCAAAAATATCACTTTATGAAAGATTGGGTACGAGATTTTTAGCCATTACAATAGAGAGGTTATTAAATTTTTACACTGCTCTTAACTCTGATCAGAACTTTTTATCAATTTAGAAAAGTTATTACATTACAGGAGATAACTTTACACAGAAAAGTTTAACTGATTAAATCTAGAGTCTACACAGAGGGGTTAAATTGTTTGGACATCTACATAAACAAGAATTAAAATCTGTGGATCATTGTGTATTTGCATAAGTCTACTCCCACACACCTCATCACAATCAATGAACTAACATAAAATAATTTTCATACAAACACAAAAAAGATCGTCCAAAAGAAACCAAAATGTTCTTTTGATAGAACAGGAATCTCTACCCTTTAAGATATGAATTATCACAAAGTACTAAATGATAAATTATAGAATATTATATCTAGAACTTTAACAACAGTGTATCATGATAGAGAGTGAGAGAAAAAAAGAAAATATGAAATAAATGAGACGGAGAAAATGACAAGGAAATTCTTCCTATTTGTAGGATATCAATAGACATGTTTCTAAAGTCATAATCCATAAATTTCAAAAGTTGTATCCAAATCCATCCATGACAAGTTACCAATTAAAATTGGAGCCGTGAATGGAAGAATATTTTCATCATTTCTTCTTCTTCTTTCTACCTTTTCACACACTTTCATTATATAATTAATTATTACTTGATTTCATATCAATTATTGTATCATTTGGCATTGAAACCAATGACACTGACGTGTCAAATGACACCAACAGTGAAGACATAAGTTGGAACATTGCCTTTTCTGTCTGCATTAACGAAGTCCGGCTGGAGTTACTTGTTCTTGCCTGGGAGTATCAATTGCCACATCAGTTTTTTTTTAAATCAAAATCACAAGAATCTAGATATTTATTAAATCGACTAATTCAGATTCGAACGTGATAGGATCTTAAATAATACAAAATTCTTGTTACCAAATTCTAGCACCGGCTACACAAGTGATGTTGTTACGTTCTCAGGATTCAAACTCGAATAAACTCACTCTACCATGAGATGCTTCTTAGTATATTCCAATGCTTCATCCTTTGTGCAGCTTTAGAAGCTAATCAGCATGTGGCTTGTTTGGCTTTACGTGCCAGTAGTATCTTCTGCATAAAGACAAGGAGCCACTATAAATTACTCGTTAACCTACCAAGAAAGGAACTGATGTCTCTATAAGCGTGGACCTACCCGGATGAGAGGAATCCTACAACTCGTAGCCACCGACAGTTTGATTTTTTTTTGAAACGCAAATTTTTGCACCAATAATTATACCTGCCGGGGATTGAAAATGTACCTCCGTTAATTCCTACGGCCGCGGACAGTTGATATAAATGCAGTAATCCAGAGGACACAAGTAACACAAAGGATAGTGAATAAAAAAGACTATTGCCATTGAGATAAATTACACAGAGACGTCAGGACTGAAGCTTATTGTTCTATGTACAAAAATAAAGACACACTCTTGTTACACTTGCTGAAACTTGGAACAAACTTAAACTTTCTAGACTTGTTGTGACAAGCAAATGGAATGACAATAGAACAAATGCAATTAGAGACTGATTAGAGTACTTATAACTGTAGTTTCCTTCTGGGTTCGACAATGCTCGACTCCGGTAACCTCACATAACTATCTCTGGCTTCAAAATGCTGGATTTGATCTCCTTGTGGGGCAGAACAACTCCCCCGTTGCTGTAAATCTCGTCGCAGACGTGGACGTCTTCGCCTAGGATGGTCATGTTCTCCACTCGAGCCCATTGCCCAACCGTCGAATGCCAGCCGATGATGCTGCTGGAGATGCAGGCATGCTTCTTGATGCGAACTCCACGCATCACTGTGCAGCGAGAGAGTCTAACTCCTGCCTCAACGACACAGCCAGGGCCTATTGCAACATCGGGTCCAATCAAACACCCATCTCCGATTTTGGCGGTCTCATCCACCAAGACATTGCCAACTATGTGAGAGCCAGAGGCCAGCTTGGATGATGACTTTTTGCGCAGGGAATCTAAGTACAGTCTCAAGCCTGTAATGTAGTCTCTTGGCTGTCCAATGTCCATCCAAAACCCAGGAAGAACCATGGCGTAGAGCTTGTTGTCAGCTGCAATTTTCGGGAAGACCTCCTTCTCTATCGATGTGGGTCTCAGTTCAATGCGATCAAGAACAGACGGGTTCAGCAGATAAATTCCGGCATTGATTTTGTTGCCGACGAAAAGTTTTGGCTTTTCAACAAATCTTTCGACTCTTCCTGTAGATTCTTCCATGACCACCACGCCATATTTGGATGGCTCATCCACCTGAAGCATGATAGAAAGATATTCACCTATTCTAGTTTGTGATTTCTTGTTGGTTATCAAAAAGAGACCATCATGTAATGTGTTACCTTGGTCACCATGATGGAAGCTTCTCCTCCATGGGCTTTGTGGAAATCAATTATTTCCTTGAACGGATACTCGCTGATCACGTCACTGTTGAGAACGAAAAATGGTTCACCAGGTCCATCGTCAAGCTTATCCCTAGCCAAAGCAAGAGGACCAGCAGTGCCAAGCGGCTCAGTCTCCTGTGAGCAACTGATCGTGATACCGAGCTTTGCCTCAAAGTCCTTCAAGAAATTCATCATCACCTGCAGAGATAAGCAAGACAGTAAGCAGCTTAACAAAGCTAAACTATACTAATCCCTATAACCACGATCCCGCGGAAATTTTGCCTGTCATGTACCTCTGGCTGGTAGTTGATAGCTAAAACGACTTCAGTCACTCCAACTGCTTTAAGAGCCTCTATCTGCAAAACGCAACATATGCAGATTAAACCAAGTTGATAAAATTCTATCCGCGCCATACACGCTATAATAACACAAGGAAAAAGGAAAGCGGTGTTCGGAAATTCGAACCTGATGTAGGATCATAGGCTTATTGGCAAAATCAACAAGCGGCTTCGGGACACTGAGTGTCAAAGGCCTCAACCTTGTTCCGAAACCTCCAACAAGAATGAGGGCCTTCATAGTGATTCGACTCCCTGCTTCTGCTGCAAATCAAAAAGGGTTTGGAAACAACTCAGCTTCAAGTCAGCAGCAAAATAATCCAATTTTTTCAATCAAGGATGGATAGAAACAGAGGTAAATGTGGCTGCTCTTTATGACCAAATCACACCATTTTCACCAAGCACGCCTCAATTGACTTCGAAGCAGAAAAAAAGTCAAAGACACGCCTCGAATACTCACATCTCCAAGGTAAAGTTGCAGTAACAACAGCCATACTAAGCACATCTCCAAGGTAATTTCTTCATTTTTTTTAAAAAGTAAATAAAAAAAATGATGCTTCATATCCATTAGCCAATTCCCTTCAAATAGAACTACACAACAGTTCAATTTGAGACTGACCTCTACCAAGTCCAACATAGCTACATAAACCCTGAAAATGAGCAAGGAATGGCCAAACACACAGATCCCATAAACAATAAACCGACGCTTGGTGGGCAGGATGGCAACCTCATTTCCCGGAGTTCAGTAGGTCAATTCTCACCCGTTATGAAAATGGAAAAACTTCCCTTGTGAGGAGAACAAAACCTAATACCGTCTAAAACGCCGGTTTATTCCATCCCGCCTAAAAAATGATAAGAAACCAACAACAACAAAAAATTGTAGCTTCCCGGATCCGGGAAACGCACACGAGAGGGACCAAAAGGGTGGGAATTTCTAAGACGTTCCTCTAAAATTAAAGAATTCCAGATAGAATATACCATCAAAATCCAAA
Organism: Hypericum androsaemum; assembly: GCA_963995505.1. Lineage (NCBI taxonomy): Eukaryota > Viridiplantae > Streptophyta > Magnoliopsida > Malpighiales > Hypericaceae > Hypericum > Hypericum androsaemum. The sequence goes on from OZ023197.1 coordinate 3,465,230, forward strand.
CTTCAAGCAGTTTCGTTGACGAAAAAATGAAAAAAAAAATTCCATTGAAGAAAATATGGGAATTTAGGAAACCAGGCAGCCCCGCATTGTGAGCTTCAACCCGGCGACGTTTCGTAGTTCTCGAGTTTTACCTTAACAGATGACGAGGTGGAAGAGGGACGAGGGAGGGAGTCGGTGCTGAGTCGAACCCGGCGAAAGGCGAGTCGACTCAATGGAGTTTCGCTCGCTTTTTAGTTCTCTCTCCTTTGCCTAAATCTTTTTCTAACGGTCTCGCCCGCTGAATGGCGCGTCTTGGTTGGACAAACACGGTATTGGTTCTTATGGGTATTTATAGATAAAAGATAAACGTGAGTTGGCCATGTTAATTATTTATTTTAATAAGCGAAATATATATTAAAATCGAAAGTAATAATTATATAAAGGAATCAAAACTAACAGAATAGTCTCTAATTATCTCAAGAAACCTCAAATGAAACGGGTGGACTGTCTCATACAATATGTACGAGGTTGTAGCAGGATTTTTTTTAAAATAGGCAGAAAATATATATATATTTATTAAATAAGTAAAATTTTAATATATTTTTAAAATAGATGAAAATTTAATTAAAATTTAAAAAAAATAAGGAGACGACCCTACACTAGGTCGCCTCCATTTCTCTACCTTATAATTAAAAAAATGTAATAATGGAGGCGACCTAAGTGTAGGTCGCCTCTATTATTATAAGGAGATGACCCTACAGTGAGTCACCTCCACTTCTCTACCTTATAATTAAAAAATATATAATAATGAAGTGACCCAAGTGTAGGTCGCCTTCCTAATTAATGAGATTTTTTATTTTATAAATATTATAAGTTAGTGTTAGATTGTCCGAATGAGTTAAATTTTGATTTGATTTTGCTCAATTTTTCGAGACCTACGCGTAGAGTTCAACAAATTATGCTGAATCAAAAAAATAACTCATTTGGATACCCAAGCAACAACTTGTCACTTTAATAATAAAAAAAATTGAATAGTGGAGTCGACCTATAACTAGGTCACCTCCTTCCACCATTATTTTTTTTTGCAATTTTTTCTTTTTAAAGTTGTATAAATTTTTTTATGTTTCTTTACTTTTTTTCTTCTCTTATACTTCTATTGGAGAGTCACAACTTCTTACTCCAGAGTCCGATTGAAATGATTCAAGTTTTTGTGCAAAGCAGAGACACATATCTACAACTTTATAGTCTATAGCTTTTCCAAATACGAAGTGAAACGATGTCGAAAATACGTTTGAAGTCAAAAGTCGATCAAGTTCGATCGAATAATTTCTGTTGGGAGATACAAATTTTTACTCCAGAGTTCGATTGAATTGATTCAAATTTTTATGCAAAGCTCAGACATATATCTACAACTTTGTAGTTTATAACTTTTCTAAATACGGAGTGTAACAATGTCAAAAATTCTTTTGAAGTCAAAAGCTGATCGAGTTCGATTGACTGATTTCGGTTGAGAGACACAAATTTTTATTTCGGAGTCCGATTGAGTTGATTCAAATTTCTATACAAAGCTAAGACGTATATCTACAACTTTGTAGTTGATGACTTTTCCTAATTCGAAGTGTAAGGGTGTCAAAAATATGTTTGCAGTCAAAAGCCGATCGAGTTCGATCGACCGAAATTAAATTAGACAAGTAGTTCAAAAAAATTAAACTAGAAAAGAGTCGACCTAGTATTAGGTCGTCTCTTATATTATATTAATATATTCGTAAAAATATCAGGAAGACGACCTACTATTGGGTCGCTTCCATTATTTTATGTATTAAATTAGTGTGTCCACATCACTTTTTTATTTTTCATTAAATTTTTACCTATTTTAAAAATATATTAAGTTTTTGCCTATTTAGAAAATATATCTAAGTTTTTTACCTATTTTGAAAAAAACCTCGGTTGTGGCTACGAACCTCTATAAAAAAACTGCTGTTGTAAAACTCTGTGGAATAAAAGTTACGATATAGGAGAGCGCATAAGCATTAATGTTGTAAAAACAATGATCACGCATAATGATGGGGTATTACTACAATTTTTCCGAATATTTTGTAATAGAAAATTCATTGAGATTTATTATGCTCCCACAAATACCCTCTTTAAAATGCCCAATTGGTTATGCAATGAGAAATATGGGTTGTGTTAGATCAATTTTACGATGATCTTGTATATTTGAATTACTGGATATTTAATAAAATATAAAAAAGATAAAGAGAATTCTGTACCACTTATATAAATTAAAAAATATATATATAAATTTAACTATTGATTATTTGAAATAATACTTGTGAAACGATGATCGTAATTATTTTTTTTCGTTTTGAAAAAGTGAAAAGATTGGATTTTATTGAACTTGAAGTTGAAGGATCAGAGCGGACTTTCTCGCCTTTTTCCATACATATTGTTTGTTTTGGTGGAATTGCGGGGTTGCTTCAAGCTTTTTGGATATTATTTCCATGTGTGGATGGATCTGTAACAATCTATTTTGTGAATTGAAAAAGTCTTTAATTAGTGCATATGGGGAGTTTCAAGAAAGTAATTGATATTGCTGTTAATACCAAACAAAATAATAATGGCTCTAACATAGTAAGATAAATGAAGTAAATATGTGTAGGATCACTAGCATATTTATTTGCATACGGAGATACATGGTTCAGTTCGTGATACATGTAATATGACGCGATCTACATTAATTTTGGCAAAAAAAATCTAAACAATTAAAAAGCACAAGTGCAACACACCTCCTGCTAGGCATCGTAAAAGAATATTATTTTCAGAAAGAACATATTGATGGAAGAATCACATGGCATTACAACAAGAATGATTAGGGAAGAAGTCATCCCATTTCTTCCACATGTAATGAGATTAGTCAACAGCATATTCCTCGCGGGAGGATATATATGTCATTCTTCTCTAATTTATAGGCGTGAAAATTCATTCTTGCTCTCTCCTGATCACGATTAAGGGTTAATGGCTACATAAACAACAGTGATGAGATGCTAATGATGTTTTCGTGGGGTTTGTTTCTTTGTTTCTTTGGAGGGCATATGCGACTTTTTCTCATTTATAACATAGAATGGTTTTAGGTCGCTTAGAGTTCAAGTAGTACATTTTTGCAAACTACAAAACTTTTCTCGTCCCTTCTTCATATTAATAAGAACTTTTAAACTAGAAGATGTAAATGTTTGGTTGCCGACGTGTTAATATAAATGCCCAAGCCTTAACTAGAGGCGGTCAAACCTGAAAAAAAACATAGATTTAGATCATTCGAAAGGAGTTAATTTATCTCGTTGTACTTGTTTGAATATGCTAGGAAACTAGAGGCGGTCAAAAGTCACATGCAGAACGCCTGTTTGTGCGAGAAATACTGATCAAAGTGGTTTTTCACCAAATTAAAGATCAAGTTATCGAAATGCAAAACCAGTCAAACTTTGGTCACTTTCCCCATGCTACGGAAATGCACTTTACTCCAATACATTTAGGTTCTTTGAACGAGAAATACCTGCTTCATTTAGATTCAACAGTATTATAAACGTATCATATTTGCAAAGTCAAACCCGCTTTATAAAACGCTATAATTATCGTATCCAATTCAAAATCTCAAAAAACTTACAGATGAACTTTTTATTCTTGTAAACAAGTTAACTTATCTAGTAACTAACGATATAATAATCTAAAATATATTGGACATAACAACAACGTTCTCTTCGCTCCGTGGAGAAATAATGGTGAACACAATTAATTATGGAATATAAAGTATCTTATGAGTATGTTTCCACGAAATTCTTCTATATATCCTAAAGCGATTCATTCAAACTTCATTGTATATAGCTGAATTCTTAAAAAAAATTGAACCACTTATTCAGATTATGTCTTTTCGGCGTCCACGTGTGCCTGGTTTCCGATTATTTTCATATTTAATGTGCTGATTATATATTCGAAACAATGTGCTTTTCAAGTTCCCTATCTCAATAAATGTTTGAAAATTAAGCTAATAGAGCTTTTTTTTTCCTCCCCAAAAGTGTCACTGTACCTAATTATGGTACGAATATTACAGGCTTAAAGCCAGTGGCACAGATTTCATCTCATCTAACCATCGGCTTCTGGGTCTCTGTCATTGATTAATATTTGTTGACTTAACTAAATAGAGGCCTTAAGAAAGGAGAGCCACGGGAAGCCGTCTATATGTATTATGTATATAGAAGTAGGTTGAACAGTTCATCGCATGCCACAGTTCTGTGTGTTCACACGTGGATACGATTACTTAGATCAACCAGTGAGGAAGTTGTTCTCGTTTAATTAAAAGGTCTCGAATTTGAGTCATTGAAACACATCAGTGTTAAATATTTGTAAAAAAAAACTTCGTCAAATTTAGATTAGTCGACCCGATACGAGTCCAGAATACCGAGGTGGTATCAACCAAAAAACTACAAATTTACACACACACATAACTTGTGCAGTCTATTATGGTATGAATCCCAGCTAACAAAACTGTCACCGGCCCAATTCCAGAAGGTGATTTAGCTAAGAGTAATGTATGCATGCCACTCACCAGTAGGATTATTGGTTGGTCTAAAGGCAAGAGACTTAAATTTATTTAAGAATATTTTGAATTCAAATTTCGAAAATGTAAAAAAAAATATTGTTGAGAGAGTCATTCCAACTCTTACTATAATAACTTTAAAAAAATGTATGTCACCATCCCAACGGATCTATCTAATCATAATGTTATTTTGTACTTCATTTTAAATAGGATAAATTACTCTCAGGTCTCTGGTTTATAATTTTATTACCCATAGGTCCCTGGCTTTCAGAAATAGTGTATGAGGTCCCTACTTTTTAAGAAAATATTGGTCTGAGGTCCCTAGTCACCGGATCCGAGATTTTCTACGGAGATTTTTAAGAAGATACATTTGGTGACTAGGGACCTCAGACCAATATTTTCTTAAAAAGAAAGGACCTCATACACTATTTTCAAAAGTCAGGGACCTACGAGTAATAAAATTATAAATCAGAAATCTGAGGATAATTTACCCTTTTAAATAAGTTGTCAACTTCTTGGACTTTCTCTCCTACTTGTGTCTAGAATGAATTTCTTTTTTGTAATACTAATCGATGGGACGTCATTGGTAAGTTTTATTTATGGGTATGGCCCGAGTCCATTAGCATGGAAATTTTCTTTTTCCAAAGTGATATCATCTACTATATTTTTGTTTAACCAATTGGTATCCGGTCTATTTGGTCGACTAATCCAATTTCGAGCAAGATAGAACTTTTAAAAGGTGGCAAAATTCTTCCAACAAAAGTAGATGATTTTACTATATTTTTGGTTTAATCATTTACTATATAAAAGTGTGACAAAGTATTTTCGTTGTTGTGGTTTCTAAAGAGATGTAATTTGTTGCTTGGAATAATAAAGTTTATTTACTTATTAAAAAACATCAATAACATGTGACTTCAACCAATATATACATAGGACAATTCTCCCTTTCCTCCTTCGGTTAAACCTTTACCCATACATTTTTTATACGTAAAGTTTATTACCCTTTAACCCATACTTCTCAAAGAGACTTTTGACCACTCTAAAGTCAACCGATGCTACATGTACTATCATTTACATACTAATCACACAATTCTATATGAACTTCCATCATTCATTATATACTAATTCTTTGCAGAAGAAGACCTATCAATCGACGGATATTGCTCAATTAACAACATAACTTCCCTAAACACTAAACTAGTTAAATGCAGTTTGTGTCAAATCTAGTCGAGTAATATCTTTGAATGGTGATAAAGTTTTTTCAAAAAATATTTAATACTATTTCGTTTGCAATGACCGGAACTCGAAAACTTTTAATTAAGCTAGAACAACTCTCTTGTTAGTCGATGGGTTATTAACGTAAACTTGCCATAATACAATTTTGAATCCCATGCCACCCCATGTATGTATTAGCAATTAATTCTGTTAATCACCTATTGGACCAAAGTTCCCAAATCACACCCTTAATGAGCCAGCTAGCTAACAAACGTTATGGGAAGTTGAAACAATCAATCCTCGTGATACTTTCCAACTCGGCGCATGGCAATAGCTTTGGGCCATCTCTATATAATGCAACCATTCCTTTCCCTCCGTTTAGTCCATACTTTTGTTACACTTTCACTAGTTGCATTCTCTAATAAGTCCATACGCCGACGGGAAGATTTGGCACCTCGATGTCGGCTAAGATGGAAGCCAACCAAGGCAAGGAGGGTGGCAACAACTTCTTCTTCCAGATGCCACTACATTACCCGAGGTACACGAAAATGGACTACGAGGAGATGCCCGAATCGAAGCTCGACAGGCTTCTCAGGGACTATGGGCTGCCTGTTTTCGAAGGCCGAGACTTGGCTTTTAAGAGGGAGTTTGCTATGGGTGCTTTTCTCTGGCCTGGAACCTACTCTGATCAGGAGACTCGGGAACCAACCGGGGCCTCTTCCTCCTCTGGTTTATTGGCTACCTTCTTTCTGGGTCCTGATCAACGTGCAAAGATTTTGAAGTTGGTTTTGTTCTTATGTAGGGCATTAGGACATGCATAAAAATGCCTAATGAGTTCAAATAAAACAACTTTTTTACTTCTGTTGGTGTATTTATTCTTTCCCTTTGTAATCTACTTGAAATATTAATGTTCAAACTGCGTAGAAGTCATCGGAAGAATCACCCCCGAAATAAGAACTCGTGCTCGATTCTGAATAAGTCTGAGGAAGCCTACTTACTACTCTTTGGCTGCTGGTTACAGAGAGTACCAGTACATTTTTCTAAGATGGGGAGAACAGAAAAGGTAAACGGTAGTAAAGACTCTTTTTTCACGTTTAGAAGAGTTAATTTGCACAAAGATTACACCAGCTGTTCTTCACTGCTAACTTCAACAACCGATAAAACTATTGTTTGCTACACTGTTAGATTCTCTTCACATGGCTTCGATCCTCGGGCTAGGATATCATCCACAACAGAAACTCGGCCTAGATATTGCTTCGATAAGATTGGCCGAACTCTTAGTTAGCAACGACCCAGAACACACATACAGCTACACTTGCAAGTACCTCTCTCTTCGTGAACACAATCAATCACAGATGCTTCAAAACCACTGTTAAAACCGTCTCCTCACTCGCCTGTTGTTGGGGTTAGTGGATTCTGCTGCAGCACCATCAGGTGCCAAATCTAACCCATATATGCTGCTGCCACTCCTCTTCCTGCCTGATAGCAGACTCGAGTTCTCGTCCCCGGATGCAAAGGCCTTCAACAACTCGCACAACAGCGACGGGCAGCTCTCCTCCAAATGTTTGAATCCTTCAGATTGCATTACAGCTGAAACAAATAGCTCAACAGAATAAGCTCCAGCCTCATGCCAAAAAGTATCAATGAAACCATCAGCATAGTGTCACTTGAATAAGCACAACATAACCATTCAATTATCAGATAACCAAATATCCAATGCCAGAAGTACCATTAACAGAAACGCATTACGCATCTTGGAAACTTTAAAATGTCAAATAAAGAAGAAATGGATGTCCATAACAATTCCATTGAACATTAGTCATAAAAGGATATAGGGTCCGCCAAAGAACCAATCCAACATTCAATTTATTCCAATGATTTGAAGTCAGCTTACATGCGCCAACTCAACAGAATTTTATATTTTTGCAAGACGAACTCTTATAGAAAAGTGGACATTATGAGAATTTCAACTAGCACAGAAGCAATAGCAAAACAGAAGTACATCATCTGGCAAACATATTGCCACAGACGGTCATAATGACTGCAGAAGTTCCAAGTCTCTACTTAAAATTACCATAATAATCACTCCTAGAAGATAATCCACTACAAGAGCAAGAAAGACAATAAGATAGCCTTATTCCAACATATGGGTGCGGCAATATGGAAACTAGCATGCCATTGTGTTACGTCACATAATAAAACCGTCAGAAAGATATTCTTTCTCTATGCTTTCTTATCCTCCTACCCCTCCAAATCTGAGTACCACTAGATGAGCAATAATGCAAAACAATTGTTGTCAGGATAACAAGGGTTGCAGCATAACAACCACTAACATAATTACCATAGAAAAACAAAGACGGGTCATATACTTCCCAGCTAAATAAATTCCAGGAGTTAACTCCAACTTGTGAAGACCAACTGCTCCATGTAAAGAAGCAAAATTCTTGAACTTGTAGAGCTAGGGCATTATAGTGGCTCAAGGCACAGCCCATTTTAAGTGATGCAAACAGATCACAGATGCCATAACCTGAAATTTGCACCCCTATATATACAACAACAAAAAAAACCCACCTCCCAAGTTTCCTGGAGCCGCGGCAAATTTCAGACAGATCCCCTTGAGTTGTAAACACTGGTGTTGCTCAGCCAATGCAAGTGTACTTGCCACTGTCTCAGGAGTTAACTCTTCACACAACTTCGATTCACACAGCAGTTTCAATCGATCTAAATTGTACAAGTCAGAGACAGCCAACAAATGCTGTACAACATTTGTGGATGTGCAACTAGAACTTGAACTCTTTACTATATTTACATCGGGAAGTTCGTCGGTGTATATAAACTGGAGCATTGCCTGAAACGCAGATAGTGGGCAATGAAGTCAATGTTGCTGCTAGTAAACATTCTTTTAGGCTTTAGCATTTGAATTATCATGCATGTGATGAATTGTAAATAATATCGAACTAGCTCACCATTTTAGGCATACCAGATGATATAAACGATATTAAAGTAAAATATAAAATATTTCAGCAGGCTAACTCCAATCAATCTAAGCCACCTTTTTTATTAGAAGCAATTTCGATTGACATATAGACGATGCCATTAATTATCCACAAGAAGAAGGAAAGATGAAAACAAAATCAGGGAGGGCAAAAAAAATTTAAATAGAATATGTTGTAAATCTCTAGGACTGTCAGGCTTATGACCAATGACTTTTTTTTCTCTTGCTTCATGTGGATAAATGCATGCTGCTGCAACAAGAGACAACAGACTTACCTTGAAAATAGATGGGTTGACATCCTTGATTTCCACTTTATCTAAGTTAGGATCCCCAACAAGTCCGAAAAACTGGGCTCTGAAAACAGGAGAACGGGCAGCAAGAATCAACTTATGAGCCTTAAATGTTTCATTACCAACCTGAAAAGTTACATCGCAACCAACTTCAGTTTCCAAGAGTTCCTTGAGCCCCTTTCCCATATCCGAAGGTGGAATGGGAATGTTATACTGCTTAGGTCCTTCTAAGCGAGTTCTGACAACCCCAACAGTGCAGTTCATGATTAGGCAGTCATCCTTTAAAAAATCAGAAGTTTCTAGCGTTGTTCTTCTGAAGAACCGTTTGTAACCCCTGCAAAGCATTTGAATAGCCAAATGAAAGTCGAGCATAACCATCTTCTGAAAACGACCCCATTCAAGTGTACAAACGCTCAAGGCATCAAGTGCAAACAACAAAAAATTAATTATATGTAACAGAACTTCTTTTAAGGGAACTGTGTTATGTGCCTAGAGAAAAAGCAGCATCGGTAACAGTCTACACCATCACTCAACATGATATCCAGGTTGTGGAGTGGTCACTAACATGGAACTACCTGCCATTAGTCCGTACATGTAACGCCCATTTCTCATGTAAGAACTGTTCGACTACCCACGTAAGGATAGACAAACCGAACAGATCAAACAAATACAAAATATATCATCCTTAAAATTCAAATGTGCAAACTCGAGAAATGGTGGAACAACAAGCTCAAAGCCTCAATCAACAGGAATTTCACTCCCCAACACACAGGCAAGGAAATAAAATCGAAACGCAGTGCTCCTAGACCGGATTTATCACATCACGAAGAGCAAGATACCAATCACGTTCCGAGGGCCAAAAAGACTGCACCTTTCCTCATCATCCTAATCAAACAAAACAAACGGCGGAGAAAATGCAATTACCACATGCTGCCGCGGTACTTGAGGGTGTAGGGCCCACTGTCGAGGGCGCGGTCGAAGTGGCTGTGCACCTTGTGCTTTCCCTTGCCGCTCTGGTCGACGAGGGTGAGCTCGAAGAGGGCTCGGACATCGGTGCCCTCGCTGGCGAGGGCGATGAAGACGGAAACATACATGGAGCTGTCCTCGGGGTTCTTCCCGTCCGGGTAGAAGTAGATGGCCCAGTCGTACCCTCCGATGGTGAAGACGTCGCTGGCGATGCACTTTCCGGCGCCCATCCCCTTGGCCAGCGAGTACCCCTTGATCGAGAACTGGTGGGACCCGTTCACCGTCTCGTTCACCGACCTCGACGACGAGTCCTTCCCCGATGCGGTGGCTTCCATGTCGCCCGTCATCTCATCGACGTCACCGCGCCGGTTAAAGATCGGACCTTTGAGGACAATCTTGGGATTTCAAACCCTAGGGGACAGACCAATTTGGGGGATTTTTCCTACCGGCGCTCCTCCTCGGTTTCTGTGAGGAGAGAGATAAATTGGGGATTCTCCTTCTAGGGATTTGGAGGAATTTTAGGGGATTGGATTATTGTTTATCGAGGCGAGGGAGAAAGATAAAAGAACGGGAACGAAGGAAGGAGGGTGTTTCGTTTTATTAGTTTCGAACTCGAAATCTCTTATTTAAAGTATGAGTTAGAATTCGAAATCTCTTATTTAAAATGCCGAAACCTCTGATTACTGTTCAGGAATTGACGTTTCCACGGTTCCAAAAATATAAAACCTGAAGTTAACGCAATTACCGATTACGGTGAACCGATGGTTCAATTTTATATTTAAAAAATCTGCATTTAGTTTAGAAAAAGTCCAAGTCTGATATGATTTTACGATTGTGGTTAATAATTTCTAACTCAAAATCAAATCTGATGTAGACGTTAAGAATTTCGAGAAGGTTCTGCATGACAGTTTAAGTTTTGGTTCCAAGAACTTCTGATTTGGGAATTGCCGGTTGGACAATTTTATTCGAATGGTGGTCGGGTCTACTTAACGCACAACTAAACAAAGCAAGGTCGCCGTCGTATAGAGAAAAAGGCAAAGAAGAGCCGAGATTCTTCTCGGCGGGGAAGGAGAAAAAGCACCTCTCACCTTTGGCCTCCTTTCTTTTTCGCTTGAATTTTTTATTTATGTTATTTATTAATTTTTATAAATATTGAATCATCCTATATTCATAAGGCCAGTCAACACTTATCACCGTCAATTTGTCGATCAAGTTTAGCTTCACTAAGGATTTCCTCTACTTGTTGATTTGAAAAGTCGGGAGTTTGGCAACCGATGTATTATACCAAGGAGTGAAATTCACCCTTTTTTCTTTGGTGTCTGAATCCTTTCTAAAAATGATCAATCATGTTATTGTTTTGCAATATATATTATCTTTTTATTATAATTTTATATTTTGATTATTTGAGATCATATTTTTTTAGGAAAAATTACTACCAGGCTCCAAGTGTTTGGCATATTCGCCTCTCGCTTTTTTGGTGTTTAAAAATCGATTAAAAACCCATAATTTGACAAAATTATACTCTCAAGTCCCTCATTGACGTTATCGGATTTTTTGTCATAGAAATAACAAAAATACAATTGAAAAAAATTTAAAAAAAAAACCCAAGAACACCAACCCAAATCAAACTAAAAAAAGCCAAGAACAACAAATTACAACACCAACCCAAATCAAACTAAGAACAAGTTCGTCCCCAAAGCATCGTCGCCTATCTCTGACATCTTCTACTAATTATCCTCTTCTCTCATCCAACAAAATTTAAACAAAAAAATCAACTTAAATCCCCCAAATGTATCGATCCCTCTCCTCCTTCTCCGATTGAGTTTTCTGGGTTGGGTTTTGTTGGGGAGAGGGCGGCGGAGACGGGGAAGATCTAGTCGGGGCAAGAGCAGATCGGGTGGCGACGATGGTGGTTCGTACCTAGATTCCCCGATCCATTCGAGCTTGTTCACGAATTCAGAACCCCTTATCGTCCCCAACCTCAACCACCTTCGTCAGAGGAGGAGAGTCGGAGGATCGGTCCTCGACGGTGATGCCGGCGGCCGTACTGGAGTTCCTATTAAAGCTCGTCGTCGTCAGTTTCTTGTCGAGATTCCACCGTCGTTGTTGTTAGTTTCTTGTCGAGATTCAACCATTGTCGTCGTCAGCTCCTCCTTCAAAATCGAAAGAAGCTTCCGCTCCTCCACCGTCAGCTCCTCCTTCAGTGCCGCGATGTTCTTCATCGCATCCACCATTTCTGCTCCACCGACAGAAGCTTTTCGCCGACAGGGGGCGTTAGCCCCCAATTAGATTTTTGGGTTTTTTGTTTGTTTGGCTTGTCTCATTGGTTTGGGTTGATGTTAATTGAAGTGAAGATGATTTTTGGGTTCCGAGAAGATGGATTTTTTTATTTTTTGAATGGTATAACAGTCGTTTTAATGACAAAAATAAAAAAATTTATTGATGATGTCAACGAGGGGCCTCATAATATAATTTCTCCAAATAAGAGGAATTTTTTAATCAATTTTTGAACACCAAAAAGATGAGAGGTGAATATGCCAAATACCAAAGGCCTTGTAGTAACTTCCCTTTTTTAATAAGAAAAATTATTTTACTACCGTGTGGTTTGATTTTTTTACCAAATATCTTGTAATTTTGTATTTTTGGCAGAGATTTCCTAATTGACTAATAATTTCTAACTATGGTTAATACCAACTGATATCAATAATCATGGCCACATCTGTGATACGTCATTTTTATTTCTCTTCGTTTATATGCTTACATGGTACGTGAGACCCACTCACACACTCTATCTCTTGTACATTTTCTCCAATGTTATGTTGAATTGAATGAACTTCATCGCAATCTCTTGTATGCCGCTTCGTTTACGCTGACATGATAAGTGAGATCCACACACTCTACCTCTTGTACACCTCGTTGAATGCGACGCTGAAATGATTGAACTTTTTCGCAACTCCGTACACTAACGCTAGAACTCCTACCCTGTGAAGGTTCCACTTATTATGTTAGAGCAAATGAAGAGAGAGAGAAAAGTGACATATCGCGGACGTGACAACATTAGTATAATTAAAATTTTGTCAATATAATATAAATATAAAAACTCCTGTCAAAAAAATAAAACCAATTCACTATCTAAAAATATATGCTCATACTATAATTTATGTTAATCATATTGTTGTTAGAAATTTTCTGATCTACTACTTATTATATTCAAGTGTATTATGTATCATAATTATGGAGGATGAATTTGGTACAGGAAGATATAGGGGTTCCTGTACTAAACAGGATTTAATCTAGGTCATAGATTTAATTATTAGACGCGCGTCAGAGATATTTGATGATTAAACGCGCGTCAGAGAAATAACGGTCGAAATTTATTAGGGTTATTTTTGTCTTTTACCTCCCTCTCTTTTCTCTTTTTCCCTCTTCTTTCTCTTTCTTGGCTCATTCTATTTTTCTCTTTTTCCTTCTCTTCCCATGAGCACTTTCCTTCCTCTCTCTCCCTCCCTCTCTATTTTTCCCAATCCTAAAAATAGGAAAGTTACCATCAAACTCTTGGTGTTTGGCATATTCGCCTCTCACCCGTTCAAAAATTGATTAAAAAATTCTCCTAGTTTGGAGAAATTATACTCTAAGACCCCTCGCTGACATCATTAATAATTTTTTTTATTTTTATCATAAAATGACTGTTATACCCTTCAAAAAAATATAAAAAATCCATTTTCTCCAAACCTAAAAATCGAACCCATAAATCATCTTCACTTCAATTAACATCAACCCAAACCAATGAGACAAGCCAAACAAAAAAAATGAACACAAAAACCTAATTATGGCCAACGCCCCATGTCGGCAGAAAGCTTCTGTCGGTGGAGCAGAAATGGTGGATGCGATGAAGAACGTCGCGGCACTGAAGGAGGAGCTGACGGTGGAGGAGCGAAAACTTCTTTCGATTTTGAAAGAGGAGCTAACGACGACAACGGTTGAATCTCGACAAGAACCTGACAACAACGACGGTGGAATCTCGATAAGAAACTGACGACGACGAGCTTTAATAGGAACTCCAGTACGGCCGTTGGTGTCACCATCGAGGACCGACCCTCTGACTCTCCTCCGACGACGATGGTGGTTGAGGTTGGGGACAATTAGAGGTTCTGAATTCTTGAACAAGCTCGAATGGATCGAGAAATCTAGGTACGAACCACCGTCGTCGCTACCCGATCTGCTCCTGCCCCGACTAGATCTTCCCCATCTCCGCCGCCCTCTCCCCAACAAAACCCAACCCAGAATACTCAATCGGAGAAGGAGGAGAGGGATGGATACATTTGGAGAGGGAAAAGGAGAGGGATCGATACATTTGGGGGATTTAAGTTGATTTTTTTGTTTATATTTTGTTGGAGGAAAGAAGAGGATAAGTAGTTGAAGATGTCAGAGAGAGGCGACGATGCTTTGGGGACGAACTCGTTCTTAGTTTGATTTGGGTTTGTGTTCTTAGTTTTTTTTTAAAAAATTTAAGGGTATTTTTGGCATTTTTATGACAAAAAAAGAAAAAATTTTGATAACGTCAGCGAGGGACCTGAGAGTATAATTTTGTCAAACTAGGGGTTTTTTAATCGATTTTCGAACTCCAAAAAGGCGAGAGACAAATATGTCAAACACCAGAGGCCTGATAATAACTTTCCTATTTTTTAATAAGTAAAATCATTTTACTATCGTGTGGTTTGATTTTTTTACCAAATATCTTGTAATTTTATTTTTATTTTTGTAGAGATTTCCTAATTGACTAATAATTTCTAACCATGGTTAATACCAACTAATATCAATAATCATGGCCACTTCTATGATACGTCATTTTTATTTCTCTTCATTTATGCTTACATGGTATGTGGGACCCACTCACACACTCTATCTCTTGTACACCTACTCCAATGTTATGTTGAATTGAATGAACTTCATCGCAATTTCTTGTATGTCGCTTCGTTTACGCTAACATGATAAGTGAGACCCACACACTCTGCCTCTTGTACTCCTCGAATGCGACGTTTAAATGATTGAACTTTTTCGCAACTTCGTACACTAACGGTGGAACTACCGCTCTGTGAAGGTTCCACTTATTATGTTAGAGCAAATGAAGAGAGAGGGAAAAGTGACACATCGCGGACGTGACAACATTAGTATAATTAAAATTTTGTCAGTATAATATAAATATAAAAACCCCTTTCAAAAAAATAAAACCAATTCACAATCTAAAAATATATGATCATACTATAATTTCTGTTAATCATATTGTTGTTAGAAATTTTCAGATCTACTACTTATTATATTCAAGTGTATTATGTATCATAATTATGGGGGATGGATTAGGTACAGGGAGAGATAAGGGTCTCTGTACCAAACAGGATTTAATATAGACCATAGATTTGATGATTAGACGCGCGTCAGAGATCTAACGGTAGAAATTCATTAGGAATATTTTTGTCTTTTACCTCCCTCTCTCCTCCTTTTTTCTCTCTTCCTTCTCTTTCCTGGCTCATTCTTTTTTTTCTCTTTCTCCTTCCCTTCCTAAGAGCACTTTCCTTCCTCTCCCTCCCTCCCTCTCTATTTTTTCCAATCCTAAATAAAATCGACACCGACGAGGAGCAACGCCAACGAGGAGCGACGCCGGCGAGGAAGAGGTTTCCTTCTCTTTCTCCTTTTTCCTTCCTTCATATTTTCCTTCTTCTCTGCCACACACTCTCTCTCTACCACTCTCTCTCTCTCCCCTCTTTGAAATTATTTTTTCAAGTGTGTAAAGGTTGATTTAGTGAAGAGTTAAATTATTTGTTTTTTTGTTTTTTTTTTGTGATGTATGTCTAAAGTGATATGACCAGTGATGACCAAATGGCATGTCTGGTTACTTTCAAATGGCATACTCGGTTATATTCAAACGGCAGGCCCGATTATAGTAAAATGGCATGCTCGGTTATGACCAAATGGCAGGCCATGTTACTAGGGGTGAGCATTTGATATTTGGTATTCGGTATTTTCGGTATTTTTTCGGTATTTGGTATTTCGGGATCGGTATTTTAGTTTACGGAATTTTATTCGGTATCGACTTTTGAGAAATTTTAGTGAATTTCGGTATAATTTTGGTATATACCGGTATTAATTCGGTAATACCAAAAATCTCAAAGTACTAAACTGAACTTTACCAAAGGGGAAAAAAACCCTACTCCCATTTATTCTCCAGAAAACCATCCCCTGCTCCCCTTCTCAGTTCTCGACTTCTCTTCTCTCCCTCTCTCTCGACAAAATAAATCCAACACTCAGAGGTGTGACCGGCGGCCACCAGCCCACCACCGCCGGCGACCGACTAGCCCTCTCCAGTCTCCACTTCGGCAGACCACGACTTCGGCAGACCACGACTCCAGGTATTGGTAGTTACTAATTAGGGTTTCAAATTGGGATTTCTTTGAATTAAATTAATTAAATTGATTAGGTTACTGTAAGGTTAAATCAGAGTTGTCCAAACTCTCATTGAACTCGGGTCCAAGTCCGACGATTACTTCCACTTCCTCCAACAACCTTAATGAAACAATTGACCTCTGGATCGAACTTCAATTTGTATTTGTTGGAATTAGGGTCCAAGTCTATCTCTTGGTGATCTGTTATCTGTAACAATGATGTTGGAACAATATGTGATTCTGTATTTTCGGTATTTGGAACAATCTGTATCAGTAATCTGTAATATGCAACTTCAATTTTTTTTTTGAAATTTTGGTATTTTTGGTATTATACCGAAATTTTAATTCGGTATTTGGTAGATACCGAAATAATTTCGGTTCGGGATCGGTATGGGTTTTTTTTGTTATTCGGTATTTGGTATTTGGTATTTTCGGTATTCGGTATTCGGGATCGGTATATACCGAATGCTCACCCCTACATGTTACGATAAAATGGCATGCACGTTTGCAATCAAATGGCAGAGCCATGCACGATAAAATAACATGTCCGGTAATAATAAAAAGGCATGCTCAGTAATGACCAAATGGCAGACCATGTACGATAAAATTACATGCTCAGTTACAATTAAATGACATGTCCGATTATGACTAAATGGCAGAGCAGAGTACGATAAAATGACATGTCTGGTTACAATAAAAAGACATACTCGGTAATGACCAAATGGCATGTCGGTTACGATAAATAGCATGGGTTAATATTTAATAAAATTTATAATTAATTAAATAATTTATAATTAAAAATAATTTATTAATTAAATAATATAAATTGAAAGTGGAGGTTTCAGACACGTGCATCAGTCCCCATCATCACGCGTGTCAGCCCTCTGATACATCCTCTTTTTTCCTTTTTAAACTGTTTTACTCCTATTCTATTTGGTACATGATTGGACTTCGTGTACCCAATCTATGCTCCATAATTATACGATCTTTAACTAAAATAAATTTTTAGGTAAAATATCAACACAAAATCCTATTATATAAATTCAAATATGTATTAAACGAATCATCATTCCAAATATCAGCTCATGATTTTCCCAAAAAGTCAAAATTACCCTTAAAATCAGTAAGGGGGGCCCACCAAGATGAACTGGCTCACCAGCAGCCACTCTCCCTAATAACTAATTTACTTTATTACATAGAAAAACAAAAGAATACTTAACCTCTGCGTCACATCACACACACACACACACACAAACAAAATCTCCTCTTCCACCCCCGGCGAAACGGCGCCGTCGCCGTCAAGATGAAAGCCCTAATGAGAAATGCGGAGCTCCTCAAGACCCCGACGGCGTTAAAGATAACGGCGCTGTTCCTGATCTCCGCCACCTTCTTCTACATGGGCAAGCACTGGTCCTCCTCCTCCTTCCTCTCCCCTTCCCTTCTCTTCTTCTCCGCCCCCTCACGGGACCCTAACGCCGTCTCCCTCTCCCCCAATCTCAACTTCACCTTCGACGCCTCCTCAATGGGGATCCCGCCGGCGGGATCGCCTCCGGAGGATGCGATTCCGGTTCCGCCCCCGCCCCCGCCTCCGCCGCCGGCGTCGTTCGGAATCGTGGACGCGGACGGGAGGATGAGGGACGATTTCGAGGTCGGGGAGCTGGATCCGGCCGCGCTGGAGGAGGAGAGCTTGGGGAATGTCACGGAGGCCGGAGGGGTTGGGGATAGGATTAGGGTTAAGAAGTTTGCGATGTGTCCGGAGAGCAAGCGGGAGTACATTCCGTGTTTGGATAACGCGGAGGCGATCAAGAGGCTGAATTCCACGGAGAAAGGGGAGAGATTCGAGCGGCATTGTCCCGAGGAGGGGAAAGGGTTGGACTGCTTGGTCCCGCCCCCCAAGGGGTACCGCCCGCCCATCCCCTGGCCTCGCAGTCGCGATGAGGTGAAATGTTGTCGCTTTTTATATATTAAAAACATGTTTTTGGGTGGTTTAGAGTATTTGGTGTGGAAGCGTAGAGGCAGGATTCCATTGCATTGCGCTTGGTGAACCTGGTTTTGAGCTGCTTTTGGTGGGTGAAAGAGACACGAGTAAAATTGCAGATTCAAATGGAATCTCGATTCTTGTGGAAAGTTAACTACTTTACGGAATCGTTAAGTGGCTAGACAATGATGTTGGTCGGGAAGTTGCCATTTTGAAGTATAAGTGGCTAATCACTGCCTCTTGATGAAAAAGAGAGGTAAAGGTAGCTTCATTGTCTTATCTGGGAGTTTTTGCATTTTGTTGCAGGTTTGGTTCAGCAATGTCCCACATTCACGTTTGGTTGATGATAAAGGTGGACAAAACTGGATTTCCAGGAACAAGGACAAGTTCAGGTTTCCTGGCGGCGGTACACAGTTCATTCATGGTGCAGATCAGTACTTGGACCAGATTTCTAAGGTCTGTTTTCTCAGGCTCAATGCCTTTTAGGTTTCAATCCTAGTTAATGTATGGCTAGCTGTGATATAATTTGTCTTTTATATGTCCTGTAGATGGTTCCTGAAATTGCATTTGGTAAGAATACTAGAGTTGTCATGGATGTCGGATGTGGGGTGGCAAGTTTTGGTGCCTATTTACTGTTGCGGAATGTCCTCACCATGTCAGTAGCACCCAAAGACGTCCATGAGAACCAAATCCAGTTTGCCCTTGAACGTGGTGTACCTGCAATGGTGGCTGCATTTGCAACTCGCAGACTTTTGTACCCAAGTCAAGCCTTTGAAGTGATACATTGCTCAAGATGTAGAATAAATTGGACTCGTGATGGTAGGCCTACTGTTATCCGTGTTTACCTTATTTTCAGGAGTTAGTGATACTTACAGCAAAAGTCAGAATGGAGGCTTGTTATTCGGCGTCCTGATTGTGGTTTATCTTATGAACTTCATCTTATAGATGGCATATTGCTTCTTGAGGTCAATCGGATGCTTCGGGCTGGAGGATATTTTGCATGGGCTGCTCAACCTGTTTATAAGCATGAACCACTCCTGGAGGAGCAGTGGGAAGGTGCTTTAAGTTTCACAGTTGCTTGCTTTGCAACAGAATCCTACCCAGTTTCTATCCTTCTTAGAGTTGTCTCACCTCTGCTGACCATTTGACCTCATCTTGTGTCTTCAGCATCTAATTGCATTTACATTAGATCTCCTGATGTTGCCATTGCTGAAGATTCTTAATTATTTAAGCTTATTGCCTGAGGACAGTGGAATACTTTAATTTGAGTGCCTCACATATAGAACTCTGTCATGATATTGGTTAGATCTTTGCCTGTGGAGATATGATTATATTCTTATCTTATTGATGTATCCTGTCATTTGGAAATTAGATTGACATAAATATTGTTTGGTTCACAGAAATGCTTAACCTTACTACTCGACTTTGCTGGACACTTGTTAAAAAGGAGGGGTATGTAGCAATATGGCAAAAGCCATTAAACAACAGTTGCTATTTAAGCCGAGATGCAGGAGTAAAACCTCCCCTGTGTGATCCGAATGATGACCCTGATGATGTTTGGTATGTTTTCTGTTATTTTCTCGAGTTCCTTGAAGCATTTGACAAGGGTCCTCTCTGATCTTAGCTACAGGGCTGTGCTTGATTATCTAAGAATGCAGAAAGTGAATTAGAGCTGAACCTAGCACAGGAGAATATGGCCAATGGGAAAAGTAAATGTAAATAAATTTGAATCACTGGGTAAGAACTTAGAAGCCATAGCAAGCAACAAACAATCTAGTCGGTAGTTAAACTTGCTAAACATTTTTGGTATCCAGTATTGGCTTACTGCATTGAATTAATTAAAAGAAATTTCTACGTGGATGTTGTCCTGGTGACTTTGCTTTTAACATTCAAATTTGTACTGATATAGTTTCTGCGAACTGTGCCATAGGTATGCTGATCTGAAGCCCTGCATTACTCGGCTGCCAGAGAATGGTTATGGGGCACATATTACAGAGTGGCCTGCCCGTTTGCATACACCTCCTGAGAGGCTACTGAGCATTCATATTGATGCATACATATCCAGGAAAGAGCTATTCAAGGCTGAGTCAAAATATTGGGGGGATATCATAAGCAGCTATGTGCGTGCTTGGCACTGGAAGAAGATGAAACTTAGAAATGTTTTAGACATGAGAGCTGGCTTTGGAGGGTATTTCATCAGCATAATTATTTTATTGATACCTCAATTAGCTTTATTGTTGGCTTCAGCATCTAATATGACTCATTGTTCTGGTAGGTTTGCTGCTGCATTAATTGATCAGGGAATTGATGCTTGGGTTCTGAATGTGGTTCCTGTCAGTGGCCCAAACACATTGCCTGTTATCTATGACCGTGGACTTTTAGGCGTTATGCATGACTGGTAATATTTTGTACCACATTAACTGTCTGATGGATTGTTGAATTGTTTATACCTTCTGTTCTCTTGTGTGATATCCACGCTATGATGTGTGTACTGACAAGCTCTTTGTTCCATATTGGACGCTTTAGGTGTGAAGCCTTTGATACGTATCCTAGAACCTATGATTTTTTGCATGCAGCTGGCCTCTTCTCGATTGAAAGGAAAAGGTAGGCCGACCCTCCAAACACTATGTGGTTGTGATGGCGTTAAATCTATTTACAACTTGCCCATAATTTGTATTCATTGTTTGTGTTGTATCAGATGTAACATGTCAACCATAATGCTTGAGATGGATCGCATTCTAAGACCAGGTGGTCGAGTTTATATCCGTGACTCGATTGATGTCATGGAGGAACTTCAAGATGTAGCCAAAGCCTTGGGATGGGCTGCCACTTTGCACGACACTTCTGAAGGTCCGCATGCAAGTTACAGGATCTTAACATGTGACAAACGGCTTTTGCATGCTTGATAGGTTGGATTCTGTTATTGGTTATATTTGTGAGGCAACTAACTGTAAATACAAGATCCAGTGGACACCTTGTGTGTCTAACAAGCGGGAGAGAGCAAGCACATCTTCGATTGAAGAGATATCGGGGCTCGAAGTCGGGGGCACTGCACAAGCTCTTTTCTTGCATTGCTTTGATCTTTGGGGATGATTGCTCAACATTTTATCTGAAGCAGATACGGAAGGATGGGAAAACCCGGTCCCTGGATACGGAACTTTGCATTTCAGAGGTGCTCATCAGAGCTGAAGTAACTGTAAAGAAACATTGACGTAAAGGAGCATCTACTACTGATATGTAAAACAAACTCTCCACACATTCTTTCTGGTTTATACGCAAACTGTTGAAGCTGTAGTGATTGTTTTGCAGGTTTTCTTCAATAAATTATTTGTTTGATCCAAAGTGCTCATTAATGATTTTTAGAGGTATTGCTCTTTATTGTCGTAAAGTAGTTTATGGAGTAATCGGATATCAAATGATATAAAAAACCGCAATTGGGTCAAATTGCTCATTCTCAATGAATCAGAACTAACGTCTAGAAGTTTTCTCTGTTGCTGCATATAGCATCAGCCAAGAAATGTATTAAGTTGAAGTAAGAACGTCGCAAAAAATGTGTTTGGAAGGTCAAATAGCGGAAGAACTTGTGTCTGCTATCCTTCAGAACATGTATAACCCAGCTTCATTTCTCAAATTTCGGCCTCCACACTTGTTGGCCTTGGCTTTGCTGCTGATGAGCTGACCTGCCCTTTGCGAAATCGTTACGATGACCATCTCGCCTTTGGTTGGTCGAAACGACAGGACGAGTCTCCCGATTCTTCCGCCTCCAGTTGGTCGAAACGACAGGACGAGTCTCCCGATTCTTCCGCCTCCGGTTGGTCGAAACGACAGGACGAGTCTCCTGATTCTTCGGCCTTTGGTTGGTCGAAACGACAGGACGAGTCTCCTGATTCTTCCGAGTGAAGCCATTCGGACCGACTTCCTTTCTTTCTGATGATGAATTGCCTGTTCTTCCCTTTGAAAACCGACGCCGCCCGTTTGGATGTGTATCCGGAGGGCAGCTACTTTGCGGATTGGCTCTAAGATAGTGCCCGTTCGGGACACCATGTGTTCCAGTGATGAGATACGATATTTCAGGCCCAGCCAGAGTGCAGATCAGAGAAATTTGATTGCTGGAGTGCGTTGCCTGGAAGGTTGTTTGAAATGCTTCAGATATCTTTCTCAGATTTCCAGCAGTAATGGACCTCGCGGTATTTGCTGGTTGCTCAAAGGGATCCTCAATCTGCTCAGGTAATCAACAAGACTTTTAAGAAATAGATACGAATGCGTGTGAGCGAGGGCGAGTACGACAGAGAGAAGGAGAGAGTTTTACGAATAATGCGTAAGTTTGGGGCAACCATCTTGTGTTGCTTCTGATATCTTCCCATCGTCCGGTGAAGGGACAGATTCCAACCGTTCCGGCCTTCAAGCTTATATCAGAAAACTGCAGCATTGTTGAGTCAGTTCAGGGAATCAATGGAAATACACTTGGATTGTGACAAAAGTGCGAGCTCGGGCCTTAAACAGGAATGAGGTAAAGAGCTCTGCCAATGAACTTCGGTTGATCGCTTTGGATCTATTTGACAGATATCTCGCAATGTTAACACGACATGTTTCTTGAATATACGTCTCCGCTTCGCTTCTCACGCCTGAATCGAACATTGGAAACCACAACTTCAGAAAAGATACTTCATGTGATGATGATAACCAAGCAAGCGAACGAAGAATTCGAGATTGCTTCCTTACCTACAAGATCGTCAACTGCATTTCTGGGATATATGTCCCTAATAGGAGGCAAGATTGCAGGCACACAAGTCTGCAGAAAATCCATTGTAAGGCCAAGGAATTAAACGTCCATTCTGAAAACACGCTATAGTATTCGAGATTGCTTCGTTACCAACTTGGTTGTCTAATAGTTCGAGACAACCAAGCACATCGCGGCGAGAAGCAAAGGCGCAAACTACACCGTATTGCAATCGAACAGATCCGTTCGCAATTTTATTACTGCAAAGGAAGTACATTACCTGGAAATGGAAGATTACAAGCAGACAGAGGGAGTATGAGTTAAAACTCCCTGATTTAGGATTGTTGATAGTCTGAGCTTTGGCCCATTGCTTGACCTGCAAACACAACCTATTAGGTCATACCTAGAAAAGCAAACGGATTTTCCGAAAACATAATCGATAAGATTGCTCGATGATTACCAACAACACCATCTCGCGGAAACGTCCATCGATTTCATTGATCCAATATAAGAACTTGGATTTCAGCTGGCCTTGTAGATTATCAACTGAAATGTCACACGAGATTCCCGGGTAACCATACTCCAAACTCAAGATGGGAACCCTTGCATCTGCTATATACTGCAGTCTCCTCCATCCACCTGCATATCGAAATTGCTGTCAAAAATTAGCGATTCGACCGGCCAGATCGATAAGGTAGCAAACTGTTGGTTGCATCAATAGTCATGAAGTTCCAAAACCAACAATGCATTACCAAAATCATAGAAGCAGAGTACAGAATTATCACCTCGGCGCCTCAAAGCTACGAGTAACTCCTCGAGTATAGCTTGTTTACGCTTCTTTCCAGCAAATGATATATAAGATTCAGTAGTAAACATGACAGATACATCTACGTCGGCCCACCGACTGAACATATTCGACAGAAACGATCCGAACGGCTCCACAGTTGACCCTGTTCATACCAGTGTTCGAGTTAATTCCCGACTCTCGTTCATCAACCTTCGTGTTTTCCATTGAATTGACTAATCCGATTAGTCCTACTACCAACAAAATGAAGGGTTACCTCTCAGATTGTCCAAAGATCTGACAACATCTTCAAGATCTTTAATTAACATAACTCGTCTCATCCAGTCGTCATGTGAAGGATTGATTGCATTGAGTATATCCCGAAGAGTACGCTCCAACACATTGTATGCGCTCATAGTTCCATGCATCATCATGCCCCTGAAGAACAGCAAGTAGCAACAAAAACTCGGTCACATTACGAACGACTCTAACACACGTGCAACTTCCGACGTGGGATTAAAAACGAAGCGCCACCAAAGTTGCACATATTTGGATCACCATCACAGTTCAAATACATGTTCGACATTACTAGCAGTACAATATCTTACATTTTGAACAAAAGTTGACATGATGTTAATATTATAAAAATAATAGAAAGTGATTTTTCTACATTAAATTACTCTGTAACTTTTAATTTAGAATAATCAATTTTTAAACTTATAATTTGTTTTGAACACCTAAATTGACTCAATGTAATTTTATGAAAATTTCTCATACTTTTTAAAAAAATCTATAAAGAAAATTGGGATCATTCCACTCAGACGTTATCTAACCCTCCGGGCATAGCTTCGGGGTTAAGAGGAACATTTTTTAATACGATCCTCGTTTTCTAGTCTGATTCGCCCAAACCCCATTGGTCTGAATATCTTTTATAGAAAATAATTATATTTAGTATTAAATAATTAAATCTTAAATACGCTCTAAGCTTGTTCCAAAATTTATCATATAAGCTTCAAAATAATAATATCTGAAACGACTGATCCAACCGTTCTCCAACTTTTTGCATAAATCGATTTGGTATTGATGTTAGATCATAGTTTTAGTATTCTACTCGTCAGAAATTTTAAAATAATTTTTAATATGCAATTATACAAATTCAATCGGGCCAACACTTTTGCGAATCGTGGCCACAACCAACTCTTTTTTCCAAATGTTGGGCCAGAACCAAATTTTCAGTTCAGTCGCGATCTCCTCTAATCATATTTACTTTCAAGTTTCAACCATAGTCGCAATGGCATCGTTCCAATTATATGGAACCCGAACCTGAGCCACCCTACAAGATTTTAAGTTGGTTCCGTGAACTTTCTAGAAAAGTTATAGGGTGGTTCTGTGATATTGAGAATCTCACATTGGTTAAAATACGAGTGGGGGCAAGTTTATAAGTGTAGAAAATCTACCAACCTATTGCCTTAAGGTTTTGAGTTCGATATGGAGATTCTAACATAGTATCAGAGCGGGTTGATCCCGTGCCCATTGTTGAACTCACACGACCCCCATTTCTCGCAATTTTGAGAAATCAAAGTCAGTGCAATCTTTGATCCGATGGGTCTGTTTGAGAAGGCGTGTTGAGAATCTCACATCGGTTAAAACACGAGTAAGGGGGCAAATTTATAAGTGTGAAAAATCCACCAACCCATTGCCTTAAAGTTTTGGATTGGATATAGAGATTCTAACACGTGAACCACCCTACAAATATACGGAATCATAACCAAAACTTTTTAGAAAACTTCTAGAGCAATTCCATGAACTGTGGCCGCGGTTTATGTTCTGGTTATTGGAATTGTCAATTTGGCGGTTCGAATAGAACCGTGACCAGGAGTTCGCATGCACCATAAAACAAATTTGACTTCGTATGCATACAAATACATGTTGATATTGTCGAGAAGATTGTGATGGTTGGCGATCGCCAATTTATTGTCGGTCGCAAGTGACCTCTCACAGAGAGGTATAATTGTTTGGACTGCCGGCCGCCAATTAACTGGCGACTGCCAAGTCCCTGCGGCAGACTTTTCTAGTTTAATTTCGGCTCTTGTTTCGAATTCCTAATTCGACCAAAATAGGTTTCTTGTACACCAAGGGTTCGTCTATTATATACATACGTGTTACCCTATGATTATGTATTGCTAAGTGACTCGGATCCATCAATAAAAGTTTTCCTTTCTCCCTGTGGACGTAGGCACTAGGCCGAACTACGTTATCTCTTGTATCGTGTTCTTTGTGCGTTTTGTTCTCTTGATTGCTGAATTCCTAACAATTGGTATCAGAGCTTGGGTTGGAGGATGACGGACGGCGCGAAGTTTGCTCTTGTGAAGTTCGATAGTTCTTCGAATTTCGGGTTATGGCAAAAGCATGTCAAGGATCTCCTCGTGCAACAAGGGATGGTTATCGCACTCTCGGAGAAGAAGCCCGAGAAAATGGAGGACCAAGAGTGGAAGGAGATGGGGGCCAAGGTGGTGGCGATAATTCGCTTGTGCTTGGCGGACAATGTGATGTATCACGTCATGGATGAGGAGTCACCAGCTGAGGTATGGAAGAAATTGGAGGCAAGGTATATGTCTAAGTCTTTGTCGAACAAGCTATATCTTAAGCAAAAATTGTACGGGCTTAAGATGATGGGGGGCTCAGATTTGAGCCAACGCATTAATATTTTTAATCAATTATTGAGTAATTTGAGAAGGGTCGATGTGAAGTTCGAGGAGGAAGATAAGACATTGTTGCTTCTGAATTCCTTACCGACTTCCTACGAGAATTTGGTTACAACCCTAACTTGGGGGAAGGAGTCCCTGGTGTTGGAGGAGATCACAAGCGCTCTGCTAGGGTTTCATCAAAAGAGAAAAACTGGCGATGAACGAATGTAAGGGCTGGTTGTGAGGGGTAGCCATAGTGGTCGTAGAGAAGGAAAAGATGGAAGGGGATCCAAGTTGTGGTCAAGGAGGTTCAAGAAAAATTATTTTGAGTGCGGAGAAAAAGGGCACGTGAAGAAGGATTGTCCAAAAAAGGACTCAGGATCGCGAGAGAAAAGGATTTGGTTCCGTGAATGCAGCCTCTTGTTCAGACGGTTATGATGGTGACTGTCTTTCTGTTTTGTCAGGTCCAAAGCACTCTGATTCCTGGATTTTGGATAGTGCATGTTCTTTCCACATGACGCCCAAGAGTAGGGATGGCAATTTGACCCTTATCCTGAGGGTCTACCCGAATCCAGACCCGATGGATCCAAGATCCGTTGACTTTGACCGGGTCTAGACCCGGATCCTACCCGGATCTTTATTTTTAAAAAGGATAAGGGCATGTATATGGATTTATAGGATCCTACCCGGATCCTACCCGAATTTTTTAAAAAATATTAAAATAATATATATAAATATATTAATTACTAAAATTAGTACCACATTCTCATCACAAGCTATCCAATTTAGAATTTTTTTATAAGTAAATTTTATTCAATCAAGTTGTTATAAGTACCAAAATATTAAAGTATCAAAGTTACATCTTAATTGGTAAAGATACCGAAGTATCAAATATCAATATATTATAATCGGTAAAGAAAGTGAATACATATTCAACCAAAAGAAGCACCGGTTAAGTAGGCTGGTATTGTTGTCTGTGACGCTTTAAATATCCAAGAAAAAATAACAAATTGCCAAAGGACGAATGATGAAAAAACTTTAACCTACATAATATCAATCCAAGTTTCTAACCTTCTATTACATTCTACTATTCAATTATTATATCAGCTTGAAATTTTGTATTTGTTTTTTTATATTAACTTATTTTAGCAAACTAATAAATTGCATTCTCATTTTTCGAATGCTTCGCTATTGCGAACAAGTATGGCTTAATTTTTGTAAAATTATTTAATTTTTAAATAATACGGACCCGCGGGTCGCCCTGATCCTGCCCGGTATTTTAGGACCCGAATCCTACCCGGATCCATATTTTAAAGAGGATAAGGGTAAAGATCTGGGTCGACCTTCAAAAAAGAGGGTAAGGATCTGGGTCCTATAGATCCTACCCGGATCCTGCCCATTGCCATCCCTACCCAAGAGAGGGTGGTTCGACACTTACAAGTTCGTTGATTCAGGTATGGTGACTATGGGTGATGATTCTGCTTGTAAAGTCACTGGCATATGTGATATCAGGATCAAGATGTGGGATGGTGTCGTGGTGAAGTTGTGCGGGGTTAGGCATGTTCCAAAGTTCGAGAGGAATTTGATCTCATTAGGAGCCTTGGATTGTAGCAGGTATGGCTATAAAGTTGTAGGCGGGCTAATTGAGGTAGAGAATAATGCTATGGTGGTGATGAAGGGTGAAAGAGATACAAGGAATATCTATAGGTTAGTGGGGGGCACTATTGTAGGTGGAGTCACATCCTTGGGTTCCGATGGAGAGGGGAAAAGCTCAAGTCATATGTGGTTGGTTCGTATGAGGGAGCAAATGCTTGACATGGATGGTTTGAGTATAATTGGAATTCGTGAAGACATGAATAGCAAGCTAAGGTTGTTTCATGGAGGCATGGTTGGGAATGTGCCATGGTTGTCTCGGAGAAGCTTTGTTAGCTGGGCCCCGCTATGGTTGTCTAAAGGAACGTGCACGTCAAAGGTGTTGGGTAGATTTGGCATTGGGCATGCGAAGCCGTTGGTAACACCACAGGTGAATTGGGTATCTCACTTAAGGCCGAACAATGGAGTTCAAAGTATGTCGAGGGTTCTACTTGGTGGAACAAAAGGTTGCCCTTTGTATGCTATGGCATGTAGCATTGGTTTGAGGCAAGAAGGTCCGGCGAAAAAGC
Organism: Hypericum androsaemum; assembly: GCA_963995505.1. Lineage (NCBI taxonomy): Eukaryota > Viridiplantae > Streptophyta > Magnoliopsida > Malpighiales > Hypericaceae > Hypericum > Hypericum androsaemum. Next base: position 3,494,034 of record OZ023197.1, read on the forward strand.
AGTTCGAGGTTGCGGAGCAAGGGGTTGACCGAAAAATAGAAGGCGCATCTATTAGTCGCATGGTTGCTTCAGCAGGTGGACTTGCTAATTGGGGTTCGATGGAGATTGGAGGGAATAGGCCAAGCAGGCTCAGAAGCTCGAGCTTGGGGGCTGGCTCCAAGTGATTGAACGGAAAAGGTGGTGAGAAAGTTGAGATTGTCTTATTGATGGCGGTTATCTATGGTGTGAGGTGGAGCAGGTCTCGTTTGGTTTTGCAATATCTCATGGTTCTTCACGGGATGACTTCTCGCCAAGGTGGAGATTGTTATGATTGTCGAGAAGTTTGTGATGGTTGGCGATCGCCAACTTATTGTCGGTCGCAAGTGACCTCTCACAGAGAGGTGTAATTGCTTGGACTAGCGGCCGCCAATTAACTGGCGACCGCCAGGTCCCTGCGGCAGACTTTTCCAGTTTAGTTTTGGCTCTTGTTTCGGATTCTTAATTCGACCTAGATAGGTTTCTTGTACACCAAGGGTTCGTCTATTATATAAAGACGTGTTACCCTATGGTTATGTATTGCTAAGTGACTCGGATCTATCAATAAAAGTTTTCCTTTCTCCCCATGAACGTAGGCACTAGACCAAACCACGTTATCTCTTGTGTCGTGTTCTTTGCGCGTTTTGTTCTCTTGATTGCTGAATTCTAAACAATACACAATAGAGTTCAGAATGGAAGACAAGTATAGTTACCTCTTGTTTAGCCTGTAGAACTCCAAGTTGTTTAATTAGCCAATGAGAAATTCTGGAAAAAATACACCTGCACCCAAAACCCAGTTTATATTAACATTTGAGAGGTCATTCGGTGATAAAAGAAAGAAATGATAAAATCGAACACCACCAAGAATCAAAAAATGACATGACATTTAGAAGTAATTCTATAATAGGATTTCTTAAAAAAAATCCCAATTCCATCCGTTTGTAAGGTGTAATAGAGTTACTCTTTTTGAGAATGGTGGAGTGAAGCCTAATATTAATAGAAATCATAGTTAAAAAAATGACCCGGAGCTCGACCCAGATTTTGATTCCATCTCTGAGTCGGCCGGTTTGACTGTCGGATTGACGGTGGGACCAAACTTTTTTTGTAATTTTTTAACTATATTTTCGATAATAAATAGACCAAAAAGTCAAAATATATGTTTCAAAATCTACATTTTTATAAATATCAACCAATTTATAACATATAAAGTCCACTTTTCTTTGTTGATTTGAACTTTGGAGAAATCGAGCATATGATACGACTTTTTTATTTTAATTTTTGCTGATTTGGAGAAAATTCGGTCAGACCAGGCGGGTCGAGTCAAAAATATGGGTGAACTGCCCGGGCCGACCAAATTTTGGACAGTTCGAACTAGGGATTTATAAACTTTGAAATGACCCACTTTCATGGGCAATTTGCGATCCAATCGGTCGGACTGCTGGTCGGACCACCGATTGGACCATATTTTTAAAACTATGATAGAAAGGATTACAACACTAAAAAAGGAAAAACATAGACAACAGATATCGATCCGAAAATCGATACAGACCACAAAATGGCATGGGTGGAAGCGATGGGCGGACGTAAAACTTCGAGAGCTAACGACCAATGCGGACAACTACGGAGACAAGCACCGACTAATAACCATAAGATAAAATTGAAGACGCAATCTATTGGGCATTGGAATGCATACAGGATGCACACAAATGAGAGACCCGGTTAACAAGTTCAACCGAGGCAAAGTTATCCACCTGAATCAACACGAGAGCTATTAAGATTCGCTCTCAAATAAGGTCAATGATGATCCAAACAAAAAATAACACAAACAAAATAACAAACAAAAAATAAACACAGCCCAAATAAATCACCAAACAATCAGAATTTAGGCAAAACATAACAAGACATAGACACCCGGATTAAAGGCCAACCGAAGTAAAAGCCAACTGGATTAAATATAGCAACACAACACAAAGCATCTGCATAACAAGACAGGAACTGAAAATCAACATGCGAACACTAGTTAAGGAAAGCAGTAAAGGCCAACCGGAGTGGAGGTCTACAACGACCAACCCCCGGGGAACGAATGGAGAACCCTAAGGTTTAACAAAGTTGAGTGGAGACAGCTTAAGCACAAAAGGAACTTGGTAAATAGAATTGTTACCCGTTCGTTCTGATTGATCTGTCCACTTATCAATTAGGACCATGGACTATTCTTGGAAGAAGAAATAAACTCTGAGGTTTGGTTGCTTGATTTTTTTCATATTCTTTTCTAGAAGATTTTACTTATTTTTACAGTGTAATAAAAAGAAGGTGAAGTTGCATTTTTTTCATTTTTTGGTAAGTGCTTTATGATTTGTTTAAATTATCGGTGAGTATTTAGCAAGGTTTTTAAATACGCGGTCCGACCGGCGGTTCGACCGGTCGGACCGCGATTCGGTAAGAATGGCGTACCGGGTTTGCTCGTTGAAACGCCAACCTTACGAACCGCCCAAAATCCGGTCAGACCGGGCGGTTCAACCGGAAAACTGACCCGAAAATTACGGGTTCGTAAGGTTTTTTGCTTAAAACTTGAAAATTAAACCAAAATTTTCCAACTCAGAACATCGAGGAAAATATGATCGAAACTCTTACCCCCAAATCGTGGAAAAAAACCCCAAGACCCACGAAATCGTGAATGGTGATTTTTTACTTTTTTTAGAATTAAAATGAATGCTTGTTTAAATTGGAAGGGAAATAAGTTTATATATATTATTAATAGTGGGCCTTATTTCTCCATGTTGGGCCGGAGACTTTTAACCAAACAAGTAATGGTGGGCCTTATTAATATTGGTGGCACTTCTAAAAAATTAATATATAAGTAAAAAAATCACCCGGTCCGACCGGCGGTTCAACCGGTCGGACCGTTCGACCCGGAGTTCGGCCCAAAATCCGGGTCGATCTCCGGGTCGTATTTGAAAACCTTGGTATTTAGTATATACCAAATATGGCAATACGGAAATAAATTGTGACGTCTCTTCGATTTGGATGGTGGTTGGCCGTTGGATGTAGCGGGATTACATGCTGGTTGTTGGTTGGATGTGTGACGTGTTTATTGGTTTTATAATGGGTGGGATTGGTGCATTGTTGCTGAGGTGGATAAGTCCTCGCACGTGTAGGAGGTGAAGCATAATAGGTAATAGACAGCTAATATCCCATGTTTTGAGAAATCGAATCTAGCAGTGAGCATTTAGTATATACCAAATACGGCTATATTAAACATTAGATTAAACTTATAAAAACAGTGTTGAATTGAAGAAAATGTTATGTGCCTCTACCATTGAATGATTAGCTGTTAACTATTGGATGTAGGAGGAATTTGTTTTGTTAATGCTCTTATTTTTGTTTTAGGGTAAATGACTCACTAGTCCCTGGTGTTTGGTCATCCTCTCCCTCGGATCCCTGCATTTTCAAAAATGATTTTACCGTCCCCCGAATTTAGTTTTAGAAACTCTTGGGTCCCTGGCTGACGTTAGCACCCATTTTTTTTCATGGAAATGACCAAAATACTCTCAAAAAAATTATCATCTTCAAGAATATTTTGGTCATTTCCCTTGAAAAAAATGGGTGCTGATGTCAGCCAGGGACCTGAGAGTTTGTAAAACCAAAGTCGAGGGACGGTAAAATCATTTTTTAAAATACAGGGACCTGAGAGAGAGGATGACCAAATACCAAGGACTAGGGGGTAATTTACCCTTTGTTTTATTATTGTTTTGTTATCGTATGCTTCATGATTATGAGGGACATAATATAGAATAGCATAAAAATTGAGAAGAGAGGCTTTAATCGTTGAAGCAAGTCATTCTAATCTCTTCCTTCTAGCTAAACCACTGTGCGCCTCAATTAATATAAAAATAGTTCTCAAGGTCTGGAATCCATAAAAACCTAAGAGTTAAGGGCTATATATAGCCAACTAACTAGCAAGAGAATATGAAAAGCTACAATAGGTAATTCTTAACTAAAAGTCCTAAAGGCCTCAACAAGAGGTTAAGATAAGGAAAAGAAATATTGTGCAATATCCTAGAGTTAAAAACAGGAGGCCACAGATCAAAGGAATTCAAAACAGGTGAGATATTTGACTAAAAAGGGAATCCAAAATAGGTTGACTTCAGGGGCCTAGTGATAGCTATGGGTCTGGTGGCATTTCGCTTCTATGATTCCTCTAACTGCCGCAAGGTAGCTAGTTATTCACACAGCCATGGACCTGACGTCCTCCAAAGGGTTGGTGACAGCCAGACTTAATGTAGCTTCGCTACCCTATCCTTGGTGTCTCATCCTTGCTCGCAATACTCACGAACCGCCTTAAGTACCTATCACAGCATACGAAAAATGGTAGAAGTTCACTTCATTACTCAAGTACATAAAAATGACACAAGACTAATAAGACACGACGAAAATAAATAAAAATATAACTAAACATGAAAAAAATACATGACAAAAAAATGAGTGTTTACACACTCGCCAATTGATTACATAATGTTTAACGAACAAATCTGATTTGACATCAGAGAGATTTGTTAATTCCGAGATAAGTCAATTTCTATATAACTATAATCATGTGATACTTGATAATTGTCCACGTGCGATTCATATTTTTTTACTAAGTATTAGAACCTTTATTAATAAAAGAATGAAAAACTACAGAGGGTTAGAGACATAAATCTACTACAAGAAATCTAAAAACTACCAATGACCTAAATAGGTAACTACACAAGCTAACTTACTGCCATATCAAGAACTAACTCAGGCTAACCCACAAGACAGGTAGACTAGAGTTGTGTGCTGCCAGATCAGTTAACTATTGCTTCCCAACAGGAAAGTCATCTTGATATCAAATTCTTTGACAGTTCATCCATATCAGAGACCATAATAATCCCATTCAACCGTTGACCCGGGATTGGCTGTGGCTTTATGGAGGGGAGTGCCGAGACCCTCTCGGCCATTGAGGGAGTATGAGCACCAAGAATGCCCGGCCGCGGACTTGGATTCTTAGAGAGCTTGGCCGAGACTTATTCCAAATGTGGGAGTGGCCTGAAATCTTCAACCGCAACCCCTACCATAGCCGCCCACCTTTTTTCTCAGCCTCCAGTGAAAAAGTTATCTTCGAGTGAGCAGCATCTGAATTACCTGGACTTGTCCTGGACGCAGCGGAGGCCCGAGGGACCGTACTAAAATGCGCATCCAAGGGATCTTCATCATCCAAATCTGCATATTTTATGGACGTTGCTTACGAGCCCGGCATCAACGGATTAACTGTGAAGCTCGAGGACTTCTCACATTCTGGACTTAAGCTAGGAGAGCTACGAAAACCAGTCGCCTTGTTAACACTGCATTCCATCAAATCTGGCAGGGGAGGATCCGTGGCAACATTAGCACAACTTTCTGGCTCCTTCGAAATTACTAACAGCCTGTTTGAAAATCAAAAAAAAAAAAGAATTGAATCACTTTCCTAAGTTTTAAAATATTTGAGTGTGTTTGGAACCAATATTTATAGGAAAGGAATTCTCGTTATGATTAAAAGTCTGAATTTTGAATTCCTACCGAAATAGGTCACAATTCTAGTGACCAAACCAGAATTGGCCGCTAAATGATATTTATGCCCTCCTCTCTGTCTTCCATTTCATCCTCCACTCTTCCCTTCTACTCTCGCCATTTTTTGCATTTTCTTCCTTAGGCAGTGGCAAATTTTTCCTTAGACGGCAACCGGCGATCCGCAGGCGGTCTTCCTCCCACCGGTGACCTTCCTTCAAGTTGTATCTCTCTGACCTATCTCCTTTTTTCCCTCAAATTTAGAGTTTTATTTCCTCCCGTTGTAGGCGCCATTCCTCCCCTGTAGAAGAGCTTCCATACCCGCCAATGATCCTCTTGTTTAAATCTCTTGTTCAGGTAAAGATTGGGTTTTTATGACATGGGAATATGATTGGTCTTGTGATCATGATGATGGTTGGTTCTAGAATCTTCTCTCTTTCGGGTCCTTTGTGTGGTTCGATGATTGGGTGATTGGTTTCTTCCGGTGTTGTTTTGCTGATGCCAACTGAATTGGTGGATGCCTTTAGCTTAATTTGGGTGGAAGTTTAGATGTTCTCTGGTTTAACTTAGAATATTAACCGGATTTAGATATACAATCAAGGGGATCACTCTTTCTTTGTTATTTTCCAGACACATTCGGGCTGTGTAAGTCGTGTATTTAATTAAGACTTTCTGTTTTGCTTGGTTGATGGAACTTTTAAATTATAGAGACATTGATATGAGGTTTGAGTTTGAGAAGGAGACATGGTTTCTTGTGTGTTTTGCAGACGTTTCATTGCAGGCACGAGCATGCTTCTCTCTTTGATAGAGTGTAAGTTTTATTTGTCTTGGGAGTATATTCAACCTCAGTTGGGGATTTGGTTCTCTTTCTGACTCTTTTACACTTCGAATCTTTCACAGATGAGAGAAATTGTCCTTGCGTTAATATATTTGAGCTGATTGCTTACCGATAATTATACAGCACCTGGATCGGATTGAACTTGCTTGGCATGATAGCTTGTTTGATGGTTCTTGGCTGTAGTGGTTGTTTCCTAGTATTCCTACTTTGTAGAGCTCAAGTTTACTACGTGGACTCAAAAGTAGAATAGAGCAAATGTTGAAGATATAGAAGAACTTCAGCTACTGGATGCATGAAGAATTATGCTGCACATCTATCTTAGAGCGAGCCTACAACCTCCTCTGCTCTTGCTCTGTTTTGCTGCAGAAAATTGCAGCACTTCTGCATGTGCAATATTTGCTATTCATAGGCACTTAACTTGCTGGATTTTTGCTACTGTAACCTTGATTGTTATTTTTATTAACTTGGTGTTGTTGAGTTGTAAGAAGTATTTGGTTAAAGATCAAATCAGTTCTTAAACTAAAATTTTGGTTCCAAACAAAAAAAATAGGAAATTAATTCTATTCCATTGCCTTTAAAAATTAGAAATGGAATTCTTTTTCTTTGGAATTTGGTTCCAAACAAGCCGTAACGGAAGTTGTTCCTCGACAACCTCTGCTACCAACTCACCAACTTCAAGTCCATCGTCCAAGGTATTAAACATATTAGAAGAGGAGACGATATTTGCACTTGGAGTAACAATAACGGAAGGAGCAACTACCGTGGGGTTCTCTCTAGAGCACGATGTAGTGCCCTTTTTTGACAAATTTGCTTCCCACGACCAGCCCCTTTCTTGCCAATCGGAACCTATTCCTGCAGAAAAGGCTTACCTTGAGAAATTTCCCGTCGCTTGGCCTCTACAACCGCATCGTCACGTGGACACAACATGCGATATTTATCCTTAACATGACCAACGATCCTGCAATGCTCACAAAACCCGGGCGAGTCTTCATAGATTAAGTCGATCATGCAGCTACCACTGGTCAGTTTAAAGTAATTACCATTATTGACCCAATCACGAGATTGTAGACGAACTTGATCAGCATAAGACATGACCTCTGTAGGAACGGGCTGCTTCTTGGTCAAATCACCAACCTTTGGATCATCAATGGATTGTTCCCGGGACGAAGCAGCCTTGAGTCCACCTCGAATAACGCCAGGCTCGATCATCAAAGTAGAGGTCCGGTTATTACCACCTCCATGTCTCTGATGCACTGCGCCTGAGAAGGGTGACCATGCATGGAGGGTAGAGATCCATAAACTTGCTGAAGGAGAGGCAATAAACCCGCTTGCAAAGCCAGATGAACCGCGGTATCAAAGGAGAAGCAGCCACCGCCCCCGACGACTGTAGACCAACCTCGGGAGTAGCCGTCGGACCATCATCAAGGGGCCCTGAAGGCGCCGCCTGAGTCACCGTGGGTGTGCTGGCGGCAGAGGAGGCTAAAAACCTACCCGCGCAGGTACGTTGAAAAAGGTGCAGAACCAAATACGGGGTCCACTCCTTCATTTTCCTCGACTTCTAGAAATGTGATATTCTTTTCTATGAGATAGATTTAATTTATTCCATCTTCTTATAGGTAGATGCATGGTTAGTTTGGTCAAATGGAACTTTAGATCTATGTAATGAAGACGTCTCTTTGTTATTGGAGGCTAATGTGGAACAATGGTCGCCAAATCGATTATACGTTTTGTAACGCCCCGTGATCCGACCGACTGTCTTCATAGATCAACGCGAGTCCTTTTTCAGCGTGTTTGTCCTTACTCACACGCATCCCAAAAAATTTCTCAGGAGGTCACCTATCATGAGACTACTTCAAGTCAAGTACGTTTAATCTTGGAGTTTTCTCAAGATATTTGCCAGAAAAGTAAGTGCACCTTGTTGATATGGATCAAAACACTTGAGTCCTTCAGATAGAACATATCATTTACGGGGTATCGCATTCACTCCTCCTAAAATACGCAACTTTCTCGTCGTGCCAGATTCAGACAATCCTAGAATCTCTCGTATTCAGGTGTGCCCAATTCTCAAACCACACCGTACTAGCCGAGGTCTTGATCTGATACTGATGAACTCAAGAAACGCTCCCTCATTTTAGGATCATTTAGACCTGTTTTCGAGTCTGTTTGAGTTATTTTACGCCATTTTTAGATCTGTTGCTTAGGATGGTTTCACCCTTTTGTCTTTGTGACTTTTGGAGGATGATTTTGCAGGGACACGAGGATCAAGTGAGAAGAGGCGAGCAATAGACGAGTCAGACCGAGTGAAAGCAAGCCAAAACTAAGCTGCACCTATCGAACGGTAAAATTTGCATCAGCCGGCATCTCTCCTGCAGGCACACGCCGAGCGGCGCCCCATCTGACGGATAGCGGGAGGACTTCATCCAGATTTCCCAGAACCTCCTGTGTCCTACCGGGCGGTGCCTCATTTTCGCCGAGCGACGCTAGAAGAGAGCGAGGAGAGCATTGTCACAAAGAAACTACCGAACAGCAGAATCGCCCACCGGTCGGCTCCTATGTCGCAGCCTGAACTTCGCACACGCTGGTCGGCGCCCAAACCCCAAAATCGCCCGCCAGCTCAAAAACTAGCTGGACGGCATTTTCTCCAAATTTTACCCTGAAGAATTAGATATTTTGAGGGCATTTCGTACTTTTAATCTCATTTTAGGGTTGAGGGGGAGACTTCTCTATAAATACCCCCCTCAACCCATCAAGTTGTAAGCTTGGACACTAAAGACTAAAAATTAGGGTTTTAGTTGTTAAAGGAGGAGCTCAATGAGCGAGAAGTGGATGACGGGTTCGGATCGAGCGGCTCTTCACCGAGATTGAGCACTCTTTTTTCTTTCTCTTCATTGCTTTTGTGACATTGTTCATTTGAATGCATAGTTATTTTATTTAAATAACTATATATGAGTAGTTCTCGTTTAAGTCAGGTGCCTTAGCACTCCCAAAATATTTAGTTTCGAATGGGCTTAATCTTTAGAGCATTTAGCAGTTAGTGGGCATAATGCGTTGTGTAATGGACCTCTTTTGGAACCTAATGGCAAGAGCGTTAGAAACGACCTAGAGTCCTTCCCAATCGATTGTAGCGTGACTCGAAGTACTTAGCCGTAAAGGGGAGCATGGAAAAGCCTAACCGTTAGACTATACATTTACCCGACGGACTTAGCCTTAAAAATGGACTTTACCAAGAATAGTAGTGTGAAGTTTGCCAAAGGGTGGTGCGTTAATGAGTGAGGTCTAGGAGAGACAAGTTGTGGTAGTCTTGACACCTAGGTGAGGTTGACAACTTACCAACATTAGGTGTGAGTGACGGTCTCACCGGGACCCCCTTTAGTACCTTCTTTGTGGTGTGAAGTACTTAGCTGTGAAGCGCCATGCCATAGTTCACATAGGCCCACCACGGACACAAAAGCCCAAGAGAGACCAAGTACGTAGGGATGTGTGAAGGGCACCTACCCCAATTTGCTTTAAATTATATTTACACCCTTTATACTTAGTCTTGTCTTTGCTTGTTTCACCCAACTTAATTCATAAAATATTTTTCAACCTAATCTTAATTGTAATTCGCTCGGGATGTCTTAAACCCGTTCCTTGTGGTTCGACATTACACCTGTACTCCCTTTGTTGCAAGGTGGACCCAAAAATTTACTCTTCAGATACCACCTGTAACACCATGTGATCCGACACAAATCAACACGAAGTTTTTTCTAACGTGCTTTGTCCTCACTTGAATGCATTCCGGAAAATTTCCTTGGAGGTCACCCATCCTGAAACTACTCCAGATCAAGCACATTTAACCTTAGAATTTTTTCAAGATGTTTGCCAGAAAAGTAGGTGCACATTGTTGATATAAATAGTAAAATCAAATCACTTAAGCCTTTCAGACAGAATATATCACTTACGGGATATCACACGTTTAGTGTAATTAAGGAGAATTGACACGATTTGTTTTTATATAGCTCTAATATTTTCCCGGTGGACTAATAAAAACTTTTATGTATAAACAAATAGAAACATGAGATTGTAGAATGATTTTGATCTTTTTACGTATTACATCCATCTAGTTTAGAAAAAAAAACCTTTGCACTACACAACATATTCGGGCTCGAATTTAGTGGGGATTAGACTAGTCTCCGTTGATGGGGATAGGGGCAATATTGATATACCACTATTAACAATAAAACTACAAATTAAAGAATATAGAAATAATTAAAAAAGAAATAAATATCATCCAATTACCCTATATTACGTAACAACACTATCAGTAATACCAAAAAAATGCCAGAAAATAATACAATTTATGGAAATACAATTATGAAAAATAATACAATTTATGGAAACAAATTATGATAATATTGGTATTCTTGTATTCGGATATTAGTTTCATTCTTCTCAAATATTGGTTTGCTTCTTCTATGATATTAGTTTTTTTAGTGTGATATTAGTGTCCTTCTATGATATTGAAATTCTTCTACTCTGTTTTTGGTTTTCTTTTTTTTTGATATTGGTACCCTTCTATTCTAATATTGGTATCCGTCTTCTCGAGTATTGATATCCTTAAACTCGAATATTAGTTTCTTTCTTCTATGATATTAGTTTCCTTCTATTGGTGTTCTTAAGAGAACATTACAACTATCAAGTTCTGTCAAGACTTCCTTCTTGTCAAACTCGAAATTCTTGCCAGCATTGCTACCTCCTCGACCATTGCATGTAACTCTAATTCCAGAATCAGAAATAATTTTTTTCCTTTTCCATGATGAAGTGGAAGATTGGAAAGACTTTGTAACAACAAGAACTTCCAATAAAACAAAAAGAGTGATGAAACAAAAACTGATCTATATGAAACAAAAGTAACAATTAGCTGCCGACTGTAAAGGAAATTGTTATCTTGCACGTCTCATTTAAATCTATCCACCTTCTTAATGTCCAACTCATAAACACAAGACAAACATCTAATCATGGGCGGTCAGGTGAGGGTGGGCCCGGGTGGGAACGAGGAGAGTGGTGTCGGTGAGGGGGCGACGGTGGGTGGTGGGGAGCCGGACTTGATCGTGAGGGTCAACGAGCTCAAGATACCTAACCCATTCGTGATTTGGGAGCGTGCTCGATTCGTCTCTTCATGGTCAGATTCGATTAACGGCGAGCGGGTCACGACGAGCGGCGAGAATCCACCGGGGGTCACTCCTGATTTTGGATCTAACTTTCTTACTCAGAAGAAGTAATCAATTCCCAAAGCTAATAATAATAATAAAAAGAAAAAGAGTGGAAAAAGATGGGATCTTTACAGGGAAACGGCGGCGGCGTCCTGCTTGAGTTGGAACTTGTTAACCATCGGAAGTGCCTCTGTTTGCATAGCTGCCCATTTAAACCAAAACCCATTTAAGGTAATCAACAAAAAAGAGCAATAATTGACGAGGAAGTAAAGAAGAAGAAAATGGTTACCAATAACGATGAGAATGGTGGTGACTAGAGGGTCTCCTTCTGCCGCCGCTGCCACTTCGCTGTCAGGAGGCGGCATATTCTCGGTCGCCGCTCACCGGTTCCCCTGTCTCTTGGTGGCGAGAAGATGCAGTTAGAGCATGCGTCCGACGACTGAGCGGCGGAGCATTGTTTATGTATTATTATTGTAGAACCCTAATAGATTGTCTTTAGATAAAAATTTGAAAATACTTCCTGCGAATTTTAGCCATTAGTTCTATAAAAAAAGGAATTTGACCAAATCTAATGGCCAAAATTTAATCCATACTATGAGAACAATTTTTATGTAGTCTCTACTAAATCTAAATCCAAGATGTTCATGGCTAGATTTACTTGCTTAGAAAAACCAAGCAAAGGAAAGTAACTTTACCCAAGCAAGGTTTGGACGGACTTCTCGGGGCATCTCCGTATCTTAATCAATGAAGCAAAGGCTCAGGTTATTTTGGATCGCATGGTGATAAAAAGCGACAGCCCATGGTGCTCTGGAATCACCAAGATTCGTTTTCACCGTTTGCACGATGAAATTTTTTCTCGTATAGTATTGTCGGATTTATTTTATTATTAACTTTTTAACAATATTTTTATATTTATGAGTTTTTAATTTTTTTTTAAATGAATCAAAATATCTTACTATGGAGTTGAATTGAAAATTTTTCCACGGGATTGGCCGGGAGGACGCCAATCAACATCAAATCTAAACTAAATCTTACAAAAGAGAGATGGTGGGTGCCACAACGGAGACAGGATTCTAGGTGTCACTTCTTTATTGATTGTTCCTGTGGGCCCCCCATATCTCCTGCAGGTCTTTGTTCTTTGATTGGAATCCAAATAATGCAACTCAACGTTATCTTTCTTTGAAAATGAAGGACCGCTTAATCAAAAGTCTATCCGTCCACGGTTTGTATTATCATAGTTTTGAAAAATGCGGCCGAATCGACAGTCAAATCATAAATTGGGTCAATTACAACTTGGGTTACAATCTAAACTCAGATAGTATTGTGATATGAATCCTAGTAATCTTATAAAGTGTCAATCTGATCAATTGTGAGAGTATGTGCAAAGTGCTTCAAATTATAGCTTAACGGTATTATTTTCAAGCTTATATCAAAGAGCTTGACACAAATGAGCATATTGAAGTCCAATGTTGAGTAACTACGAAATTCACATTCAAGTGAGCATTCATTCATGTTGAAGAAGGAAATTTCAGCAAAGATCTTGAAGATTCATTCTCTCTAATTTGGGCATTCTATTTAGGAAGTTTATTTCAGCCATTAGTTTTGATTAGGAAGTTATATTCCAGCAACTTTTGATTTATTATTGTTTGATAATCAAGCTTTTAGCCTTTCTAAAAAGCATAGATTTGTTTCCTTTTTAGTTTTCCTTTCCTACCAGATTTTTATTCTTTTTTAGGAGTTGTTTGATTAGGAATATATCTGTGATATTGAGCCTATTTATAGAGTCTTATGCAATGAGAATAGGCATAGGGATGGCAATGGATAGGATCCATAGGATCCATATCCTTAACCTCTTTTTAAATGGTGGATCCAGATCTTTACCCTTATCCTCTTTAAAAATAAGGATTTGGGCAGGGTCTGAGTCCTAAAAAACCGGGCAGGATTAGGGCGGACCGCGGGTCCAATTTTTTTTAAAATATTTAATTTTTTAAAATTAAATTATCTTTTGATAGTTTTTAAATAGCAGCGGGACATTTTCATACTTTAAAAAAATTAATACAAAGAAACCAAACAAGCAAATCCAAAAAAAGTTGAAGTTGGGTAAGTTAAAATTGAGAATTTGGTTCGTAATTTTAGCTGCTATTACATGGGGCATGTGGCTGCTTCATACAATATTATCTTGTGGCTGCTTCGTACAATATTATCTTTAATAAGACGAGTGCGATAATGAGCTTCTCCTGTATTCTATCTTCTTTCATGCTCAAGAGTGGATTCTTTGGACAGATGGCTCGATCATTCACAATCAATCATTGCTCAATTTCTTGATTGCCTACAAGGATTTATAGGTCCCTCATCTTCACCTCTTGAGGTTGAGGGAACGTTTTGGTCGAGGCTGGGATTGTTTGTAACTGATGTAAATATCGGACCCCTGTATCACTTCTTTCTTTTTGTGCTTGCTCTGTTTTGAACTATCGTTTTAGTAAAGAATATTTGCTACAAAAAAATTGATAATTTGGTATTATGTCTAATAATTAATATACATATATATTATTTTAATATTAATTTATAAAATTTGGGTAGGATCAAGGCAGGATCCTATAGATCCATATCCATGCCCTTATCCTTTTAAAATATCAGGATCCGGGCAGGATCAGGGTCTAGACCCGGTCAAAGTCAACGGATCTTCGGATCAGGGTAGACCCTCAGGATAAGGGTCTAATTGCCATCCCTAAATAGGCAGAATACCTTTGATTAAAAACGTGAGCAAGTCTCTCTCTTGGTTCTACAGAACTTCTTGAGCACAACCTTATTTGGTTGTGAGCATCGGGTCGAGATCTCCATCACAAACTGATCTAGAATGATCTGAGATTTCAACGCTTCGTGGACGGGTCTCGCGCATCGTTGGCGAGGTTCGCATCACGTTGCGTTTGATTATCAGTTCAATCGCTGAGACCGGTCAATTTTTATGGTTGGATTGGTAAGGCTTAGCCAAAAAAGTTTTTTCTTGAAAAAAATATTTTCAATTTTTATTAGATCAAAAATAATTAAATTATTATTTATATACTTTTATAGTATAAATTTTACAATAAAATTAGATTATTTATAACTGTTTGCTATTTTAATACTAAATATAATAAATAATATATATTTAAAAAATCTTGAATCTTATTGATCATACGACCGATCGAATGGACTAACCCAAAGAACGGGATAAATCCCAAGTCGACCTTATTGTCGATTTTTAAAACGATGCGTATTAGTTTCCCGCAATAAAAAGAATTAAATTATAATACTAATTTTTTTTAGGGGAAAATTATAGTACTAATGGCTAGACCTTTAATTACTTTTTGTGTTTGCTTTTAGACGTGGCATTAAGTCAACCACCTTTGGGGTGTACAATAATGATTGGCGTGATTGTAGGGTTTTTAGCTTTTCTGGGCCAACATATTAATTACCAAGTACTACCAAATAAATAATTTCGGACAACTAATGCATGAAGAGTTTTGAGTTCTTGGGAACTTTATTGTTTAAAAAATATTGTCATCTTTGAAAAATATCTAGCCTTGTGAATTTGAAATAGTTTGTTTGATGAATGTTCAGACACATGCAGTACAGCCTTAGTTTTTTTTTCCCACCAAAAAAACTAACGCTGATCGTACAAAAAATTGAATAGTTCTCAAAACTTTGGGAGATTTTGTTTTTTGAGAATTAGTTTTGAGAGATTGACATATTCAAAACTTCTTCTTCCTCCTGACAGACGTAGGAGCCGACCAAAGGACTAGCATTTTTTTTAGGGAAATGTGACTAGAAGCCTTTGTATTAATCAAGGAGTCACATTACAATAGATGAAAGTAAAAATATAGGCAATAAAGATAAACACAAGTACACTAGACAATACAACAATGAAGAGTGGACAGAGTGAAGGTAAACCTCAAAGGCATCATGGAAGAGATAGAATCTATGGCAATGTTCTTAGCAACGAGGGCTGACAGCAATTCAAGAGAGAACAGCCAAACCAACCCCTCCGGTTAACTGTTGGTGTTTATGTCTT
Source organism: Hypericum androsaemum (assembly GCA_963995505.1). Classification (NCBI taxonomy): domain Eukaryota; kingdom Viridiplantae; phylum Streptophyta; class Magnoliopsida; order Malpighiales; family Hypericaceae; genus Hypericum; species Hypericum androsaemum. The sequence continues at coordinate 3,509,695 of OZ023197.1, forward strand.
TTCTTTAGCTTCCTAAGTTATGTTTGTGTTATGTCTCTGTATTTTCGGTACTTGTTTATGCTTTTTGCTAGACTACTTTTGCTTAGTTCATCTTGTTAGTGTTCCAAGTTCGATAGAAACTGTAGTGTCATCTTTTTCTGGGCTCGTGCCTGTTACGTTCTTGGTCGGGTTCATTCGGCCCTTCTAAAGAAAAGACATAAACACCAACAGTTAACTAGAGGGGTGGTCTATTGTGACCAACCCCTCCGGTTCTCCATAGGGCCGGACATTCAAACGCCAAGCCGGGCAGTGGTGACGAGGCCAAGACGAAAGACCGGAAGAGGGTGGGCTTGGACTGAGCGACAAGAAAATAGATTGTATCGATTATTTGACCAGAAGTGACGACAAAATAATTTGTCAAATGAAATAGATTTTATCGATTATTTGACCGAACACCGGATCCTATATTAATTTGTTCAACAACAAAGCATAACTATATTTGCTTTAGAGTTTGGACAAGTGATTAAAATCGCACAGTGATATACAAAACATAACTTTTGAATGTACTGAGTATCCGCGGTACTATCAAGGATACTATTTTCGTTGTGAGTTTTTTCGAAGAAGTTGGATTTTTTAATGAGATCCACCGTCGCAACCTCATATGGTATTATGTGAGGGTTAGACCATATATTGGCGGGTAGGTAATCTATAGAAGGGTAGGCCTTTCTTTAGGAGGGTGGATCATTATCTGGAGCCTGCGTTATAGAAAGTGGCTGTTTGCTTGCCTTAAGCAAGCTTGGGCTATAATGTAACTATGGTGTGTACTGCATTGGCGTTCTTTCTCTCTTTAATAAAGTCATTTACTTTTTAAAAAATATTTTATTAATTTTTTTATACCATCTAGTATTTCGTCCACTAGGCCGACTAAGTTTCAGCAGGTTATTCAGCATTGCTACGTTTTCAAAGTCTCGAACTTGATACATGATTAAAGTAGAAAAATTCTTTCCCTCGCTGGTTAATCTAAGCGCTTGTCGGTATATATATACACTTGCTTCATTGATTAACAAAATAAAATATGGTTCATCTCTATGCAGTGTTATCGCTAGAGCGAGTTCATCCGCAATGTATTTTTTTCCTAGTCCGATTTTTTTCCGTTCGGGGTAGATTTTTTGGATAAATTTTTAATGAGGCCAATGGTTACAATATTTTAGGAGAGTTCAGTCATGTCGGGTTCGGCAAAAATGGTGGAGGGTCCGTCTACGAGTGAGTTTCTGAGTATTATGCTCGGTTGTTTTTTTCTTATGTGAGTAAGCTGATTTGGTTTTTCAATGATAATAAAGTATTTTACCCCGTAAAAAAAATACGATGGAAATTAATTTTTAGAGTGACTATCTTGAATTTTCTTAAAATAAATTTTGTTCTATGATTAGAAATTTTAAATTTAAAAAAAAAGGATTATACGACATTGTGGTTTACCGCGCAGAAATTTGCAGTAATGTGACATCGAACCGCGAGAACTTATTATATGTATAGATGCAACGTTTCCTCTTGTTTATTCTGTTTTATAATATGCGAATTGTCCAAAGATGTCAATTTTTTTAAAACTATTTAGAGTGGAATATTATTAGAGTTATTTCAAAATGACTTTTTATAATATATTTATATTTGTAAAATTTAAATTCAAAATTTTCTAAGGAAATCTAAGTTTTTTAGTTCAAGTCTGTGCTTTCCTCTTTACCCTTGTATTACTTGTCTATGTATAAGATGCCGGCTGGCGTGCTTGAGGCTTTCGAGAAGAGACTCTGTAGGTTCTTGTGGTGTGGTTCGTCCCCTGCCTCTAATCGCTTCATGTCAACTATCCCTTGGCGTCATGTGACACTTCCGATTGATAAGGGTGGTCTGGGCATTTGTCGATTGGATCTTACAAATGCTAGCCTCATGCACAAGTGGATTTGGCGTTTCTTTACTCAACCAGATGCCCTTTGGGTCAAGGTCGTTATGGGCCTTCATGGACGCAATGGTGATGTTGGCTTCCCTCTCAACAAGATCCCTTGTTATTCTTGCATTAATGGTGCTTGGACTTCTATCTGCAAGCTGGCTTCTTCTTGTCAATCTCCGGCTAGTCTTTTTAGATCGAATATTCGACTTCAGTGTGGTAACAGTGACAAGATTTTATTTTGGGAGGACCACTGGGTGTCTTCAGCTCCCTTGATGATTTTGTTTCCTCGTTTATATATGCTTTCTTCAAAGAGGGGGGAGAAGATTATTGGTTGTGGATGCTAGAACAATGGTACTTGAGTTTGGGATCTAACTTGGAGGCGAGGGCTACGTGACTGGGAGGAGGAGGCAGCCAGGGATCTTTTTCGCATGGTCTCCGCTGTCAGGATCTCAGATCATTGTCTGGACAGATATATTTGGATTTCGGATACATTGATTGGTTTTTCTGTCATGAGTCTCTATGACTTAATGTTCGATGGATTCTCGTTTATCTCCCCTTCGGTTATGAGGAAGGACTTATCCTCTCTTATCCCTTTAAAGGTGAGTTGCTTCCTTTGGATGGCCTTTCAAGGTCGTATTAAAACTAAGGATATTATCTCCAGGCATGGTTCTACCAATTTGAATGACACTCGGTGTGTGTTGTGTGGTATTGAGACAGAAACTGCTCTACACTTACTTCTTCATTGTCAATTCTCGGCGACAATTTGGAATTCCCTCCTCAGGTCGGTTGGGATTCATTGGTCTGTTCATGGTGATCTTTTGGGCCTTGTGGAGGATTGGCTTCAGCCTACGCGCGGTGTCGTCTGCAAGAAAGTGTGGTACATCGCTCTTGCTGCTGTGTGTTGGTGTATTTGGCTTACCCGAAATAAGGTAATTTTCGACAACAAGGTTGCTTCCATTGATCAGGTGATACTCTCGGTGGCCAGATTTATTGCTGATTGGAGTTCTTGGTCGGGTTTGACAAAGAGTTTTCATCGCCAGGATGTTAATCTTTTCCTTGGATCTCTTCGGCGGGATTAGGTGTGGATCTTTTGGATTCGTTTAGGTTGTTATATATTGGCAAAGGAATTTCACACTAATTAGGCTGTACATATTATGGCGTTTATTAATATATATACCTTTCAAAAAAAGTTCAATTTTGTATTTAATTCAAAATTCTATATCATATGCTTTGCAAATGATATGAGATCAATTGATAACACGGAACCCATGTGAGTTCACTCCCAACATGAGATCAATTTCATTATATGCATTATTTATGCTAAACGCATCATGAAGCAATAAATATAAGCTAATTTTAATTTGTAAATTATTAAAACTATAAACTTATGCAGTAAAAAAATCAATAGAGACGTGGGATGGAATATGAAGGACGTCCTTTTCAGATTTCTAGCTGATTTCCTTTTATATAATCAGATTTGTAACTGTGATTTTTTTTAACGAACAAACTATTTGCAAGCAGCCACTACAAGAGGACAAAATACTAGCTTTTTAATCGTCGTATTAATTCTATATTAAACGAAACAGTCTTATTATGACTGAACTGAATGTTTTAATACTGATAATACACGATCTAAATCAAAAGGTCGGTTGAACATCTTTTGTGAAATAATATTTAAAAATTCATCCATCAAATACGCCTAATCTAACCGGCTAGCACGCCCACGCCTAAAGCACTATTTACATTGTTGAGTCCGAATTTTTCTGGCTTGGTATTCACTTGACTAACTAATACCGGGCTAAAGCAATTGTCGTGCCAACTTGAAACAGCAGCAAGAACGACGAAAATATCTAGTCATGTCTTTTTTATATTAAAAAAATTATATTCATCTTGGTGTTATATATAACTATGCAAATAGATGATAAACCCCACGCTAAGAGCGGAGGAAACACCACTGATCTCTGTACAACCTGACACTCAAAGTGACAGAAAAGAGGTCAACCAAGATAAAATCTAGAGCTAAAGAGAGAGATTTCAGCGACAATAATCCCAACAAGAAATTGCTGGGCAAATTAAACTCCAGCTAAACCAAAGACTAAGCCAAACTGTTAGGTAAGACCAAGAGTAAGTCTTGTCTATAGAAAAAGTCCCTAGAGCCAACCCAATTTTGGCACTCTATGGCGATTCTTAGTACATCAACAATAAGCACGCCCAGATCTGGGGAGCTGCCATTGAAGATCACATCATTACGATAAAGCCAAATGCACATCTAGTCATGTCTTTCCCTTACTCAACGAGTCTCTAGACCTACCGATAAACTCATAAATAAGATTATTTACTAAATAAATAGTTTACACTAAATACCCTATATCAAATTTCACCTAAAAAATCCTATATAAAAAAATTGGATGTCGAAATATAATAAATTGAGTATCTTTTTTAAATAGTTTACACTAAATATCTTATAACAAAATTCAGAATCTGAATTTAGATTTTATGAACCTTTATTTCATCCATTGCCATTCTGAAGTCGTCGACCTAAAATAGCAAAATTCTTTGCCCGGTAAAATAAGACCACAATTTGAAGGATATAATTTCGGTAAAATAAGACCACAATTTGAAGGATATAATTTCGGTAAAATAAGACCACAATTTGAAGGATATAATGAAAACGAAGGAATCATGCAGTTCCAAGGAGGAACAAAAGAACAACTTGCCCCTTAGTGAATTTATACAGATTGTTCGGCTAATTGCTCTCTACATATCCAATTAATTAAAACCTTCTTCGTCCAAAACGGCCTTCCGGGTAACCACCACCTTGAGAATTCCAAGGCCAAAACCCTAGATGGCTCAGGACTAAAATTACCAGGGAAAAAATAACCCAACTACATATATATGGAAGAAAAAAATTAAAAATTAGAACCCATCTCCATCCAATTCTTCCAATCTTTTCTAGTAATTCACCATTTCTTCTCATGCACCCTTGTTCCTCCTCAAGTCAACCACGACCACGCTAACGTTGTCGGTACTGTGTCGGGCGAGGGCCAGTTTGGTCAGTAGGATGGAGGCGTCAGAGCACGCCTTGTCGGATCCGGATACGGATCCCCCAACAGCGGGATCGCTGCTCGGGGATCCGCGCTGGGACGACGGCCTCTGCGCCTTCAGGCACATGGCCGCCACCCCACATGCGGTCTCGTTCGTCACGACGTCCCATAGACCGTCGCTCGCCAGTATCAGGCACTCGTCGTCCTCCGTCCGCTCCGTCACCGTTACCTCCGGTAATGGAATCACATATGGCTTAAGATAATTATCGCCTGTACAGAATGAAAAAAACCCACTGATTAGTCGATAATTAACTAATAATTAGAAGAAAAAAGAAACAAACAACGCCAATTCTTCGAATTATACCTATTGCTCGAGACATAGCTAAAACTCCAAGGACACGTGGCCCGTCCCAGTAGATCACGCGCCCGCCCGCAGCTTCGATCCGTTCCAGCTCGTCCGGTCTATCAGGCTTGTGATCCGTCGAGAGTGGGACGGCCACGCCGTTCCGACAGAGGACAGCGCGCGAGTCGCCGCAGTTCGAGACGATGATCTTCTCCGGGGTGACAACGGAGACCACAGCGGTGGACCCCACGGCGTCGAACTGCTGGGCCTGTAGCTCGCACCGGCAGCTGGAGCCCTTGGTGGTCCCGGTCCACTCCTCCACGTCACGGTCCATGCGTTTAAAACTCCTCGCCATCAAGTCTTCCCACTGGACCGCTTCATCGTCCGAGCGGTCCATCTCCTCCTGGACTATCTCGTGGAGCCGATCCCGACACCACATCGCCACGTGTGAGCAGCCGTGGCCATCGAAAACACCGAAGAAGGAAGAGCCTCCGCTGTTGCGGGTGAAGCCGGTGCGAATCGACACCGCGTCCTCCATGTCCCGCCTCCGCCCGCACACGGACGTCATCCCGAACTTCTCCGCGGCCTCCGTTGGAGCGGCTGGCCGGTTCGACTCGTTGCTTGCCTCCTCGTCCCCGGAAACACTGGAGGGATGGATCCTCGACCGCTTCCTCAGGCTCACAGAGCTGTCGGAAGGAGGGACGAACGTGAACGGCCGGAGCTCGAGACAGGAAGACCGCCTTTTGGCCCGGGTACTCGCCGGCTCGACCGGTGCGGCGTCGCTCTCGCCCACTAACCCACAGCACATGCCGGCCATTTAATTAATTAAAATTTAACCCAATTCGAACAAAGAAGAAGAAGAAGAAGAAGAAGTAGAGGAAGCTTTTTTTTAGTTTTGTTCTTTGAGGACAGGAGAGGACTAATAATTAGAGTAGGAGAGAAGAGAGGCAACAGACAAAGGGTGGAACAAATGAGATCCGAGAGATCTTTCGAAAGGAGAGGGTGAGGTCCCATTAATAAGCCTTTCTGTTTGCCCATAAAAAATAATATTTTGATATTTATTATATTGATTAATTTTTAAAGGGTAAATTACGCTCACATTTTTGTAGTTTAGTTTTCCTCTCTTTCTGGTCTCTGGGTTTCGAAAATCCATGTTGTTGTCCCTGTAGTTTGGTTCTAGAAATTTTCGGGTGCCTAACTGTTTTTTTTTCATTTTTGGTCATAGAAATGACCAAAATACCCTTAAACAAAAAATAAAAAATTCACCATCTCCAACCTTTGAACACCAACCAACAAAAACCAACTCAAAAATAAGATCAAACTAACCAAAATCAAGAACACAACTAAGAATATTAAGAAAAAAAATTCAAGATCAAAATTAAAGGAAGTGCTCGACGAGAGGAGGTCAGATCTAAGTTCCCCGCCGAGCAGGAAACAACGACGTCGTTCCGGACAGCGCCGAACGCCCCCTCCGCGATCGAATCGGTGCCACACTGCGGGGCTTAACCGTTGGCCCCCACCGCGAGGATGTCGACTTGCAACCCCCCGGCAGATCTTGTAAGCCGCACGCGCGCCTTGGAGGCCATCCCACGGGGTTGCTAGTGTTCTTGGTGTTCTTGTTGGATTTTAGTTAATTTTGATCTGAGTTTTTTCCCTTAATATTTTTGGTTGTGTTCTTGATTTTGGTTAGTTTGATCTTGTTTTTAGGCTGATTTTTTTGTGTTTGGTATTTTTTTTCAAAGGTTGGAGAAGATGAATTTTTTGTTTTTTGTTTAAGGGTATTTTGGTCATTTCTATGACCAAAAAATGAAAAAAGAGCCGTCAGGGACCCGAGAGTTTCTAAACCAAACTACAGGGACAACAACATAGATTTTAGAAACTCAAGGATCTGAGAGGGAAGGAAACCAAACTACAAGGACGTAAGCTTAATTTGCCCATTTTTAAAATAAGAGACGGATGTGAAAGATGATATAACTTCTTACAATTATTATGTGACATTATATTTTACTCGTTCCATTGAATGTGATACTTAATGGTAATAAAAAAGGAAATGAGTTTTTTGTAATAAAGGTTAGGCGGGGGGTCCACACAGGGACATGTCCAGTTGGTATGACGTTGCCACCCAGTGGGCCCCAGTCCTGGGGGTGGTGGGAGCTTACCAGTATCTCACACCGTCCATCTTTCTCTCTCCTCGCCTGTGCAGACCACGTGTGCGATTGTGAGGAAAGTGTTTACGTGGGCCAATAAAAACACAACACGAGTTTCCTGTACCGGCATGCCTTTCCTGACACGCATGTGGTCCTGTCCAGCGGGCTACCCATTCTCTCTCTCTCCTCTTTGGTGTCGATCTCTGGGTGTCTCGCCTCATTAGGAAATAAGCCAATATTTTTTTCTTTAGGAAAAGTCCACTTAAGTACCTTGTAGTATCGCAAAAAATCAAGTCAGTACCCTATAGTTTAAAACGTATTAATTGAGTCAAACTTATTCTAATTAAAATCAATTAGAGGCCCGGGCAGCTGCCCGGACCTTAGACAAAAACCACATCCACGAACTCACTTCTATACTAACAAAACAACCACAAATCCCATAGCCAATACCATTTGCAAAAGGAAATTGATTAGGACAATGCAAACCCAGAAACCCTTCCCCCATCGCAAGTTGATAGCGACTTGATTACAAGCCCAGCCAACAATCGTCTTCCCCATCCACTACTGTTGCCCTCACCTGCTCCGTCGTCTTCAAGATCAATGGTGTGGACAATTAAAATCAAAAAATTTGATGACGTCAAAGAAATCAAGAAATCAAAATCAAGATCTGGTGAGGCGTTAAATTGCAAGGGCGAAAGGAGTTGGGGACCCGGTGGGGCCGCTGGATTGCAAGGACATCGGGGACGGAGACATCATCTCCTAGCCTTGCCGTCGTCGTGGTTGCTAACTCCTCTGGCCTCCAGATGGTCGACATTGAGAAGGGAGAGCCAGTCTCTCTTCCTTCCCCTTTCTCACGAACTGGACTCCCAGATGCGAAAGTACGTCACGATCGTGCTCTGCTACACCACGACGCTGTCGCAGCTCTGGCGGTGGTTCCCGCACGTGAGGTCGCTGAATCCGATCACCGATCTCGAGCTCCTCGCTGCCTCCTGCGGCCGCATCCTCCTCCTCATTTTTGTTTTGATTGGGAACATAAAAACAATTGAGTTTTGCTGATTGGGTTTTGGACTTTAGGGTTAGGTCGTTTCTATTTGATGAAGTGGGTTCTTGGATGTGATTTTTCTTGGATTTGTTGGAGTGGAGGAGGGAGGGAGGAGAAGAGAGAGAGAGGACGAGAGATAGAGGGGAAGGATGAGAGAGGTGATGCCACGTGGCGACACATCAACATAAAACTATGATGTGGCTAGTCCACATGGCCGGGCAGGATCGGGGAAAAAGGGGCAAGGTCCGGGCAGCTGCCCAGGCCTCTAATTGATTTTAATTGGAATAAGTTTGACTCAATTGATACGTTTTAAACTACAGGGTACTGACTTAATTTTTCGTGATACCACAGGGTACTTAAGTAGACTTTTCCCTTTTTCTTTTGATGGCATTTTTTTATACATGCTGTGATATCAACAAGATGCACATTCTTTTCTGATACACATTCTGAAAGAACTCCAAGATTAAACGCGTTTGGCCGAAAGTATGATCATGATCGGTGACTTCCTGGGAAGTTTTCAGAACGCATGCGAGTGAAGACAAAACACGCTGGAAAAGAATTGTGTTAGTTACATTTGGTATTAGAGCAAAAATAATTCTAGGATTCTTCTGTGTTCTGTGTTCTGGATTGTTCTGACTGGCGCGACGAGGACGTCACGTATTTAAGGAGGGGTGAATGTGATACCTTAATTCTGAAAAGTCTTAAGTGATTTGATTTGTAATACCCATATCAACAAAGTACACCTTCTTTTCTGGCACACATCTTGAGAGAACTCCAAGGTTAAACGTGTTTAGCCGGGAGTATGATCAAGATGGGTGACTTTCTGGGAAGTTTCTGGGATGCGTGCGAGTGAGGACAAAATACGCTAGAAAAAAATCGTGTTAGTCTGTGGAGACAGTCGATCGTATCACGGGGTATTATATATATATATATTTATATTTATTTAAAAGAATGCGAAGTATTTTTCAAAAAATATTTATTCTCCATGCTTGAATTAGAAAATTGCTAAGTAGAACAAGTCTCTAAACGGTTCATCTTGTGGATGGAGGCGTTGGGTGGGATGATGATTTTTGTTTCTTGATTTTTTGAAATATCTAGTAATATATATATATATATATATATATCAACAATTTGCAATTTTTTTCCACCAAATGTAGTGAAAGAATTTAAGCAAAATTTGTTAAAGTAATTTTATGATAAATGATCTTTTGAAAATTTTCTAATGGTGTGCATGAATAAGGATATAACATGTTAGAAAAGGGTCATATTGATTCGGGGAAATAGTTGGTCGCATTACTGTTGTTACAATTTTTAAAATAAATATCTGGGCAGATTAATTTTGCTATTCGCCATGATTTACCACGTGGCGGAGATCGCCGGATGCGAACATTCGTGCTTCTATTCGCTTGTCAACACACGCGCTCCTGCGACTGGAGCGTTTGGGGGCGTTTAGAAACCGTAATACATTGGTCGGAATAGGAATACCATTCTAGTTCGGACAAAGTTCTTGGGTTCTTTTTTAAAATAAAATGGAAATGGATAATTCGCAAACAAAAAATCGTTGGTAAATTAATGGAAAAAGGACAGATAAGTACCATATAGTTTCATGTTTTTACGACGGAGTACTCTATAGTTTCAAATTGGTAATTTAGTCCCTGTAGTTTTCGAAAATTTTCTTGGGCAGGTCCAGGGCAGTTGCCCGTCCATATGCACTTGAAAGCTGTCATTTTTGATCCAACGTGGCGGACACATCGTTACCGAATGAGTTTAGTTATTTACGATGTGTAATATGGTAAATTACTTAAACAGTCCCTAAAAATAACTCATCTCCTTCTCGTCTTCTCCAGCCAACAACTCGTCTTCTCCAGCTCGTCCGGGCATCAAAAAGCAGCACCGACCGCCATTCCGTCAAGGACAAGTCCGACCAGTAACAAATCAAGACCCACTCCTTCATAATGAATCCAAATCAAAAAATTACAGCGACATCCATCGCAGCAACAAATCAAATTAACCCCAATTAATTCAAATAGAAACTGGGTTGCCGATTGGGGATTTTAGGCGAAGACGACCATCCAATTCAAATAGAAACTGGGTTCTGTTCTCCAGAATGGGGAACTTCTCAAGGACGCAACTATGGTTCAAGAAAAAAACCCACTCGGGGAGGGAGACGGCGAGCAGACAGAGACGGGAGAGGAAGTCGGGGACCTGAGGCCGTCCTCGCTCGCCAGCAATCCAGGGATTTCAGGAGCGATGCCGTCGTGGTCCGGCGAAAGGATTCGCCTCGAGAATTAACTCTTTCCTGGGCTCCAGGCTCTGGGATCTCACGGTGTGTCGGGATCTTCCTCTTGTTAAAATCTGACAAGTTTTCGAATTTGTTCCAGAAAGCGGGGTGGAGTTCAGAGGAGGTGAGTGATTGATGCATCTCTGGTTTTTAGGGTTCTACCCGAGAGAGCTTTACGGTGCATTAGAAGAGAGGAGAGGAGGAGGGAGGATGGGTAGGTTTGAAAGGAGAGGAGCCCTTCAAGCTTTATCGAAATTGTTGCCGTGGATGGGGAGGGAGGAAGACAGAGAACTGAAATTGGATTAGTGGGTTAGAGATTTGGGGATTTTTTTTGCTGGTGGAGAGAGAGTGTGTGTTTTAGGTGGGAGGGGAAGCAGAGAGAGGATGGGTTATTTGAAAAAATATAAACAAATTTGAGACTATTTAAGTAATTAGCCACATTACACGTCATCATATACTAAACCCATTCGGATGCCACATTTTTGCCACGTAGGTTTAAAATGACATCGTTGCGAGCCCATTTGGCCGGGTAGCTACTCTGGACCTGCCCGAAATTTTTTTCGAAAATTACAGAGACTAAATTATCAATTTGAAACCACAGGGTATTCCGTTGTGAAAACGTGAAACTACAGGGTACTTATCTGTCCTTTTCCCAATAATTGTCTTGGTTATAACATTTATACTTTATTAGCATTTTTAGAAAATTCCTGTTTTTAGTTAGATTCTTTTTGGGTGATAATTTGTTGTCTAGATCTTTTCAACTCAAGGTCACTAGATAAAGTTGTTTTAATTTGATATTTTCATTTTTTTCTCTTAGCACCTCAGGAACAAAATTCATCATTCTACCGATGACACGTCCACATAAATCAAGCATGTTGATGTGCAACTAAAATAAACATTAAGCTGGAAGTGACGAAGGGCTACATAAATAACATGAAACCAAAGTGACATAAGCATGCCATTTAATTTTTATGTAATCAATTAAAACAACTTAGAATGTAATATTCGTTAAAAAAAAATTGGTCTCAGCAAAATATTTTTCAGACCCCGCCACTATTAGGAAAGGTTCTTGTATCGAACCACTATTAAAAATATGTCTCGATTAAAATAGTTGTTCATCCTGTCAATATGCTACATTTTAGGCAAACTATTTTCTTGACAGGTAAATTGTCGGACCGGTAAACGGCAACTGACTGTCAGGAGCGTGACCGCCACGTGCGGCGGGGCGCGCGGGCCGAAGATCAATCCGCAAAACACATTACAGTTGTCCAAGATAGGAGGGAGATGGGGACACGTATGGGCGGGGACACGTTAACGTCGTCCTTGACCCCCCCAGAATATCTGCGGTCTGGTCGCTGTACCGCTCGACACGTGTCCTGTTGGTGACGTGGATCCGAGGATGCAAAGCAGGAGAGAGAAAGTAGAGCACGTACCACATGATCCATTCCCCCAAAACGCCATTTCCCTTGCGTCTCGACACGTTTCCTTTGTAACCTCATCTCTCGCCTCGCCTCGCCTCGCCTCGCCTCCTTTGCTTTTTGGGCCTGCCGTTACGTGACGTTTTCGTGTTTTTAAATTGCCGCCCTAACCTCTCCGCGATAAAACTAGAGGAGGAGCATGTGAGGGTAAATAGATATAAAATGGATAATTTATTAATTTTAAAAATCGACGAATTAATCGGAGATTTATTTTGTTCATCAGGTCTCAAATTTAAGTTATTGAAAATGATTGTCATGCTAGTGGTAATAACAAAATTTACATGCTATTTTTAAAGAATTCATTTTTTGATATAGAATATGGCATACCAAGTGAAAAAGAAAGTAATCAGCCATACTTGTGCCAAAAAAAAGTAAACAACCATACGTGGTAAGCTAGTATTGCCCCATTTGTATCTTGCTATTATCAAAACGTGTAAAAAATACAAAAAAATACTTGGTCTAATAATATAATGATATTAACCAGTTACAACAGAAAATCTACTTATTAAAAAAAAGTGTAAAAAAAATTCCATTTGGCTCGGACAAAACCACTAACCAGTAGGAAATCCTCTAATTTTTACGTATTTACAGATGGACCCCTTTCTTCACGTGTAGGGTCAGTGCCTCCCCTTCCCCTTGATTTTCGGCGACATGTAAACGGGAGGAAGTGCATCCTCGTGGTGGGGCCCGTATAGCCACTCATTTCCCGCCACGTACACAGCGTCACCAAGAAACATGTAAACCATGCATGAGCCTACTTTCCGCTTTTAATTCTGAGCAAAATAACCATAAAATAATAACAGTTGGGTTTTAATTATATAACTGTATTTAATTTTGTAAAAGGTGGAAGGAAAAATAGTACTTATAAAAAAATTTTAATGATCAGATGCAAGCTCACCGAAATTTGATGTAAACATATTACTTATGAAAAATTAGGAACGAGTATTAGAGAGAAAATTAACGCGCCTCAAATCACCAAGTAATATACACCCAGACGATACACAAACGTCACATCTAACAAAATATAATCATAATGTATAGTCAAGACATGCTTAGATAAGATGTCAGCAACACGATTTTATTCTGTCCAAGTGTGATGTATGTGTATCTCTTAATTCCGCTCGAGAAACTTTTTCGCTCGAATGATCAAACTGGACAATGGTGGCCTCGTACAACATCTCGACAAATGCAAAATAGAGTAAGCAATTGTCAAAATCTACGCTCTCATGCAAGCTCTAATCTCAAAGTCAATGCTCAAAATTGTGCTGCTGGGGATGTACAATGAGCAATCCCCTTGGCAAATCTCACACCCAAATACCTGAACTCTTGCAAATAATTCCACCAGCTCAAACGAATCCGGATTATCACATGATATGTCATTAGCGTTCAGCTTTACAAATCTATTTGGAGCACGAACTAATTACAAACTAATAGTATCGTAGACGTAAACGAAGAAATATTAATTCAGAGATGTGAACTAATTACAAACTATTGACTTAAAAACATATCAAATATTAATGTATTTTACTATATTAATTAAATGCTATCGAGTCAATTACGGCAAGTAAGCAACCATACGACCTGCCAAGTAAAAAACGTAAACAACTCCCGCTTAAATTTTTTCATACACCATCGAATCATCGGATAATTCTTTTTTTTATGTAATAAAAGATCCACGTTTATGACTTTTTATCATTGAAATTGGTAGTTCCTATGGGAAAAAAAACACATCTAAGATTCTAAATAGACGTTAGACATCAAAATTGGTATACATTCATAGTATTTTTTTAATAAGTAAAGTATTATTACCTATCAAAAGGCTACGCCAATGTGCACGTAGTGCATTACACCTAATAGTGCTATAAGCACTAATTATCGCCTAAACATATACAAAGATAATCAACTATCTAATAACAAAATTACTAGATAGGTGGTATCTTCGACGATTAACTCTTGCATTTCCTCCTTTGGCTCTTGCTCCATTCAACACGTTTTGCCCCTCCCTCTCTCTTCAAGATATAAGTCAGTCCGCTTTTTGTTTTGGTGTCCTCCTACTCTGTATCATCCGATTCGTAGACTTCGGTTTCTTGTGTCTCTTCACTGAACCCATCTTTGAACTTGTATGTAGGTTTTTTGGGCCTGGTACTTCTCCTTATAGTAGAGCTAAGCCCGGAAGGTTGAATATTATCCTCCTCTGTTGAGTTATATAGCCCAGTTTGGCCCTCCCCGTCAAGCCCGTTTGAACTCTTCAGTTTATTTGGACCGTTAACACCCAAGTACTCCTCCTCAGTTTTCGTTTCCCACGTACAAATTTTAAGGATTCCAGATCCTTCCTCCACGCCAGCCAAGCGCGTCTCGGGACTATCCATATCAACAAGTTGTACCTCATTTTCTGCCAACATCTTGAGTGAACTTCAATGTTAAACGTCTTCCTTGGCCAGAAGTAATTTCATTATGGCTGACCTCATGGAAAGTTTCTCATGGTGCATATGAGTGAGGACAAAATACGCTATTAAAGACTCATGTTGGTCTAAGGAGATAGCTGGCATGATCACGGGGACGTTACAAGTGGTATTAGAGCAACACTACAGTGTGGTTCATGGACTAACCAAGTTGAACTAGTGGACATGTGATGCTCGAAGACTAGAGAGCTGGAAGTGATCGCCGGTGTGAGAGTGCACAAAAAATGAATGGCTTCTGACAAGCATTCTAGGTGAAGGGAGACATGGACAAAATAATCCACACCTGAAAATGAGGGATTACGAGATTGATCTCTGTGATGCGACAAGGACGTTGCTTATTTAAGAAGGGGTGTATATGATATCCAATTGATGGTATGTTCAGAAAGTCGTAAGTAATTTGATTAGTACTATACATATCAACACTATGCACATCTTTTTTTGGCAAACATCTTGAGAGAACTTCAAGGTAAGATTTTCAAAAGAGACTCGGAGGCTGACCCTGAATTGGGTCTGATCTCTCGGTAGACCAGTCGGATCGCTAATTGAACCTAACCTTTTTTATTATTTTTTACTATTAAAAAATAACATCTATACCAAATAGTTAAATATAGGTTTAAAAATCTATATTTTAAAAATACCGACCAATTAATTTCATATCTAGTTCACTTTTCCTTGTTGATTTGTAGAAATCAAGCTTGTGATAAGAATTTTTTATTTTATTTTATGTTGGTTTGGAAAAAATTTGGTCAGACCTGATGAGACGAGTCAAAAATCAGATTGAACCATGTTGTCCGGCTGAATTTCGGGTGGTTCGCAAGATGGGCGGATTAACCCCCAAACCTGGGACGAAAAAGTTCTCGAGTAGTGGTTGAACAACATTTTTTAAAATATTGCTCCAATATTAAATGTATCTGGCCTCAAATAATTTCACGATAGTGATCTCTTTAAAAAATTTTCATTTTACGTGTGAGTGAGAATAAAATATGCTCGAAAAGATTAATGTTGATCTATAATGATAATCGATTAGATCATATTTGTTAAATATACAAATAGACGGTGCAAGATTAGATAATTTGGTAAAAATACGCTATATGATTGATGAGGTTAATAGTCGTTGGGTCAAAGGTGCGGAATTGTGTCGTGGGACTTAAATTGGGGGATGTACCAACTTCTATTAAATAAAAACTCCATTTGCAATTTAGGTGTCACAATCTGGATCCACACGTGTCGCTCGGAAATCTATGTTTGAGTTCGGATCTTCCAAACAAATCGATAAATTTTAACTAACGGATATTAAGTCATACTTTTAGAAAGATTTTTTTAGGTTGACACGTAAGGTGGCCAATTGGCTAATTTTAAGATGATTTGGTAAACGACGATCTACTTCATCCTATATTTTTAACATATCTTCGATCTTCATACTGAGATCTGAATTATTTAGTTTGATTGGGGCGGAAAAAAATATTTTTAGTATGAAAGTCAAGTAACGTGGCTTTTTTGATAAGTAAAGTTAAGTAACGTGTCTTCACCATCGTTTTATTTTCTCTCTATTAAACCACGCTTATTCTTGACAGTTGTCCGTGCATTTGAAGTAAGCAGCTTTTGGTTTTGTCAAATTTATGACTTTAGAATATATATTTTTATGGTGGAAGCGGAAGGCTGAAGTTCCTATATGAATAAGATAAAGTTAAAATTCCCTCTTGCGAGATTGTGACTGCTAGCATGAGTAGAATTTTATTACAGTAGAATACGGTGGAAAAAAATCGCGATAGATAAAAAATCTATTGGTAAGATAAACCCTGCCTTGACGTTATTATCGCTAGATTTTATTCTACACTATTAGTACAACTAGTTACAATATTACCAGGAATTGCTATGGGTCCCTGGAATCACAAGGCATGCGGGACATCGAGGGAAGCTATCTCCCTACAAATCATCAAGGTACACTTTGATACAGGAACATAACGACACATTCGAGATAGTCACATGAAATCATCAAGGCGTGCTTCGAGATCGCGTCTGCCACGTGATTATTTTCTCGCCAGGTGTGATGAATGTATGCACTCCAAACACTTAAAAAACATATTTGGAAAAATTATATTAATAAAAGAGATCTAAAATTATGCAAATAGTTTTTTTGGGTTATAATTCACTTTATTTTACTTGTAATTCATACTTTGACATTCCACTTCTTAATTTCCTAAGCAGGTGCCTAGCTAAAATAAATAATAGTAGAGTGAGTTGGATTTCAACGAAAAAATCACAACGGCACATCAAATTTTTCAATGACAAAATCACAACGGTATATCAATTTTCAATTGTAAATCATCCCAATGACAAAAAATCCCAACAACAAAAATGTTCAACGATAAAAATCACAACGGCACATCAAAATTTTCAACGAAAAAATGTCAACGGCAAATCAGGTTTTTCAACGAAATATCATCCCACCGGCAAAAATACTAACGACAAAATTATCCCAACGACAAAACCCAACGGCACATCGATTTTCAAAAGACAAAGTCGTAATTCGTGATTTTGTCATTGAAAAACTTGATGTGCCATTGAAAATTCGATTCGCCATTGAAAATTGATGTGCCGTTGTGATTTTGCCGTTGAAAAACTTGAATTACCATTGAAAAACTTGATTTGCTGTTGAAAATGTACGAAAATGAAATTGCGTAAAAATTTAGGTAACAAAGTGAAATTTACCATGTTTAAAAAAAATAAAAGAAAATCTTTCACGCGAGCCACTTGTCAGACGCGCGGATCCCAACAATAGGTGCTGCTGACTTGCCGTTGCCATCACCCAATCTGAGAGCATGGGAGGGGGCTTGTGGATAACACCTTTTATTGGGCCTCAGCCGATCCAGTCCTCTGTATGAATCCATCGGAATGGATTTGGACCTCCCGCGCCTGTGCAGTCTTTGGCGGAAGGATGAAACGTATTGAACTCCAACTCGCTTCATAAAAGGCAAAGCCACTGACCCAATGGAAATCTATCTTATCTTGACATCCTCACGTCGGTGGGCCAAGTTGAATTATTGGAGCCAATATTCTTATTTTCGATAAGTAAAAGTCCACGTAGATGTTTTTGGTGGAAAAAAGTCCACGTAGATTAAATACACTTCGCGTAGTTGGTTCAATTAGCTAAAGATTTAGATTTATTAACGAGTTTTGGTTCAACCCTTATAAGTATAAAAAAGAGTACTATTAGAAGACTTGCTCTCTAAATATACATGATAGTACTTGACTTTGAATATCAGAGATTAAAAAAATTTGAGAGACGTCTCCATTTCCTCTCCTCTGAAAACCAAATTGAAAGATAAATATAAAACAACGAATGAGTAATTTACGGTGATATTTTCATATTAATGAGCAATATTTGAATCTATGAAAAAATTAAACCATATAAAGCCGATCATAAAATTATCAACAAGTGAAATCGTAAAGTCTAAGTCATATTTATAAATGAATACACACAAGAACTCTTAACTTTGGTCCCACCCTACCTATTCTTTGAAAGTTGGACTCAATTTATCCTGGATTCGATTAAAGTTGGTTTGTTTCATAAATTATAATTTTTTTTCAGTATTTCTCAAATCAATTTGATAATTTTGTCACCCCTACCAAAGATATCTCACACTCTCCAACCTTCAAGTACAATTTAATGTCATGTAAGAAAATCCTCGTTTATTTCGTTTTCCAAATCTTCAAATGATTTGATAATGTACGAAATGCATAGAACATTTGTACAAAGTAAGACCCATAGACCCTGATGCGGATGCTAAATAAGCACACCATCAAATTTTCTGAAATCTCCCAAATAGAGAAACCCCAAATGTGAAGAGAATGTGCTTAAACCAACGTGTTTGTCGAAGTGGATCTTAATGCACAGCTAACTTGAGTATTGTTCAACACTACTGTAATTTAACATAAATTTTGCACCATCATTATACTCATGAGGATTTGAACCTTGATCTCCCTGAATATGTCAATACCTTGTGACGGTAGATTAAATATTCTTTGGTTACTCGATGCTATATACAAGTGATTCTTTCAATATTGTCTTCTCTATTCGAGAGACTGTAAACCCAAAAAATCCAAAATTTTTATCAATTGAACGGTCTTCGTGTGTGTATTATAGTTACCACCTCTATACAAGACACTTAAAACTCATTTATTTGTTTGGTCGATTTTAATTTAGGCTGGTTGGGCTTGATCATGGGTTTATAGCCGACGTTGAACTTTAGTTCCTTGTCAAGCACAAATTTTCCATTTCCATAAAGGGTGAGAGTCGACCCACCTACTTCTGAGAAACGAGATAAGATCCGTTGTCATCCTATCCACCGTTAGTACTTCAAACATTACGAGAGACTGTTATGTCCCCGGTATCATAATTGAGAGAGGCTAACTCCCCGTAAATTATCAAGGTACACATCGATACAGGAACATAACGACACATCGACTACGAGATAGTCATATGAAATCGTCAAGGCGTGCTTCAATAGCGCGTCTGCCATGCGGTTGCCCTCGCACCAGGTGTGATGAAGCACTCTAAACACTTAAAAATCATATTTTGGAAAGAAAAAGTAATTATATTAATAAAAGAGATCTAAAATTACGTAAATTTTTTTTTGTTAAAATTCACTTTGCTAATTTTTAATGCGTACTTTGACACTCCATTATGATTTTTAATTTCCTGAGCAGGCTCAAATAAATAATAGTGGGGGACTTGTAGATAACACCTTTTATTGGGCCTCAGTCGATCCAGTCCTCTGTATGGATCCATCCGAATAGATTTGGACCTTCTGCGGCTGTGCCGTCTTTGGGGAGGATGAAACTTATTGAACTCCAACTCGCTTCATAAAAGCCACTGACCCAATGGAAGTCTTATCTTTTGACATCATCACGTCAGTGGGCCAATTTGAATTATTGGAGCCAATATTCTTATTTTCGATACGTAAAATTCCATTGCCCGTTGATTAAGGGGTTAATCACGGAGTTGATTTAATTAGTCAGAGATTAGATTCACTTAATAATATTTTAGCTAGGGATGATAATGAGTAGGATATTGGTGGGACCCTGCCCATACGCTAATTTTTGGAGTTGGGCCTATACTTTATTTTCGATCCTACAAAATTTTTATTGTTAGACTCATACCTTATTTCAAGGAGACCTAGGATTTATTGGATCTGTAGGGTCCGACCATTTAACGTTCTAATTCTGATAATTTTTACACACAAGATTAATTTTCATATAAAATTTAAATAAATTCAAGACATCAATTACCTTACACATCAACATATAATACATAGAAAATTAAAAAAATATCAAATTTTGTAATTTAATTTAAATGATACAAAGTTCTCCTTTCAAGTTTTAAGCACATAAACAATTTAACAAAAAAAAAGTCAGTTTCCAGTGATTCATCCTTCACGACATCTTCTAATGATCATTATATGTAAAAAATATATATATATATATATATATATAGTATGTCATAAAAATCAGAATTATATATAACTCAAGTTTCAATGTCAACATCATCAATAACTAAAGCATATTCCAAGAAGTTTGAGAACTTCAGTACAACAAAAAAATTAATGTTAATAATACTCACTTAAACTTAAACATAACAATATATAAAATTACCCCCTTCCTAATTTATATATATTATCAATAGGTTCTAATTAGGGTCTAACTAGGGTAGTGTTTAAAATAGAGTAAAATGGTAAGGGTACTATACGAATCCATACCCTACCCTAGACCCTACTTCTAAACATAGATTTATACCCATATCCTACCCTAGACCGAGTCAAAGTCAATATACCTTAGACTCATAGGGTACGGGTAGGGTCCGACTCATAGGGTATGAGTATTTCTTTCCATCCCTAGTTTTAGTTAACCCTTACAAATATAAAAAAGAACATCATTGGAAGAACCACTCCTAAATAGGTATGATAGTGCTCGATTCTAAATATCATAGATTAAAAAATATGAGAGACATCTCCATTTCCACTCCTCTAAAAACCGAATTGAAGATAAATGAGAAATTAAAATATTCAATCAGGGTTTATGGATGAGTATGGTGATATTTCCATATCAATTAGCAATATTTGAACCTATGAAAAAAATGAACCATATAAAGCAGATCATAAAATTATCACTAGGTGAAATTTTAACCTCCAAGTCATATATGTTGTTTGTCGGAGTTGGTGTACTTGATTAGGATCACTTCAGTCGAGGCAAGTGTTGGACACTTTCTCCGTAAGACGAGATTGCCCCGTATATTTCAGTGCGGTACGGGCTAAGGCAATCGTCCCCAAGATACAACGACTGTTTAGGGCGTTTCTAAGAATGTTGCACACGTATCTCGAAACTTTCGGGCGAACCCTTATATACCCAGAACTTTTGGGACTCTTTTCTAGATGAAGAACGGGGGGAGAGGAGAAGACAACAATGCTAGGAAGTGCATGTGCTGCTGGGATGAGGAAATGGTAAGGAGGGCACGCCTATTTATAGGCTGGAGGAGGCAGGGAACCAGCCACCTTTAAGGGACGCATCCGCTCGGCCAACAGGCTGCGCTCGTGGCCCTTCGGTGGCTTCTGGATCCTTCCAGGCGCGCCAGGCTGCGCTCGTAGCCCTTCGGTGACGGAACTCGCAGCCCTTCGGCCTTCTGGAAGTCTCCTGGACTTTCCACCCCGTCGTGCCTCTTCGGCGGCCAACCTGAAGGCGCTCGCAGCTCCTCTTCGCTTAGGTAGCTACGCAGCTGCCTCCGGGCCCGGGCAAAATACTTAAGGCTCCTCCAGCTCCTCGCGACGATGCGCACGTGCGAAGTGCCAAGTGCACCACAAAGCGCCCATTGCGACCTGCGTCCAATGCGCCATGCGCACACGCACGTGCGCGAGCGCGTGCTCGTGCTCGTGCTCGTGCTCGGACGGTGCTTCGTACCGTCCTCGCAGGCAGCTAGCGGTGGGTCAGCCTTTGGGTGGTCAACCAAGTTTGAGAGGTAAGGAGTGGAGTTCCTTATAAACAAGGAAATCCTCCTTGCTCTAATCAATGTGGTATTGCAACCTTTCCACTTCCCTTTTGGGCCTCCACTTTTGGGCCTTACCATTTTGGGCTTGCATTGAATTTTCATTCAATGCCAACAATCCCCCACATGAATGATGATTAATGCATGCAGACTCTAATCGAAAGTTCTGACGTGTTATTATTGCATCGAGATAGGTAGCTTGCGGCTTTGAACCTTCTCTAGTAATATGTTATCGGATTTACTCGCTGCTCGGTGAACGCGATGTTTTGAACCGTCAGCTTTTGGTGTAAACCAAGACAATAATATTTACACAATAATAACCCTAGTATATTTAGGTTCTCACGTTGTGTCCATTTCGGCCATGGACCGTATCTTGGATTCATAAGTGTTTTTCCCATTTGAAGCGGCCTCACTTCACACTTACATAGGTGATCTCCTATCAGGAGTATCCTGCCATACTCCACCTTAATCAAGGTATAGGAATTATTAAAAGCGTAATGCTTAACCTTACCACACCGTTGCAGGCTAATACCTGGGAAGCTTCTGAGAATGAGATAGGTTCCAAGTGATTAACTGAACCCTCCATAACTTAGTTGTCTCATTGAACCAAGTTTGTGGGATCTCCACTCATCATGGTTGAGTTACCGCTATGGACGTTCTTTATTGTGTGGATTTTAATCCCATTCCCCTTACTGCGTTGTACATTTGATCTCTATTGATTCCTTTCGTAAAAGGATCAGCTAAGTTGTCCTTGGACTTTACATAATTAATGGTGATCACCCCACTAGAGATCAATTGTCTAACGGTATTATGTCTCCGACGGATATGTCGAGACTTTCCGTTGTACAATGTACTTTGTGCTCTCCCGATTGCAGACATGCTATCACAATGTATCAATACGGGAGGCACCAGTTTACTCCAGCACAGAATATCCTCTAGGAAGTTTCTGAGCCATTCATCTTCTTCCCCAGCTTTATCTAGTGCTATAAACTCTGACTCCATGGTGGATCGAGCTATGCACGTTTGTTTAGAGGACTTCCAAGACACAGCTCCTCCTCCTATGGTAAATACGTATCCACTGGTGGATTTGGAGTCCTTAGTGTCTGATATCCAGTTTGCGTCACTGTATCCTTCTAATACAGCTGGATATTTAGCATAATGTATGCCATGGTTTATGGTATGTTTTAAATACCGTAAAACCCTTTCTAGAGCTAGCCAGTGATCCTTTCCTGGATTACTTGTGAATCTACTAAGTTTACTAACCGAGTACGCAATATCGGGACGAGTGCAGTTTGTTAAATACATCAAGCTCCCGATAATTTGCGCATACTTCAGTTGCGATACTGGGTCCCCTCGATTCTTGGCTAAGTGTAGATTCAAATCTACAAGAGTCTTAACCGGAGGTTTGTCGAAAGCTTCAAACTTCTTGAGCACGTTTTCCACGTAGTGGGATTGTGTCAAGATAATTTCGTCAGCTTTCCTAAAAATTTTTATTCCTAGTATGACGTCTGCCAGACCCATATCTTTCATGTCAAAGTGGTTCTTTAACATGTTCTTAGTTTTCACAATAACCTCTTTATTGCTTCCCATAATTAGTAAGTCATCTACATAGAGACATACAATTACGTAAGCTTCAGGTGTGCCCTTAATGTAAACACATTTATCGCACTCATTGATCTTAAATCCATTTGACAGCATTGTTCCGTCAAATTTCTCGTGCCACTGTTTCGGCGCTTGTTTTAGCCCGTATAGTGACTTGACTAGTCGACATACTTTATGCTCTTGACCGGGAGCCACAAACCCTTCAGGTTGCTCCATGTATATCTCCTCTTCCAGCTCTCTATTTAGGAAAGCTGTTTTTACATCCATTTGGTGGATCTCGAGGTTATAGAGTGCTGCAACAGCTATGAGTACTCTAATCGATGTGATTCTTGTGACCGGTGAATACGTGTCAAAGAAATCATATCCCTCCTTCTGCTTGAACCCCTTAGCTACCAATCGAGCTTTGTACTTGTCGATTGAACCATCAGCTTTGTATTTCCTTTTTAGGATCCACCTGCATCCCAAAGGTTTGCAGCCCGGTGGGAGATCCACGATTTCCCACGTGTGGTTTTGCATAATGGATTCTATCTCACTATTGATAGCTTCCTTCCAGAGAGGAGCATCTGGACTGGACAATGCCTCGTGGATTGTCCTGGGTTCATCTTCTAACGCATAGGTTAGATAGTCCGGACCGAAAGATTTGGTTATCTTCGTCTGTTTACTGCGTCTAGGTTCATCATCTTTCTGATTTGACCCTTGCGTAGTCTCGTGAGCCCTTTTCTTCGGACTTGTTTCCTTTCTTTCCTTATTAGGAAAGCTTTCTTTAAAAACTGTTGCGTTCCTTGATTCTATGACCATTCCCGTGTTTATCTCAGGGTTTTCAGATTTATGCACCAAGAATCGATAAGCACTGCTATTTTGCGCATATCCGATAAAGATGTAATCAATGGTCTTGGGTCCTATTCGCACCTGTTTAGGCTTAGGTACTTCGACCTTTGCTAGGCACCCCCACACTTTAAGGTAACCGTAGGAAGGCTTCCTTCCTTTCCATAGTTCATATGGGGTTTTGTCCCTTTTCTTGTGTGGCAATTTGTTTAGAATGTGGTTAGCTGAGAGCACAGCTTCCGCCCCACATGTTCTGGGGTAAGCCCGAGCTAATCAACATAGCGTTCATCCTCTCCTTAAGAGTTCGATTTTTGCGTTCAGCTACGCCATTCGATTGAGGTGAGTATGGAGCAGTCGTCTGATGAATAATGCCATGTTCTTGACAGAGTTCCTCAAACGAAGCTACATATTCTCCTCCTCGATCACTTCGGATCATTTTGATTTTCACGCTGAGTTGATTTTCAACCTCATTCTTATTTCTCTTAAAAGCATCAAGAGCTTCGTCTTTGCCCTTTAAGAGATACACGTAACAGTATCTCGTGCAATCATCGATAAACGTGATGAAGTATTTCTTCCCGCCTTTAGTTTGCACGTGTTTCATATCGCAAGTGTCCGTATGAATTAATTCTAAAGGCGTAGTACTTCTTTCCACTGAATGGAAAGGTGCTTTGGTCATTTTAGCCTCCACACATACTTCACATTTATCGGACGGGTTGAACTCTAGATTCAGTAATAAATTTAAACTTACTAACTTTCTTAGCGAGTTTAGATTTACGTGTCCTAATCTACCATGCCATAAATTAGAACACTCGGTCAAGTAAGAAGAAGCATTAACTTTATTTTCACCGTTAAAGGTGCGATGTACAGTTATTACATTCATCTTAAATAGCCCCCTTTCTAGATAACCCTTTCCTATGAATTGACCCGCTTTGGTCAGTACAAACTTATCAGCCTCAAATACAAGCTTAAGACCGGCTTTGCTTAACAGTGAGCCAGAGACTAAGTTCTTGCGGATGTCTGGGACATGCAGCACATCCTTGAGGGTCAGCTCCTTTCCTGAGGTCAGCTTCAGGACCACCTTTCCCAGACCAACGATCTTGGACGTTGCGGAGTTTCCCATGAACAGCTTTCGGCCGGTGATCGGGATATAGTTCGAGAACATCTCCTTGTCCGAGCAGACGTGGCGGGTAGCTCTAGTGTCTACGAACCACTCTCTCGGATTATCCACCAGGTTGGCTTCAAACACTACGGCTGACAGATCCATCTGGGATAAGTCTTCAGCCAAGTTAGCCCTTCCTTGGTCGTCCTTCTTCGGCTGGCGACAGTCCTTAGCCATGTGTCCGGGTTTCCCGCAGTTGTAGCAGTCGCCCTTGATCTTTTTCTTCTTGGGCTTTTGCTCCTTCTGCTTATCCTCGGACTTCTTCCTCTTCTTGCCACTTTTTCCCTCAGCGAGGTGCACGGTGGTTTCAGAGTTGGCCTTGCCTTGCTTGACTTCGGACTTTCGGTTGTCTTCCTCGATCCTTAGTCTCACTATCAGGTCTTCTAGGCCCATGTCCTTCCTCTTGTGCTTGAGGTAGCTCTTGAAATCCTTCCACAGCGGGGGGAGCTTCTCGATCATTGCAGGTACTTGGAAGGACTCGCTGAGTTGCATCCCTTCGGCTTGGATCTCGTGAAGGATCAGCTGCAACTCTTGCACTTGGTCGATGACCTTCTTGGAGTCCACCATCTTGAAGTCGAGGAATCGTCCGACGATGAATTTCTTCGTCCTGGCATCCTCTGTTTTGTACTTCTTCTCGAGTGAACTCCACAGCTCTTTAGCGGTCTTAGCTTCCGCGTAGACATTGTAGAGCGTGTCGTCTAGTCCATTCAGGACGTAGTTCCGGCATAGGAAGTCGCTGTGACTCCATGCATCGAGGGCGTTGATCTTCTGTTGATCTGCCTCATTTTCCGCTACCTTCGGAGCCTCTTCCTTCAAGAATCGGACCAGGTTGAGCGTCGTCAGGTAGAACAACATCTTCTGTTGCCACCTCTTGAATTCGGTACCGTTGAACTTGGCCGGCCTTTTGGCGTGGACAGTTCCCGGGACTGCTGGCACTGGTGCTGAGCTTGTCGATGCCATCTTCAAGTACACTATCTCGTCTTACGATTGTTGTTTGTCGGAGTTGGTGTACTTGATTAGGATCACTTCAGTCGAGGCAAGTGTTGGACACTTTCTCCGTAAGACGAGATTGCCCCGTATATTTCAGTGCGGTACGGGCTAAGGCAATCGTCCCCAAGATACAACGACTGTTTAGGGCGTTTCCAAGAACGTTGCACACGTATCTCGAAACTTTCGGGCGAACCCTTATATACCCAGAACTTTCGGGACTCTTTTCTAGATGAAGAACGGGGGGAGAGGAGAAGACAACAATGCTAGGAAGTGCATGTGCTGCTGGGATGAGGAAATGGTAAGGAGGGCACGCCTATTTATAGGCTGGAGGAGGCAGGGAGCCAGCCACCCCGAAGGGACGCGTCCGCTCGGCCAACAGGCTGACTGGCTGCGCTCGTGGCCCTTCGGTGGCTTCTGGATCCTTCCAGGCGTGCCAGGCTGCGCTCGTAGCCCATTGCGACCTGCGTCCAATGCGTCATGCGCACACGCACGTGCGCGTGCTCGGACGGTGCTTCGCACCGTCCTCGCAGGCAGCTAGCGGTGGGTCAGCCTTTGGGTGGTCAACCAAGTTTGAGAGGTAAGGAGTGGAGTTCCTTATAAACAAGGAAATCCTTCTTGCTCTAATCAATGTGGTATTGCAACCTTTCCACTTCCCTTTTGGGCCTCCACTTTTGGGCCTTACCATTTTGGGCTTGCATTGAATTTTCATTCAAACCCAACAATATATATAAATGAATATACAAGAAATCGAACCTAATCTATCATGGATTCGATTAAAAGTTAATACGTTTCATAAATTATAATTGACAATTTTGCCACCTCTACCAAAGATATCTCACACTCTCCAACCTTCAAATACAGTCAAGTAAGAAAACCCGTCGTTTATTCCGTTGTCCGAATTGTCACGAATTGAAAATGTGCGAAATACGTAGAACATTTGTACACAGTCAGGCCCATAGAGCCCAATGCGGATACTAAATAAGCACACCATCAAATTTTCCGAAATCTCCCAAATAGGGAAACCCCAAATCTGAATAGAATGTGCTTAAACCAACGTGTTTGTCTAAGTAAATGGCTTAAGGTAAATTTTACACCATTATTATACTTGTGAGGATTTGAACTTGACCTCCCTGAATATGTCAATGCTGTGTCAATAGATTATATGCCTTTTGGCTGTTCGACGCTATATATGAGTAGTTCTTTCAATATTATCTTCTCTATTTGAGAGACATGGAATCCTAATTTTTTATCAATTGAACGGACTTTCGTGTGTGTATAATAGTTACCACCTCTACACAAGACACTTAAAACTCATTTATTTGTTTGGTCGATTTTAATTTAGGCGGGTTGGGCTTGATCAGATAGTTATAATTAACAGTACTTTATTTCCTTTTCAAACAAAAATTTTCATTTTCATAAGGAGTGGAAGTCGACCCACTTATCTCTGAGAAACGAGATAAGATTCGTTATCATCCTACCCCACCGTTGATACCTAACATTCATTTATACATACCCTTGAAAGCAACATAGAAGCAGACATCTCGTGTGTCCCATGGGCAAAACTGACCTGAAGGGTAACACACATATCCATAACTCTTAATACTATTCAATTTTTTTGAGATATGAAACTCTTAATTCTATTCATTAAGGCCCATCTGTACATATAGCCCCCTTATAGAACCTGAGCAGTTCATTAACCTCCAATATTATTCTAGTACCAGACAAGACCCTTTCAATCCAATCCAACTCAATTCCCTCCTTAACTCTCTCTTACACAAACCAAGCACTTCGTAGAAACCCAAGTAACCAACCTGGCCTTCCCTGCGTACTTCACTCTGTATCCATCAAAACCCACGTAGAAAACAAAAGATAACTCTCACCCAGAGAGACAGAGAGTGCCTCAAGAATCCCGCCCAATTAAAAGCCCAAAGACAGATGAAATAATTAATGAGAGTCAGATTAGGTGGTAGGAGACGTGATATATTTTAGATTTAATTCTTACGAGTTACAAATAAAAAAATTATTATTAACTGAACAGTAGGATCTGGGTTGATCATGCGGTCATTACTACACTCACAAAACCATCATTTTTATTGCATGTTCGCAAAGTTAAAATTCGTGTAAAACTTCCGTTATAAAGATATCGTTTGATGGGACATGTCGAGATTACCACATTGCTAGTTGCAAGAATGGTGTCATTGTTTACAAGTATAAAAAATTAATCTATCTTGAGTGTTTGAGTTGGATATGAAAATTCTAACTACTTAGTTTAAATATCAGATTAATTCCACCCCTGTCGTATACCATAAAGGGTAAAAATGACTTTTTGGGGTGTATTAAATTCCCTACATATAGAGAAATGTCTCGGTAATTTTAAATCACAACTAACTGCTAGTTTTAACATATAATTAATAAGTAATTACATATTAAACTTGATTAATTAATAAACTAATTCCTTAATAATAAATTACTTACTTGTTGAAGCAAGAGGTCCACAGGTTCGGGTCGACTATGTCTTCGTGCCAGTCGAATTACGATTACGTTATAGCAGATTCGTAATTAATTTTCACGAGATTTCCTCTATTAAAAATCTGATCAAAACTCGGGGACTATTCCAAAGTTTATCTTTCTATTGAGTGGTTGGATGGAGAATATCATTTTAGTTCAGCCAAATTTTCCTTTTTATAGAGAAATCTGGCCAATCAGAACGTGCCACGTGCGCTGCCAACTCTAGTGACAACTACGTCAGCGCCACGTCATGCTGACATGGCACCTGGCGTGGCCCCTGGCTGGTCAACGCGGGTTGACCGGTCCATTCCGCCCAATATTTGGGTCTGATAGGCCTGGGCCCAATCAGACACAATAATAATTGCCCGATTTGGATTTTAGAAAATCCAAATACAGCAACTTATTTCTGCATCCCATAAGAAAACTTGCTCTTGAGCAAGACGTCATTCTGTCATAGAACATGCACTTATAAATGTCCAATAATTGCCTCATCTCATCTAGGAATCAACTTCTTGACTCCCACTGAGGTAAACACCCGTGTGAGTGGGCTACTTCTCTGTCCGACATGTTTCATAAATAACTCGTATTGCCAAATAAAATTCTTTTATTCCAACTAATTAGATTACAAATAAAACCGTCGTAAACCCACTGACTTAACATATTTCTCGAACACTTCTCGAGGTAATGCTTTAGTTATTAGATCTGCGACCATATCTTTTGTAGATATGTGTTTCATACACAGTTCTTTATATTTTACTAAACTTCTAACAAAGTAAAATTTAATATCTATATGCTTAGCTCTGCTATAGAATCTAGGATCCTTAGCATAGGCTATAACTGCCTGGTTATCGCAGAATAGACTCACGGACTTCGTTGAGTTGATCAGGAAGAGATGGCTTAAGAATCCCTTCAACCATACCACTTCTTGTGCAGCATGAGCTGAAGCTACATATTCTGCTTCTATTGTTGACAGGGATACACATGTTTGCTTCTTACTGCTCCATGAGATAACACTCCCGTCCAACAAGAAAATGAATCCAGATGTAGACTTTTTCTTGTCCATGTCGCCTCCCCAATCAGCATCAGTGTAGTCACTCATTATCAGGTCACGCCCTTGATAGCACAAGGAGTATTCTGCAGTAGTGTTCAAATATTTCAAAATCTATTTGACAGCCTTCTAGTAAGCACTGCCTGGATCAGACTGATATCTGCTTGCTATCCCAACAGCATAGCAAGTATCAGGTCTGGTACACAATATTACATACATCAGGCATCCAACTGCGTTGGCATAAGGAATCTTCTCCATGTCCCCACGTTGTTTAGCTATTTTTGGATACATGTCCTTACACAAATTATGATCTTTAACCAATGGGACATACTTTGGGTTACTATGATCACATTTAAAATGTTCTACTACTTTACGAATATATGTCTCTTGTGAAAGAGACACTATTCTTTTTGAACGATTCTTCAAAAACTTACATACATCAGGCATCCAACTGTGTTGGCGTAAGGAATTTTCTCCATGTCCCCACGTTGTTTAGCTATTTTTGGACACATGTCCTTACACAAATTATGACATTTAACCAATGAGACATACTTTGGGTTACTATGATCACATTTGAAACGTCCTACTACTTTGCGAATATATGTCTTTTGTGAAAGAGACACTATCATTTTCAAACGATTCCTCAAAAACTTAACTCCAAGTATGTAATCCGCTTCACTCATATCTTTCATTTTAAAATTGGAAGATAACCAATCTTTGATTTTGACAAGAAATCCCATGTCATTTCCAGCTAAAAGTATGTCATCAACATACAAAGTGATGATGACAAACTTCTTTGCGGATAGCTTAACATACACGCAATGATCTTCGTCTATCATTATAAAATCATACGCTATGATCGTATTATGAAAGCGAATATACCACTGTCTAGACGATTGCTTAAGGCCATAAATTAATTTATTCAATTTCCAAACTTTTTGAATGTAGCCCTTAGGCTGAATCATGTAGATTTCTTCATCCAATTCTCCGTGGAGAAAAATAGTCTTTACATCCATTTGATGTAATTCTAGATTCATGTTGGTAACCATAGCTAAAATGACCCTAATTGACGTAAATCTAACAACAGGTGCAAAAGTCTCCTCGTAGTCTATCCCAGCCTGTTGTTTGAACCCTTGGGCAACCAAATGCACTTTGTATCTTTCGATACTACCATCTGCATTGCGCTTGATTTTAAGAATACACTTATTTCCAATTGCCCTACGCTCCCTAGGTAGGCCAACCAGATTCTAAACCTGGTTTTTGATCATGGAAGACAATTATTTCTTCATTGTATTTATCCATTCAGTTTATTTTGGAGATGACAAAGCTCCAGATATATTCTTTTGCTCAATTTTATCTTGCAGGATGGCCAGAAGAATTTTACTTGGACCACCAAATTTCTTTAATGATACCCAGAAGGCATTAGCCTCGCCTTCGATGTCAAATCGTCGACGTGGTATGCTAGTTCTGCTAGACTTGTGGTATTCCCGATTTTGATAAACATATCTCATATATTTATCATATCCAGGAATCGCACTCCCACTGGGTAGAAATACCGTACTCCCACTGGAATAAGGAATTACCTCCCTTTCAGGACTCAAATCACGACCTTCCGGATCATTTTGAGATGGAAAATCTCTATCTTCCTCTTCTACCACTCTGAAGAAGTGATCCAGTTGATTCTGGTTCATCTGTCTCATAAAGGGTAAGGTCATTACTAACCTCTCTCAACCTTGGAAATTTATTTTCCAAAAACGTGGCATCGTGTGATTCAAATTCTGTTACATGTCCATCATCGAGTTCACCCACGAACATATACCCTTTAGATACCTCTGGGTACTTTATAAAGATATTTTTTCTACCTCTCGGTCCTAGTTTACGAAAAGTACTTGAGGTAGAATGGACATAGGATGCACACCCCCATAGCTTAAAATAGGATAGATCGGGCTTCCGATCTATCCATATTTCATAAGGAGTGGCTGTAATAGACTTGGAAGGGACACGGTTTAGAACGTATGCGGTAGTCAGGAGTGCATCTCCATAGAATGATATAGGCAAACTTACCTCAACCATCATCGATCTAACCATGTCAAGAAGGGTTCTATAACTTCTTTCAGCAACCCCATTTTGCTGGGGTGTATAGGGACTACACAACTGATGTTCAATCCCTTTTTCAATGCATAGAGCTTTGAACTCATCAAAAAGATATTCACGGCCACAATCAGTTCATAAGGCCTTTATCTTTCTATCCTTCTAATTCTCAACAAATTGCATGTACATCATGAAGCAGTTTAAGACTTCAGACTTGTGAGAAATTAGGTATATCAGACCATATATAGTATAGTTGTCGATGAAGGTGATGAAGTAATATGCTCCATGCCTTGCCCTCACGTTCATTGGACCACAGATGTCGGAATGGACTAATTGTAGTAAAAATTCGGCTCTAGCCCCAATACCGAAAGGTTTTCTTGTGCTTTTCTCTTCTAGACAGGATACACATTAGGGTAATATAGATTTCTCTATATTTTCTAGTAGTCCTGCCTTAGCTAGACGGTTTAAACGATCCTGGCCGATATAGCATAGTCTAGAATGTCACTGTTTAATATCATCTTCCGATGAGTTTGAACTAGTGACTAAGGAAAAAAATTCACAAGGATCAATATCCAGAATTAAAAAATCTTCTGATATATATCCAAGGCCAAAATAGGCATCATCCAAATATAATCTAACAGTATCGTCCTTAAATAACAACCGAAAACCTAAAGACATTAAGGCCGAAACAGAGATCAGATTCCTTCGAATGTCTGGAGCAAACAATACGTCATGTAAAAGAAAGGCACGACCACCACGAAGGTGCAATTTATAAGTGCCCAGGCCTATCACATCTACACAGGAGTTGTTATCGACAAAAATAATTTTTGCTCAAGCCGGCAACTGCCTGTATTCAAAGAACGAACAACGGTCTCTAGCTACATGGTCTATCGCTCTTGAATCAATCACCCACATAGAATGTGACTCAGTTAGAAGGATTTAAGAGGATACTTATAACTTACTCACACTTGAGTTTAGGTGTACCTGCTTGGACATTTTGCAAACGTTTGCAAAATGTTCCTTCTGTTGACAGTTGAAACATTTCACTTTTGAAATGTTAAACTGCTTTTTCTTTTTAGCCTTGGAGCCATCTAACTTGGTTCCTTGTTTTTCAGCCTTAGGATTTTTCTTACACTTACACTTACCCTTCCCTTTATCTTTCTTCTTTTTTCCACCACTCCTAGTTGAACTAGTTGAATGGGCTTCAGGGTGGGATTTCATAGCTAGGTTGTGATCTTCCTCCATCTCAAGGTGTCTAGCAACATCATCAAATATTACCAAATGGTCAGAATGGGTAAGATTCATCTTCATCTGTTCCCAACTTGGTGGTAGGGAACAGTTGATAGCTTGAATCTGCTGCTCGTTGCTAAGTATGTGACCAGCCTCTGCCAGTTCACTAATCATATTAGACACCACTCTCAAGTATTTCCTCATGGTAACCTCCGGACATTTCATAAAGGTATCAAACCTTATGGTCAAAGCACACAGCTTTGACACTGAAAACTTTCCAAATTTTTGTTTGAGAGCGTCCCATAATTCTTTCGCGTTGTCATACACGCGAAATTATCGGGTGACATCATCCATCATCGAACTCAACAAAATCAACCAGGCAGTAGTATTCTTTTTCTTCCAAATAACATAAGCTTCTTTGTCTCGCTTATGTTGAGCAGTTGTGCCTTCATCAGGCTCATCCATTATTACATGTATGTGCTCCAGAACTTCTTGTTCCTCAAGCACATATTGGATTTTCATGCTCAAGTTCTCATAATTTTTACCGTTGAATTTTAACTCACGGTTTAACTCAATTATGATAGATTTAGAAGCAACTGACATCTCTATAGGGAATTTTTAATATGAGAACATATTAGAAATTTAATTTAGCAATATGATTCAATTTACTAAACACTCATAACTTTTAACGATACGAAGTCCTAGATTAACCTCAAAATCGAAGTGGGTCGTGGGCATGCTTCTCCTCACCATTCAAGTATTAATTTTAAACTTCAACCGCTTAAAGTTCATCGATAGTAAACTCAAGTGGTAGCAACTAAACAAATATCTTTGTTTAATTACACGCATCACAGATACATTTGTACATTCTTAGTTTACACGCACACAAAAAACTCAGACAAGGTCTCAACCTATTGTACAAAATTCTCTCAAAAATAACATATGTATATGGAGACAGTTAAACATAACATGTAGTCACATCGGGATCGGGTGTCCAGGCAATCTAGTAGGAGAATCCAGATACATATCTGGATCCGGGTCCGAGGACGATCCTGTGGAGACCGGATGCGAGGAAGATCTAGTGAAAGGTTCCAAGTTCACCACTGGAACTGGGATCAAATCCATAATCCAGATGACCAGGAGCGGAGAAAAATTGTAATAGTACTCCTTAGTGAGGTAGCGGTTCAGAACCAAACTACTTCATAGCTCCAGGATGGGAGAAGGTATCATTTCTCTGAGAAGACCCCTCTCCTCAAGGTAGTGGATCAGACCATAGAGGGCATCTCTATAGGTATTGATCTCGGGTTCTGAGAAGACACGGATATCTTCTTGGATCTTCAGCGTGACTAGGAGGTCTCGAAATATGGAGGGCCAGTCCTCTCCATAATTATAACCTTCGGCCCAGATGCAGTCTTGCATCTCCTGGTGAACATCCTCGATATGCTCAACGATGACATACATGTCATCCTTAGGCACTCGCAGCGGTAAACGACGTTTCAAAACTTTTTGTCGAAGTTCCGTTGCACAAAAGTTTAAATACCTTTCTCAAGTAGCCATCGAATCTTGTATCAATTGCAAGTCAATTTCAGGTTATTTCTCATATTCTCCCAAAATATGATTGAAAAACTTAATTTTCAATCTTTTGATGATCATACTATGAACCAATCCGTTCTTCGTCGCCGTCGTCTTCACCTTATCGCGATTCTCCGGCGTCGATGGCTTCGTTCTTTCGATTCTGTCAACCTCGATCCATGAAAGTGGTATCGAGACGTCGAGGACACACCAGAGAATCGATTATCATCGATCTCCGGCATCGAAATCGTCAGATTTCTGACGAAATTGACAGAAATTGATTTGGGGGAAAATCGCCCCCAAATTGCCCGATTAGGGTTCCTCGGGATTGAATTGAAGTGACAAATTTTAATTTAGTCCCAAAAGTTTTTCAAAAATTGTACCAAAGTCTATGACACGCAGGTGCCACATAAGTGGTCAAATTTCAGATTAGTACTTTAAGGTTTCGCGCGTGCGCGAATTTGCCCACGTTGTTAGACAAAATTCAATTTAGTCCCACTAGTTCTTAATTAATTACATTAAAGTCCAACATATTGTAATTTTTAATAAAATCATAATTAATACAATTTTAACCCAAAAAATCACATAATTACTTGAATTAAAACATCATATCATCATCAAAACATGGTTTCAACCATGCTCTGATACCAATTGCTAGTTTTAATATGTAATTAACGAGTAATTACATGTTAAACTTGATTAATTAATAAATTAATTCGTTAATAATAAATTACTTACTTGTTGAAGCAAGAGGTCAACAGGTTCGGGTCGACTATGTCTTCATGCCAGTCAAATTACGATCACGTTATAACGGATTTGTAATTGATTTTCACAAAATTTTCTCTATTAAAAATTTGATCAAAATTCGGAGACTATTCCAAAGTTTTGCCTTTCTATTGAGTGATTGGATGGAGAATATTATTTTGGTTCAGCCGGATTTTCCTTTTTATAGAAAAATTCAGCCAATCATAACGCGCCACGTGGCATTTCTGGGCCGTATGTCTGCCACGTGACAAAGCTACCTCTAGCTTTGCCACGTGGCGCCACGTCAGCGTGCCACGTGGGCTGCCAACTCTGGTGGCAACTATGTTAGCGCCATGTCATACTGACGTGACGCCCTGCCCATTCTGCCCAACATTTAGGTCTGGGCCCAATCAGACACAATAATAATTGCCTGAACACCAGCTAATATGTAGATACACATAAAGTCAAAAGCGATGTTTCATCAATTTTCCACAATAAGCAAACGTTGAAAAAAGCAGCAATCCAAAACTAGGAACTCGCCGTGTATTGTGGAGGAACCGTCTATGTCACAAGGCGCATGGCTAGAATTAATGACTATATAAATTACTGTTATTCCTTGTACTACCACCGATCAATTTTGATCAAGTAATGTAACCACACATGTATAGTCTCTTTTTCCACCAAACCACCTAATATCTTATTGTTGACTAATCTTGATTATATTTGGGTCGAAATAAAAAACGGTAAAGTTTTTTCTACCAATTTTAACTGATTGCATTTGTATGGCTCAAATTCTAAACATTTGGTTAAACAACAAAAAAACTTTCATTATTTGATCTATTATGTATAGGTTCCTCCAAGACTAGTTATTTACTACCCCTGAGATGGATTTATTATTGAGTTACTCGAATGTCAAAAAAATAATAAAATTGAGAAAAGCTCAATTTAGTATTAGCATGTGATTTTTGTTGGAACATATATTTTTTCAACGTAACATTTTTGGCACAAAGTTCTTATTATGATTAATTTTTGCTGATTAATATTCGAGTGGATTATCACGTCTCTCAGAAGTCACTTTTCTCTCATTATTTATGTTAATACAACAAATGAAACCTTCCAAAATTATGCAAAAGTTCTACCGTCTCCACGAACGGAAATTCTACTAGTAGATAAATTATTCGACGGATAAGCGCGTTTTCTCCCACTTGCAGGAGCCTTTACGTTTGTATATTTCTTCGATCTATCCCGTTGACCCGCAGTCTCTATATGCAATTAACTGCCATATGAATCCGTGATAATATTTTAAAATTACATTTCTGATCGTGCTACGATTTATACTATATATAGCTGCTACGTTCTTTGGCGGTAGACGAGGAATAATTTGTACGTTTCTAAGAAGTCCCCGAAATTCATTTCAGACGAAGTGCATGCACAACACCGTCATATTTGATTACTAAAATTTCAGTATTTTTAAAGTATATGATGGATCATAGATGTTTAATTTGATATCTACCAATTTTTTTATTGATTTTACATATTATCATTTATTATGACGTGATCACAATAAAATTAGTGTTGCACTTGTTAAAAGGTATATATACATGTGTATTAAGAGCTGGTTGTTTTTTGGTTGATATTTTAGATATTCACAAAATCGACTAATCTAAATTCGAATCAGATAAAAATTTTAAAAAATGGCAAAATTTTTTCAATAAGTAATAAATACTACTAAATTATTAATAACTCGAAATCAAATTATTTTTTTAAATTTAGAGTAATACACTCCGGTTCATCTAGTTGCTTGGTGCTTGTTAAACGGTGAACCATCAACTAGATAAGTACAAAAGTTGAGACAAAGGACGCGTAAATAGTGCCGTCGATGGGATTAGACAAATTGGGCCTATAATATAACATATGGTCCTTTTCTCTAATTAATACACTGGAGATTGATTCCATGCAGTTGGTGGACTAATTTGGACTATTTAGGGGACCAGGAGGGTACAGAGTAATATAAAGCGAAGAAATACATCTTAGGAAAAATTTTAAATTAATTTCTGTGTTTTAGGTTCTTTAGGATTTCATTGGTTTATGATACCTAAATATCTATCTAATTAATCACAATCAATTAATTAAGTACGACATGGAAAAAATAAAAATAATAGATTTAGGCTTATATCTAGAAGGAATAATGACTTTCCACCCAAAAAAATAGAAAAACAAAAACTTCATGAAAAGGGAACATTATTCTCCTTTTTTTTCAAAATAAGCGAAGTTATTTTTCCCTCCTAAGCTCCCACCCCAAAATTACAAAATATTTTCTTTTCGTATTCTCAAACGCATGAAATTTAGTTTCCGGGAAAAAAATATTTCTAGGATAATAGTTTCTCTAAAATGTTATTTTTTTTAAACAGACGGGGTCTACATTGAAAAAAGTCATTTTATTACAAAGTGTGTTATATAGCTGAGTTTTTTTCTATTATTTTAATATTTTGGGCCAGGCATAAAATTTTAACCATTATATCAGAATAAATTAATCATATTATGTTATTATCCTTACACAAACTTTGTTTTTTCGCTAATTGCAAACATGCTCGAGTTGAGTTGTTTGAAATTGATTTTATATCAACTACAAAGCGTTTCTGTCCTGTATATAATAATAATTATTATTATTCAAAGGGGATGTGAGCAGTTTGAAATTGATTTCTGGGTCAGGATGGTGCAGGTGATTAACAGATTTTTGGGTGATGGAATTCAGATGAGACAGGAAAAAGGGAATACATGTGTCTTAGAACAGTGTGCATATAGCATGTTCCCTTGGGTATGTAGCTGAAGTGACTTACTGTCAGTTCTTCCCAAAGTCCACTTCTCTCTATCATCTTCGGGTTAAAATAAAATTTTGAGTTTAATTTTTATAAATATATAAAATATTTTTTGATTTAAATTTTATAAATATTATTAAAAAATAACTCATAAAATAAGATCCAGTAACACTCTACTCTAAATATTATAGCTTACCAAAAAAGTTATATAAGAGCAACAAAATCATTGTTCAATTGTTACTATCGTTTAATTTGCTTGCATTTTGTGACTTGAAAATTTTTATTCAAAATTTTCGGCACTTTTCGCCATTAACTTATGCAGGACTTAATATTTTCTGTGTGTGGAAGTTCGCTGTAAAAACTTTTCGCATAACAATTTCTATATGACATAATTGATGTTTCATTATATATGTCAATATCGATACATAAAATACTTGCGAGAAAAAGGAGTGTCCTCGAGATGAGTTAACTACACCTTGTAAAATATTTTCGGGAGAGAGATCTAACTATAAAAAAAACAATAAGAG
Source organism: Hypericum androsaemum (assembly GCA_963995505.1). Taxonomy (NCBI): domain Eukaryota; kingdom Viridiplantae; phylum Streptophyta; class Magnoliopsida; order Malpighiales; family Hypericaceae; genus Hypericum; species Hypericum androsaemum. Next base: position 3,548,564 of record OZ023197.1, read on the forward strand.
TAAGTTAACAAATATAAAATAATAAGAGAAATGCGCGGTCGACGAGAAAAATATAATAGTTTGGAAAGGCCATCATCTTCTTGGGTCAACTTTGAAATATATATTATATACAGATATACTGGTCATCGTTGATCAAGTGAAATTAACACGGGAAAGAGACAAAGTCCTGACTTTGAGACTTCCATTCAAAGTTTGATCAACATTTTGGACGTTTGAAGGTTGAAACTAATTAACAGATCAACTGATTATGTCATGATTAACTTATTTTGGGTTGATTCGTATCTGAACACATACTAAATCGATTAATCCATATTCGAGACGAGTAGAATATTTTATTATATCATGATTAACTTCATAAAGCTGTTACTTTTTTCTGGACGACTATAAAATTTTCATTTCAAATAAAATATGGTTATCTGTTCAGTTTAACAATCGGAATTTAATATGTTGCACACTTGTAAAAGGTCGAATAATAATGAACGATATATTTGGTGCCTAATTGACCTGCTTTTAATTCGACTCTATAATAAATCTAGTACAAAGAAATTACTGTAGGTGAAGGCCATTACACAAAGTGAAGGACTAGACAAAGACAGAGAGAGGCTTAATGCCTGGGCTAATAGCTATTTTAACAAAATGAACCCTAAATTATATTCCCGTCTCAAGAAGATAAAACAGGAACTAGCTAGACACTAATCATCCAATTATGGCATACGTCAATGGCATGAACTTGGTGGTACGCTACTTCACACCAAGCCTCAGCTCAAGATCTATCTCATCCACTGATGAGGCAAAATGATTATGGCCCAACAAGGAGAGGGTTGAGACACTAGTACTTGCCTTGAACCTTTTGCAACTGCTAGGGTTTAGGCCCACAAACAAAACAAGTTCTTGGTCTTTAGGACTAGAACTCCTGGCTGCTTCAGGGTTGGAATTAGGGCACCCTTTGTGGATTTCTTGAGCCCTGAATGTGTAGGAAGAAGAGGAGATCAAAGATGAGGCAGTTCTTGAATGGTGGTCATTTGGGCTGCTCTCTTGGGTGGACAAAGCAGAAACCCTAGAGGATGAGAGGGACCCAGAAGAGGTTAGGTCAAGATCAACATTGTAAGGGCCAAGAGACTGCTTGAGCCTAGCTCTATCCCTCCTATGGACATTCATGTGACCACCTAGGGCTTGAGCCGACCTGAACTCTCTTCTGCAAAAGCTACAAGAGTATGACCTTGGAGGCCACATGCATCCTCCTCCACCAAGCTGGCCATTTGCATCCTCCATGAAGGCCCTCTCTTCCCATGTGTTCTTGATGGAGTTCATCATCAATATTTGTCTCCTCTTCGTCCATATCAAATAGTCAGCCTCTTGATCCATAGTAGATGTATAGATCAACAAAAGGGAAAAAAAGGAAGCTGAAGGATACTTTGATGGGCGGATTTAATGGATGGCACTCATGATGTAGGTATATATATATAACAAATTATTGGGGTGTGTACATATATTTATATATATACTTATAGAATCTAAGAGGAACAGAGAAAAGGCCCAGCTGAAAAAGTTCTGTTGGTAGCTTTTATAAGCGGCGGGGAGTGAGTTTTGTATCATTCAACGTTCAAATTTTCTATTTAACTCGAAGCTAATATTAGCTGTAGTGTTCGGAAATTGGGCAGTATAAAAAATGTGGTGGGGAGTGGCTTGGATTTGTATAAGCTATATTCCTTTGGCTCTTGCAATGAAGCTACTCTCTGTTGGTTTTTAGATGGTTCGACACAGTCGTCGTTAGCGGCAATTATTTGGGGAAAACGAGAATTTTAATTAGATGATCATGGTCCCACGTAAGAAAGTTTTTCATTAATAGGACGTGAGAGACTGTATCGTCAAGGGGTTCGAACTTCGAAGTGGTCTATTTAATTAATTAATTGCAATTTATTACTATGGAGTACTCGTCATATATACGTTGTGCATTTGATTGCTAATATGCATTGGAGATGATTTTTTTTCTAGACTTATCTAAATATTATTGTACGAATTAATCTAAATTTAAAATATGTGAAATTTTTAAAAAATAGCAAAATAATTCTAACAAATATTTAACACAAAATTTAACAAGTTTCCTTTGCAACAATGATCATGCAATTAATACCAATTTAACAAGTTTCCTTTGCAACAATGATCATGCAATTAATACCAATTTCAGAGGCGTGAGAAAAAATGAGATGAACTTTTTGTGCTAAACTCGAGGATTAAACATAAGAAAAAAAATTTATTTGTGAAAAAAATGATTACCCTCTAACGAGTTGCCCTGATGAGTTTTACAAACATTATTGGAAGAGATTCTCAAAATGGTCCGTAATTGTTTTTTAATATAAATTTTGCTTAAACCTTAAACTTTCTTAAATTTTATAAGGCTTTTTGTCGCTAGCCTGTATGCTCTTTTACAAAGCCTCCAAATTATTTCTACTCTAAATAGAAGAGATAAAAAACACTGCTAAGTATTCTAAATCTATAGAATAACTGTTCTCATTATACTATTATTAAGGCGTATGTAATTTATTATATATTCAATCTTAATTCTTAAATCAATTGGAGGTTGCTCAATGCAAGATTCCAAGCATTCTATCTGATACTAAATACAAACAAAATGATTAAAGAACTTTCTGTTCTGGATCTGTAGTGAATGTGTTTCAGAATCTTTATGTTTTGCGTAATTATAAGCGAAAAATGTGGGTAGATATGTCACTATGAGTAGTTTTTTTTGGCAGACTCTACTTCATCTATGCAACTAATTTCAAATTAAGGAGGTGGTCCAAGACGAACAATCATACCAACTTAGTTTTGTAGTAGTAGAAGATACGATAAAATATATGTTTTTTTTTATTTTTCTTTCAACTGTTTATTACGATCTCTTATTTATTGTAAGACTTTTAAAACCACTTTATAAAAAAATTGTAAATCACACAATAATAAAGTGAAGTTTTCTCTCTCAATTTTTTTTATGCCCAAAATTTACTATCATGTCGAGATATATTTATGAAAATCTATATTTATATCTAGAAATTTATCTCAAGGGATTGTCATACCATTCAAATCTATATATTTTTTATACGTAAATTATTATTATCCATAAAAAAGACTATGTCAAATGTGTATAAGTGAACTACTCCTGTACTACCTTTAAACACTTTAATACTCCTAACACTTTAATACTCCTAAAAATGACAAAAGATATTCAGGTGATATAGTTATTTAATGGGCAGAAAGTATTGTTCTCTTGCAATTAACCCACTAATAATCGCAGCTACCATAATTCTCACTATTTACTTTCGGCAATTACAAAAGGGACCAAGTGGCCATTGCATACACGTCCAGCCTTTGTTTTTTTTATAATTATATGATATCCTTTAAAAGTCTAGTCTGACCATATAAAAGGGATAGTTTTAATATTTTGTCTAATCACGAGGTAGAAATTCAAAATTTTATTCAGAAAATCAATTTTCTTTTACAACTCTTTTTTTAAAGAGACTACCATAACTTAAATAAACACCACCCTTAGGTGGGAAAGTCAGTATACAATAATACATCCAAATTCAGGGGATATAGGAGAAGCCAATCAACAGAAAGATTTCCTAATCTAGCATTTTTACAAAGCCAGTCTGCATCATGGTTTTGTAAACGAGAGATTAAGACAAGCTTACAACAAGGTAAAAGCTTCAACGAAGATCGAATCTCAAAGACCAGTACCTCGAGCCTCCAGGAAACTTGCGAATGAGGATCATTGATAAACAAGAAAGCCAGCCGGCAATCTGTTTCAATACAAGTAGGAGCTTTTACAACTCGAATCGTATTAATCATACACATGGAGCTTTCATTTATAACCGAATGCAAATTTCTAAAGTTGCACTCGCATGAATGACATGTATAACTTGGTGTACTTCTAAATTTTGTTGTAAAATTCATTTGTGGGTATAGTTGGACAAATAAATAAATTCAAATTAGAATAGAGCACAAAGATCTAGTCCTCTCACCCTGTCATGACTCGAAAATAAGAGTGATAAATGTCCAAGGTATTAATTACCTCGAAAGACACCAGACTTTATTACGAAATAAATTCAAAATATCTCAAACATATTCAATTACTCAAAAATTAAACGATAGTCATAAAAAATAAATACTAGAGTCGTAGATTGAAAACTTTTATTATTTGTGAAGAAAATATCAATGATGCATGCAGATGAATTTCTCTACTCCCGATCCCGCACTTCGCCTGAATGATCTGAAATACATACGACTAGAGTGAGTTGATTAACTCAGTAAGTAGAACAAAAAAAATAGTAAACACACTTCACAAATATATTAAACTCAGATTGTCAGTAACAGATTATCCATGCATATTGAAAGGGATACCCTAACCAACTACTTAGCCAACTAAACAAAATAGGATTCCGGAGCCTAACATATCCATGACAAAATTCTCGTGGGACCCAGAAAAGTACCCTTTCATTCCCACATTACGGGCCCAGAAGACAGAAGGGTATTCCCACGAGCCCAGATAATTTTCACGCTCCCTATCCATTTGATCACACGCACTTAGGGTTACCTGGTAGCCCATTTGAAATGATGTGTATAAACTATAGGGCCCAAAAGGTGCAGAAATAATTCCGCAAGTCTGAACAGAACATAGATACCATATCCACATCGAAACTTATAATCAAACCCGAACAAAATTAAATTCATAAACAAATAAAATCGGAATCGAATTCACAAACAAAAATAGAATCAGATTATCAAATTCGTAAGTAAAACAGAATCAGAATCGAATCCACATGCAACACAGAAATCAGATCCGAACTTAATTTAGAATATCATATTAGATCAGAACCCTAAATTGAGTCATATGTGTTCCGAATCCTAAAATTCTCGATTTACAAGGCATCATAAATTTTTATTTACTTGACGTTGCTCCTAAATCATTAACCTTCACGAGCCTAATCCAACCATCCTTCCAAAACTCCTTCGAATCCGACTTGTCCCCTCACAGATTCGTTCTCACCACCTTTCGTTTAGGAGACAAAATATGTGATTTGTTTGAGAGTAACTCAGATCGGATTTAAGAAGGAAAATAGTGATAAAGGCTTACCCTCCTTGTACAGTGATTCCTGGATAGTCTCGTCCTCTCCTGGCACCTTCTCCCGAGTTGGATTTTGCTCCTCACCTTCACAGTGAGAGGAAAATCGTGGGTGTTATTTTTGTGAGAGGATGGATGGCCTACGGGCCTATTTATCATGACTTTCAAGGCTAAAATCCCTAATCCGTTCCAAGTTACCCTAATACAGCTAGAGTTTATAAAAAATTACCCTTTGCTCTCCAAACTTTAGATAGTTAACACTTTAGTTTCTCGATTCTTACACACCCAATTCCCTAAACCTCTAAAAAAATGGGACAATTAAGCACTAATGAGCGACTAGATTAACGTATTAGTTGGAAGTACTCGTCAACGAACTATGTGTTTCTACTTACTAAGAAGAAGCAAATACTGTTCATGATATTTTCTTGGTATAAAAGTATTGGTCATAATCTGTGGTTGACGCAGTTGGACCGAATTACGTTATTCCTAATTATTATAACAAGTCAAGAGGGTATGATTCATTTTCCATTCACTGTCTGGCTAATTTGACGTTTTCGTTTTGGCATCTATAGTTTATCGAATCTCATTGAAGCCGGAGGCTTCAAGCCAGTCATAGTGGAGACCGATTGTAAGGTAGCTAATAAGTACCTAATTGAGGGAGTAACAAGTGGAAATCTGTTGGCCGTTCTCGGGAGTAAATTTCAGGACTTCATATGTCTTCACGGATAAATCGAGGTCAACTGTTGTAGCCGGTTTGGAAATAAGGTAGCAGATTGGTTATCGAATTTTGCCCTCAGTGGTTTTTCATGTTCTTGGGGACCCCCCTGATGGTTACGGAACCCTTTTAAGGGAAGACACATGCCCCTTTAGTTTGTAACTTTTCTGCTATTTAATGAATGAGTGCCCTGGACTCACCAATTTCAAAAAAAAAATCTACAGTTTATCGAATAACATCGAAAATGTTCCGTAAGAGTCCTAACAATACATTTTTGGTTGATACATATTGATGAACATAAAGAATCACAATGGATGTATTAATTATTTATAGTTTTAAATTATTATTTAGAGTTTAATTTATAATAAGATTCTACGTAATATAATTTTTAATTTTTTATAAGTATAATATTTTTCTATTATTTTGAGCTGTTGAAATTGATAAATAAAAACTTAAGATTTCTTCTAATTCTCTGTCTCCTTTCGGTATACTTAGAATCAATGGAAATAGATTATAGCTCGTTTCCAGTATTTTGTAAAATCAAAAGATTCGTGGTTACTTATCCACAAACTCCATGTATCAGTTGGTAATTAGAACTTCGCCCTTCTTGGCGGTGTTCGATCCCATTCACCAGAGTTCATTCTAAATAAAAATAAAAATTGCAAAAAAAACCCGTAGGCGCCGCCAAGGGTCACAGAGCCCCAACATCCCTGAGGTCCGCATATCACGTTGATCCGTGTTCCTGCCATCTTCGTCGTTTGGTCCCCCAGACCGACGAGCAAATCTCAAGGCTCAACGCACTGCGGCCCATGGGCGAGAGCAACAAAACAGTCGATGAGCCCCTACCACGGTCTCTGTCGCGAGCCACTACGCAAAATGGTCTCCGGACTTATGCCATCCCCGCACAACTTTACCATAATCTGTTCAACTGCCAGCGAGCCCCTCCCATGGTTGCCTCCGACTGCTTGGTGATTTCTTTTAATTTTTCCTTTCTCCCAAAAAGGGTTTGGTCAATTGCGATTATTTTGGGCTTGATTGAAGTTTTGCAGAGTTTTGAGAGTAATTATGGAGTTGACAGAAAGTTTGAGGATCATTTGGTAATTTTTGGATTTGGTTGAGATTTTTTACATATATCAGTGACCGATGCATAATTTTTCAATAGGATAATTACATTTGGTTCCCATCAAGTTTTGAAATTTTACAGATTGGTTTATTTTGAGCTAATTTGAGTGCAAAAGTAAAGATGCTTCAGGTACCAAAGCTGCATATTCTACAAGATGTTCCTCCTCTTGACTAGGGAATGTCGAATAATGGATTTAGTTAAGTGGCTTGTGAATGCTCAAATATATTTTGATGTTTAGAAGTTTGTCGAGCTCGAAGAAGCCAGATTTGTCAAATGACGATTGTGAGTGATCTTATGCAATTGTGGTTCGCTTCGAATTTTTGACGATAACGATGCGTTTAGCAGAAAATTTCTTGATGGACTAAAATGAGAGATAAGCTGATTTATAAGATGTTTCTCCGACATGCTGAAGAAGTTCAAAATGTTGTTTATGACATGTACCATCGCTTTTGAGAATAATATAATCGTCAATCATATATGGTGAAAGTAATGATCCAGAAGTTGGAAGCCATGCAACATGAACTATAAACTAGCATGGCTTTTTTGAAGCAGCAGATGGCTGAGACCTCGAGGAAGCAACAATTTGTACAACTTGAAGTAGTTGAAGATACTTTAGTTTGGAAAGAATTTGTTGATTGTTGAAGATTGTTTTGCTGGAGAATATTTTAATAAATCTGAAGCATCAATATATTATTTAGGGAGTTGTTTCACGAGTCGTGTGCTATTGATGCTGCTGACATGAGGCAACATGCAATTTCTAGTGGTAGCGGAATTGTTGACGTTGAGATTGAACCCATGAGTCATGATTATAAGGTTAAGTAGTCGAGCACATTAATTTTCTCAGAGTTGACAGGTTTGCATATGTTGAAAGTTCTCATTTGCTTAATATGTGGAATGGCATCAAGGATGCTGAAAGATCTGCTTAAAGAAGTGAGTTCTTAGTCTTTTATCTCAAAGAATTCTTGTGGCTACGTAATTTCTAAATATTTATTCTGCTATGATAGAAGATATCGAGTGTTTCCATGTCACTTGAAGGTGTTAAATAGTGCATGTATGAAGATCTCAAGTTGGTCAACCGTGGGAGAATAATGAAGATAAAGAATGACAATAAATGTATTAAGAGTTTGATTTACAATAAAATTCTATGCAAGTAGTTAAATTTGATATATAAAAATTTAGGATCTCCAATTCTTTATTGTCTTCCTGTATTCTTAAAATTAATAGATTAAGACTATAACTAATTTTTGATATTTTGTGAAATTAAGGGATCTTTGATTGCTTATCCACGCACTTTCTGCATCACACATGCAATTGTTGTGTTTCCTAGGATCTAAATTCAAAATTTTTTGATTTACATAAAATAACTCTATTATCAGTTGAAATTAATCATGTGTGTTCGCGCTTACCAATGGCTGGATCTTCCATCTTATCATTATAATTTTATTACAACTTAACGAGCTATATTTAAACTTTGGTCCAATTCACAGTGTGATGGCATTTATCTTATCCATTCGATATTTTTCATTAATCTAGATGTACTTGCCAAATTTTAAAAATGTAACTAGAAAATTACATATGAAAACTATGATAGAAAATTTGTTTTTTTGAAAAAAAATGGCGTAGAGGAATTTTGGTAAATAAAGATTTATCATTTTATTTAAGACGGTAAAGAACCCGAGATTATTATAAACAGTCTAAAAAAACTTTAACGCTGATAAAGAAAGCCCAATGGCTTGCTGAAAATAGAAAAACGAAGGCCCAAGGATTGAATTGACATGGACATACAAATGGGCTTCCTTCCTTACCAGAAATAATATGGGCTTCCTTCCTTACCAGAAATAATATGGGCTTCCATTGTTGATTAAGTTTGCAGTTCTGGTTACTAATTTCCCAAGCCTCATCAGCCATAAGGGTAGCAAACTTTTTTGAACATTTTTAGAGTAGCAATTGGGTCAAGAATTATTTAGGGATAATTACTGTAAGATCCAGACTCTTTGTGTTTGGCATATTCGTCTCTCAACCATGTCTTTTAACAATCGATTAAAAATTCTCTGAGATTTGGTTTTATTATACTCTCAGGTTCCCTCGATGACGTTATCGATTTATTTTTTTATTTTTTTGTTATGGGAATAACATTTCTACCCTTAAAAAAAGAAAATTTTATCTTCAACCTCCACCCAAGAAAACTATGAACACCAAATTAAACACAACCAACACTCAATTAATTAAACACAATCATCTTCCTCCTTCCTCGTCTCTCATCTTCCGCCTGCTTAAGCGAACCTTTCAGAATAGTACTGAACATGACTGTTTGTTCTAGATGTCCTGTGTTTGGTAAGTTTAGTATAGGACTAAAGATGCAGTACTGTTTTCTGTTTGGTACGTGTAACTCTCCAAGTGCATCATCCATAAATCTATTACATAAAAAAATCTCAAATATTCCTAATGAGTTCATTATCTCCCTGTACGCCTTTCCCTCCAATCATGAAACATCTCCTTTGCTAAAGAATCTCTCTTCTCAGTCCATGCATTGCTAGACTCAACAACATTAACATGGCATATTTGGTCTTCTCCAACGGGCATATCTTCTTGTGTCATTGGCGCAAGCTCTTCTGGATCACTAGGCATATAGATGCGTACAAAATTATAGAGCAAACAACAAGCCATGATTATACGACCTTGAGTCTTGATAAGATAAAGGATGGACTCCTAATAATAGCCCATCTCTTTTTTAGAAGACCAAAACATATTTCAATAATATTCCTAGCTTGAGAATGCTTCATATTAAAGAATTCTTCATGAGTTTGTGGTGCATTCCGACTAGTAGCCCACTCTTGCAAATGGTAGCGTGTACCTCTGTATGGTGCGAGAAAACCTTCACCATTTATATACCCAGTATCAACAAGATAGTAACATCCTGAAATAATTCAAGATATTCAAGTATTAAGAACAACATAATTAATTCGAGTTACTATATATTAAATACAATTAAAAAAAACGTACCAATTAGAATTTTAAGACCATTGCGTCTATTAATAGCATCTCGAAGAACCCTTGAAGCTGCAGCCGACCCTTCCCAACGAGGGAGCACATAAACAAACTTGAAATCTCTAGTGCATACTCCTAGGACGTTTGTGGCAATATGGCCTTTTCTGGTTCTATATCTTGGAATATCACCTTCAAGTACAGTCACTTCAATATAAGTTTCATCTAATGCTCCCAAACAGTTCTTAAACCATTTCCACCTTTGGTCAGTGCAATTTTGAGAAATTGGTTCTGGTTTTGCAAGTAGAATGTCCTGTAAACGTAATACAGCATCCAAAATACGATTAACATATCTACTAATTGTCTCCCCAGATCGAAGAAACCTCACTTGAAGATGTCGATTCTTCTTATGGTGGGCTAGTGTATTCAGGAATATAGCAACTTATTCTTCTATGGTAACATGTCCGATATTCTCCAATTGACTGTGTGTTCTAAGAAGCTCGCACAAAGACACAAATGCATTCTGGCTCATCCGTAACTCCCAAACGCAGTTAGCATCATTGTCGTTAATTATCCTATTGAGCACATCTCTTCTTGTTTCTAATCTTACACATGTTCTCTGTCTCAAGCTCCTCCCAAGTTGCTTTTCTTCCATATTAAAGATAAAGAAACCAACCAAAATAGACATAGCCAATGTGTTCACATAATTTCTCCAAATGGCCAAAAGCATAAGAAAATTTATGCGTTGTCGTTCATCCATTGATTGCAAGAGTTATACTTGAATCTAAAAAATAAAAAGAGTTAACAAAGTGACATCCGAAGCAAATAGAGTTACGAATAAATCCTAGGATGTAAACCCTACTCCGGCACTAGAAAGAAACATCTCGTGGGTCATACAACAGAAGCAATCCTATCCCACCTAATCCTACGTTGCACATAAGCTGGTTTTAATAGGTAATTTCACGACAAAACCCGCACTAACAGTGAATTCAGTTCTTAATCAGCGATATAGCATACGAAAGCAATGGTTTCGAGCAAAGATGGAATTGGAAATACACAAGATGATCAAATTTTATTCATAGCATATACGCCAGAGAAGGATGAATAACATCATGAAATAAATACAGAAAGGTATACGATTTGGGTACAGAACCCTAGCAAGATGATAAAAAAAATGTACTAACCTAATTTTTTTTGAAGAGATGCGTAGAACCCTAGAGAGGAAAAGAAATTGGTCTATAGGAATGTTATTAGTTAAGGAAGAGATAAATATTAAAAAACAAGGGTAATATGGTAAAAATAAAAGAAGTTGATTATTGTCATAGGACTAACTTTTTAGGCCCATGAATTTAAGTGGGACAAGAATTTGGGGTAAGGCTTGGACAACTTTTTATTTTGTTCAGGCCATTTGTTGTACCAAACGTGGACTTGAGACACAAATTATTGTCCAGGCCTGTCCAGTAACCCTTAACAAACGCACCCCCAGTGCCTTCAATTCCATGTTCATTGCTTGAACCCAGTGTTCATGTCCAGAAGCATCTTTATAGGTAGTTGGCTCATGTGTTCTAAGAAGTGTAATGCTAAGTGCTTTATGTGAAGCTGATGAGCTAGATAAAGAAAGAAAATCAGAAATAGGATAGGAACTAGACCTGTCTGCACTTGGAGAATGATTGTTGAGCCCGGGTATCAGATTACATAAGTAATCTTCAAGGTAACTTGAGGCCCTTCTAACCCTTGAAGGTCAAAGCTGTGCATCCAAATATTGCAAGTTCTCCTCGGACAATGCAGGTAGAGATGTATGCGGTGAAGATTGTGAAATGTGAGGTGCAATGTCTGTGGAATGAGATGCAGGTGAATTAATGGAAAGTGTAGGATCTGCAGGGGCAGGATGCAGTATGGTGGACTCTGTCATGTCTTCGGTGAGATCCTCAATGAGAGGAGTAGTGAGTGGTTGTGAAATAGATGCAGGATCACAAGGAATGTAAATAGAGGGATCATATAGATGATTGTTTTGGAAAGGGAAGATATTCTCATGAAAAATGTCATCTCTTGACAGTACAATTCTATGACTTTGGAGGTTATAGAGTTTGTATCCTTTTACCCCAAAAGGAATGCCCAAAAAGACAAATTGCCTTGATCTTGGATCAAATTTGGTTCTATGATGTGCCATAGTTGAGGCATAAGACAGACAACCAAAAACCCGTAAGTGATCTAACTTGGGTGGTTTGTTAAATAGAGTTTCATATGGTGTTTTATTTTGTAAAACAGATGAAGGTGCTCTGTTAATTAAGTATGTAGCATGGAGTATTCAATCACTCCAAAATATAAGGGGTAAATGCGCATGAATGAGTAATGCTCTCGCTACATTAAGAAGATGTTGATATATTTTTTTACTCTACCATTTTGTTGCGGAGTATATATGCAGCTTATTTCATGAATTATACCCTTTTGTTGGAAAAAGTCTTGAGTATAAACTCTGTACCCTGGTCTGTTCTAATGCACTTGATGCATTTGTTAAATTGCGTGAGTACAAATTCATAAAAATAAGTCAGGTGATGTGCAACTTCTGCCTTAGATTTCATCAAAAATACCGAAGTAGTCTTACTATGATCATCAAGTACTGTCAAGAAGAATTGAAATCCATCATAGGAAGGAAGATGAAACTTGCCCCAAATATAAACATGGATTAGATCAAAAGTGGAAGTAGCCATAGATGAACTAAGAGGAAAAGATAAACGCTTCTGCTTAGAGAAGTGACAAACCTCACAATGCCTATCTAAACTAGAGGAAATAGAAGGATAGATATGCTATAATATCTGCAGTTTAACAGCAGGAAGATGGCCTAAACATGTATACCAAAGATCAAAATCATTATGTATGAGTTGCAATGTGTTAACTAAGAGATGGGGATCAAGGAGATATACGTTTGGATGCTCAGCTTCGACGATATACAACCCATTTTCTTCCTTGGCTTCACCAATCATTCTCAAAGTGTGAGGGTCCTGTATAAGACATGAAGCAGCTTTGAAGTGAAGGGACAACTTTTGAGATTTTAAAAGCTTACTAATTGATATGAATATGGAAAGCACTCATATGATGATTTCAAGTGCCAATCTGACCAAGTGAGAGAGCACACACAAAGCACTTCAAGTCATAACTTTGTGGGCTAATTTTCAAGCATACTTTGGAGAGTTGGGCTCAAGCAAATTTATTAAAGTCCATGGACCAAGAGCCACGAAATTCAGCTGAGTTTATGACCTTAAATACAAGTTCTAGAAGGTCCTTTCAGCAGCAAAGATCTTGAAGATTCATTCTCTCTGATTTGGGCATTCTATTTAGGAAGTTTATTTCAGCCATTAGTTTTAATTAGGAAGTTATATTCCAACAACTCTTGTCTTATTTAGCTTGTTTGTCACGTTTTTAGCCTTCCTAAAAGGCTGAGATTTTTTTCCTTTTTAGTTTCCCTTTCCAGCCAAATTTTTAGGAGTTGTTTGATTTGGAATCTCTTTGTAATATGGAGCCTATTTACAGAGGCTTATGCAATGAGAAAAGGAGACCATTATTGATTGAAAAACGTGGGCTTTGCTCTCTTGGTTCTTTGGAACTGTTCGAACACAACGGAGGGATTCCGTCGAGTTTACTATCGACTTATCAAGCGGATCTTCATCACCGTTTGTGGCGTCTTCGACATATCAAGGTTCTTTGTTTCAACTCAAGCAGCGGGTCGCGGTCTTAATGCCAAGGTTCTTGTTTGGTTGTGAGCATCGGGTCGAGATCTCCATCACGAACTGATCTAGAACGATCTGGGATTTCAACACTTCTTGGACGGGTCTCGCGCATCGTTGGCGGGGTTCGTATCATTTGGTATCAGAGCCACGGCTTGCTACTATCTATCTTTACCTTCCTTTTTGTTAGTCTAGTATCCAATTCATTTTTATAAGTAGTTTGATTCGTTTGTGTTTCGAGCAATCAGATTCGTGACTTAGTTATTCTAGGTTGTGTATTCTGAAAAAAAAATTATATAAAAATATATAGGCTCCAAAGTACCAAGGTATTCCTAAACAAGCTAACTCCTTAAAAGGAGCTCAAAGGCTGGCCAAAACTCTCTTTCCTAATCTAAGGATATTCTGGCCAAATTATTCAACTAAAATAGGAAATAATCTAAGCAAATAATATCTAATAGAATAACTAATAGTTGCACGTCCTAACAAGTAGATGCACGGCCTAAATAGGTTGATTCTTTCTGATTCTCTATGTGCGCATGCATCCAGAAGTTTGCGTGCATATCAAGCTTCCAAAATAGCCTCTATCACGTGCATGGGCTTAGCGTGGGCCTCATGCACGTCCTTGCACTTGTACGCACCATCTTGAGCCCAGACTTCTTGCATTAATCTATTAAATTCTGCCTGAAACTTTTTGGCTCTTGCTCGTGTCACCGGTCCAATTGGTACGTGCACTTGTCGTGAGTCTTGTGGCTTGAATGTAGGTGTGTTCGTAGGTGTGCTCACATCATTCCCCTCCTCTTGAAAAGGATTTGTCCTCAAATCTTCACCTACATCAAACGCACTCAAATCAGTAACATTGAAAGAAGCACTAACATTATACTCACCTGGCAGGTCAAGCTTGTAGGCATTGTCATTGATGCGTTCAAGCACTTGAAATGGACCATCTCCCCGTGGTAGCAACTTTGAACGCCGTTGCGCGGGAAAGCGTTCCTTTCTCATGTGCAACCAGACCCAATCTCCAGGCTCAAAGACAACCATATGCCGTCCTTTGTTTGCTTGTCTTGCGTAGTGCTCCGTTCGTTTCTCTATGTTCATTCGCGCCCTCTCATGCAGTTGCTTGACAAAATCAGCCTTCTTCTTGCCATCTAAGTTAACATGCTCACTCGAAGGCAAAGGTGATAAATCCAATGGAGTCAAAGGATTAAATTCATAAACAAGCTCAAATGGTGAGAATTGAGTAGCAGAATGAACTGAACGGTTATAAGCAAATTCAACATGTGGTAGACATTCTTCCCAAGTCTTAATGTTATGCTTGATAAGTGCTCTCAATAAAGTAGACAAAGTCCTATTTACAACTTCAGTTTGACCATCAGTTTGTGGATGACAAGTAGTAGAAAATAACAACTTGGTACCTAACTTACTCCACAAGGTCTTCCAAAAGTAACTCAAGAACTTAGCATCTCTATCAGAAATAATAGTTCTAGGCATACCATGCAACCTAACAACTTCTCTAAAGAACAAATCTGCAATGTTTGAAGCATCATCAGTCTTATGACATGGAATAAAATGTGCCATCTTAGAAAACCTATCAACTACCACAAAGATTGAATCCCTTCCACGTTTAGTCCTAGGCAGTCCTAACACAAAATCCATAGAGATATCAATCCAAGGCTCACTAGGTATAGGTAGTGGGGTATACAAACCATGGGGTTTTACCTTTGACTTGGCTTGCTTGCATGTGATGCAACGCCCACAAACTCTTTCAACATCGCGCTTCATGTGTGGCCAATAGAAGTGATCTTGTAGCATTGCCAAAGTCTTTGCGATTCCAAAGTTCCCCATCAATCCGCCTCCATGCGCCTCCTGAATTAGCAACTCTCGCATAGAACAATTAGGCACACAAAGTTTGTTCTCACGAAATAGGTAACCTTCATTCCAGAAAAATTTACCACTTGCACTCTTCTCCGTAGCTCGGAACAGATCACCAAAATCAGTATCATCAGCATACAACTCTTTAAGGTGTTCAAAACCAATTAACTTCGCATCAAGAGTTGAGATCAAAGCATACCTTCGCGATAGGGCATCAGCTACTACATTTTCCTTACCTTGCTTGTAGCGAATGACATAAGGAAATGTCTCAATGAACTCCACCCATCGTGTATGCCTCCTATTTAACTTGTGTTGCCCCTTTAAGTGCTTGAGTGATTCATGATCAGTGTGGATCACGAATTCCTTGGGCCACAAGTAATGCTGCCATGTTTCCAATGTTCGAACTAGCGCATACAACTCTTTGTCATAAGTTGGATAGTTTAAGGTTGCTCCACTTAGTTTCTCACTAAAGTAGGCAACTGGTCTCCCTTCTTGCATGAGGACAGCTCCAATACCTATACCTGATGCATCACATTCAACTTCAAAGGTTTTAGTAAAGTTAGGCAAAGCTAACAAAGGAGCATTAGTCAACATCTCTTTTATGAGTTGGAATGTGTTCTCTTGAGCTTCTCCCCAACTAAATCCAACGTTCTTCTTGATGACTTCAGTGAAGGGCGCGGCTAAGCTGCTAAAGTCTTTCACGAACCTCCTGTAAAAGCTAGCTAAGCCATGAAAACTTCGACGTTAGCAACACTTGTAGGACTTGGCCAGTCCCGGATGGCTCGGATCTTTTCCTCATCAACCTGTATCCCGTGAGTACTAACAACAAATCCCAAGAATACAAGTTTATCTGTGTAAAAGGTGCACTTCTTCAAGTTGGCAAACAATTGATCCTCTCTAAGTGCATCTAGGACAGATTTCAAATGCTCTACATGATCCTCTAAACTCGTACTATAAATGAGTATATCATCAAAGTACACAACGACAAATTTGCCAATGAATGGACGTAAGACATGATTCATAAGGCGCATGAATGTACTAGGTGCATTAGATAACCCGAACGGCATGACCATCCACTCATGCAACCCATATTTTGTTTTAAAAGCAGTCTTCCACTCATCTCCTTCTTTCATCCTAATCTGATGATAACCACTTTTTAAGTCAATCTTAGAAAACATGCAAGAGCCATGCAACTCATCTAACATGTCATCTAAGCGAGGAATAGGGTGACGATATTTTACCGTGATGTTGTTGACAGCTCGGCAATCAACACACATCCTCCATGATCCATCCTTCTTAGGCACAAGTAGGACTGGAACAGCACATGGGCTCATGCTTTCTCTCACGTACCCTTTTCCCAAAAGCTCATTGACTTGCCTCTCAAGTTCCTTTGTTTCCTCCGGATTACTTCTATATGCGGGGCGGTTAGGTATGGTAGCTCCTGGAACAAAGACAATTTGATGCTCAATCCCTCGTATAGGTGGTAATCCAGCTGTTAGCTCTTCGGGAAAGACATACTTGTAGTCCTGCAAGAGAGAAACAATCACACTAGGCAAGTGTGGCTCAAGTTCGTTAGTGATAAAAAGTGTCTCCCTATACCGGAGTAAGATCATAGACTTTTTTTCAAAACAAGCTTGCTTGATTTCACTTGCTCCCACATAGTAGTTCTTTTTCCATCCCTTGGATTTTCTCTCAATGGCCGATTTCAATTCTGTTTTTCCGGCTTCTTTTGTTCGCTCCATTGTATCCTCTCTTTTGGCCGTTTTTCCTTTCTGTTCTTCGGCTTCTTCTCTCCTCTCAATTCGTTTCTTTTGCTCACTCTTTTTTCTCTCATCACTTTCTTTTTGTAACTTCATCTGATCTTCACAAACTTGTGATGGCGCTAAGGGTGCCAAAGTGAACACACGCCTATTGAGTGTAAATGAGTACTTGTTGGTGTGTCCGTCATGAGTTACTCTTCTATCAAACTGCCATGGCCTCCCCAACAGGAGATGACTAGCTTGCATTGGCACAACATCGCACAACACTTCATCTTCGTACTTGCCAATGCGGAATGTCACTAGCACTTGCTTCTCCACTCGTACTTCTCCACTATCATTCAGCCATTGCAGCTTGTAAGGTTTAGGGTGTTTCTTCGTGAGTAACCCTAACTTCTCAACCATAGTAGTGCTTGCCACGTTAGCACAGCTGCCTCCATCAATGAGGACACTACACACCTTGTCCTTGACATAACATCTTGTATGGAAGATGTTCTCCCTTTGTGCTTTGTCATCTTTTTCTCTTGCTTGCAAGTTCAAGGCTCTTCTTGCCACTAGAGTGAGTCCTTCAGGAACTTGAATTTCCTCTTCGGATACGTCTTCCAATGAAGGCATGCTAGCATGATCTGAGTCTTCTCCTTCTGTTACGACCTCTCCACTCTCTCTAATTACCATAATCTGTTTGTTAGGGCATTGACTTGAGATGTGCCCCCTTCCTTGACACTTGAAGCACTTGATATCTCGGTTTCGTGTGGGAGTGGCTTCCACCTTCTTTTAAGAGTTGGCATTGGAACTCTCAGTCTTGTGCTCTATCTTGGTTGCCTGTGGTTTGTTAAATTTCTTTGAATAGTTTGGCTTCTAATTAGCACTTGATGTAGCTCTTGTCCCTCCTCCTCCTCTCTTCAGTTGCTTCTCAATTTTCGTGGCCATATGCACCATGTCCTCCAACGCCACATAGTGTTGCAACTCTACCTTGTCATGGATCTCAGGATTGAGTCCATTCAAGAACCTTGCCATGGTAGCTTCTCTATCTTCCTCCACATCAGCTCTTATCATGGCCATCTCCATTTGTTTGTAATATTCTTCCACGCTCAGACTTCTTTGTCTCATCCCTTGTAACTTCTTGTATAGCTCTCAGTAGTAATGACTTGGAACCAAACGTTTCCTCATCACCACTTTCATCTCCTCCCATGTAGCTATAGGAAGCTCTCTATTACGCCTCCTGCTTGTGACAAGTTGATCCCACCATGTTATAGCATAATCAGCGAATTCAGTCACAGCTAGCTTTACCTTTTTTGCTTCGGAACAATTGTGGCAATCAAACACGAACTCAATCTTCTTCTCCCACTCTAGGTATGCCTCCGGGTCAGAACGACCTGCAAAGGAAGGTATCTTCAGCTTAATACTTCCCAAGTTGTGATCTCCTCTTCGCCTTGCCTCCCTAGGTGGGCGGTCAGTCCTTGCTCTCCTAAGATTCCTTGTAGAGCCTACGTCCTCCTCCTGAAAAGGGTCGGAATCTTCTTCACTTGTGCTTCCCAAAGGTGCTCTCCTTCTTTGTGCACGGAATTCTCCTCCACTTGTGCCTCCCAAAAGTGCAAACCTTCATTGTGCTTGGACTTCTCTACTTGGTTGTTGGCTGTTGCGAGTGTCCTCCATTGCATCTATGCGTTGTTGCAACGGTTCCATCTCCGCTCGCATCATTTGTTGGAATTTTCCTGTCATAGCCTCCACAAATACCTTAAGACCAACATCAGCCAACGTACCCTCTTTTTCTCTTTGATCTTCGTAAGACATCTTGCTGCAAGAAAATTTCGTTAGTAAAAAAAATTGATGGCCTCACAAGTTCACTCCCTTACGTGTTTACTCTCAATGTAAGTTGCACTCAAGTTCACTCGTGTTTGCACTCAATTATTTGGCTTTTCTCTCTAATGCACTCACAAACTCTTGCCTTTTTCCTCTCGTGATACTCTTGTACGTTCTTACTAAGCTAACAAGGCTTTGCTTGAACTACACGGATCACTATTAAAGGTAGTTCCTTGTTTTCTTGCGCTGCACGTAGATTACTTCGGACTTGTTGTATTCTTAGTCGGAAGAGAATGATATGAATATGGGAAGCACTCATATGATGATTTCAAGTGCCAATCTGACCAAGTGAGAGAGCACACACAAAGCACTTCAAGTCACAACTTTGTGGGCTGATTTTCAAGTATACTTTGGAGAGTTGGGCTCAAGCAAATTTATTAAAGTCCATGGACCAAGAGCCACGAAATTCAGCTGAGTTTATGACCTTAAATACAAGTTCTAGAAGGTCCTTTCAGCAGCAAAGATCTTGAAGATTCATTCTCTCTGATTTGGGCATTCTATTTAGGAAGTTTATTTCAGCCATTAGTTTTGATTAGGAAGTTATATTCCAACAACTCTTGGCTTATTTAGCTTGTTTGTCACGTTTTTAGCCTTCCTAAAAGGCTGAGATTTGTTTCCTTTTTAGTTTCCCTTTCCAGCCAGATTTTTAGGAGTTGTTTGATTTGGAATCTCTTTGTAATATTGAGCCTATTTATAGAGGCTTATGCAATGAGAAAAGGAGACCATTATTGATTGAAAAACGTGGGCTTTGCTCTCTTGGTTCTTCGGAACAATTCGAACACAACGGAGGGATTCCGTCGAGTTCACCATCGACTTATCAAGCGGATCTTCATCACCGTTTGTGGCGTCATCGACATATCAAGGTTCTTTGTTTCAACTCAAACAGCGGGTCGCGGTCTTAATACCAAGGTTCTTGTTTGGTTGTGAGCATCGAGTCGAGATCTCCATCACGAACTGATCTAGAACAATCTGGGATTTCAACGCTTCGTGGACGGGTCTCGCGCATCGTTGGCAGGGTTCGTATCATTTGGTATCAGAGCTTAGACTTATATTTCAGTTCTATCTATCCTTTAAATTTCGTTTTTGTTTTCATTAGTTTTCAATTATTGTTCTTATTTTAGTCTGAGTTGGAGAAAGAAAAAAAAAGAGGAAAAAAAATTCCGAAAAAAAAGAAAGATAGAGAAGAAGGCAGCCAAGAAAAGAAGAAGAAAGAAGGCTGAAAAAAAAATCAAAAAAAGAAAAGTTGAAAGTAGAAAAAAGGAGAATCTGCAAGAATGTCTTATAACTACTTAAGAAGATCCTTTGAAGGTGTTGCACCATTGGTTGGTGATCCACACACGTTTATGGACGCCCTTCTTAGTGGGATGAGGCATATAATGAGAACGGAGGTCAAGAAGCTCAGCGAAAAGGTGGACCGGATAGTGTGCACACAAGAGAGGATACATGATGTTCCTAATGTCTGTAGCGGAAGACAAATTCAACAAAGGAGGATGAGGGTCAAAGATGAGAAGAATTCAGGAGCTAATTTTGTTGGAGAAGTCAATGGAAAGAGGGAGAACACCATTAACACTAAGCACGACATTGAGGGGAAGGTATGTAGTTCTGAGGATTTGGAGGTTACATCTGAAGAGATTATTGAATAAGAGGTTTTGACATGGGAGAAATTTGGTGAATATTCTATTGACTTATTTGATGGAGAATGTTTTGATGAGCATACCATGTCACTTCTTTATTTGAGGATTATGTTCAATGAATCAGAAGTTGTGAACGTTGTTCACATGAACAAGTGCATAATTCCTATTGATGGTGAACACGAAGAACTTGTTGTTGCTGTTCAAAAGAAAGAGGTTCAGCCCATATCTTACATGTCTCCAGATTTCCATGTTGAATATATTAAGCATATTGATTTCTTGGGAGTGAACAAGTTTGATTATATTGGAGGTTCACCGTTGATCAACATCTGGAATAGTTTGAAGTTCAAAGAAAGGCTTAAACGGATTAGTAGGGCTTTGGCTTTTGAGTTGGAGATGACTTCAGATTCTTTTTAAAATCGAAGTACTTGTTCTGTTGGAACGGAAGGTATCAAGTACAACCACGACGTTCGAAGACTCAACCTTGTTCTAGCATGGTTGTTAATTTGTGGCACTATGACATATGCGAGGATTTGAGGACAAATCCCTTTCAAGAGGAGGGGAATGATATGAATATGGGAAGCACTTATATGATGATTTCAAGTGCCAATCTGACCAAGTGAGAGAGCACACACAAAGCACTTCAAGTCACAACTTTGTGGGCTGATTTTCAAGCATACTTTGGAGAGTTGGGCTCAAGCAAACTTATTAAAGTCCATGGACCAAGAGCCACGAAATTCAGCTGAGTTTATGACCTTAAATACAAGTTCTAGAAGGTCCTTTCAGCAGCAAAGATCTTGAAGATTCATTCTCTCTGATTTGGGCATTCTATTTAGGAAGTTTATTTCAGCCATTAGTTTTGATTAGGAAGTTATATTCCAACAACTCTTGGCTTATTTAGCTTGTTTGTCACATTTTTAGCCTTCCTAAAAGGCTGAGATTTGTTTCCTTTTTAGTTTCCCTTTCCAGCCAGATTTTTAGGAGTTGTTTGATTTGGAATCTCTTTGTAATATTGAGCCTATTTATAGAGGCTTATGCAATGAGAAAAGGAGACCATTATTGATTGAAAAACGTGGGCTTTGCTCTCTTGGTTCTTCGGAACAATTCGAACACAACGGAGGGATTCCGTCGAGTTCACCATCGACTTATCAAGCGGATCTTCATCACCGTTTGTGGCGTCATCGACATATCAAGGTTCTTTGTTTCAACTCAAACAGCGGGTCGCGGTCTTAATACCAAGGTTCTTGTTTGGTTGTGAGCATCGGGTCGAGATCTCCATCACGAACTGATCTAGAACGATCTGGGATTTCAACGCTTCTTGGACGGGTCTCGCGCATCGTTGGCGGGGTTCGTATCACTAATGGAGATCAAATTAAAACTAAAAGATGGAACATAAAGGACATTCGTGAGTAACAAATGCGGATTCAGCTGAATCTTTCCTATGTGTGTAGCATGGGGAAAATGTCCATTGGGAAATCCAACATGAACATGAGACATAGGAGAATATGACATAAATGACTCAAAAGAACTAGATATGTGATCCGTGGCTTCTGAGTCTAGGATCCACTTACCATAGAAAGAAGAATATGATGACACAAGGGCAAGGGAACTAGGCTTACCAGCCATAGGCATGGTATGATTGAAAAATGAAGAAGATGGTCGTGGTGGAAGATTTGATTTAAAGGCTGTTGCAGAAAAAACATTAGCAGCAGGAGAGGGACCATGAACACCATTAGAAGGACCAGCATGCTGCACAATTGACAGTAAACCACTATACTGATCTGGGGACAAGCACAAGCGGCTCAATTCCTTTGCCAAGTTCTTGGATTCTACAGCATGTGCTCGGGGAGCTGCAACATTCTGAAAATGGTTGGTGTTTTGATATCCAATATTTGCACAAGAATTTACATAGTTGGGAGGTCCCTGGTTCCTGAACCTCCAGTTTGGAGGGTACCCATTCTTCTTAAAGCACTTGTCCACGGTGTGTCCAAGTCCATGGCAGAAAGTACACCGTGGCTTCTTCGAATTATCCCAGGGCCTCTTATATCCAGAAGAAAGAGCAGCAAAACCAGTCAAATCTGATGCATTCTCAACGGTAGACACATGATTAGCAGCATAAGAAATAGGAGAAATATGTGCAATGTTCATAGAATCCACAGAAATTTTCCTCTCTTATTGTTGAACCAAATAAAGTACCCTACTAATCGGAGGCATAGGATCCATGAGCAAGATTTGATGCCTAGTTGATGCATAACTCTCATTCAAGCCTTGAAGAGACACAATAATCTGGTCATTCTCTCTGTGTTGAGTTACAAGGCAATATAGCTCACAGTTGCCACAATCAATTAAGGGATTACATTTACAACGAGCAATGGTCGAAATTGGGTCAGCTAATCCCATAAATTCCTAAAATGAGTGAAGTAAGTATTCACCGTACGATCACCCTGACAGAGAGAATGGATCTCTTGTTGAATACCAGCAATCCTAACGACATCTTCTCTACCAAAATGATCACAAAGATCCTTCCAAACATTAGACACATTCTCGAATTAAAGAAAGCTTTGATGTATCTCAGGCTCAACTGACCTCAAGATCCAACTTACAATCATAGTGTTACAACGCTCCCAGTTGGCGTATTGCAGATCATCTAAAGCAGGCATCATAGTGGTACCATCAATAAAACCCAATTTGTTCTTAGATCTAAGAGCAAATTTCATATCCCTACTCCACGCATGAAAGTTACTGCTACCTTCCAGAAGCAAGGTTACAAGTGCAATAACAGGGTTCTCACTTGGGGCCCACAAGCAGATAATTTAGCTCCTTTCTTCAACCAAACCGCACATCATAAACTGATCAAAAACTAGACCGAATTGCTGATGCAGTTTCATGATGCGGTTTGACACCGAAACCACACATAGCGGGTCAACTGCGGTTTTCAATTAGTACCGCACCGTCAAACCGCACACCGAATACAAAATGACGTCGTATTATATATATATATATATATATATATATATATATATATATATATTCCGAGATCTAGCAGAAGAACTCCCTACCTTCTCTCTCGATTATTTCTCAAGCCCTCGCTCTCCCGATTTAATTTATTTCTCAAGCCCCCTCTCTCTCTCCCGACGAGATCCTTCCATCTTAGAGCTCTCCCACCGGCAACCACCGAGGTCTCCATGCTACACCGGCCTCCACCGTCAAACAACCCTACACAAAAGCCCCAAATCAAAAAACCCTAAAGCCCAAAATCATAAAATTCCCATATCGAAAAACAGCCAAACACCAACGATGAAGAGTAAAGGGGCTAATTGGAAGTTGGAACTTGATAAGGAACAAGGAATCAGATGAACTCCGAGTTTCAACTTGCGGATGTAATTTTTTTTCGAACAAGGAACTTGCTGTTATTGTCTCGTAAAGTTTGCTAATGTGGTTAAAACAAAGTTGATAGATTGTGGTTTGTGGATGTAATAGTCCGAACAAGGAAGACATTGATGTTAGAATTTGGCAATTTGCTTTGATTGTTGTACGTGTTTTTTTTGCTTGCTATGGCTTGCTGTGAATGGGCTTGGTGGATGCAATTCGGCTTTAAGTTTTTTGGGCCTAGAATGGGCTTTTAAAAGAGATTTATCTGCGGTTTAAAATTACAGACCTGACTATACAAGCCGAGCCGTACCGCATTGCACCGTTTCATTGCTATTTAAGATAAAATCGCTACACCGACAGTTTAAATTTTTTTTTAAAAAAAGTGCGGTGCAGTGTCAATTTTTACACCGATACTGTAAAACTGCACCGAACTCACCCCTAATATAACCCAGTAGTCCATTGTTTGTTTCAAGTACAAATATGGGATTTTGAAGGGGACCCAACTGGGGATAAAGCGTGAAGTTGAAGTGGGTTTGATAAAAGATTGAAACTTTATCTCATTTGCCCTTGTAATTCTTGTAAAGATGATAGCTTCCAAGATGAATTTGGTGATGACAGTGATTGGATTTGGTGTGAGCGCTATGTTCATTGTGTTTGTGTGCACTCGGCTTATATATGCTAGGATTCACTTGAATGCTACGAGAAGGTCTTTCCCCGGCTTATAGTGAGATATAGAGGTTGAAGAATGTATATTTTTTTAAGGATATTTTTGTCATTTTCATGAAAAAAAAAAGAAATAATATATGCTTACGTCAGCGAGGGGCCTAAGAGTATAATCAAACCAAACTTCGAGGAGTTTTTAATCAATTTTTGTAAGATAGAGGGCTAAGCACCGAATATACCAAACACTAGAGGTCTGACAGTAATTATTTCATTATTTTAACTTGTTGAGGTATAAAAATAATCTCAGAATTGTAAACACATCTCGAGCTCCCTGATGTGGCAAGACTGTTTCCAGTCCTTCATCTTGCGAGTTGCCTCTTGTCTCCAAGAGGACAGTCTGCTCTCCAAGAGGACGGTGTCTGCTCTCAAAGAGGACGGTGTCTGCTCTCTAAGAGAACAGTTTGGGGACGGTCTAGAGGACGGTGTCTGGTCTCCAAGAGGACGGTCTGGTCTCCAAGTGGACGGTCTGGTCTCCAAGTGATCGGCGTGTTCTCAAAGTGACCGGTGTGGTCTCAAGTCGGGTAGAAACAATCGATAGTTTCCCCTCGCTCGAGACCAATGATGGTCTTCCATTGGTCGAGCCCGATGATGGTCTTCCCTTGGTCGAGACTAATGACAGTAGACCACTTTGGTATGTTATCTTCGGTTCACTTCGGCTTGTCCTTGAATGACAAACATTCATCCTTGGTAAATTGGCCATTACTTTGGAATTGTAACTTTGAATGAGGGAATTATTGCGGCTTTGGACAGATAAGGCATGTGTCTACAACTTATTATTCTTGAGCATTGCCTAATTCAGATCAAAAGTGGGTCTAAATAGAGCACTAAATCTCAATGTTAGTTTGTTTGATGAGTTCTATCAACTTTTGGAAGATCTGCTGTATCTTTTGAATCAAACATCAGATTAAGTTGATTCTTTTGACTGTCGAAATGCAAGACAAAGACCTACAAGTTTACAGTTTATGACTTCTTTATATTCAAAGCGGAATGAGGTAAAAAATCTATCACAAGGTGGCATCCACTTTGGGTTTGAAATCTGAAGGACACCACCCGCTTTGGGAGCAAACCGGAAGGACTCTACCCACTTTGGGTGGCAAACTGAAAGGTTAGCACTTGCTTTGCAGGGGTCATCGAGCACCCAGTCTAGGGCATTGGTCATCGAGTATCCGCTTAGGGGGGGTCATAGAGCACCTGGCCTAGGGCAATGGTCATCGAGTACATGCTTTGGTGTTGGGGGGTTTATCGAGCATCCGGCCTAGGGCATTGATCATCGAGTAGCACACCTGGTCATCGAGCAACTGACTTGGATAGGATGATGCCCGCTTTGGGCTACATTTGAGGAATGCTCGCTGGGGCCGGTGGCTTAGGAGAGTGCTTGCTTTGGGTTTTAAACAATATTTTAAAAATTGTGGTCCGACTGGTCGGTCCGCTACCCGGAACCAAATCCAGGTCGATTTTTCCCTAAAACTCAGAATACGGTTCGACCGACTAAATGTAGTCAGACCACACGGTCAGGTACTTCCGGATGACCCGGTTCGTCCGGATCAGAAAAATTAGTATTTATTTTTCCATTTTATCTGATTTAATTTAGAAAAAAAATCTCAACTTTCAAATTCGGAGAGTGTACATCACTTTTTGATCACAAAAACTTAATTTTCAACAATTCTTGATAATATTTTAACTAAAGCAAACGAATTGGACTAATATGTTGAACTTGAAAACTTGTATAATCATCTTTTTGTTCTTTTAGACTTGTTCAATTCATGTTGAAGACTTTGTTTGGATAAATTGTATAACAAAGTTGCTAAATATTGAAACTTATTTAATATTTTTATATTTTTATGTTAAATTAAATTTATTAAATATTATTTAATTATATTAATATAAAATAGAAGTATCGGTCTGATCGACAGCCCGACCGGTCAGACTGGGTGAACCAAAAATTTTAAGAATTTCGGGTTGCCTTCTGGGTCAGTTTTAAAAATATTGATTTTAAAGCGGATGGGCGGTAATGCGGAAAGCCCGCTTTGTGTCCAAGGGACCCGTTTTGGTCTTGCTTCGTGTAGAGGAAGCCCACTTTGGGTCGGGAGATGGAAGCTCGCTTGGGCTTACATAATGGTGGCTATGTTTGGAATGGTGACTATTTTGGCAGACGTTCGAGAAGGTCAAATTGGTCGATATTTTTCTATGTTGAGTGAATTTGCTATATTGGTGGCAGCTTTAGTTTTTCTCTTTTATGCCGGGTTATTGTCTAGCACGGTTTGATGGTTCTTGTTTAAGGCCGGGTTTCCTTATTCTTTGACATCAGTCTAGAACTTTCCTATACTAAGCCAGAGTGAATTTTTCTATATTGAAAATGGCTGGAATGGAATTTTCATATACGATGCACGACCTGATTTGAGAGTTTCCTATACGAAGACCGGGAGCTAGGTCAGGAGTCTCTATATAAAGAGGGCTTGGGCAAAGGAGAAGGGCATCCAACAACACAACAACCAACCGTTCAAAAAACAACACAACCACCAACCTTACTTTACTTTTTCATGTAACGCTTTCCTTTCCGTAGCCTAGCATAGCCTTAGCCTAGCATAACTCTTTTTTTCCCTCTCCGTTATGCTAACCTTGGGACGACCACTCCAGATCCGTCTCGGAAAGTCTTAGCGTTCTTGTACCACTTTTCTCCGCAACATAACTTAATTAAGAGTTTTTGAATTTGAGCTATTACGAATGCATCGGTGTTAAATTACTTGTTGGGAGAGTTTGCTACCTTTCAAAGATCTCACTCGGCTCAAATTTAGATTAGTGAATATAGTCTCTGTGGTATACGAGATGATATAAAAAATAATCATGCTAGAAATACAAATTTGGATTTCCGCATTGATGTGAGAAAAAACTTTGGGTCCAATTTATAGATATAGTTCTATTTTTACATAGTTCTAAAATTTGATATTAGAAATATAAAAACTATAATATAATACAAGAATAGTTTCATTTAAAGAGCATGTCCTATCAACCAGCGACTAAACCGAGAAGCCACAAGCGGAATGCGCATACGGTTAGAATTGCATTTCCGTTTTTTTATCAATGTATAAAAAATCTCAGGTCCAACCAACAACCTCACAGTTTAGATAAGTTGATCCAAAAAAGAAAAAAATTCCGGATCGACCTCGGAGGATTAAAACCTTTGTAAAATTCTTATTTACTCATTTCACTATAGGGTTAAATTCCCAACGATCAATATCCATCACCGAACATGGTAGGAAAAATCATGCGAGAGATTCCACGAGGCGAGTGAAAATGACAAGTGCCCTAAACCCACCCGACCCGCACTTTATATTAGCCGTTCACCAACACCAAAAACCTGAAAGTGAAAACCCAACACCACAACCACCAACACACAAAGTGCTCAACCCAAATTACCAACTTATCTCCACACACACAAAAAGAACAACCAATCTTTTTCCACTATTTCTAATTCTCCTTTACCCAGATTGTACAACTTCTGAATCATAAACCAAAGTGATCGAGCGAGACGAAGACCGACGACAATCGGACAAGTGACGAGAAGGTCTCCGTACGCTGTCCGGCCCCTCCATGCTCTACGTACGATGTTCTTGTTCTTTCTTTAGTGTGAACTTTTACTTTTCAAGGACATGGCTTATCAAATTGTCATGATCATATTCTATTTTTCGATTGATACCCGGTACTTGTTGAGTCGGCTAATCCGAGTTTGAATCAATTATGATTTTTAAAGTTTTCAACACTAACAACTATTTTTATGATCAGATTATATTGCTTATACTACGTGCTTCTGTTCTCTGGGCTTCTTCCTTTTTAATTCTTGTTCAAAGATTGCTTTTGCAATTAAATTTAAATCACTACTTTTATTTAGGAAAAATCGGTTAGATAAAGGGCAAAAAGGGAAGAAAAGAAGAAATGGGCTACCTGGACCCGGTCAAGAAGGTTTTGAATTTCTCGCCTCCCGATAAACCCTGCGAGATATCATCTCGTATCGCGAGACTTTCACTCGGCATTTGCCTCGTGTCCACTCTCGCCGTTATTCTTTATGCCACCGTGTTCTCCACTCAGCGGCTCCACCGGCTCAATTTCTCGGCTCTCAACAGCCGGGTCGGGTCCACGCCCGGCCCGAACACTCTCCCAACCAACGTCTCCCACATACTCTTTGGCCTGGGAGGGTCATCGGCCACGTGGCCGAAGCGCGTCGAGTACACCTCGACGTGGTGGGTCCCGAACGCGACACGTGGCTACGTGTGGCTGGACGATGAGCCCGAAGAGGCGACCTCGAATATGTCGGCGCCGAGTTACAGAATATCGTCTCGCGAGTGGACGCGGTTCAAGTTCTCGAGTTCGAGGTCTGCCGTACGTATCGCGAGAATTGTAAGCGATAGCTTCAAGCTCGGGTTGCCCAATGTGAGGTGGTTCGTTATGGGGGACGATGATACGGTGTTTTTTGTGGACAACTTGGTTTCGGTCTTATCGAGGTAAGAACAACCGAACAAGTTATCATCGGACAATTTCGTGCAAATTTCGGTCCGATAAGTTCGAATCTTTTTTTTTGGAAGTTACGATCACAAGGAGATGTGGTACATTGGGGGGAACTCGGAGAGCGTGGAACAAGACGTGATGCACTCTTACGATATGGCTTTTGGCGGAGGCGGGTTCGCGGTTAGTTACCCTTTGGCGGAGCGGTTGGTCAGCGTCTTGGACGGCTGTTTGGACCGCTACTTCAGCTTTTACGGGTCCGATCAGAGGATTTGGGCGTGCGTCACCGAAATTGGCGTTGGTCTTACCCGAGAACGTGGGTTTCATCAGGTGCGTATTTTTAAACATGTAGAAATTAAATTTTAAACTCCATCAAATTTTGTTACACTTTGTGTTATTAGATCAAATCGTATTTAATTTTGTGATAATCATTGGGCCCTATTTTGTCTTGTTCCTTGGCAACCTAGACACGTGGACTGATGTAAAAAGCATCAAATGTGACGGCCTTACCCAGACAAATAAATTTTAGAATACTAACGACCTACTAAGATATCATCAAGCTATCGACAAAAATAATACATCATCGACCGTGAATCTCATGAATACAAATGTAATAAAAATTTGGTAGACTTTTGTTGTCTTTAATGGTCAGATCTAGAGTTCGATCTGACGTAAATCTATACTAGTCATACGTGTTGGATATTAAATTGTTCTAATAGAATTAAAAATATTAAATGGGAAAGTTGTAACTATGTAGAACATAACATAACTATAGATTCTTAGAATTATATTGATCGGATGTGTAAAATTATATTTATGAAATATTATATCTATATTGTCACTTTACCCCCAAAAAAAATTTACATTGTCACCACTTGCCACACTAATATTTTCTCATACCTGAATGTCTTCTCTCTCACTAACTCTAGATTTTAATGATGGATGCTTAGTGATATGAAGAGAAATCTAACATTAGGTTTCGTATGAGGAGCTTTTTTTTTTAATGAAATGCATCTTTTAAGATATAAAAAAAGGGAGGCATCTTAAAAAAGTTACAAAAGTTAAAAAAAAGAAAGAGAACGCAAGCCATGTGTGAGAGAACACGTACATGTCCTTGCATGTACATTCACATTAATGGTCCGAAACGCGTCAAAGTATTATTTGGAAGTTCAAAACATTCGACATAGCACTAAATTGGAATCTATAAAAAGTATTGCAAACTGCTCGTTAATTTATTGAGTAAACATCGATATTCGAATCGAGCATTATCATATTCTATTTATATTTGTATGCATATTCAGATGATGTTTTATATTTTCGTAAGATTTAAACTCAAGATTATTTTAAAGAAAATACGATGTCTCGAGTTTGAGCTTTTGGGATATGTTAGTGTTAAGTATTTATGTATTGGGAGAACTTTCTTAATCGTATCTGACTCAAAACTAAATTAGTTTGCTCAATAAATGTTTGCCCTTTATGAAAAAACTGCAGAGATTCTAAACGCTAAGATGTTAATGTACATAGTAACAAATCTAACTAAATTTTTTTGTTTAACTAATTTTCACATTGACAGATTGATATTAGGGGAAACCCCTATGGCCTCCTTGCAGCACATCCACTTGCTCCTCTGGTATCACTTCACCACCTGGACTATTTGGACCCGTTATTCCCGAATCAAACCCGGATTGATTCACTGAAGACCCTCATCCATGCCTACCGGGTCGACCCGGCCCGTATAGCCCAACAAACCTTCTGCCATGACTATGACCGGAATTGGTCCTTATCCATCTCATGGGGCTACACCATTCAGTTTTACCCTTCACTAGTACTGGCCAAGGACTTGCAGAGGCCGTTGCAGACTTTCAAGACATGGAAAAGTTGGAGCAATGGCCCGTTTACGTTCAACACCCGGCCCGTCCCGCCAGACCCGTGCGAGAAACCGATCGTCTTTATGTTGGACCGGGTAAAGAAACTGGGTCGGGTCCAGATCCTGACTAGTTATAAGAATACTGGACCCTTGGAAGGTGGTAAAACATGTGGCAATGCAGCATATGGCCGTGCAATGTCGGTGCAGAAAATTACTGTCCATTCAGAGAGATTGGACCCCAAATTCTGGACAAAGGTTGGCTTCTTTTACCGTCTATATTAACGCATTTGCTACATTTTAGTCCTACATATTTAATTCCATAAAAATGTGTCTGAATATGAACAGGCACCAAGAAGACAATGCCACGAGTTCATTAATGGAGGAAGGGTCAAGGACGGTAGCTTGCAATTACATATCAGGGAATGTAGATCTTGGGAAACAGTTACTAGCTAGTTAGAGGTATGTCAAACTAAAACATCATGCTAATTTGATGTACTACCAACTCGAGATAGTTGAGTTGGCCAAGACCCGAATGCTCGTTTGGTTGAAAGTAATGGCGGGAATAAGACATGCATGAAGGTTGGCATTTGGCCTAATTGACAGATGTCAGGGACTCGTAATTGTTGATGTAAAAATGCAAACAAATAAAAAATAGTAATAAGATATGATATGATATATTGTTTAAAAGTGATTTGATAACTTTGAATTAAAAAAGGGTAATCATTATAGTAATGAACTCATGACTAATTTATTTTACATTTATAATCAAATAATTGTTTAAAAAATATTTAAACATTTTTGTTATTCTATGTTGCGATTGGAATGTGTGTCTTAACATTATGTTATAGGTGTGTATGTACGTTTCCTACGATCACCAACATTGAATGTTTTTATAAAAAAGCCAAACAATTAAAATTCAACTGGATTAAGGAAAATATTACTAGTGGACTAAGTAATGTTCACTGATATTTATTTCTCACGTTTTATGTGTCATGGATAATGTGTTCACATTCTAATTTGTTAGAAAACTCTCCTTACAACTTCTCGTCATTCCTACCGCTAGATATGAGAATATAATTTCTTATTGCTTAATTTTTTTTAAGAAGTATTTCTTATTGCTTAGATTTAGTAATTATCGATCAATATTACCATTACTTAGTATTAAATATATCTAAATGGCCCCATATTAGAGAATATTAATGATTGTACCATTCCTACCTATTCTTTACTCATATTCATACGAGTTAATCCAATCTTGTACATATTCAGAGTCGAACTGTCGGATGTACTTTTTAGGGGTGGCTCTCCAAATAATAAACTCCATTTCTAAAGTTCGAACTCAAGACAATTTTTAAGGAAACCCTAGTCTCCTCAACTTGGATAATGTTGTACATGTTTAGCTAATCAAACAGATTAGCTCATGTGATTTTATTAGCTTGGAGCAAATCTTATCTAGCCTTTGAAGCAATTGTATCTCTAATTGGTCTTTGATTTGTTAGGAGTCTATATTGACTTTTTCTTTTCACGAAATGTGTAGATTTCAATCAAGTCAAAGTTGAGACAGAATAGGGAATGGCAGGTAGAAATTTGACAGAGGGAAGTGACACAAGACCAAAGAGAATTTCTGGATGGAGGGTTACACCACTCCAGATATTGCAGATTCAGAAGTTGCAGGTTCTTTAGTGTTTAGCAGGCAAAATGCTCGTACTGCCACAAACACGCGACGGGACACGATACTGCAACCTAAGTGAATGTCTGATGCAGAAGTTCTTAGTGCTCTGATTTATATGTATACATGTTTAGTTAGGTTGACAAGAAAAGAAAATGAAAAAGCTCTATCAACGAGATACTACCGCGATCCGGATTGGCTACGAGGAATACTGCAGCTACTGCAGAGCTGCTTTTAGCAGAACGTAGGCAGAGCATTACCCATCTGCAACTTTGCAGAGGTATCCCCATTGATCTGGGGAATCACTAATGCAAGTAGGGAGCCCCAGCCGGTCCATCGGCGAGTCGACGTACTGCACCACCGTTGATAAACACGGCGGAGGCTCGTTGGGGCCGGACAACGTAAGCGTGGGGCCTCGATCCACGCCCGAACCCAACTTAGTTTCTGATGAATCAAAGCGCACTACTAGCACACCTTTCAAAGGCTCCTGATCATGTGCCGGTACATTCTTGCTAAAAGCATAATCAATTCTAAACAAAAGAAAATCTCTACAAATCGGAAGAAAACGAGACAATTCCAACAAGTAAAAAATTTTAAAAAATAATATAAAAACTGGAAAAGTACAACCGAGGGAAGTTACATAACTAAATATGAACAAAAAAAGTATCCGCCTACTAATTCTCGGCCAGCTTCTACGATGACGACGAGTATAATAATTTTATAAGAATTATTCCATAACAAATGGTAATAATTCCATAACAAGTGGCAATACCGGTCGATCACGCTCATCGGCGGGCAATTGATAGCGACAAAGCGGACAAGATCGACTAATTCGAAGCCACTTAACGATGCAGTCGTCATGGTAAACATGACTGCATGGTGTTCGAGCCACTCGATTCCCAGATCCCATGTCCTCCAAGCACACCAGGCACGTATCCCCGACCGCCCCTTCTTCGATCACGAACCTCTCCAGCTTCTTTATGGACTCCTCGGCCGCCGGGACGAGCTTAGTAGAAACTTCTTGGAACGACTCCTCCAGATCCGCTTCAGTGCTATACTGAAGCAGGGAAACAAATTCTTTAGCACATGCATTTATATCCACGGTGAAGACAAGTTGCTGCCAAATTATCCCTTGGTTTTTGACGCGAAGAGACTCCCTCGCGAGTTGGTGGATCACTTCTCTTTGGGCGCAGCTAGGAAGCCCTAGCTGGTCCATCGGCGAGTAGACGTATTGCGCCACCGTTGAAACATACGACCGGCGCCAGTTGGTGCCCGACAACGATAAGAAAGGGGCTTCAGTCTGTTCCCTCCTGACCCTCGCCTCACGGGAGGCCCACACTATCTCATCCCCGGACGAGTTGTGGGTGCACAGCAGGACAGACTCGCGCAGAATAAAATTGATCTTGACATTTGGAGCAGGAGGAAACTGGTTCCCAAAAATTACTCTTCCGTGATAGCGGACGTTGATCTCGTAGCTAGTGTTGTTGTGCACCAAGTTATCGTTACTCATGGTGGTGTAGACTTGTAGTAAAGAACGATTTACGTTTGGAAAATTCTAACAGTTTTTGTATGGTGAGGAATCTATATATAAATTCGGAGCAACCAAGTTAATTAGGAATTAGTTAAGCGCAAGGAGACATTTACTTACGGTGATGGTTCTTTGGTGAACTTGTACTAGAGTCAAAATTTATTTATGAAAGACTCTTTCTGATAATATATTTTTAATTTATTAAGAGAATCCAAAATTTTAAGGCTTAAATATATAACCTTGACGAGGATAAAAAACAATGAAAAAGTGCCGAGAAAAGTTACATAAGCATATATCGGTTCTCTTTTACTGAACCATGGACTGATCGATTGTTATGATCATGGTCTTAACCACTAGTTTAAACAATTTTTAAATTAAAACGACCGCTAACTTTAATATACGGAAAACTAATTATTGATTAAATATGTTTAAATGATAGGGTTTGGAATTAAAGTTTACATTTGATTTTGTTTAATCTCTTGAAAATTTTAAAGCTAAGGCAAAGATATAATCACAATACTTCTCCATTCCATTATTTTTGTTCTTTCAATATTAATCTAAATCGGTTAAACATTTATCTATATCGCCTTCTAAAACACAGTTCGTGGGCTAAACCCTACGTTAAGCGTAGGCAGAAATTTAAATTCTGGAAAGAGAGTTGGGTAGGATGGGCCCGGATCCAAAAACCAATACTCAGTAGTGCCTGAGGTTGATCTCAGACCTAGTGTTGTCGTGTACTAGGTCATTGTTCCATGGCATAATTTATTTTGGGAAAAGTCCACTTTAGTACTTTGTAGTATCGTCCAAAATTACTTTAGTATCCTGCGGTAAAAAACTGACCAATCGAGTCATACTTATTCCAATTAACATCAAAAAGGGCCTCGGCAGCTGCCCGGACCCGCCCGAACCCTGCCCGGGCTACGTGGCCAGCCACGTCACCAAAACTTGATGACATGGCGCCACGTGGAGGAGGAGGAGGAGGATGAGGCGGAGGACGAGGAGGACGACGAGGCGGAGGACGAGGAGGACGACGAGGCGGAGGACGAGGAGGACGAGGAGGAGGACGAGGAGGACGACGAGGCGGAGGACGAGGAGGACGAGGAGGACGAGGAGGAGGACGAGGAGGAGGAGGAGGCGGAGGAGGAGGAGGAGGACGAAGTGGAGGAGAAGGAGGAGGACGAAGTGGAGGAGGAGGAGGACGAGGAGGACGAGGAGGAGGAGGCGGAGGAGGAGGAGGACGAAGTGGAGGAGGAGGAGGAGGATGAAGTGGAGGAGGAGGACGAAGTGGAGGAGGAGGACGAAGTGGAGGAGGAGGAGGAGGAGGAGGGGGACGAGGAGGAGGAGGAGGGGGACGAGGACGAGGAGGCGGAGGAGGAGGAGGGGGACGAGGACGAGGACGAGGACGAGGAGGGGGAGGGGGAGGCGGAGGAGGAGGAGGAGGAGGAGGAGGAGGAGGAGAAGAGGAGGAGGAGAGGAAGAGAGGGAAGAAGATGGATGTCCACGTGGTGCCACGTCATCAAGTTTTGGTGACGTGGCTGGCCACGTAGCCCGGGCAGGGTTCGGGCGGGTCCGGGCAGCTGCCCGAGGCCCTTTTTGATATTAATTAGAATAAGTATGACTCGATTGGTCAGTTTTTTACCATATGGTACTAAAGTGATTTTGGGCGATACCACAGGGTACTAAAGTGGACTTTTCCCATTTATTTTTGGACAAATTACTCCCCAGTTCTTGGTATTTGGTCACGTTCTCCTTCGGGTCCCTGCATTTTAAAAACTGATTTTGCCATCCCCCGAATTTAATTTTAGAAACTCTCGGGTCCCTGTGCTAATAAAGCGATGTCATCGACTCTTTTTTTCATTTTTTATCATAGAAATGACCAAAATATCCTCAAATAAAAAAATACCTTCTTCAACCTTTGGCCAAGAACACCAACCACCAAAAATTAACTCAAAAATAAGATCAAACTAACCAAAATCAAGAACACAACCAAAAATATCAAGAACAAAAAAAACTCAGATCAAAATTAAAAAATTGAGATCAAAATCAAGAAAACTAGATGTTTAATTTCACCGAACTTCATGACCTCTTCTCCCATCGAATCAATAAACCTAGATCGTTCAAGATCTAAACCCACCAAAATCAAGATACGGTCCCATCGAAATCAAAATTAAAAAAACTGAGATCTAATGCGGCGAAGATGAGGACGGTAGCGAAGATGAGGAACCGACACAGCGTGAGGCACATCGGCTCTTGGCATCTAGCACCCGGAGCTGGAGGTACTGCCCAGTGCGAGAGTGGGATGCGGCGAGGTCGGGGGAGTTGGCGAGGTCAATGACAACGTGGAAGAGAGACTCCGCTGCGGGCTCGACGGCGGAGAGTGGGGCAGGGGTCCAAACGGTGGCGTCCTGGCAGACGGCACCGGCGGTGAGGGTTTTGAGTTGGACAGGATTGACCCGCCCGAGGACTACCCTACCGTCGTCATCTTCGCTACCGGCTCTGGATTTTGATCTCAATTTTTTTAATTTTGATCTGAGTTTTTTTTTCTTGATGTTCTTGGTTGTGTTCTTGATTTTGGTTAGTGTGATCTTATTTTTTGGTTGTTGGTGTTCTTGGTCAAAGGTTGAAGAAGGTAATTTTTTATTTTTTGTTTAAGAGTATTTTGGTCATTTTCATGACCAAAAATGAAAAAAAGAGTCAATGATGTCACTTTATTGGCGCAGGGGCCTGTGAGTTTCTAAAACTAAATTTGGGGGATGGCAAAATTATTTTTTAAAATGTAGGGGTCCGAGGGGGAGGATGACCAAATACCAGGGACTAAGAGGTAATTTACCCTTTATTTTTTAACTAATTAATATGTAAGCCTATTATCTAAAATTTAGTTAAGTTAAAATAACTTCTGATCTAATTGCCTCTTTTCCATGGCATAACTAGGTAGCAAGAAAGGATTAGGTTTGGAAAATTTTACCTGCGTATGAGAGACAACTAGCCCTAGTCCGACTATACTGGGCGGCAAGTTCAAATCACAACTTGTATATTGTAACGAATCAAATGATACATATATATAAATTCGAGATATGTACAAAGTAATTTAATTAGGAATTAGTTAAGGACAAAGAGACATTTTAGAGACAGTTTTTTCTGATTAACTTCGACTATGATTGAGAGTTCAAATTTATTTAGAAATGACTTTCTAAATAATAATTTGGGATAAAAATATTTTAGTATCTGTGTTATGAAATAAACATTCTGTACCATATTTTTTAAAAACACAAAAAAATACCACCTATTTCTCTCAATTTATAAAAAGAATATTACCGGATCTGAAATTCTGGTAACCATAAATGACATGGTACAAACGTGGCGGTGACTATGACAAAAAACTTACATAGATTAAAATAAAAAATAAAAAAAATTGAAAAGAATAAATATACCTCCTATCACTGCCACTGTTTAAATGGTGACCAGAGAAAAATACAGAATTCTTTGAGGGTGTTTTTAAAACAGATGGTGTAAAGTGTTCCTTTTATATAACACAAGATACTAAAATGTTTATAATTTTTATCTCAATTTTTTTATACATAAATTCAAAAAAATTAAAAGAATCTAATTCTTTAAGTACTTAATTAACTCTCACTAATCATCAAGGAGGACTACCGGATCATCAGCAACAACATCGGGGCCGACTACAATCGCATCGACCCGATTGTCGTCATCATCGTCTGCGTCATCTGCATCCTCGTCGTGATCAGCACCAAAGGGATCCTCCCGCTTCAACTACATATCCTCCATCTTCCACCTCGATCGTCATTTCCTTTATCATAGTTGCGGGCCTAGATACTTCGACACCAAGAACTACTCTTAACATTTTCCCCCATGTGGCTCATGGAAATTCATAGAATATTATATAATATTTGAGAACTTTATTACAATTTAAAAGTAGAAAAAATAAAGATAAAAAAATTTAATTAGGGTCAAATCATGGTGTATTTATGGTACGATCTGAAGTAGGGTAAAATAATAAAGGTAATGTAAGAATTCATAAGATTGATACCCTATCCTAGACCGCGCCTCTAAAAATGGACTCATATCCATACCATATCCTATACCCTGTCAAAATCAACATACCTTATACCCACGGGGTAAGAGTAGCGCCTGACCCAAGAGATATGTGTATTTCTGCCATCCCTAAGTAGAGAAGGTGCTAACTAGATGACCCCATGAGGCTGTTGGCATAGGGGAACTAACACCATTCTACGTGGGTTGAGGAATTTATTTTCCTTTGCACTTGTTGTATGCAGATGATTTGTTGATTTTTTGCAGGACGATGACATGTAACTGTGGGGCAATTCTTTAACCTTTAGAAGTTCGAGGTGTTCTTTGGCTAAAAGATGAGGGCTTCTCGCTGGACTCGGTTGCAAGAAAGGCTATATATGGTAGAGGGATCTTTGTCGGTGGTATTTCTGGGGGTTCATCTTTTTTGTGGGCCGCCGCACAAAGGTCATTTACAGCACTTGACGAATAGAATGGTAGCCAAATTTGGGTGTTGAAAGGGCTCATTGTTGTCAATGGTAGGGAGAGTATCTGGTAGAATATGTCATTCAGGAGTCGTTGGTTCACTCTATGATGGTGTATATGTGGCCTAAGTCTCTTCTACGTCAATTGAAGACTTGCTTTCAAAATTTTCTTTGGATATGGAATATTCAAAGTAGTGGGCCTTGCTCAGTTGTTCAAGGAAGGTATTGTGCGCCGAAGAAGGAAGGAGGTTTGGGTTTGAGATCACCGGCGATGATAAATTCAACTTTTTATATTAGTTTTCTTGGGATATTCTGCATCATACGACTCTGTATTATCAGATCTTTCATGAGCATTTCTTTTGTAGGGGAGGAGAATGGTTGTGTCCATATATATTGTCATCTATTTGGAAGGGTTTTAATCCTTCTATTCTGACATTTTATTTTCGTCAAGGCGGCTTATGTGCGCTAATTCTCCAGTGCTTTTATGGCCGGAGAATTAGCTGGGATATGTCACAGCGGATCGGGTTGATATTCTAGAGCACTTGAAAAAATATTCCAGGCAGCCAATATTAGATTACTAGAATAATGGGAAATGAGTATTTCATAGAGGCTTATATGTTGCCTATCAGGCCATTGTTCCTGATATATTGATATACATGGTGGGGCTGCCAGATAGTGACATGACAGTGTGGACTAAATCTTCTGATGGTCAGGTCACATCGAAGGCAGCCTACCAACACCTTCGTCTTAATTTTCCTACAGTCCATTGGGTCATCTTGATTTGGACGCATTTTATTCCTCTTTGACGATCCATGATTGCCTCATGTGCGATTCATGGCAGATTGCCTACACTAGATGGTTGCTGCGTCGTGGTTATATCAATCCTTCTATTTTTGTTCTATGCCGAGATGCTGAGGAGACATTGGATCATATCTTGGTTGTCTTTCCCTTGGCGGCAACAATATGGAAAATGGTTTTTTTTCCTAACTATTTTGAGTTATTTTTTCAGGTTGTGCCAGCTTTGCTGAGCTAAGTGTTATAACCATGCAGAAAAATTTTAGTCTACAGCTGCTAGCCTTATGAAGAGTGGCTTTTGTTACATGTGCTGAGCCATTTGGATGGAGAGGAATGAAAGGATTTTTGGAAAAGGAGCAAGGAGTCCAGCTTTATTGGTGGAGGTCATTCGTGTACTGGTGGCATAACTCACATGAGGATTTGATGTGATTATACACATTACGAGTTGTGAACTGCCCTAAGAGAGCTCTTATATCAAACCAGCTTGGTCCTACCCACCTCTGCCGGATGGAAAAAATGTAATGTTGACAATAGAGTAAGGGGTGCGCTGGGACTTTTAGCTGCACCATTAATTTTTAGAAATTGAAGGAGTTTTGTTCAATATTGTTTTATGCAAATTGTGGGCTTAAGTTACGTGTATGATGCGGAGTTGGCAGTGGCCTTGATAGCAATAGAGATTACATATGAAAGAGGATGGTAGAAGTTATGGTTAGAGGCTAACTCCACATATGTCTTTTGCTTGTTTCATGAGAGGAAGCAGGAAGTCCCTGGAGGTTTAGAAATAGGAGGTTCCAGGCACTGGTGAAATTAACTAGAATATACTTTTTTCCTCTGAGTTTTACCACGGTAGAGTTTTGTTAGGAATCCTAGGAAAGAACAATGCGAACAAGAACACAAGATATTATGTGGTTCGACCAACTACCTTCATCCAGAGAGAGAAGGAGATCTATTATTAATGAGTTACTGAGCCACAAAGCTATACAAACTATGGTAACATACTTTTATATATATATAGATAAACCCTTTCACACCACGGAATCAATCTAGGTCATCTAGGAATCCAAAATAAGAGTCCGAACAAAATATGAAATCTTCTGTCGCGCCACCTAGTAGGCACTGCGTCCCCAAACCGGCCCTCAGACCTAGCTGTCACCATGCCTCTGGAGGGCGCCAGCCCACCTGCCAAAACTTCCTTCTCGCCACTTTCCAACAATCTCTATCTTGGCGAGAATCTACCCCTTGGAAAAGCACAAAGTTCTGCAAAACTAATATGGCTCCACCTTGAACCTTAGACCCTTCCATCCTCAACAAGATAGTCCTCACTTGTCTCCACCTTTGTTCAATATCTTGGAGACATCTCTCAAACTCGACCATCTCCCTAGCTTTCTTGGTGTAGTTCTTCCAAGCTCCTTTGAACCACAATATGCAAATTCTTTTGCTGAAGTAACTTTATGA
This sequence comes from Hypericum androsaemum, assembly GCA_963995505.1. Lineage (NCBI taxonomy): Eukaryota > Viridiplantae > Streptophyta > Magnoliopsida > Malpighiales > Hypericaceae > Hypericum > Hypericum androsaemum. Next base: position 3,589,771 of record OZ023197.1, read on the forward strand.
CCAATAGACACTCCTCTACTTTTTTTGGTCACCTTCATACTTCGCAACCTCGAACTACTTCCTCGTTGGACCTTGTTCTCTTTGCCTCGAACTAATGCTACAAGCTATAGCATGCATTGTGAAGCCTTTTGTTCTACCTAATAGAACCCTTGACATGTCATAAACTTTACTACTCGCCTTTGAGTGAGATAAAATATGATTCGTCTATGGTGTTACTAACGATTTTGTATTCATACTGTCAAATCTACCTAACATCTTTGTTTTGCACATGCCTTTGGACAACCATATCGTCTCACTAACATTAATGTGACTTGAGCGTTCGCCAACTCCTTTAGACCCATTAATGTGACTCCACCTACAATAATATTTTTCACCAACATATAAGTGTTCCCTTTTATCCTTCATCCCTACCATACTATCATTCTTCATATTCATTAGCCTACCTTTATAACTATACCTGTCATAATCAAAGGTCTCAAACGAAAACAAATTACAAGGATACTGTGAACTTCATGAGACAGAAAGCCAGTCACCATCCGACCAGTCCGAATATATGGCTATGGATGCCGATCCCTTTTCCTCGTCGTCTTGATTCCCAGTTCATTTTGGATAGTCCTCTTCATGTGAAGCAATGTCCATTGAACTTCTTTGACTCCAACTTGGATCCTCTTCCAAACCCCAGCATGTGGCTCCTAATCCATGACATGATACATTACATCATCCGCCAAACACAAGTGAATCGTCGCTACCGTCTTGGCCTCCAACTCTTTCAGCTCTTGCTCCTCCATCTACTAATACTTCTTCTCCTATAGTGAGTTAAACTTTTTTCTCTAGAGTGAGTTAACCATCCCTAATTGTACCAGCAGGTCTTTAACACTCCTTCGCCATGACCGAAATTCGATGATCCATCGAACTTCACTAAAGAAAATTTCACGCCATGATCCGCCTTCCTTCCCTAGGCTATGATAGTTATTAGGAATCCAAGAAAATATCAATACGAATAAGTACACAAGAGATTGCGTAGTTTGGTCAATTGCCTACGTTCACAGGGAGAAGGAAATCTTTTATTGATGAGTTACTGAGCCACACAGCTATACAAACTAGGGTAAACATGCCTTTATATATATAGACAAATCCGTGCATACCACATAACCAATCTAGGTCAACTGGGAATCCAAAATAAGAGTCCGAACAAAATAGAAAACTTTCCACCGTGCTATCTAGCGGACGCCGAGTCCTCGGACTTGGCCCTCCGACCTGACTGGCGTCAGGCCTCTGGAGGGTGCCAGTCCACCTGCCAAAAATTTCTTCTCGTCACTTCCAAACATGTTTTAGTTACGCCATGACTGCAATCATGTTACAATTTATGCAAAGGGGATTCAACTTTCACTCACATTTTTAACTTCTTTTATTGTCCCCGGGCACCAAATAACAAGCTGAACTTGTTCGACCCAACTTGTTTTGATTAAATCTGTTCACTTGTTTTAATAATAAAAACTCCACTTTTACAACAACAACAAAAACTAGAATGGAGTTTAGAGTTTCCGGAGGATAATGCGGCAACTGATGCTTTGAAAGCGTCATGAGGTTAATTCATTTTTTTTTAGGGGACATGAGGTTAATTCATTGGTGGAGCAGCGCTCCGACTTTCTTAATGCCTTATATTTGACGTGATTTGTCAACATTCCCTTATTTTCGATTTTCATAGCCATGCATTTTCCAAATCACGACTTTCTTAATGCAACCTTCCATGGGACACAATTTGCTTCTCTTCAAATTGTAATCTCAGGGTCAGGGCTCAGAGAATTAGAAAGTGCTATTATCTCATTGGGGCAATATCCAAGGCGTCAATGGTCGTTGGGTGAAGCCAATTCCCCTAAGGAAATTAACGGGGTAAGCAGGTGAAAGGTAGCTTTTCTTTTTTGAAAGAAGCTGAAAGGTAGCTTGAAACAAGTAAATTTTTACAACATCAATATATATGCCGAGATTGAACCACGAACCTATGTCAAATTGTTAATACCTCTTATACCATTAGATTAATTATCGTTTGACCTATTTTGAAACAAGTGCTTAAATGTATCGATAGTCATTCTACCTTAACTAAAAAATTTTAAATTTAAATTCTTAAAAAATAGCAGTATTAAATATTGGAGCTTACTTCAAAAAAATTTTAATTTTGTATTAATCAAGATTAGTCTTGAATGCATATGTTCTAAACCAAAAAAAAAGCGCTTGAAACTTGTACAACAGCTATGCCAAGCACAAAACCCAAATTAAATTACAAGGAAAAGGGAAGATTCGAAACCCTCACACAGAAAAGGAAAGAAATAGAAAGAAAAGAACCCACCCAGAAACGCCGTGCAAGAACCAGCTGTTGTACTGTTAAAAGGGTAGCTGGTAGATAGATTCGTATCATACGGGTCTTAGCTCTGTGGCCTGGAAGATCAGGTGATTAAGTGGAATACAAAGGACATAGAAGAGGAGGAGGAGGAGAAGTACTTTCTGTACTTGGCTACTTCTTTTGGTTCCTTATTCTCTCTCTGGCTAGAGAACTATAGATATAAAGGTTTGTACTATTCATGTGTTTTTGCAATGAGAATAAACTTGGTACTATCTGATCTCTTTTGGGTTCGATTTGGATTTTTTATTTTTTTTTTGGATTGAGAAATGGCTAGGGTTTATGTCTTGTTGATTTTCATGCAAAACAAGGGGGAACCCATATCTCCGATGTCCATAAGCTTGTATTAATTGGGTGGAGGTGTAAAGGATAAGGTTTTTATTTTATTTTTAATGATTGTACTAATAAGCTCAACTTTTATTTAGAGAAGTTGAAGAGGCTTTTGTCTTTTGCTCTTGAATTAGATTAAAGGGTTGCTAATTTCTGGTTTGGGTGTGTCTGTAGATAAGAAGAATATTTGGAATTGGGGAAGAGGAATTAATGGCTAATCGATGGTGGGCTGGGAATGTGGCTATGAGAGGAGTTGACCCTGTAACATCTTCATCTCCTCCATCTCTCCATTTAAGGCCAGAAGAAAGGAGGGTGCAGGATTTTGTTGAGACAAAAGCGAGTAATGGCCCGAGCACTCAGAACCGAAACCAGAGCCAGGAGGAGCAAGAAGAGAGCGGAGAGAACAATACCAACCAGGAGGACCAAGACCATGCCACGGGCCGTCATAGCGGTGGCCCGGGCAGTGGCAATGGGAGCTCGTCCCAGAGGCGTAGGGGCCGTCCTCCGGGCTCCAAGAACAAGCCGAAGCCGCCCATTGTCATCACCAAGGAAAGTCCTAATTCTCTCCGGAGCCATGTGCTGGAGATCAGCTCTGGCAGTGACATTGTTGAGAGCATTGCTAATTTTGCAAACCATCGCCACTGCGGGGTCTCAATCCTTTCGGGGAGCGGGATTGTGACCAATGTGACCATCAGGCAGCAGGCTACGTCTGGTGGGGTGATCACACTCCAGGGAAGGTTTGAGATCTTATCGCTTTCCGGGTCGTTCCTCCCATCACCATCCCCTCCAGGGGCTTCAGGGCTGACCGTGTATTTGGCCGGAGGGCAAGGACAGGTCGTAGGAGGCACCGTGGTCAGGCCATTGATGGCCTCTGGGCCAGTTATACTGATTGCTGCAACTTACAACACTGCTACTTGTGAAAGGCTGCCAATTGAGGATCAAGAGCAAGAAGGACACCAAATGCAACGGCCAGCGGCTTCAGGAGGTAATAACAATGGCAATGCTAATACAGGAGGTGTTGGTGGAACTAGTTCAGGCTCTCTCCAATCGGCTCAAGGTTTAGGAGGCGAACCGGGTTCTTCAATGCTGGTATTTAACTTGCCTCCTAATCTGTTACCAAATGGGCAGATGACTCACGATGTGTTCTGGGTTCCTCCACCTCGTCCACCTCCTTCTTATTAGAGGGAGAAGAAAAATGGTGGGAGCTGTTTAATTTCGATTATCTGACTGATCATATGTGCAGAGGAAAATATATGTTTAGGTTATAGTTTAGTTCTAGTAGAAGTGCTTTCTTTTAAGTCTTTGTGGTTTGCTCGGGTTCTTCTTGGTAATAAGTGGAAACTAATCGCTAGCTAGCTGTTGGATCTTGTGGATTGTTTTGGTTTTAGACAGGTATCAGATTAAGCTATTGTTATAACAAAAATAGAAGGTGCAAAATCAGTCTCGAACTTAAGGCATCGGGATCTTTTATTCTACTTAGAATCCCTAAACTGATGTATTAGGGTGAACTGTTCTTGTTCTTGTGATTGGCCGCGTGCCTTACGCTTTTGGTGTAAATTATTCAAGATATATAAAATTAATTTACTTACCAAAAAAAAATAGAAGGTGCAAGATGGAGCTAACTGTGAATTTTTTTATACCATCTTATATCGGGAAGTTTGCTTTGAATGGTATCAGATTAAGCTATTGTCGTCCTCCAATTTCTTCTTCGTTCTTTTTTTTTCTGCGATCTGCTGATTAATTAGCCAAAAAATGCATCTTCTGCCAGGTAGCCTCGTCCATTTTCTTCAATATTTACGAAAAAAAAGGTACGTTTTAGTGTCGAATACTGATGCAAAATGTAGTGCAAAGTCTTCAAAATTATGATGAAGATTGCACAAATTTGAATCAAAATCCCTTAACAAAAAAATTTTAATCAAACCTACTCATAGTAGAAAACCGGTGCAAAATTACGAAGAACTGTAGTCTCGTAAGGGAAGAAGCCGGGTTTTTTTAAAAAGGTGGCAGGAAGTCTATATTAAGTTGTCGAGTTACAAAATATAAGTAGGAAATACATAGACAAATAATGATTATGCCAAACAAAAAAAGGAAAACAAACCGAAGTAAGCAGAGCGACACATATGGATGGTCGAGAAGCTACGAAAGTCAACGACAAAGGCAGATTTATGCCGAGACAAACAACGGCTAACAACCACAAGGAAACGTGATAGACTCAATCTCATGGGCATTTGAATGCATACGAAATATACGCAAATGAGAGCCAAGATCGAACGAGTTCAACTGAGACAAGATTCTCCATCTGCAACAACATGAAAGATAACGAGATCCGTACAGATCTCAGATCATGTCGAGCCTGATCCAAGCAAAAATATAAACAGAAAAGACTAAACCCGAAACTACCACCAAACAAATGTGGCACTGGAACTAAAACAACAAACAGAACAACAACACTATAAGCAACATGAGAGAAAGTACTAAATATACCAAAGGAATAGAAAATAAAGCATAAAACATTAGAATCTAACGGGGGAAGTCGACGGCGACAGCCCTGGGCTCGCCGGATAAAGTAGATTATATCATTATGCAACTCATTTGGATTTTTTTGTGGCAACTCATTGGAGTTGTTGAAGTAATTTCATACCAGTCTTGAGTTCAAATTTTTTTAATGTTCAAAATTACAAATGTAATTTTTTTAGAACAGTCACCATTAAATAATATTCGACATTGATTCTAGATAAAAATATAGATTATGCTGATTTTTTTTGACAACCAGATTATGCTGATTCTGGTTTACTAGAATATAGTAACGCCGGGTAATTGATGCAGGTAGGCTACGAAAAAGGCATCAGTAATACCCTGTCATAGATGAAGGGATGAAGGGATGTGAATCTTATTAAGATAAAATGAGCTGACATGCCCTAGTTGTACGTCACCCAAAACCGTTATTTTTAAAATATATGGTTCGACCATACCTTGGACCATAACTCGATATTGACATCGGGCCATTCAGAGGATGGTTAGACAAATGTCTAATCTCGTTGACTGTTGGTCTTATGATTCATTAAATTGATAAAATTATTTTTTAAATTTCATTAGATCAAAAGTTCTTAAATTAAGATTTTAAATAATAGAGTAATTAAAATTTTCTAAACAGACAAGTGGTCTTAACGATTGGACCAAAAAAAATGAAAATCTAGATCATTTTTCGGTCCGTTATTAAGAATATTGCACAAAACAAAAGCGGGAACAGGTAACCGAGAAACAGGCTTTTGTTTGAATGAATAACACTATTCCGAAAACTTTTGAGTAGCTGAGTGAATATATAGCTATAGCGGCTTTAGGATGATACGGTTACTGTGTGTAATCATAAATTATGCAGTATAGCTCAAAACAATGAGAACCACACAAGGTAACTTAAAAGAATTGAGAATCTTTTGACTCTTTGATAGTGATTTACGGTTATGTATTCGAATAAAACCTTTAAAAATGACAAAATATAAGAAGTTGAATAAGTTATTACACATAGATGTAAGTGTTTGTAGATCCTCGGTAACCAATAATATTTTTGTGGATTTGTTGATGGTTTAAAAAAAATGTCTCAAAGGTCAATCCAAAATTTCTCTCATCCTCTGGATTAATATGTTCGAATTGTTCAGACCGCTAGTCAACCTAAGATTTTTCAAAATACACAAAATAAATATATTTATTATATTTAATATTAAAATATAAAATAGTTATAAATATTATCTAATTTTTATTAAAAACATTGTAATATACCAGCATCAAAATTATAACTTAATCTAATAACAATTTAAATATATAATTTTCTTTTCAAAAAATATTCATTGGTTAAGTTCTGCTAATCTGACCAATTGAACCGATTTCTGAGTTGATTGGCCTGAATTGTGGTCCGACCAATCCTACAATTATTCGGACTACGTTTTTTAAGACCATGGATGTGTCAGTCTTGTCCTCAGAAAGGAAAAAAAAAGGGATCGACTCTGAAGTCCAGAACCGCGCGTTTGCTTCATTTTTTTTCTGCTCTCTCTCGTCCAATAAATTAGTGTCCAGTCCATTCCGGGGTTTAAGCCAAAAGCCCTACCTACCCACTCACAATTCTCTTCCTCCGCCCCCTCCCTCCTTTGCATTGGAGATGATGGCTGGTGCTCGGGAACTAACCTCAGCAACTGAGTTCCTGCAGGTAAGCTCTCTCTCTCTCTCTCTCTCTCTCTCTCTCTCTCTGTGTGTTCTTATACTTGGGTTTTGGTCCCTCCATCGAAATTCCGCTTCAAGTTTTGATCTTTTTGATTGTATTGTGCCCTTTGCTTTCTTGGTTTGGTCCCTCCATCGAAATTGCGGTTCAAGTTTTGATCTTTTTGATTGTATTGTGCTCTCTTGCTTTCTGGGTTCTTTTTAGTTTATAACTTTGTTCACCTAGGGACATGGTTTTCTATTTGGGTTCTTACTTTTAAGTCCCCTGCAATGCAGGGCACCAGGCAAGCTCACTTCTTGCAGAAGAAATCTCCGGTTAACCGGCGACACCAGTTGTTATTCGGTACTCTTAAGGGGGGCGGTCGTAGGGGGCAAGTTCCGAATTTGAGATGTAATACTGAATTAAGGCCTAAAGCCGTGGTCTCGGGTGATTTGCGCAGCTCTGTTAGTGAGCTTCCTGGACATGGTGTTGTGCATTTTTATCGTATCCCGTTGATCCAAGAGAGCGCGACTGCGGAGTTGCTTAAGTCCGTCCAGACGAAGATTTCCAATGATATTGTTGGGCTGCAGACCGAGCAGTGTTTTAATGTCGGTCTGTGTTCTGGGGTTCCGGATGAGAAGCTTGGAGTGTTGAGGTGGCTACTTCAGGAGACTTACGAGCCAGAGAATTTGGGGAATGAGAGCTTCCTTCAGAAGAAGAGGAAGGAAGGGTTGAGCACTGTGATTGTTGAGGTCGGTCCGAGGCTGTCTTTCACCACCGCGTGGTCGGCGAATGCAGTCTCAATTTGTCGGGCTTGTGGGTTGGCTGAGGTGACTCGGTTGGAAAGGTCAAGACGGTACTTGGTGTATAGTAGGGGTACCCTGCAAGATCACCAAATTCAGGAATTTGCTGCAATGGTGCATGATCGGATGACCGAGTGTGTTTATGCTCAGAAATTGATGTCTTTTGAGACTAGCGTGGTTCCCGAAGAAGTTCGATATATTCCTGTAATGGAAAGGGGGAGAAAGGCGTTGGAAGAAATTAATCAAGAAATGGGGTTGGCTTTTGATGAGCAGGATTTGCAGTACTATACCAAGCTGTTTAGGGAAGACATCAAGAGGGATCCGACAACTGTGGAATTGTTTGACATTGCACAATCCAATAGTGAGCACAGTAGGCATTGGTTCTTCACGGGGAAGATACTGATAGATGGGCAGCCCATGGATAAGACTCTTATGCAAATTGTAAAGAGCACATTGCAGGCAAATCCAAATAATTCTGTGATCGGTTTCAAGGATAATTCGAGTGCAATAAGGGGCTTTGATGTGAAGCAATTGAGACCTGTTCAGCCCGGATCAGCGGGCCCGTTGAATACATCTACCCGTGATCTTGACATCTTATTCACAGCTGAGACCCATAATTTCCCTTGTGCAGTTGCTCCTTACCCAGGAGCTGAGACTGGTGCTGGAGGTAGAATAAGGGATACTCATGCAACGGGTAGAGGCTCCTTTGTCGTTGCGTCAACTGCTGGTTACTGTGTCGGGAATCTGTTCATAGAGGGATCTTATGCTCCTTGGGAAGATAATTCCTTCACTTACCCAAACAATCTGGCGTCACCGTTGCAGATACTCATTGATGCGAGCAACGGTGCATCTGATTACGGGAACAAGTTTGGGGAGCCCCTGATTCAAGGCTATACTAGAACTTTTGGAATGAGACTCCCAAGTGGGGAGAGAAGAGAATGGTTAAAGCCAATCATGTTCAGTGCGGGAATTGGGCAGATTGATCATACTCACATAACCAAAGGAGAACCTGAGATTGGAATGCTGGTTGTTAAGATTGGAGGGCCCGCATATCGTATTGGAATGGGAGGTGGGGCTGCTTCAAGCATGGTGAGTGGTCAGAACGACGCTGAGCTTGATTTTAATGCTGTACAGCGTGGAGATGCTGAGATGGCACAGAAACTGTACCGTGTTGTCCGAGCCTGCATTGAAATGGGACAAGCTAATCCTATTATCAGCATCCATGATCAGGGAGCAGGAGGAAACTGTAATGTTGTTAAAGAGATTATTTATCCGAAGGGAGCTGAAATTGACATCAGGGCAGTCGTAGTTGGTGATCACACGATGTCTATCTTGGAAATATGGGGTGCCGAATACCAGGAACAAGATGCAATCTTGGTGAAGCCTGAAAGCCGCTATCTGTTGCAATCAATCTGTGACAGAGAAAGGGTATCAATGGCCGTTCTTGGGTCCATTAGTGGAGAAGGGCGAGTTGTCTTGGTTGATAGCACTGCAGTTGATAAATGTCGTTCAAGTGGGCTCCCTCCGCCACCTCCCGCTGTTGATCTGGAGCTTGAGAAGGTACTCGGGGACATGCCACGGAAAACTTTTGAATTCCATCGAGTGAGTCCGATTAGAGAACCTCTTGATATTGCTCCCGGGATAACGCTTATTGATGCTTTAAAGAGAGTGCTGCGACTTCCATCAGTATGTTCCAAGCGTTTCTTGACTACCAAGGTGGACCGGTGTGTCACAGGTCTGGTTGTGCAGCAACAAACTGTAGGTCCTTTGCAGATACCCCTTGCTGATGTGGCTGTCATAGCTCAGACTTACACGGACGTGACTGGAGGAGCATGTGCCATTGGTGAGCAGCCAATCAAAGGTTTAATTAATCCAAAGGCAATGGCAAGATTAGCTGTTGGGGAGGCACTTACTAATCTTGTCTGGGCAAAGGTTACTTCACTGTCTGACGTTAAAGCCAGTGGGAATTGGATGTATGCTGCCAAGCTTGACGGGGAAGGGGCAGACATGTACGATGCTGCAACTGCTCTTTCAGAAGCTATGATTGAACTTGGTATTGCGATTGACGGAGGCAAAGACAGTCTTTCCATGGCGGCACATGCATCCGATGAAGTTGTTAAGGCTCCCGGTAATCTCGTTATCAGTGTGTATGTCACTTGTCCGGACATAACAAAGACTGTAACCCCTGATCTGAAGTTAGGTGATGACGGGGTTTTGGTTCACATCGACTTGGCAAAAGGAAAAAGGAGGCTAGGTGGATCCGCGCTTGCACAGACTTTTGATCAAATTGGAGATGACTGCCCTGATCTAGATGATGTTCCTTACCTCAAAAGAGTTTTTAACGGTGTCCAAGATCTTATCGGGGATGAGCTTATATCTTCTGGTCATGATGTCAGTGACGGTGGGCTATTGGTCACTGCTCTGGAGATGGCGTTTGCCGGTAATTGTGGCATTAGTTTAGAGTTGACTTCTAAAGGGTCGAGCCTTTTCCAAACATTGTTTGCAGAAGAACTTGGTCTTGTTCTTGAAGTCAGCAGAAAGCACTTTGATACTGTGGTGCAGAGGCTCAACAATTCCGGGGTTTTGGCTGAGGTAATTGGGCAAGTGACTGCCTCACCGAATGTAGAATTGAAAGTAGACGGGTTCACATATTTGAACGAGGAAACTTCTCTTCTGAGAGACATGTGGGAGGAAACCAGCTTTCACTTGGAGAAGTTCCAAAGATTGGCTTCTTGCGTGGATGCCGAGCAAGAAGGTTTGAAGACTAGGCGTGAACCTTCATGGAATTTGACCTATACACCGTCATTTACCGATGAGAAGTATGTCAGTGCAACTGTGAAACCGAAAGTAGCTGTTATTCGAGAGGAAGGTAGCAACGGAGACAGGGAGATGTCTGCCGCATTCTATGCTGCTGGCTTTGAACCCTGGGATATTGCAATGTCTGACCTTCTCAACGGAGTTGTCTCACTTGATGATTTCCGTGGGCTTGTGTTTGTTGGAGGTTTTAGCTATGCTGATGTGCTTGATTCTGCCAAGGGATGGGCTGCTTCCATAAGATTCAATCAGCCTCTTCTCAATCAATTCCAGGAGTTTTACAAACGGCCAGACACTTTCAGTCTCGGTGTTTGCAATGGTTGTCAGCTCATGGCTCTTCTTGGGTGGGTCCCAGGTCCCCAAGTTGGGGGTGTCCATGGTGTGGGAGGTGATCCGTCACAGCCGAGATTTGTCCACAACAAATCCGGTCGCTTCGAGTGCCGATTTACCAGCGTGACTATACAGGACTCGCCTGCTATTATGTTCCAAGGTATGGAAGGTAGCACACTGGGGGTGTGGGCTGCCCATGGTGAAGGAAGAGCATACTTCCCCGACGATGGTGTTCTTGATCGTGTTATCCACTCAGAATTGGCCCCAATAAGATACTGTGACGATGATGGGAATCCAACAGAAGCCTATCCTTTCAATATGAATGGTTCTCCATTGGGTGTTGCTGCCATTTGCTCTCCCGACGGTCGGCATCTTGCCATGATGCCTCATCCTGAGCGCTGTTTCTTGATGTGGCAGTTCCCGTGGTACCCTAAGCACTGGGATGTAGAGAATAACGGTCCTAGTCCCTGGTTGAAGATGTTCCAGAATGCAAGAGATTGGTGCTCCCAGGCAAGTTTTCCGCTTAAAACTCATCCGCGTCTGTCTTGGTTCTTAGCTTACCATTTTGCTGACAGGCTACTTTTACCTTGACTTGCAGTTTGACTGATATTTTTGGCTCATCAGCATATGTCAAGACAGATTTTGGATCAAGAGATTATTTTCTCCATTGCAAGTCTAATCTGCCCAAGGTTCCAAATCTTTTTTTCCTATCTGTATACATCGGTCGGAACGGGCCTGAGCCTTAAAGTTTTTAGTCTTTGATCTGATTCTATGAACGTTTTTGGGGGCACTACAGTTGTATTGATACTGCACCAGTTAATACTGCACAAGTTTTCATTCTAATCTTTTTGTTTCTTGCCAACTTTCTGATCTTTGATCCTTTTAAATGATTGTAAGATTCTTAAACTAGCCGGTCATGCGTCTGATTTGCTACCTGTTTTTCGGGAGGTCGCGTATGGGATAAAGCTATTTGCTTCAGAGTTTAAACGTTTCTTATAGGCCTCTTGGAGTTGTTACCTGAAATTCTCTTGTGACCTCTTACTCTGTGAGCTCAGAGAATTACTTACTTGGAGCTGGTTTAGATTAGATTTAATGCGAACGAGTTGTTCATATTTGTTATATGGTTCCCTTTCCCTGAAAATGCGAGTGATTTATGTGAGAGGATTTTGTCTGTTGAGTCTTAGAGAGACTACTGCAGGTCTGCTCGAACCTTTAGATCCTGCTGTTTGGAAAATTTGTTAGAACTGCTCTACTAGATAGCACGAAAGGTCTTATATATATTTGATATGTTACTCCGGATATTCAACTAGAATAACCGGCCTACGCTACATCGGTTTCTACAGTTATATAAGCACACTTAGACTTTTATTTGTTGGTACAAAGAAAAGAAGCCTAACCTCGTCTGTTACCGGTATTGTACACTAGAATTACAAACAAAACTTGTCGACAGGAAGCCGGAAGGAAATCTGCTGTTTTGCAGGAACTCTGGCTTGCTATGCTAACTGAAGACAGCGACTTTGTTGACCATCTCAGTTCATGTTTTGTTCGATGTTCATGAAAGAACAGTAAGCAAAGATATCTTGTTGTATTCCATCTAGGAGTTGCTCAATGGGACTCGGGAGAGAATCCGAAAAAGTGTTTGGATCCTCCCATTGGTACGGATAAGGAACTTGTACACTGACCTCACTTTCGAAGTCTTGGCTTCCGATTGCGCAGCATGCTTGGTTCACTGTTGCTGCTGATTGATATGAATGATAATTTATGTTCAGCGTATCTTGATGCAGGGTCAGTTCTGCGTGCCAATCTGGAAATATGCCTCTGTCTGAACTTGCACAACCAGAAGCACCAACGGCGAGATTCGCCATTTGGTTTCCGAGGGCCTGTATCTCTTCTTGCAAGCTCGCAACCTGAGGTAAGCATGTGTTTGAATTATAGTATTGACAGAATTATTTTTGATCGTTAAGAGGAAAGAAACATTTGAAACCTGTTGTTGTAACGCAAAGACGTGCGATACGCAACCATATATCGGGTCCCACATCCGAGCCAATGCTTCGTAAGACACGGTGGTAGCAGCATCGCTTCTGCAATGCACCGGCAAGTGTTGTAACAGCTTTGAGAAGTTGCTTGCACCGAATACCTTGTGTACTGCTGCAAAGTGGCTCGCGGCCTGGTCGTAGCAAAAGTAAGGAGCAAAAACACATTCACTCGTGCACTTTCTCCTTAGGAACTTGCATGCTCCGCAGGAAGACCCCAACCCTGTCATTGTCCTAATGCTTTTTCACGATTCTATGACAAGGGTAATCTTCACTTGTACTAAGAGGCACTAGATTAGCTCTTTATATAACCACGGCCTTTACCGGCAAGCAATTGATCCAATTGGTGAAGTTGTTCTAACTTAACCAAGATATTTTGAATTCGAATCCTTGGAAATGCAACAGTGTTAAATACTTGTTGAGAGAATTTCTCCACCTTTCAAAAATTCTGCTCAGCTCAAAGTTGATTTAGTCGGACTAGTGAGTGTCCAGATATCGATATTATAAACCAAAAAAAATATAATCACGACGTTTTAGTTGGAGGGAAAAGACATTCTTGCTTTTTCTTGAAAGCAAGCCTCTTTTGAGTCTTCATCATGGCTACAATTGTCATTCTCAACTAGGTATGCTTTCCAAAATCATGCACCAAAAAGGGTATTTTATTCTTCAACATCCCTTGCATTCAAGATTAATATGGAAGACCTAATCATCATTATCATTAGTTGGGCTACACAAATGTAATAGTGGCTTTATTTTAGTAATTTTTTGTTGTTGAAATCACCTGGTATGTGTGCATCTACTGAGTCGACTAATCCAGATTTGAGTCAGATAGAGTGTCAAAGCTCTTTAACAATTTAGAGTCGGGCTTTCTTTCCATTTTCAACCATTCCCAATCAGAAACAGGATTAGTGCCATAATGAATGTCCAACTGCTGTCATTTGCCAATCTTATGGTTTGCAGACCAAAGTGATCCTCAAGTTTTTTTTTAGGGATGATCCTCAAGTGTTAGGCTGGTGCAAAATGCCAATAGCAGCATTAAGAATCCATGGCATATTGTTGGAAAATACTGTATTACTATATCAATTTGTGTCAATATTCTTTTTGAAAGTAATTTATGTCAATATCTACTCATGAGAGTTGGTACAAAGTGACAAGACACTTTGCTTTATTTAAGAAAGCCTCGGGTACGAATGCAAAAAATACTATTGAGAAAATCGCTCTCTCAATAAGACTCGACAGTGATCGACTCTAAAAATATAAGTCTCACCAAAGAAAAAGGGAAAATTACTCTCAAGTCTTTCGAATTTGCTTAAATATACTCAAAAGTCTCCCCTGTTAGAAAAACATACTCCGACGTCCCTCGTGTTTAATTTTAATATACTTTCGGGTCCCTGGCGCACGTTAGCAACTCTCTTTTTTTCATTTTTGTCATCTTCTTCCCAACCCAATCGTCATACACCAAATTAAGATCCGACACCAAATCAAAACCCAATCGTCATACACCAAATTAAGATCTGATCCCAGCACGAACTTGCCACGCCCATCCTATTCCTCGTCATACCCCGGGTCAAGAATCTCGTCACTGTCCTGGCGCAGGTTTCGCGGTACCCTTGACGAGTCGAGATCGAGTGTTACAACCAGAAGCAAAGGCACAACTTGACAGCCCAAATTGGTGAGGGGAGGAGGAGCGAGAGGAAGGGGTCGATTGAGAGAAGGGGACCTCGACGATGAGAGGAGAGAGGAAGACGGTGGCCAGCGACTCCGAAGACCCAAATTGGGGTTTTCCCCTTTTTGAATGTCGGTGTCGGAGTTCTTAGCGGGCGGCCGGGAGGAGAGGGGAGGGGTCTGAGAAGGCGGCGGAGGCGGCCTAGGACTTGGCCTTCTTCATCAGCGGGAAGGCAGAGGAGGAGGACGAGGCGGCGGCAGGTTTGGTGGTCGGCATCGGAGTCGAAGAAGAGCGTTTAATGGTGGGAGGGAGAGAGTGAGACATTAACCAAACAGAAACCACCAAACAAACCTCGGAGTCGGAGAAGAGCCTGTGGCTGTGCAGGCTTCTCCTGGACGGCGGGAGCGGTCCCCGACATCGGAGCCCGTCGGCAAGAGGCCGAAGCCGCCGGCGAACAAGAGTTTGTCTCTTTTTAGTTTTGGTTGTCTGATATGTGGTTGCTTCCTTTTTAACAGAAAAATAATGGATCAAACAAGAGATAAACAAGAGATGATGTAGAAGAAGAGATGATGTCAGCGATTTTTTTGTTTGATGTGGTTGTTTTATTTTGGTTGAGGTAGAAGAAGAGTTGATGTCAGCGATTTATTTTTTTTGTTATAAAGGTATTTTTGTCATTTCAATGACAAAAAAAGAAAAAAAATTCAGCCAGAGACTCGAAAGTATAATGAAATAAAAAATAGGAACGTCGGCGTGTATTTTATAAACAGGAAGAACTTTTGAATATATTTAAGCAAACCTGAAAAACTTAAAGAGTAATTTTCCCAAGGAAAAAAATTATCAGCCTGTAGCCGGTGCATTGCGGCCTTTAAACATGAGCTTTTATAATAGTATAGAAATTTTTTTTTGTCCTTTTTGTGCTAGATCCCCTAGCTTAGGCATTGGACATAGACTCCATGACTCATGGCGGCTTTTTGTCTGGTTCTAGTTACTTCCCATAATTGTGCACTTTCTGTTCACACCTTTGTGTTTATCCCTTAAATAAACTCAAATTTTTAATTCTTACACTTAATCAGGTTTGGCTGTTGGCCACTTGCTTAATGGGGCTGATGTCTGAAGGACTTGAAATATGATATAACCTGCTCCCCAAATTTTTATAATTTTTTTTAAACTACGTGTTATCTATACATATGCTAGATCGACTATTCAGATTTAAATTAAATTCAACTACAAAATACAACAAAATTTACGAAACAAAAAAAATTTAACTCGAAATTTTTTGTTAAATTAAAACTCCCATAACTGGCATGTATCATCCACAGATCAAAGTGGCCGAACCCTTTTTTACCTCTGTTTTTGTATGCTTCAATGCTCTAGAAATAAAGCCATGTTATGAGGAGAATACCTGGGAGACAAACGCCAATTTCCATGAAATTATTTCCTGCCTTTAGTCTTTTCATTAAATTGTGTAGTTTTGATGTGTACTAATTTCTTTTGAAGGGAAGGTGTGTCCAAAATTTGGTGGAAACTAGGGGTGATCATTGGTTTGAGATATTATCTAAATTAACCAATTTCAGTTGTATTATTTGAGCCAGGTTATTTGAGAGAAAATAATTGTAAGCTTTCCTTTTCGATAAATAGATAAATTTTAAGACAAAATAGCCATAAGTTTTCGGCGTTTAAAGAAATTAATGAATTAAGACACTCTGTTGCTATTTAGTTCCTCAAATTTCATAAACCGACTAATCCGTCTCTAAAAATTAATTCCAACAACTTTTTGGATGAGCTAACATTTTAAGTGCAAAAATATTCGTAGTTCACCTAAAGATTACAACAAATTTTAAGGACAAATTTTTTTTATCATATCTCACGCTTTCCAAACATCCACTATTGAAATTTATAATTCAACATAAAAATAGCTCGTTCAATTCTCGTACTTTGAAGGATGTCATATACCTTCGCTAGACTCAAAATGACTGGGAGAGGATTCATCTACCTGCTGTTGGGAGACATTGACTAAGATGTCGTGCGAAAATCCCTATGGTTGAATGTGGAGTTCTTGACAACAAAAAAGCAAAATCGAGATCTAGAATAGAAACCAGTGATGCTAAATATAGCAAGCTTTATTTAGACATCACGCATGGCTATGCCACCATCAATCAATACGATTTTACAAACAAGGTCTAAATGGTATGTGTAATGTCCCTGATTAAGCAATTGAGATTAGGAACCTTAATTTGGTAGGAATTGGGGGAGAGAGAGAAAGAAAGAAGAACAGTGAGAAAGAAGGGAAGAAATGATACGTTTCAATAGAATGTGTCAAAATATCAGAATGGTTTCAGTTATTGCTCCTAATTGCTATTTATATCTTGATCAATTACAACATGATCACTCTAACTCTTTACCTATTACATTCTAGTACCACGTGTGTTACAGTATGCGGGCAAGCCTGTTTGCACATTAATGCATATTTGTGGGTTTGTAGTATTTCGTCCTATGAAAGAAAGACACGTTTTCAAGTACTGATCATGGGCGAAACTCTACAGTAGCCACATGAAGTTTTTCCTATTTTTTGCATTTCTAAGATTTCAACTCAAAATCTCTTGTTTAAAGTAGTAGGTAAGATTTCATTTTCCTACTTTATATACGGATGATGCGACAAGTTATGAATGATGAGATCAATTGGTGGAAGGAAGCTTTTTAAGCATTTGAGTAGCAATGACATTGTCTTTTCTTTTATAAAGTTGAACAATGGAAGTGTCTTTCTCTATCATGGAACAATCATCATTTTATCCGTATATAATTCGCTGCTCTATGAAGGGCTCCCTGATTATCTAGCCTCCTACCTTTGTGCCTAGTTTTGCATGGCAATGACCTATTACACTAAGTTCTAAGCAACAATATAATATAAAAAGATTTAACAGTTCTAACATGAATTAATTGGGTCAGCATTTTCTCTGTGTTTTGGTGTGGTAGGGTTTTGACAAAGTTGTCGGTCGCAACTCCGTTCGGCACCATGGCAGAGGGAATATCACACTAAGTATGATGTATATACATGGCGACTCTTAATATACTTACCTTTCAAAAAAATTGGGTCAGCAAAATTCTGGTAATTTAAAAAAAAGCAACAATATAAAATTGGGAAAAAAGGCTAGTTGTATGTAAAATGCATGTAACTAGCTAGTTTCTAGTTAGTTCATCAGCAATTTGAGCTGTAATCGCATTAAGCAGTTTTACCTTCAATAAGGAACGAATGACTAATTCAATTGGAGTTTTTGCGCCAAATTGCTTTGATAGCACAACAAGACGTTGATGAATGACGAATTAATGGAGTTTTTATGAGTTGTCTTTTATTTGAAATGGTAGACTAAACAACGCCAAGTTGGTAGAAATTGTCACTAAATTTAGATGTCTTTAAGTAATATTTCTGGGTAGAACTTTGTAAATGAAGATTATTGCGAGAGTTAATTTTTATAAGATCTACCGTATTCGATTTAGTTTGGTCGGTTTTAGTAATCAATTTCAAGATAATATATGGAATAGGACATATTGGTTTTAGTAATCAATTTCAAGATAATACTGTGGAAGTCTCGGGGCAGGTGGAGAAGGATGAGAAGGCATTATGTTCTGGATGAGACATATTGGTTTAAAATCGACCCAAGCATCTACACGTCAAATGATTTCAACAAAAATAAAATGGATAGAAAGAACAATTATGCGACAACAGTTTACCTTAATTGGTGGCTACCGACAAGTCCCACAAAAGGAAAATGCAATATTTTTTTTTATTTCTGATATTTAAAGTAAAAAATTATCGACCCAATTTTAGACGGTATCTCTTAATAGTATTTTTAAAGTTCATCTATTTTTAAAGTTCACCCGAGACTTGAATCCAAAATTTGTTTAAGTTAATTCAAATTTTTTACTACTTGGATTTACTTAGGGATGACAATTGTACCCGGATCCTAAGGGTCTACCTAGTCCTAGGCCCGACGGATCTAAGACCCGTTGACTTTGACCGGGTCTAGACTCGAATCCTACCCAGATTCTTATTTTTCAAAAAGATAAGGACATGGATATGAGCCCATAGGATCCTACCCGAATTTTTTAAGAATATATATATACACACACAAAACTTAAAAGACTATCGGCGATAAAAAAATCCATGTTCGGCTGCTCTGTAACTGAGTTATTGTCCCTGACGACAAGGTCGGTCAAGTAGGAACGCCTCACTTTGAGACTTGGAAGCTTGGCAACGATTCCTTGCTTATACCATCCAATTTGCTTTTTTACGTTTGTCTTCTGGTAATTATTATTTTATTTTTCCGTTCATCTAATTGACGAGCACGATGAGATTGAAATCAAACAAGTAACTTGAAACTTTGAAAGCCTAGCAATAATAGGAGAGAAACCTTCTATTACTTTTTAATTTTTTTTCCCCTCTTTTTAGTATTAGTGCAAGTTTGGTAGGGGAACAGAGAAATAAAGAAGGGTGAAGAGGAAAGTTTTGGAATCGATGGTTAGGAAAGGAGTGAAGAAATTTCTATTTTTGTAGTCTTTCTTATTTTTCTAATGCTAATTCTCGCTTATGTAATTTATTAGTATAGTGTTCATCTACTCCGTTTGGTATGTAATGATTTTTTTATGGGGTTTTTTTTTTCAGGTGCCAATGGTTTTATTGGGAAACGCTGTTTCTGTCTCGAGTCCTGAGATTAGAACCCTTCAACATCTGGTACTATAAGCTTTTTTGTCTCTGTCTCCTCTTTTTGCTTTAATTGATCTTATTTTTGTGTTCAGGTTTTCCACATTTAGTACTATAAGACTAAAATTAGTTTCAAGAAAGACTATGTCATTTTGACCTGGCCCATTTAAATTTCCAAACTTTTTGGCATCCTGGGCCTAGTATAGCACAAGCACCCTTAGTATGGTGGCCAATTAAAGATCTTGGCCTTTTCTTAATTTAAGTTCAAACCCACCAGTTATTACTTGTAATTCCATGGAAAGAAACTATGTAGTCATGTGCATTGTTTTAAAAATGCGGACTAACTATCGGTTCGACTAGTCAGAATATGACACAACATCAGAAAAGGTCGGGGTAATCTCAAAATTTGGAGGACAGTTGGACTAATTGTTCTAGATCTATTTGACAATTTTTGAAAAAAATGAGTTTTTGTAACTATTTATATTGAAGATGATTAAATTGAGATTTTGTTACATATAAATGATAAAATTTGTAAAAATTAGAGGTTATTTAGAATTATTTGATATTTTAATATTCAATATAATTAATTAAAATTTTATATTTTTTGTTAGAATGACCTGCTCAATCTCTGAATCATTTTTAAATACATTGCTTATGTGGAGAGGGGGCAAATTATATGATCAAGTTTTGCTGCTGGAATAGATAAGTAACTAAAAGTTAGCCACTCACATGAAGATCAAAAACTTCCAATCCCTTCAATTCTTGATGAAAGAGAAAGGAAACCAATTGCCTTATCCTTACGTTGGCAACCATAAAAAATCTAAAATTCTTTCTTTTTTTCTGAGGAAAAACTATCTTTTCCTGAACGAAAAGAAACAAGGAACTTTGAAGCTTCTAACATCAGTAGGACCCAAAATGGCTATTTTCACAAAAGAATCAACCTCTAATAATGCTAGTTAATATTACATGTTATTTGAACATTTATTAGCTCGATTAATCCAAGTACAAACTGGGTAAGACATTGAAAGGGTGGCAAATATCTCCGAGCAAATATTAAATACTATCACCTTCCAAAAAATTCGAACTCAAGACCTCTTAATTAAATTAGAACACCACTTTTACCTATTAACCTTCTAATAATATTGTATAAGGAAAAAAATAAGACCAAAACGGCAAAAAATATATTATTGCTGAAAACCCATTACTTCTCTTATTATCCATCTTTCAACGTCAAAATTTCCTATTATTTTCTCTTAAGCAACACACAAAACTATCAAATTAGTCCATAGAGGATGTGGGTATGTGGTAATAATATCAAACCCCATCCTCAAGAGGACCAAACTGAGGCACACACACTTTTCTTCTCAGATCAAACCCCCAACTCATCCTTCTTCCGCCACGTGGCAGCAATGGCAATCTTGATTGTGTGGCCTTCAGGAACTTAAAAGCCAATCCCAATTGGGTGACAATTGGTGATCACTCAAAGTTGAGCCACTATAATAACTCCAATCCTCCTCACTCGACTCCACTTCTTCCCAAGTCCTCTCTCTCTCCAAGTTAGAATTAAGCACCGCTTCCATGGCTGCCATCCCCACCGTTGGAGCTGTTAAAGCCCCGGTAAGTGGAACTTTTGATATTCAGAGTCGTGTACTTATAATTAATCGTAAGACTTGAATCTAAAAACTTTTTAAGTGAATTCAAATTTGTTATCGCTTTCTGATTGTTTAAATACTTACACGTCTTGGATAATTTTGTATAAAGGTTCAAATTATATGCTTCATAAAATAGTTCGTTATTTTGATCACTATAATATTTGCTTGTTCTGTTACATTAGATTATGTCAAATGCGTGCAAACTTCGTTCCGGTATTTGATTTTGTTTGAGGGTCATATATATTGTATCAATACTCTGCTAATATAATAGGAGATTTAAAATTAAGTTTGTTCTCAATATTTGGATGGAGCAGTAGTTTCTTAACTGGCTCAAAGAAATGAGGAACCATAATTATTGACGAGCAATAACACACGATGAATTTGGATTCGGATGTGGATGCAGTTGGCCTTCAATGGATCCGGATCCGGACCCTCGGCTCCGGCCCCGGCTTTCTTTGGAGCCAGCTTGAAGAAGCTCAGCCCTAGGTTCTCATCCCTCAAGCTGACATCTGACAGCTTCAAGGTCTTCGCCGACTACGACGAGGAGAAGCAGACCAACAAGGACAGGTGGGGCCACCTCGCCACCGACCAGTCCGATGATCAGCAAGACATTACCAGGGGGAAGGGCATGGTCGACTCCCTCTTCCAGGCTCCCCAGCAAGCCGGCACCCACTATGCCGTCATGAGCTCCTACGAGTACCTCAGCACTGGTCAACGCCAGTAAGTACCGGCCCGTTATACCTCTGTTATTCAGAGTCGAACGCTGTTTGAATCTTTTTAAGGTAGATGGAATTGTGTTTGATTGAATAGGTACGCTATGGACAACACTTTGGATGGTTTGTACATTGCCCCTGCTTTCATGGACAAGCTGGTTGTCCACATTGCCAAGAACTTCATGAGCCTGCCTAACATCAAGGTATATCCCAAATTTTAATTATGTTTTATGTATCTCATATCTCTACATATTATAATAATAATCGGCTCAACCTCGTAGATGTATGTCTTTTAACCGAACCACATATGTTTTATGTAATGAAGTTCAATCCTTTATAAATTGCTTCTCATATTGGTCATAATAACAATCAACATATCTTTGGGTTATTTGGAGGTTATTAGGACTATGATTGCTGAATTACAGGTGATTTTAGATGCTGTAATTGGGTTATATCATGGGTTTCGTATTGTTGTTTCTAGGTGTTGGTTTGATATGAGGTTTTTCGATAAGAGATTGCATGGCTCATGCAACCTTATATGATCTATTTGTTTCTGATCTTTTTTGGGTAATATAATTATGTTTAATTATTAAAAAATAAACACATTTGACAATTGATTTGAGTCTATCCGATGATCAAGATTTTGATTTTTGAATAAGATTTTTTTAAGTATGATATAAAAAAAATGCATCATATAGTGGACATACATGTTAGAGAATTTCACATTAAAAGTACAACTGAATAGCTCGAGAAGAGCAGCTCGTATT
The DNA here is from genome assembly GCA_963995505.1 of Hypericum androsaemum. NCBI lineage: Eukaryota > Viridiplantae > Streptophyta > Magnoliopsida > Malpighiales > Hypericaceae > Hypericum > Hypericum androsaemum. The sequence continues at coordinate 3,612,168 of OZ023197.1, forward strand.
TATACATAAACTTCAAAATGGACATAGATGTCAGAGAATTTCATATTTTTACAAGTGTGATGCATTTGTTTATAAGTTCATCACGGGTTGATTCGGTAACAAAGTGAGATGATGTTGATGAATACAGGTTCCCCTTATCTTGGGTGTGTGGGGAGGCAAAGGTCAAGGAAAATCCTTCCAATGTGAGCTTGTCATGCGCAAGTTGGGAATCAGGTGATCCTTGATAACTCTCTACTATCCGGTATCTGAAAACCACTAGCTAATTTCGGACATAACAATTTTGTTACACCAATGTTCTTACAGCCCGATCATGATGAGTGCCGGAGAGTTGGAAAGTGGAAACGCCGGAGAGCCTGCCAAGCTGATCAGGCAGAGGTACCGCGAGGCGGCCGACATGATCAGGAAGAAGGGGAAAATGTGTGTCCTCTTCATCAACGATCTCGACGCCGGAGCCGGTCGGATGGGAGGCACCACGCAGTACACTGTCAACAACCAGATGGTGAACGCCACCCTCATGAACATCGCGGATAACCCGACCAACGTGCAGCTCCCCGGAATGTATAACAAGGAGGACAACGCTAGGGTTCCGATCATCTGCACCGGTAACGATTTCTCGACATTGTACGCGCCTCTGATCCGTGATGGACGTATGGAGAAGTTCTACTGGGCACCAACCAGGGATGACCGGATTGGTGTGAGTCTCGGTATCTTTAGGAGTGACAATGTTCCTAAGGAGGACATTGTCAAGCTCGTTGACACCTTCCCTGGCCAATCTATTGGTAATTAATTTGATCTCCTTATTCCTTAATTACGGAACAAAATAATGAAAATAATCTGGGAACATAATATTTTTTTTAATATGTAGATGTGAATTATTACTCTAGCCATCATAATATGTAGCTTAGGATCAATGACTTGGTTTGTTGTATAAAACTACATCTTATTAAAATTTATATGGTATGTTTTTTTATAAGTAAAATATGTATGGTATGTTACCGGACCAGTAAGTGTAAAACCAATCATTGTCTTGCTTAATTCTGTGTAATGTTGTTGTTGCACGTCGGACAAAGTCAAATCCTTGCAAGATAGGGTTTGGTTTCTTAATGGCAATGCTTTGAAATTCGTCGGTTTGACTTAGTCCGATCGCCATTCGGGAGAAATCCTCGATCATTTTTACCAATAATCTTAAGAGTGGTTGAATCACTTCCCTGGTCGTTTTTTAAAATATTTTCAATCTAGCGTTGCATGTAGAACTCTTAACCATTTACTAAACGAGCTTGCCACTCTTGTTCTTACATGTAAGTGATTATGAGATTGAATTTGCAGATTTCTTTGGGGCCCTAAGGGCGAGAGTGTACGACGACGAGGTGAGAAAGTGGGTGTCTGGAGTCGGGGTGGAGACCATTGGGAAGAAGCTGGTGAACTCGAGGGAAGGGCCACCAACATTGGAGCAGCCAAAGATGACCTTGGAGAAGCTGCTCGAGTACGGTAACATGCTGGTGCAGGAGCAAGACAATGTCAAGAGAGTCCAGTTGGCCGACAAGTACCTCAGCGATGCCGCCCTCGGTGACGCCAACAAGGACGCCTTGGAGACAGGATCTTTCTACGGTTAGCTCCCATAATCCCTAGAGGCAGGCCTTCATGGGAGGGAGGTTTGCATCTTCGCCTCTCTCTCATCTCGTTAATTTTATTTATTTATGCATTCGGTGCTCGAAAAAAGTTCAGTTTGTTCTCATATGATTTGACACATTTTTTAAATAAGTAATTTATAATTTTTTTGTCTAATGGTAATACAATTTTCTCAAATTCACAATTTTGGTAAAAAAAATCCCCAAGCGTAGTTAGTTTTTTAGCCATTTTACACGTGAATTGTCACATCATTAATGTCTCATCGTTCTTTGTCTTACGTGACGTTGACGAGATTGATGTGTCGAAGAGAAAAGACTACTAAGCTGCTAAAGTTTGTATTGAATGTGAAAAGTCCAAATCTCATCTGTTTCGTGTTTGTAGTTGGCAAAAAATGTACCGATTCATCCTTTTTTTATAAATTTGAATGCTAAATTATATGGTGGATGAGGCTAATTGCACATAGGTGAAACTTCAAGGGTCTAGTAATAATTTGTTACTAAAATTTATCTGGGTATCTGTATTCAATTTGGTCACATCAAAATAAGATACACTTAGCACAAGTTTGCTAATTATTTTGTGTTATCCACGTGCACTCATTGTAAGAATATTAAATTGGTGAACAGGTAAGGCAGCCCAGCAAGTGAATGTGCCAGTTCCAAGTGGATGTGCTGATCCAAATGCGGATAACTTTGACCCAACAGCCAGGAGCGATGATGGGAGCTGCGTTTACCCGATCTAGGCCTGTGTTGGGGGTGAATGTGGGGGCGTTTCGGGAATAATAACTTGGTTTTTAGATTGATGTGAGTTGTTTCAATTGTATTCCAACTTTCTCATGTTGAAACAATTGGTTATTGTCTTTAAGTAATTGTGTTTTCAATGTAAAATATTTGAATGTCAAGCATAGCAAACTCAAAATTGAGATGGTAATGTTTGTTTTAAATTTTTTTATCATATATACAATGTAATCTCAACATATTTTTTTCCAAAAAAGTTTAATGGGCCGAAATTTATATGAGTTTTGACATAGTGATGACCGCGCAAGTAACAAGTGGCCATGAGAATAATTTGTATACCAAATCAAAATTTTAAGACAATAAATTTGTGAATTTTTAACCCTTAAAAATAAATTCATCACTTATAACAAAGCAATGGGACGCGATGATCTCTACAAACTTATTTTTTCGAAAAAATAGATATTGAAGTAGGCCCAATTATATGGAAGCTCCCAAGACGAATGTCCAATCAGTCAACTAGCGGTAATCAATTGGCCCTGAAACTCGAGGTGGAGACCATCAGGAAAAAGCTGGTGAACTCGAGGGAAGGGCCACCGACATTGGAGAAGCTGCTTGAGTACGGTAACATGCTGGTGCAGGAGGGTTCAGATTTAGTGGGAACAAGAGTTGTCTTCACTGAAATAGATCAAGTCATTATGTTTATAGACACGATTTTTAATGACTGTCAGATCTCTAGACACAATTTTTAATGAAATCTGATGGTCTAAACGAAATCTCCTCTGTGGGAACGACTTTTATGTTGTCCCCACTCAATTCAAAACTGGTGCAGGAGGAAGACACCGTCAAGAGAGTCGAGCTGGCCGACAAGTATCTCAACGACGCCCCCCTCGGTGACACCAATAAGGTCGCCGAGAGAGGAACTTCCTTTTAGCTCCCATAATCCCCGGAGGCAGGCCTTCATGGGAGGGAGGTTTGCATCTTCGCCTCTCCGCAATTCATTATTTTTACTAATTCATTCTGTGCATGTAATCAGAAAAAGTTCACTTTAATATCGTATGATTTTTTTTTCTATTTCGATGACAGAAATTTTCAAATTCACACTTCTCGTGACAAGTTTCCGGGGACAGTTAATTTTTGCGAACTGATTCTTGCGTAAATTGTCTCGTCATCAAGGCGTCATTGCTCTTTGTCCTACAGTATAGATGACTTATATTTATGTCTCTCGTGAGAATGATGTGACGTAGGGTAAAATACTACAAAGCTGCTAAAGTTTTGTATTGATGTGCAGAAGTCCAAATCTTATATATATTTTTTCGTCTTTGTAGTTGGCATAAATGTACCGATTTTCCCTTAAATATGTTACTATTTTTAAAAAATTTGAATGCTTAATTATATGGCGGGTAAGACTGGTTGCACATAGGTAACACTTCAAGCGTCTATTAATATTTTATTCCTGAATTAATTTTTAGTGAATCATCACTATCGGGCCATATTTAGGCACCGATTTTCAAAATTATATTTTTTATATCCATAAGATTTGAACATCAAACCATCTGAAGTAAACTCGAGTCTCTTATCACTTGAAACAACTGTTGGTCCAAATTTTAATTTAGTCACGTTAGTTTGTAAGAATGTTATTGATTAATGAGGTTTCTGTTGATTTGGTTAACGGGTAAAGCAGCCCAGCAAGTGAATGTGCCTGTTCCAAGTGGATGTACTTGATCCAGGTGCTGAGAACTTTGACCCAAGAGCTAGAAGCGATGATGGGAGCTGCCTTTACCCAGTCTAGGCCTGTTTGAGGGTGAAGATGGGGGATTTTTGTAATAAGGACTGGTTCTTGGATTGATGTGAGGTAGTTTCAATTTTATTCCAATTTTTTTTGAGTTTATAACCACTTGGTATCCGGCCCACTGGGTCGACTAATCCAAATTCGAGCCAAGTAGGATCTTTAAAAGGTGGCAAAGCTCTCCCAACAATTATTTAACACTGCTGTGTTCCCAAGGATTCGAATCCGAGACCTTGGTTAAGTTAGAACAACTCCTTCACCAGTTGATCTAAATGCTTGTTGTTAATTTTATTCCAACTTTGAAACAATTGATTGTTGTCTTTAATTAATTGTGTTTTCAATGTACAATATTTGGATGCCAAGCATAGTGCAATTATGCTTGTTTCTTACCACCAATCCCTTACCTACCCTGGTTTTCTTAGTTGCTATTATTATTACTAGCAAAGACGCACGTACAATGAGAGTGTCGTTCTGTTTTAAAATCTGTAAAATATATCGTTTATTAATTTTTTTTTAACTGTACATGAATAAGATGCTATTTTACATATTTATTATTACACTATTTTTTTATTTACCTAAGACGCCATAAGAACTTCTTTGTACACGACATTTCTTGTAAACGTTCTAACTTTATTAGCAACATCACCTCTCCTCTCTTGAGTAATACCTTAGTGTTCTTGCTTAAATATCTCTTGAAAGGGCAACGTACAACTGCCTATGACTGAAGATATACTTGTAATACGTTAGTGTTCTCTTTATCATGTCATTTGCCAAAGAAGGTTCATTGCTATCACCAACTCGAATAAAAAAATAGAATTAGACATATCGTCTACTGCATGCATACTCGTCTTCAGCTGAAGAACCTCTACCTTTCTCCACAAAGGTGACCTGATGAGACATGATTCGACCATTTGCCCCGTTGTTGCTTTTAGTACAACTGGCAAAACCTGGCGAAGGAGTTTCTCAAGGAGAGAAATAAGGAAAAGGGCATATTCAAAATTCCTCATAAATACAGGGGCAATTCGAAAATTTTGAATAATTGGTGAATAAAGTTTTCACCGTGGGAGGCTTGGGACGCCGGCCACCGGAGTGGCCACTGATGTCCCAAACAGAGAAGGACTGCCCCAGTCCACGTGTCTCCGCCGCGATGCACCATTATCGCCATCGCATGTCTTCGAGCTGCCGTCCCAAGAAGAGAAGGAAGAGGAGTTATGGAAGAGAGAAAAGGACCTGAATCCTGCCGCCACCATTAGAGGGGAGTTCGAGCTCTCGTGCGGCTGTCCGTGCCTACAGTGTACGTCGAGAATAGTTTTAACATTTCTACGGTGTGATACCAAACTACCTAAAAAAGAAATTTCTTTTATTATAGTAAAATAACTAACTCCAGGCTATCTTGGGTAAATCAAATCCATGGGAAAGCATGAGAAAAAGAACGCAAATAGCTTTCTCACTAAAACTGAACATAGGCCAAAAGGAACCATCTGATGACAAATAAAATATGAAGTTACTTTTTTTTGAGGAAAATATGAAGTTACTTGGTTATCGAGAATATTGTTCTACAATTTGCTCCAATAAACAGATGCAATAAATTGGTTATCATGCTTTTAATTTATGGCTTGGTATGAGCATGATTATATCAGTTTATAAAAGTTATAATTTTACAATACATCAAATTACATTTACTGTAGTCGATGAAATCCGGAGCCTGATTCAATAAATAATCATTAGATGACCGATCTTCTCTTTGTTTTTTTTGGGTAAAATTGGAGGGACAAAACGTCCTTATATATTAAAAAAAATATCAAAAATATCTTACTTAGTGCGAAATGCACTCCCTTTTGTATTGATATTTTGTTAGTTAGCAAGTGCTATTAATTTGCACGTGGGTGCATATCATGATTGATTATTTCCCTTATAACTACATATTATCCGAAATGTTTGCAAATTAGATGGCTAGTATTGTCGGACAAAGCCATGGATCTAGTGTTCTACTTTCAAATTCTTGATATATATGTAGAAACCCTAATTAGTACCGCGAATTTTAAAATTATATAGAGAGTAAAAATGCTGAACAAAGGACGAACAATTAATCTAAAATTTTCAAAGATTGTTGAGAATTTCCACTGATAAATCCAAAACTTAGAAAATTCAATAGAAAGAGTTGAGGCAAGAGAAATAATAAACATACAACGGTCAAATATAAAGCTGGCAAAAAAGAAGCGAAAATAATCATATTATTATGTTTTAATTTTCCAATTTTCTCCTCGCCGCCCACTCGCTCTCTCCCCCCATCCAATGGCAGCGCCGCGCCACGTCGCTCTTTTAACTCCGATTGATTGATCGGTCACGATGTTCGAAGCTCACGTAAGTTTCGCTCCGATTCTGTACGTCAATTAAACTCACTGATTTCTCGGTTCTCTTTGCGAGTTTATGGTCGCGTCGACGTCGTTTCCATGGATCCGTACCTTGTGAGTGGATTTGGTGATTTGGCGTGGGTGTCTGATTGTGTAGGTTTCTCAAAGGGCAGTTTTGATTTCCACGTTGTGTTGTCGGACCAAAAATGAATGTCTACATTATTATAGTACGATAATTTTTATTCAAATTCTCACCGATAGTGATTTCACAACAAAATATCACATATGTATGTATAAGGCGATGGATTATTAAATTTTTTAAGATTTATAAACTATGTAATCTCAAAATGCTCCCTCGCTAGTTTTAATTTTACCAACTATTAATGAAAGAATTGTTATATGAGTAATAACGGGCCATGAAAACAATCAAGCTAACACTAGCAGCGTCCTTCGACTCCACCGTCGAGGCGATCTAGAAGAAATCAAAGAATGGGATAGATGACCCATCATACGTGGCTATCCGTCGGCGTATGAGAGGTTGTCCCGAGTACATATACATCACAAATCAACGTTCGAGGTATGTGGGTGAACCCTAGAGATGAAAATATTTCTGCAAAAAAGAATTCACTTCTCAAATTTTGGACAATGAAGCATTCTTGGGTAATACTCTCAATAATAGCAATAGTTTCATCTCTCTAAACTACAGGCTAAACAACCTTTATATAAAAACTAGAGAACTAAATATCTTAAAAACCTAATAAACTCCTAAAGAATATAAAAATCGCAAAATAAAATTTAGCAGGACCAAAAACAATAATACCTCTTAAAGTATTCCAATAATAATAAATTAGTCATCCTACGACATATAATATACATAGCTGGATGATGTATTATGATACTGGCCGCGCAAATAGAAAAAGGGTAAATTACTCTAAGGCCCCTGATATTTGGTATATTTCACGCTCGCCTCCTTGTATTCCGGTAATCGATTAAAAACTCTCCGATGTTTGGTTTTATTATACTCTCAGGCCCTTCGCTGACGTCATCAAAAAAATTTCCTTGTAAAATGACTAAAACACCCTTACAAAATCAATTAAAAATCATCAACGAACCCGAGCGATCATCTGACCACCTGAAAAAAAATACCGACGACCATCTAAGGAGCTGGTGGAAACTACCAGCCGCTCGTTATCGAGGTTTTCGGGGCGAAGCAGAGGGGAGAGACGGACCCTGAGGAGAAGACTGTGACGAAGGTCCAACCGGGGCGGAAGTGGGAGCTCGAGTTCAATTAGTTTTAGTACTATCTCCAACTCTTCCTTTAATTGCAGTGGTTGCGGCAAGAAAATAGAAATTAGGGCACTAATTGTTGGTTTCGGCAAGAATTTAATCGGGCCCCATTAGAGAAGATGATATGATTGTTGCTTCTTCCACTAAGTTTGTTGGTTTTAGCTGCGGAGGTTCTCTGGTAGCTGGTTAAAGGAGAGGATGACGGTGAGGTTCTGGTCGACGGAGAGCTGGTAGCGGGTTAAAGGAGAGGACGATGGTGGGTCTCTGGTCGACGGCGGGGTTCTCGAGAATGGGAGAGAGAGGGGCTACCACGGAGGAGGTCGTTGAGAGGGACATAGAGGACGGTGACGGCAGAGACGACAATGAGTCCCGCGGCCACCACTGCGACTGCGACGAATCCGTCCACTGAGGACCTGTCCATGTTGAAGGAGATAGGGGTATAATAATCATTTAAATAATAAAATAATAATATCTAGACCACTGACGTCAGCGAGGGGCCTGAGAGTATAATAAAACCAAACCTCATGGAGTTTTTAATCGATTACCGAAATACAGGGGGGCGAGCATAAAATATACCAAATACTGGGAACCTTAGAGTAATTTATCCATAGAAAAATCAGAGCTGTTGTTAAAGTGTCGAATCTCTAGCTAGCGTCATTAGTAATTTTATTATTATTTTATTTTTTTAATAAGTATTATACCTTTGAATTAAATAAAAAATAAAAAATTATATTATCTCTCTCTTCCTGTAACGTCCCGTGATCCGGTTGACAATTACTTTGTACCAAACAGTTTAATCTTAAAGTTCTCTCAAGACGTGTGTCAAGGTGCGACTTGTTGATTTAGTACCAATTAAATCACTTAAGACTATTATAACATGTTATAACGGGGTATCCCACCTCCTAAAAAAACCTCCCCTCTTTCTCCCTTACTCCTTCCTCCTACTCTTCTCCTCCGCCGCCTCCCTTCTCTTTGTTGAATGCGTTTCAGCTTTAACCTGCAACTTCACTCCCAAAATTTCAAGCAAGAAATGGCTACTACACCTTGATAAATTTCATGAGAGCAAAGAACATGGCCTCAATCTTCAGGTTATAGACCCAAATATTTGGGTGTTATTCCATGGAAATGGCCTCAATTTCTGGCTCTAATCTGCCAAGAACATGAAAAAGATCAGAACAAAGTTACCATCAATAAACCCGAGACTAACATTAAAACAAGAAAAATGTGTTCTTTTCAATAAGGTGCAATTTCTTTTTCGGCACAAAGTTAAACACGTTTGGCCGAGAGTAGGATCAGAATGAGTGACCTCCTGGGAAGTTTTTGGGATGCACATGAGTGAGGAAAAAATATGCTGGAAAAGACCTGTGTTGGTCTGTGGAGACAGTCGGTCAGATCACGAGGTATCACATTTGCTATCAGAGCAAAAATGATTCTAAAATTATTCTGACTAGCGCGACGATGACGTCGCGTATTTAAGGAGCGCTGAATGTGATACCCCAATTCTGAAAAGCCTCAAATGATTTGATTGATACTATCCATATCAATAACGTGTATCTTCTTTTCCGGCACATATTCTGAGAGAACTTCAAAGTTAAACGTGCTTGACCTAGAGTAGGATCAGGATGGGTGACCTCCTGTGAAGTTTATGGGATGCGTGCGACTGAGGACAAAGCACGCTAAAAAAGACCTGTGTTGGTCTGTGAAGACAGTCGGTCAGATCACGGGGCGTTACATCTTTAGTACTCTGAATTTGGAGCTCGTAGTTTAAAATTTTGAATTCAGACCCAATTATTTGTAATTTTTTTATCAGTAATCATTCTTGGGCAGTCTGGGCAATTACTTGTTCGTTTGGCAGTCCACGTGCCCTAAATTTTTCATGAAACGACAATGTTTAGCGAGTGACACGACGATACACATTTTAAGTTGTTATTGATGTGTCAAAGTGGTTAATTACCAAATCAATTACAAAATTTTAGGAAAAAACTTTTGCCTTCTTCCTCTCACCTTCATTTTCTTGCTCTTACCTTCAACCAAAACCCAAACAACACACCAAATTCCATAACAAAAAATTGCACTCAAAATCGTTTCCCACCAAAGTCCACGCCACACGACGAAAATCAATAACCAGCGGAGCAGACATTCAAAGAAACAAATCTATGCTTAAACCCAAGAAAACCTAAGATCAAACGCTCGACACAACTACACAATAACCAGCACGAATAACATTCGACACGTAACAGATCTTCCCTTGTTTCTCAAGAGTCGATGGGTCAATTCTCATCCTTGAGAAAATGGCAAAAATTTGTTAGAGAGGGAACAAAATCCAATGCCGCCTAGAGTCCCGGGATTTTGGCCAACTTATCTAAATTTTCTCGAAAAAAAATAAGATCCAACACCACCCATCCCTCCACGCGCACACCAATTCCGGAAAATACCGGCATTCAACCTTCGAGCAGCTCTGAATCCTAACTTATACCAAGGCCCTAGATACCCAAACGAAAGCACAAGCGGACGCATCACCAAAATAATAATTTGTGCATGGACCAGGAACCTGAGTAATTTGCCTTTTATTATTGGACCACCTTTTGATTTCTTGTCCTGTATTTGGGCTAACATTTGCTAGGCCCAGGGCCATTTCGGCCCGTCCTTCCTTTGCTTCATTTTCGCGCCACTGATTTTCTTCCCGGTCCGAGTTCCCAAAGTATTTCAGAAGCTTCTGATGACAAGATCTTCTCATTCTCATCCATTTCAAAAGTAGCCGGTAATTAAATATCTATAGTAGCGTTTTGAATTCTAGAACCCTTCTAGTGCAGGAAAAATACACCAATAGGCTTTGGCTTTCAAAGTCTTGAGCATTATTTTGTCAAGCAGTTGTCGAAAAAGTATTTGGTATTTAGGCACCAGGTCATTTTTTTAAGGACCCCACCAGGTCATGTTAGAGAGATGTACTTTTGTCCCATCATGAGACCATTAGTTTTATGTCAATTGTTGGGCACTCGGTACTTCTTAGGACTAAAAAGTTAGTGAAATTCTTACAGATGCCACGGATTTTTTTTATAAAGTAGAAGTCATGGATTTGCTAAACAAGCATGTGATATTAATATATGTTTTAAATCTTTTATGAGTTGAATGAAAAAAATAAGTAGGAAACATTGTTTGATACCAAAATTTACATCCAACGGTTAGGTGACACAACGTGCATGTAATTGGCCGCAAGGATCCGTTGGTTTGCCGAGAAAATCGGAAACAAACTAAAAATATGTGTTGACAAATTCGTTGAATCCAAGCAGAGTACCGGAGACGGTCACCGAGATAGATAACAACGAATCTGTTGAACTTCTAAGTTGCTAGAAGCAATATTCTTTGATTTATCGGAGGCGCACTCGACGATAAAACCAGGCTAAATCGAGCATATCCACTCAAAGTTAATAACTCTCGATTTTTCATATTATCATTCAACAACCATTTTGTTTGCAAAGATATTCTTGCTTTTCTAACTGTCTTTAGCAAGACTTTCACGATTCATCTTTTTTTCCTGAAAGGTCTGGAGGATTTATGTGTCAACTGCATTGACTTTATAAACAAGTGGCTGCACATCCTGTCGGGACAAACTTTTCGTGGACTTGGTCCAAGCTACATGCATCGGCTATACCCTAAATAAACTCCGGTAGATATTTTGCCAATTTGACAGAAAATAACCATAAGATCTGTTGCTTAGAAGTTTCTAAATAGCATCCTCGAGTTTGATTTATGATCAAATAAGCTCCTCGTATAAATATTTAAACAAATAATATAGTATACATATAAAAGGTGTATTGTTAGATTCATAATTCAATATTGGGCTTATATGTAGAATAATTATATAATGGGCTATCATGTTTGGTTAAACTCAATTGAAAGTGATTCAATAAGGTTTGGGTTTTAAAGTTTTTAATAGGGTGTGCGATTTTAATGTGTAGAAATATTACATAAATTTACGGTTTTGTTATGAGCAAAATGGTAATTACAGAAATAAGGGATTTTCTCTTATAAAACTAAGATTATGGTCCCCAGGTTAGACGAGTCATACTACTCTTACCATTGAGATTAGATCAAAGAAAATTGAAGGAATTTTCTGAGGCACTTCATAATCTGGAAGACCATTCTGTCTTCCTCGATCAGATTTTTTGCTACATATTCAAGTATGCTTCCGTATTAAATCGATGTTGATAATTTGCATGAGATCTTAGGATATCATGTATAATATACATTTAAAAACTATATATATATATTGTAAAATATATATATTCATTAATTTAGATTTGTCATTAAAATAAATAAGACAAAACAAACCACGTAATATTTGTTTAAAAATATGTCAAACTAACTAAAAAGAGTTGGTTCAAATTATAGGAAACTTCAATTCAATACAGAATGACACCATCTTGGCAGGATCCGATCCGATCCGATCCGATCTACAGGATGTCAACACGGACAGACTTGTAACGGGTTTGGAATTTGGATCTGGTAGATCCGCAAGATCTGGGTAATTTAATTTGGGCATCCCTTGGAGAGAGATAAACCAGTGTTTGGTTTTCTTAGGTCGGTAAGCAGCGTTTGATTGGGGATAGAAAGCACTGACAGCCGGAGACCCACGTGGTATTGCACGAGCCTCGAGGAAAAATTAACCGGAAAAGAAGAATTCCCTGAAAGCTACGAGACAATATAATCCTGTTTCAATTATTTTCCTTTTTTTACACTGTTTTTTGTCGGAAACCTCCAATTCCATACTATTACTAATTATTGGTTTTAAAAAACAAAATGTTTTTTCGTTTTGTTCCACGCTGTTGTTGTCAATGTTTTAAAAAGAAGAGCCGATCAGTTTCCTGTGGATATCTGTCCTAATCTAGTCAGACTGGGTATATGGGTAATTTTTCAAAAGAGGATTTATTTTTCCGACAATTTCCTGAATGGGGTTGTCAGGGATGTTTTCTTTGTCTGGGGTCGAGCCAGAAATTGCTTAGCGAGGAGCGTTTTTCCTTCGCACGAAACAGCTGCTCGGGCAGCATATTTTTTGTTTTGCCAAAAACCGCTCCACGGGGAGCGTTTTTTTGTTTGCCAAAAACTGCTCCACCGGGAGCATTTTTTGGTTGTCACCGAAAAAAAAATTAGCTACACTGAGAAAGAGAGAAAATCCAAATAAAAACACACAATGGCTCTTGTTCGAAATCGAACCGAAGATCTCCACAATTTTAAATAAGCACTCTAACCAACCAATCTACAAGAGTCTATTGACTTATAACTTTGTAATAAATAATATATTATATATATACGATTTCTATGAAATATGTAATATATTACATAAATAAGAGTTCCAAACAAAATTATCCAAAGCAAAGAAAAATTACCGAAAAAACTTTTTTTTACCAAAAGCTGCTCCGCTGGGAGCGTTTTTTGTTTTGCCAAAAATTGCTCTGCCGGGAGCATTTTTTTTTTGCCAATAATTGCTCCGTCGGGAGCGTTTTTTTTTTACCAATTTAATTATCCCATTTAAACCAGAACCCGGTCTTAACCATTATACAACTTGTTTATTAAAAATAAAGAGGAAGTAATATTTATTAAAAATAATAATATTTTGGAATTCCCTTTGATAAGGTTGCAATGAAAAAGTAACTCCAAATAAAAAATTCTATCTTGAAGTTAATATGAACAACTAATTTCGTAATATAATACACCCAGCTAAATACAAAAAAAATAAAGACTTATTTCATAAATACATATTTCATAAGTACATATTTATTTAATAAATAATATATTTCATAAATATATTTATGAAATACGTATTTATTTAAAAATAATATATTTCATAAATACATATTTATTTAATAAATAATATATTATATAAATACAAATATATATAATATACATAAATAATAATATATTACATAAATATAGATAATATATTACATAAATATAGATAATATATTACATAAATATGTATTTCATAAATACATATTTATGTAATAAAAAATATTACATAAATACGTATTTATGTAATAAATATTATTTTATATAAATATGTATTTATGTAATATATTACATATTTCATAGAAATCGTATATATGTAATATATTATTTATTACAAAATTATAAGTCAATAGGCTCTTGTAGATTGGTTGGTTAGAGTGCTTATTTAAAATTGTGGAAGTCTTCGGTTCGATTCCGAACAAGAGCCATTGTGTGTTTTTATTTGGATTTTTTCCCCCTTGCTCATTGCAGCTAATTGTTTTTTTCGGTGACAACACAAACGGGAGCATTTTTTTGGTTTGCCAAAAAACGCTCCCCGTGGAGCGGTTTTTGGCAAACCAAAAAATGCTCCACCGGGAGCAGTTTTTGGCAAAACGAAAAATGCTCCCGGTGGAGCGATTTTTGGCAAAACAAAAAACGCTCTTCGCTGAGCGGTTTCTGGCTCGACCTCAGACAAGAAAAATATCCCCTGACAACCCCATTCAAGAAATTGTCGGAGAAATTAACCCCTTTTGGAAAATTACCCTTAAGAATCTTGGTAGGGCACTAGACTTCGTCAATTGAAAAAGACTTTTGGGGCCACTTAGAGTTGATATCGATCAAAGTTGATTCTCGCTCAAAGCTCACCAAAAGTTTGTCCTACCAAAGTTGACTTTTTTTTGGAGATTCTCACTACCTCATTTTTAATGTAACACAATATTCATAAGCTAACTTTCATATTAGTATATCCTCGATCATGCCTATCTTGATGCAACAAATTCTGGTAGAACTCTAAGAGTTGCATGTAGCATTAGTAAGCGTATACATATCATATAAGCCAATTGTATTCATGTGGGAGATTGTTGGAGAATTGATTTTTTTAGCTAATGAGAAGGTTGGCCCAACAAAAATATATGTTAGGCTTGGGTCTAAGAGATTAATTAGAAAGAGAAATCTAATTAAATATAACATATTAGGAACTTTAAGGTAATTGTAACGTGAGTCACAACAATTGATTTTGGGTATCTATAAGATCAATGCGAAACTCGGTGAAAAAGTTTCGTAATAATAAATGACAGTTGCAAAAAATTAATTCTCGGTGTGAATGAAAGTTGGCTTCAAAGTGATATGATTTTTACTAGCGGTCATGAATCTAAGATTTATGACTCTTGTAAATGCTCATTTATTGACCGTGGTTAATAGGACATATTGTTGTGTTAATGACTATAATCGCTCATTCAATGACCATGGTTAGTTTGAGATTTGATAACTCCCATTATTCCATAATTTAATAAGGTCTCAAAGTCACCTATAAAATATTACCTCCTCCTCTCATTTGAAATATACCAAAACTTACATAAAGTTTTATATTTTCTTCTCCCCCTTAACATAGCGTATACATTCTTGCATAGAATTAGATTTCTACAATTACTGAGGGTTCGCACGTCAGTCAGATTGTCGCTTCCATCTGACCTCGTGATTGAGCATCGTACATTGGGAGCTTGCTTACCATCGAGGCCTAAAGCGATATAGGTGAGTAATATGAGTTTAAGGGCACGCGACTTGTTGTGGTCTCGTCCAGGATTAAATCTGAAATTTGTGATAATCAAAGAGGAAGACTCAATCCAAAGAACGCGGTTCCAAGGAGACGGTAATTTTACAATTTGCTCAAACTATTATGTGAATATTTCCTACTATTTCAATACTGCTCAATTATATTTTTTCATATCATAATAGTATATATATATATATATATATATATATGCATAATGTACTTGATTATTGTACAGAAAAATTCATATGACTAATTATTAGATGACAATAATAACAACTATCTAAATCTAATATCCAACACAAGAGAGATGATAGTTACATGTACATCATTTTGATAAAGAAAAACATCAATCTAGACCAATGTAACAACTTCGCCCAGGACGGGTAATGAATGGTAGGTAGAACGATGGAGATACATCGATTTTATTATAGGTTCTTCTTCGCCAATTTAAAATCCTATTGAAAATTGCTAATTGTCGAAGACTTTACGTAAGCATAGGAAGAGTGCTCCCAAGCTCCTGAGAAATCCGTTCGGAATTTCCACGTCTTTGTCTTCTACGGCTGGCTCGATCGACAACGTTGGACCTGAGTTAATTATTTGTAATTTTCTGTTGTTTTCTAGTTATCTCATTATAAATTAGTCTAATGTTTGATATCGAAAGAAGAACCAGTCACTGGTCTACCCTTCAGTCCAGGTTCTGTCCGTGTCGTCGGCGGAACAGAAGCAGACGCGTGTAGATAATGTAAAAAATACCTAATGCCCTGTGTGATGTTTAGCAGTTAGATTGTAATCGATCCATCTGTAGGGTTTTGAATGCATTTTTAATGCATTTGGCCCAAAGTGGCAAGGCCCAAAGTGGATGCCCAAAAGGGAAATGAATGGGGCAATACCATATTGATTAGAGCAAGGAGGATTTCCTTGTTTATAAGGAATTCCCCTCCTTGCCTCTCAACTTGATTGGCTACCCAAAAGGCTGACCCACCGCTAGCTGCCTGCGAGGACGGTGCAAAGCACCGTCGCACCGTCCGAGCACGAGCACGTGGCGCATTGGACGCAGGTCGCAATGGGTGCTTTGTGGCGCACTTGGCACTTCGCACATGCGCATCGTCTGGAGGAGCCTTAAGTATTTTGCCCGGGCCCGGAGGCAGCTGCGCAGCAACCGAAGTGACGAGGAGCTGCGAGCACCTTCAGGTTGGCCGCCGAAGAGGCACGACGGGATGGAAAGTTCGGGAGACTTCCAGAAGGCCGAAGGGCGCGAAATCCGTCGTGAAAGGGCGCCAGCGCAGCCTGGAGCGCCTGGAAGGATCCAGAAGCCTCCGAAGGGTCACGAGCGCAGCCTGGCGTGCCTGGAAGGGTCCAGAAGCCACCGAAGGGCCACGAGCGCAGCCAGTCAGCCTGTTGGCCGAGCGGACGCGTCCCTTCGGGGTGGCTGCCTCCCTGCCTCCTCCAGCCTATAAATAGGCGTGCCCTCCTTGCCATTTTCTCATCCCAGCAATAAAGCATTCTCCGAGCATTTGTTGACTTCTCCTCTTCCCCCGTTCTTCGCTTAGAAAAGAGTCTGAAAGTTCTGGGTATATAAGGGTTCGCCCGATCTACCAAAAAAAATAAGGGTTCGCCCGAAAGTTTCGAGATACGTGAGCAACGGTCTTGGAAATGCCCTAAACAGTCGTTGTATCTTGGGGACGATTGCCGAAGCCCGTACCGCACTGAAATATGCGGGGCAATCTCGTCTTACGGAGAAAGTGTCCAACACTTGCCTCGACTGAAGAAGATCCTAATCAAGTACACCAACTCCGACAAACAACAATCGTAAGACGAGATTGTGTACTTGAAGATGGCATCAACAAGCTCAGCACCAGTGCCAGCGGTCCCGGGAACTGTCCACGCCGAAAGGCCGGCCAAGTTCAATGGTACCGAATTCAAGAGGTGGCAACAGAAGATGTTGTTCTACCTGACGACGCTCAACCTGGTCCGATTCCTGAAGGAAGAGGCTCCGAAGGTAGCAGAAAATGAGGCAGATCAACAGAAGATCAACGCCCTCGATGCATGGAGTCATAGCGACTTCCTATGCCGGAACTACGTCCTGAATGGACTAGACGACACGCTCTACAATGTCTACGCGGAAGCTAAGACTGCTAAAGAGCTGTGGAGTTCACTCGAGAAGAAGTACAAAATGGAGGATGCCGGGACGAAGAAATTCATCATCGGACGATTCCTCGACTTCAAGATGGTGGATTCCAAGAAGGTCATCGACCAAGTGTAAGAGTTGCAGCTGATCCTTCACGAGATCCAAGCCGAAGGGATGCAACTCAGTGAGTCCTTCCAAGTAGCTGCGATGATCGAGAAGCTCCCCCCGCTGTGGAAGGACTTCAAGAGCTACCTCAAGCACAAGAGGAAGGACATGGGCCTAGAAGACCTGATAGTGAGACTAAGGATCGAGGAAGACAACCGAAAATCCGAAGTCAAGCAAGGCAAGGCCAACTCTTAGACCACCGTGCACCTCGCTGAGGAAAAAAGTGGCAAGAAGAGGAAGAAGTCCGAGGATAAGCAGAAGGAGCAAAAGCCCAAGAAGAAAAAGATGAAGGACGACTACTACAACTGCGGGAAACCCGGACACATGGCTAAGGACTGTCGCCAGCCGAAGAAGGACAACCAAGGAAAGGCTAACCTAGCTGAAGATTTGTCCCAGATGGATCTGTCAGCCGTAGTGTTTGAAGCCAACCTGGTGGACAATCCGAGAGAGTGGTTCGTGGACACTGGAGCTACCCGCCACGTCTGCTCGGACAAGGAGATGTTCTCGAACTATATCCCGATCACCGGCCGAAAGCTGTTCATGGGAAACTCCGCAACGTCCAAGATCGTCGGTCTGGTAAAGGTGGTCCTGAAGCTGACCTCAGGAAAGGAGCTGACCCTCAAGGATGTGCTGCATGTCCCGGACATCCGCAAGAACTTAGTTTCCGGCTCACTGTTAAGCAAAACCGGTCTTAAGCTTGTATTTGAGGCTGATAAGTTTGTACTGACCAAAGCGGGTCAATTCATAGGAAAGGGTTATCTAGAAAGGGGGCTATTTAAGATGAATGTAATAACTGTACATTGCACCTTTAACGGTGAAAATAAAGTTAATGCTTCTTCTTACTTGGCCGAGTGTTCTAATTTATGGCATGGTAGATTAGGACACGTAAATCTAAACTCGCTAAGAAAGTTAGTATGTTTAAATTTATTACCGAATCTAGAGTTCAATCCATCCGATAAATGTGAAGTGTGTGTGGAGGCTAAAATGACCAAAGCACCTTTCCATTCAGTGGAAAGAAGTACTACGCCTTTAGAGTTAATTCATACGGACACTTGCGATATGAAACACGTGCAAACTAAAGGCGGGAAGAAATTCTTTATAACGTTTATCGATGATTGCACGAGATACTGTTACGTATATCTCCAAAAGGGCAAAGACGAAGCTCTTGATGCCTTTAAGAGATATAAGAATGAGGTTGAAAATCAACTCAACGTGAAAATTAAAATGATCCGAAGTGATCGAGGAGGAGAATATGTAGCTCCGTTTGAGGAACTTTGTCAAGAACATGGCATTATTCATCAGACGACTGCTCCATATTCACCTCAATCGAATGGCGTAGCTGAACGCAAAAATCGAACTCTTAAGGAAATGATGAACGCTATGTTGATTAGCTCGGGCTTACCCCAGAACATGTGGGGGGAAGCTGTGCTCTCAGCTAACCACATTCTAAACAAATTGCCACACAAGAAAAGGGATAAAACTCCATATGAACTATGGAAAGAAAGGAAGCCTTCCTACGGTTACCTTAAAGTGTGGGGGTGCTTAGCAAAAGTCGAAGTACCTAAGCCTAAGCAGGTGCGAATAGGACCCAAGACCATTGATTGCATCTTTATCGGATATGTGCAAAATAGTAGTGCTTATCGATTCTTGGTGCATAAATCTGAAAACCCTGAGATAAATACGGGAATGGTCATAGAATCAAGGAACGCAACGTTTTTTGAAGATAGCTTTCCTAATAAGGAAAGAAAGGAAGCAAGTCCGAAGAAAAGGGCTCACGAGACTACGCAAGGGTCAAATCAGAAAGATGATGAACCTAGACGTAGTAAACGGACGAAGGTGACCAAATTTTTTGGTCCGGACTATCTAACCTATGCGTTAGAAGATGAACCCAGGACAATCCAAGAGGCATTGTCCAGTCCAGATGCTCCTCTCTGGAAGGAAGCTATCAATAGTGAGATAGAATCCATTATGCAAAACCACACGTAGGAAATCGTGGATCTCCCACCGGGCTGCAAACCTTTGGGATGCAGGTGGATCCTAAAAAAGAAATACAAAGCTGATGGATCAATCGACAAATACAAAGCTCGATTGGTAGCTAAGGGGTTCAAGCAGAAGGAGGGATATGATTTCTTTGACACGTATTCACCGGTCACAAGAATCACATCGATTAGAGTACTAATAGCTGTTGCAGCACTCTATAACCTCGAGATCCACCAAATGGATGTAAAAACAGCTTTCCTAAATGGAGAACTGGAAGAGGAGATATACATGGAGCAACCTGAAGGGTTTGTGGCTCCCGGTCAAGAGCATAAAGTATGTCGACTAGTCAAGTCACTATACGGGCTAAAACAAGCGCCGAAATAGTGGCACGAGAAATTTGACAGAACAATGTTGTCAAATGGATTTAAGATCAATGAGTGCGATAAATGTGTTTACATTAAGGGCACACCTGAAGCTTACGTAATTGTATGTCTCTATGTAGATGACTTACTAATTATAGGAAGCAATAAAGAGGTTATTGTGAAAACTAAGGACATGTTAAAGAACCACTTTGACATGAAAGATATGGGTCTGGCAGACGTCATACTAGGAATAAAATTTTCTAGGAAAGCTGAAGAAATTATCTTGACACAATCCCACTACGTGGAAAGCGTGCTCAAGAAGTTTGAAGCTTTCGACAAACCTCCGGTTAAGACTCCAGTAGATTTGAATCTACACTTAGCCAAGAATCGAGGGGACCCAGTATTGCAACTGAAGTATGCACAAATTATCGGGAGCTTGATGTATTTAACAAACTACACTCGTCCCGATATTGCGTACTCAGTTAGTAAACTTAGTAGATTCACAAGTAATCCAGGGAAGAATCACTGGCTAGCTCTGGAAAGGGTTTTACGGTATTTAAAACATACCATAAGCCATGGCATACATTATGCTAAATATTCAGCTGTATTAGAAGGATACAGTGACGCAAACTGGATATCAGACACTAAGGACTCCAAATCCACGAGTGGATACGTATTCACCATAGGAGGAGGAGCTGTGTCTTGGAAGTCCTCTAAACAAACGTGCATAGCTCGATCCACCATGGAGTCGGAGTTTATAGCACTAGACAAAGGTGGGGAAGAAGCTGAATGGCTCAGAAACTTCCTAGAGGATATTCCGTGCTGGAGTAAACCGGTGCCTCCCGTATTGATACATTGTGACAGCATGTCTGCAATCGGGAGAGCACAAAGTACATTGTACAATGGAAAGTCTCGACATATCCGTCGGAGACACAATACCGTTAGACAGTTGATCTCTAGTGGGGTGATCACCATTAACTATGTAAAGTCCAAGGACAACTTAGCTGATCCTTTTACAAAAGGAATCAATAGAGATCAAATGTACAACGCAGTAAGGGGAATGGGATTAAAATCCACACACTAAAGAACGTCCATAGCGGTAACTCAACCATGATGAGTGGAGATCCCACAAACTTGGTTCAATGAGACAACTAAGTTATGGAGGGTTCAGTGAATCACCTGGAACCTATCTCATTCTCAGAAGCTGCCCAGGTATTAACCTGTAGAGGTGTGGTAAGGATAAGCATTACGCTTTTAATGATTCCTATACCTTGATTAAGGTGGAGTATGGCAGGATACTCCTGATAGGAGATCACCTATGTAAGTGTGAAGTGAGGCCGCTTCAAATAGGAAAAATACTTATGAATCCAAGATACGGTCCATGGCCGAAACGGACACAACGTGAGAACCTAAATATACTAGGGTTATTATTGTGTAAATGTTATTGTCTTGGTTTACACCAAAAGCTGACAGTTCAAGACATCTCGTTCACCGAGCAGCGAGTAAATCCGATAACATATTACTAGAGAAGGTTCAAAGCCGCAAGCTACCTGTCTCGATGCAATAATAATACGTCAGAACTTTCGATTAGAGTCTGCATGCATTAATCATCATTCATGTGGGGGATTGTTGGGTTTTGAATGCATTTTTTTAATGCATTTGGCCCAAAGTGGAAAGGCCCAAAGTGGAGGCCCAAAAGGGAAATGAATGGGACAATACCATGGTTTTAAAAAACGCGGTCCGACCGGTGGTTCGACCGGTCGGACCGCGAATCGGACACAAGAGCGGTCCGTTTTTAGGCATTTGAACGGAGTCTGTACTAACCGCCCCAAATCCGGTTAGACCGGGTGATTTTGACCTCCGGGTCACCCGGAAAAAACCGGTCGAAACTGAACTTTGATATTTCAGGGGCAAAATTGAAAAAACTTGGCCAAAACTTACCATTTTCACCCTAATTTCTTACATCCAAAAGCACAACCGAATTTTCCCTAAATTAACAAAAATCCTTTCTTGCCACAATGACTCTCCTCCGGCATCCGCCTCCGTCCCGAAATCGACCAACCTCCTACAACCGCTTCTCTGCCTTCGATCTCCTGTCCTCGCCCGCTCGACGCCGTCACCCCTTTGCCTACCTCGACAGAGCAACCTTATTTTCATGGGCTGTTTTAGGTGGAGCGAACTTGTTTTAGATATGGCGGAGAGATGAAGGTTTCTTTTTGAGGGATTAAGGTTTCTGGGTTAGAGAAATTTCATTATATTTACTCTTCCCTTCTTTGCTTGTTCTGGGTTTTGTTTCGTTTGCCTCGTGTACTTAGAATTGTTTGAAAAGTTGGCTCCTTTGGTTTTGTAGATGTTCTTGATTTTTTAATGAACTCGTATTAGGGGGTCTTTCTCTGTCACGTGTGTATCTTTGATGGACGGAAGCAAATGGGTAGCATTGAAACGGGATGAGTTGTTTGCTTTGTCGTTGGCTATGGAGGACATTTTCTTGTTTGTGTATGGTCAGGTTAAAAGGAAAAAATGGGACCAAAAGTTTAAGAAGGAAGGAGACGAAAGGACATGGTTTCGGAAAATGTGACACTTAGGCCATCATTACTTTTTCTTGGAAGTTGACAGGGATAAGCGTGGCAAAAAAAGTAGGGTACTGCAACAAAAAAGAGGAGTTGGGTATATATATTAAATTTTTTATTAATAGTTATAAAAATACATGGTCCGACCGGTGGTCTGACCGGTCGGACCAGGTGACCCGGAGAACGGGGGAAATCCCGGGTCGGCCTCCGGGTCGTTTTTTAAAACCATGGGCAATACCACATTGATTAGAGCAAGGAGGATTTTCTTGTTTATAAGGAATTCCCCTCCTTACCTCTCAACTTGATTGGCTACCCAAAAGGCTGACCCACCGCTAGTTGCCTGCGAGGACGGTGCGAAGCACCGTCCGAGCACGCGCACGCGCACGTGCGCATGGCGCATTGGACGCAGGTCGCAATGGGCGCTTTGTGGCGCACTTGGCACTTCGCACGTAGATCCAGAAGCCTCCGAAGGGTCACGAGCGCAGCCTGGCGCGCCTGGAAGGGTCCAGAAGCCACCGAAGGGCCACGAGCGCAGCCAGTCAGCCTGTTGGCCGAGCGGACGCGTCCCTTCGGGGTGGCTGCCTCCCTGCCTTCTCCAGCCTATAAATAGGCGTGCCCTTCCCCCACTCTTCACTTAGAAAAGGGTTCGCCCGAAAGTTTCGAGATACGTGTGCAACGGTCTTGGAAACGCCCTAAACAGTCGTTGTATCTTGGGGACGATTGCCGAAGCCCGTACCGCACTGAAATATACGGGGCAATCTCGTCTTACGGAGAAAGTGTCCAACACTTGCCTCGACTGAAGAAGATCCTAATCAAGTACACCAACTCCGACAAACAATCCATCGAGATCAATAATTTAGATATTGTCAGCAGCACTCAATTCAACTTCGATTTACATATATAAGATAATCCAATTTCGATAACTTTATATGTTTTCTAAATAATATAAATACTGTAGTCAACGTATTTAAACATGCGAATATAAATATGAGTAGATAAGATACATTAAAAAAAGAAATGGGAAAGAGTCTCACGATGACGAGACAAGACGATAACTTTAATAAATAAAGAATCTTCGTTATTCGAAGATAAAAATAAATTACCATTCATTACCAAACACATATTGACCAGATTTTCATGAACAAAATCCATAAAATCTGAATCTACATATCCCGAACATACAGATCATTGTAGGATCTGATCCGATCTACAGAACGTTAACGCGGATAGACATTTAACGGGTTTGGATCCGGGAGATCCCCAACATCCGGCTAATTTAATATGAGCATTCATTAAAAGTCATAAACTAAAAGTATATTTTAGTACTCTATAATTTTACGGATATTAATATTATTATTTTCTGGTTTCAAAATATTTGACTGAATGACAAATATTTTTTTTATTATCAAAACGCCACTATTTGTTAAATATTTTGAATAAAAATATCTCCATGTATAACTAGGAAAAATTAAGTTTTAAATTTTCTCTCAAAACAAATGAAAAAATTACCTGAAAAAACTTATTTGTTTCACAATTTTTCTGAATTATTTTTAAAATTAATTTAATGATATTTAGTGAAATCTTTTGTCTAAACTAATATTAAAAAATCGAATGTCAATTTGAAAATTTTGTACCAGTTGATCTATTATTATTTTTTTGTGAGATTTAAATTGTTTCCACAATTTTAGATCTTAGACGGTCATGAAATTCGATTCTCCCACCTCATACTTAAAAATTGATACCGTATCTATTAGACTATATATGAGTTGGTACTTCATCTATTGTTTTAAAGATCATGAAAAAATGATGTTCTAATAATCGGCGAGATTATGTTATTTTGTTTTTCTGGGTCGGTAGGCAGTGTTTAGCTGGGACAGAAAGCAATGACAGCCAGACACCCACGTGGTATCGCACGAGCCTCGACGGAAAACCACATGAAAAGGAAGACTTCTTGATAGATACGAGACAATGTAATTCTGTTTCAATTCTTTTCGTTTTGGTTTTTACATTATTTTTCTCGGAAACCTCCAATTCCGTATTATTAGTTAATTACTGATATTGGTTTTTTTAAAGGAACTTTTTTTTCTTTTTGTTCGACGCTGTTTTTGTCAATGTCTTAAAAAACCAAGAGCAAATCAGTTTTTTCTGGATATTGATCCGAATCATAGTCAGATTGGGTATGTTTTAAATAATTATATTAGTATTAAAAATTCTTCATTTCCAACTATCATATTTTTAATTTACTTACTTTCTATCTAGCAGATTAAAATAAAAAATTTCAAAAATAATAAGTTTGCGAGTTGGATCTGAATTAATGAGTTAAGCGAAGTAAATTGTTGGTCCAACTAGGCCGACGACAATCACTCCAATTGTTCTTTAACTATGGGATAAAAATGAATCATTTAAGTGTCGGGTAGCAAGATGATGAATCAGACAATCGACTAAGCTTGAACTTTTTTAAACATTGATTTTTCGAACTTTAACTACATTGACTAATAAATTAATTTATACTAAATTTTAATGATCTTAAACTCAAAACTCTTTTGAACAAGATTAACCTCGCAACAATATCTATGCATCAAATGTGTTTTTCTGCCCGCATATATCCTGCAGTAACCTCTCAACTGTTTAAGTAGTGAACCCTTGACCGGAATGATCATCATCTTTCCACTAATCCGGATTATAAAAGCAATGGCTGAGTTCTCTTCGGGTTCACTCTCGTTGTCATCCCCAACTAAGGCTGGTATCCATAAAGATTTTAAAATTCTTGGTTGGGCACTAGACTACGTCAATTGAAGAAGACTTTTGGGCCAGTGAGAGTTGACTTCAACAAAAGTTGACTTTCACGATTTGTTTGACCAAAGTTAACTTTTTTATGGAGATTTTGAAAACCACATTTTTTGTGTAGCACAATGTTCATTAGCTAACCTTCGTGTAGCATATCCTTTGTTAGGCCTATCACTCCCGTATGAGAATAATTTTCAGCTCTCGACGTTGTTAGTATGGGCAAGACGACCCATTATACCATCTGGTAACATGCTCTTATTATAACAAAAGGATATATTACGTTTTTTTAATCTTTACGCTTATTATTGCTTTGTCTAAATATTATGTTTATATGTCTTGTAAACAGATAATATATAGAATCTAGGATTCCCATTAATTTTAAGGATCATCATTATTTTACCCTATGAATCTAAGATATACCACCAAACACTTAAATTTAGAAAAAATTATGCTCATGTCCTTGTAGTTTGGCGTCCCTCCCTCTGGGTTCCTGGATTTCTGAAATTGTTTCTGACGTCTCCGAAGTTTAGTTTTATTAACTCTCGGGTCCCTGACGACTCTTTTTTTCATTTTTGGTCATAGAAATGACCAAAATACTCTTAAACAAAAAATAAAAAATTACATTCTTCAACCTTTGAACAAAAATACCAACTACCAAAAATTAACCTAAAACTAACTAAAATCAAGAACACGACCAAGAATATCAAGAACAACCAAAACTAGATCCAACACCAAACTCTAACCGTAATCGGCACCTCCCTCCCGTCCCCATCTTCCTTCACCCCCGCCCTCGACGACAACGAAGACTCCTCCCTCGCCGTGGACCCACCGCATCAACTTCAGATCTATCCCTGGACCTCCACCGGCCACCACCAAAATCAGCCAAACACCAAAAAAGACTCCTCCCTCGACGAAGACTCTTCCCTCTGTTTCTTTTTTCTTTTATCTTCTCCCTCCCTCCATCGAGGAACCCAAATAGATTACGGTCAAGGAGATGAAGGCAAACCCATGGGTAAAGAGAACCAGACCGTCGTTGGTGGCGGCTGGTCCCGGGCTACTTTACGAACGAAATTCTGATCAAATATGTTCCCCTTACCGTCGAAGGCGGCTTGTCTCGGGCCGTCGTCGGAGATGGCTTGTGGGTTCTCTCTATTTTCTTGTTTCGAGATATCTAAGAAACAATGGATTTTGGGATTGTCGTCGGAAGCCCTATCAAATCTGTTCCTTACCGTCTGACTTATATTTTAATTTCTAAATTTTGGAAGCTTTTGCCGGAAGCTTGTAGATTTTTTTTCGCCGGAAGCTTGTAGGGTTGTTCGTAATCAAAATCTTTTGTTGGAAGCTTGTAAGGTTGTTCGAAATCGGAAGCAGTGGGACGAATCCGTTAGTTTTGGTTTTGGTGTTTGGCTGATTTTGGTGGTCGCCGAAAAAATACCGGACGGTGACCGGAGAAATGATCGGAAAAGGAGAGGGAGGAGTCTTCGTCGTCGTCGAGGGCGGGGGTGAAGGAAGATGGGGACGGGAGGGAGGTGCCGGTTACGGTTAGGGTTTGGTGTTGGAGCTAGTTTTGGTTGTTCTTGATGTTCTTGGTCGTGTTCTTGATTTTAGTTAGTTTGATCTTAGTTTTGGGTTAGTTTTTGGTGGTTGGTATTTTTGTTCAAAGGTTGAAGAAGGTAATTTTTTATTTTTTGTTAAAGAATATTTTTGTCATTTCTGTGACCAAAAATGAAAAAAGAGCCGTCAGGGACCCGAGAGTTGATAAAACCAAACTTTGGGGACGTCAGGAACGATTTCGGAAATGCAGGGACACCAAACTACAAGGACCTGAGCATAATTTTTTTCTTAAATTTATCTTAATAAAGAAATCTTGAATTTCAACGATTATTTAACATTGTATTCCTCACAACATTTCAAAAATCATATTTTTCTCGAGTCTAAATCAATCTATTTATTAAGTTTTCGAATACCATTTATAAACCAAAGAAAGTCACATGTAACTACTGCATAGTGGGCAGGATGACAATAAACCCTACCTCGTTTTTCAGGGGTCAGTGAGTCAATTCTCATCCCTTGCAAAAATAGAAAAATTTTATCGCGAGAGAAACAAAGTTCAATACCGTCTAAAATCCTGGAATTTAGACCAACTCATCTAAATTTTCTTAAAAAAAAGAAAAAGTACATTTAAGTACTCTGTAGTTTAGTAATTTTTAATATAAGGATATGTAATTTTTTCTGTCCGAAATCAGTCCATGTGGCCGGGCATCTATCGGGCTGCCCGGGACTTGGAGATATCTGAGAAATCAAACCACAAGGACTGATTTTGGACAGAAAAAACTACAAGACCTTATCTTAAAAAGTGCTAAACTACAAAGTACTTAAGTATACTTTTTCAAAAAAATTCACATGACTTTCTTCTATTCATCACCACCCCGAATCCTACGATCTTCCTGCACCCACGACCCACCAACCCACCATAAATACCATAATATCAAACCAGAAACAAAAATGTAACCAAAAAGACAGGATTTTTACTCTCTCACTCACCTCCAAGTAAGGGGAAAAAAAAAAACATGTCCCAAAATCTCAGGTTCCTCTTGTTCTTCCTTTTTTCCCTCTCGAACCCAGTTCTCTCCCAGCTAGAGACCCTCTTCCTCCGAGGTTTCCATCCCTCAAACCTTACCCTCAACGGCGGGGCCGAGGTGGAGCCCAACGGCTTACTCAAGCTCACAAATGTGACCCAGCGCTTGAAGGGTCACGCCTTCTACCCTTCTCCGGTCCAATTCAAGACCTCCTCCGGCGGGAAAGTCTCCTCCTTTTCGACCGCCTTCGCCTTCGCCATCTTCCCCGAGTACGCGACCCTGGGTGGCCACGGGTTCGCCTTCACGATTTCCCCTTCGGACCAGCTCAACAACTCACTCCCGAGCCAGTACCTTGGCCTGCTCAATGCGAGTGACGTAGGTAACTTCTCGAACCACGTGTTCGCTGTCGAGTTCGACACGGTCCAGGACTTTGAGTTTGGTGATATCAATGATAATCATGTTGGTGTTGATTTGGATAGTTTGGTGTCCAATAAGTCTGTTTCTGCTGCCTACTTTCTTAAGAACTCGAGTTTGAGTAGCTTGAACTTGAAGGGGGGTAAGGTGATCCAGTCCTGGATTGACTATGATTCGGGTAGGAACATGTTGGAGGTTAGGCTTTCGCCTTTTTCGGAGAGACCCGTGTCGCCGATCTTGTCGTTCGAGGTCGATCTGGCTCTGATTCTGGAGGATTCTATGTATGTTGGCTTCTCTGCATCCACTGGCTTGCTTGCAAGTTCACATTATGTGCTTGGGTGGAGTTTCGCTATGAATGGGGTCGAGGCTCAGTCGTTGTCGCTCGCTTCGCTTCCTTCTCTTCCCGCGCCTAAGAAGGATATGACTGGGTTGGTGGTCGGGGCGTCGGTTTCGAGTGTCGTTCTGTTGATTTTGGCTCTTGGTGTGGCTGTTTATATGGTCCGAAGGGCTAAGAATGCTGATGTGATCGAAGCCTGGGAGCTTCAAGTTGGCCCTCACAGGTTCTCTTATGATGAACTTAAAAGGGCTACAAGGGGTTTTAGGGATAAAGAGCTGCTTGGATTCGGTGGATTTGGCAAGGTCTATAAGGGGACTCTTTCGGGTACTAATACTCAAGTGGCGGTGAAGCGCGTCTCTCATGAATCTAAACAAGGTTTGAGGGAGTTTGTGTCTGAGATTGCTAGTATTGGCCGTCTTCGTCATAGAAATCTGGTTCATTTGCTCGGTTGGTGCCGCAGGAGAGGCGACCTGTTACTTGTCTATGATTTCATGCCTAATGGGAGTTTGGACAAGTACCTGTTCGATGACCCGAAGACTATTCTGAACTGGGAGCAAAGGTACAGGATTATCAAAGGTGTTGCTTTGGCCCTTCTTTACTTGCACGAAGAATGGGAACAGACTGTGATCCATAGAGACATAAAGGCAGGAAACGTGCTGTTAGATGCGGAGCTAAATGGAAGACTCGGAGACTTTGGTCTTGCCAAGTTGTATGAGCATGGCTCCAACCCAAGCACCACCAGGGTGGTAGGCACCTTGGGATATTTAGCACCTGAGCTGACCCGAACAGGGAAGCCTTCTCCAAGCTCGGACATCTTTGCCTTTGGCGCACTCTTGTTGGAAGTCGTATGTGGAAGGAGACCCATTGAGCCTAAAGCATTGCCCGAGGAGCTCATCCTGGTGGACTGGGTATGGGACCGGTGGAGAAGCGGGGCGATCCTAGATGCAGTAGATCCAAGATTGCACGGTGAGTTTGACGAGCTTGAGGCTGTTACTGCCATCAAACTAGGTCTGATCTGTTCGAACAGCTCCCCGGAGGCAAGGCCTACGATAAAGCAGGTAGTCAGGTTCTTAGAGGGAGAGGCCGCCTTGCCGGAGGTGGTAACAGCTCCCAACGCATTTGATGATGCAAGGAGCAATCGTAAACGAATTGGCGGCGGCTCCAGTCGCGTTGAATTCGAAGATTACGTGAATTCTTACCCAGAATCATTTTACATGGAGAAAGCTAGTACAGGGTCATCTGTTATCAACTCCTCGGATAGAGACGTCGAAGCTGGTTCAACTTCTCCTTTTTCGCTGTCTAGCAAAAATGATTGCAGGTAGCATCACGTTTTCCTTCCTGTCCGAATCACTTATTGGTTCCAATATTGTATAGCCATGATCATTTTTGTTCCAATAGTGTTAGAGCATCCATTTTCAACTCAAAACCTCGAGGTAATGAGAAGATCGAGCTGAATTCATTATGTATCATACTCCAATGTATGTTCCATAAGCAATGCGCTATTCATACTCGAGCAGCTCGTTCATTCGAAACTGGTTCGGTTTCGGGGTGCTTCATTCTCTGCAATGCTAGAAATACTTTCTGCAGCAAGACTTGGCCTGCGTTAGAAAATTCTGCTAGTAATAGGACTCTTGAGAGTGACTGACTTAAACTAGAATGGATATTTTTATAACTTAATGACCTTCCACTATCAAATCAGACATTATATTATAATCAAGTGATGGTTTCACATCAAGTAACCACTACCACCAGTGTAGGTGTAGGTTTGATGCACTTCTGACTTGCTAGAAACTATGCTTTTTTGTTTCATGCTAAAGTCTAACCTCCATTGATATTCCATTGTGTGGATTTTGACCTAAGACATTAAATGGTCAACATAAGCTGCTCTTGTTGACCTACAGGTCGCCCAATGTAGACTTGATGTTTTTAATGTGGGCCCTGCATAAGCCCACTTGGTAATTGGTATATCTGATTAGAATTTTAATTTTACAGTATAGCATATTGAGTGTCTCTAATAAATAGAAGAGTAAGTATAAGAGTTTGTTGGCTTTGACTTTAGAAATGACATAGTAGTATAGGCAGGGTTTTAGGCTCAAGGCATAGCTTCTATGTATGTCATGTACTCCTCGTATTGTAGTAATGATTGTCTTGGTCCTATGGAACGAACTACGTATATCGTGTGACCTCTTTTCTACTATATGTTATTAGTATATTAAACATTCATATTTACGCTTCTGACATCCTAGCATATGGAACGAACTACGTATATCGTGTGACCTCTTTTCTACCATATGTTATTAGTATATTAAACATTCATATTTACGCTTCTGACATCTTAGCATATCTAAAGTTCGAGCTGTTAGAAATATAATAGTGTTAAATCTTATTAGGAGAATTTTGTTATCATTCAAATTCATACTTGTCTTGAATCTGAATTACTCAGTTCATAGAAAGTTTACAATTGACGTAATCACCACCATTATCTTCCACGATAGTGAACCAAGGATGTGGTGGGTATCTAGTTGCCGAATCTTGCTCTGATCTTCTTGGTAGCAATAATAGCAGATATTTTTGTAACAATTTCTATGTATGGATGATTAGTGTCGCACACCGGAAAAAGGCAACCTGCCTAGATTAATACAAGCATCGACATAGACAAGTACAAGAGACTCATCCATGTACATATACTTTTATTTTCTTAGTTAAAGTCCACTTTGCTATATTTCATCATATAATACTTGTGCTCCTAAAATCTCTTGCCTGACATAGGTTTTATCTAAGTGACATCTGATAATTTTAGTTACTTGAACTATCCCGTGTGTTATAACGTATTGACATATTATGCTAGATAACAAATTTTATTTGTGTAGCATAACGTAGGTCCCGATTTGGATACTGTTAATCTCTTCTCGATCAAAATTTAAATCCAAGTGTTACGAGTTAGTACCTCTTTCTTTCGAAATTAGTAAAGTGGTCTGCTAGATGGACAAAATTAGTGATGTAACATGATATGTAGATAAAATATAAAAAATATGACACATGGGATAGCTAAATTAATTTGTTGCAGCACGTCACTTGGTGGTGTATTAAAGTGTGAAATTACGAACTATTTTTTTCCGCGGCTAAACCACATATTATTAAAATAACTTTAACCTGTTTCCTTTGGCAAAGCAATAGTGTGAGTTGGACAAAAAAGGCAACTTGTACTTTGGATATTTCAGGGGCTCTCAACTTTTTCTTGTGCAAAAAGTTTTTTTTCCAGCATGTTCTAAATGATACGATTACCGGTGAGTTGAATCTAATTTTATTTAAATTGGGTAATTTGAAGTACACTCACTTAATGAAGAACCGCATCAAATTTAAAAGATCGCCAAATGGAGTACTTTAACAAGTCAGTTAAAATGATAAAATATTTAAATTTTCTTAAAAAATTTTAAGAAGATCAAATTTTAGAACCAAAAGAACTACCCATCAAATATGGTTCGATAATACTTTACTCTTTCCTTTTTAAAACTATATGTCTACCGATAAAATGAGTACTTTAGCTGTCCACTGCAGTAGTCAACAATGAAAACCACATGGTGCCCATTGCAAATTGCAGGTGTTATACCTTAAATATGGTCCGGAAAAAGCACCGTCCAATGTGATGGGCGTACGTTGGGTGGTAAAGAGCCACACCGTGGACAAGGAGAATACAAACACGTAAAATAGGTACAAACTCACTAACGGGACATTATCTGTTTCCTTTTCGGTTACAGTTGTAGATCTCTACTTCATAGATCCGACTTCAATTTTTTTTTGATAACCTGCTGCATTCATATTCAAGTATTATTGTGGGGTCATATCTATAGGTAAGGGCTTGGAGCCCAAAAACACAAGGGTCCTAAATATATAGGAAGTTCAGGGTATAAACCTTGGTATTATTATGATATACTTTGGTATTGTCATATTGTAAAATTTATCTTTCAAAAAAAAATCTATAGGTAAGGTAGCTCTATCAATGATCATATATATTTTTTGGTAAATTATTCTCAGGTTCTTCGTGTATGCTAAAATCTACAATTGGGTTCCCCATATTTGGTAAATAATTTTTCCGTCTCCCGTATTTAATTTTATTATACTCTCGGGGTCCCTCGCTTACGTCATCAGTCATTTTTATCTTTGAAATTACTTACGTGCCCTTTAAAAATTAATAAAAATAAAAAATTTCTCTCCTTCTGCACCTCTCCTTCTACCATTGGATCCCTCTATTGATGCCGCCTCGTCCCCTTCGGCTTCAGCCTCGCCTCTACTACTCGCGACAAGGACTCAGACTCGAATGACGACCTCGAGCTACTCCGAAGCAGCAACAGTTCTGTGGACTCCTACGAGGCGGCCCGGCGGTTTTAGCGGACGGTGAGCTTTTAATAACATACTCGCCTTTGATCGGCATGTAGCCTTATCGATGACTTGTTTGATCAGGGTTCTTCTGCGATGATGTTGCTTGGATCAGCCTCACTTTTGTCGGCTAATGAAAGATACGCCAAAGAAGATGACCGGAAGTTGGTGTTCATCGAAAAGGATGATCGGAGAAGATAACCGGAGGTTTGGGTTGCCGGACAAGGGTATAAAAGTCAATTCACTAATAAAATAATAATAATAATAACATTACTGATGATATTAGCGAGGGATCCGAGAGTATAATAAAACTAAACACGAAGGACGGAAAAATTATTTACCAAACACGGGAGACTCAATCGTAGATTTTACCATACATGAGGACCTGAAAGTAATTTATCCTAATTTTTTTTATAGTTTTCATTGGAGTAAGTTGAGTGCTTTCTTTATTCATGAAACTTGAATGCAAACTTTTTAATAAAAAAATCAAATTTTTACTACTTAATTCAACTCTCATTCCAAATCCTGTAGTCATGTATTTTTTTGATAGTTTCCAATGGAGTACTTTAAGTGTCTACCTTCGTCATCCACTCCATTTTTCAGGAACAACAGAAATTGCTAGACTTGCGAAGTGGCAGTAAATACCGAATGCACGACCTCATATGGTACAATAAGGATCATTATCAATCAAAATTCGGAGTATTTTCACAATTTTCAACAAATGAGCAAGGTAAATCATGTCATAGACAATATCAACTAAGAAACGCCCAGTAATAACCTTTGACAGCAGGGTAAAAGATACCCATAATTACTAAATTTTAGAAAATTTTAGTTTTATCATTATTTGTTTTCTCTTGATAATCATTCATGTGTGTGTATATATATATATTGATTTTTTTGTGTGGACATTTTTAGCCAAATTAGCCGTATTGATGATGTCAACATAAGGCCATACCTGAAAAATATAATGTCAATTTTACTTTAGCAAGAGAGTGGATAGGTTTTAGGTTTTTGTTTTTTGAAAGGGGTTTTTTTTTAAGCTCTAAAAAAGTTTGAGAATATTTTGAAACTTTTCGAGATGCCACAACATCATCCACGTGAATATCGCGAGTTGCAGTGGCATACTATGTGGAAGCGAAAAAAAGACATGTCATACCAGATGGCCGAACAAGGATTACATGGGAAGTGCCTACTCCATACTATATTATCCTTCACCAACTAATAAGACATCTAAACCCAAAGGAAATTGTGACTTTTTGAATCCCACCTAAACTCTTACCTACAGAAGCCAAAGGTTATGGCCAGCAAACCTCTTGATGGACATTGTT
Organism: Hypericum androsaemum; assembly: GCA_963995505.1. Lineage (NCBI taxonomy): Eukaryota > Viridiplantae > Streptophyta > Magnoliopsida > Malpighiales > Hypericaceae > Hypericum > Hypericum androsaemum. The sequence goes on from OZ023197.1 coordinate 3,646,525, forward strand.
AGAGGAATAAAAGGAAAGGTTAGTTAGCCGATGTTCAGCTAAACAAGGAATGCAAGACATAGTTTACATTTTCCCTCCAAAAAAAGAGACATAGTTTATAGGGATAATTACTCTCGGCCTCTTGGGATTTGCCTAAATTACTATTTTAACTCTTCCTGTTTCGAAACCCAAACTTTGGCCCCCCTAGTTTGTTTTTATTGAACTCTAAGGCTCTTGCTGCCGGAATTGAAAAAAAATTTCGACGAGGAAGGACCTGAAATGACACATTTGTCCCTTAGTTAAAAAATAATTAAAATTATTTCCTCTCTTCTTCTTACTCCCTTCCTTTTTTTTCTCTCTCCATCTTCATCTTCAACCCCCCAAACAAACACAAACAAACTAGGGAAGGGATCTTCAACCAAAAATAAAACTCCTCTTCAACTTCAACTCACCTAGGAATTAACAAGGGACTTCGTATATTACCCAATTAAAAATTGCCCATCTTTTAAGCTAAATCCCAAAGATCAAAACTTCGTGTGTGTCATAAAAAACACCTTGAAGAACGTAGTCACCATGGGGACAAGTACGAAATCAGCTGGTGTTGTGGTGGTCTCAGAATACATGTGCCTTTGAATCTTTAATTTCTTATCCAAAATAGGAAGTACTCGCTTCAAATGTGAGGGTCACTTTTACTAAATTATTTCCAGAAATTAGGAAGACATGGACTAGGAAGACACCAAGAAGACATGGACCATGCATGTCCATTATTCTTGCTCTAAGAACCCCAATCCCAGTTTGGTGGTGCTTAAAGCTTGTTCTTTGTTGGTTGCCCAGTTGAGATCTCAGCGATTGGTGGAAGAAAATGGAGAACTCTTCATTTGGGGTTCTTAACTAATTAGATATTTTTGGTTGTTTAATTGGATGCTTTGAGTGTTTAATTAGTTTTTTTGGGGATGAGGGAGGTTGAAGATGAAAGGAGAGAGGAGAGGGAGGGGAAGAGAGAGAAGAGAGGAAGGGAGGAAGGAGGAGAGAGGGGAATATTTTTTATTTTTTTAACTAAGGGGCAATTGGGTCATTTCAGGTCATTTCAGGTCATTCCTCGTCAGAGAAATTTTTCGATTCCGGCAGCAGGGGTCTTAGAGTTCAATAAAAGCAAACTAGGGGGCCAAAGTTTGGATTTTGAAATAGGAGGGGTTAAAACAGTGATTTAGGCAAATCTCAGGGAACCGAGAGTAATTATCCCTAGTTTATATTACCCCTAAAATACATAGTTTATATGAGTCTCAGACCCTATTTATAGGACGGCTCTTTCGATGGTGTCTTTTAAATTCGTGAGAATTGAACGCAATAATTCCTTAATTTTTTTAAGTGAAATTTTATTGATAATATATTATTACGAACCACTTTGTGAATGTAGAATTTCCTACAAAGAGACTGCAGTCGGCAATTTCATCAGAACCCTGACTTGGTAAAAATTATTGGGAAAAAATCATGCCAAGGAAAGAATAGTACTACTATACACCATACCTTTTTAATGAATCCAAACCCAATACTACTTGACCAACCCCATCAATTAACGTGGACATTCTTTAAAATGTAGGCTATTTATTGATTTTGGGGAAAAATCAATAAGCAGCGAGAGGGGAGAGCCCTGCTGTGAAATCCACACAATATTGAACCTTCCATGTACTTAAAACAAAATTCGACTAATTTCTGTTTGCCCCAACGATAATTCGACGAGAAAGATACAATTCGTTGTTAATAAGAAATCTACTGGCCTATGCTTTGACTTATAAAAAAAATACTAGCCTATGCTTTGTTAATCGATCCATGTTTTTTTTTGAAAGGTAAATATTACATCTAGTTATAATGTTAAGGATTGAATCCTTGACCTCATTGAAATTAAGCAACGCCTATGCCATTAGGCCAAATGCCGTTGCAATTAATTAACTTAATAAAAAAAAATACTGAAATTGATTTCGTCAAACAAAAATCAAAAGCATTTTCTCAAGAGCATCTGCCGATGAGTCTTGGGCAATTTGTTTTAAACGGACCGGAAGACGACGCGGATTTTTTCCATCTTCTAATCGGATAGACCGGAGATTTTTTATTAAAAATTTTTACTATATACTTATATTCAGTAAATAATGTCAACTAAATATTAAAAAAAATCTAAGTATCAAAATAAAAATTAACAAGTATCAAAATCATAATTTAATTATTTTAATCTAAAAATTAGAAAAAAATTCCAAAAAATAATAATTTTTGTACAATTTAAGACCGGGTGAAACATCCGGATGAACTAACCGGTCTCAGTATCAATGATATTGACTAATTGGAGTGCAACCGGACACCAATACAGTGTCATAATAACTGATAACTCTTGCATCCTCTCTTTTTGAGGATAGGAGACAGGGAGTTCCTTGGCGATTTCGAAACTGGTGGAAAATGCACTTGAATTTTTATTGTGCCATGTTGGACGAGATTTGTGTCTGTTACCTTATTCTAGGTTTTCATATGGTATGCGGTGTTAACGTGATCTTTGATGCCTTTTTTCGTGTCGCTAGTTTTTTTCACAGAGTTTTACTTTACAGATGTCCGCGACTACAACCTTGCACGGTTTAGTGCGAGTGAGAGGTTTTGGTGCATACTTAAGGTGCTCAGATTCGTAGTTGTAGTTCACATCATTGATGAGATTTAGGAGACTCTTGACTACCTGCTTGTGGGATAAATTGAGTATGAGTGTCCGGTCTTAAATCTAGATAACATTGTAACTGTTTTTTTTGTCGTTTGATTAATAAAGTTCCGTGATTTATTGAGAAAAAAAATCTATTTATAGAAGATACATCATAACAGCCTATCGTATAAAAGATGTACACTAAAAAAAATCCTAACAAAAATGTCGAAAAAAATATAAAAATGGGTACCCGCATCACTAACTTATATACAAATCCCAACTCGCACCTTGTTAATAATACATCTTTATCAAAGTAAGATAGACGAAAAGCAGGCCAGTTTATTAGTTGGTGCATAAAACAAAGTTAATGAGACATAGAGATCCAATATTTCCGCCGGCAAAGAAATATTCCTCAACTAGCCACATTGTATATAAATAATAATCCAGATTATTGTCAGGATATCAAGTTTAATTAGCAAGCCAAAAATGGACCAAGAGGTACCAATTAATGGAGAGACTAATAACCAGGATGAGACATTGGGATATGGAGGGTCCTTACCAGTTCCAAGCGTCCAAGAAATGGTGAGGAAGGATTCCCAGAGCGTCCCTGAGAAGTACATAAAGGAAGAGAAAGACAGGCCACTAAGTGGCGATCACCTGTCTCCAGATGTGGCTTCATTACAAGTTCCTGTTGTGGATTTGTTCTTGCTGGTCAATAAAGATGAAGGAGAATTGCAGAAGCTCGATTCTGCTTGCAGAGAGTGGGGATTTTTTCAGGTCAATTAGCCTATATACAATTGCTTCCTTTTTTTCAGAGATCATATTGACATATGGACTTTTGGTTTTGTAACTTAAAATGTCTCTCTATATATACATTGTTCATCTGTTGGAGTTTATATATCCAATCCAAATTTAATTTAATGTGTAAGGTAGTGTATAATTTATAACATAGATGATAGATTCATGCTCAAATCTCTCTAATGAAACTGATTTGAAGTACGAGGCCAAAGTTTGTACAATTTTTATCACGTATTTGTATGGTTTGAACATTTTACCTCGCATATCGGAAAAGAGTAACTATGTTAAAATTTCAATAGTAAACCTAATTAACTTAAGATTTCGAGTTAAATATAATCAAAATTATATGATCTCATTAATGCTTACATTTTGGGGGAAAAAATAGGGTTGGGAATTTGAAGATTGTTATCATGTTGGATTTTTTTTTTGGGATAAGTGAACAAGTTGGATCATATTTTGTCATTTTCCCTACATCTTGGATGCCTCGTACTAATTATGCTTTTCTTAATTAGTTTTTTTGATATCCTGATTTACTGGGCCGACAAATCCTTGTTCGATTCGGGTGGAACTTTTGAAATGTCACAAAGTTCTCCTAACAAGTATTTAATACTGTTGCATTTCGAAAGACTCGAACTCGAGATCTGATTAAGCTAAAACATCACCATCATCTGTTGATCTAAGCGTTCGTTGGTTTTTTCTTAATTAGGTTGTGAATCATGGAATAGCGGAAGAGGTGCTGAAGAACATGAAGGTTGCAGTGGCTGCATTTTTCGAGCTTCCATTGGAAGACAAGAAGAAGTACGCAATGGCAGCGAACGATGTACAAGGATACGGTCAATCCTACGTCGTTTCCGACGAGCAGAAGCTGGACTGGGCCGACATGATGTTTCTCATGGCATCCCCATCCAGGAAGAAAAACTTCACCCGCTGGCCAGTTGCGGTGCCTGGCTTCAAGTACATGCTTCTTCCCTTTACTGCCTATTTATTTCAATTCAATAGTCTCACCTGACTCGAATCTAGATTAGTCGAAATTGCAGGTAGTATAAACAAAAAAACCTTACTTCGCTATGGTGCACCATGTAAATGGGAAAAAAATCCACTAGCTTGAGGTTTTAGGTTTTTTGGTTGATAGCTTGTATCCCAAAACTCAACCAACCGATTAATTCAGATTTGAGTGGGTAAGATTTTCGAATAGTGGAACGAACTCAAGACCTATTTTTTTAGAAAGAATTTAACGCATATTGGTTAAACTATAACAAATCTCTCGCTAGTTAATTTAAATGCTTATTAGTTTTTCAGGAACATAGAATACAAATTTATTCGATACAGTTGGCGGCTATTTTTATACTACCCATATTTCATGGCATGTGAGACAAAATTCATACAATTATTAGTATAAGAAGTTCACAAATAACTCATATACTTAAAAAGTTTTGAATCAAATACGAAGATTTTGTTATTGCAGGGAGGCATTAGAAGGCTATTCAGAAGCAATACGTAAGGTGTCCGAAGACATCTTCGGTACCCTATCCACGTTGCTGGGCATGGAAAGGGACACTCTCAAGAAACAGCACCAGGAAATGCAGGCCGGTGTGAGGATGAACTTCTACCCGCCATGCTCGAAGCCTGATATGGTGCTTGGCTTTAGCCCTCATTCTGATATGTCCTCCATAACCCTTCTCCTCCAAGACGATCATGTGACGGGCCTTCAGGTCCGCCACAACGGAGAGTGGGTTCCGGTGAGGCCTAATCCGAGTGCTTTGGTCGTCAACGTCGGCGACGTCATGGAGGTATGTCAATAGTTTTTCGGGTTTTTCGGTTGTAGTCAGTTGGATCCGCGGACCAGAGAGAAAGTCCTGCCATGTCATTGGCCGGACTACACCTTACTCGTTATCATAACTCGTTATCATAACGCGTTTTTTCAGTCGTGGACTAATGGTCTATACAAGAGCATTGAGCACAGAGCGGTCATAAACGAGGGATCGTCAAGGACTTCCATTGCGACATTTTTGTTCCCAGAAGATGAAGTGGACATAGGTCCTCTGGAGAAAGTGGTAAGTGGTCCTAGGATGTACAAAAGCATGAAGTACGTCGATTACCTTGTCCGAATATTGAGCCGGAAGAATGAGGGGAAGTCAGCCAACATGGAGCTACTCAAGGTTAAATTGGAAGACGAGTGATACATGTGTCCTGGTTTCTACTCGGCTCGAACCTAACAGATGTCCGGATCTTGTTTTTATCAATAGAATTTCATAAAGACAAATGCCAAGTATGTACAACACTGTACTATGTTATATTGTACGCGTGTTTATGTGGCAATAAAGAGTAGAAGCATTTCTTGTTAATTGCAAAGTTTACTGTTGCAATTAGATGGCATGCGAGTTACTCTAGCTTAACTAATAGATCTCTGAGCAACAACGTTAAATACTCGTGATCGTAGACGACAGGTCATCCATCTTTCGGGCATGCATCATGACTACGATCATCACAATCCAATACAACAGCATGTAATGAGAAATTGTTTAGCTAGCTAATGAAATGGCTTAAATGATCCAATACAGGAAAAGAAAATTGCAGACTAGCCTAAGACATGGAAATCGTTCTCTGCCCTGGTAATGGATTTGTACAGTCATAAACATAGTTTCTCTCGACCTCTCCCGCTCTTTTACATCCATGAACTTTACCTTCAGGAGTGTCGGAATTTGCGCTATCCGAGCCTCGTTATGTACTCTGATCCTAGGCGTATATCCTCAGTCTAACAAATGTACAGGTTTTTAACTGCAAACCAACAACTTTTTATTTCGTCGGGCTCCTCCTTGTCCAAAACCAGAGACGGAACCATACTGCAACTACGAAAGGGAACCTAAAAGAGGACCGCTCGCACCATCCTCGGTTAGCTGTACATATTGTTCTAGGCCGCCACTTAAGCACTCGGCTGAAGAGACAGGACGCTAATCCTCCGTTCTGCACAAAAGAAAACACTCATTATACTTCCTCTTAACAGCTGCTGAAACAAAATCCGCAATAAGGGAGAAAAATAAGAGGGATACCTCCAGCTGCAACCAGTTTCTCTACACGCGCAACTATGTGCTTCCCATAAGTATACTTCTTAAGAGCATTCAAGTGAACCTTGATTCGGTTAAGAATTAGTTCGAGTTGCTGGTCGTCACAAGTTTCCAGCACTTTCTGTACAACGTAATTCGCAAATTGATCTTTCATCATTGCCTGCAGAGAAGAAGCAAAAGAAAATCAAACGTGATGCAATATGACAAACCTCTAGAGCTCATCCCGCCAATGAGTTTTCTCTTATCAGTTTCTATTTCTCGTCAACGAAATCTAGATGCTACCACGCCAAAAGTAACTAACAATCAAATGATTAACGTAAAGTTCATAACAATGAAGAACAAGCAGAAACCTGGAGAGGCTCATTTTCGTCAGTGGTACCGAGCATCTCGTTCACCAGATTCTGACATTCAGCTGGGGAGCCAAAAGTTAAACACTTCTCTATAACATTTGAAGCAAACTTCTGCTGACTCATCTGAACTATCTGTCCAGTTAATTTCCTGATGATTTCTGAGCGTTCATGTGATTTTCCGTGCTCGAGCACATGCTGTACAATTTGAAGACCAATTCAATGATAGGCACACATCCAAATATCAACAAAAAAAGGTAATCAACAAAAAAATTATCGAAAAATGAAAACTTCAAGACTGTTGAACGTGCATCAATTTTACAGCAGGAAATATGATTGAAAGTACAGGTGAGAAGTAAAAAATGCAGCTTTTGAATCAATTATTCATCTCATATCCGGAAGAAGAGATAGGAGTCATTGATATGGAAGAGGAAAGAAGTTGTTTCATGATATGGACATGAAGGTTTCCTAAAATATAGAAAGATAAACTACAGGACCAAGAAAGAGAAGTCAGAACTTCCGCAGGAGTCAGGATGACAAAAGCATAGCCGAGGGTAACATCCCAAAGATGTAGCTACGAGGATGGCTAAAACTAGGACGGTATGCTCTTAACACATGAAATAGCTCGCAAACACATTTTAACTCATCACCATTTTGCCATAAAGCATGCTTGCATCAAAAGAGAGCTGCACTTTCATATATAATCGGGACAAACCTGTACAACATAGTTTCCGTACTGATCCTGGGCCAACATGCAAACAGATTGCAGAATTTCGCCCATCATTATATGCTGAGTTCTTTCATCATGGCAGTGCTCCAACACCCTCTGTTATACCAAATTATTACAAACATCATTAGTCTTGGCCTGGGCAACAAGCTCCCAAAAAATACGAATTTATACAACAAAAAAAAAATTAATTGGTCTGCAAACCTGGATGACACGGCATCCATATGGATGAGTGGACAGCGTGACAACTTGATCATAAAATGTAGAAACAATGAAGTGTATGGCCTCTTCAGGCACACATTCAATGCATTTCTGAATGACATGGTTCCCGTTCTGATCACGGACACATCGCATAATTTGACCATCAAGCTCTTTAACCATGCTAGTCTTCTGGTCCAGTTCTACTACTTCTATAGCCTGTAGATAACAGACAGGGTATCCAACCAAAAGTAAGTTGAAAATCTATAATTTCTGAATGTCAACGCAAATTCTATTGGCACAAGATCTGAAAGGCAAATACTTTGACAGCTCCAAGGCACAGAGCTGCAACAGAAAACTTTAACCAAAAACCGACCACTCTGACGATAAGAACACAAAAATAAATCTACAAACCTTTTGGATCACTCGGCAACCATACATCTGAAGGCTAAGGGTTAAAACATGCCCGGTCAGCTGATCAGCCAGTTCTCTAATTTGTGGTGTGGATCCATGCTCAAAAAACTGAGAAGCAGCCAGAAAAGTTGTCATGTTCAACAAATATTTCTCCTTGCTTGTCAGAGGGACATAAATGAGAAAGCGGAAAAAGAATAAAAATATCTAGACATTTCGGTATTGAGAAAACACCTTCTGGATCACATAATTGCCAAACACGTCAGTCATCAGCGAGAGAGCATGGGGCATTATCTCATTGAAAACCATGTCTTTCTCGTCCGTTGTAGCGGTTTCGAGTTTTTGCTGAATGAATCGGCTCCCATACTGATCAGCACTGCAATCAATAGGTGAATGATTAATACATAAGACAGCAGGAACACAGAGACTAGAGGTGTATCAGCAGGTGGCTGCCGTACCTGAACTCGACAACATGACTGGCAATTTCTGCAAGTTCAAAACATTTAGCTTTGTTGCTCTTAAACTCGTCGAGTAAAGAAGATGGAAAACTCCCATCAAGGTTAGCAGAAACTTCAGAGTGCCAAGCTGAAGGATTCCTAGTCCCAGTTGCAAAGCGCATGCCACGTTCATTGTGCCTCACTGGACCGCCAGATCCCATGGGACCATTTGGAAGAAAAGGGGGGCCATATGGACTTCCAGAGTAGGACATCCCAAGACTAAATGAAGGATTTCCAAGGTAGTTATGGTTCAACCTGCCAGAATTGCCAACGTATGGAGCACCTAATGATTTTTCAGGCGAAAGCAATGTTCCAAGATAAGCTTTCTGGAGGAGGTCTAAATATTGATTGTTTGAGTACTCCCTATCTAAATATTGATTGTTTGAGTACTCCCTATCCATGTACGGGTCATTCAGACCAAGTTGTGAAGCTGTGGCAATATAGTCACTTGATGCAAGGTACCGAAGATACGATGGGTCCACGGGTGGCAACTGAAGACCATCGACTGCAGTATGATTTCCAACTCTATTACGGTTTTGCAGTTCTGCTGCAGCAGCCATTAGGTTTGGTCCAAAAGAACCCATTGATTTTGAATCGACTAAACCTCCTCCCGTAGCAAAGGCTGCATTCTCAAATAACGGAGGCAAATTCCCACTACCAAACTGGTTTCCTACCAAAGATGGAGATGAGGGTAGCACTGGATAGCCACCTGATCCATAGTTTGGCAAAGAAGAATTTATCAAGTCCGAGGTTTGGTGGTTGGCAAGAGAACCCCCTCTGCCCTTGAGAGTTGTGGTTTGTCCTTTCAGATAAGAATTAGCCACTGCTGTCGAATTACGTTGTGCTTGCAACTTTGCATAATTCTCATGTCCTGGCAAACCGAAAAAATTGTGGTGTCCATCATTATCATACCTGGTTGATCTTGTGAAGATTTCTTCGTCAACAGTGCTATTTGCCGACAGATTCAATGAAGACAAAGCAGCACCCAGGTCAGCAGAATCATTTAAGGTAGATGGGATACCGTTAAACGAGCTTGAGCCACTCAAACCTCTCTTGTCCATGGAGTTTGACCTATTTCCTCCAATCGGAGGAATGCGCGGGCTGGCAGCTCTAGCTGCAAGTTGAGGGTCAGGAGTAGTACTCCGTGACAAGGAACCACCTAAAGCAGAGGCATAGGTGTGCAGAGACAGCGAACCAAGATTTGCAGCTCCACCCTGTATACTTGTTGTTGCTGACCTAAGAGCATCTGCACGCAGCTGAGGAAGTTGTTCGGAAATTCGAACTTCATCACTCTCAAAGGCATTCCGGCTAGCTGGACGTGAAGGGTGATCTGATACTGGGGTTGAATGACCCGTATTATTCTGCATTATACAGATAAGAGTATCAAACTATCAAGTTCAATCAAAATTAAAGCCAAATCTTCAATTACGTGCACATGAAATCTAAAATAACACCAACTAAAAGTCTTTCATGCACCACGAGTTGCACGCCTCAACATATCCCCAATGGAACACACAACCAATAAAGCATTCAAAGAAAAAAAGAGAGAAGACTAATCAACATGCTCACGAAATCGAAGGATTAACTTCTGACTCCACCAATTGGCTAGCCAGAAATCAGGCTACAACAAAGGACTGTTGACAATAAGTCTGATGCAACCCAATATATATGGCAAGAAACAAACTAGATTTTCTTGAGCGCTTCTTTCCGGAAAGAAAAGGGCGCGTTCCTATATTGGCAATGAATCTACTTGACAAAACTTAACAACAGAAATAAAGAGGACTACCATCCAACCATTTGCACAGTCGAAAGAAACCCCAATCGCACAAAAAACAGCGACATCGTCCCCAACAACTATTGCAGTGAATGCACACAAATCCCACCAAACAACTAAAGCATCAATTGGATAAAATCAGATATAAAGCTAGAGCAAAACAATGAAGTTTCAAGCTTTTCGACCTGAAACATATCGACAATGCTTCTCTGCCTGCTTCCAAGCCCGGACCCAGAAAAACCAATCAGCCCATCTCCTCCCCAATCTACACCTCCACCATTCCCACCCCCATCCTCCTCAACACCTCCTCCAAACCCTCCGGGCTGCACCGCAAAAAGGGACCGATTCCCTTCACCCCCCTTCCTCCTATCCCCAATCACAGAATTAAACCCACCACCACCACCACCTCCACCTAACCTCTGTGCAGACCTCCAGTCCTCCTTGGACAACAAGGGAGGAGGCAGCCTCGGGTTCGAGTGAGCATTCGAATAGTAATAGCTCACATAAGCCGGATCGGACCGTATCTCCTCCTCACTCAAGAACCCAACTTTACTCCCATTCCTTAAACCTTGCACCCCGCCACCCCCATCAAACAACCCACCAATAGAGCTCAGGGCCCCTTCCACCGTGGGCGGGGCCGACCCGCTCCGATAAACACTATGGTCCCTCTCCCTATCACCCGCTGCCTCCCTCTGTTCCCTCAGAAACTTGCTCACATCCCCGTTCTTTAGCACTGGCCTCGTGGAGATATCCGGTAGAATCTTCGAGTAAGCGTCCGTGACCATTAGTACACACCCAAAGTTCGAAACTTTACGCTGGGTTTGAGCTCCAATGGCCAATCTCCGAACTGGGTACTCGAGCTTTGTGGGTACGGTCTGAAAAAAAAGATTCCAACTTTGTAATTGGAGATTAAAAAAGAGGAAAACCCAATTCCTAGTTTTGGCGTGGATTCCTAGTGATGATCCATTAAAGAGGCAACTCTAAGATTTCATGCCTTAAGAAGTGGGAAGTGATGGAGGAAGAGAGAGAGGGAAGAGAGTGATAAAAGGGGAAGGCGTGGCGCCCTATGAGCCGTTAGATTGGAAGATTAGACGGTGGAGATTGGTTTCAGGAGGATTTGTTCTTGCACGAGATAGGTTTTAGTTAGTTCCCAGTTGATGGTTTAGGTTTGTGTTTTTCCCTTTTAGGAAAATAAATAAATTGAAAAGGAAGTTTTGTTTAAAAAATTTGTTTTCTAATTTTTGGTTGTGGGCCTGGCTCTATAGATTGTTATTTTTGACTAGATACGGCAATTGTATTTTAATTAAAAAAATATACATCCCACGTTTTTTTTTACTTTTTCCCATAAATGTAGGTGATTAAATTGGGAATACCAAGTCCATAGCTTCCGGAAAATATCCCACGTTTTATTTCCTTTTTATTTGTTTCCTTTTCTACTGATCTACCCTAATTAATATAGACCATTTTCAAAATGAAACCCTAATAGAGCATGTATGGCAGGTCTTATTTATTACTTCAACAATTTTGGAAATTATTTCTCCTTTTGTTATAAAATAATAAGAGCAAATTATCCTCAGGTCCATGGTGTTTGCTTAAATCACTGTTTTTGTCCCTGTTGTTTCAAAATCGAAACTTTAATCCTCCTAGTTTGCTTTTATTGTACTCTAAGGTTCCTGATGCCGGAATCGAAAAATTTTGCCGGCCAAGAGGGACCTGAAATCGGAGGAGGTTGTGGAGGAAGAGGAGGAGGTTGTGGAGGAGAGGGAGCATAAGGGTCATTTCAGGTCCCTCTTGGTCAGCGAAATTTTTCGATTCTAGCATCAGAGACCTTAGAGTACAATAAAAATAAATTAGGAGGATTAAAATTTCAATTCCAAAATAACACGGATAAAAATAATGATTTAAACAAATACAAAAAACCTGAGAGTAATTTGCTCTAATAATTATTATGTTTGTTCAATAAGCCATGGTGTATCAACCGTCAAACTCAACACATGCGGAGTTTCACATGATAAGTATTGACCTTTTGGCGCGGAAGAAGTGATACGAGATGCAACTAATGGGTTGGTGGGTATTTGCCCAAAATGGTACCTCATTGATAAAGTATAACCAAAATGGGGTCCATTTTCAATTTATTCTGGATATGGTGTCCAATTCTCTGGTCAAAATTTTTTTCGATTCTCTCTTTAAGTCGAATTTTTTTTTTGACTTGAGTCCAAAGTTGCATTAAATTTTTTGACTTCTATTATCGAAAGAATATTTCGAATTTCATCCCAGGTAGAAAAATAATATCGACCTGAGAAAGAGAAAAAGTTTGTGGTTCCCAAAATTTGGTTCCGAATAATTTTTAATGACCAAAACAGTGGGTTTAAATTGGTCGAAATTAATGACAAAAAAGGCTGGAAAAATGGTGGTTTAATTTGGTTCCCGAGAATTTTGGTAGAAATAATGACTTTAACAGCCGGAAATAAATACCAAAAAATGTTAGATAATAAATAGTTAACATAAAAAGTGGGGTCAATTAAATTGGAAAGAAAAAAGATTTTTCAGTCATTAACTGGGAAGAGAAACCATTTAAGCTTAAAAAAATTGTCATCATTTGAGGTTTCCAAAAATTGATTGCCGTTTATTAGTTTTTCTCTTAGAAAAATGCTGAAAATAAATACCCTTAAAAAGGCTAAATAATAAATAGCCAGAATAATCCCCGCAAAAAAATAGCCAAAATAAAAGATGAGTTAAAATTGGTAAGTGAAAAGATTTTTTAATCATTAAAAATAAATAGCCATCATTTATTAAAAAATAAGATGGACCTATTTTTGCGAATGTTATAGCTAAAAAATACTCTACTTAAGATGACTCATTTCATTTTTTGAATAAACATTCTCTGGATTAAATATATTCACCAACAAATGGTACTCTACTTATAGTGACAAATCGTTTTTTTTAAATAAATAATGGCACATTTATTTTTCGGAATAGTTTTAATCCAGCTTATATTTAGAAAAAAATTAAAACGAGCCTTTTTTTATTCAACAACAAAATTGGTCACTATAAATAAAGTATCATATGTTTGAAAAAGTTTAATGTGTATTATGCACATTTTTCCGAATGTTTATTCAATAAATGAATTAGACATTATAGGTAGAGTTTCTCGAATGTAGTCCAATTTATACTTTTTTCTGCCAATTAATGACTAAAAAATTTTTCTCTTTCCAATTTAAACCCACTTTTTATGTTGGCTATTAATAAATCTAGCCTTTTTTTTAGTATTTATTTAAATCCCAGGTCGAAATTTTTTCCGACCTACGACTTTCTCTCTCCTTAGGTCGAACTTTTTTTTTGACCTGGGACGGAAGTCGTAATATTTTCTCGATAATGAAAGTCAAAAAATTTAATGCAACTCTGGACTCAAGTCGAAATATTTTTTCGACCTAAGGAGAAAATCGGGAAAAATAATTCGACTTGGAAATTGAACACCATATCCGGGATAAATTAAAAAGGGATCCCATTTTGATAATACTTTACCAATGGGGTACCATTTTGGGTAAATACCCGGGTTGGTCGACTACCGGAAAGTATCCCACATTTAATTTTCTTTCTCTTTTGTTTCCTTTTATGGGGATCCACTCTAGTATAGTCCATTAAAAAAAAACTCTAATCTAGCATTTATGACAGGTTTTATTTCTTCACATAATTAAGAAATATTCTTACCCAAAAAAATTAGAAATTAATTATTTTTTGTTATAAAATAATAATTTTGTTGGAGCATATCCAAAGGGGTTCAACTGTCAAACTTAATAATTTTGATGAAACTTCGCATGATGACTGTTAATCTTTTGGAGCGGGAGAAGTTATTCGAGATGCAGCTACCAATTGATTGGTCAACTTTGAGAAAATATCAGACGTGTTATTTTCCTTCTCTTTTGTGAGGATTACTCTGATATAGCCCATTTTTAGCATTTATGGCAGGTTTGTTGTTTATTACTGAAAGTAATAAGAGATATTATTACAAAAAAGCTAATTAAGAAATTTTTTATTTATGTTATAAAATAATAATTTTGTTGGACCAATAAGTCACCGGGGTTCAACTGTCAAACTCAGCGCATATGAATTTCGCATGATAACTGTTGATCTTTTGGCGCAGTAGAAGTTATTGGAGATGCAACTAGCAAGTGATTGGTCGACTTTGAGAAAATGTCTCACATGTCATTTTTTCCTTTTCTTCGGATCTACTCTAGTATAGCACATTTCTAAAAGAAACTCTAATATAGCAATTATGGCAGGTTTAATTACTTCAACTAGTTAAGAAATATTCCTGCCAAAAAAAACTAATTGAGAATTTTTATTTTGTTATCAAATAAAATTCTGTTGGACCGATGAGCCCCATTGGTTTAATCATCATAGAACCTCGCATGATAACAGTTGATCATTTGGCGAATGAGAAGTTATTCAAGAGCAACTAGTAATTGATTGGTGGACTTTAAGAAAATATCCCATGTTTTATTTTCCTTCTCTTTCAGTCTTGTGTTTTCTTTTCGGTGGAACTATTATCGAAAAGAAACTCCATATAGCATTTATGGCAGGTTTTATTACTTCATCTAATTAAGAAATTGTTTCTCTTTTTTTTATAAACTAATCACTCTGTTGGACCAATAAACTAGAGAGGCTTCTCCAATAAATAAATCTACTTTAATGTTATTATATATACATGAAAATGCTACATGGCTGCGTAGGTGACCATGTATAGAATTTGAACCTTTGTGTTTTTTTATCAACTGAAATATTTAAAATGAAAAGAAAACATAATGATTTTTTAATGCACAGAAGAAAATTACTGAGATAAAAAAAGATAGTAGCTTTTTATAATGTCCGGAAAATATTGTAGCCGAAAAATAATTATTTTTCGACAAACTTAGAAGAAATGTATACCCGTTTTGGGATTTTATAGTAGTCTTTTTATATTAAGAAACAACATTAGTATTTTTTTTTTCAACATTTAAAAATCACATCACATTTATAGAGACGCTAAGGTAAAAATTTCGGTTAATTAAGATCATAGCCTGGCCTCTCTTTCATTTCATCTATCTAGTATTATTATACGATTGTGTCAGATGAAGAAGTGATATTATTGGGTTCGGATAAATATCACTTCAAATTGGTTATACTATAAGAGGTTTACGACTTTTAGCTTCGAAATGATTAAAATTAATTTTTTTTGCTAAAAATATATACATCAAAAAATTATTTTGTTAATAAATATCAAAAAATTGTAATTAATTATTTATTTATATTTAAGTCGCAACAAATTTTACCGTGTAACGTTATTCAAATGTTAAAATTGATTGAAATATTTGTGTTTCAATTAGATGACAATTTCAAAGACCATTTGGAGATGAGAAAATAAGATGAAAAACTTATCAAATAAGTAAACATATAACAAACTATTATCTTTGTCACGCCTGGAATATAAAAATGACAATTGCCATGAGGTAAAAATACCCTGCACGATAAAATAAGGCATTTATATGTACATCTTCCTCCCTAATTTGTATGTGATGATGACACAACCGTAGATCTATTTTGGAGAAAATTTGTGATCCTCTCGGTTTGTCATACAGGTCATCAATTCTTGGTTTAGGGTTGGAAGGAACAACAACATGCGTACTTGTGGAAAGAACATCAACATGCGTCTTTGTGGAATGACCCACTTCATCGAAATTCGATAATGCTCCACTTCAGAATTTACTTTCATAGTACATACTTGAAACGATGAACGGATTGTAATCATTGGACCAATCATGCTAAGAAGAAGCTAAATTTTCACACACCCTCTTCTCCACAATAATTTATAGAACAATCAATCTGTCGGACCTCAAATCGTCAGACATTTGTAATGTCTCAATCATAGTCTTAACATCTTCATCTCTGTAATATATTTTAACATATTATCCTCTTGAAACAAGCAATCTTAATATTAGCCTATTAACCTCTCCATTGAGACCAATTGCAATATTTTATTTTATTTTTTTCAACAATAATCTATAGTTGAAATCATATTAAAACTTTAACATTGTAGTGTCTCCACCGTGGTAGTCAAAATCATTTTAACTGTTGATAATTTTTCCATACAGCTCAACATAATTTTTACAATCTGCTCAGTCATTATTAACACTACAAAAAAGAAAAAATATTATATGATTACAGATTATTAAAATAAGGATACCAAATACGAAAATTAACAAACTTAACATATTTAGAATGACTGAATCCATTTCAAAGCAAACTAAACATAATTAGTTAGCAAGTTCTACATATAAACTAAACATAATTGGTTCAGGAGTGTTTCCTAATCAGGCCCTATAACAGACGAACCATAGGGACGAGCCCAATCTTCTACAGTTCCAAATTAGGCAACTCCTCATTCTTGCTCGGGAGACAAGGTTCCTGCCTCCCGGAAAATACATGGGACTTCTAAGTGAGTAGTCGGACTACCCACCCCTGAATCAGGACATGTAATGGAACCCATAAGCTCACCAAAAATGGATCAAACCAAAGGAGAGAAATCTGTACCTCGGGAGCCAGCCAAGGTTGCCTGAGAGAAATCAGAGGCTACCACTCTGTCTCTGGCTAAAACTACCTCAACACAAATAGTCTGGGAAAGGTCTCCCTCACCAGCAACACCAGTAAGGTGAGCCCCTCTCTAACTTTGATTGGAGGGAGAAGAAGGGATAGAGAAACAAACCTGAGGCATGGACTGAGCATCGAGCAGATGAACCTCCAACTCACCATCAAACAAAAGAGGACCTACCACTCTGTTTGTAGAGATAACCAACTCCTCTCTGTCACGCTCAGTCAGAAGGACCTCACTTGCTGTATCTATGCGATGAGCCCCTCCCTCACCTTGAGTGGTAAGAGGAACAGAAGAAGAAAGGCATACCTGAGGCAGAGGTTGGGCATCACCCTGCATCACGATGCTTCCACTGAAAATCACCGACGCTCCTACCACTCTATCTCTAATAATTTCTGGAAACACACGAACACTCACAGAACAAAGCCCCTCATATGCACCATCTATTCAATGGGTCATTTCCTCGCCATATATGGGTGGAGACAAAGGAATAGGAAAATATACCTGAGACTGGGGTTGGGCGGCACCTAGCAAATCTCATTTTCCATCATCACTTGCCAGGGGGACAGCCAAACAAACTTGACCCAACTTTCCTATCCTACAGGCTTTTTCCTGGAAATTGGAAGAACAAAACTTTCAGGGCTTTCTCCCCGCTGACCCAGAGGAAGAAGGTCGATTACCGGGGGGCTCCACTGAATCCAAGTCGAGCTTATCAATAGGGTTAATACCCCGACCGATGAGACAAGAATAATTCAAAGAACTTTTGCTTTTCTTTCGACTTTTCCAGGGAACAGTAATCTGAAGAGACTCTTTCCTCTTTTTTGAAGGGGACTCTTTCCTCTTCGAGGCCTTTTGGGAATGGAATTTACATTTTTCTGAGACCACAACCACGTGGGCTGAGGAGGTACCATCATTACCTTGTGAAAAAAAATTCTTACTTCCAGAAGCCACATCCATAGGAGTAGCTGTTGCCGTAGAGGACCCATCACTAAACAGCACAGCTCCCGACAAGCTAAGATCACCTGCACGAACGGGTTGGAACAAAGAAGCCGAAGCTTTTTCCTAGAAAGCAGCAGGCAAAGCCTGAAATTGAGAAACCAATTTATTGTATTGGACACCAATATCCACCTCCGCCTCTAGTAGAGCATCATGAGGATGCCGATCAGGGCCTGCCTTTTGGCTGGGAATATCTCATCGAGGGGGAGGGTCGGGATGGTATCTACCACCCCACTTAAAGTCAGGGCAAAGCCATTCACCAAAATCATTCTTATTTGAGCCTGAATCTCTGGTTTCCATCGGATTTCGACAGGGAATAGCTAAACACAGTTTTTGTGAATGCCCCATTACACTGCAGCCATAACAGACCTCGGCTAACTTTTTGTACTTGAAATTAATTCTGTTATTAGGGAGATTATCCCGTGAGAGCATGAAACTAGCAGGCAACGATTTATCGACAGCCAGCCTAACCCGTAAACTTAGGAAGGACTCCCTCCTACTATGGTCTGCCTCATTGAAGTTAATATCCATAACACCTAAGAAAAAACCACCCACAGCGAGGGCCGTTTCTTTGGAAAAGTAGGAGGGCGGGAGCCCATGGACCTGAACCTATGAGACAGACTCCACAAAAGTAACCTCCGACTAGTGAAGGTTAGGATCCCAGTCTTGAATAATCACCAAGGACCCGGCTATAGACCACGGCCGGCCCATCAGAACTTTCTCCTTCGCCAAGAGAGCATCAAAAGTGAAGGAAAAAATGTTTGGTTGGAGTTCGGCAACTATGATATCAACTTGGGCGAGACCCCAATACCTGCAAAGACTGGCATGGATCGAGGGGGGGTGATAAAGCTTAGCCGAAAGTAACTTTCCGATAAGAACAAAAGAAGTGAGATACTTATGTTTACTGCTATTAGGAATTAGTTTTAGAGACATAATCTTCAGAAGGAGAAGGGAAGAAAAAGGAGGGGGATCGCTTTTGGAAAAGAAAGAAAGGAGAAGCTGGCAACTCTCAGAGAAAGATAAACGACCACCATAGAAGGGGAAGAAAAGCTCTCAAATCAGAGAAGAGGGAGAGAGATACACAATAATCTCTTGTCTATCCCTTGCCATGCTAGCCAGTTCTTGGGACACCCTGATGCACCTAACAGACATGTCATTCTCTTGCACGTTCCACTTTGGTTCCTATTTATATTATGACGAGTCCTATGAGTTATTATAATTTAATTAAAAAATTAAATTTGGATAATATTTTTGAAAGAAATTATATGTCTCAAATTTTAATAAGTTGATTGGGGTTAGATATCAACCAAAAAATATATTGTGAAAGATTCGACAATCTAACAATTGAGTTGCAAAGGTCACAACTTCCCACCTCGGAGCTCTGATTTAAGTGCATGGCCCATAATTGATAATAATAGAATTATCAAATTCGGACCACATCAAGCTCAGAAAAGAGAGGAGAGAAAATCGGGCCTCGCACTAGTCCCGCGATCATGAGGTACTATCTGCGTTTGCGAGGATCCGAAAATTCCAACACGCAGTAGGCCATTTTTTAATTGCAACTTTTTTGTTACTTATAAAAAAATTTGTTTTTTTGTACATATCTTATGATTTTATGTATTTTTTCATAATTACGGTAAGATCGGCTATTCAACCGGTCAGCTACGGGCTGGCATCAAAATCATGTAATTTTTATATCAAAACTTGGAGGTGGTTGAACATCGGAGACTGGATTTGATGGGGAGTAGATTGAGTACGGAGTGAAAGAATTGATTCCGTACGATTTGGAGTGAAGGGGGACCGCAGCGGCAAGTGCATGTATGTGATAATGGCAAGCGCAGTTATGTGATAATGGCATGTGTATTTGTGACAGCGCCAAGTCCCATTTATGATAATGGCGCGCATGGCTTTTTTTATTTTGGTCCCCCGTATTTTAGCATTTTTGCAAAAAGGTCATACTGGCACGCACAGTTATGTGATACTGGCATGCGCAGTTATGTGATACTGGCATGCGCAGTTATGTTATAATGGCATTTGTATCCGGCTTGCGTTTGTGTGTGGCTTTTTTCATTTTGGTCCCCGTATTTTAGCGCATTTGCAAAAAAGTCCCCGCGTGTCTTCATTCCGAACGGTTCAGAATCTGAGCATTCCGTACCAAATCCATACCCGATTTAATGGGGATTGAAAAAAACTTGTCCCCAGGTGGGACTACACATGTAAACCAATATCATTTCACAGGCAAACCGATATCACTACACATGTAAACCAATATATTTTTAGTCCCGTCCGCCACCTGAACATCGACAGGATCGGATGCCTTTTCTAAAAATATAATCTATTAGTAATTATATTTAACATTAAAATAGCATATTCTTATTTTAATGTTAAACTTTATCATTTACAAGTAAAATCATAATTTGACTACTTTTAACCTTTTGAAATCAAATTGGTCAATCGCCACCGAGTTTTTAGTTTTAAACAATCCAAACTCAGTGTTGGATTGTAGTCCGATCAATCGGACAATATTTTTAAAAATAATAATTAAAAGATATCAAATTAAGATTTTTGTACTTGTAAATGACTTCGCAATTTAAAAAAGATATGTGGAATTATTTATTATATTAGTGGGTAATATAATTAATAATAGAATAATTAAAAAATCTCTGATCAGACCCATAAAGAATGAAATTCTAGGTTGCACCCCGGTCCATTTGGGCTAAACTCAATGATTTTCCAACCATCCATTTGTATAATCCAAATCCCAGCCCTACGGTCTATTTACATGCATGTATAGGAAATCTGTCAACAAGAAAATGAACTCTACAAAAAAAAATATTAATAAGAAAATGAGAGAAAGGTGACGTGCCAATCTATGCCCATACCAGCTAGAAAAATTAATCACGGCTAATAATTTTTCACCAAAAATACGCATTTGAAAATTTTCTGTTACCAAAATAGACAAAACAAATCACACGGTCCGTAAACCACATAATAGTAAATAAACTCTTCCGAAAAAAAAAATACATTCAAACTCTTATTTTATTAAAAGCATGCGTATGTATTAGTGAATTGGATACACGATTCCATTGTACATGGTTGTCAGTGTGCCATTAAGTATTTTTTAAGCAAAACTTATTTATTATTAAATAAATTATATTTACAGCATAATTATTACGGTATTCTCTCTTACGAAGTTGCGACCGCCAATCAAAATCAAGTGAAAAAATTATAGTAGGAAAATAATACCTCGAAAAAATCTCATTTTCACATTAAAATTGTTAGATTAATTCCGCACCCGCAGATTCCAGCTAAATACACGGTTGTCAGTGTGTCATTATGTATTTGTCGCACCAAATTCAATGTGTCCATGGATAAAGATGATTCTGCCGGTCGTCGATTAAGACTCTATAGCTTTAGTGACATAAAATACCATCATCATATTTTAAAAAAATTTATATTACAAGGTCACATGACCTGTCAGTATTCTTTAATAGCATACCACATCTTTATTAATTAATTAGATAATTGTTTAAACCAAATCGTACATCCCCAAAACTTTGTCAAAGGAAGAGCAAACCATCCAAGTTTTCTAATCCCATTTTCCTCCCATAAAATTCGAATCGGATTTTCTCTTGCCCTTATCATCATCTCTAAGCAATATGCTTTAGTATATCAAAGACATTGAACCTAGTAGTATAAAATAAGACGTAGAATAATTTGACAGAAGTTTAGACTAGTGTAATTTTTGGTGTAAAAAATTTAATTTAAAAAAATCTCTCTTGGCCTACTCGAAAATGGTATGGGGTGGATACAAGGAAGGGTCTGGACATTTTGGGCCTGACTGAGAGAGAATTTCCTCATTCTGGGCCATTCGATGAGTATTACTGGGCCGGATCTAATAACACCGGTGTTTTCAGGAGGGTACTCGACCTAGTTTTATTTTATAAGCCGTTGTGGTCAATGTTTTCAAAATCGAATAAGGAGGTGACCGAGAAATTTTCAGTTTTCAAGTTCACGCTGTCTATCCAGTCGGGTTGTCACTCGGACCAAAATTTTTTCTTTTATACTAATATTTACAAAATAAGGTAAAATAAATTTAATTTAACATAAAATGATAAAATGTCAAATAAGTTCAAATATTCATGAAGATGATGATACAATTTTTTTGGAATATTCAAATTTGCTTGAATTAGTTGATATATTATCGAAAATTGTTATAAAGATAATTTTATTGTGATCAAGAGATGATGTGCACGCTCTCCGTGTGGAAGTTGATGTGTTGACACCAAATTAAAACGGATAAAATAGAAAAATGAAAATTAAGTTTTCTTGTTCCGGATGAATAGAGTCACCCGGATGTGTCAGACTAGGCAGTCCCACCAGATTTTGAGCGGTCAAATTGCGCTCTGATTTTAGTAAAAAATCGATCCTCGATTGGTCCCGATTGGACTGTGATTTTTTAAACATTGGCCATGCTTAGTGTGCTCATGTTAAGTAAATATTATATTTTTTGAGAGGTAAATTAAAATGTTATTAAGCACCAAGGAGATCATGTAAAGTAAATATGCTTTAGGCTGTGTACCATAATGTGTATTAGTAGCATAATATACTTGGCATTCTTTTTCTGGTGCGAGTTTTTTCTATCAATCTTATCTGTGTTTGTGTTTTAACCGTTTGAAAAAAAGCTCCCGTTCAGGTTTTTTTTAAGGGTATGCCATGAAGGCCGTTCTATGAAAAAAATCGTTTTTTTTAATTAAAAAAAGGGTGCCCATTTCCCAAAACATTTCAGAAACTCGTAATAAAACTCATCATTTATTTAAAAAAATTCAACATCATCCAAGTATACGACTAATCCATTTTTCATTGATTTTTTTTATTCCAAGTGTATAAAGTGGATACAATAATTGGTCTTGCATATACATGATTTTACGAGAGTGTGACATTGCCAACCCTAATTATTTTATAATCAATTCTTGGACCCAGACAAGAATCATACACTAACAGAAATAATTATCAAATTTTTATGTTGTCAACTTCTCCGCGAGATTGTAGCTTTTCAATATCTGCGAGACACTTGTCTTCAAGCATTGGCAACGGGAGATAGTTACATTCACACATTGGATTAAGCTGCTTAAATCTGTACAAAACGAGAACAAACTAATTTTGTGAGAATACGAGAGAAAATATATATTTTTATATATCTTACCATAGCTTTATTTTTAAATGTCTGATAGAAAATTTTGATTAAGGATATGTAGGAAGAATAGAAAGAAATGGAAGAGAAAACAAATTGGGTTAAATTTTGGTTATGTAAATTAGATACGTATTTATAATATTTTTGCAATAAAATTTCATATCAATTTCTTTACACTCCTCCAAATGCACTACTAGAGAATTAATGAGCTTACTTATACTTAAGGAGGAAATGATGAAGAAAAGTGAAGTTCAGAAGCTTGGTTATGTCCGGCCCTGCGCAGATTCTGGACCCTGCTCCAAATCCTATAAAACCTTTTGATCTCGCTTGATTATCCTGTAGTTGGAACTTGGAAATTGATAAGTTAACCCAAAGTTATTAAATATTTATAACAAAGTATTAAATAAGGGCAATTTTTTACCCTTTTTGTAGTTTGAATAAATATTACAATCTCGCTAACATTATCGAGCAATTTATTAGCTTTTTATTATTGCAGTGACTATTTTACTGTTCCTGTAGTTTAAAAAAATGTGACCCATTAGTAATTTGTGCAAATCTGATCGTTAACTATTTGTTATAAAATTTAGTCACGTTTTAAATATTTTAATCGATTTAAATCTGAATTATTTGATAAATATATTTAGCCGATGAATTGCATCTTACATCCCATCTCGAAGGATTAAAACTTTTTGGATCCTTATGAATTTCTGGATTCATATGCACAGCTCTGCTTGAAATCCAAACACTCCAACCTTTGGGGATGTGATAACCTTGAGATGGAGAATATATAAATAAATTTCATATCTAAATCGAAGAGTTTTGTAATAAATCAAATGCTAAGATAAATTAGAAAATTAATAAAACCAATGCATCAGGTGATTAAGCAACCAACCATTGAGATCAACATCCTCTTTCGCCAGTCGGATTAAAGAAAATAGTTGATTTAAACGCATCGTCTCGTCGAATACCTGCATTACCACACAAACTTTTACGAGAGTAATGAGATAATATTTATTTGAAAATCGTCCTCTCTTTTTTAATAATATTCAAGGCAATGTTTCTAAAACAAATTGCGGTCCGGATTTTCTCTACTTTCTGGTCCGTCTGGACTCTGGTCCGATAAGCAGATTTTTTTATTAAATAATTACATTTAGTAGTAAAATGTTAAATACTTCTAAATATCCTTTAATTTTATTAGAAAGTATATCACTTACGGTTATAAAATCACTTTTAATAAAAACTCACAAAAAATATGTTTACTAAAAAAAATAATCTTGGAGCAATGTTGAGTGGACCGACTAATTCAAGTGAGTGAATCAGGCGGTCAAACCATTTTTTGGATATTTGTCTAAAAATAATTCAGTATTGGTACGAGATTGTCCATGCATTTTTTTAAACTATGATTTAATGTGTTATAAAAAATAAATTCTGACTGGTCGAACGACGACCCGAGACCAATACCAAATATTTTAAGTTATAATCTCAAATTCCTCTCTCTCAAATTCCTACTCTCTAAATCCTCTAAACAGCAACATAACGTGAAGTTCTCACCTGTAAAATAGTTAGGATTCAATTAAAAAAAAGAAAAGTACATATAAGTACTCTGTAATTTTACCAATTATCATCTGGGTACTCTATAGTTTTTGAACCGTAAAAAATGTCCAACTTTTTTGCGTATTTTGTCACGGATCAATCCCGAGATCCGGTCAGAGTTTTTTTTACAAACGACGTCATTTTATAGCTCACGTAGACTGCCACGTGGCTTAGACTAGGATACCGAAAGCTGACGTGTCGGTAGATAAATTATCAAATCAGTACCTAATTTTTTTATTTCTTTTCAAAAAAAGAATTTCCAAATTTTAGCCCAGGACCACACCCTCTTCTTCTTCCCCCCACCCCATCCCATTGAAACCATTTCAATATAGAACCATTCAAAAATGCTAAAAAGGAACAATCTTTAGAAACCCCCACAATCTCCAATCAATTGTCAATTTCTTTTTCGACGACGTAGATGGCCGCCTGGGCCCACGACATCGCCGCCATCACCGGAGAGATGAGGAGTTTTGTGGGTTGTTTGGTTCAGTTAGAAACACACGACAACCTACACCTCGGGGGAAACTTCTTCGTCGGGAGGATTCGGCCGGAATGCGAGATGGTTTTGTTTGGTTGCTTGAAGGAGATGGGTAGAGTTTTTGGGGAAGAATAAGGGTAAAAGATTGATGGATGAAGAAAATTGAGCGACGGCAGGAAAAGAGAACCAAGCACGCCTAACAATATGATTATATAATTTTCATGCTGCAAATAATCAACATGTCCGTTCTAGTCTAGTGATTATATAATTTTGGAAGGATTGTAATTTTAACATTTTTTTGTAATTTGGTACTAATTTGATAATTTACCCACTGCCACATCAACATCGAGTAATCAGAGTCTAAGCCACGTGGCAGTCCAAGTTGACCATGAAACGATGCCGTTCTGCCAAAAAAAGCGAACCGGAGCTCGGGACCAGTTCGTGCAAAATATGTGAATAAGTTAGACATTTTTACGGTTCAAAAACCTCAAGGTACCCAAGTGATAATCGGTAAAACTAAAAAGTACTTATATATACTTTTCTCTTAAAAAATAGAAAATCCGTTCGTGAACAAACCTTTGACACATTGTCAATATATTTTGAACGTCTAATTAGATCGATAATTCAATTTAGAACATAAACTCGTTATTTTTTTTTCTCTATCTAATTAATTGAAATATATGGCTCTATCCATTTACTCACCTGACAATTTTAAAATTCATTTGTGTATATTAGGAATGTTGGAAAAAATTGAATGAAAGTTCAATGCAAAGCCCATAGTGGAAGGCCCAAGTGGAAAGCCAAAAGTGGAAATGGAAAGTGTATTACTACATTGGAACAACAAGGAAGATTTTCTTGTTTATAAGGAGATTTTTCTTATTGACTAGGAAATGAGTTGACCACCTGGAAAGTCGACTCGGATCGCTGCGAGGATGGTGCGAAGCACCATCCGAGCACGAGCACGAGTACGAGCACGTGCGTGTGCGCATGGCGCATTGGACGCAGGTCGTAATGGGCGCTTTGTGGCGCAGGGTTACCTGCCGAAGGGATCCAGAATGCCCACCGAAGAGGTACGATCTGGCTGGCAAAAGGGCCTGAATGGGCAGCCTGACTGCCATCCGAACAGACGCAACTCTTCGGGCTGCCTGCCTCCCTCCCATCCAGCAGCCTATAAATAGGCCTCTCCCCCTCATTTGCATCTCACCCCACAACTCATTGCATAAGCATTCGTTAGCAATAGTTGTTCTTCTCTCCCTTTCTCAAGAAAGTTCCGAATATCAGACGGTTTGCCTGAAGTTTCGAGGGTCGTTGTGCTACGAACTCGAAGTCTGAAATTCGTTGTATCTTGGGGACGATTGCCGCAGCCCGTAAGCACTGAATACGGGGCAATCTCGTCTTACGAAAAAAGAGTCCAACTCTTGCCTTGACTATACCAGATCCTAATCAAGTACACCACCTCCGACAAATAACAATCGTAAGACGCGATTAGTGTACTTGAAGATGGCATCATCAAGCTCCGCACCAACACTAGTGCCAGCGGTCCCGGGAACTGTCCACGCCGAAAGGCCAGCCAAGTTCATCGGTACTGAGTTCAAGAGGTGGCAAGCTGTTCTACCTGACGATGCTCAAACTGGTCTGATTCTTGAAGGAAGAGGCTCCGAAGGTGGCAAAAAATGAGGCTGATCTACAGAAGATCAACGCCCTCGATGCATGGAGTCATAGCGACTTCCTATGTCGTAACTATCTCCTGAATGACTTAGACGATGCCTTGTACAATGTCTATGCAGGTACCAAGACTGTAAAAGAATTATGGGACTCCCTGGAGAAGAAGTACAAAACGGAGGATGTTGGGATGAAGAAATTTATCGTCGGAAGGTTCCTCGACTTCCAGATGGTGGACTTCAAAAAGGTCATAGAACAAGTCCATGAGCTGCAGCTGATTCTACATGAGATTCACGCCGAAGGCATGTAACTCAGCAAATCCTTCCAAGTGGCTGCTCTAATCGAGAAGCTATCCCCTCTGTGGAAGGACTTCAAGAACTACCTCAAGCATAAGAGGAAGGACATGGGGCTGGAAGACCTAATCGTGAGACTAAGGATCGAGGAAGATAATCGAAAGTCCGAAGTTAAGACCGGCAGGACCAACTCTGAGGCTAAGGTACACCTCGATGAGGGAGGTACCGATAAGAAGAGGAAGAAGCCCAGAAATAAGCAGGAGAAGCAAGAGCCAAAGCAAAAGAAGGCTAAGAAGATCAATGGCAATTGCTTCAACTGCGACAAGCCCGGTCATATGGACAAAGATTGTCGCCTGCCAAAGAGGGATGATTGTGAGAAGGCAAATCTGGCCAAAGACCTGTCTGAGCTAGACTTATCCACTGTGGTGTTTGAAGCCAATCTGGTGGATAACTCAAGAGAGTGGTTCATAGACACAGGGGCAACCCGACACATCTGCTCAGACAATGAGATATTCTCGACCTACACAGCCATCAACGGGCGAAAGTTGTTCATGGGTAACTCTGCAACTTCTCCCGTAGTTGGACTAGTAAGGTAGTGCTGAAGCTAACCTCCGGAAAAGAGCTGACCCTCAAGGATGTGCTGCATGTCCCAGACATTCGTCAGAATTTAGTATCCGACTCACTGTTGAGCAAAGCTGGGATGAAACTAGTATTCGAGGCCGATAAATTTGTATTAACTAAGGCTGGTACCTTTGTAGGAAAGGGTTATCTCAAAAGGGGGCTCTTTAAGATGGATATAATAACTGTGAAATACGCCTTTGACACGCCTAATAAAGTTATCAATTCTTCTTACTTGGCTGAGTGTTCTAACTTATGGCATGATAGATTAGGACACGTAAATTTGAGCTCACTAAGAAAGTTAGTAAGTTTAAACTTATTGGCTAAAATAGAGTTTGACCCAAATAATAAATATGAAGTATGTGAGGCAAAAATGACCAAAGCACCTTTTCATTCAGTGGAAAGAAGTACTACACCTTTAGAGTTAATTCATACCGACATATGCGATATGAAATAAGTACAAACTAGAGGTGGGAAAAAGTATTTTATCACATTTATTGATGATTGCACAAGGTACTGTTATGTACACCTCTAGAAAGGAAAAGGCGAAGCTCTAGGAGCTTTCAAGAGTTATAAAAATGAGGTTGAAAATCAACTTAGCACTAAAATCAAAATGATTCGAAGTGATAGAGGAGGAGAATATGTAGCTCCATTTGAGGAATTCTGCCAACAAAATTGCATTATTCATCAGATAACTACTCCATACTCACCTCAATCAAATGGCGTAGCTGAGCGCAAGAATCGAACTCTTAAGGAGATGATGAATGCTATATTGATTAGCTCAGACTTAACACAGAACTTGTGGGGGAAAGTTGTGCTCTCAACTAATCACATTCTAAACAAATTGTCACACAAGAAAAGGGAAAAAACTCCATATGAATTATGGAAAGGGAGGAAGCCTTCTTACGGTTATCTTAAAGTGTGGGAGTACCTAGCTAAGGTAGAAATACCTTTGCCTAAAAGGGTGAGAATAGGACGTAAGACCGTTGACTGCATTTTTATCGGATATGCATACAACAGTATCGCCTACCGATTTCTAGTGCACAAGTCTGAAAATCCTAAAATCAACGAGGGAATGGTCATGGAATCAAGGAATGCAACATTCTTTGAGAATATCTTTGCTAAAAAGGAAACGAAAGAAGTAAGCTCAAACAAAAGAAGTTGTGAAGCTACACAAGGCTCTGATCAAGGTACTGAGGAACCTAGACGGAGTAAGAGGACTAAAGTAGCCAAGTTGTTTGGTCCAGATTTTCTAAACTACATGTTAGAAAATGAACCTCGGACAATCCAAGAGGTATTATCTAGTCCAGAAGCTCCTCTCTGGAAAGAAGCTATCAACAATGAGATAGAGTCTATCATGCAAAACCACACTTGGGAAATCGTGGATCTCCTACCAGGTTGCAAACCTTTAGGTTGCAAGTGGATCCTTAAAAGAAAATACAAAGCTGATGGATCAATCGACAAATACAAAGCTTGGTTGGTAACTAAATGATTCAAACAGAAGGAAGGATATGATTTCTTTGACACGTATTCACCGATCACAAGAATCACATCTATTAGAGTGCCCATAGCTGTCGCAACACCCTATAACCTCGAGATACATCAGATGGATGTAAAAATAGCTTTCCTAAATGGAGAACTGGAAGAGTAAATATATATGGAATAACCTGAAGGGTTTGTTGCCCCCGGACAAGAACATAAGATATGCAAGCTGGTCAAGTCACTGTACGGGCTGAAACATGCGCCGAAACAGTGCCATGAGAAATTTGACAAAACAATGATGTCAAATGGCTTTAAGATCAATGAGTGTGATAAGTGTGTATAAATTAAAGGCACACCTGATACTTACGTGATTGTATGTATATATGTAGACGACATGCTAATCACGGAAAGCAGTAATGATCTTATCGTAAAAACTAAGAACATGTTAAAGAACAACTTTGACATGAAAGATATGGGTCTAGCTGACGTCATACTAGGGATTAAAATCTCTAGGACGACTGAAGAAATTATCTTGTCACAATCTCACTACGTTGAGAATGTACTCAAAAAATTCGAAGCTTTTGACAAACCTCCATCTAAGATTCCGGTAGACTCGAGTCTATACTTAGCTAAAAATAGAGGGGACCCAGTATCTCAACTAAAGTATGCAAGAATCATTGGGAGTCTGATGTACTTGACAAATTGTACACGCCCTGATATTATGTACTCAGTTAGCAAGCTTAGTAGATTCACGAGCAATCTAGGATCGGACCACTGGCTAGCTCTGGAAAGGGTTCTAAAGTATCTAAAACATACAATGAACCATGTCATACTTTATACTAGGTATACAGTGATGCGAATTGGATATCAGACACTAAAGACTCCAAATCTACTAGTGGTTATGTGTTCACCATAGGTGGAGGCGTAGTGTACTGGAAATCCTCTAAACAAATGTGCATAGCTTGATCCACCATAGAGTCAGAGTTTATAGTACTAGACAAAGCTGAGAAAGATGCTGAATGGCTCAAAAACTTCCTAGACGATATTCCGTGTTGGAACAAGCCTGTGCCCCCTGTATTGATACATTGTGATATCATGTCTGCAATCGGGAGAGCACAAAGTATAATGTACAACGGTAAGTCTCGACACATCCGTAGGAGACATAACACCATTATGCAATTGATCTCTGGTGGTATAATTATCATTGATTATGTGAAGTCCAAGGACAACATAGCTGATCCTTTGACAAAAGGAATCAACAGAGATCAAATGTATAACGCAGTAAGGGGAATGGGGTTAAAACCCATACATTAAAGAACGTTCATAGCGGTAACTCAACCATAATGAGTGGAGATCCCACAAACTAGTTCAATGAGACAACTAAGTTATGGATGGTTCAGATGCATACTTGGAACCTGTCTGATTCTCAGAAGCTGCCCAAGTACGAACCTGCAGAGGTGTGGTAAGGTTAAGCGTCTACGCTTTTAATAATTCCTATACCAAATAAGGTAGGGTATGGCAGGATACTCTCGATAGGAGATCACCTATATAAGTGTGAAGTGAGGCCGCTTCAAAGGGAAAAATACTTATGAATCCAAGATAAGGTCCATGGCCGAAACGGACACAACATGAGAACCAAAGGATATTACAGATATCATTGTGTAAATGTTATTGTCTTAATTTACATAAAAAAGCTGACCAGTTCAAGACATCGCGTTCACTGAGCAGCAAGTAAATCCGATAATATCTTACTAGAGAAGGTTCAAAGCTGTAAGCTACCTATCTCGATGCAATGATATTTCATCAGAACTTTTCTTAAAAGTGTCAGCATGCCATTAATCATCATTCATGTGGGGGATTGTTGGGAAAAATTGAATGAAAGTTCAATGCAAAGCCCATAGTGGAAGGCCCAAGTGGAAAGCCCAAAGTGGAAATGAAAAGTGCATTAGCATATTGGAAACAACAAGGAAGATTTTCTTGTTTATAAGGAGATTTTTCTTGTTGGCTAGGAAATGTGTTGACCACCTGAAAAGTCGACTCGAACTGCTGCGAGGATGGTGCGAAGCACCATCCGAGCACGAGTACGAGTACGAGCATGAGCACGAGCACGAGCCCATCGTCGCGAGGAACTGAGGGGCCTTTACTTTTGGCAAATTCCTGACGGGTCCAAAACGTCCCAGAAATGTCCAGACGGCCGAAGAAGTGCGAGCGAAGGCTTGACCACCAAACGGTCATGAAGAAGTGCACAAAGGTGCCTGTGCTCAGATGCCTGCCAAAGGGACACGAGCGGAGGGTTGCCTGCCGAAGAGATCCAGAACGCCCACCGAAGAGGCACGATTTGGCTGGCAAAGGGGCCTGAATGGGTAGCTGATTGCCATCCGAACAGACGCAACTCTTCGGGCTGCCTCCCACCCTCCCATCCAGCAGTCTATAAATAGGCATCTCCCCTTCATTTGTAACTCACCCCACAACTCATTGCATAAGCATTCGTTAGTAATAGTTGTTCTTCTCTCCCTCTCTCAAGAAAGTTCCGAATATCGGACGGTTCGCCTGAAGCTTCGAGGGTTGTTGTGCTATGAACTCGAAGTCCGAAAGTCATTGTATCTTGGGGACGATTGCCGCAGCCCGTAAGCACTAAATACGGGGCAATCTCGTCTTACGGAGAAAGAGTCCAACTCTTACCTCGACTATACCAGATTCTAATCAAGTACACCACCTCCAAAAAATAACAACGAATCACACAAATTCGTCATTAAACCTGTCGTTAAAGATGCCAAAAAAAATTCCGGGATTCCACGGTCGCCTTCCCCTCCGTGCAGATCGAAACAAAGAACTCAAAAATGAGCCGCACATGATGGGCTAGGAAATGGTGACAAGAGGGACCAGAATCGTAAATGATCTGGCCCAGACCGAGAAAAATCTAGCTGGAGGAGAACACACCCAATTAAACAAAAATAAAGGACAGTTTTTTACCACTCGGACAACACCAAAATTTACAAAGCAAAAACCTCCATTTGATTGTGGAAAAACACTGAATGAAATCAATATGTAGGTAAGGAGTACAGTAGAAAAATTACTTATGTCGAAACATCGGATTATCAAGGAAGTTGTGATCGAAATTGGTTAAATTTAGGTGATTTACTTTGGACAAGTTGGGGCCTAATAGCGAAATGGATATAGTATAGCCTCATAACTATTCTGTATATTTTGGTTAGGAAGTTTGTGTCTAACGCTACATTTGGTGTAACTGTTCAATTTGAAGTAATATAAAATTTGCTTATAAAAAATGATTTAAGGTGTACAAGTTCAGTCAAATAATAATTAAACTTGGCTCCATCATAAATTGCAAATAATTAATCACCAAGAAGCGAGGAATGGCATACCTTCCGAAGATAATGCATCTCTTTGATTTCCTTGAAACTTAATCCTTTTTGGGTGGATGGTCTATTCTTTATAACGTTCTCTTGTTCTTCCTGAGAAAATAAATCTAATTGAAATTGGCACATAATTTTGCTATCTGCAATTAGAAGATTAGGGTATCATCAAAATTGAAACAAGGAGCGTTCATCCTAGAAACCTAGCTCAAGTTTAATTGATGGGCCAAAGAAATGGCCATAAAGTCTAGAATTATGTAGCACTGGCCATAAAGTCTAGAATTATGTGGCCTAGCCACAGTTCGTAAACTGATAGTTACCGTTTATGAACCGCTAGTTCAAAGTTCGCGGTTTGGTGAATCTGAACCTTATCCGGGTCGGGCGACTTTAAGACCACCCGCAACAGATATCAAAATCTCGCACGGGTGGGTTTTTTAATATTAAAAAAAACAGATGTAATGAAAAAGAGGGGCGAGCGGTCGATCGAAGTGCTTGCCCGATCGCCACTCGCGAGCGGCAAATTGGCCACTTGGCCTTTTTTTTTCTTTACTTATTTATCTAATTAGTTCTACTTGGCATAATATTATTCGTTAAAAATAGATATTTTCTTGGTTATCTAAACAGACCTAAAACTAAAAAAAAATTATAAAAATTATTATTTTTCAAATCTCTATAAATAGAGTCCAATGTAAACATATTTTCACACACCATCTAAAATTCTCTCTTCTTTCACTACATAATCTCTTCTTTTAAATTTTCTCTGTAATATTTTTCTACTATGGATCCAAATGATCCTAATTCTCCAAATTATAATCCTTTCGGATCTTATAATCCTTCAGCTTATCAAAATTATGGAGAGTATCCTAATTCTCCAAAGTAATTTAATTGAGCATATCTGGCAAAAGTTCGAAAACAATAATTAATTATGTAATTTCAAATTTCTGTATTTGTAATTTGAAATTTTTGTATTCATAATTTATCATTTTCGACTTCCATTTGTACCTCGAGTATTTCTATCTAATTTAGTATTCCAAAAAATGATAGTAGATAATATGTGGATGAGAAAAAAATTAATTATTTATTCTGTGAACTGGGTTGCTGCTGTGGGTAGAAAAATATGAAATTGGATTGGATTGGATTGGGTTGGATTGGATTGAGTATAAATGAGAGAGAAATTAATTGTTTATTCCTTGAACTGGATTGAGTGGATTGCTGTTGTGGGTAGTCTAATGAAGAGCCGTCGATTGCTAGTTCAACTAACGGTCAGATGCTCCAGTTTGAACCAAAGATTAATTTTCTGATTTGACAGTTTTTAGAAATGTCGAACTTCAACTGACCCTTCCACAATATTCTGGTTGAGGTTTTTGAATCTTGTTCCAAAATTCGGTTCTTGAACATAATCGTCAGTTTGAAAACCGTGGTTTGGCGGTTCAAACTGGACTACAAGTCGGGCGCTAGGATTATGGTTCAAACGTTAAAAATGTAAAATTCTACTTGAATTAAATAATTCATATATAGTATCTTATTTTTAACTTTTAATCTCTTTATACTACTTGAGTGATTGATCAATTATCATTTACTTTTGCAAATTATCCCAAAAAAGTACTAAAATTATTAGAAACGAACTTAGCTTTTTGCAGAACATCTGGATGTTGATGTATATTTACCACACTCCACATTGCAAAAACGTAGGAACTTTCATGCCCACCTATCAAGAACGTGAGAAGTAATTCCGCAATAAGTTCATCATCCAATTTTCTACCCTCTTCGTCCTCTTCTTCTATCAGCCAATCGATCGTGCACTTATTTTGATCCTCTCTCTTTGATGTCTTTCTTTCATTCACCACCCCTCGCAACACCTTTATCAACCGCTTGCTTGCCTGAAAAATTAATCATTTAATCCAAATGTTCGGATTACTTATCCGAATAGTACAAAAGATATATGAATTGTCAAACAAAGTTCAATTTTTTTGCAAATATGATATTGGTTCTCCCGGAGTCCTATGGATAACACGGGTGTAATTGGAGACACTGCCCTTTTGGTGGGGTTGTGGGGTTCCTCTACCCGGATGTAATTTTAATGGGTGGGTAGAGCAACTTTTGGTTATAGATCCCTCTAGGAACTTTGTAAATAATCTTACCCCTTTTTTAATACAACTTTACTTATTAAAAACTAATATTGGTTTGAAAATTTTTTTGAAAAAAAAAGCGAATCGATGCTAGAGTTTTATCAACCCAATAGCTTCAACTTATCAAAACAAAGGCCACAATTTGAAAAAATAGTTATGTCTTAAACAAGTAGCTTAAAAAGCTTTGAAAAAGACACCCTTTTTTTAGAATTGAAAAATATATCTTTGTGTACTCAGATTGGCATTAAAATTAAAATTTATGTTACTGGTTTGTTTTTATAGTAAATTATCATACACGGTCTACATGCTTTATTGTTCACCGAAATTTTTACGCTTGAAATTAGTCCGACGGATTCATTTCTCCCGACTAGAGTGAAACTGTTATAAAAATTCAATATCTCTACTTGGCCGGACCACGGTTCATGAACCGTCAGTTCACGATTCATTCAAAGGATGGACCTTAATCGGAATTTTGGGTCATGGTTCATCTCTAGTTCATGAACCTCCAATCCATGGTTCAAAAAGTTAGTTGAACTGATAGTCAACTCAGATTTTTGAAGTGACAATCTGAACAGACAGTTAACTACTAGGTTATAAATATCATGAACCAATCCGACATATTTACTCGCAGTTCAGGAATCGTAACTAGCAAACAGTTAACAACTCGACATAATTAATCAAAGAGATTGTCACCTTTAGTGCCTTGTGGTATGTGGAACCCGGGAAGTTGATGGGTAGGGCAAAAATACCACGAGAGACGTCATCGTACAACTCCACGGGGCCGAGACCGGATTGACCATTTGAACCCAACATTAAGTGAACCAAAACCCTAAAGAACAGCGATCTGAGCTCCGATGCGAGCTCGATGGGCTCGTCCGCGGCAGCCCATCGATCTAATGCCCTAATGACCGCGTCCTCGGTGCATGCAACGTACGAGGACAGCGCGTCGTGGCCACTTAGCGAGGGCCGGATCAGTCTACGGATCTTGGTGTGCTCGGCGGCGGAAATTCCGTGGATCCCTCTCTCTCCGCTTAGTGCCATTGTGTATTTTGGGTAAGAAAATGCAAGGCGATGGGTGTCGTTTAATGCCCGCTTGCAAGCTTCAGGTTCACAAACTAGGATCGCCGGTTTCCCTAGTAAGTGAGTCCTGTACATGCCTGTGCTTCTTCCGTACCTGAATGAATAAAACATCATCTACCCGAACAGTTACTAGGCCAATTAATATAAATTTGAACCGAGTATTTAAGAGAATTACCCGTAAACGTAGTCGTCGTAGATAGAACCCGGATTAGTTGAAGTAAAAGCTCTGAAAAAGGACACTGACTTGCCTATAAATGGCCAGCCCATATCACCGGGAGGGAGCAAGTGCTTCTTGGCACCCAAAGTGCTGACATAATACCACTCGTTGCTCTCTTCAGAATCGTAATGAATCCAACTGAAAGGAGAAAAACAGCTACTAAGGCCAACAATATTTTGATTATCTCCATTTTCTGTTCACTATTCCTTGGTCTTCCAAGATTTGGCTCCTCCATATGCTCTACTTTATAGCCTTAAGGGAAGGGTAGGGTAGTACAAGGAGTATGTAAGATCCAATCTAGGATCCGGATCCTAATGTAGACCCTACATATTTTTCATAGGGTAGAGTAGAGATTCGTATAATCCAAATTCAAATTCCAAATTTAGGCGTAAAGATCTTTTAAGTAATGATTCAGATCTATATCTGAGGGTCTAATCAAAGATCCATGTCCTATCAATGGACCCATTAATTTATATTCTCAGTTAAGTGATAAAAATTTTAAAAAGTTAAACAGATTTTATGTATTTTATACCACAAAGTATTTAAGTATAAAACAACCAAACAGTGCACATTTCCTTATTGTTTAGATGTTTTCTATTGATGTATATTGTCACAATATACGTGCTCGAAGTCATGCAATGCCACACCACGCTTATATAAAGGGCCCATTAAAGCCCAAAAAGTAAAATCTAAAAGCCTCAGCCCAATACCAACCAAAACGCCAAAAAATATCCGGGAGTATGAGTTTGTAAGATTCATACTTTAGTCTCTAAAAATGGACCCATAATGTTATTCTATCTTAAATAAGTTCAAAGTCTCAATTTATGGGGCAAGATTAGGGATCGACCCACAAAATCCTATTATCATTTTATCATATACATCGAACCGTACTCTCTTTAGATCTTGTGAGACTCCAAATATATTACATATTTTGAAGATTTTCCTTCAAACCTAATTATTTTCATCTACGGACGTCTAACCAAAGATTTTCCTTCAAAACTAATATATTGATACCTTTTCATCTAGTGGTTAGAAATAATTTGTGATTCTCTCTTTTTTTTTAATAGAGCTTAGCTATTTTAACTTTTTCCCGTAGACCTTTTTAATTACTGTACTAGAGTGGGACTCCTATCAAATAGTAACAAAGTTGGGGTGACCATTGGAACCCTTTTCCCTACACCACCCGACGTTGTTCAGTGTTCGAACCAGTAGTTCTGCTGATGTTCATGGCACTGAACTCGCACCAGATGTCGCCTAACTTCCTGGTAACGCGCCATTATGTTGTCGGCAACTTCCCGTTGGTTTTTTTGTTTGTTGGATCTTGATTTTTCGTGTTGTTTGTAGCTTTGGCTGGTGCTTGGCGTCTTCTTAATGGCGACCGCGCTGCGAATATACGCTACCTGTCGGCAGATTCAGGTGCAGGCGCAGGCGCAGGCACATGCTGCCATTGCGAGCGGGTTCCTTGATCACACCGCGTTGAGGGTTCACATGCCCCAGTCAATAGCGGTTGCCACCAGAGGAGGGCGGGCGCAAGGCCTCAGGCTCCAGCTTGCTCTTCTTGACCGGGAGTTCGTTGAGCTCGGTGCGTGCAGTACATTACATTGGTTGATCAGCAGCGGTGAATGTGTTTTGGTTATGGGGTGGCTTGTTTCTGCAGATTACGAAACCTTGAGAGCTCTGGATTCTGATAATGTTCCGGCTGCGCGGGTTTTGTGATTATTCAAACCTCACCTAAGCTTGTGTCGTCACTCTGCAGTTCCATGCTGTTTGCATAGATCCATGGCTGCGGCAACAGGGAACTTACCCCATTTGTAAATCCAAGGCTGGGTGGCACGGCAGTGAACACGGAGGCTCAGCTCAGATGCATCTTTTATGGTATGGTTTAGAAAGAAGGCTCGCCCTATACATCAGTCAATTTCTCATTTTGTACAAACCTACCTGCTTATTTATCCATCGATTGAGTTGCAACTCGAGAAGATGCGAGGATGAAGCAAAGCTTCAACAAACCTGGACACGAAGGAAGACGAAAGGCGGCTGGCAGTTGTATGGAGTCATCGTTCTCTTTGTTATTACGATTCGGATAGTGATACTCATACAAGCCATGAGATGTATACAACAGCTCTCACGATAGAACAGAATTGTTTTGACAAGCATCATTCAGAAATTATTTCTTCAAGAAACTAACTTCATAATGCCTATTTTGCCTTTCCCTTTCCCTTCCCTTGACCCTTCTTTGCGTCTAGTTTAGCAAG
The DNA here is from genome assembly GCA_963995505.1 of Hypericum androsaemum. Taxonomy (NCBI): domain Eukaryota; kingdom Viridiplantae; phylum Streptophyta; class Magnoliopsida; order Malpighiales; family Hypericaceae; genus Hypericum; species Hypericum androsaemum. The sequence goes on from OZ023197.1 coordinate 3,684,994, forward strand.
TACACGAGATGCAGCAGCAGCCTTTGCTTCTTCTCTCTTCTTTTTCTCCTCCTCCTTTACTGCAGCGGCGAGTTCCCGTTGCTTCTTTAGCTCGCTGTACGGAATTCATTGAACAACAGCTAAATCACATGATATTTTGCAATGGAAACTGCAGTATCGTTGAAGAAGGAAACGTAAGCCAATGATGGTACTCACTCGAGCCTGGCCCGCTCCTCCGATACACTGCTTAAGCTGGAACCTTTCCTTGGTTTGCAATCTACTAGTTCGATCTCAAAAACAAGAGTTGCACTGCACCAAATAAGATGCCGTTGTCAAGCTATTGCAGGGTCTAAAAGACCTATGATTTCTCCAACATGAAAACTCTAAAAAGTTCAGTTCTGGTCCTCTATTTGCTCTCAAGCTAACCAATATTCTCTTAGAATAGATAGTAGAAGCCCAGAACACCCGCTATGCAGATGCAATAGTGACAAGACGAAAGACGTGGATCCACTATGAAAGACGTGGTTTAACTATCATGGTGATCCATGTTCTACCAATGTTATTGTGAAAACATACTTCCATAGCAGTAAGAGCAACACTTTCTTTTCAAAAATTAAAAAGTTAACGATGCCTACATCAGTGCTCATCTTTAAAATACAACCTACTCTTGAAAGTTCAACGAAACAGCTATAAGCTAGCAACAACCGAAAGAAACCACAGAGACAATAACATTACTTGGGTGGGATATCAGGAGGCGAGCCTGCACTACCATAGGCATATTCTGGCTTGCAAGTGATTTTAGCAACCTCTCCGACCTTGTTCAACCAGGTGATTGTCAACTCAAAAGCAAGCACAACGCTACGAATCACAATCAAAAGATAACAAAACAAGCTCCATCAACATGAGCAACTACTGACCATCATGGTTTTCAATGCAATGTCCCACGCTTGAATCACCGAACCCGTGCCAACCTCAAAGGAGAAAATGGTATTATCCTCATGTGTTGTATCAAACACGTCACCAGTCTCCGCGAGTGTTCCCTCATAATGAACTAGTCACAAAATTACAAACAACAACAATCAGTCATGAATTGATCCTTTGCAGGCTTGGAAACAATCTGCTTGCATAAACACAAGAGGCAAGGCTGCATACAAACACAGCCACAGCCACTTGAGTCTCCACCGGAGCCTAATTCGCAAACCCGGAAGGTCGCGTGGCGATAGGAGGGCCCCCAAGTATGTCATAGATTAACAGAATTAGTACCATTCCAACCCGGTTTATGACTCTCTATTCAGTGTTCCGAGTTGGTTTTTCCCCCCGAACCTCGCCATCACCCACCCCCGACCTCCCCACGCCCCGAATTAGCCGGGGGGGACGACGATCTTACACGAAGAGGCTCGGTCAGACCACCCAAAAGTTTGAAGCTTTAAGGCTCCATTTGAACCCAGAAAATAGTTTCCGCGGAACAGTTGTTCCACCTAGAAACTAACCTAAAGATGTAATCTTTAAGAGACCCAATTGAGAATTAGGGACCAAATTACCATCAACAAGAGGTAGATCATCGGAGGGGCCAATTGCGTCGGGCTTGGCGCTTCTTACGACGGTCTTGACGACGCCTCCGTCGCCGCTAAGGTCAACTGGGTCGCTCATCGCTCGTCCACCCTCTTCCAATTGGGAAGATTCTCAAATTTTAGGAGGTTCTGGAATTTTAATTAGTAGTGGACTCTCTAGTCTCGACCATTTTGAGTTAACAGGAGGGAGGATGGATGGTATATACATGAAGCAGGGGGCGTGAGTGAAATGCAGGAGACGACCTGTCGCCTGGTAAAATAAGGGTTTAATTTTGAAAGGGCAAATTGCACTCAGGTTCTTGGTATTTGATTAAATCACTGTTTTAAGCATGCTCGATAAATTTAAGCAAACACCAAGGACCTAAGGGAAATTTTCCCATTTTGAAAACATGGTCACCCGAAATCAGGTAACCAAACTACTTCAACGTATAATCTTCAAAAAAAAACTACTTCAAAGTAGGGATGTATGTTTCAAAGAATGTGTCTCCCTCATTGGCTCGCGAGTTAGCGCGGATGTATCCAAGGTTGTTAGGATCGGGAGTTAACTCCTAGAATTTTACGATTTTCTATGGGCAAAGCGAGCTAGAGCATATGTAAGATCGGGAGTTGGGCTGGAGCGGTGGGATCGCCATGGAAAAGCTTTGAAACGTAGGATCAGCGAGTTAGATCTTTCTCGATAGTTAAATAGCATAACCTGTTTTGGTTCTCGATAAATTATTTTAGATGATGTTTGAGAATATTATATTTTTAGATGACGTTTGAGACAATGAGTGTTTGTGACTTATGATTTGATTAATAAAAATTTATGTTAACGTTATTTTTCTTAGTTATTTTCATAATTTTGTCTATTTGGTAGGATCTTACGATCCGCATTATAATCCTACAATCTACGGTTTTTCTATACCCAAACGATCTTTAGTGGAATCCCAATTTTGACAACCTTGGGTGTATCCCTTACCTCTAACCTCGGGAAATACTTAGGGATTTTATTGTTATATGTCCGTGTCAATAAGAGCATCTTTGCCTTTATCCACTAGAAAGTTTGATCAATATTGCAGGGTTGGTGTGTGGACAAGTTGACTATTGCAGGACGTATAACGTTTTCCCAGGCGGTGACTAGTCCACTCCCTATTTATGTTATGCAGACAGCTAAGCTCCCTGTGGGAGTTTGTAATGAAATTGAGAAGGCATAGAAAGGCTTTCTTTGGGGATCTTCGATGGAAAAAATAGAAGCCTCATCTTCTGGCATGGGACTCGGTTTGTAAACCAAAGGAGCTAGGTGGTCTTGGGTTCAGGAACCTTCATGACCAAAACCTAGCTCTCTTAATGAAATTGGCTTGAGAACTTATTTCTGACTGCTCCTCCCTTTGGTCGCAGGTGCTTTGGGGGGAGTACGTTAAGCAAGTTTCCCTTATCCCTACGGTCACGTCAAAATAATCGTGCTCACCCCTTGGGCCTATCATGCTCAAAGGTGTGAAAGGGCTATTGGAGACGAGGTTTAAACCAAGTTTTGTCAAGACCAGTGGTTGGATAAGGTGGACAATATGCTGGAAGTAAGTATTAATCTTGTTCTGCCTGACTCGCTCGAGATGAAAGTGAGCAAGGCTGTGAATGGCGATGGTGATTTGAATTGGCAACTGCTTAAGCAGTATCTACCCACTGTTGTGGTTTCTATGATTACTAGGCTGCCCGCCCCAAACATTTCGCATGGTCCAAATAAGATCACGTGGGCCTTAACTCATGATGGATGTTTTTCTGTAAAATTTGCTTACCATCTATAGCATGGTGATGATCTCAACCAGATCATAAGGCCTTGGAGGAACTTGTGGTGATGGAAAGGTCCCCAGAGATTAAAGACTGTTATATAGCTTGCTGGTCACGGGAAGTTGCTCACTAATGCGATTCGGAAGAACTGCCAGATGACAGGGATGGCCACTTGCCCATACTGCAATAATGGGGACAAATTTATTTTACATGCCTTAATGAATTGTGCTAAGCCAGCTCGAGTATAAAAGACTCTCCTTTGACATGAGAAGGTTTACCTATTTTTTTCATACAATTTGACTTCCTAGATTGACTCCAACCTGAAATCCCCAGATACATGGTTGTCCATCTTTGCATATACGATAAATGCAATATGGAGATGACAGAATCATCAAGTCTGGGGTGAGGGTGAGGATGAGGGTGAGGGTGAGGCTTGCCCATCTAATCTGGTTGCGGTTATCTTTTGTAGGGTCAAAGAGGTCCGAACCATTATTGAAATGGCAGAGAGCATGCAGCCAAAATATATACACAAAGAGGTCCTGGTTGGGTGGGAGCGGCCACCTGCTGGTTAGCTCAAACTCAATACCGATGGTTCCATGTGTGCCTCGGTGAACAGAGTGGCTGCGGGGAAAATCCTTCGTGATCACAATAGGGATTGAAAGCATGGTTTCACGATAAATAAAGGTTAACGCTCAAGCATGAATTGCGAATTATGGAGAGTGCTACACAATATTATGTTGGCGAAGAAGATGGATGTCAAGAAGGTTATCGTTGAAGTCGATTCCAAGACTATTGACGACTTGCTCAATACACCTAAACTGCATGACGCGTCCCCCAATCCTATTCTTCATCAGGTTAGACAGGAGTTTGGGTGGAGTTGGGAGGTGCAAATCTGTCACTCTTATAGGGAAGCGAATATGTGTGCTGATTATCTGGCCAATTATGGTTTTTCCAAGGAGTTTGGTTTACATACCCTCTGATGCTCCTCCCCATGGTGTTCGTGATCTTATGCTTGAGGATATTGGGGATGTTAGTTTTCCTAAAGGTGTTCAGTTTGCGATGGTGCAAGGTCAAATATTGCGATATACCAAACGTCAAGAAGAATCTTCGTTCCTAAGGTACTCTTTCCATATCATGGATTTCTCCTACCGAATTTTCTCATGATAGAATTTTGACGAAGTCGGCGGTCGCAATCTCATAAAAGGCCAATAGGGGGCCTTGCACTAAGTAGGATGTATTTGACCATTTATTTTAATATATATAGGCATTTGTCCCTCTCATTCCAAAAAAAATAGGGATAGTAGAAATATTCCTACACTGTGGATATGGTATGTTAATTTTGACTGAGTCTAGAGTAGAGTGTGTGTATGGGTCTACTTTTAGAGGTGAGGTTTAGGTAAGGTATAAATCCTAGGAATTCATAACATATCATGACCATTTTATCCTACTTTGGACCTTACTTTAGCTAGACTCTGATTAGACCTTAATTAGATATTTTTATCTTTAATTTTAAATATAAATTGTAATAGAGTTCTCAAATATTCTAAAATATGGTTCATGACATTGATTTCAAATTTTTTTATTTATATACCAGATATTTCACGATTATTCTTCACATAATCATTATAATTTATTCAAATTTTATAAATAAAAATAAATTTTTTATTTTTAAAAATTATCAAAAAAGTCTTACATTTAATTCAAGGGTCGGATAAGGTATGGGTCCAACTCTGTAAATTATGGTGGTATGAATATGGTCCTACCGATACACAACCCTAGCCTACCCATCGCCATCCCTACTTTGAAGTTCAAAATCATGAAAATTCTTTTTATCATGGTGAGATGTTATTTTAGAATCGAATCTTTTCTTATCAAATGATAATATTCAAATTATAGATCTTCCATTAAATTTTTTTTATCGCGATCCCTACTTTTCGTTGCCTTTTTCATCTTTAGGGATTCCCAACCACACACTTTAACTCTTTTGTCTCTCTCTCCACATACAAACTCATAGTTATTTTTATTTCTCCCTCTCTGTTCCTAAGGATGGCAAAAATATCCGTACCCCGTGGGTCGGACCCTACCCTTACCTGTGGGTTGAGGGTCTCTTAACTTTGACTAGATCTAGGGTAAGACATGGGTATGGGTCTATTTTTAGAGGTAGAGTTTAGGGTAGGCTATGAATCCTATGAATTTCTACCAAACCCTTACCATTTTGCCCTACCTTAGACCCTACCTTAATTATATTCTAAATAGACTCTAATTAGACCCTAATCTTCACATATTTATTATATTATTATTGTATTATAGAACCAGCTTGAAGACATCTTGAAGAATAGAACCTCAAAATTTGATTAAGTTATGATCCGCCTCCTTTCTGCGTAGAATTCTAGCTGAGGCGCTACTAGCTCAGAATTTTTGTTTACATTTATCGACACGTCTGACTTTCTATCTTCTTCCAAAAATAATAGAATCTGGAAGATTTTTATTTTTTAAAGTTGTTTATATATATTGAGCTTGCATTTAAAATCTCGAAACTTGATTAAGTTATGATCCACCTCTTTTTAGCTGTTTATATTTATCGACATAAGTAACTTTCTTTCTTGCATATAATTCAAGGGTCGGATCCCAGCAGGCCCTGCAAACTCTGCGAACCCTGAGGGCAAAAGTATGGGTCTAATAATAAAATTTTTTGAGGGTCGAGGGTAGGGTATGTGTCCAACTCTCCTGACTAAGGTATGGGTTGGGTCCTACCTATATACTACCCTACCCATTTCCATCCCTATACAGAAGCAAAGAACAACAAATAAACACAACCCAACACATTATTTTTATCTTCCTTTTGGTTTTTATTTTTACTCTTTTATCACTCGCTCTCCAAATGAGCAGATTTAGGCAAGGAAGATGGTGAGGTCGGGGTGTGTTCACTGATGAGTGTGGAAACACTCATCTTTTGTATTTATTTTAGAGTAGATTTACCGTTGTTTCTATTGCTTTTGTTTGTTCTTCATTGTCGTAATGTCATTTATCGTGCATTATTTGTTTTACTGTAGTCTTATGTTTTTGTTGTGTTTTCTTCATGCTAGGAGATTTGGTGAGGTAGTGAAGTCACCTTGGGTCATCGTATGCGATTTGATTTGCCGGGAGGAAGGACGCTTAATCGAGACCTCGAAGACGTGGGCGAGGTGGACCTCTTGTGACTCAAATGCTTATAACTTTCTCATCCGAAGTCCGATGGAGACGAGTGAGATGGCTCTGGAAAGAAGACATCCGACGCTACAACTTTTTCTCTAATGGTCTTCTTCAAATTCGGAGTCTAAGAGGGCAGAACGCTGGATTCAATGTCGTGGTCCAATTCTGTCAAGATTTCATCACAAGTGGGCCGAATTTGAAGACTTGTTTTGGGCCCATTTTGGGCTTTAATTGTAATTTCGTGGCTGAGACATTTTGGGGGGGAAAAACCTTGTATAAAAGCCTTTGCTTGGCTTTCCTTTAGAGACATTAGATATTTTGGTAACAACTCTCCACTAACTCTTAGATTGGGAAGAAAACTTGGTGAACCTTGGAAAGGAGGATATTGAGGAAGCTTTGAAGATCATCTTGAGCTTTCTCTTACTCCCTCTCTTGTTCATGTTTTGCTTGCATAGTTTAATGAATATGTTGAGCTATTTGGTGAATATGTGTGAGTAGTTGATTAGTGAGTTTGGTACCTTGATGGCACCTACTTAGCCAATGGTTTAGGGGGTTAACATGCCTAGGTATGTGTACTAGTTAATGAGCTTAATACTTTATCTCGTTTGATCACCTTGATGATGAACTTGGTTAATGTTAATCACCGAGAGGGGTTAGGATTAACAGACCATTTAACTAGTTGAGTAGAAACCTATTGATGAGAGATCACATTAGGTGACTAGTTGTCCAAAGGATGGTGATTATAGTTGGTGATTAGTTAGATTAGATGGTTAATTTATCGCGAGAGCGTGGTTGGTTCTTCTAAGTCTAGTTGAGAATCAATTTAGACTAGTTTGTCGCGAGAGCGTTGATTAGTTGCCTTCGAAACATCCGGACCATATCATGAACTTAATAAACCCCATAAACCATTTGGTTATTTAGGTTGTCATTGGTACCATGCTCACTCTTGTTTTAAGTGTTTAAACTAGAGCCTTGTTTAGTTGCAATTTTATTTCAAGTAGCATATCGTGTTTGGAATTGACACCTCCATTTCTTATAGTCCTAAACTAGTGGTAGAGTCGAGTTTGCGGCCTAGCTTAGTCCTTGTGGGACGACAATCCCTTACTTACTCATTATTGCAAGAGGGGTGAAAATCGTTGCTTTCAATTGGCGCCGTTGCCGGGGATTAAGTACTAGACGCTTAATTTGGCTTACGGACTTGGATTGGGATATTTATTTTTTTGTTTACTTGGTTACTGTTGCTTAGTGCCTTTGTTGTTTGTCTTACAAGGTACTTATTTATCGCATGCGCTCAACTCGCTCAACGCACAACATTTCGATCGGAGTAGACGTTGACATTGGATACTTGGAAAGGGTATTGCGACAAGAGAGAAGGACACAAGCAAGGATGAATCAACAACCTCATGTGCAAGAAGCTCCACAAGGAGCTCCGCAAGGCGATGCGCAAGGAGTTGGAGTTCCTCGAAGGTCTCTCATGGACTATGTTAGGCCCACCTTGAGAGGGGCAATGTCTGGAGTTCCTAGGCCTGCTATTCAAGCTAACACCTTTGAGATCAAGCCAGCGGTGATTCACATGCTCCAAGCTTCGGTCCAATTCTATGGATTACCGAATGAAGATCCCAACGACCATATTGCTAATTTTCTGGAGATAGCCGACACCTTCAAGCACAATGGAGCTACCGACGATGCTGTGAAGCTGAGGTTGTTCCCATTTACCTTGAAGGACAAAGCAAAGATATGGTATAAGGATCTGGTTGGGACAACAATTACGACATGGGAAGAGCTAGCTAATGCCTTCCTTGACAAGTATTTTCCATTCTCCAAGACAAATAGACTCGTGAAGGACATTAACAACTTCCAACAATTCGAGAATGAGTCGTTGAGTGAAGCTTGGGAGAGATTCAAGGGATTACAAAGAAGTTGTCCACACCACAATATATCAAAGGAGTCTTTACTCCAAACTTTTTACTTTGGTCTTGGACCCTCTACAAGGGGGACGGTTGATGCTGCCTCTAATGGATCCTTTTTGAGAAGAGAGGGAGATGATGCCTACCACATCGTGGAAGAATTAGCAGCTACAAACATTCTTATGACAAATGAGAGAGGAAGACAACCTATTAGCCAGCAAAAGGGAGTGATTGATGTTGATGTTGTCTCCTCTATTCAAGCCCAATTGGCAGTCGGAGGGGTGGTTAGCCAACAAGGCCAAATTTTGGCCGTCATACAACAACAAGGATCAAGGCAAGATAACCTTGAATAAATCCTCAAGGGTCAAGCAACCGCCATGCATAATATGGAGAGGCAACTTGGGCAAATAGCAAATACAAGTGTCCACAGAGCGTCCGGTTCTCTTCCTAGGTCCACGGAAGTATATCCTCGAGAAAATGTGAGTGCAATTTCTTTGAGGAGTGGTAAGGAAATAGCTTCTCAAGAGGCAACCCGGAAGAACAATGACGATCCTATGGAAGCCATTGAGGGGGAGAAAGAAGTAGAGCCAGAGAGAGAGGGAAGTCACCCGGTTGAGAGTGCTGAAGAAGAAGTCTACGTGCCACCACCACCTAAAGCTCCTCGACTACCATTCCCTCAAAGAGTGAAGAAGAAGAATGTGATGCATGACAAGTTTATTGGCTTCATGGAGAAGATGAAGAACATCCAGATCAGTGTTTCTTTTCTTGAGATGTTGGATCAATTACCGCAATACTCGAAGTTTCTCAAGGAACTCATCACTAAGAAGAGGAAGTGGAAAGATGGAGAGACGGTAGCCCTCACGGAGAAATGTAGCTCTCTCATCTCCAAAGATCTCCCAACAAAGCTAAAAGATCCAGGGAGTTTTATTATTCCTGGTTTTGTTGGTGATGTTGAGTTTCCCAAGTGCTTATGTGATTTAGGCGCTAGCATTAACTTGATGCCTTTGTCTATTATGAGAAGACTTGGCTTGTGTGAGGTGAAACCTACTTCTGTGCATCTCCAATTGGCAGACCAAACCCTAAAGAAGCCATTCGGGGTTGTGGAGGATGTCTTATTGAAGATTGATAAGTTTATCTTCCCTGTGGACTTTGTGGTGTTGGATTACGAAGAGGACAAGAGTTGTCCACTAATTCTTGGCCGACCATTTCTCAACATGGCACATGCCTTGGTGGACTTACATGAAGGAAGATTGGTCCTCCGAATAGGGGAGGAGAAAGTAGAGTTCAAGATGTCCAATGCAATGCACCACCCTCTTGATGAAGGCATGTGCATGAAGATTGATATGGTTGAAGATCGTGTCCTAAAGTTGGGCAAGGAGAGTGCATTGAAGATTCAAGATGGAATAGATGGAAAGAATGATGGAGAACAAGAAGAGGATGACTTGGAAGAGTTCGTGGGAGAAGCTGATAAAAAAGGTCTCCATGAGGATTTGGAGCTTGATTTGAAGTATCCTACTTCACCTTCCATCAGTAAGGTTCCAAGCTTGGGGTTGAAAGAGCTACCCTCCAATTTACGATATGCATTCTTAAAGGATGAAGGAAGACCCCCCATTATCATCTCCAACAAGCTCTCTAAGGAGCAAGATGAGAAGGTGCTTGAAGTTGTTAAGAAACAGATTAAGGCCATGGCGTGCCAAATATCTGATATCAAGGGGACAAATCCAGACATGATTATACATTACATCCACTTAGAGGAGGAAGCCAAGCCGGGAGTGGAAAGGCTTAAGAAGGAGGATAAGAAAAAGAAAAATGATGCCCACATCGGGAAGAAGGAGTTCAAGGAAGGTGATCAAGTGCTACTCTACAACTCCCGTTTGAAACTTTTTCTGGGAAAACACAAGTCCAAGTGGAGTGGACCTTTCAAGGTGGTAAAAGTTTTTCCATTTGGAACCCTCAAATTGGAAAGAAGTAATGGAGGTGTCTTCAAGGTGAATGGCCAAAGGTGTAAGATTTACCTTGGTGGCGATGTTGAACGAAGTTCGGAGGTGCAACCCGTGACTTCACCCTCCGATGCATGAAAAAGGGGAGTAAAGTCATGCTAACGACTATAACTTAGCATGTTTTTGTATTGTCTTTATATTGTCATAGTCTATATGTGTTTTTCTTATTACGTTTGTTCTTAGTGGGGTATGATTTTGAAGCATCGATTCATGCTTACGGTATTTCTTTGCATTTTGAAGGTGATCTCAAGAAATTCGGACTTATCTAGGACGATTTGATACTTAACGAGGGCCATGGTCGTGGCATTTCTCTAGAAGCCACGGGCATTTTTGAAGGCACAAGGACACCTCACCTATCATTAGTAAATAAACCATATCTTGGTGCTCAAGCATCCGATGGAGCTGATTCTTGTGGCTATGGAAAGCTAAGAGGCAGGTCTAAAACTTTTTAGTTGATGATTACTTCTAGTTCTGGGTGGAAGGAGCCTAAAATCGAAGGAATATGGATAATCAAAAGGGATCAACTTGCGATCGCAAGTCTTTCATAGTCACAGAAAGTCCCCAAATCGACCCAACTTGCGATCGCAACTCAACTTACGATCGCAAGTCCTTCATAGTCACAGACGGGAATCAAAATGACCCGACTTGCGATCGTAAGTTAACTTGCGGTCGCAAATCCTCAAGCCCGACAGTTCTTATATAAAAGGAGAAAAACCCCCTGCCGTAAATAGGCCATATCTTGGAGGTCGAGACTCGGATTGAGGTGATTTTTATTGCTATGGAAAGCTAAGAGATATTCCGACAACTTTGTAGTTTATGACTTCTTCTAGTTCAGGGTAAAAGGGGTCTCAAATCCTTTCCAACTAAACCCATTAGAACCCTACCTCCTAAATCCTCCCAATCCACGCAACTCATCGATGGAGCAAGGTCCCAAAGGTAATGCCCACCATAAATGCCCAAAATTAACAAATGGAGCGGAAACTTTGACATCAAGGCTATTACATCCAGCAAATGGTGGAGCGATCCGAATACAACATCCCACCACTACCACCATCTCCAACTCAAGACTAAGGGAAGTTTCCTAGCACTTTATTTTTCTTTAGTTATTTTCTTGTCTTCGTGATGTCTTGAGTTTGCTATATCTTTGTGATGTCTTGTTCTTTATGTTTGATTGATGTTCATGTTTAGTTCTTAATGCATTTGTTAGTATAGTTTAATTATTTATATGTCTATGTGCTCCTCACAGCTTGAGGACAAGGTGTTTTTCAAGTGTGGGGGTGTGGTTCCACTTAGGAATCCTTTGTGTGTTTAGGTCTAGGTTGTTTTGTTAGGCATTGATTTGGCATGAATTTTTAAAATTTGACCCCCTTCAAAATTCTTTTCTTTAACTTGTGTTAGAAGCTTACCATACACCTAGTTAGGGAATGTACTCGAACACAAGGCCTAAGAACTTGTAGAAGCCTCACGCCTCGGTTGTTTAGACTAGTGGTCTCATTATGTAGATTAGACTAGAGGGTTGATGAGTGACCTTGTGAGGAACTTTGAGCAGAAGGAGGAGACAACCGTCTTCATTTATTCATGAGGTGCCTACATGAGTTCGGTTGATCGAGGTATCCTACTAGTACTTGACATGGTCTTGGTTGTGTGGCGTTAGTGAATGACGGGAGCTAATCCTTTGAAATTGAGCCTAGAGCTTTAGAGCCAAGAACCTTTATATCCATTCCTTTAACCCACTGAGCCTAGCCATTCATTGATCATATTATATGTATACCAACTTTAAGCCTTATATCCACCATCCTCCCGACCTTTGGTCATCCGATCCGAGGACACATAAGTTTACATTTTTTTTGGGAAATGATATGTATTGGGTTTAGTTGGTAGCTTAGTGTTCATGTGGGTTAATTTATTGGGAATTTGGGTAGTTGAGAGGCCATACAAAGAAGCCGAGTTTTTGCCTAGAAAATGCCAAGTTTGTGTTTGTAGAATAAAAAAAGAAAGAAAAAAAAGAAAGAATAGAAGAAAAGAAAAAACGAAAGAAAGGGAAGTGAAGGTTGAATAAGACTTTAATTATTGGCATTACTCGTGCTACACGGTCTTAAGAAATTGGTGAATTTTGAGAGTGCTTTAATTAATTATGGTGAGGATGTTTAGAATAGACGAGAGACTAGAATGCTTTGGTAACAAGTCCTCGGATTGGGTGGTTTAACTACTATCCATATATATTATCTCACCAATACCTTAGCCCCATTACAACCTGATTGAAAGCCCCATGTTCACGAACAACCACACGACTTTGAGACACTGTTGAGTAGGATGTAGGATATTTTGAAAGACATCGGTCATGTACGCGAGAGATAGGAAGTTGGCTACTTACAAATCGTGAGCTAAAAATTTCGGAACCTCTGAGTGGTTAACCTTCTAGTGTCATTTACATAGTGATAATACTTGATTAAACCACCGAGTGGTGAGGTATCTACCGGGTCTTACTCTTTGTGTTTGGGTTGATGAACTAGCGAGGTAGTGGGGTGGACTTTTGATGTGAGTTTGAGATTTTGAGGGGAGTCAATTCGTGAATTAATCATGCCTAGTCTTGTCCTTGTCGTGTTTTTCTTTCTTAGGTGTTTTGTGTTTGTGTTTGTGTTTGTATACCATGTTGAGTTTTGATTGAGGACAAGCAATGATTCAAGTGAGGGGGTGTGATGAGTGTGGAAACACTCATCTTTTGTATTTATTTTAGAGTAGATTTACCGTTGTTTCTATTGCTTTTGTTTGTTCTTCATTGTCGTAATGTCATTTATCGTGCATTGTTTGTTTTAGTGTAGTCTTATGTTTTTGTTGTGTTTTCTTCATGCTAGGAGATTTGGTGAGGTAGTGAAGTCACCTTGGGTCATCAGCTGGAAATCTCAGCTGTATGCTCACCTTGCAAATTGACCTAAATATCCAGGAGCCAAATTCCACCACCCCTCGGTGCACTTATAACGGAATATTTATTTTAAAATATACTTAAAAAATATGACAAAGTATTACGATTCCATACATTGGTGACATTTGCTTAACTTCGTCGTTAATGTTTCATTAAAAATTACCGTACTTTGCAAACAAAATACATAAACATATCACATGTTTGAATATTGCATGGCATAGAGGATGAAATTAATGTTGGATATTTTCAAATATGTTGCATGTGCATAATATCGTCGCTACGACAGGGGGTAATGAGATCGACCTATTGTAGGTCAATTTGCACAAGTTCTAACGCGTGACTCTTCGTTTCAAACTCGAAAAAAATATGACAATACCATTAGCCACCATTGACACTTATTGCAGAAACGTTTTTGGTGATGAAGAGGCATAAATTATGGTGCCAATCCCTTATAAATAGTGGCACATATTTCACATTGAACAATCATTAAAAAATTCACAAAAGCCTTCCTACTCACTTCCCTTTCTAAAGCATCATAAAAAATTCTTAGTGTGTTCTTGGTCGAATCAAGATAGTACAAACCTTGAATTCGATTTCGGTATTAAGGACTTCTTTGTATGCTGACGGCAATTGTTCATAGACTCATTGTACTTGCGAATTTCATTCGGATGGTTGAACTTTGTCTAAAATGATGTGAGCAAGCCTAAGGACACACCTACTATCAAGCTTGTAGACTCGCAGCAAGTTCAAGTTCCAATTGGGCCAATGACAAGAGCAAGAGCTAGGAAGTTGCAATCTGACTTCAATGGACTAATGCAAGAAGTTTGGGCTCAAGCAAGTGCGTGGAGGACCAAGGACGTCCAAGAAGTCCAAGGGAGGCCCATGCACGTTTTGGAAGCTAAATGGGAAGTTTGAGATGCACGCAATCTCCTGGATGCATGCGCACGTGAATTTCAAGCTTATCTTGGACATGCGTCCCTAAATTTTAGGAATTGCATCTACTATGTTTTAGGACGTGATATTTACTAGATATTCTATTAGTTATCTATGTTTAGATTATTTTCCTACTTAGTTGAATAATTCGGCCAAAATCCCTTTAAATTAGGAAGGAGAATTTTGGCCAGCCTTGAACTCCTTATTTGGAGTTAGTGTTCGTTTAGGAAATTGTAAGACTTATAGAGCCTATATAAAGAGGCATCCTCATTCAATAAAGAGATAACAATTCGGAGAATTACTTAGCATTGGCTAATTGTGAGTTTAGATACTCGTTTGTTCTTGTTTAGGCTGGTGAGTCGTCTTGGCTGGAATTTATCTTTCACTTATCAAGCGGATCATCCATCCCCGCTCGTGGTGTGATACGACCTTAAGTCAAGGTTTAGAAGCTCTTGCAGCGGGTTAAGGTTCAATTTCGCACCTTAGTTCTTGTGAGTTCTTGTGAGTTGTGATCTGTTCCATTCTGAAGTAACAAACGGTCCGAGTTGTGAGTCTTTTCCGCTGAGATTCATATCATTTGGTATCAGAGCTTAGCTTGTTACTTTAGTTCATTATCCTTATTATTCTTGTTCTTTTTGGGGTTCGTTTTGTTGCTTGCTAATCCGTGAGGTTCTTCGCTGTTCGAGAGAAAAGAGAGGAAAACAAACGAGTGAAGCAAAAACAGAAAAGAAAAGAAAAGAAAAGAAAAGAAAAGAAAAGAAAAAGAAAAGGAAGCAAAGTAGAATAGGCAGCGAGCAAGCTAAAGAGGAAGCAAAATCAAAAAGGAAGCTAGCGAACTAAAGAAGGCGCAGCAGCTGATCAAGAAAAGGGACAAGCAAGACAAAAAAAAGCAAAGAAAGGCCAAAAGAGGAACTTTAACATTCTGTTTGTTAAAGCGTGAAGCTCAAGCAAAGGCTGTTCTAGCTTTAGTAAGAACATACAAGTATCACGAGAGGAAAAAGGCAAGAGTGTGCGAGTACCTTAGAGAGAAAAGCCAAATATTTGAGTGCAAACACGAGTGAACTTGAGTGCACCTTACATTGAGAGTATACACGTAAGGGAGTGAGCTTGTGAGGCCATAATTTTTTTACTAACCAATTTTTCTTGTAGCAAACATGTCACATGAAGGTCAAACTATGGGAAACATAGACCTTAAGTTATTAGTGGATGCCTTGGCCGGGAAGCTCGAGCAGATGGTGCAAGCTCAGATGGAGCCTTTGCAACTACGCGTGGATGCCGTGGAGAGTTCTCGTGACAACCCCCAAATGCGAGGCGAACTCCAAAGGCGTAGGAGAGGAGCACCTATTGGAGAGTCGAGCGGAGCTGATTCTGAATCTGAAGAAGGCGTAGGCTCTACAAGGAGTCTTAGGAGAGCAAGAACAAACCGCCCACCTAGGGAGGCGAGGCAAAAGAGAGACGATAATATAGGGAGTATCAAACTGAAGATACCCTCCTTTGCTGGTCGTTCTGACCCGGAGGCGTACTTAGAGTGGGAGAAGAAGATTGAGTTCGTGTTTGATTGCCACAATAGCTCCGAAACAAAGAAGGTAAAACTTGCCATCACCGAATTCACTGATTATGATATAACTTGGTGGGATCAACTTGTGACAAGCAGAAGGAGAAATGGAGAACGCCCTATAGCTACTTGGGAAGACATGAAAGTGGTGATGAGGAAGAGATTTGTTCCAAGTCATTACTATAGAGGGCTGTATAAGAAGTTACAAGGAATGAGACAAGGAAATTTGAGCGTGGAGGAGTATTTCAAACAGATGGAGATGGCCATGATAAGAGCTGATATAGATGAAGATAGAGAAGTTACAATGGCAAGATTCTTGAATGGACTCAATCCTGAAATTCAAGACAAGGTTGAGTTGCAACACTATGTGGAGTTGGAGGACATGGTGCATATGGCAACGAAAATTGAGAAGCAACTCAAGAGAGGAGAGGGGAGAACAAGAGCTACATCGAGTTCTAATTGGAAGCCAAACTACCAAAAGAAGTTTGACAAGCCACAAGCAGCCAAAGTAGAGCATAAATCTGAGAGTTCTCAAGCTAATTCTCAAAGGAAAGTGGAAGTCACTCCAGCTAGGAACCGTGACATCAAGTGCTTTAAGTGTCAAGGAAGAGGGCACATCTCAAGTCAATGCCCTAACAAGCAAGCAATGGTGATCAAGGAAAGTGGAGAGATTGAAACTGAAGAAGAGGATTCGGAGCATGAAAGCATGCCTTCTTTGGAGGACGTATCCGAGGAAGAGTACCAAGCTGCTGAGAGGCTTACTCTTGTGTCTAGAAGAGCATTGAATGTGCAAGTAAAAGAAGAAAATGATGTGGCTCAAAGAGAAAATATTTTTCACACAAGGTGCTATGTCAAAGACAAGGTGTGTAGTGTCATCATAGATGGAGGAAGTTGTGCTAATGTCGCAAGCACTACTATGGTGGAGAAGTTAGGGTTACTCACTGGAAAATACCCTAAGCCTTACAAACTACAATGGCTGAATGATAGTGGAGAAGTACGAGTGATGAAGCAAGTATTGGTAACATTCCGCATTGGCAACTATGAGGATGAAGTGTTGTGTGATGTTGTACCAATGCAAGCTGGTCATCTATTGTTAGGAAGGCCATGGCAGTTTGATAGGAAAGTGCATCATGATGGCTACACCAACAAATATTCATTTATACTTAAGAAGAGAGTAATCACCTTGGCACCCTTGTCACCATCACAAGTTTGTGAAGATCAACGACAGTTGCAAAAAGAAAGTGATGAGCAAAGAGAACGTGACAAAAAGAAAAAGATTGAGAGGAGAGAAGAAGCCGAAAAAAAGATAGGAAAAATGGCCAATGGAGAGGAAAAGATTGAGAAAACAAAAGAAGCCGGAAAAACAGAAATTAAAACGGCCAATGAGAGAAAAACCGAGAGTTGGAAAAAGAGTTACTATGTGGGAGCAAGTGATATTAAGCAAGCATGCTTTGAAAAGAAGCCTATGATCTTACTTCGGTATAGAGAGGCACTTTTAAACACTAACGAGCTTGAACCACATGTACCTAGTACGGTTGTGTCTCTTTTGCAGGACTACAAGGATGTCTTTCCCGACGAGCTACCACCTGGTTTGCCACCTATTCGTGGGATTGAACATCAAATAGACTTTGTTCCGGGAGCTGCCATACCTAACCGTCCCGCATATAGAAGCAATCCTGAAGAAACAAAGGAGCTTGAGAAGCAAGTCAACGAGCTATTGGAGAAAGGGTACGTGAGAGAGAGCATGAGTCCATGTGCTGTTCTAGTCCTACTTGTGCCCAAGAAGGATAAAACATGGAGAATGTGTGTTGATTGCCGAGCAGTCAACAACATAACGGTAAAATATCGTCACCCTATTCCTCGTTTAGATGACATGTTAGATGAGTTGCATGGTTCTTGCATGTTTTCTAAGATTGATTTGAAGAGTGGTTATCATCAAATTAGGATGAAAGAAGGAGATGAGTGGAAGACTGCTTTTAAAACAAAGTATGGGTTGTATGAGGGGATGGTCATGCCATTTGGTTTGTCCAACGCACCTAGCACGTTTATGCGACTCATGAATCATGTTCTACGTCCATTCATTGGTAAATTTGTGGTTGTTTACTTTGATGATATACTCATTTATAGCAAGAGCATGGAGGATCATTTAGAACATTTGAGATCTGTCTTAGATGCACTTAGAGAAGATCAATTGTTTGCTAACTTGAAGAAGTGTACCTTTTGTACGGATAAGCTTGTATTCTTGGGTTTTGTTGTTGGAGCTAACGGAATACAGGTTGATGAAGAAAAGATCCGAGCTATCCGTGAATGGCCAAGCCCTACAAGTGTTGCTAATGTTAGGAGCTTTCATGGACTAGCTAGTTTTTATAGGAGATTTGTGAAGGACTTTAGTAGCATAGCCGCACCCATAACTGGAGTCATCAAGAAGAATGTGGGCTTTACTTGGGGAGAAGCTCAAGAGAAGGCCTTCCAACTACTAAAAGGGAAGTTGACTAATGCACCCTTGTTAGCTTTACCTAATTTCTCTAAGACTTTTGAAATAGAGTGTGATACTTCTGGTATAGGAATTGGAGCTGTCCTTATGCAAGAAGGAAGACCCATTGCATACTTTAGTGAGAAACTAAGTGGTGCAACCTTGAATTACCCGACCTATGACAAGGAGTTGTACGCACTAGTTCGAGCATTGGAGACATGGAAGCATTACTTGTGGCCAAAGGAGTTCGTGATTCACACTGATCATGAGTCACTCAAGCATTTAAAGGGGCAACACAAGCTGAACAAGAGGCATGCACGATGGGTGGAATTCATTGAGACATTTCCTTATGTCATTCGCTACAAGCAAGGTAAGGAAAATGTAGTGGCTGATGCACTATCACGAAGGTACGCCTTGATCTCAACTCTTGATGCTAAACTACTTGGCTTTGAACACATTAAAGACATGTATGTTGATGATGTTGATTTTAGCGAGTTGTATAGATCCACTGAAAGAAGTGCATTTGGTAAGTTCTTTCGTAATGAAGGTTACCTATTTCGTGAAAACAAACTTTGTGTGCCTAATTGTTCGATGCGAGAATTACTAATTCAAGAGGCACATGGAGGTGGCTTAATGGGGCATTTTGGAATTGCAAAGACCTTGGCAATGCTACAAGATCATTTCTTTTGGCCACACATGAAGAGAGACGTTGAGAGAGTTTGTGGTCGTTGCATCACTTGCAAGCAAGCCAAGTCAAAGGTAAAACCCCATGGTTTGTACACCCCACTACCTATACCTAGTGAGCCTTGGATTGATATCTCTATGGATTTTGTGTTAGGACTACCTAGGACTAAGCGTGGAAGAGATTCAATTTTTGTGGTAGTGGATAGGTTTTCTAAGATGGCACATTTCATTCCATGTCATAAGACTGATGATGCTTCAAACATTGCTGATTTGTTCTTTAGAGAGGTTGTTAGGTTGCATGGCATGCCTAGGACAATTATCTCCGATAGAGATGTTAATTTCCTAAGTTACTTTTGGAAGACCTTGTGGTGCAAGTTAGGTACTAAGTTGTTGTTTTCTACTACTTGTCATCCTCAAACTGATGGTCAAACTGAAGTAGTGAATAGGACTTTGTCTACACTTTTGAGAGCACTCATTAAGCATAACATTAAGACTTGGGAAGAATGTTTGCCTCATGTTGAGTTTGCTTATAATCGTTCTGTCCATTCTGCTACTCAATTCTCACCATTTGAGCTTGTTTATGGATTTAATCCTTTAACTCCATTGGATTTATCACCTCTACCTTCGAGTGAGCATGTTAACTTAGATGGCAAGAAGAAAGCTGAATTTGTCAAGCAGTTACATGAGAAAGCAAGAATGAACATCGAGAAGCGCACGGAGCACTATGCGAGACAAGCAAACAAAGGAAGGCACAAGGTTGTCTTTGAGCCGGGAGATTGGGTTTGGCTACATATGAGGAAGGAGCGTTTTCCTGTCCAAAGACGTTCAAAGTTGCTACCACGGGGAGATGGTCCATTCCAAGTGATAGAACGCATCAATGATAATGCCTACAAGCTAGACCTTCCGGGTGAGTATAATGTAAGTGCTTCGTTTAACGTGGCTGACTTGAGTCCGTTTGATGTAGGTGATGATTTGAGGACAAATCCTTTTCAAGAGGAGGGGACTGATGTGAGCAAGCCTAAGGACACACCTACTATCAAGCTTGTAGACTCGCAGCAAGTTCAAGTTCCAATTGGGCCAATGACAAGAGCAAGAGCTAGGAAGTTGCAATCTGACTTCAATGGACTAATGCAAGAAGTTTGGGCTCAAGCAAGTGCGTGGAGGACCAAGGACGTCCAAGAAGTCCAAGGGAGGCCCATGCACGTTTTGGAAGCTAAATGGGAAGTTTGAGATGCACGCAATCTCCTGGATGCATGCGCACATGAATTTCAAGCTTATCTTGGACATGCGTCCGTAAATTTTAGGAATTGCATCTACTATGTTTTAGGACGTGATATTTACTAGATATTCTATTAGTTATCTATGTTTAGATTGTTTTCCTACTTAGTTGAATAATTCGGCCAAAATCTCTTTAAATTAGGAAGGAGAATTTTGGCCAGCCTTGAACTCCTTATTTGGAGTTAGTGTTCGTTTAGGAAATTGTAAGACTTATGGAGCCTATATAAAGAGGCATCCTCATTCAATAAAGAGATAACAATTCGGAGAATTACTTAGCATTGGCTAATTGTGAGTTTAGATACTCGTTTGTTCTTGCTTAGGCTGGTGAGTCGTCTTGGCTGGAATTTATCTTTCACTTATCAAGCGGATCATCCATCCCCGCTCGTGGAGTGATACGACCTTAGGTCAAGGTTCAGAAGCTCTTGCAGCGGGTTAAGGTTCAATTTCGCGCCTTAGTTCTTGTGAGTTCTTGTGAGTTGTGATCTGTTCCATTCTGAAGCAACAAACGGTCCGAGTTGTGAGTCTTTTCCGCTGAGATTCATATCATAAAAGAACCGCAAATTCTTAGGAGTTCGTGCTATACCATTCTTCATCCTCCTACCCGAAATTTTCACAACAATTAAGTGGATCATTAAGCTTAACATTTGCAAAAATGGCAGCTCCCACCGCCTTTTGCAAAAAATCGTGGATCATTCGGGTCTAAATCTAGTCAAAAATAATATTCATCATAATTGGATCCGAGTTGATGCTTAGAATCTAGATAAAATAATCGTCCGTAACAAATTGCTTCAACCTTTTTTTTTAGAAAGACAAATTGCTTCAACTAGAACGTGCAAGTTTAGGCACAAGGGCAAGCCCTGTCATAAAGCGGAAGTAGAAAACAGAAGACAAATTATAGAGAAAGGCCCTAGTCACCCAAGGACAAGTGGTCAAAATGGTCCAGATCCCACGTCAAAATACTCTCCCTGGATTTTTAGGACCATAGATAGTGTCGTACTGTCTTACTGCATAGAAGAAAAATTGTGAGTTGTGCCTTCTCAATTAGCCCTGTTATTAGTATTAGTATTAGTAGAAGTTAATCACACTATCAAACCCTGGAAAAGGATGTATTTATAAGTTCAACCTTTCTTTTTTTTTAACTTCGGTATTTTGAGTTAAGGAAAGTCATCTTTGTGAGTGACTCTCTTATTAATGTGTGTAAATGTTGAACTCAAAACATCATTAAAAGAAGGACAAACTATCCTCAGGTTCCTGAGACTGGATGAATTTACCAGTAGGATTCTTACTGTTTCGAAACCCCTCTTTTCATCCTCCAAATATCGTAAAATAGAATTCTCAGATTCCTAGCTCCGGACACCGATATCCCCAATTTTGATCTCGGATTCTAACACCAATTTTCGAAAATGTCCTAACGACAAAGACTTTTTCAGTGGAGGAGAGAGGTTAGGAGAGGTTAGGAGAGGAGAGGAGAGGGGAGAGGGAATGATTTTTGTTTTTTAATTATTTTTTGACTGAGGGCATTTTGGTCATTGCAAAAATAATTTTGCCGGAGCTATTTTTTGGGGCCGGAGTCGGGAACCTGACAGTTCTATTTTACGGAACTTGGAGGACGAAAAGAAGGATCTCAAAACAGTAAGGACCCTACTGACGAATTCGTCAAATTCTAGGGACCTAAGAGTAATTTAAATTTTTTTAATTCTTTTATTACTTGGACTAACTCTTATCAATGTCTTTCCGACTTTTTTTTATCTTTACTATTTAGAGTTGAACAATGTCGAGTCTTATTAGGAATACCTCTCCCAATTTTATTATTTCGTCAAAAAATTTGAACTCAAAAGAATCCAAATTTTCTTACTACTACCTTTCTACATACTTTAGATACAGGAAACCGTATTAACCAACAGAAACTAGTACAATGAAGAACCAAAGGAACCTTTCAAGAAAAAGAGAACCATTCCACCAAAAAAAATAAGAGTACCAAAGGAAAACTGTTTGCAGTGATAAAGATTCGAATTCGAAGTTTTAATTAGTGTTTCTTTTATGGTTAAGATCAAAATATTTTTGGCCTAAGCTTTACACTAACAGATGATTATTTTAGATTTACCAACTTCAATATAAGAGTATAAAGAAAATATAAAACCCATTCAAAAATAAAGAAAATATAAATATAGTCGCGGTAAATAAAATAGTACAGGAGATAGAGGGGGGAAAAAGGACGGCCTGAATTTTCCCCCTCTGAAGTATCGGACGGGCCTAGAGAGGTCTGTTTCCCACGTTGATCCATCTTCTGCACAACTACTAGGCCATTATTATATCATATACTTTTTAGATATCAATTATTGCATTATCTAATTTGGAAGACTGGATTAAAAAAATTGGTAATTAATTGGGGCAGCCTAAGTACACCAGATCCACACAGTCCTCACCCTCAAGCTGCCTCCAAAATTCTCTCTCTACTGGTCAGATGTGAGATCACAGTGGAAGAAGCCCCATCACTTTTATTTATGAGAGAAGGTGATAGGTCAGAACTTGAGCAAGCAAGATGAACAAAACCATAAGGCACAAGACAAATGATCCTTCTAATTCTGATTGGAATTTATCATTTTTCTCTATTACATAGTCTGTAATAAGTAGAGTGACTGTAACACTGGAGAAAGAAAAGAAAAGGAGACTAGAACTCCCCAAAATTTATCCAAGAGGGCAAGGGAAAAAAACTAAATTAAAACCCAAAAAAGCTAAAAAGCAAAAAGACATGAAGATTATAATCTCTATGTACAATTGAACTCATCTTCCCTCCTTGATGCCAAAACAAATATGCATAGAGAAGAAGCAACCCTTTAAAAAAGATCCAATCTTTACCAAACCCACAAGGGAATCAAACTTCAAAGATCCAATCTTTACCCCACCAACCCCAAAAGATTCAATCTTTGCCTCCACCTCTTCACTTTTTGGGGTTATAACCCAAAACCCACAAGGGAACCAATCTTTAAAGATCCAATCTTTGCCTCCACCTCTCCACTTTTTGGGGTTATAACCCAAAACCCACAAGGGGATCAATCTTTAAAGATCCAATCTTTAGCCCACCAACCCCAAAAGATTCAATCTTTGCTTCCACCTGAGGACTTGCTGGTCTTGTAACCCAAAACCCACCAAAGGAATCAAGCTAAAAAAGCTTGGATCTCTGATTCAAGAGTCACCATAGTCACGCCAGCAAATCAACATGGTGACACACCTCCTCATGATGTAGAACCTCGCCCTCTGCTCCTTCACCAACCTTGCACACTTCCTGGTGAAGGCACACCTCTTGTGGTGGGAATTAGTGATCCTGTTGTTGCTGTTGTTGTTGGTGGTGGTGGTGGAGGAGCTTGTGCTCCTTGATGGGTACCCTTCCTTCTTGGAGAGCTTCCACTTCTCATCAAAGTAGAAGCTTTGGGGTGCACTTGAGCTGTGGCTAAGACTAGGAAGAGCTGCCATTTGTATAGAAAAATGAAACAAAGGCCTCTCTCTCTCTCTCTCTCTCTCTCTCTCTCTCTCCAAATGGAGGGGTTCTTTCAGTTTCTGGAAGGTGAAGTTTGGGTTAAATAAGAGGGAGTGAGGAGGTTGGAGGGGTTACATTTGGTATTTATAATCAGATAAAAGGGAGAGTTAATTAAAAAGGTAAAAGTGTAGTGTTAATACAATATGGTTTCAAACTATTTCCAGATCACTATTATGTAATTTCAAAATATTCAATCAACTAATATTGATTTTTCAAATTCACATTCTACTATCTAATTAATTTTAAAAAAATAATCCCAAATAATTAAGATTTTTTTTGTTTTTAATTTTCTTTCGAAGCAAATCAGAGAAAACATATTAAAATTTCATTTTCAGCTCTTATAATACTTTTTCATATTTTTGAGTTATTTTTAAATTTTTAAGGTAATAATACTTATGATTATTTTTATTTAAAAGATATTCAAAAAATGGAATATTTTGAGAACAGTCACTTGCCGAATATTTAAAATCATATAATGGTGTGCAAATAGAAAAAAACACAATATACTACATTCTACTTTTGCCTATAAAAATAGCATATTGGGAATGCGATGTGTGACAGTGGGTATCATCACCTGGGGCCTTGTTATAAATTTATAATAGTTGCCTCAGTAGGGCCCACATTTTATTTTCTTGTTAATTATAAAGTTTTGGCAGTTATTTATTTGTGATTTTATTATTTTAATTTTGTTTGTTTGTTATGGCGTGGGCCGAGGGTTATTAAATTGAGGTGGGTTCCCAATACATCATGGCCATCCACGGCACATGAGATAGTTGAGGGGTGAGGATTCATCAATTTTTGGGATAATATTGTTTTACTTTTAAATTTTTAAATATTTACATATGTTTCAAATTGTTTAATATTCACATATGTTTTTCAATAAAGAGACAATTATTATCAAAATTATCGTTAATATAAACACAAATGAATACATCATCCCGAGAGGGGTAAAAAAGACATGTCAATGACATGGTTTCTTACTAAAATGATCTATCATTGGTTTTAAGAATATTGGTCGAGACTGATTTTTTTTCTTTCAACAAGTTTTTTAAGTTTTACAGAAATACAAAGTGTTAAATAGTTCACTTTTAAGTATTAGTATCCGTAGGGATGGCAATTTGACCCTTATCCTGAGGGTCTACCCGGATCCAGACCCGATGGATCCAAGATCCGTTGGCTTTGACCGGGTCTAGACCCGAATCCTACCCGGATCCTTATTTTTAAAAAGGATAAGGGCATGGATATGGACTTATAGGATCCTACCCGGATCCTACCCGAATTTTTTTTAAATATTAAAATAATATATATAAATATATTAATTACTAAAATTAGTACCACATTCTCATCACAAGTATCCAATTTAGAATTTTTTATAAGTAAATTTTATTCAACCAAGTTGTTATAAGTACCAAAATATTAAAGTATCAAAGTTACATCTTAATTGGTAAATCGGTAAAGAAAGTGAACACATATTCAACCAAAAGAAGCACCCGTTAAGTAGGCTAGTATTGTTGTCTGTGACGCTTTAAATATCCAAGAAAAAATAACAAATTGCCAAAGGAGGAATGATGAAAAAACTTTAACCTACATAATATCAATCCAAGTTTCCAACCTTCTAATACATTCTACCATTCAATTATTATATCAACTTGAAATTTTGTATTTGTTTTTTTATATTAACTTATTTTAGCAAACTAATAAATTGCATTCTCATTTTTCGAATGCTTCGCTATTGCGAACAAGTATGGCTTAATTTTTGTAAAATTATTTAATTTTTAAATAATACGGACCCGCGGGTCGCCCTGATCCTGCCCGGTATTTTAGGACCCGAATCCTACCCGGATCCATATTTTTAAAGAGGATAAGGATCTGGGTCGACCTTCAAAAAAGAGGGTAAGGATCTGGGTCCTATAGATCCTACCCGGATCCTGCCCATTGCCATCCCTAAGTATCCGATAGTAATTTTACTTTTTTCTACAAGAACGTAGTGAAATTTGATCCAAATTGCATATCTATTCAGTTTAATTTGTCGTTTTGAAGGACCACAGGAGTGTTTAGGCTTGGGAGGAGGGTGATTTTTTCTTTAAAAAACCTTTTATTTTCTATTGAAATTTGCATAAGAGTAGTTTTCTGCCTTTTTTGCGGTGTAAACATATGCTTCATTAATAATCATGATGACCAGTACAGAAACTCAAAAAACGAACACAAGTTGGCAGCAAGACATTCACCCTACATCAACTCTAATATACTACCTCTACGATAACATACTACTGGCCGTCTTCTCAGGCCTTGTGTTTGATTAAATACACGTAAAAATTTTATGTGTTTGAAAAATAATTTTGTTGTCCCTCTTGTTTGATTTTATTATATTTTTAAATTTTTGCTAATTTCATCTTCAAATTTTTTTCATTTTTGTCATAAAAATGACAGAAATAACCTTAAAAAATAAAAAATATATCATCTTCTTCCTCGCTCCTCTTTTTCGTCCTTGTGAACAAGAACATCAGATGAACACCAAAAACACCATCCAGAAATCAACAAAAAAATTAACCAAGAAAAAGAACATATCCCTAACATCAAATGATATCCAACAACAACAAACCAATATAACATATTTTTGGTTTTGTCTATTTATAAAATATTTTTGGTTTACCTAACTTGTTGGGATTAATCTGTAAGTATTCACAAAAAATTCCCAAAATTGGGAAGAACCCTAATTCCCAATCGGGAAGGTTCTTCCACAATTTTCCCCTCAGAATTTTGCCAGAGAGACCCAATCAAAGATACGAGGGAGCCACACTCCGAAGCCGTTCACCATTGCGACTCACGAGGAAGCCACACTCTGGCCTCGCCGGGTTCGAGATGCTTGGCGACGGTGCTCTCAATAGATTTTGCGACTTCCCCACATTGGACAGGCCGACGAGGGTGAGCTCGGGGAGGCCGTCAGCGGGGCAATCCTCCGTACTAACGCTGCTCTTCACGAACTCGGCCTGGTCTTTTTGGTGTTCATCATGGTGTTCTTGTTCACAGGGAAGAAGAAGAGGAGCGAGAAAGAAGAAGATTTTTTATTTTTATTTTTAAAGTGTATTTCTGTTATTTTCATGACAAAAATGAAAAAATCGAAGATGACATCAGCCAGAGATCCAAAAGTACAATAAAATTAAATAAGATGGATAACAGGATCGTTTTTCAAACACGGAAGACTTTTGCGTGTATTTAAATAAACACGAAGAATTTGAGAATAATTTTCCTAAGTATAAATTATGGTCGCAGTCTTTCTGGTTCTAATACAATTTTTTTTTTGAGGAAATCTGGTTATAATACAATTAGTGTCGTCTTTGCGAGGAAAACAAATATATTAGCCAAATTGGATCCAAATTTTGTCTTTAATGCCGGATTTTGTTGGTTGAGACATGGCGTACACGTATTGATTAAAGAATATAATGATAATATTATAACTTGCAAGGGATAATTTATATAATGTATGATGAAAATGACACTCTCTAAGATTAGTAAACCCCTTAATCTTATCCTTTTCATATAATTAAGATCCATAATTTCTCTAGTCCAACTAGTTGAACCAATAGTCACGGCCTAGTATTATAAAGAATTTTTTTATTATTAATTATACTAAGTATTAAAATTTTCAAATAATTCTAAATATTCTTTAAATTTAATTATAAAAAATTGTTGTTTACAAGCCTCAAAATTTTAATTTAATTTCTTTTTAGTTTAACATAACTCTTAAAACTCTTTTTGTAAAAAAATTGTCAATTGAATCATTATCGATTAGTCTAACCGGATTAGTCTAACCGGGTGCATCATTTAGGCGGCTGATTGACGACTTTGATGAATATCCAATCACTCTTCAGATTTTGGTATAAAAACCAATTGTCATCTGTAGTCAGTACTGGGCGAGAATCCAACCAAAAAAATGTTGTTACAATATTCTAATTCTGAATACTATTTCTTACCCAATATTTTCTCTACTTTAAAGGCATACTGATTTAGGGGTGAGCAAATGGACCGGACCAGACTGATCCAATCTAAACTATAAGAACCGAGAACTATTTAAAAAAAATATGAGATCCGATCGGAACCATTTGCTCATTAGTTCTGGACCAGAACAAAATTATTTATTTGTTTGGTCCGGGTTTGGACCAAAAACCCCGAAATTTTAATAAATAAATAAAAATGAGTGCTTATAGACTTGAGAGGGACAACAAGAGACGGTAAAGAGGCTGAGAGGAGATATGTCAATTAAGATTTGATATTTAAATTTGTTGTCTGGAGATATCGAGTACTCATAAATTAATTTTCATTGTATTGTCTGAGAAAAATATATATTGGTTGCGTGACCTTGTTATACAAGGGATTTTTTTATTCTTGTTTCAATAAATTATGGTTTGGTTTGATTCTCCATGGTTTTTTTAAAAAGATCCGAATTAAATTCGAAAACTATTTTTTGAGCAAATAAAGAACTAATCCGAACTAATTATTTTTGAATCTGGTTCGGAACTGTTAGTTTGATTCGATCTGATCCGATCCAATTCTATAATTCTTGGTTTTTTTTCTCGCCCCTATACCATTTCATTAATAAATCTTAGGTAATCCGAAACATTAATCAAATCGCCCTTAAAAAAGAGAAAATAACCCAAGATTCCAGAAATTGTAGCCTGACGTGCCAATCAATCCCAACGAGAAAACCGAAACAAGACGGACAAGAAATCCTCAAAGATCAAGAAAATCCAACAAGTGTCAATTCCTCAAAGAAATATCTACGGTTCTTCTGGCTCTCGTTTAGCTAAATATTCGATGAAATTAGCCAATCTAAGTTGAGTAGGATGATAACGGATCTTGTCTTGTTTTTCAGGAGTTAGTGGGTCAATTCCCACCCCTTGCAAAAATGACAAAATTTTATTTGGAAGGAGAACAAAATCCAATGCCGTCTAGAGTCCCAGGGTTTAGGCAAACCTGCCTAAATTTTCTTGACAAAAAAAATATTCGAAGAAATTAATTTACTAGCAAATGAAATTGAATAAAGAATCTCTGATCAACTGGCTTCACTGCCACTCTAACAGGGGACCGGATTTGGTCTTGGAACCCAAAACTGTCGTGGACCCAACCTATTGCATCATAACTATGCGACTCATTGTATCATAACTGAGCAAACTATTGTATCATAATAGGGCGAATCATAATATTATAACTGGGCGAACTATTGTATCATAACTGAGCGAATTATTACATCAACTAAGCGAACCCGTGTGTGTTCTGAAAAAATTGGGACCGCTTTGGACGACCCATTGCATCATAACTGAGCGATCCATTGTATCATAACTGAGCGAACTATTGTATCATAACTGACCAACCCAGCGCGTGTGCCACGAAAAAATTGGGACCGCTTTGGGTGACCCATTGCATCATAACTAAGCGATCCATTGTATCATAACTGAGCGACTCATTGTTAGGGGTGAGCTTAAAACCGAAATAAACTGCAAACTGCACCAAAAAATTAAAATCGCAAAGCTAAAGTGGTATTTTCAAACCGCACCGCTCTGCACCGCATACTTTCGGTACGGGGTTGGTTTGTATTTTGTTCACCTAGCAAAATCGCACCGCACCGCATCTATAAAATAACGTCGTTTTAATATAGGTTTAGTCTGGTTTGCTAGGCAGCAGGGAGCTTATGACATTTCTTGTTTTGTTGTTCTTACTTTCCTTTGATTGTGAGAAGGTAGAGTAAGGCGGGGGCAATGGTGCTTACCTGATTTGTTAAAGAAGGTAGACAAATATCTAAGAGCTAAATTGTTAGGACGTAGTCAACGTCTGTCGATAAATAGGGTGAGTTGGCCGGGTGGAATTTGCTGCTGGATTTTGTCGATAAATAGGGGCAATGTTGCTTACCTGTTGTGAATTTATGGGCTGGATTTTTTGCCCAAAAATTTGATAAAATTAGTCATTTTTTTCAAATTTGGGCTTACTGAAATGGACCATGTGAACTTGGCCCAATTTGCAGTGTCAAACTCTAACCCGCACCACACCGCGACACCCCGAGCACTGCAGTTTTGTACCAAACTCCAAACATCATGGTGTGTATTTTACCAAATTAAAAATTGCGGTGCGGTGTCAAATTGCACACCGGCACAGCAAAACCGCACCGAACTCACTCCTTCCCATTGTATCATAACTGACCAACCCAGTACCTATTCCAAGACGATCCTGGACAAAAATACATGTCCATGACTAAATCCGGTGCCCTATAACAGTGATAAGATATTTTTTGTTTAAATTTTGACTTCTACCCTGCCATGCCAACCAATTTTCTAAACAATTTAGTTAATTTCTTAATTAAAAATTATCCATTACCGTTTAACTGTTGGCGTAATAGAAAACCTCTTCCACCCACCGACCACGGACTTCTGAAAAAACCAAGGGCTTTATTTTTTTTCCTTCTGTTTTGAGTTCAAAAAAATAAAAAATTTAAAATACGTAACAATTTACGAAAAACTTTATGATACTTAATCTAATAATAATGAGTACTTAAAGTATAGAATACTGTTATTAATGGAAAATATTGTCAAAAAATTTTAGATTAAATAATTGTGCTTCATGCCATGATAAATTAAATTAATTACATTCTTTGTACCGATTTTTATTTTTAAAAACTTAGTTCGTCCCATGTATCAGAAGAAGATTCATGGTGACAAAAAAACAGAAAATTCACAAAATTCATAAAATACCTAATAAAATTAGTGATAGGTGATTTTCAAAAACATAATTTGTTTTCTAGGTATAGAGGAAACCTCTTTAGCTTGTAATTCAAAACTGTCTTAACTAAAAAAATGAGTACCTAAACTTTAAATCTTATAATTAGATAATAATGCATAATATTCTAACATACTAATCAATCTCCTTTCGTTTTCTTAGTGGAAAACTAATCTCCTTTTCTTGTGAACATTCACAGTTATTCCATTATGATAACATCATTATTCAACTTTTTATACCATACATATCAAATTTTACCAGACACCTAAATTCTCCATAATTTTTCATCAAACGTTGCATCATTTTAATAGATTTTTTTAATTATTTCTCTCTCCACTCAAAAAAGAAAATTAACTTAAACTATCCTAGAATCAAAGTAATTATTTAATATAATTTTTTGTGACAATCTTAGTATAAGATTTTAAACCTTAAATACTTATTACACTAGATTATATGAAGTGACGTCATTAGAGCGTTTGGCCAGTTAGTCCGCTTCTCTATTTGTTACCTTAAGTATACACTAATGTGCAAAAGTTAATAGACAAAAGGAGTGTATTGATCTACAAAGCTCGAAGCCCTAGAATCTAGTCCACTGTAGTTGTCTTGTTGGTGAGAAAGTGCACCATATTCTTGCGTTCTGATAGTCCTGTGAAAATAATAATCGTCTCATTTCATGGTTGTGAGAAAATCAAATAAAAATAGAATGTCATGTAAAAAGAAAAGGATTTTTTTTTCCGTAGACATGCTATTTCACTGGGGGTAAGAATTTGATAATTCAGCCGTATTTCTCTATGTTCATCAGGAATGAGACGATTCAAAAAAATTAAGCAAATTTTGAAAATACAATTTAAAGATCAGGATGGGTTTTTATTGCCGACCCAATTATAGAGCCCTCGATCACTCTGTGGTTTTGATCGTGGAAATGGCAAATTTTGTTGTGATGGGTAAATCAAATCGAAGTTCAATCTATTGACGAGATTGCACACAAGTACAAATCGATTTCAATGGATGGCCGCATCCACTTTTTCGTATATAATTGTCGTGCAGAGGTATCTTTTATTAAAATGAAAATTTATTTTTGAATAACTAAATAAAAATTTCATATATGCACCATCAGGAAAATGTATTAGGAAACATAAAATTTTAATTTTTAATTTGAATATAAAATATTCTTAACATTCTAACAGCTTTATACTTATCCCCGAGTTAAACTAATAAACAATAATCAAAGTTTGGTAGGTAGGATTACCTCGTTTTTTAGGTGTCGGTGGGTCACATCTCTTATAAAAATAAAAGTTTTGTTAGGAAAAAAATAAAACTTAATACCGTTTACTTTTTTTTTAGAAAGATACCATTAAAATTTTTGGAACCCGTCTAATTTTTTCCATAAAAAACCGGTAAACAATAAAAACAAAAGAATCCGAATATCAAAAAGGGCATCCCTCCTCCGTGAAGGGACAAGCAGGAGTCACATGGAGAACATGGGCTAAACATGGAAATTGAAATCCCTTTGGAGTGGTCCCCGAAACTAATTCTTTCTTACCGTCTGGTCCCAAATATCGCACACGTGCCGATCGGCTCTACTGGAGCTTTCGTGTCTCTCGTAGCCGGGACCAAAAGTCCTCGACACCTTTACCGGTCAATCGTCAACCCCCGTCGCGCCGCTATCACGAGGCTGGGAATCGGATGCCTTCACGTGTGGTAAGAAGAGCTAAATTAGTTCTACCGCAAAAGAATTTTATTGAAGTCGATGGTCGCAAAATTTATTTAAAGTAGTAGTAATCATAATAACGAACGAGAGACCTTTAATTAGGAGGTTGAGTTACGCTATTTAATATAAAATTGTGTTTTATTTTATTTATATATCGAGGTTTGTCCCTCCATTTAAAAAAATAAATTGGATGAGGCTTTAAAAAAATATTATAATGTTGGTACTGATTATATATTTTTTAATTTATGAAATATTCTATATAATTTTATTTTTTCCTCTTTTAAATTTTATTAGTTAAAAATTGCCGTTTGATATAAAGAGAAATTACTCATCGGGTTTGCCAATGATTTGGAGTAACAAATTTTGGAATTTATACAAATGTGTTACTCCTGAACTTGAAGGTGATGTCTTACAATCCTGAACTAGTTTTTGATGTAAAATATGATGGTACTCTTGAGAGGTTTCGAAATTGAATTTTTTTGGGTTATTAGATGGATATTATTTAAATAAATAACCTTGATTGTTATATCCCTTGATAAAACTGTTTATGGATGACAAATTGACGCAGATCTGGTCTACCTACATTTTAGGTCTCACAAGTCTATTGTGCACTTGTAGATTGCCAGGTAAATACCATCGAAGAGCCAAAAGATGGATGCACGGTGGTCGGATAATTACTATAGGAAGAACACAACCAAGGAAACCATAAATTCTCAACAGCAACAAAAAAAGAAAATCATGAAATATTTTTTTATAATTAAAGTATTGTATT
The DNA here is from genome assembly GCA_963995505.1 of Hypericum androsaemum. Taxonomy (NCBI): domain Eukaryota; kingdom Viridiplantae; phylum Streptophyta; class Magnoliopsida; order Malpighiales; family Hypericaceae; genus Hypericum; species Hypericum androsaemum. The sequence goes on from OZ023197.1 coordinate 3,718,042, forward strand.
CCACAACTAGAATTCCCGAAAAGGGTTACACCAAGGATACAAAAGTATTATATCAAGGGTGACAAATAGAGTCAAACAATATACACCATATTGAAGGGTGCTATTTGAAAACATCACAAAAGTAACGCTAAAGATATATCTAACCAAAAGTGCCCACAGTCATACAAAAAATGACATGAATATACATCAAACGCCGACAATGTATGTCCCTCAACTCAGCTAAAGGCTCAATTGCAATCGTTTCCGAACGCCGGAGAGATGGGGATTTTTTGCCCTATATGTGGTGACTTGGATGAGTCACATGACCAATAATTTTTGCATTGCACGATAATTTGGAGAATTTGGAATTTCTTTATCAATAAGTTGGGCATTCAATGGTGTATGGGGCCATCAATTTCCTCGACACTAGGACAATTGATGTTTTTGACTAGAGGTTTTTTTTTGCGGAAAATATTTTTGACTAGAGGTTGTATGCACGCAAATGTCGGACTAACAATTTTTGTATCTGCCATGTGGGGAACATGGCTACTTCACAAAAAGGCATTTTTTGATGATGTAAATTTTTAACATAATTTTTTTGCGTTCCATAATCTTCCATGTTCAATAATGAATTGTCTGGTTTGATTCGGCGATCATTCAGAATCACGACCTTCTAGTATTTTTGGAGACAGTGGTGATGATGAGGTGGTTTTAGGGCAGGAACCCTCATTTTTAACAAAGGTGGGCATTTTGATTTTGGCCGGTATACATTGGCGGTAATGGACATTGCAGGGGGTGGTGTTTTACAATATGAAATTAATTTTAACGATATTAACGTTAAAATAAAAAAAAATTTATTCGAGTACTCTTTTGGTACTGTGATTTATTCTGATTGGATTTTATCGCGGTAATTTTGACGAAATCGACGATCCTAACTTTGCAAGTGAAATTTTCATACTAAGTAGGATGTAAATATTACTATTGATAAAATTTTACTTATGAAAAAAAATGTACCAAATCACATACATTAATTATATCTTAAATTACAAATTTTTCTTGATTTGTTTCTTTCCTCACAAGACTTCTACTCGTCAAATTTATTGAACATGCAATTATGTGCATCAACCTACTAAGTTGTTATCTTTGCACGTCTCTCTTATCTTTTGAGAGGATACACTCCATTCAAGCTGTTTACCTGAGACTGTCCTCTGTAAGTCCTGACACAAAATTAAAATTTGAACTCTTCTAGAATGATATTTTACTGATGACTCGAACTCTCAGAATGGGGTTTTTACCTAATATGGTATTACTATTCATGTATAATAACCGATATGGTGTTACTATTTAAAAATTTCTGAAAATGGTGTTTATTTCGGAGGTCGAAATATTTTTTCGACCTGGGGACCGTAGGTCGAAAAAATAAGTCGAAACCGTTTTTCGATTTGGTCTCAGGTCGAAAAATATTTTTGACCTAGGGACCAAATCGAAAAAAAAATCGATCTAGGGATCCAGATCGAAATTTTCCTTCGACTTAGGTAGATGGCCTTATCCAAAAAAAATCTGGGAAAGTTGATTTCGTTGGATTTTTGTTTCCGGATAGGGGACAAGTCGAAAATAATTTTTGATCTGGGGTTACCCAGATCGAAAAAAAATTTCTATAAATTTCGACCTCGCCCGCAATCCGCCATTATACCCCAAAAAATTTCGACCACCGCAGCTCGTCAACTGCCGTCCATCCTCGTCTCCGTCGTCCGTCCGTCCTCGTCGCCGGCCGTCCTCGTCTCCATCGTCCGTCCGTCCCCGTCGCTGACTGTCCTCATCTCCGTCGTCCGGCCGTCCTCGTCTCTGTCGTTGAATGGTATAATTAATTATGTGGGGTACATTTGGATAATATATTATTTAAATGTGTTAAATTAAAATAATTTTGTTTAGTTATTAGATTTAAGTATGGTATGAATTATGAGATTTAAGTTTGTTAATTACAATAATTTGTTGATTACATGTTATGAGTTAATAGTTTTAATTAATTTTTTTGAATTAAATTAGACCGTTAGATTTAGTATATAATTAGACCGTTGGATTTAGTATATAATTGGACCGTTGTATTTTATGATATAATTGGATCGTTAGATTTAAGTTTGTAAATTAATATAATTTTCTGATTAATTCTTAGGTTAATATAATTTTTGGATTCGAATTGGACCATGTGAGTTTATAGCATGGTTTTAAAAATGCTGGTCAACCAATGGTCCGACCGGATGGACAACGAATTGGGCACAAGAGCGAGTCATTTTATCACTTTTTGTACTTAACGGACCAACTTTTTTGTTGTATGGAAATTAAGTCTATTTGAAATAGTATATATATTATTTAAAAAGTTAAAAATTTTGGTTTTGGTCAGACCAATGGTCCGACCGGCCCAAAACTGTAGAACTTCTGGGTCGAGCTCCGGGCCGTGTTTTAAAACCATGATTAATAGTATTAAGTAATTTTATAATTTAATTAGACCGTTAGATTTAAGTGTGTTAATTAATATAACTTTTAGAATAAATATTGTGAGTTAATAGTTGTAATTTATTTTAGGATATAATTGGACCATTGAATTTTAGGAGCTAATTGGACCATTGAATTTAAGTTTGTTATTTATTATAACTCTTTGATTACAGATTCTGAGTTAATAGTGTTAATTAATTTTAGGATTTAACTTTCTGTGTGTTAAATAAATATCTAAATTATATTTTGTTTAAATTTATTAATAAATTAATAAAGAATTATAATATACTTTTGTATTCTTATCGTGTTAATTACAAAATTATGATTCATTCTTTTGATGAGTTTGTTGTTAGAGAATTTAAATATGGCTTCACAGTCAGACATATCATGTTACTTGGGAAATGGAGGACCGATAGATGACAGTTTGTTACGTTACCAAAATGTGCACCGTTCACAACTCGTTTGGAATCGTGAGGTACGTAATTAAAAGTAACGAATATTATATTCAATATTTTGTTAATAATATATTTTTAATATTTTTGATTGGTTATTTTGTGTAGGTTGAGAACCAAACTCCAAATAACAAGCCGTTGAGCTTCCGTCGTCGCAGGTTGCTCACAGTGGGTGTCAGTAACCTGAAATTCATAGAGTATATGAAGGCCGTGAAAGGAAGGATTTTCACCCCTCTTTGCAATAATGAGTAAGTAAGGGATTGTCGTCCCACAAGGACTAAGCTAGGCCGCAAACTCGACTCTACCACTAGTTTAGGACTATAAGAAATGGAGGTGTCAATAACAAACACAATATACTACTTGAAATAAAATTACAACTAGACAAGGCGAAGGTTTAAACACTTAAAACAAGAGTGAGCTTGGTACCAATGACAACCTAAATAACCAAATGGCTTATGGGGTTTATAAAGTTCATGATATGGTCCGGATGTTTCGAAGGCAACTAATCAACGCTCTCGCGACAAATTAGTCTAAATTGATTCTTAACTAGACTTAGATGAACTAATCACGCTCTCGTGACAAATTAGCCATCTAATCTAACTAAACACCAACTATAATCACCATCCTTTGGACAACTAGTCACCTAAGGTGATCTCTCATCAATAGGTTTCTACTCAACTAGTTAAATGGTCTGTTAATCCTAACCCCTCTCGGCGATTAACATTAACTTAGTTCATAATCAAGGTGATCAATCTAGATCAAGCATTAAGCTCATTAACTAGTACACATACCTAGGCATATTAACCCCCTAAACTATTGGCTAAGTAGGTGCCATCAAGGCACCAAACTCACTAATCAACTACTCACACATATTCACCAAACAACTCAACACATCCATTGAACAAAGCAAGCAAAGCAAGAACATTAAAAGAGAGAGTAAGAGAAAGCTCAAGATGGTCTTCAAGCATCCAATATTCTTCCTTCAAGTTCCCTACACAAGATTCAACAATGGCTTCCTAGATCAAACAATGGAGAGCCAAGCTATTTCTCCAAAGAAGAGAAAGTTAGTGGAGGAGTTGGTGAGTATTTTTAGCAAAATATCTCCCATCCTAAAGGAAAGCCAAGCAAAGGCTTTTATACAAGAATTTTCCCCCCAAAATGTGTAAGCCACGAAATTACAATTAAAGCCCAAAATGGGCCCAAAACAAGCCTTCAAATTCGGCCCACTTGTGATGAAATCTTGACAGAATTGGACCACGACATTGAATCCAGCGTTCTCCCCTCTTAGACTCCGAATTTGAAGAAGATTATTAGAGACACAGTTGTAGCCCCGGATGTCTTCTTTCCAGAGCCATCTCACTCGTCTCCATCGGACTTCGGATGAGAAAGTTATCAGCATTGGAGTCACAAGAGGTCCACCTCGCCCACGTCTTCGAGGTCTCGATTAAGCGTCCTTCCTCCTGGCAAATCAAATCGCATATGATGACCCAAGGTGACTTCACTTCCTCCACTTCACCTCACCAAATCTCCTAGCATGAAGAAAACACAACAAAAACATAAGACTACACTAAAACAAACAATGCACGATAAATGACATTACGACAATGAAGAACAAACAAAAGCAATAGAAACAACGGTAAAACTACTCTAAAATAAACACAAAAGATGAGTGTTTCCACACTCATCAGGCCGCCAGTTTTTGGGATGTTTGGTGCATTGGCGATGTTGTAATCGATACTGCACTAGTTACCGCTCTGGTGGAGCGATGGCGGCCTGAGACACACACTTTTCACATGCCTGAGGGGGAGATGACCATTACTCTCCAAGATATGTCTGTGTTGCTGGGGCTTCCTATCGATAGAAATCCAGCCACGAGACCACAAACACCTCCCCAGTGGAAAAATTTGTGTTACGGTCTCTTCGGCATCAGCCCACGGGATAGTCCAGAATTTGTCAACGGCAATCGAATTTTGATTGAGTGGTTTGATGAAAACTTGACACCTATGAATATCCCAGACGATGCTGATGATGAGCTCGTTCAGCGATATGTTCGAGCAAACATAATGCGACTTATCAGATGTACGCTGTTTCCGGAGTCCGCAGATCGAATGGTCCACGTGGGATGGTTGCCACTTCTTGTTGATGTTGAGCCAATTGGCACATATAGTTGGGGTAGTGCATGTTTGGCGCACGTGTACCACCAGTTATGCAAAGCTACTAGCCCAGATGCGAGAATAATTTGCGGGGCTATGTAACTGATTTACATGTGGGCTTATGAAAGGATCATCCCAACTCGCCCAATTTACCGTGAGCCTCGGGAGCAAGGTGATGATGAGGCACTCGGCTTCAGGTACTCGTACTATTATTTAATACTATTTACAATCGAGTAATGTATTTTACATTATTATCAAATGCATAATGAATAAATTTTGCAGGTGGACTAGCACTATAGATAGAGGTCAGACCCAAAAAATGACCAACGTGTCCTACTACCGCCGCATGCTCGACGAGTTAAAAATGCACGATGTAAGTAACTTTTGTTAATTGACATTAGCAAATTTTACTTATTTAGAAATATTTGAGGAAAAAATTATTTGATGAGCTTGTTTGCGTGTTCGTATTATAGGTGGTTTGGATGCCGTACACTCCTGATATCATTGCTAAGTTGCCGCAATTATGTCATAGAGATCAAGCTTTGTGATTGGCACGAGTTCCGTTGATATGCTTTCTTCATGTGGAGTGGCATTATCCTGACCCGGTGCTACGACAATTTGGAATGATGCAGCATATTCCGGCAGCACCTGAAAACGATGAGGGGACACATAGTAGTGCAGACCGTCGTAATCAAACTGACCAAAATTGGGAGCAATTTTATAGCAGCCATGTGGCAGTATGGCAGTATCGGTTACGCTTTATCTTTCCAGGAGTGCCTGCACCGCCGCACATCCATTACCATGATGGTTATATGGATTGGTTCAGAAGGAGTACCCGCCATTTCATTACCCCTTTCGGCGCAAGGCTGTACATGACTGTAAGTATTGTTAGACATTATATGCTTTATATATGAACTTGCATGTCTAATGTGTAATGATATGAAAAAAAATTTGATGGTATAATTTATTTTTCAGGCTGATGTTGTTGAGCATATCCACCACACATCTGACGATCCTCATGTTCGTCAGTTGTCTGAAGTGGCACTGGGACGTGCCGGGGAGCGTAGACGATATCTTGATTTACAAGACTCCCAACAACTCTGACACGGGCTCAGTCACCATCATACGATATTAGACAGGAAGAAAGGCGAGCCCGAGTGAAAGGCGGTAAGACCATTCTTAGCAGGAGGACACCATTGCCTGTGATTGAGACGATGTATCATTTAGCGGTGCGACCCATGAAATGGGAAGATTACCATTCCACCCTAGAACATGTGGCAGCCGTTGGGTCCAGCTCGTCGAGCTCTCCTCGTGGATCGCAGGTGCTTGGGCCGTCTACCCAAGTTGGGTATCAGCCATCGTCGGTCCCATATCAAATTACACCACCTGTCTGAGAGCATCAAATGAGGGACCGGATGCCTCATGCGTAGGATGCAATGGTCCGTCCACATATGGATTACTCCGGTCAGCATCAGAACTACTACCAGACTCCGACTCCCTACGGTTCCATGCCTCAGTTTGGTGCTTCGAGTAATCCGTACTTGAACCTGTACCGGACTCTGGTATCAGATGTTCCAGGCATGTCATAGTTCAGTCATCACAGTTCAGACTCCGGTATCTGTGTCCTTACAAAACTATTATTTTCGACGACAACTATTGTTAGAAACCCCTCCAGCTGCACCGCTGATCTGGTCTCTTGAAAACTTGTTTCACATTATCATGATCGACACTGAAATAGATTCTGCTCCGCAGAAAAGAAACATCAATCTATTCAGAAATTTTAAAAATATGTCAATGATTATTTTAAACAATCTATTCATTAACGTTGGATAATGGTATGATATGCTTACATCTTTTACTAGCAAGACACACCCAACACAGATGGTACGATGTATGTCACGTAAACTACCCTTGATTTCACCTCTAGGGTCCTGTAGATATTAATTATGTAATAATGAAAAAAATTAAGAAACAATAATACTTTTCATAAAATACCTGAAAAATTGCTCGGAAACTATCCCCATTGATGTGTTCTTTCTTTTTCACGTACAAAACTATTTACACGTTGAAAAATTAGCAATAATATTATTTGCCAATTACATCGTTCTATATGTACAATTGTTACCTGTGGAATTGTCACGCTGTCAGAGATTTTTTTAACATCAGCGATAGATATCCCATCTACATCAGCTCCATACATCAAACCTAAAAAATAACATTGTATATTAGATGTCTTATATTATTAAAAGTAAATATAAGTAAATTTTTTACTACCATGAGTTTGAACATATTCAATAGCCGAAGTCCTCGGTCAGGAGTCACATGCATCCTAATTTGTCTCATAAACCAGGGCCAACTACTGGTGTTCTCGCTCTCAACGAGGGCAAATGCTATTGAAATTATAGCATTATTTCCATCAACAGCAGTGGCGATCAAAAGGGCATGCTTGTACTTTCCATACAAGAATGTTCCATCAATCTCCAACACAGGGATGCAATGTTGGAAAGCCTCAATGCAGGGCTTGAAGCTCCAGAAAACTCGCTTGAAGATTTTTGTCCTAGGTTCAAGAGGAACCACATAATGGTCTACGCCTGGGACACAATGATAATATTCCCATTTTATAACAGTTCCAGGATTCTTAGCCTTGCACGCCGCAAACCATTATGGAAGGCGATTGTATGATTCATCCCAATCTCCCCATAATTATTGTAATGCCCTCTCTCTTTCCCATCAAGCCTTCTTATATGAGGGCTCGAATCCAATTCGGTCTTGTATTTCAGTTATAATAAACCTAATTGGAATGTCTGGTTGTTGCACAACTATATTCATAATTACTTCCGCAATGTGAGAAGAACTGAGTTGTCGATGATCTTTTGAAGGTCGTTCTGCACTACAAGTATGCGGGTAGATGTATTTGACTATTCGCCATGTAGGAAGTATTAATCCCTTTGCAGAGACACGGATCTTCCATTTACACCCTTCTTCCCATTTTTTACACTTCACAGCGTAAGTGCGGGATCTTGTTTCCTTAAGCTTCAACTCACGCCGCACTTTCATTGAGAATCTTTCGATCTTCCTCTTTGCATCTTCTTAGGTATTCCATATTGTACCCTCCTTCAATTCACCATCACAACTTCCATCCATTTCGGTGTGAGGTCCCCAATCTTCATCATAAATACTCATCGATTCTTGTTCACCATGCTCAGTTGCAGCAACTTGATAGTGACCGTCAAACTGTGGTTCTCCATATTGTTCTTCTTCTTCTTCTTCTCCGTATAGTTCTTCTTCTTCTTTGTGTTGTTCTTGTTCTTCTTCTTCGGTATGAAAATTTGTAGTTGCATATGGATGTACTTCTGTAGGATCATATTCAAACCAAACTGTTTGGACTTCATAATCATCGACATCAGTATCCCTCATGTAAGGAACAACAACAGACGTCACTCTTGACAGACCAGCTCCATGACTATCCCTTATGGAAGGAAGTAAAAAAGGCGACACTCTTGATGGACCAGCTCCATCATTACTCATTAACTGGTTTTCATGAACATCCAATATTTGGTAATTATTTGACACCCTCTTTTCCACAATGATTTCCAAATAAATCACACTCTTGTACTAGCCTACAAACCTTATCATTGTGTAAACCATATTCCTAACATCTCCATCATTGTCAATAGGCATTTGATAAAATTTCTCTCTGTCAATTGGATATCTAAATAGCAGCCTACGAACTTCTTCACCACGACCAATAGTCTTTTCATATACTTTTGTTAATAACATATCATAGGAGAAATCTTCATAACACTTGATCTTTTTTTCAAATCTACCGATGTAATAAAATCCGATTTCACTGTTGTAGTACATTTTTCCATCATATTTCAAAGTTATTCATACATTCCGCAAAGCTATTTCTTCAACTATAACAAAAAAATTTGACACTTAATTAGAGTAGCTTAATTCATAAGTTCACAAAATAAAATTGCAGAAATTAAAATTGCAGAAATTCATCAACTATAACAAAATTTATGGCAAAGTTTTAATTGACACATAATTAGAGGTGGCATAATCCATCATCAAATGTAATTAAAATTTGCGAATGAATTTAATAAACAACCAAACAAGAGACATGTATGTTCTTTTCTTATGCATTAATTTCATATTTATGACAATATACAAGTAACATAACAAATTGATGACAAAATTTATTCAGAAAATAAAATTGACCGTATTCATTAACTATCACAAAATTTATGACAAAGTATAAATTCACATATAATTAGAGGTTGCATAATCCATCATCAAATATAATTTTTGATAATTTTATCTAATAAAATTATTACTAATTACTAAATATCCGCTTATTTTTTCTTATGCACTAATTTCATATTTATAACAAGATTGTTGTATAAGTAACATAACAAATTAATGACAAAATTTATTATGAAAATAAAATTACAGAAATTCATCAACTACAATAAAATTTATGACAACGTATAAATTGATACATAATTAGAGGTTGCACAATCCATCATCAAATATAAATTTTGATAATTTTATCTAATAAAATTATTACTAATTACTAAATTTTTGCTTATTTTTTCTTATGCACTAATTTCATATTTATAACAAGATTGTTGTATAAGTAACATAACAAATTAATGAAAAAATTTATTATGAAAATAAAATTACAGAAATTCATCAACTATAATAAAATTTATGACAACGTATAAATTGATACATAATTAGAGGTGGCATAATCTATCATAAGTTCATGATTAATTACCGATATGGTTAATTTTATATTTATGACAAAATTGTTGTATAAGTAACATAACAATGACAAAATTTATTCCGAAAATGGAATTGCAGAAATTCATCAACTATAATAAAATTTATAACAAAGTATAAATTGATACATAATTAGAGGTAACATAATCTATCATAAGTTCACAAAAAAAATTACAAATTAAAACGTACCTTCGGAGGAAAAAATTTAGAAACGGTGAAGTTGTTCTTCTGTGAGGAGGAAGAAATGCTGGGGGATTATATAGACCCCAAATCGAAATTATCTTTCGATTTCTTTCGATTTCTGACCACTTTTTTCTGTTTTTTCTGGATCTTGTTCGGAGTCAGGTCGAAAATAATTTTTGACCTAGGCACCAACGAATCCCGGATTTTTTGGATAAAGGCCATCCACCAAGTCGAAGGAAAATTTCGATCTGAATCCTTGATCAAAATTTTTTTTTTCGATTTGGTCCCTAGGTTGAAAATATTTTTCGACCTGGGTACCAAATCGAAAATACGCTTTCGACCAGGGAAGTCGAAACCGTTTTTCGATTTGATCTCAGGTCGAAATATTTTTTTCGACCTACGGTCCCCAGGTCGAAAAAAATTTTCGACCTCTGAAACGAACACCATTTTCGGAAATTTTCAAACAGTAACACCATATCGGTTATTATACATGAATAGTAACACCATATTAGGTAAAAACCCTCAGAATGAGGTCTTCTTTGTCTTCCATCTAAGTTGCGTAAAAAAAACCCAAAAGCCCAAAATTAATTTCATTAAGCCTTTATTTTGACTCAGGCCAATAAAAATTGGACTCCAGGAGAAATTTAAAAAAATAGCAGAATTGACAATTTTCTTGCATATAATAGAATATATTTTTTTTTGATAAGTTGAATTTGTAATAATCCTCCCAAAACTACCAAAAGTAATTACATGGTAATTACATCGATAGTACTTAAATTACAATGCCTAATTATCAAAGGTACAATATAAATTTAAAAAATGCCTTTAAGCCAACTAAGTTGGCATCAGAAAAGACGTCGAACGAACCAAATCACCCTTCCAAGTACAACCCAAAACATCGGCCATCATCAGCGACTTAACTTCACGATCCTTAGCCCGAGCTACTGCATGCTCCTCTGATCCTGGCGACTGAAGGAGGAGGATGATCACGTATGGTTTGGTTGAAGCTTTAATCACCAAGTTGCGAACTGGGATCATCCTGAGAGCAGCTGCTTTACTCGCCATTTCCTTAACCGAGTACTTGATATTGTGACGGTCCGATGAGCCTCCACATTGTCCAAACGTGGGACCTCTAGCTCTACCGTAATGGAGCCAGACTTCGAAACCACGAAGACCACAAAATCAGAAGCTGGTGCAACAGCCACCACAGGCGCCCCCGCAGCAGGAGAGGCAGCATCATCGTCATCCAAAGTTGTAGCAGTCGGCGGGACAGAGGGCACAACCACGCCAAATTCTGCTTCTAGTTGTATCGTAGTTGTACACGTCATCATCGTCATTCAAGAGGAGTCCTCCTCCCCACCAATATCTGTCCCATTCTCCCAAGAAAGATCCGCACAACCCGTCATCCATTCAGAATCCGGACAATCATCAGCAACACCAAAGTCTGACTCCTCAATTCTAATCAAGTAAGACTCGCAGCCAATTCTCAAGTTAATTTTCCTACTTACTCTCTCCATAAAAGTAGTAGAAATAAGGAACGGGAGAGAAATCATTGAATTCATTAATTTTTGAGTTCAAATGTTATTAATATAAAAGACATTATTGGAAGAATTCATAAGCACCCAAAACGTTTCGACTTTCTTAGAGATTAAAAAAAGGTGCACCAACTTTTTTTTTTTTAGATTAGCTTCTTTTTCTCCTCCTCCTCCTTGAACACATGAAGAAATTATTCTGACAAATTAACAAATCAATCATTGGCACTAATCTAAGACAGCATCTAACTTGATTCTAGCTAAGATAGCCATACGCTTTAGATAGGTTCGGTGGCGTCTTTCTCCATCTACTAAACTTTAATTTCTTACCATTTTGCGTGTTTATAATTCATATGTCTACAAAGTAGCTTTGACTATGTTTTCTTTGTTACATATTTTCTAGAGCCTTTTCTGATAGTGGTGCTTACTAATTCCCCTGCAAGAAAAATTTCGCCGTTAATGCTCTTGATTGACAACTACAATCTACTACACTCGCTGAAGTGATTAAATTCCAGTTGAATGATATTTTTAAATGGTGGTAAAATACTACTAATAATAATTTAACACTATTTTGTTCGCGATAATTCGAAATTAAAATATCTAATTAAGTTAAAACAACTTCTTTACGAGTTGATGCATAGAGTTTTGATTTGTGTGTTTTGTTCTTTGTATTTCATACGAGAAACGATTTTTATAGATCTCCTCCGCATTCAAAATCTACACCAAGTCGAGAGAATCTAATGCAAATGAGTATTCGCTCGACTATACACATATAATCAAAGAGCAACTAATTAATCTACTAGGCCTACACCGGATAAAAAACAATTTAATAAAAGTTGGTCCGTGTAACAGAAAATAAAATTTGCAATTTAGTCTTTTTTAATTTTTTGTCAATTACTTTTTGCTAAAAGAATATAAAGTAAAGAAGATTATGTATTCTTTGTGATTCTTTCCATGAAATGCGATGAGAATGTCACATGCTTCCATGTGGATGTCATGTGAAAAACAACAAAATCCGTAAAAGTAGCGGCTCGCTCTGATTATTCTCTTAGGAATCAATTTATGAAAGCTCTCAACAAAAACAACTCGAAATATTTTATTTAAGTTAAAAGAACATATTTAATCTTTGGTAAACAAAAATTGAAACCCTAAAAAAGAATTCAATTTGGATCTCCAAACTCTTTCGGCCCATCATAGTTTTAAGGCTAAACGTAAAATGCATTTAACGGCCCGGTGCGAGTGCACCCTAACCGATGACACATTTTTAGTAGAACTTCGTACTTGGTCATTGAATTTTTGAAAAAACTCAGGCAATGAACCTCGACTTTTTTATTCTCTTAATTTTCATAACCTTTTCTAAATGTGTATAAGAATTGATTTTTCAAGCAGAACTTCCCGTTTTTATGAATTTTTTGTTTTTTGTTCTATTTTAAAGATGTTTTAACCTTTGTGTACTAAAATTGAAGTTAAACCTTATTTTTTCGAATAGTAAATAAATACGATCTAGAGTTTTGAAATATTTGTATTCCCTCCACATCTGATAAAGTAATTAACTAATTTTTGGGGTAAAGATTGATATATAATTACTCCATAATTATACCCACTGATAGACCTCTAGCTAGAGCACCTATTAGCAAAAGCTAAACACAAAAGATGGAGCCTCATTGTCTAAATGAGGGTGGGATTCAGTGGGGACAAAACTTATCCCCACTGAAATGGATCAAAGTTTTGGACTTTCAGACACGGTTTTTGATGATTGTCAGATCTGTAGATATGATTTTTAATAAAATCTGATGGTTCAAATAAAATACCCTCTGTAGGGACAACTTTTATGTTGTCCCCACTCAATCCAAAACCGTCTAAATGACTCCATAAATGACTCCATGTTAGGATCATGATGGCCAATTAACTAATTATCTCACTTCATTTTTTCTTGCTCCTTTTTGTTCAAAATCATGCCACGAATCATTTTATGTGTCAGCGACTTTTAAAAAAGTCAACCATCAAATAATTTTTTACATTTCTGACAATTAGATGGACCGAAGACACATGAGAACGTATTAGGAGTGAACACGGTTCGAGGAATTTCCGGTACAATTATGGAACTACCCATTATAAGTTTCTCAAAAGTCTAAATCATATTCGAAACCTTGTAATATGGTTTTTGGACAATTCTCAGAACCTATAGTTACGTTTCTAGAACCTCCGATTGCATATTTCCACATTTATTTTTGCCTTTTTGGAATAAAATCGAGCACCATTTTACGTATTGACAAATGACTAGCCAAATAATGTTATATTTAGTTTATTATAAGTTCTTACAGAAGCTTATTGTCTTTATTTTTTAAGACAAAAAATTAAATGCAGAATAGGTTTTTCCTAGTTGTTCTAAAAAAATAGGTATAGCAAAGACTAAAGAGAAAAGGTGTTTATACCAAAAAGAAAAGAAAGAGAAGGTGTGGAGATGATAAAGATTATGAAGTAATGATTTTTTTTGTTTAAGTGTACGTAAGTTATTTTATATGACAATTTTATTTTAAAAAACAATAATTTCGGAACTTCAGGTTATAATTGTGAAACCGAAATCTCCAACTATGGTTCCAAAAAATAACAAGCCATAAGAAGGTTCAAAGACGATTTTGGAAACTTTGACTATAGATTTGAATCCAGTTAACAGAACCACATGTTCAAGAACATCCGGTTCTCTGGGTCGAACCGTGGTCAACCAATTAATCTTGTGGAACCATCTGGTATTAGCTCTTGATCTTGCTTCAGTTAGACAGTACTAACACAAAAGGTACAAAATCATCGCGTCTAGATTTGGTTTTGTCAAGATCTATATTTAAAAAAATTAAAGATATGAATATAGATTTATAGGATTATGTCCAGATTCTACCCGTATTTTTTAAGATAATATTATTAAAATAATATAAATATATATTTACGACTAAAACTAATACATAATTTTCAATCTCTACCCAACCAACTTTTATTTTCTTTTGATTTGCTTGCTTAATTTTTTTAGATTGACTTGTTTTAATGAACCCTAAACCAAATTTTTACACCATACAAAAATTTGAACCTTAAACCTCCTTAAAATTTACAACGCCTTGTACCGTTAGCTTGCATGCTATTTGATAATGAATTATGTTTTTACTGCCTCTTTCTCAAAGAAATCAAGTGGTGATTAAATATTTTAAAAAATAAATAATATTTAAATAATGCATACCGCAAGTTGTTCTTATCTTGTATGGCATTTTATGACCCGAATCATGCCTGCGAACTTAATTTTAAAGATCATTCGAATAAGAATTTGGGTCCATGAGATAAAAATTTCGGTGCTACGAATCTTACCCAGATTATACTCATTACTATTTTTATTTTAAAAAAATACCCACTGTCATTCCTAATTCCCTATAAGATATAGAATGCTTCCTATGGTTGGATGTACAAGATAAATTGAACACGAGTGCGAACTTGCAACAGCGAGGGACTTCTGGCGTTCTTCCCTTTTTTTAACATATAAAATTTTATTTATTCAAAAATAATTTTCAAAATAATAAGTTTAAACTTACTATTTGTTACACTGTTTAGTGTTCATCAGCACCTTTTGCCTACAAAAGATGATAACTTATCTAACGAAAAATGCTAACTAGATAAAGATTATCTTAAGATTAATCCATAAATATCTTCTGAAATAATCTTTCGAGTTAGCCCCATACCCCTTGCCAGCTCGCTTGATGGAGATTTTCGTATTCATCAACTCTTCCATTGTCGCTTTGCTTGGGGAATCGGTTGAAGTGCTTTTACAATTGGACGGGTCTCTCTTTTCTGTATTCATAGTAATCGCGCTATTTTCCGGGATCAAACCCTAGACCACCATTTGGTCAAGTTTCTGGCGACCCAAAAGGTGTGAGAATGAAATGATCATCCTGGCGAATCTGAACAAGAGTCTTCATAACACAAGGTAATTCAGAATCCAATAACTTGGAATGGTACCTAATCTGACCCTTTACATAGCCAATTAGCTGGAATTGAGTTGCGAGACGAGGCCCGGGAAGAAGCACGTGCAAATCAGACTTTGAATGTGGCCATTAAAATGGGCTCCTCCTACGATCCTCCAAGGAATTAAGGATGCTGTCAGGGGAAGAGATCAAACAAAAATCTACGAACCTCCGTAAGTACTGGGATGATAGTTTGTAGATTGGCAAAGTAAAAATATGTGATACTTTTGAAAATCGTACTTAGATAGCGTCTATATTAAAATTTTGGCTATGATATACGTTTACCTAGCTAATGTGCTGTATTTACACTGCAATTACAAAATGGTTTTATGCAGATTAATAATATTTTACTTATAACAAAAACATAGGCAATTAGCAACCAAATTTTGATCCCCAAAATTTGATGAAGGGCCATAGATAAAAGTATATCACGAAGGGCCATAGATAAAAGTTTGACTAAAAATTGCGATGATTCTAAAACCTGTACATCAACCCTGCCAATCAGTTTACCATATAAAGCATCAATGGTGTTAATTTCAGCTTGTTAATTAAGCGTCTTTAATGTTGAAGGACTGCCTTAAAACAAAAACATATACGAAAAGGAAATTTGATTAATGAAATCATGTTTTTTTGCGAGTATTCTCTTAGAATGTTGAAAACTTTCTAGGTAAAAAACGTACTAATTACTGGACGAACCCCGATAAAGCATTTGGCCGGTGCCATTAGATTAAAAACTCATTTTTTTCATTTTTAGCCAAAAACTCCTTTAGGATATTAGATAACTTGAAAAAGCTCATTCTATTAAGTTTCGTATAAATGCAAGAATAACTTTAATGGTGATTAGATCGTACAATACAATAGCATTTTCTGGAATATATATGAAAAAAAATCAAATATAACTTTATGTATTGAATTTGAAACGAAAAATGAATGTCTCAAATTTTTTTTTTATTAACACTTCCTTTGTCTTATAATTTAAGTGGGAAATTCTGTAAACAAGAGAACATTTAAGTTCTCCTAATGGACCACAAACCAGTTCCCAAGAAAAGTGCCAACCCTGCTACATTTGCGAAACCAGTCAACCACTTTATTCTGCAAAATGGAAATTAATCCTACCTTACAATATGGAAAATTAAGAAACAAAAATTTAATCCAGAGCACAAGTGATTCAATTTGTCAAAAGACCAAAGAAGTTGAATCATTCACAAAATTATAAACAAGGAGATAATCACTTTCCACCAATGCGAACTGAGTTTGATACTTAAGTCTGACCAGCTGCAGGGCTAGTTCCAAGAGTTAGAAATTCATATCGCCTCCTCGAGGCAATTTTTTGAAGGGTTGAGATCGCCTGATTTAATGAAGATAAAAAAGAAGACAAATTAATTTTCAAACCTAACAGTAACACGGGAGATGATGGTAGACTGGATCTCAACTGCATCCGATTTAATGATCTCTTCACCACGAAAAACTTCAACAGATGGTTACTAGTTACAAATGGTTCATAAATTAATACGAAATAAAATTTATTCCTTTCCAAAAAAAAACTTACAAGTAAATATTTAAGAAAAGAAATCAAACAAGATGTAGACAGATAGAGGGTACCTTTTGAAGATCAGTTCTTTAACCTGAAGTACAGACATAAATATACCTCCTGGGCCTCTGGATGTGTGTATTTTGCACTACAGGTTAATCAATCAACTGGAAATCCTCTGCAAAGATAAAGAGTCAGACGTTCAAAAGAAATTTAAAAAAAAGAAAACATTAAATTATACATTTATAACCGCTATTACAAGCCTGGTACAAGTGTAACACCACGAACCCTACCATTCTTTTCTTCTTCTAAAAAAAAAACCCTACCATTCTTAAAAGTTTCTGAACACAACAAGAGATAAAAAAAAACACCAGATCCAGGAAAATAACATCATAAAAAAGGCGGTATCTTATCTTGTCCGAATGGAAAAGAATCGCCAATAACCCTGGAAGTTTACCTTGAGATCTTGGAACCGAGGAGATGATTCGGATGTTGAGAGTTAGAGTCATTTATTGCCGATGCAGCATCATCAAGATTCTCAAAATCGAAGGGACGAAAAGAACCCGACGAGGTTTTGAAACCCGCGATGGGTTTTACTCGAAAAGTTTTGTGAATCTTGAAGATGCTGCATCTGCAAACAGTGACTGGTTTTACCCGGTGTCAATCGCCGCCGGCCATATCTGATAGCTAGACGCAACAAGAGCGAAGATGATCGTACTTGGTTTTGGTATTTTAAACCCTAACCCTAGGGGAAAAGGTTGGAGTGGAAGAGAGAGAGAGAGGTTGTAGGGTTTTTTTAATCCAAGTTCATATATAGAGACAAGTACCAAATGGTTGAAAAGAGGCAAAGGAAAAGGAAAGGGAGAGAGAGAAGAAGATACTATAGGACTAGGAGAAGGAGAAGGAGAAGGAGAAGGAGAAGGAGAAGGAGGAGGGCTTGAACTTGATGCTATGGAGAGAGATCTAGAAGGGTATAAATACTAGTAGGGATCACCCAAAGGAGGGAAGAGATGGTTAAGTGATGCCTGGCTCTTGGAGTAACAAATTAGAGAAATCTTAGGATTGGTTGGTACTAAAGAGATCTATCAGTTGAGAGAGCTAAGAAAAAAGAGATTTTTTCCAGTTGTTGAGACTAAACAATCTTTGTTTCTTTCATGGCGAATCTGAATCCTAATCCTAACTAGAACTAATCCTAATTAGAACTAAAAAGAGGAATTCTAATCCTAATTAGAACTTTTTTAATAACATTTCACACTGGGATACTCACTAGGCGCTGATTTGTTGTTGCATTCTTGATGACTAAAACTCAAAATATTTAATTAAATTAGAACAATTATTTTTATTAATTGATCTAAATATTTATTGGCGGGAGTAGAAGACAGAGGACCACAACAGTTATACATCGTATTCCTAGTTACCAAATCCACCAAAATCTTTAAACCTCACTGACCAAGTCACTACAACCACAGATGCCAAGAGAATAATATCACAATATGAGATTGTTGGGGCGAAATTATTACATCCCAAATTGTCCCTTTTATTAGAAAAAAAGACTTATTACTAGATTCTTAGGGTTGCGTATGGTTGAAGAAGTTTGTAGTATTTTACCAGAGGAAGGCTTCTCCCCATTTATCAAGAAACTAACAAGAGGTTTAAAATTCGAGTTCTTGAAATGCGACAAATAATGTTGAATTTTTTTTGTTTTATTTTAAAAATTATACTAGTTCAAAATTAAATTAATTGTTAAAGTAGATATTCTGACCGGTGATATAAACAGAAAAATAAATTGACGATAAGGCTGGTTGTTTTGTTTAGCTACCTAATTTTCTAAACCTAGACCCTTTTAATCCTCTTTCCGCGTGCAACTCTTTGCAGGTTTATGGCAGGTTTCGAGGTTTTCCTTTTAATAACGAAAACGATTGCTTAAAATAAAATTATGTTGGATCTTTTTTAAGAGTCCGTTGATTTTAATAACCAAATCCATATTGGATCAAGTATAAATAAATTAAATTAAATAGTCATAAAATTTATTTATTTTTGAAAATGACATGGTCAAATCCCTATATAAATACGAAAAACCAAGTCGAAGTATAACAGAAAAAATGGCCTAGCCGTAGCCAAGCCTCCTTACTAGAGGGTCATAGGACATCTCATCGGCCTCGGACATAGGATCTACTCTTTCGAGATTGCAGTTGCCAGCCTCAGTAAAACTCTGAGGCGGTAAAAATCAAGTGGAAAAACTCGCAAGAGGAAAAGAGCACCTCGGCAAGGTCAGAATGACCCATCTTGACGTAGAAACTGCTAAAACTGATTCCCGCTATCATCCATAGCCGTACGAGTGCATCGAGAGAGGCTAACTCTCTGTAACTCATCTAGGTACATCTGGGAACAAGAAGCTAAGGGAACATCAGAAACAACATAGTCATACAAAATCTCTAAAGCATGCTTAGAAAGTGTGTCCGGCAAGCGGTTTTCCTCTTGACAGATGTGTTGGATGTCAATCTCTCAGTCCCTAGCTAGAAGCTCTCTCACTCTAAAGATTAGTGTCGTCAGCGGATGGGCACAGTCCACAGTTCGACCAACACAAAGGATGGTAAAAAATGAGTCCACCTCCACTTGGATCTTCCGGAATCTCATCTCCCACGTTAGTTCGAGCCCGAGGATTAAAGCCCAAATCTTTGCAGCCAAAGAAGTACAGTTCCTAATACCCTTAGCGAACCCGTATAACCAAAGACCTCATAAAATTCATTTATGATAAAAGAGGTGTGCAGGTGTGTCCCCACCATGATCCATCATCGGAGCTTATGGTTGCTCCCCAACAATGCCCTCTTCTATGATCAACCTTCAGATTCGTAATGAGAATTGGTGTAAGTGTAAAATACATAGAAAATTTTTAAATATGATCATACATTACTCGATTCTGAATACAGAAATTTGAAAAAAAAATACTGGTGTTCCGTCGCTATCGTGAATGCTCCCATTGGATTGGTTCTAGCTCGGATGTTGGCTATCAAGATGTTTCTCTCTTCCTTCAGAATTTTGCTTCTTCATGTGATAGTTTGGAGTTTGTTAATATAAATCAATAACATAACTCTGATTATACAAAAAAGAGAGGTGTAAAGGTTTAAGAATTATGATTCTTATACTTTGTTCTTTTTGAAAAGCGAATTGCATTATCAAAATTATGAATTGATCGTTATAGTTTAATTGTTGGATAATTATTAGTTTCAACTTCCAACATAGCTCAACCAAAATATTAAAAGTAAAGTTTTATCTTTTAAAAACCTTAAAGTATCGGAAATTAAAAAAACACTTCTTATAAACTTCAAGATATATTTTTTAACGGAACGGCAAAAAAATTATTCCAAAATGAATGGTAACACCCAAAATACAGTCGCAACTAGATCACCACCGATTCAAATTACCTCATAGTTAAAATTTTTAACTTATTTGATTATACTATTAATATTGTATTTTTTATAAAAGTGGCTACTCATAAGTGATAAGTTTTTTCTTGTTTATACTATAAAGTACCCGAAAATTTACAAACTGACTAATCTAAATTTAAAATAAAGTAATATATTTAAAAGATGACAACAAACTTTGAACAAATATATATCACTTTTTTTTAGAATGTGGCTTTAAAAAATCTAACATTAGATAATAGGAGTATTACAATACATGAAAGCAAAATACATAAAACATGGATGAAAAGAGAGTAAGCGAAACATAACTAGACACATAGTAGAACGCGTGTACAATTCCGTTGATAACAATGTGGTATAATATTGATATTCATGACCACACTAACAGCTTTCATCAGCTATATGCACCGGAGTCGAGATGTGTAGTACATGCGATATAAATCGAGTGGGTATTATCAATACAAGGGGGCTCTAGCGAATGAGAAGACCTCGAAGTGATATTGATGTTCCTTAAAAAAAAGTGATATTGATGTTCCTAAAAAAAAAAGTGATATTGATGTTCCTCAAAAAAAAAAAGTGATATCGATGTGGCTGCAATTGTACGGACAACAAGTATATATTAGTAAAAAAGTAGAAGGAAGGAGGGCTCTCTCTCAGGTGGGTTGTGGGGCAAGAGACAAGCGTTGGACACGGAGAAGTGGTGGTCATTTTTGCCCTAAGTCTAACCCCACCAAGACATCCTTTGCGTCTATGATGTAATTGGGTGTTAAATTATTTTAGCGGTATCGCGCTGGGCGTATTTTTCTTATCGAGTTTATCATTAAATTTTATTTCAGTAAGATTTTAATTGCAACTCTTGTTGGAAATTCGGGTTAAGAATGAACGAAAATTTGGTGTTGTACCGACTTCAAGGCTCTTGCGATTCTTTCAGACAAATAGTTCGACCCTTCGAATATGAATTTGCGAGTACAACATGTCGACGAACTACTGCTGTCAGGATACTATGAAGCCATTAAACACCGTTATCGAATTCAAGGAGTATATTTTCTTGACCCGACCAATAACACACTAAGAATTTCTGATGATGCTCTGGTGAGGAATGAAAGTAGGAAAGTTTTTGTTATTCTTAATATGTATATCAATGAGAAACATGTGCCACTTATTTATAAGAGATTTGTACCATGTTATTGGTGCCTGTTCACCACCAAAAAATCTGTAACAGGCATCAATGGTGGCTAAATTCGGAAGGTCATATCTTGTTGAGTTTAAACTCAAGAGGCACGAAATTTAAATCTGTCCAGACCGACTGGCGGCCGCCAATCAACTGGCGTCCGCAAGGTCCTTGATCCAGAAACTTTCTGGATCGCTTCACTGGCGGCAGCCAAGGGACTGGCGCCCGCCAGGTCCTCCGAATTCAAAAGAAGTGTACTGTTTCGGGCGGGGGCGATCCCCCCGGACACCCCCTCCCCCTGTCGTAGCGGCCATGTAATGCAAATGTAACATGTTTGAAAATATCCAACATTTTCCCCCTATTTTCAAAACTTTAAAATAGTAAAGTAAAACCTTAAATTGGAATAAAAGTTTTGCAAAGTGGAGTTCCTGCATCACTTAAGTGACTGCCTACGTACCCTGGTGGGATCAAGCCAACGTAGTTCAATCTAGGATAGAAATAAGCATCATCGGAGAAATTAATACATAAATGATAGGTATCTCTCAGGTCGATCCCATCTCAGGAGGGACTGTCCCCCCGGGACTCCTCCAGTCGTAGCGACCATGTAATACAAATACAACATCTTTCAAAATATCCAACAACTCCGTGACACAGGAAATTTAACACTCGGTGCGCAAATATCTAATATTGTAAAGTGATTGCTCCTCGTCGCAAATATCTAATATTTCAGTATATTTACTTTAAAAAAATCCTTCTCGTCCGGACACAAAACTTTGCCCTGTCCCTTTACCCCTTTGGCTTTAAACTTGGTTTCCATCGCCAGTTGGGCACCACGGATCGTCTTCCCATAGTATCTTATACCTCAGCGTTTTACGGTATTGTTTATGTTTTCTAGTTGGTATTACTTCGTATTCGGTTTTCCACCGTACCGACTAAAGTATACGAAGGTTT
Source organism: Hypericum androsaemum (assembly GCA_963995505.1). NCBI lineage: Eukaryota > Viridiplantae > Streptophyta > Magnoliopsida > Malpighiales > Hypericaceae > Hypericum > Hypericum androsaemum. The sequence goes on from OZ023197.1 coordinate 3,740,704, forward strand.
TCCACCTTCGTATACTTTTTAAAGGTGGTAGAGTTTTTTCAACAAGTGTATAATATTACTGTGTTCTCAAATATTTAAACTCGAGACCTCTTGAATACGTATTGTTTATGTTACGTCCAACAATGTGACATTTATCGGTAAGCTAGAAGATTTTATTACTGCGCAATTGTGATTATACAGAGAAGAAATGAGAAACCAGAATAAGAAGTAAACATTCAACCTAGCTTTAGTTAAAGAATTTCGGACAACTATTATGCTCCATCAAACCATGTGACAAACGTAGTCAATGCGTCAGCTCTGTACGTGCCACGTGGAATCAATTAAACATGATTCAGATTTAGGACAGCTTGTGATCTGAACAAGATTTTCTTATATTTTTCAATTGATTCTATCCTCGTACCTTTTCAAAAAAAGAATTGATTCTATCCTCGTACTGATGACTAGACAATTAAAAAATCTGACATCAAGATTATCACCGACCCCTTATTTTTTATCTGCTTCATGTATACCCATTTACTTGAATATTTAGTACTAATTAACTATTAAGAGTCCGCTGATAAAACTAGTATTTTGTTTATATTTTTTAAAAGGTATGATTTGTATTACTAGGGGAAAAAATTAACAGAGGTACAAGTATCCATGTAGACAAATCCTATGAGTTACATCTAAGATAACACACCATGAGTATAAAGATACATGTTCTCGCATAAATATATCCTAAAAGATTCACTTAAAATAACACACCTAGAAAATACCTAAAAAGTAATGTCTAAATACAAAACATCTGGTATCTGAAATACCCTAAAACAGGGAAGATAAACTGCCACCCTATTAAACAAACACAATAGTTGTCGTCTTGATAGCGCTAAAAAATCAGCCATATCACCATTCCAACGAGCAATTAAGTCGTGCAAAGAGAACCGGATTTTTTTATAGAAAGTTTCCGATACATCTTCGACATGATTTTTGTTTTGCATGAATAACTCATCCGTGCACTCCGCAAGGTTAATCTTAATAACGACTTCTTTGTTTATATTTTTTTGAAAACAATACAAACCTTAGTATTATATTATTTCGAAAAGTGATTATACAAAAGATAGCCAAGTTCTGGCAACAGATGGATGAATCAATTGAATGTACGTAATCTAGATATAAACATCGTCGGAATCCTAACCAATTAGGATATAGTACTTTGTTTTATATTTGCAATTAGTTAATTGTAGTGCAAACTACTAATACTAGTTTGAAAGGTAAAATTTCGCGATATGCAATTATTTTGTGAATTTTTTTGGAAGGTAAATTTTTACATCATGACACTATGATGTTTGAATCTTGTACCTCTTAGATTTTTCTTAAATTTTTACAACTCCTTATGCTCTTAAACTATAAGCCCTTTGGCTGACTTTTTTTTTGTTAAAATTATTTTGTGACTTTGGGTGATACTCAGTACTGAGCCCCACTTCAGCTAGGCCGTGAACTTTGGAGATGAGCCCGTAAAGGAACTGAACCAATATCTACAAACTAAGGAAATAAATGAAGGAAGAGCTACATTTCTTTAGATGATTTGTCAACACACACATGCAACACCATAAACGCAGCCCAGAAATACCGGGAAAAAGCTGAATCCCGACGAAGGAAAGCAAACCACACGTCCATCAAATTTAAGTACACGAGCATTGCTACGAATGGTAACAGACTCGAATCCAATTATAAATATCTTGCATTAAGTTTTACGAATGTAAATATATCATTGAGAGAATTGTCCACCCGATAATTTTTGAACTTTTTTTTAAAAGGTAAATTTTATTACTGTCAATGGTATTTACACATTTACAACCAGAGCAACATAGAACTCCCTCGTATATAATACAAAGTTGCAACTGCATAACTCATTAAAACTTTATTGCAGCAAAATTCCGTGAAAAAAAATAGCGATAAGGAAAGAGTATCAGTGATAGCGCTACTAATACGTAATTCTATGCGCCAAATCCGACGATGCTTGAGTTTGAAAATTCAAAATTAAAAGAAAAAGTACATGCACGGATCCTACTTTACATCCAAATCTCTCTCTATCTATGCCCTATCTAGCTCATCCCAAAATAGAATCCAAAATGTACGAGGCCTACTCATCTGCATAGACTTACACACACACTGGAACAAGTTACCCAGTGCCTCTCTTTTCGTGATTTCTTCAATCGGTTCAGAGTTCTATGTACTGTTCTAGGCGTTTCATGACAATTATTGTGTGTGTTAGTTGCTTCTCCTTTGTGTGTAACCCGATCGGCTCTTTATAGTCCGGTTGACCTAGCTAGGACAAGTTGTTCTGTTGTTGAATTTGCCCGAATCATTTGTTCCCAATGTAGTTGCCCTCCTGGTTAGTTTTACTCGTCCACTATATTTGCTATGCTCGTTCTGTTTCTAGAGACCCGTTTTTATGTTTTCAGTTCAACTTTCATGGAGAATAAACATAAACTGTATTACGATTTGTCTCAAATTTTAATTGTATTAGAACTTTGTGTTAATTGTATTTTTCTATTGTGTAGAAAATTGTGATGTCTCTCATAAATTAGAGGTCGGGGTTAGGATTCGCTAACTTTGGTTTTCGCTATCATGGGATGTAGTATTACAGGTATCGAAATTATGCTAGAATCATAGTCTTGCTTATGATTTATATATATTGTAGTATCTCTAAATATTATAGTAATGATCTTTTCGATATTATTGATGTAAGTTTTTTTTAACCGAACCACTCGTACATTCTCTATCTTTGTTAATATTTATTTATTACAAATGTTCAAATCATTCATATTTTGACTTCTGGTTTCAAACATCCAGTGAAGTTGAAAATTGAATTTAGAATATATTGGTTAAGGATGTTGCTCTGGTTACTTTTGGGCCCATTAAAGTAATCGATACAGACGGGCACAATTGTTCAATGGACCGATATCTAAAATGGTGGTGAAACAGTAAGCAGAATTTTTAGGTATTCGTGTGCAGTAATCATGTCAAAATGGAAATCACATCAAGAGTGAAGAGATGAGAAAGGGTTTGGATTTATTATTACCATAATTACTTGTAGCAGGGAATCTGATGTATTAATGAGTTTGACACCCAAACTGAGGAATTTTTTTTGGAAAATTACTTTCAAGTCTCCATGTTTGATTAAATATATGCTAAAGTCTCTCATGTTTGAAAAATAATTTTCGTGTTCCCTGTTTGATTTTATTATACGTTCGGATCCCTGACTGATGTCAACAATTTTTTCAATTTTATCATTGAAATGATCAAAATACCATTAAAAACAAACAAAAATTCATCCCCTTCCCTTTTTTTCGCTGGAGTTCCGCCGCCAAACATCAAACCGGCGACGTTCAAGTCAAAATTCACCGACAATGTCGTCTAAATCATCTCTGATCGAACCCTTCAAACGACTAAGAACAAAAACTGAAAGAACCCAACATTTTTGCCCAAACACAAGGAAGCCACTTGTTATCGGAAACCAAACGACGCCGGCGGGGAGCAGAAAATGATTTTGCGTTAACAAAGCTTGCTCTCGTGGGCCTTCTCGCAGGGAGCAGCCTTGCACCTAAGCGCGTCCTCATCGCCGGGAGCAGCCGACATTGATAGATATACATGGAGACGCCAGAGAGCCCGGATCTGGTTTCAGAGCTCTTATTTCTTTTTGTGTTTGCTTGTGATTGGAGACGGGGCCATGGGATTTCCTACACGAGACGTCGGGGAGACGGAGCGGGGGAAGAGTGGCGGGGGAGGGGGAGGAGGTGATGCGATGAGGAGTTGGGCCTGGGGAGCCTAGGCAGCGACAAGGACAAAGAGGCGGAACCCAGAAACAAATTACTATGGCCAACATCCACGATGACGTCGGAGAAGAAAGGAAACGGGAGGAGGAAGATGAAAAAAAGAGCGGCTCATATCGGCCAGGGATCCGAACGTATAATAAATTCAAGGGAAAAGTCCACTTTAGTACCCTGTGGTATCGCAAAAAATTAAGTCAGTACCCTGTGGTTTAAAACGTATCAATTGAGTCATACTTATTCCAATTAACATCAATTAGAGGCCCGGGCAGCTGCCCGGACCTGCCCGAACCAATCCGACCCCTGCCCGAACTACGTGGCCAGCCACGTCACCCAATTTTGATGATGTGGCGCCACGTGGACATCCTCCTCCTCCCCTCCTCCTCCGCGTCCTCCTCCGCGTCCTCCTCCTCCTCCTCCCCCCGCGTCCTCCTCCTCCTCCTCCTCCTCCTCCCCCCGCGTCCTCCTCCTCCTCCTCCCCCCGCGTCCTCCTCCTCCTCTTCCTCCCCGCGTCCTCCTCCTCCTCCTCTCCATGTGGCGCCACGTCATCAAAATTTGGTGATGTGGCTGGCCACGTAGTTCGGGCAGGGGTCGGGTAGGTTCGGGCAGGTCCGGGCAGCTGCCCGGACCTCTAATTGATGTTAATTGGAATAAGTATGACTTAATTGATACGTTTTAAACCACAGGGTACTGACTTAATTTTTTGCGATACCACAGGGTACTAAAGTAGACTTTTTCCTAAATTCAAACAAGAGGACAAGAGAATCATTTTTCAAACACATGATACTTTGACATATATTTAGTCAAACACGTAGAATTTGAGAATAATTTTCCCTTTTTTATTTTGTAGCGAAAAGATCCGCAACCTATTAATGTTAGTTATTTGTTATTTCTTTTAATCCACAATGTTCTACCATAGTTTACTAGAGAATTTTATTTCATAACTATATAAAAAACCAACATGGACAAATTCAACCTTACTGAAACAGATCTTTCATATTCCTCAAAAAAATAACAGATCTTTCCTGATAACAACTAAATCAAGTTATGCCCATGGTTTAAAAAAATACCCTAAGGTCGAATCGAGATTTCTCCGTCATCTGGGTTAATCAGGTTGACAAGTATGGCTGGAAATTTTTTAAATAAAAAACATATTTATTATATTTAATATTAGAATCGTAAATAATTATCAATATTATCTAATTTTTATTACAAATTATAATGTGCAAGCTTCAAAATCACAGCTTAATCACTTTCAAATTTGAAAACATAATGTTTTACAAAAATAAATGTTTTGGCTAGGCCAACATGCAAAATGGTTGGTCCGACAAGTAAAACTAGTGGTCAACATTATTGATCGTTGATTGAACTAGAGATGCAGTTTTAAGGTGAAATTGGTTCGAGATTGACCTCGATTTACGATCAGATCAATCAGAACAGTGGTGAGTCTGCATTTTTAAAACCATGGCTATGCCTTTAATTGCAGTAACTTTTGGGTCACAACCTTTAATATTGTCTCGTGAGAAATCTACTTCTAAATTCTTGGATCACCTGATATGAAGCCTATAACAATTTAATCAAAAGTTTCGAATTTAAACCATGAACACATAGTAGTGTACAAACTTGGTAGAAACTATTTTTACTAAGGGGCAATTTCATGATGAACGGTTACAAGTTTTATTTTTTCTTATAAATGTTATTAAAAGATCAATTTTCAAATATTTTAAGCCGTATAAAAGAATTGCTATAAAATTACTGAGCACAATATAATATCTATTTTTTGGGAAGGAATATTGATCCAGGGCAATAGAGCGATGACATGTTGATTTGAACAGAATAACAACGCAATCACATTGGTTGGCAGTAAATTTTCTCACGCTAGTTCATTTACTTAACATGCTCAAAAGAAAAAGAAATACTAATACTAATTTAATATTTAATCATATTTTTTGTTTAATCTAACTTTATGAGTTCTTTTTAGGGTTAAAAATACGAGCAATACATCAAGTTCACGAGGTTGGACAAGATCCCATTCCTGTGGAAATAACATAAGTCTGTGATAGTGCTGAATTCAATCCGCAAACTGATTACAAATATGAGGGACAAAAGTAATAGAACACAAAGGTAAAAAAGCTACAGCTAACCTAATCTTTATTACAAGAAGTTATACATGCCAATCGATAAAAGAGCCGACCTCGTGAGGAAGATGGAAGTGATGAGGCAGTTCATCTCAATGGTGACTACCCGGCCGTTGTAGTGCTTGTAAACAATATCATCGGCAATCTGAATTGATCTCAACTTCGCATCGAGAGGAGAACAAGCAGACAAAAGTGAAGTATGACCTCTTAGAATGAGGCCTTGAGAGTCTCTTGTGGTAACAGCAATGCCATCCAGAGGATGTGAGTTTGTCCAAGAGGCGTCGCAGTTGAGTTTCACATCTCCCGCTAAAGGGGCAGCCCATGAAGAAGTACCTATTGAAGATCAGTTTGGGGAGCTTGGTCCTGCGAGAATTCATGAAAGTTGTCAACAGCAAGCATAGCAGTACGTCAAGGATTAATAGGTTGACCTTCGAAAATGTACTTGTTTCTAGCAATCCAAATATTCTAACAAAGGTACTTAACATAGGGAACCAAGTGATCAGTTTGAGCATTTCTAAGCAAATCAAAAATCATAACAAGTCAGTGACCAAAAAAGTGGCATTCGTTGTCAAGAGTTCTGCAATTTAAATCACAAGCAAGCCAGGTTGCACGGGAGTAAGAGCACTAAAAAATATGGACTATTATCTCTCATGACCTTCTGGCCCCGGTCAAAAATATGTTTGCTTTGGAAATTGTTCTGATGGATCTTAATAAAACCTATGTCACCCTTATTCTTAAGATCTATAGCCTTTCCACCATATACAGCTTCAGATCTATAGGCCTTTACAACTTCGCCTGGAAGGTCTACTCTAAGGTGTTTGCTAATCACCTTAAACTGTGGATGAATTAAGAATCCAATAGAGCCTTTGTCAATGATTGTAGTATTCAAGATAACATCATTATCGCCCACCAGGCTTTTCACTTCCTCAAGACCTCTGCAAGTAGATTGCTTGCACTATGAGGTGCATCAATTCAACCACTTATAACAACTTTGTTAATGGTCAGTCTTTGGACTGGTTTACTTCTTATAGAGTGTTAAGACAGGGGGACCCTCTTTACCCCCTTTTTTTCTTCTAATCTCGGACACTTTGGTCCACTTTTTGAACCATGCTACTACCTTGGGTATGATTAGTGGCCTCCAATTTAACCAGCACTATCCCACCATCTCCCAAGTTCTCTTCCTGATGATACTCTGATCTTCTGTAAGCACATCTTCGCGAGATTTCTGCCATGAAATGTCTTTTGGTTCACTTCTCTTTTTGCACAGGCCAAGAGATTAATTTCTCCAACTTGACCATTTGTTTCTCCAAATGGGAAACAAATGATAATATGGCCTCTTTCGCTAATATTCTTAATATGCCTACAATGCTCCCCAACGATAAATATCTTGGCCTACAAAAGAATCTTGAAAAAAACTCAAAGTTGGAAGTAAAAGCTTCTTTCTATAGCGGGTAGAGAAGTCTTAATTAAATCTGTCCTCTCTGCTATCCTTTGCTATGCTATGCAATTCTTTCTCTTCCCTTCCACCTTTTGCTCAAAGCTGGATAGTCTTATTGCTAAATTTTGGTGGTCGGGTGACACCGATACTCGTAAGATTCATTGGATTGCTTGGCATAAGCTCACTATCTTCAAGAAGTCCGGGGGTATTGGCTTCAAGGATCTTAGAATTTTCAACCTTGCCCTCTTGGGCAAACAGGTTTGGAGATTGATGAATAACCTTAATTCTCTTTGCTTCAAAGTGCTTAAAAGGCTATATTTTCCTCACTCGAACTTATTTAACGCCAGAAAAGGCTCCAGAGCTTCTTGCGTTTGGAATAGCCTTTTGGCGGTTTTATTTCTATCTCTGAGGGCATATTCTCTAGAATTGGGAGTGGCCTTTCAACCAATATTTAGTCCACACACCGGTTCCTGACCTTCCCTCGACGAGGATCACTTCTCCACCTCCAGATATAAGTATGAGAGGCTGTCGAAGAGATAGTTGGAAGCGAGTTGGGGGTCTTCTTAACCTGTAGTAACGGGGAAAAAAGTCGAGCAAATTTCACTTGCCGGATACCAAAGGGGCAGAAGTGGCAGCCTGAGAAAATGGGGCCAATTTCTTAGACGAGCCCGAATCCTCAATAATGACTAGGCTGGTAAGAGAAGTCATAAGCCCAATTGGACTTCTGAAGAATTACCAAGGAATGGCTTAGCGAACTTGATACTTAGGCCCAATGGAGTTCCAAATGGGCCTGATCCCACATCAGAGGAGCCCAAGTATGAGCCCATATGAATAAATGAGTTGGCCGTTAAAGGATCTGACCATTTGTACTTGATGGGACAAATTGGCTAAGCTTGAGAGTTGACAGGTTAGGGGCAACCATCATTTTGCCTTTAAGCTGCGCAATCATGAGATCTTGTAAATATTTGGGGGCTAGTGCGATAAGACTAGCTAGCACCTCGAGATAGTCCCATATTGGTATGGTATTTCTAGCAGTTGCTGAAAATACCCATGGGAGGAGCAAATTCGAAGATGTGGTAGCCGGAAGAGCCACCGGAGCACAAGAGAGGCTCGAGATAACCAGAGTGTCGTTAAGGTTTGGAAGTGAGATTGGTGGAATAGTAGCATTTGAAATTCGAGATAGGGGAGGGGTTAACGAACCAGTTGGTGGAAGGGCCAGCAATAGGGAAGGCAAGGGAGGGCGCATTGAGGGAGGGAGAGAGAAGCTAGCAGATGCCGATGAAGGCTGACCAAGGTAGCCTGGGTCCACTTTCATCCAGAGGCCATAAGGAAGATCTACAGAATGAAGACCACATAGAATAGAGATCCTGGCAGCATCTAAAAAGCAGGCACGGGATAAATGTATGATAATGCCACAGAAAAAATAAATTTGCCAAGGAACATGGTTCTTGTTTGGCAGCAGAAACCCAGTAGGCAAAGGAGAATAGACCAAAAGTTGGACTTTAATATGAAGAACTGCATCTTTTCCAGGCGACATGAGATCAGTTTTATCTTAAACATACAATTTATGGAACTGGAGGCCGTTAAGTTTGCCAGTTTGCTAAGTAATCAATTTCCTCGATAGACCATAGACTCGGACAAATAACTCCGGGATGGAGAAATCCATAGCCGACCAAGGAACATAGGAATCCCATTTTTTGAGGACAAGTTATTAGTCTGAGATGGACCATGGGGTGTGTTGATGGCCTTAAATTTATCAGTAAGCATCTTGAAAGTAAAAGAGAAGATGTTTAGAGAGAGCTCACCCACATCAAGGTCGTCTGGAGCTCAAGCCCGGGATTTAGCAACTCCCACACAGACACTAAAAATCTTAAAAGGTTTTGAGGTGTGGAGCTTACCGATAAGGAAATGGTCAACAATAGATGGCTCTGGGTCATAGAGGGAGGGAAAACAATGGAAGGACCCTCTTTGAGGCATTTAGCATCAAAGAGGATGGCAGCAGCGTCATGGGTCTTGTCGGTAGTGGCAGGATCTGTGGTTACATGTGCGATTGGAGGAGAGTTGGTGATGGCCAGAGCAGTGGAAGCCTGAGTGGGGGGTGGCGTGGAAGGGGAAGCATGTGGGGATGGAGTACGGATCATTATGAAAACTTGGGTTGGAGGTGCGTTCAAGATAAGTTGTGGGGATAAGGATGGAGCCGGTGGGTCTTTTGAAGGTTTGAGAAGTGTTGGACCTTTAGGCCCAATCAGGCAATTATTATTGTGCCTGATTGGGCCCAGGCCCATCATGCCCAAATATTGGGCGGAATGGGTCACTCAACCTGCGTTGACCGGCCCGGAGCCACGTCAGCATGACGTGGCACTGACGCACTTGCCACCAGAGTTGGCAGCCCACGTGGCACGCTAACGTGTCACCACGTGGCTAGGGGTTGCTTTGCCACGTGGCATACCACATGGAGGACATGCGACCCAGAAATACCACGTGGCAGTCATGCTCGCCACGTGGCATGTTCTGATTGGTCAGATTTCCCTATAAAAAGGGAAATCTGGCTGAACCAAAATGATATTCGCCAGACAATCACTCAATAGAAAGGCAAAACTTTGAAATAATCCCTGAGTTTTGATCAGATTTTCAATAGAGAAAATCTCGTAAAAATTAATTACGAATCCGTTATAACGTGATCGTAATTAGACTGGCACGAAGATATAGTCGACACGAGCATGGTTAAAACCATGTTTTGATGATGATATCAGAGCATGGTTGAAACCAACAATTGGGTTTAACATATAATTACTCTTTAATTACACGTTAAAACCAACAATTGGTATCAGAGCATGGTTGAAACCATGTTTTGATGATGATATGATGTTTTAATTCAAGTAATTATGTGATTTTTTGGGTTAAAATTGTATTAATTATAATTTTATTGAAAATTACAATCTGTTGGACTTTAATGTAATTAATTCAAAACTAATGGGACTAAATTGAATTTTTCCTAACAACGTGGGAAAATTCGTGCATGTGCAAAACTTTAAAGTACCAATCTAAAATTTCACCGCTTACGTGGCACCTGCGTGTCATGGACTTCATTGTCATTTTTGCAAAACTCTCAGGACTAAACTAAAATTTGTCAATTCAATTCAGTCCTAAGGAACCCTAATCGGGCAATTTTCCCCCAAATCAATTTCCATCGATTTCGTCAGAAATTTGACGATTTCGACGCCTGAGATCGATGATAATCGATTCTCCGGCGTATCCTCGACGTCTCGATACCACTTTCGTGGATCGAGGTTGACGGAATCGACAGAACGAAGCTGTCGACGCTGGAGAATCGCGGAAAGGTGAAGACGACGGCAGTGGAGAACGGAGGCATGACGGCTCGCGAGGCTGCTACCGACGAGCTCGCGAGGCCACGGCGAGTCGATTACGAGCAGTCTCGGCCGTCGTCTTGCCGTCGTTCCGCTGTGGTCGTGGCCGAAGAGTTCGTCCTCTTCGGTGTCGCGCGGGAGAAGAGAGAGAGGGGGGAAAGAAAAAAATCTGCGAGGGTCAAAATTATAATTTTGTAATTTTTTTCCCGAAAATATTTATACTCGGGTCAAGAAAATAAAAAATTGGACGAATTGGCATGGTTTCTTGGTTTGACCAACCCGATTTATGGTTAATTTTGACTTAAAAATATCGGATTTTCTCTCTTTTAATTGGATAAAATCAGTTTTTAATTTATTAAAATTATTAAAATTATGACGATATTTTTAATAAAATATATATATATTGTGGAACGAGTTCTGAGATATGTTAAATTTAACTAATATCACTTGTTAAAAATAAGTTTTTTCAATCTTATTTTGAGAGAATATGAGAATTAACCCGAAATTGACTTGCAATTGATACAAGATTTGATGGCTACTGGAGAAAGGTATCTAAACTTTTGTGCAACGGAACTTCGACAAAAGGTTCTGAAGTGCCGTTTACCACTGCGAGTGCCTAAGGATGATATGTATGTTATCGTTTAGTATATCGAGGTTGTTCACCAGGAGATGCAAGACTGCATCTGGGCCGGAGGTTATAATTATGGAGAGGATTGGCCTTCCATGTTTCGAGACCTCCTGGTCACACTGAAGATCCAAGAAGATATGTGTGTCTTCTCGGACCCGAGATCAATACCCATAGAGATGCCCTCTATGGTCTGATCCACTACCTCGAGGAGTGGGGTCTTCTCAGAGAAATGATACCTTCTCCCGTCCTGGAGCTGCGAAGCAGTTTGGTCGTGAACCGCTACCTCGCTAAGGAATACCATTATAATTTTTCTCCGCTCCTGGTCATCTGGATTATGGATTCGATCCCAGTTCCGGTGGTGAACTTGGAACCTTTCACCAGATCGTCCACGCATCCGGTCCCCACAGGATTGTCCTCGGACCCGGATCCAGATATGTATCTGGATTCTCCTACTGGATCGCCTGGACACCCAATCCCCATGTGCTTGCATGTTATGTTTAACTGTCCCCATATACATATGTTATTTTTGGGAAATTTTGTACAATAGGTTGAGACATTGTCTGAGTTTTTTATGTGTGTGTAAACTCAGAATGTACAAATGTGATGCGTGTAATTAAACAAAGATGTTTGTTTAGTTACTACCACTTGAGCTTACTATCGATGAACTTTAAACGGTTAAAGTTTAAAATTAATACTTGAATGGTGAGGGAAAGCATGCCCGCGACACACTTCGATTTTGAGGTTAATCAAGAACTTCGTATTGTTAAACGTTATGAGTGTTTAGTAAATTGAATCATATTGCCAAATCAAATTTCTAATATATTCTCGTATTAAAAATTCTCTATAGAGATGTCAGTTGCTTCTAGATCTATCATAGCTGAGTTAAACCGTGAGTTAAAATTCAACGGTAAAAACTATGAGAACTGGAGCATAAAAATCTAATATGTGCTTGAGGAACAAGAAGTTCTGGAGCACATACATGTAATAATGGATGAGTCTGATGAAGGCACAACTGCTCAACATAAGCGAGACAAAGAAGCTTATGTTATTTGGAAGAAAAAGAACACTACTTCCCAGTTAATTTTGTTAAGTTCGATGATGGATAATGTCACCTGACAATTTCGCGTGTATGACAACGCGAAAGAGTTAGGGGACGCTCTCAAACAAAAATTCGAAAAGCTTTCAGTGTCAAAGCTGCGTGCTTTGACCATAAGGTTTGACACGTTTAAGAAGCGTCTGGAGGTTACCATGAGGAAATACTTAAGAGTGATGTCTAATATGATTAGTAAACTGGCAGAGGCTGGTCACATACTTAGCAACGAGTAGTAGATTCAAGCTATCATCTGTTTCCTACCACTAAGTTGGGAACAGATGAAGATGAATCTTACCAATTCTGACCATTTGGTAACATTTGATGATGTTGCCAGACACCTTGAGCTGGAGAAAGATCACCTCCTAGCTATGAAATCCCACCCTGAAGCCTATTCGACTAGTTCAACTGGGAGTGGTGGAAAAAAAAAGAAAGATAAAGGGAAGGGTAAGTGTAAGGAAATCCAAAGGCTGAAAAACAAGGAATCAAATTAGATGGCTCCAAGGCTAAAAAGAAAAAGCGGTTTAACAACATTTCAAAAGTGAAATAACTGTCAGCAAAAGGGACTTTTTGCAAAAGATTGCAAAATGCCCAAGCAGGTACACCTAAACTCAAGTGTGAGCAAGTTGTATGTATCCTCTTGTACCCTTCTAACTGAGTCACATTCTATGTGGGTGATTGATTCAGGAGCGACAGACCATGTAGCTAGAGACCGTTGTTCATTCATTGAATACAGGCGATTGCCGGCTAGAGCAAAAACAATTTTCGTCTGTAATAACTCGTGTGTAGATGTGAAAGGCCTGGGCACTTGTAAATTTTACCTTCGTGGTGTTCGTGCCTTTCTTTTACATGACGTGTTGTTTGCTCCAGACATTCGAAAGAACCTGATCCCTGTTTCAGCCTTAATATCTTTAGGTTTTTGGATATCGTTTAAGGAAGACACCGTTAGACTGTATTTGGATGATGCCTATTTTGGCCTTGGATATATATCGGAAGGTTTTTTGATTCTGGATATTATTCTTGTGAAAGTTTTTTCTTAGTCACTAGTTCAAACTCATCGGAAGATGATATTAAACTGTGGCATTCCAAACTAGGCCATATCGGTCAGGATCGTTTAAACCGTCTAGCTAAGGCAGGACTACTGGGAAATGTAGAAAAATCTATATTACCTAGATGTGTATCCTGTTTAGAAGGGAAAAGCACAAGGAAACCTTTTGGTACTAGGGCTAGAGCTAAATTTCTACAATAATTAGTCCATTCCGACATCTGTGGTCCAATGAACGTGAGGGCAAAGCATGAAGCATATTACTTCATCACCTTTATTGACGACTATACTAGATATGGTCTGATATACCTGATTTTTGACAAGTCTGAAGCCTTAAACTGCTTCACGATGTACATGCATTTTGTTGAGAATCAGAAGGACAGAAAGATAAAGGCCTTACGAACTGATCGTGGCCGTGAATATCTTTCAGATGAGTTCAAAGCTCTTTGCATTAAAAAAAGGGATTGAACATCAGTTGTCCATTCCCTATACAACCCAGCAAAACGGGGTTACTGAAAGAAGGAATAGATCGATGATGGCAGAGGCAAGTTTGCCTATATCATTCTACAGAGATGCGCTCCTGACTGCCGCATACGTTCTAAACCGTGTCCCCTCTACGTCTGTTACACCCACTCTTTATAAAATATGGACAGATCGAAAGCTCGATCTATCCTATTTTAAGCCATGGGGGTGTACGTCCTATGTCCATTCTACCTCAAGTACTTTCGGTAAACTAGGACCGAGAGGTAGAAAAAATATCTTTATAAGATACCCATAGGTATCTAAAGGGTATGTGTTCGTGGGTGAACTAGACGATGGACATGTAACAGAATTTGAATCACACGATGCCACATTTTTTTAAAATAAATTTCCAAGGTTGAGGGAGGTTAGTAATGACCTTACCCTTTATGAGGCAGATGAACCAGAATCAACTGGATCACTTCTTCCGAGTGGAAGAATTGAGGAGGAAGATAGAGATTTTCCAACTCAAAATGATCCAGAAGGTCGTGATCTGAGTCCTGAAAGGGAGGTAATTCCTTATTCCAGTGGGAGTACGGTATTTCCACCCAGTGGGAGTCCAATTTCTAGATATGATGAATATATGAGAGATGTTTATCAAAACTGGGAATACCGTAGGTCTAGCAGAACTAGCATACCACATTGACGATTTGACATCAAAGGCGATGTTAATGCGTTTTTGGTATCACTAAAGAAATTTGGTGGTACAAGTAAAATTCTTTTGGCCATCCTGCATGATGAAGATGAGCTAAAGAATGTATCTGGAGCCTTGTCATCTCCAAAATGAACTGAATGGATAAATGCAATGGAGGAAGAAATATCTTCCATGATCAAAAACCAGGTTTGGAATCTGGTCGACCTACCTAGGGGGCGTAGGGCAATTGAGAATAAGAGAATTCTCAAAATCAAGCGCAATGCAGATGGCAGTATCGAAAGATACAAACCACATTTTGTTGTCCAAGGGTTCAAACAACAGGCTGGGATAGACTACGAGGAGACTTTTGCACATGTTGTTAGATTTACTTCAATTAGTATCATTTTAGCTATGGTTGCCAACATGAATCTAGAATTATATCAAATAGATGTAAAGACTGATTTTTTCCACAGTGAATTAGATGAAGAAATCTACATGATTAAGCTTGAGGGCTACATTCAAAAAGGCTGTGAACACAAAGTTTACAAATTGAATAAATCAATTTATGGCCTTAAGTAGTCGTCTAGACAGTGCTATATTCGCTTTTATAATACGATCATGGCGCATGATTTTATAATGATAGACGAAGATCACTGCGTGTATGTTAAGCGGTCAGGAAAGAAGTTTGTCATCATCACTTTGTATGTTGATGACATACTTTCAGCTGGAAATGACATGAGATTTTTTGTCAAAACTAAAGATTGGTTATCTTCCAATTTTGAAATGGCAGACATGGGTGAAGCGGATTACATACTTGGAGTTAAGATTTTGAGAAATCGTTCGAAAAGAATAGTGTCTCTTTCACAAGAGACATATATTCGCAAAGTAGTAGAACATTTCAAATGTGATCAGAGTAACCCAAAGTATGTCCCATTGGTTAAAGGTCATAATTTGTGTAAGGACATGTGTCCAAAAATAGCTAAACAACGTGGGGACATAGAGAAGATTTCTTACGCCAATATAGTTGGATGCCTGATGTATGCAATATTATGTACCCGACCTGATATTTGCTATGATGTTGGGATAGCAAGCAGATATCAGTCTGATCCAAGCAGTGCTCACTGAAAGGCTGTCAAAAGAATTTTGAAATATTTAAACACTACTGCATAATACTCCTTGTGCTATCAAGGACGTGACCTGATACTGAGTGGCTACACTGATGCTGATTGGGGAGGCGACGTGGACAAGAAAAAGTCTACATCTGGATTTATTTTCTTGTTAGGTGGGGGTGCTATCTCATGGAGCAGTAAGAAGTAAACCTGTGTATCCCTGTCAACAATAAAAGCAGAATATGTAGCTTCAGTTCATGCTGCACAAGAAGCAGTATGGTTGAAGAGATTCTTAAGCCATCTCTCCCTGATCAACTCAACGAAGTCCGTGAGTCTATTCTGCGATAACTAGGCAGCTATATCTTATGCTAAGGATCTTAGATTCTATAGCAGGGATAAGCATATAGATATTAAATTTTACTTTGTTAGAAGTTTAGTAAAATATAAAGAACTATGTATGAAACACATATATACACAAGATATGGTCGCAGATCCAATGACTAAAGCATTACCTCGAGAAGTGTTCGAGAAACATGTTAAATCACTAGATTTATGATGATTTTATTTGTAATCTAATTAGTTAGCATAAATGAGTTTTATTTGGCAATATGAGTTATTTATGAAATATGTCGGACAGAGAAGTAGCCCACTCACACGGGTGTTTACGTCAGTGGGAGTCAAAAAGTTGATTCCTAGATGAGATGAGGCAATTATTAGACATTTATAAGTGCATGTTCTATGACGGAATGCCATCTTGCTCAAGAGCAAGTTTTCTTGTGGGATGCAGGAATAAGTTGCTGCATTTGGATTTTTTACAATCCATATGATAAGATACAAGTAGAACTTATCATACTGTCTGTACACCGTAATACGTGATTAGTATCATATGTGCTACTCGACCACTGGATGAGATGAAAATGTTGAGTGATTTCACAATCCCTGGTGTGAGACCAATTTTCGAGAACTGTGATTCTCGAAACCTACCCTTAAGATCCTAAACGTATTATGGAAGTATGGTCCAGTGCTGCAAGCTTCGAAAGTTCATGAAAAAGTTATGGCATAGCGATTCGACCTGGCAGGGCTGACCAGAAAAGCAGGTTGTATCATTATGAAAAGAATATAGTTAAGGGAGAAGGAACTCTGTTCATCATATTCTGAGTTTCGTGGTTCAGGTGCACCAATTGTATTAAAAAGTACAATAGTGAACTTTAATATAATTGTTTGAAATCACTAATGTGAACAATGGAATGTGACATGAGTCCTGAGGTAATAGCATACATTATACAAGAAGGTTGTCGAGATGCTACTATTCAAGTAGCATGAGTGTCCGTGCTCTTGAATTTGGCTTAACAAACTCGACGTATGCTGGTTGCACGAAATTCTTTAAAGAAATATGATAGCAGTTGATCAAGGTCAATAATAATTGAGTAGGAGATGTTGGGCCTTTAGGCCCAATTAGGCAATTATTATTGTGCATGATTGGGCACAGGCCCATCAGGCCCAAATGTTGGGCGAAATGGGCCGGTCAATCCACGTTGACCTGCCTGGGGCCACGTCAGCGTGACGTGGTGCTGACGCAGTTACCACCAAAGTTGGCGGCCTAAGTGGTGGACATGCGACCCAGATTTGCCACATGGCGGACATGCGGCCTAGATTTGCCACGTGGCATGCTACATAGTGAACATGCATCCCAGAAATGCCACGCGGCGTGTTCTGATTGGCCGTATTTTCTTATAAAAAAGAAAATCTGGTTGAACCAAAATGATATTCGCTAGACAATCACTCAATAGAAAGGCAAAACTTTGGAATAGTCCCTGAGTTTTGATCAGATTTTTAATAGAGAAAATCTCGTGAAAATTAATTACGAATCTGTTATAACATGATCGTAATTCGACTGACACGAAGACATAGTCGACCCGAACCTGTGGATCTCTTGCTTCAACAAGTAAGTAATTTATTATTAACGAATTAATTTATTAATTAATTAGGTTTAACATATAATTACTTTTTAATTACACGTTAAAACCAACAAGAAAGAAAGGTTTGGGAGAGAAAACTTAGAGAGAGAAAGCTCATAAAAAAAGAAAGCAAGCGTACCATATGTTGCTTAACTTTAGGAGTTAGACCATATAAATTCTGGGAATTTAGATATTATTGGACTTTCTTCTTTTTTCAAACAAAAATTTTCCAATGTGATTGCGTTGGTATTTAATCATGTTTCTGTCTGCCGCTCTCCGTATCAATTATATTCTGTGACTATTTTGAGAATTGGTTTACCGACTTCTAAAAAATAGCAGATACAATGTCAGGCGTTGGTGTTTAATAATGTTTCTGTCTGCCGCTCTCCGTATCAATTATGCTCTGCGACCAGGTGGATGTGATCCTCGTGATGCGACGTCGTAATTAGTACCCCATCTCCATCCAAGAAAATGTCTTATACAATGTCAGTCTTTGTTGATTTATTTCGGTCCTGACATGGTGGCAGCCCCACAGTTCAACCATTTAACTGGTCCGACCTGTACTCCAACACATGATCACGTTTACCTCGGACCTTGCTCGAGAGAAAAACGAAAACTTAAATCAGTTTCCCAATCCCAACGATACCACGACGATTGCAATAATTCTAGGATGTCAAGGCTGGCCATGATTCTTTTTATTTTATTTTATTTCCTTTTCATAGTTTATGAGTAGAGTTGATAGCTAAGAGATGAACTATCATTATCAAGATAAGCCGGTTTCTATTTTACTATAATTGTGTGTTAGTCGTTAATTTTGTGTAATTGTTGTAGATATTACGTATTATTGTCGTTGGATTTCATTCGTTCTCGTTTAAATTTTGTTGGTTTCGTTTGTGTACGTTGGGTTGGGAAGTCTGATTATTGCAATTGTATGATGAAATGTTGTGTGATGATGTATGATAACGTGTGTACGAGATTGTTATTGGCGTTTTTAAGATTCATGGAATATATAAACCAATGTTGTATGTTTTACGTGAGGGTATGAATTATATGTTTCCCGTGGAGAAAATATCTTCTCTGGCTATTGTGCCATATAGGCATATAAATAAAGATTGTGTGTTCTATAGGAACTAAGAAATACTTATTGCGTCTCATGAGATCTCGCCATACATTAGAAAGAATTTTACAGTTAAAGATCTCACATATAGATAAAGATTAAATGTTTTCTAGCTATAATGCCATATAGCTCGGGCTTTGTCTACATCTAATTTTTGGCCAAAATAGTAACTTTTGTGACTAGATTTATAGTTATACTTATTTTACAAAAGGTGACCGGAGAGAAATATCTTTGAATATTTTTGAAATATAGGGTTCAAACTGTGTATTTAATATAACAAAAAGTACTAAAGTTTCTTTAATTTTTTTAATTAAACATCATTATTAGTAGTTAACAATATGAGAAGCTACAACACTAGTCTAGTTAGAGGGCGAAAATGTAATTATAACCCCTACACCTAATCAATGCTATCTAATGACTTAATGAGAAAGGGCAATTGATCCACATCCGAGTCTCCGAAACATATACGGACTTAATTAGACCTTACTAACTAGATTGTTCAAACCTTTTAAAGTGATTCTTTGTAACTTATAACCTCTGTAATGTGATAAAATGTTGGGTTTGAATTGAATGCATAATAAATGTATTTAGACCAAGGTAAAAAGCCCAAGCTGGAAAGCCCAAGCTGAGGATGGGATTATCACATCGAAAATCGCAAGAGAATTTTTACTGTTTATAAGGAGAAGCTCAAAGCTGGTGTAACATTCTGAAGAGCTGACTGAGTGTGAGTGTGCGTGTGCGTGTGCGTGTGTGCATGACGCATTAGACGCAGGTCGCAATGGGCGCTTTGTGGCGCACTTGGCACTTCGCACGTGCGCATCGTCGCGAAGAGCTAGAGGAGCCTTAAGTATTTTGTCCGAGTCCGGAGAGAGCTGCGAAGCTACCGAAGTGACGAGGGGCTGCGAGCATCTTCCAGGATGGTCACCGAAGGGCTGGAATATCTAGACGGCCGAGGGTTGCGAGATCTCTCGGGAAGGGATGCGAGCTGGCCAACGGATGAAGGGCCACCAGCGTGCGTGCAGAAACTAGAACGTCCTGGAGGCTTCCAGATTGCCACCGAAGAGGCACGAGGAGTGCCTGGAAGGCCTGTGGCCGAAGAGACACCATCAGGCATCTAGGAGCCCCGAAGAGACACCTACGGACATCCAAAAAATTGGTGTCCGAAAGGGTACCTCGGCTCCAGAAATGTTAGAGCATGGTACCCCCTCGGAAGTGCCTGGCAGCCATTCGGATTTCAGCCATCCTTGCCTATAAATAGGCCCTTCCCCCATCATTTGTAATCATCCCAACTACAAGTGCATAAGCATTCATTAGCATTGTAGTTCTCTCTCTCTCTCTCTCTCTCTCTCTCTCTCTCTCTCTCTCTCTCTCGCTCTCTCTCTCTTTCTCTCTCTCACAGAAAGTTCCGAAATATCCAAGGTTCGCCCGAAGCTTCGAGATTCGTTGTGCTACGATCTTGGAAGCAGAAAAGTCGTTGTATCTTGGGGACGATTGCCGCAGCCCGTAAGCACTGAATACGGGACAATCTCGTCTTACGGAGAAAGAGTCTAACTCTTGCCTTGACTTACAAGATCCTAATCAAGTACACCCTCCGACAAACAACATAAAAATTCTTAGTCCCAAGTCAGGATCAATGTTAATTTAATAATTTTGCCATTGTGATAGCTAATTTTGTCAAAAAAATTTAGTGTTTAATCTCGACCCCAACTTTGCATAAAGTGATATTTTGAACAATAAGTATATTTTTGACATACTTTATTAATTTTAAAAATATTTTAAGATAATAGTTTTTAATAGGATTGTTTGTTTAATTACTATATCATCATTCATCTTTTGAATATTCTCCAAATAATTATTGTAATTATCGTCTTGCTGTAACAAAAATATTTTAATCGAATGTATTATTTGAATAACGCTAGACATTTTTTGTGACTTAATCTAATGTAATTTGTAACGTCAAGATGGGTTCCTACTTTTTCAAGGTTCTCTTTCTCTCATGTGGGTTTTTCTCACCAGGTTTTACCGCATGTAGAATTTACTAAGGCCGGCGGCCGCAACATCGAAAGAGGAGATCATGCGTCATATATGAGTAGTAGTGGCCGTCACAGTGACGAGCCAGAGGGACAACAGTTAGGACGCTGGGTTGTGTTAAGCCAACGGACCCAAGGTAATCCAAAAACTCAAGCAAGTAAGCCACGAAGCCACAAGAAGAACAAATGAAAGAACACACAAGAGATAAGGATTTGTTCACCCGGTTCGACGAGAACGTCTACGTCCGGAGGCGTACCAAGCCAGGAGGATTTCACTATCTTCACTTGACGCGTACCATTTCGGGCGACCTACGAGAGCACTGGTATTACGAACCAACTCCCGAACCACTTCTCAGGCTCCATACCCCAATAGGTTGGAGATATGACGTTTATTTAAGATTAGAATGTAATTGTTTAATTTCACATTTGTATATCACAACTTGTCCCTCCATGTCCACCATAAAAAATCGAAAGTAATTTGTTTTGGTGTATATGTATTTGGCAAAATCACATTTTAATCATTTGGAAGATTAAAAATTTGCAAATCTCTATTGTGTAATAATCTCTCTTATTTTCAATTGTGAAAGCCCAACTTGGGTTAGTGCTCTCTTAAATTTTTTTTTACTTTGGTTTTTTCTTATCATATGAGACTAATTTTTATAAGTAAATTTTATTTAATAAAATTTCCAAATAACAAGTTGTTATATTTGCTATTATTACAACCATAATGCTAATACATATCGTAAAACTAATTATGCTTGCTATATCGCACGATAGTCTCCTTCGAGTTAACAGTATCTTATTGGATTGGAATTGACCGTGAAAAAATCTCTACTTGCTAATACGCACTGTTGTATCCCAAAACGTTGCATCATTAGGTTCCGTTGACCTCCTCATTGACTCGTGCAAGAATTGTTGCAATGTCGCCTTCCCAAATCACGCCCATGCCTCTCTGCGAGGTCCAATACTTCCATGGCATGATAGCCTCTTTTCGGTATCTGTTGCTGGAACTTTGATGGGTCTTTAAATTGGAGTGGAAATTGCACATTGTTGGTGAACCCCGGGCATGCAGAAATTTTGATTTTCGAGCCAGTCTTTTCCTTTTATTAAAATTGTATTCCGTTACTTTCCTCGGTTTTGAACCCTTAGGTGTTACAAATTTTGGTCTTTTTATCCGAGGCCAGCCCAATGCATAGCATTAGGGCATCCTGTATCTAATTGTGTAACTTTCACGACCATGTCCAAGGCGGGATTATTAGAAGAACATAAAGGGCGAAACAATATACTTTTGTTATTAGCACTTACCAGACCAATAAAAGAAAAAAAAAATCTGTAGTTCGACTTTTTGATTTTGATCCCTTTTGTCATACAGATAACCTCCTCTCTCTTTTTTCGGCCATATTGAAATAACATGTCAATCCGAATTACCATGTCAAATATCACCTTATTTGATTCATTTTAAGCTACGAAATATCTTTAAAACTCGAAAATTATATGATACTAAAATGATTTTTTCTCAAAATATTATTGAAAAAACCGCTCTTTTCAAAAAAAAAACTCAACAAACGGCGTTTATTTCTCAAATCCAAAGGCAAACAGACTAAAGTAGCTTCTCTTCCTCCACGCCCATCGTCATCGACAACGGCACGTCCTACTCCCGTATTGGGTAAGTTCCCAATTTCTCTAACCCTAACCCTAATTTTCCGCCCCAATTGATTCGCTTCACTGTTTGTCGTAAAGTTGCAATCTTTAACCCGGGAAATTAAAATTTGGGTGAAATTATTAGGTGGGCAGGCGAGAACGATCCCCGGGTTATCTTCCGTAACATTGTTCAGCGCCCACGTCACAAAGCCACCGGTAAGAAGTGTTTCCCTTCTTCATTTGGCGGTTGTTGTTTTGTGGGTTCTTATGTTTAATGAAGTCGATCGGGCTGAAGTTTGCACGGGCTTCACAACGGATCATAGGTCTCGTTAAAGCAATTGACTCGGATACCATATAATATATGAATTTCTATATCTTAGCCAAAACGGTAATGAGTAAGTGAACTTTCTACGCTTATAAACTGCCCTACTCATTTGCCACTCCCGATGTGGGATTCTCTCCAACAAAAATCTGGGAATGAATTAGATTATTAAGTTTGATGCTTTGCCAGATTACATTTGATGAGTCGGGAATTTGAATCATTAATCAAGCCTATGGAATTCCCCGTTGCTGTTGTATTTGACATTTGTTGAGTGTTCTTGTCGTTGGAATGATGGTTTAGGTGAAACTATAACGGTTTTGGGTGACCAAGACACTTCGTTGTTGAAGTACTTTGACTGCACACGGTCTGGGCCTCGCTCCGCGTTCGACAGCAATGTTGTTTACCAGTTAGAGATTATGGAATATGTAAGCTTCTCTATGTCAGTAGTGCCTTTTTTTTTTACTCTTGGCGCGTAAAATTTGTTTGGACAGTTTCTAAGTTGTTTGCTTACCTGAATATGTGATGTCGGATTGTTTTAGATTCTGGACTTCGGATTCGATTGGCTGGGAGCTGGTGGGGCATCAGAAGTATGTCTGGACTTAACCTGCTGCTCCATCTAGTGTATGCACCAAACCACTTATTGAACTTCATTCATTTGATGGCAGGACAGATTGACCACCCTGTCTTGATCATTGAATGTGTATGCAACCCAATTCAATCCCGTAGTAAAATAGCTGAGCTACTTTTTGAAACTTACGGAGTTCCTTCAATCGGTAATATCCCGCTGACTGGGTAGTCTGAAACTTTCTACCCTTATCTGTGGTCATGTACTGACATAATGCCACCACTGTTATAGCATTTGGTGTTGATACAAGTATAACCAACAACATGGGGTTTGTGATAATGATGGTCTATCTGCCCTGGCTTTAACACAACTCACGTCATACCGGTAAGCTTCTCTATGTTTAATTGTTTGGCCCAATTTAATTCCGACATTTACAGCTTTTGGAGTCTGTTAGTAGGGCCACACTTTTATTGGTTAATGTTTAATAAAAGTGATTGGGCTGTTTTATTATTTCGCTCTGTACTAACTTTCCACTTTCTCATAGTTCATTGAAGGGGAGCCTGTTTATAAAGGATGTTCGCGAACTAATATTGGTGGATACCATGTCACTGATTATCTGAAGCAACTTGTTTCTCTTAAGTACCCGCAGCACATGTAATTGTTTTTGCTTGTGATTAAATGATAACATATGTCCTGGGAGTTATCTGATCATTGTGTTGGCTGTTTGCACTAGTGGTCAACTTACATGGGAGAAGGTTGAAGACTTGAAAATGGAGCACTGTTATATTGCAGCTGATTATGATTCGGAAGCGCGCTTGTTTCAGGTAACTTTCTGTTTTACCAGAGTTCTTTGTTCAGATCTTGGTAAACACATCTCTGCTATTATGTTTCAGAAAGGGACCATGGAAGCTGAAGATAAGACTAAGTGTTGGCAGCTGCCATGGGTTCCACCAGCTGTGGAGGAGCCTCCTTCAGAAGAAGAACTTGCCAGAAAGGCTGCCATAAATGAGAGACAAGGTCAGCGGCTGCGAGAAATGGCAGAGGCAAAGAGGTCATCAAGGATCAATGAGGTAGAAAATGAATTACGTGGCCTGGAATTTCTTCTGAAGCAGCTTGACCAAATAGCACAGCATGAGATTCCCCCCTTTCTTGAGAGATACTGGTTATGTCTCTAGACAGGAAACAGAATCTAGTCTTGCGATAGTATCGCAGTCCTTGAAGAAGGCAAGGGGTGAACCAAAAAATGATCCGCTTGAGGTTGAGGAGAAGAGTGACTCTGCAAATGAGAAGTACCCGCTCATCAACATTCCAGATGATATGCTAACACGAGATCAGGTATGTTATCTGCGGGCCGGTAGCTCTATGTGCTATATGGTTGAAATCTCGGGTTTGAATGCTAAAGCATTCTCATGCTTAAAAGCACCAGTTCAACTGGAATAGCTTTTAGTTTCTCTTGGTGTCCATGCTGTGTATGGCAACTTGGTGTTGCGTTGACAGATCAAGGAAAAGAAAAGACAGTTATTTATTAAAACCACTTCTGATGGCCGCCAACGAGCTAAACAAAAACGCAGTGGGCAGGAATTAGAACGAGAAAGAAGAAATATAGAAGATGAAGAAAAACGAGTGTATGCTATCTAACTCTGATGTACAACTGGTGATTACCTATTGCAAGATTAAACATTGAGCTTTACTTGCCTTATTTGATTTCTGTCATTTGTTTTCCAGAGAGAATCCACAACTTTATGTAGAGCAGCTGCATATTAAGTATAAAGAGCTGTCTGAGAAAGTTGAGCAGCGAAAACGACTCAAGACAAGTGGTAACCACTCGAATGGTAATAATGGGTCTGGCGGTGTTGGTCGTGGGGAGAGGTTGAATGCTGCTCAGAGGGAAAGGATGCGCCTCTTAACAATAGCAGCTTTCGATCGAGGGAAGGGCGAGGATAATTTTGGTGCCAAAGACGAGGATTGGCAGCTTTACAAGCTAATGAGCAAAGACAATGACGACGACAACGAGGGACAAGATGAGAACGAAGTAGAGCTCACACGCATCACTGCTAAGCTTCAAGTCAGTTAATTCTGTTACCTTTTCTGTGGCTTCTCTAATTATGTCTCCTTAATCATACCTGTTCTAACCATTATGATGGCAGGATGTAGACCCGGCGTTTGTTCCCAAGCCGGAATTAGGACCTTTACAGCCTGCCTCTGCCTCTGCCTCTGCCTCTGCCTCTGAAGTTACACGGGTTCGACCTCTCACCAAGGTAGTAGATTTTCAAATCCTACTCGGGGTTGAGAGGTTTCGATTCCCCGAAATTTTGTTTCACCCGAACCTAGTTGGGATAGATCACCCAGGGTTAGATTCCATGACTGGTGTCTCAATAATAAGGAGGTTACCAGATAAGAATGAAGACCTGGAGAACAGGTTGACAAGTGGAGCAGCCTGTACCCTGGCCTAGTGGAGCGGTTGGAGGCCGGGATCCGCATGATCCGGCCCTGCGGATCGCCGATAACGATAGTTTGAGCAATGGATCCCGTCCTCGATGCATGGGGAGGAGCTTCGTCTTATGCGACCGCGGTGGCTTTCCTGCAGCAAACATTTAGTCGAGCGGATTATTACGAGAGGGGCGAGGATTGGCTTCGTCAATACCAGCTGAGATACACATTGTAACTGCACTACAAAGATTCCAGCTATTGTTTGTAAAGTAGATGAGATTAGCCTAATCAGCAGAACAAACCTCATTCCCTTGGCTCATTCCCAAGATACGAGGTTTTAGCTATGAGTTGGTCCATCGACGCAAAGCACCTGCTCCAATTTGGTGTTTTGTTTGAAATTACCAAATATCCGAAGGGTCTGCTAATCCAAATTCAAGTCGGGTAAGATTTTTGAGATACGGTAAAATTCTACTTATAATAATGGTAACAATGTTCTTCCAACAGGTATCAAACATCTATTCGGTCGATTAATCTAAATTCAAGATGAGTAAGATCTGACAAAATTTTCCAGTATTTAACATTAATATATTTCCGGGAGTCGTAACCTTAGTCCTATACCACCAGTCATTTTCCGAGAGTGTGCCAGCTAAGATATATTGTGCCAATTTGACCGTTGGGATCACGGACACACAAAAGCGACAATATTTTCTCTTTCCTTTTCTGCCCCCGCTCCCCTCCGCTCCTTATAAAACCCACCTAAATTCGACCGTTACAAGTCTTCTCCGACACAAAAAAGATCAACTCTTCAAAAGGCCCTCCCTGTCTAAAACCCTAAAGGAGAGGCCTTTTCTCATCAATTAATTATCTCCCAAGTTCCTCAAGAAGCTCTTAAACCCGAAAAGAAGTGAACTTTTTTTGAGGAAAGAATGGGGACGGAGATGAGAAGGAAGAGTGCGATCAACCTCCCATCTGGGATGTCTGAGACATCCCTGAGGCTGGAAACCTCGTCAAGAACTAATGTTGGTCTGTTTGGTGGTGGCGGCGGAGCTATACGAACGAGCGTATCGTCGCCACGAGCGATCTCTAGCCTGTCCTCGTCAGCCTCCTCGCCTTCAAAGTCTGCAGCTTTGAGTGACAGATTCATCCCTTGCAGATCCTCGTCGCGGCTCCACACTTTCGGGCTCGTAGAGAAGAAGAAGGGTTCCTCCTCCTCCTCTCCTTGTAAAGAAGGATCAGGGAGTGGAGGGAATGATGCTTATTGTAGGTTGTTAAGAGCCGAGCTTTTCGGGCCTGACTTTGGTTCTCCTTCTTCTTCCCCTGCAGGTCAAGGTGGAAACTTGGGAAGTCCGAACACGAACATGTTCAGGTTCAAGACTGATCCTTACCATTCAGGGCCTAACTCCCCCTTCTCTCCTTCCATCCTCGGGTTCGATAGCGGGTTCTCCAGTGAAGTGTCTACTCCTCCTAAGCCTCCTAGAAAGGTCCCCAAGACCCCCCACAAGGCAAGTCTTCTTCTTTGTCTATTTTGCTCATAGTAAAAGGCTCCATAGAACCTTGATTATGTGATTCTTGATACATAAAGTTGGGAAATTGGGAACTGTTTACGCCAAGATTGGAACTGATTGTTGTAGTAGCCAAGGGGTCAATTTTGAGGCGTCTTTCCTAGGTTTTGACCAAATGATAAGGCGGAATGTCTTACGTTTTGCAGGTCTTGGATGCACCATCGCTGCAGGATGACTTCTATCTGAATCTGGTTGATTGGTCCTCTCAGAATGTGCTTGCAGTTGGGTTGGGGACTTGTGTGTATTTATGGACTGCCTCAAACAGCAAAGTAAGTCGTGGTTTACGAGTTTCGTTTCGATTAGTATTCAGGGTTAAAGATGTTAACTAACCCGGACTGTTGCGGATCGTCTTCTCAGGTGACCAAATTGTGTGACTTGGGACCAAATGACAGTGTGTGCTCGGTGCAATGGACCCGGGAAGGCTCGTACATATCGGTTGGCACTTATCAAGGCCAAGTTCAGGTAATGCTTATCTGAAACAGATGTATCATTCATTCTTCATTCAGTTTTTCTTGAGGTATATGGAACTAAAGTTCTGACAAAGATTGTGACTGTCATGAGAAGGTATGGGATGGAACTCAGTGCAAGAAAATCCGAACCATGGGGGGGCATCAAACAAGAACTGGTATCCTAGCATGGAACTCCCGGATTCTGTCATCGGGAAGCAGAGACAGGAATATACTTCATCATGATCTTCGTGTCCCGAGCGATTACGTGAGCAAGCTCGTCGGCCACAAATCCGAGGTCTGTGGATTGAAATGGTCTCATGACGACAGGGAACTCGCTTCGGGTGGAAATGATAACCAGGTATTGTTACATTGACTTGTTCGTGTTTTGTTCTTGTCTTTAAGAAAAATGCCAACTCCATCACTTTGATTTGAACAGCTTCTGGTCTGGAACCAGCATTCTCAGCAACCAATTTTGAAATTGACTGAGCACACAGCTGCAGTGAAGGCCATCACTTGGTCCCCCCACCAAAGTGGCCTTCTGGCGTCCGGAGGAGGTACCGCTGATCGATGCATTCGGTTCTGGAACACTGCCAACGGTCATCAGCTAAACCATGTTGACACCGGCAGCCAGGTTCATATCTGCATAGCTTCATTCTCGACTTGTTTCGTTGCCTGTAAAGTTCCGGCCATCAGCTAACAATACAATGCTGTTACAGGTCTGCAATCTAGCGTGGAGCAAGAATGTGAATGAGTTGGTCAGCACACACGGGTATTCTCAGAACCAGGTCATGGTCTGGAAGTATCCGTCTCTGTCCAAGGTACTTAGCTGTCTTGTATAGTGATTGTGTGAGATTCACCGTTCGTGTGTGATCATAAAATGCTGGAATTTAACCTTTGTGAGCTTGTTTCTGTGGAACTCGGGATAGGTTGCAACTCTAACAGGCCATAGTTTGCGAGTACTCTATCTCGCCGTATCGCCTGATGGTCAGGTATGCTTATTGTCTGCAGAAACATATGCTTCTGCAACTGTTACACAAACAATTGAGGATCACAAACTGACTAATGCTGCCTTGTACGATATGCAGACGATAGTCACCGGAGCTGGGGACGAGACTTTGCGGTTCTGGAACGTGTTCCCTTCGATGAAAACTCCGGTGAGTGCAAGAAGAGGGTTGTCGTTTTTCATTTTGCTGGTTTTGTAGCTGGTTTTCATGGAACTGCCTTTGTGTTCTTCTTGTTCTCAGACCCCCGTCAAAGATACAAACCTTTGGTCATTGGGCCGGACACAGATCCGTTGACGAAGAAGTTTGTATCAAGCCTTGAAACTGATTTATTGTAAATGAAGCAACCTTCAAGATTTCTTCCACTGAACCAAGTTTATAGCGAGATATTGTAAAGTGCTGCTGTGTTATGTATGTGGTTGCAATTTCTTTTTATTAGTGAGTCATTTACGGTACAAATTAGGTTCATTGTGAAAAATCCATCCAACTATAGACGGTTGAAGCCAAAGAGCTTGTATCCTAACAGTATCCTAACAGGAGGTTCACGATTCAAACCCTGATATTGTCATAGGTTACCTTTCAAAAAAAACTCTAGCCAACATTTACAAGTGCATACGTTAGAGAATTTAATTACCTAAAACTTATAAAATCTTGGGACCAAAACAGCCACTTCTAACAACTATAGAGTCAACGGCTAGTTATGATTACAGAATGTACAGCTGTATTGAACACTTAATTACGTAGTTAAACAATCAATTCAATACTTAATCTCTAGTTCATAAAGATCAAGAAGAACATTCTGCAGCAAGTTCTGCAGAAGAAGTTGCAGCAGCTGTGTTCTTTATTGCTGCACTTCCAACAATCACAGAGAAACCTCCTCCTCGCTTTCAACTAATCACTAAACAAAGAAATCAATTTCCGTAGCTTGCTCTAGATTAGCCTCGACCACGTGACGTAATTTGTCGCTATAATAAGGATTAAAAATTGTTTCTAGCATAGAAGTTTAGCTGTTGATGAACAAATAGACCTTATTTTTCCCAAGGTTGTGTTTGGACGGACAATTTTGGAGAGTGAAGGTGTAAATACGGTTAGGTGACGGATGCTTGCTTTGTTTGGATAGAAAAGTTTGGTGAGCAATAATAACTTTCAATAAAAAGATCTGCATCACCTCAAAATGGGGCATAAATAATAACACTCCTACATTCCGAGGCTCAAATTCGAGACCTCTAGTTACACTTGAACAACTTATGATCTAATTACTCAGTGATTCAAAAGTACCATACTTAACGAAAATATTGAAGCATATTGGATTAGGTAGAATGAAGCACTTCTCATGAAACCAATATATTATCATGTTGCTCATGTAAAAGACAGGAACTTGAGGAAGTTTATGTTAGGCAACTCGATTTATGTAAAAATTAACCACAAAAAAGGGTATCCCATAGCCAGATTAGAATTATCACTTTTATTTTTCTGAACAATCTGGTAGAACAAGTTATCTTGGTCCTAAAGCAGTAAAACTTTCTGCAGAAACGATTAGCTTGGCCTGGGATTAGCAGATACAAGATATGTTTGTCATATATGTCCTCTTGTTCGAGCCAACTTGAACAATTACCTCTTTTTACATCTTTTTTCTTACTTTTCGACAAGCTCTCACCACACCAAGCTCAAAGAATTCATTGTCTTGATCCATGATTCTCAGTTCGTCGTACCACTCGACATTGCATACTGCTTCTCTCAGAAGTTCAAAACTTTTCCGCTTGCACCTGAAATCAGTATTCTAAGAAATCAGCATTTGAACTCACATGAGCTCATCAGTAGAGGCAAATCAATCACGAAGACGACGAAAACATATTACTACATAAATCAGTACCATAGTTTGGTCAATTGCAAGCTGTTGCCTCACCAATGTAGCGTGAATGGCGGACAGCAATGGCCCCGAAGTTTTAAGTGAAAGAGAACCCCGAAGTCTTAAGTGAAAGAGAAAAACCTTCAGCCATCAGGCTTCCATGTTGATAGTGCACATAGAATTCGACCCTTCCATCCTTGAAGCAACCACTGACTATCTTCATCGACCAGAAAATCCTTGTGGTACAATGTACTTACCCTCTCTTTTGCTACTTTTGCAATCTCCCGGTTCAGTGGGAGCTGCCTAAACCCAGCTCTCAGAGTCCGGGCCTGCCATTGTCTGTACGTCTCTGGCCTCTCAATCCTCTCTGCCCCTTCACATGCAATAACATTCATTGCTTCACGCCCGAGTATCACTTTCTCTAACAGCATTCTCTCGGGAATCTCACGAGGCACATTGGTTTCCAGCATGTCAAACTGAGTAGAGTAATGAAACAGAGCCTCCCGGAAACGTGTGATAAAAAACGGGGCGCTATGTCCTCCATTAACAACCTCCTGTATGAAAACATCAGGATTCATTTTCCTTATCAGCTGGAGAACTTTATCTCTCGGACTCTCTATCACCACCGTCTCGTCCAGTAAATTTCTAAGTCTATACATACACTGAACGACAAGGACTTCGTCCCTGTTAATTTTGAGATCCTCGAGCTGGATTGTGTCCCACTTCTGTGCTATAGCATGGAACTCAAAAGGGACATTGAAAGTCGTTGCGTAGTTTGCTAACCGACGTCCTGTCTCTTCAACCCTCGCAGCTGGTCGGAAACCTGGATTTGGAAGATCTATACCGGTAATTTTAATCTTGGGAGGCCCACCAGGCTTAGTAGAGAGTAGCTGAATGAGGCTCGGCCACTGGAAACCATAGAGAATACCGAAGTCAACAATGTGAAGTGCAGTTGCATTTTCACTCATATTCATTATCGTTTGGTGCGAGAAGAAAATACTAAGCTTTATAAATGGGCATGCTGCAACATACAAATGATAGGCTTTCAACACATCTGCGGCCGACGTGGGCTTGGCAAGCAGCATTTTGTAAACTTGGGTTCCCTCACCGGCTAGACGTGCCTCCAGGCCATTGGCAAAAATATAAGCCATTCTCTGCATCCCGTCCCCTGTAGGAGAAGAATTTTTCCTGATCTGATTGAGATAATCATTTGCACTCCTCCGATCATTTGCCGCAACAGCTTGTGCACAAAGGGTTAACAAGGTTCTTAAATCCACCACATTCCTGTTACCCTTCTTCCTACCCCGAGACTTAACCCCGGTGCCACCTTTGGTCTGTGCCTCTTGCTGCTGCTGCCGCTGCAAATCCTTGCTTTTTCCATTTTGTAAAGCTGTACGAAGAGCGGATTCACTTTGTCCGTTCAATAGCACCATGTCAAAATCTGCTGCACTCACGGTTGATTCTATATGAACAGCAGGCTGCTTGTGACTTCTTTCCCCTTCTCCATTCACATCCTCTGAATACAGATTCTTCTTTCCTCTAGACCCATCAAGAATGTTCTCATTCTCTTTAGGCAATTCACTGGTAGCATCATGATCAAGGTCTTTAAAAGACAGACCGCCAATCCCTACATCAACAAGTAGACTTCTGTTCGGAATGAACCTGCTTCCTTCTTCAACCCCTTTCTTAAACTGCATGACAGAACCGCTATCACTAAATATCTCCTGAATGCCTAGGGTACTCACAGGAGAATCTGCAAATCCATCGACTAGAGTAGCACCGGTATTCCTTGAGCCATGAGAGGCTTGCGAAGTGGTTTGAGAAGAAGCTCTAGAACTATGCGGACAACAATTACCGCAACTGGATTCAAGGTTTTCAGCTACGGATTGAGGATTCAAATGAGAATGCACACCAGAATTGGACATCTCTGGATATGTCACCCCAATAAGATCATATAACGCTTTCTCAGCAGCTTGAAGGGCAACCGACGATTCTTGAAACATACATGCTTTCTCCTCCATGTCTTCTTCCATAAGCATATCGCTAATGTACTTCAAGCCCTCGTCACTAAAATCAGAAACCTCGACAGTATCCCCGGGTTGGCTCGCAACAGTAGAATATGCAGCATTGTGATCAGTCGAATACGGATGCAACCGGGGGAGGTCGCCGTAGCCCTGACCATCAGAGCTACTCCTTGATTGGAATCCCTCAATGGAACCAACATCAGCATAACCAGGCACAGATTCGTCGGCGAGTTTCAACCCGCCAACCGAACTGTACAATCCTCTCAACTTTGTATCCATGATGACACTAATAATTGCAAACACATAAGCTGCTAACTTCCACAAGACAAACCTCCTTACTTTGTCATCACATATCAAGAAGCAAAAACCCTGAAAAAATTCCACAAAATTCCTTGGCTTCTTAGCTAGGGTTCCTTTAATCTCATTCACTTCTCCAAGCCCTAATTATTGACCAAGTAACAAACACAAAAAAGCTCGAAGGAAACAAATTATATTGAAAAAAGTAAACTTTATAAGAAAAGGAACAAGCTTGAAGAGAAGAAAATTCTCAAGAAGTCCTAGCAAACAAACCAAGTTGGTTACTTTTCCCTTCATATGATAATAAAACGAAAACCCCAAAAACTTGGTGATGAAGATGCAGTGAATTACCAGAGAGAGAGGATGATGGAGCCCAGAAGAAGTGCCCTAGGAGCTTGAAAAGGTGGATTTTTTAGGACAAATGGATATTAAATGGGTACTAAAACGAATGTCAATATACTTTCTAATTTCTATTACATTAATTATCTGTTGGAACGTCGTACTTTTTTCAAGAGATTGGAAAATATGAGGTTCGTTGCCTACGTGGAACCATCTGAGCCACTGGTAATTTCATAGTGATATTTATATTAAACAATAATATTTAAATTATTAATTTTTCAAGAAAATTTATTAGAAATATATAGAAAAAGTGATCTTAATAAAATGTATTAATTATTATATAATTTTATTTAATAAAATCATAATCATTAAAAATATGAATTACCAAAAATTTCCTTGCGTAGCGAAAAGAACTACTAATGAGTTATTTCACATGTAGAAGAAATTTTCCCTTCTTGGGCTCTATGCTTTTTTCAATATTATTTTTTACATGCACAAACTTAATCCAAGATCTTAGTAAATTTAAGTTATTTAGTACATGATTCTGATGTCTAATGATGGCGGCGAAATTTCAAAGATTATGCCTCGTAAAAGGGGTCACAACATTCAATGTGAGAGACTCTGTAGTTCGGTATTAGATTTGGTGTGGTTTGAGTACGTTTGTTAATGTATGCGGAGATGGATATTACATGATAAATTCTGGCCCGATGTACGGTTTGAAGTGGTAATCCAAGTAGTAAAACATCATATTTATTTTAGGAGATATTGCGTTCGAGTTATATGAGATATCATTGTGAGAGGATAACATATCAATATGGCTAGTGTTGCTCACAGCCAGCAAAAGAGGAGACAGATGGTGCCAAGGTCACCGCTTTGGGCCGAGTTCGAGAAGTTTGTAGGCGAGAATGGGTCATCATGGACCATTGCAAGGCTGAAATTAAAGCGGACACTAAAAAAATGAGACTTCACTTCTGAAAAATCACAGTAATGTATGCAAGAAAATGATCAGAAAAACGGACTCCTCTCGAACCATCCTTGGATCTGAGTTCAATATGAGCGGGCTTCCGGGTGAGAACACGATGACCACTATGAGGTGCGATAGTGAAACAATCAGAAAGGCCTTGGTGTAGTTGATAATTAGAGTGGAACTGCCCTTTAGTTTTGTTGCTCATCCTGCAATTATAGACTTCATGTCTGTCGTATGTCCTAAGCTATGGGTCTCCTCACGAATGGACCATGCAATGTGATACGTTCCTACTGTTTGCAAATAAGAAAGAGAAGATGAAAGAGATTAATTATTTTTCTTTACTACAAATTCTTGGACTTCTAATCAGATAATTAATTATATGTGTTTGACTGCTCATTTTATTAAAGAGAATTGGGTGTTGCATAAGCGGATAATAAATTTTTGTCCAATTACTTCATATAAAGAAAAAGATATTGGACTAGCTGTTGATAGATATTTTCTTGATAGGGGACTCGAAAACATCTTTACAATAATTGTTGATGATACTAGTTCGAATGATGTTGATACACGTTGTTCAAAGGAGAAATATTGCAACAAGTCAACTAGTATATTGAGATGTGAGATGATGCATATAAAGTGTGTAGCGCATATTGTAAATTTGATTCTGAAAGATGGATCGTTATTGATGAATGATTCAGTGTTAAAGATTAAAACAATCTCCGAAGAGGTTAGGAAAATTAAGGAGTGTGAAAAGGCTGAAAATATTGGTAGAGCAGACACCAATAGGTTAGTTGTTACCTAAGTGTGTGATCTACCAATATTTTTAGCTTTGACACATTTCTTAATTTCCCTAACCTCTTCGAAGAATATTTTATATGTCTCACAACTTCTCTAATCTTCAACACTTAATCATTCATCTTGTAAATTATTTTGCAACCCGCATGTTGGACCTTAGGCCCAATAGGCAATTATTATTGTGCCTAATTGGGCCCGGGCCCATTAGGCTCATAAGTTGGGTTAGATGGGCCGGTCAACCCGCGTTGACCGGCCCGAAGCCACGAAAGTGCCACGTCAGCGTGACGTGGCCCGCCCACATGGCGCCACGTGGCAAAGCTAGGGGTAGCCTTGCCACGTGGCGGACATGTGGTCCAAAGCGCCACGTGGCAAAGCTAGGAGTAGCCTTGCCACGTGGCGGACATGTGGTCCAAAGCGTCACGTGCCAAAACTAGGGGTAGCCTTGCCACGTGGCAGACACGCGATCTGAAGCGCCATGTGGCGTGCCACGTAGCGGATGTGTGGCCCAAAATGCCACGTGGCGCATTTTGGTTGTCCGGATTTCCCTATAAAAGGGGAAATCCGGCTGGACCAATTTGAAACTTTTCTCACAACCACTCAATAAGTAAGGAAAATTCCGGATTAGTTCCAAAATTTTAATCAGATTTTCAATAAAAGAAATCTCGTGAAAATCGATTACGAATCTGTTCAAACGTGATCGTAATTCGACCAGCACGAAGAAGTTGTGGACCCGAGCCTGTGGACCTCTTACTTCAACAAGTAAGTGATTTATTATTAACGAATTAGTTTGTTAATTAAACGGGTTTAAGACATAATTACTCGTTAATTACGTGTCAAAACCGTCAATTGGTATCAGAGCCTGGTTGAAACCATGTTTTGATGATAATATGATGTTTTAATTCAAGTAATTATGTGATTTATTGAGTTAAAAAATCATATTAATTATGATTTTATGGAAAATCATAATTTGTTGGACTTTAATGTAATTAATTTAGAATCAGCGGGACTAAATTAAATTTTGCCTAACCACGCGGGCAAATTCGCGCATGCGCAAAACCTTAAGGTACCAATCTGAAATTTGACCACTTACGTGGCACCTGCGTGTCATGGACTTCGGTGCAATTTTTGGAAAACTTGGGGATTAATTGGAAATTTTCCCAAAAATCCCCAAATCCAAATAAACCTTAATCGGGCGATTTGGGCGATTTCGCCTGAAATCGAATTCCGTCGATTTCGTCAGAAATCCGACGATTTCGACGCCGTAGATCGACGATAGTCGATTCTCCGGCTTCTCTCCGACGTCCCGATACCACATTTGTGGATCGACGTCGCCGGAATCGCGAGATCGAGGACGACGACGACGGAGAGACGCGGAACGGAGAAGACGTCCGCGACGGAGAACGGCTGGACGACGGCCCGCGAGGCCGCTACGGCCGTGCTCTCGAGGCCGAGACGAGTCGATTGCGACCGGTCTCGGCCCTTAGTTCGCCGCCGTTACGCGGCGGTCGTGGAGAGGAGCGGCGGCCGAATTTTCGCCTTCGCAGTCGAGGAGAGAGAAAATCAGAGGGGAAAATATGCGAGGGGCAAAATCGTAATATCACGATTTTTCCCAAAAATATTTATACTCAGGTCAAGAAAATCAAAAAACCAGACGGATTGGCCTGATTTATTGGTTCGACCCAACCCGATTTACGGTCAATTTTGACTTAAAAATTGGGTTTTTTTCTCTTTTAATTAGATAAAATCAGTTTTTATTCAATTAAAATCCAATAAATTGATAAAAATTTTGAGAAATTTTTCTCAATTAGGTTTATTAAAATTATATTTTAATAAACTTAAAAATATTTTGGAACGAGTTCCGAGATATGTAAAAGTTAAACACATAAATTGATCCATAGTATGATCATCAAAAGATTGGAAAATGAGTTTTTCAATCCTTTTTTGGGAAAATATGAGTATTAACCCGAAATTGAATTGCAATTGTTGCAAGATTTGATGGCTACTGGAGACAGGTATCTGAACTTCTGTGCAACAGAACTTCGACAGAAGATTCTGAAGCGCCGTTTACCGCTGCGTGTGCCTAAGGATGACATGTATGTTATCGTCGAGCACATTGAGGCTGTTCACCGGGAGATGCAAGAGTGCATCTGGTCCGGAGGTTACGATCATTGAGAGGACTGGCCCTCTATGTTTCGAGACCTCCTGGTCACGATGAAAATTCGAGAAGATATGAGTGTCTTCTCGGCACCCGAGTTCAATACCCATAGAGATGCTCTCTATGGTCTGATCCATTATCTTGAGGATAAGGGTCTTCGCAGAGAAATGATACCTTCTCCTGTTCTGGAGCTACGAAGCAGTTTGATTTTGAACCGCTACCTCGCTAAGGATTACTATTATAGTTTTCCTCCGCTCCTGATCATCTGGATCATGGATTCAATTCCAGTTCCGGAAAGTACCCCGGAACTTCTCGTCGGATCGTCCTCGTACCCGGCTCCCACCGGATCGTCCTCGGACCCGGATCCAGATATGTATCTGGATTCTCCTACCGGATTGCCTGGACATCCGATCCCTATGTGATTATATGTTTAACTGTCCCCATATACATATGTTGTTTTTGGGGGACTTTTGTACAATAGGTTGAGACCTTGTCTGAGGTTTTGTACATGTGTGTATAAGCTCAGAATGTACAAAAGCATGTAATTAAATAAAACTGTTTGTTTACTTACTTCCACTTGAATTTACTATCGATAAACTTTAAACGGTTGAAGTTTAAGATTAATACTTGAATGGTGAGGGGAAGCATGCTCGCGACCCACTTCGATTTTGAGATTAATCAAGAACTCCATATCGTTAATGAGTGATTAGTAAATTGAATCATATTGCCAAATCAAATTTCTAATATGTTCTCATATTAAAAATCCCTATAGAGATGTCAGTCGCTTCTAGATCCATCATAGCTGAGCTAAACCGTGAGTTAAAACTCAACGGTGAAAACTATGACAATTGGAGTATGAAAATCCAATATGTGCTTGAGGAACAAGAGGTTCTGGAGCACATACATGTCATAATGGATGAGGCTGAAGAAGACACAACTGCTCAACATAAGCGAGATAAGGAAGCTTATGTTATTTGGAAGAGAAAAAATACTACTGCTCGATTGATCTTGTTGAGTTCAATGATGGATGATATCACCAGACAATTTCGCGTGCATGACAACGCGAAAGAGTTATGAGATGCTCTCAAACTGAAATTCGGAAAGCTTTCAGTGTCGAAGCTGCGTGCTTTGACCATAAGGTTTGACACCTTTAAAAAGCGTCCGGAGGTTCCTATGAGGAAACACTTGAGAGTGATGTCCAATATGATCAGTGAACTGGCAGAGGCTGGTCAGATACTCAGCAACGAGCAGCAGATTCAAGCTGTCATCCGTTCTCTACCACCAAGTTGGGAACAGATGAAGATGAATCCGATCATTTGGTAACATTTGATGATGTTGCCAGACACCTTGAGCTGGAGGAAGATCGCCTCCTAGCTATGAAATCCCACCCTGAAGCCCATTCGATTTGTTCGACTGGGAGTGGTGGGAAAAAGAAGAAAGGTAAAGGGAAAGGTAAGTGTAAACAAACTCCAAAGGCTGAAAACCATGGAACCAAATTGGATGGCTCCAAGGCTAAAAAGAACAAGCGGTTTAACATTTCAAAAGTGAAATGTTTTAACTGTCAACAGAAGGGACATTTTGCAAAAAATTGCAAAATACCCAAGCAGGTACATCTAAACTCAAGTGTGAGTAAATTGTATGTATCCTCTTGTACCCTTCTAACTGAATCACATTCTATGTGGGTGATTGATTCAGGAGCGACAGACCATATAGCTAGAGACCGTGGTTCGTTTGTTGAGTACAGGCGGTTGCCGGCTGGAGCAAAAACTATTTTTGTCGGTAACAACTCGTGCGTGGATGTGAAAGGCATGGGCACTTGTAGATTACACCTTCGTGGTGGTCGTGCCCTTCTTTTACATGACGTGTTGTTTGCTCCAGACATACGAAGGAACCTGATCTCAGTTTCGGCCTTAATGTCTTTAGGTTTTCGGTTGTCGTTTGAGAACGACACCGTTAGATTATTTTTGGATGATGCCTATTTTGGCCTTGGATATATATCGGAAGGTTTTTTTGATTCTGGATATTGATCCTTGTGAAAGTTTTTCCTTTGTCACTAGTTCAAACTCATCAGAGGATGATATTAAACTATGGCATTCTAGACTTGGCCATATCGGTCAGGATCGTTTAAACCGTCTAGCTAAGGCAGGACTGTTGGGCAATATAGAGAAATCTATATTACCTAGTTGCGTATCCTGTCTAGAAGGGAAAAGTACTAGAAAATCTTTCGGTACTTGGGCTAGAGCCAAATTTCTACTACAATTAGTCCATTCTAACATCTGTGGTCCAATGAACGTGAGGGCAAGGCATGGAGCATATTACTTCATCACCTTTAGTGACGACTATACTAGATATGGTCTGATATACCTGATTTCTCACAAGTCTGAAGCCTTAAACTGCTTCATGACATACATGAGTTTTGTTGAGAATCAGAAGGACAGAAAGATAAAGGCCTTACGAACTGATCGTGGCCGTGAATATCTTTCTGATGAGTTCAAAGCTCTATGCATTGAAAAAAGAATTGAACATCAGTTGTTTATTCCTTATACACCACAGCAAAACGGAGTTGCTAAAAGAAGGAAGAGAACCCTTCTTGATATGGTTAGATCAATGATGGCAGAGGCAAGTTTGCCTATATCATTCTATGGAGATGCGCTCCTGACTGCCGCATATGTTCTAAACCGTGTTCCCTCTAAGTCTGTTACAGCCACTCCTTACGAAATGTGGACAGATCGGAAGCCCGATTTATCCTATTTTAAGCCATGGGGGTGTGCGTCCTATGCCCATTCTACCTCAAGTACTTTCGATAAATTAGGACCAAGAGGTAGAAAAAGTATCTTTATAAGATACCCTGAGGTATCTAAAGGGTATGTGTTCGTGGGTGAACTGGACAATGGGCAAGTAACAGAATTTGAATCACGCGATGTCACATTTTTGGAAAATGAATTTCCAAAATTGGGAGAGGTTAGTAATGACCTTACCCTTTATGAGACAAATGAACCAGAATCATCTGGATCACTTCTTCCGAGTGGGAGAATTGAGGAGGAAGATAGAGATTTTTCAACTCAAAATGATCCGGAAGGTCGTGATCTGAGTCCTGAAAGGGAGGTAATTTCTTATTCCAGTGGGAGTACGGTATTTCCACCCAGTGGGAGTGCGATTCCTGGATATGATGAATATATGAGAGATATTTATCAAAACCGAGAATACCGTAGGTCCAGCAGAACTAGCATACCACGCCGACGATTTGACATCGAAGGCGAGGCTAATGCGTTCTTGGTATCACTAAAGAAATTTGGTGGTCCAAGTGAAATTATTCTGGCCATCCTGCAGGATGAAGATGAACCTAAAAATGTATCTGGAGCATTGTCATCTCCAAAACGTGATGAATGGATGAATGCAATGGATGAAGAAATGTCTTCTACGATCAAAAACCAGGTTTGGGATCTGGTTGACCTACCTAAGGGGCGTAGGGCAATTGGGAATAAGTGGATTCTCAAAATCAAGCGCAATGCAGATGGCAGTATCGAAAGATACAAAGCGCGTTTGGTTGCCCAAGGGTTTAAACAACAGGCTGGGATAGACTATGAGGAGACTTTTGCACCTGTTGTTAGATTTACGTCAATTAGGGTCATTTTAGCTATGGTTGCTAACATGAATTTAGAATTACATCAAATGGATGTAAAGACTGCTTTTCTCCACGGAGAACTGGATGAAGAAATCTATATGATTCAGCCTGAGGGCTACATTCAAAAAGGCTGCGAACACAAAGTTTGCAAATTGAATAGATCAATTTATGGCCTTAAGCAGTCGTCTAGACAGTGGTATATTCGCTTTCATAATACATCATGCAGCATGATTTTATAATGATAGACGAAGATCACTGTGTGTATGTTAAGCGATCAGGAAAGAAGTTTGTTATCATCACCTTGTATGTTGATGACATACTTTTAGCTGGAAATGACATGGGATTTCTTGTCAAAATCAAAGATTGGTTATCTTCCAACTTTGAAATGAAAGACATGGGTGAAGCGGATTACATACTTGGAGTTAAGATTTCGAGAAATCGTTCGAAAAAAATAGTGTCTCTTTCACAAGAGACATATATTCGCAAAGTAGTAACCCAAAGTATGTCCCATTGGTTAAAGGTCATAATTTGTGTAAGGACATGTGCCCAAAAATAGCTAAACAACGTAGGGACATGGAGAAGATTCCTTATGCCAATGCAGTTGGATGCCTGATGTACGCAATATTGTGTACTAGACCTGACATTTGCTATGCTGTTGGGATAGCAAGTAGATATCAGTCTGATCCAGGCAGTGCTCACTGGAAGGCTGTCAAAGGGATTTTGAAATATTTGAATACTACTGCAGAATACTCCTTGTGCTATCAAGGCCGTGACCTGATATTGAGTGGCTATACTGATGCTGATTAGGGAGGTGATGTGGATAAGAAAAAGTCTACATCTGGATTTATTTTCTTGTTGAACGGGGGTGCTGTCTCATGGAGCAGTAAGAAGCAAACATGTGTATCCTGTCAACAATGGAAGCAGAATATGTAGCTTCAGGTCATGCTGCACAAGAAGCGGTATGGTTGAAGAGATTCTTAAGCCATCTCTCCCTGATCAACTCGACGGAACCAGTGAGTCTATTCTGCGACAACCAGGCAGCTATAGCATATGCTAAGGATCCTAGATTCCATAGCAGGGC
Source organism: Hypericum androsaemum (assembly GCA_963995505.1). Taxonomy (NCBI): domain Eukaryota; kingdom Viridiplantae; phylum Streptophyta; class Magnoliopsida; order Malpighiales; family Hypericaceae; genus Hypericum; species Hypericum androsaemum. Next base: position 3,782,692 of record OZ023197.1, read on the forward strand.
TAAGCATATAGATATTAAATTTCACTTTGTGAGAAATTTAATAAAATATAAAGAACTGTGTATGAAACACATATCTACACGAGATATGGCCGCAGATCCAATGACTAAAGCATTACCTCGAGAAGTGTTCGAAAAACATGTTAAGTCACTGGGTTTACGACGGTTTCATTTGTAATCCAATTAGTTGGAATAAAGGAATTTTTATTTGGCAATATGAGTTAAATGTGAAACATGTCGGACAGAGAAGTAGCTCACTCACACGGGTGTTTACCTCAGTGGGAGTTAAGAAGTTGATTCCTAGATGAGATGAGGCAGTTATTGGACATATATAAGTGCATGTCCTATGACGGAATGCCGTCTTGCTTAAGAGCAAGTTTCCTTATGGGATGCAGCAATAAGTTGCTGCATTTGGATTTTCTACAATCCATATGATAAGATATAAGTGGAACTTATCATACTGTCTATCCTATTAGCCTAGAGTTAAGCTAAGGCTGATACTCTAGTATGGTGTTAAATGACATGTGTTCCTTTAAAAAGGAATATACACCATAACACGTGATCAGTATCATGTGTGCTACTCGACCACTGGATGGGATTAAAATGTTGAGTGATTTCACAATCCCTGGTGTGAGACCAATTTTCGAGAATTGTGATTCCCGAAACCTACCCTTAAGATCCTAAACGTATTCTGGAAGTATGATCCAGTGCTGCTAGCTTGGAAAGTTCATGAAAAAGTTATGGCATAGCGATTCGACCTGGCAGGGCTGACAGGAAAAGCAGGCTGTATCATTATGAAAGGAATATAGTTAAGGGAGAAGGAACTCTGTTCATCACATTCTGAGTTTCGTGGTTCAGGTGCACCAATTGTATTGAAAAGTACAATAGTGAACCCGAATATAATTGTTTGAAATCACTGATGTGAACAATGGAATGTGACATGAGTCCTGGGGTAATAGCATACATTATACAAGAAGGTTGTCGAGATGCTACTATTCAAGTAGCCTGAGTGTCTGTGCTCTTGAATTTGGCCTAACATACTCGAAGTGTGCTGGTCGCACGAAATCCTTTGAAGAAATCTGATAACTGTTGATCAAGGTCAATAATAATTGAGTGGGAGATGTTGGATCTTGGGCCCAATAGGCAATTATTATTGTGCCTAATTGGGCCCGGGCCCATTAGGCCCATAAGTTGGGTGAATGGACCGGTCAACCCGCGTTGACCGGCCCGAAGCCACGCAAGCGCCACGTCAGCGTGATGTGGCGCTGACATCACATGTGGTAGCCCACGTGGCGCGACCACATGGCGCCACGGGGCACCACGTGGCAAAGCTAGGGGTAGCCTTGCCACGTGGCGGACATGTGGTCCAAAACGCCACGTGGCAAAGCTAGGAGTAGCCTTGCCACATGGCGTGCCACGTGGCGGACGTGTGGCCCAAAATGCCACGTGGCGCATTTTGGTTGTCCGGATTTCCCTATAAAAGGGGAAATCCGGCTGGACCAATTTGAAACTTTTCCCACAACCACTCAATAAGAAAGGAAAATTCCGGATTAGTTCCAGAATTTTAATCAGATTTTCAATAAAGAAAATCTCGTGAAAATCGATTACGAATCCGTTCAAACGTGATCGTAATTCGACCAGCACGAAGAAGTTATGGACCCGAGCCTGTGGACCTCTTACTTCAACAAGTAAGTGATTTATTATTAACGAATTAGTTTGTTAATTAAACAGGTTTAATACATAATTACTCGTTAATTACGCGTCAAAACCATCACCGCACATAAGCGATGGATATATTTTTTTAAATAGAAAAGTCGTCTGACAAAAATTTCCTAATATTTTGCAAACTACAAAATGTATAGTTTTTAAAAGGAGTATTTTACTTAATTCAATTTCATATAAAGCTTGTAATTTACGAAAGAAACAATTCATAGTGCTAGATGGACCAAATCACATGAAGTCACCCATGACCCACCCAATTTCTTTCCTATAACTGACGAAACTCGTAATTTCTTTCCGAAAATAAAAAAAGTCCACCGACTCGATCTGTGATGAACAAACTTAAAGCTATCGATTCCAAACCTCCACCTATTGCGACTTTTTCCTATAATTTTATACTATCTGCCCTCATATTTATAGATAACAATTAATTATAATAAAGTACCATCAGATAATATAAAGAGATCAATCTTTCTAATAATATATCTGCTTCATTCAATAAAGTTTGAAATCAAAATTTTTTTAATATCTGATCCCTTACCTGTTTTAAAAAGCGCCAGTCGTTTTCATCAAAACTTGAGAAACGATCGGACCAAAAATGAAAAAAAATCTGGATTGCTTGTCGGTCCGTTTAAAAAATCAATACATATTGATAAATTTAAAATTTTTTGATTAAATTAACAGAAATAATGCGTAACGAATCATGACATAAGTGGAATAAACAAAGACCAAAGTTGAGTTGAAACAGCCCATCGACAGATTGATCAATTAGGACTAGCCACGTGAAATGCACGTGTTCTTCTTAGCAAACACTTTGCTTGTACAAACGTCATCCTCCCCCAACAAATGGGAATCCGATTGGATGCTCATAACACGGGTTTTAAAGTACCATGCTGCAGGTCTGACGCGAATGTCCAAAATTTTTTATAAAAAGAATCAAAACTTTGACAAACTACAACTTTAGACTTGTTTGGAGTTTTTGCTAGTATAATATATTTTTGGAAAATGAATTTAACTATCTACACGAATACGATTTTATTTTTTAAAAATTGATGGGCCGTCGGCTTTTTCCGTTGGAATTTTTGTGCCGTTTAGATGATTTATTGTTAGGCTGAAGTGCCGTTGGGATGAATTGTCGTTGAGATGATATGTCGTTGGGATATTTTGCCATTGGGGATGATCTCCCGTTGGATGGGCCAGTTATCATATTCATGCTACTAGGCCCCCGCAACACTGAATCCAACCCGTTCCAAATGATTAGTATATCCATTTGTTAATTCACTGTCAACATGTTAGACCATTTTTTGATGCAGAACCTAAACTTTCAAATTGCTTTTAGGATAGCTAGGTACAACATATCCCTAATGTTGAGAAAGGAAACAACCACCATGCACAATAACTCAATCGAAAACCCTAAATCGGAAATCCAAAATCAAAATCCCTAACTTGAAAACTCAAATTGAAAATCCTAAGTCGAAAACCCCAAATCGAAGCTTACCTTGGATGGAAGGAGAGCTGGGGTCACGGACCTCGTGATTGTCGTAGCTCGTGGCTAGTTTGTTGTCGCGCCGTGCAAGGGACTAAGTATGGGAGCGTTGCGAAAGCTGGAAGGGAAGACTCATAACTATAGTTTAAGGTTGTTTAGAGAGTGTGTGCATTTCTGTTTATGAGAGGTAGGATTAGTTTTCTCTTATATTTATACTTGGGCAAATTACAATATAGTACTTCGATATTTTAGTACAATATCAGTATTTATCAAAATTTATCGAATATCTATATTTATCGAATTTTGCAGAAACACCGTACCAAATTCGATCCGGAATAGCGAATTATTAATCCCAAAGTTATCAAATAACGATATTTACCAAAATTACCAATTACTAATTACCATTTTCACACCCCTACATAGAATGATGCATCGTGTACATATAGTGGTTCACTGTAATACAAGGATAATAAATTACAAAACCCTACATAATTATCGATAATTAAAAAAATGCCCACGCGCGCGAATCTATCACTGACATTTTCACGTTGTTCAACTATACTCTGGTCCGTCGCATTTTGGGAGCGAGTTCTTAGGAATTCGCGTGTTTGTGGCAAATTTGTTTTATCTTTAAACTACATAAGCGAAACCCGATTGGGTGCTGACAACACGGATCCTGCAACACCATGCTGCAGATCTGACGTGCGGGTCAGAGATTTTTTTAAAAATAATAAAAATTTCGACAGACCATAACTTTTGACTTGTTTGAAGTTTTTGCTATTATAATATATATTTTCGGAAAGAAATTTAACGATCTACACTAATTATTTTTTGAAAATTTATGTGCTGTCATTTTTTTCGTTAGGATTTTTCTGCCGTTGGGATGATGTGCCGTTGAAAATTTTGTGCCATTGGGATGATGTTCCATTGGGATGATTTGTCATTGGAATGTTTTGCCGTTGGGAATGATGTACCGTTGGATGAGCCAATTGTCAGATTCGTGCTACTGGGCCCCAGCTACATTGAATCCAACCCGCACATAAGTGATGGATTTATTTATTTTAATTGAAAAGTCAACTAACAAAAATTTCCTAATATATTTTGCAAACTACAAAATGTGTAGTTTTTAAAAGGAATATTTTACTTACTTCAATTTCATATAAAGCTTGTAATTTACGAAAGCAACAATTCATAGTGCTAGATGGACCACTTGAAGTCACCCACCCAATTTCTTTCCTATAACTGACGAAACTCGTAATTTCTTTCCCGAAAAAAAAAGTCCACCGACTCGATCTGTGATGAACAAACTTAAAGCTACCGAATTCCAAACCTCCACCTATTGCGACTTTTTTCTATAATTTTATACTATCTGCCCTCATATTTATAGATAACAATTAGTTTATAATAAAATACCATCAGATAATATAAAGAGATCAACCTTTCTAATGATATATCTGCTTCATTCAATAAAATATGAAATCAATTTTTTTTTTAATATCTGATCCTTTACCTGTTTTAAAAAGCGCATCAGTTATTTTTATCAAAACTCGGAAAACGATCTGACCAAAAATGAAAAAAATCTGGATCTCTTGTCAGTCCGTTTAAAAAATCCCAACATATTAGTAAACTTAAAAGTTTTCAATTAAACTAACAGAAATAATGGGTAACGAATCATGACATAGGGGAATAAACAAAGACCAAAGTTGAGGTGAAATGAAACAGCCCATCGACCGATTGATCAATTAGGACTAACCACGTGAAATGCACGTGTTCTTCTTAGCAAACAGCCACACACTTTGCTTGTACAAACGTCATCGTCCCCCAACAAACTGGTTGGCTTTGGATTTTTCTAAATTCTTTTTTTGGTTCCTACAGCGAATGACTTGTGCACGCAACCTTTTTTATTTAGCCATCTGTTTTAAGACAAAAACACGCTCTCGACACAGCAAGAAGGTTTAAGTTTGGTTCGACGTCACATGGCATGTGATGGGAGGAGGTAAGTAATGAAACCGTTGGGATGTTGTAATTTCGGACTTGGTTTATTTGACATTGTTACGTTCTCGAGAGTGTAATTCTCCATTGGAATGATGAAGAAAAAGGAATACATGAGCAATATGGTAATAAGAAAATTGCAGCAAACTACTTTGAATTTCATTTTTTTTTCCTGCGTCTCTGAACAACAAATGTTAATACAGAAAATTAATCAACGAATTTCAACAACAGATTCTAACCTATTCCTGTGTCCTTTATTTGACCAAATCATTTACAAAAGATGTGCTCCCCCACCTCCTCCACAGAGGTGGGCAAATGAATCATGTGAGTGTGTCAAAGATGTTACACAAATTCCAATCCTTTGTACAAATTGTCCCTGTCCCTGTCCACGTCAATCTTCTGTCTTTTATCTTTTTTTACAACTAATTAGGGCCATCTGCAATTCTGACAATGGCTGTCTGGTTCTTGCTGCTTGGCCTGCCTTGGTGCTGAGACCAGAAACCATGAGCTGCCAGGACTCTGTCCAACAGCTCCTGCGGCACCGGCTCGCCCCGTCGTTGCTGTGGAGCAATTTTAGCTGTGTGAACCAGCGTCTTCCATTTATCCTGCGCGAAAACACGGGCAACAAGCTCGATCAATCTACTAGTAACTAGTGCATAATATGCCTCTGACCTGTGCAGTTGAGCTGGATTAGGTAATTACCTTCAAGTCAACATAAGTTCGATGATCAGCATTTTCAAATGAGCGTAGTTTAACATCACGCCACCTGTAAGATGGAAACATATAATTAGCATCCCAAGTATCAGTTCCCTCCGGTTGGAAGTATCAGATGAATGAGGATAATGTCATACCTTCCGGTTCCAAGTTCCTCGACGGACGATACAAGTGCTTCTACCTCCGTCACGGAGAAAGGTCTCCTAGTTCGGCGCTGTACAAGTTCAGATCGTTTGGACTTCGGGGTTACTGGAACCATAGCAAGTGGCTCCGCATCTGCTGATGGAACTGCTACCAGAGCTTTACAATCTGGATCGAAATTGTCAGTTACTATGTCAGTATGCGTGGGAACTGATTCATGGTTATCTGCAACTTGATTGTCTATACAAGTCAGAGGATGAGGGCCAGGCATGGCATCAGCAATCAACGTATCTACAGCGGGAGTGGCAGGACACCTGAAAATAATGAGAAAAAGAATCAAGTTCCGCGCAGCATTCTATGAACAGATATACATACTTTCAGTTCCTCGTTACCATTGGCAATTCTTCATGAATAAAGGATCCAAAAGGGACATTATTCTTAAAACAGGTACTATATATGGCTAAAAAGTACATGTAAGTACCTTGGAGCAAGCTTAGAGATGTCACGGGACTGAGGAGGAGGATTGTCGGTGCTCACAGGTACAAGAGCTGGCCCACCAGTGGGCTCCAGTGTGAAACCCAAAGAGCCAAGATGTTCTTTGGACGTAATGCCAGACTGCAAGAGCGTCCTGCCATCATCCCTAACCTTCTTCCCGTTGAGAAGCACCCCAACATGTAAACCATCTCTGACCAGAGAAGTAACAGCTTCCACGACAGTCGTCTGCAGCAGGATCAAGTTACACCATATTACGAACGCAGAAACAAGCAAATACCAGTCTCCAGCAACTTGCTAGACACTGAGTTCGCAAGTACAATTTCATCTAAAGGAAGAGAATGCATCTAAGATCGTGAATAGTTTCACAAGTCGTATAATGTATAAACACTTCGGCAATCATGGACATGGCACAAGCTCAAAATTAAATTGCTACCTTCAGTGAAGCAACTGTTGCATTTTCTGCAACTTCAATCAAAAGCTCCGGAACCCTAAATGATTTAATACTGAACTTCACTGCAAGAGAGAAAAAAAGGATTTAAGAATCTTAGGCTCCCAAAGTACAATCAACTTTAAAGGTTAGCTGCATATACCATGAGAATCCTTGGACATGAAAGAAGCTTGATGGCCTGTAACTGTTGAAGATACTCCATTTTCTGCGAAAAAAGAGAGGTTGCTACTCAGCAAACTCAAATGACAACATAAATGCAGAACCAGAAGCAAATTAAATAGCAGTTCAAGCCGAGAGGAGTAGACACCGACCTCCATGGAACATTGCATCTGAGTTGTTCTTTTTGCCAGTTAAATCCATTTCAGGAGAATTGCACACACTTTCGCTGCTGAAGCCTCCGTCAGAAGTCACGATAAAGCTGCAGTCAGAAAACTTCTTCCTTTTGTATAGTGCGTCACGGTAATACCTCTCACGGGTATAACAGATTTTCCTCTTTCGATGAAGAGCCTTTACTCCTCCGTCCAAGAATTCTGGACCAGAAACTCCAATGTTAGACAGCCAAACATCACCATCACGTGCCAGATACGGAAACACGGGACAGAGAAAAGCAGCTCACCAACATTAGGGAGTTCAAGATCCTTCAATTTGGGAGCCGACCTCCAGCATTTGGATGTTAGTAACTTCCTAATCCGTCGATCATTAATGCGAGACGAAGGCCTAAATGCCTTCAATTTGGAGATAGGCTTATTGCCTCTAGAAAAATTTTCATCATCATCATATCTAAAACCTAAGTTGGTGTTTTTCCTAAGCTTCAAAACAGAAGCACTATGTACAATTTCTTTGGGTGGCGACAATGTAGCACCAATATCAGGCCCAGGGAGTTTAAGGCACAACTCCACGGGATCTTTGAAACTATCTCCGTGTGGTTTACCAGATTTCGCACCACCACCACCCACATTTTTCTTGGAATTGGGACTTGAGACAACCTCCAGGACGGAATGAGAGGGCGATCCATTCTCAATGCACTTCTTAGGCAGATCCCCGACAAGAGAAGCATTGCTGGAGGCGGAGCTCTCGTTCTCCTGCAGCAGCAGCAGCTTGCCGGCAATAGAAGCTAGCAGCTCGATCGCGCACAATTGGCTGCTCTCCTCGGGTTTCCTCTTCTTCCCCTGAAAGCAAAAACAAAAACACAAAAAAAGAGGGTTAGGTTGGGTTGCAAGTTCATCAATCAGCATTGCATTCACACCAAAACGCGCGAGGATCTCGCGCTATCATCAATCCGAGGAGGGAGGGTACTAACTCGGGCTGATCTCGGGGCCCGCGGGATGGAGGGAACAAGGAAGCCGCCATTGTAACCAGAGTCCTCCGTCCTCTTCTTCACCACCATAATTCACCCTTGCAAACCCATCAACTTCGCCCCTCCCAGATGGATCCACTGCCATTGGATTAAACAATCACACAAAATCAATTAATATTTTTTTATTTTATTTTATTAAAAAAATGTAACACCCTCAACCAAATATTCATCGGTAACGAACGAGACACCAGATCCAATTTCCCAAACAGCAACCGTAATTCCCTCAATGAAACAGTAAATTCATTCTTTTTTCCTCGTTAATTGGAAAACTGATCAAAAGGGAAGAAGAAAATTCTCCAAGAGAATCCAAATTCTGGATCAGATCGCCCCAATAAAAACCCAATCAGGAGAAGAAGAAGAAGAAGAAAATTCCGGAATTTTGACGAAAATTAACCCAACTCACCTTCGCTTCGTCGCAACCAAGACGTTACCAGGAGATCTCTCTTTTTTTTTCTCTCTACAATATTATGTGTGGTTTGGTAAATCGAAATGGGGAGTTCTGTTCTGTGTTTGTAAGCCTCTCGGTTTCTCCTCTTGCTTACTGTTTCTTTTTTTTTTTGTTTCTTTTTTCTTTTGAAACGAATGGAAGAAGGAAGGAAGGAAGGAAGGACGGAGGAGGAAGAAGAAGAAGGAATCAAGGAAATAACGAAAATTAGTATTTTCTCTTCTGAAGAAATAATGGTTAGTGGGGCTTAAACCCCTCTTATATCTCTCCCCTACCGAGTTTGGATTGGATACGGAATACTCCCATTTCGAACCATTTGGAGTGAAAACATGTGAGAATTTTTTTGCAAAAAGCTAAAACATGGGACCAAAATGAAAAAAGCCACGTAGGTCGATATCGTAAACAGGCCATGTCGGTATCACATAACGGCATATGCCGGTGTCGTAAACGAAAAATACCGGTGCAGTCTCCCTTCACTCCAAACCGTCCGGAATGAATTTTTTCACTCCGGACCCAATCCACTGCCTCCCCCACCCCACCATTTTTATTAATGACCCATTTATTTAATAAAGTTCACTTTAGTAATTCATAATTTCGTACTTAACACATTACTATCTTTTTTTGGTAAAAGCGATGGTCAAAACCGTTATATAAATATACAATAGTTACATAGAATTATCTCTTCTTAGATTGTGATCGTTGGCTTTGGTAAAATACTATCGCGATAAAATTTGGTAAAAAAATGACGCGATAGAAAAAGAGGACTTCGATAGGTTAAATTATGCATTAATATTATTATCGCTAAATTTAATTCTACACCATTAGTACAACTATTAACAACACTAGACAGGACAGCTACGTCCCCAACATCACAAGGCATACATTAGGGTAGGTTAATGCATAATATCATTCAAGTACGCATCTAGGCTGGACAAAAAAACCTATCAAATACGATATGGTCAAAAGTGATCGTCAAGGCGTGCTTGAAGAGAGTGTATGCCACACGACTACCCTCCCTCCAAGAACACATCACTATCTTATAGTTTTTAATTTTTTGACTCACAACTAACTAAAACTTGTTAACCCTACCCTATCAGACACATACCATATCATTAACTTTATATATTTTCTATGACATATCACTAATTTTATCTATGTAGCATGCTATAAATTTGATAACATTTAGATTCAAATTTGGACAATGAGGCAATTGATGATATCCAAATTGAAGCCTAACGATATGTCACATAGAAAAAATTAGTAATTTAATATAATATACAGATAAAATTAATAATATAGTATGATATACGAGATAAATAATGAGACTAGCGAGTTTGACTTGGTTATCGATTAAAGAAAACTTCGACAATTCGGAGCTCCCACCATTGGGGTTTATAATTATTGGCGTCCGTAATTAACCATAAACTAAGCCCTTCTCTCGTTAAAATTTTGAGCGGGGAATAGTTAAAGACCCACAGGGGATGGGTCTTGCCACGTGGCGGGGTTGGGAGAGTTTCGGGGATAAGGGCGGGAAAATAGGGAAAATGCGAAGATAATTGGAAAAAGGGAGAGACGGGGAGAGGATTGGATAATTGGGAAAAAGGAGGAAGATCTGGTGCGGCCGAGCTCAGTGTTGGGTTAGTTCCAATGTTTTAATTTTGGGAAAAGTTCACTAGAGTACCCTGTAGTTTTATACTTTTTTACTTTAGTACCCTATAGTTTGACTTTTTCTTTTTAGGTGACAGAAATTTTGAAAAGTGACACTTTTGGTGACAAATTGTTAACCAGAGTTGATTTTTTCAACCAGACCATACACATAAATGCCACATCATCGCCACATCATATTTTTATATCATAAGTGGCGATGACGTGATAAAATTATAAAAATTCAATCCTTTTATTTTTCTAACCCTAATTAGAAACCCCCAAAATTAATTATAAAAATTTTGACGATGTGGCAATTTTGTAATTTTGACTTTTGAGATTTTATAATTTTGCCATATCATCGCCACTTAGGATATAAAAATACTATGTGGCAATAACGTGGCATTGATGTGTATGGTCAGGTTAGAAAAATTAACTCCGGTTAAAAATTTGTCACCAAAAGTGTCACTTTTCGAAACTTCTGTCACCTAAAAAAGTCAAACCATAAGATACTATAGTAACAAAGTATAAAACTACATGGTACTTTAATGAACTTTTCCCTTTAATTTTTAAACAACACGGTTAGAGCGAATGGTTCATTTTCCTCCCAAAGCTCAAAAGATTATTTAAAATTATTCGTAATGATTAGATTAATATTTAGATTTGTATAAATAATAAATTTTATAACAAAATGATAAGAGATTTAAAATTATTTAATATGTTAATACAAATTAAAATTAATTATTTTAAAAAAATCAATTTGATCACTTGTCGGATCGAGATTCGGAGAATAACTAGTTTACTTTCCGGTCAATTTTTAAAAATATTTGCCGCCGGCTGACTTCTCGGAAACCTAAGAATGCCAAGGAAAATCGAAGACCGTTTGTCCGTGACACATTGGTTTTTTTTAGGGGAAACAGACCAAATATATTTAAAAAAATTTAGGTAGGAAAGTCAGTGAAGATGAAAACGTCGAGCTCAGCCGGGAGAACTACAAACTAGTCCCCCGGTAATATACCCAACCTACAAGTCAGTTCCCCGGTAACATACCCAACCGTTTGTCCGTGACACATTGGTTACGTGGGGTGTTAAGGTGCGTTTGGTCGACGAGTGGCAGAGCCAGAGAGATGATGTGGACAGGTAGGAGAGAGAGCAAAAAGGTATAGGAGGTGTGTGGTGAACGCGAGACGTGATCCGGAATTAATCCTAGGCAACTTCCTTCCTCCTCACCTCAGGGCTGCAACCGCATCCACCCGAATATTCTAAATTCCAGCTAATTCTCTCTTGCGTGGTCTAAATTTTTTTTGGTGAAATTAAATTTAGGTAGGTTGACCTAAATCTTGGGATCTGGACGGTATTAAGATGCGATCCTTTTTAACACAAATTTAAAAGGGATTCGTTTTTATCCGGCCGCACTTGCATTGGTACCCTTAACTCTTCAAAACCTTTCAATTTATCTGAGCCCATCCCTTTATCTATTTGGTACCCTTCAAAAATAAAATCAATTTCTTTTGTTCACTTGGAAATAAATGCACCTTATATCAAAGTTTTAAAAAATGCGATCTAACCGTACTACGATTCAGGCTGAATAGAATAGCGTATTGAGTTTGGTCAAAAAAATGTCAACCTTACGAACTAAAATCTGGTCGGACCGGGCAGTTCAAAGAAAATATTGACCCGTATTTTTTCAATTCTTAAGGTTGAACCAAAAAACAGGACTGGTCGGATATTTTGACAGAGTCAAAAGACCAAAAAATAAACAAAACCTAAATAAAAAGAGAAAAATCAGGGTTGGTCGGATTTTTTTATATTTAGGATTTCAAGGTTATGTTGGGTAAAAAAAGAAAGAAAAAGTTGTACCTTTTTTTTGAAAAGAGTTACCGAGGTATATGGCTCGGGTAGTAGGGTATGGATAATTAAAAAATTAATAAAAATATATTTTAAATATAAAAAGTACTGGTCTGACCGACAGTTCAATCAGTCAGACTGGTCGATATGCGACCCGGAGACAAGAAGAGGTTACTCTCCGGATCGTTTTTAAAAACCTTGCCTTACGTGATTTAATAGGGCACACCCGTTGAAAATATTGATGATTAAATGAGGAATGTCTTTGACATGCACAATAAGTGTTAGTAAATGTATTCTAATCTATATTCTCGTAAACTTTAAAAACTCGTCAGTGTTAAAATTTTGGTATAAAAAAACTTATCATCTTTTCAGGGCCGAACATGCTTAAATTTAAATTAATTAAGTCATAGTGTACGCATACCATATACCACGTGAGCAACCAATGTTCACGATTTTGATGTTATTTTTTTGATAAATTAGGAATAGATATTTGCATCGAGACAAATGTATAAATTAGAATTGATACTCTACGGTTGAATTTGAATAAAAACGAAAATACTGTGATCATTTACAATTAAACAGATTTCCCCTTTTATGCGTCAGCAAAATTAATTGAACTCTCGTTACGTGCTCCTCCATCTTTACGAGATATATTCGCTATTACGTGAAGCTACCTCGTTTGTGTTATTCTCGGGTCGCAATTTCTCGGGTGGCAATTAAAGCGGTGAGGATGACTTTTTTTTTTATAAGTGTGAGAATGACTATTAATAACTAAAAATGAAAAATCATCTCACCGACCTTTAAGGTTCTAATAACGTGTCACATAAATGTGAAATCTCAATTCAAAATTTTTAAATATAATATCACACCAAGTACTGACAATGCAACTCTAGTAACATTTAAGGCAAAGTGTTCAAATTTTCGCTTACACAATCATGCAAATTTCAACCGAGTGTTAAATCTCATTTATGAATAATTTTCTGAATAGTGTATTCATCATTCGTAAAACTTACTCAAAATCTCGAGAATTTAGATCACCTCACATTAACTACAAGTAATATCCTAATCAAATTTTGAAGCTATATTTTAGACCACAGATGCCCTTGGGTTACGTGTGGGGAATATGCTCATGCCCGAAGATTACAAGAAACGCATGGAACAAATTGAAAACGATAGGTGTTACATCGTGTCTGCCTGTATAACGCTTTTGGGCGGAGAACGATATAACTAACTATACGGCTATTGTTGGCATGTAAATACTTTGCGAATTACACTATTCCAGAAAAATAGCATAAACTCGACCACATTATTGAAGTTCTTATACTTGCCCATTTTTTCCCGGTTTCTCTCTGTTGCTAACTATTAATAATTATAACCAACGAATACTTAGATTAACTAATAAGTGTATTTTTCTGCCTTAACTAAGAAGACTCGAGTTCGTGTATTTGTAAGCACACCCGTGTTAAATATGAGAAGAGATTTGTCACTTTCAAAAATCTCATCTAGCTCAAACTGAGTGTCAAGATATCTGATGGTATCTTCGAATTTTATCTTAATAAAATCGAACAAAATTTTGTCCGATAATCAGCACCTGATAAATATAATTAATTTTGTATTTACGGTGTTTGATTAAAGTTTAGCTATAAATATATAACGACTGATGTCAAAAATTATATTCTACGAACGAGAAATAAAATAATCCTCGAAGTCTACACCCAGACAGCTGCCATTAACTTCGTGTTATTAATTCTTAACAACTTACGCAATCACAATCTACGAGGTTACCCATAAAAAACCTACAAGGTTGGTAAAATCTCGAGCATGTCTTCACTTAACGCGAAAACTTAAACCCCGGGATTCAACAAAAGAATACAAAACCCTGCCATTTGTTGTTAATCTCGACCATGTCTTCACTCAATTTTAGTTACAACCTTTTCTTGTTCTTTAGCAACACAAGGTTTTTGGCCTTTTCTTTTTTTTTCGGAAATTTTTTATTTTATATGCTTATGGCTGGATATGGAAGCCTCGACCGTATCGAAATGAGTGGGTCAAGTTTCGGGCGTATTGGATAAGATGATAATGGATTCTATCTCATTTTTCAAAGGTTGTCCTGAAATGAAAATACTTGTTTGGGTCAATGGTGTCTATACTCTGGAGTATGGATTGGGTACGGAATGCTCAGATTCCGAACCGTTCGGAATAAAGACACGCATGGATTTTTTTTGTAAATGCGCTAAAATACAGGGACCAAAATAAAAAAAGCCACACACAAACGCAGGCCGGATACAAATGCCATTATCACATAATTGCGCATGCCAGTATCACATAACTGTGCGTGCCAGTATGACCTTTTTGCAAAAATACTAAAATACGGGGGACCAAAATGAAAAAAGCCACGCACGTCATTATCGTAAACGGGACTTGCCGCTGTCACAAATACACATGCCATTATCACATAACTGCACTTGTCATTATCACATAACTACGTTTGCCATTATCGCATACATGCACTTGCCGCTGCAGTCCCCCTTCACTCCAAATCGTACGGAATCAATTCTTTCACTCCGTACTCAATCCACTCCTCTATACTCTGGAGTTTATACTAACCCCTGAAATTAAATTTACGGTGACTGTTTTTTCTAAATCTCTCTATTCACAGTTAATTAATATCAGACTTTTCAGGAATAATTTTCCAAGTGATATTTTTTAAGTTCATAAAATTTAAATCCAAAATATTAGATAAATTTAAATCGTTTATTACTTGAACTAATATACTCCTTTACACAGTCAGAGCAAGTGTGTGCGTTATTTGTCTGACCTCTTTTTCTAATAGCCTGAGTTACTGTCTTTTGAAAACTTGACGCGAGCGGCGAGACTGAGTTACCCGTTTCGCCAAGTGTCGACGGCTCCATTGTCCCGTCGTTTTATACACGTGCCAGTCACCTGCCCCTGGGGTCAAAACAAAAGCAAAATGTAATTGTTTGTGTTATGGTTATCTATTTTGTTAAAATTATCATAATATTTACTAATTTGACTAATTCGACATCTCCAATTTTTCTATAGAAGAGGTTTGAGATTTTTATCTCATGAAACAAGGGGTTAGAGGATTAGATTGGTAGTTTGGAAACCTTGGAAGTTTGGTGTGTTGATAAATGGTTCTCTTTTTTTTTTGCATTTTTTTTTCTTTTTAACTACTCTTTTTTTTTTGCTGTATTACCCATGGATCTCAATTGGCACTTTTATATTGTTTGGTAAAAGACGATAAATCAGCTACAACTCCTGATAGATGAGTTGGGCTAAAAAGTTTATGATTGAGTAAAAAACTTTTGAGTGAAGCTTTTTTCAATCACCTGGTTTTGATTGTCTATATTACCCTGAAAAAAATTATTTAGTATTTTTTTTTGAGAAGGCACTATCAGTAAATTGCTAATGCACTAGTTAACTTTATAAAATCAACTTGTTGTCACAATATTTTTTAGAGCTATTGATGTGAATAACAGGGGCACATCAAATGATGTATTAGTATTACCAATTACGGAAATACGTGCAAAACTTTCAAGTTAGCATGATAATTTCCAATTTTGTTTCAGAAAGTTTGACTTAATGTACATTTATTGAATGTGACATCAGCTATCCAAGAACGTGGGTTTATGACTTATCTGTGATCATGGGGTCTAGAAGGGATCACATAGTTTCAATGAGTTTATCCCTCGTGCCAAGATATATTTCTTTGCTGAGTGGCTCTTATGGAAGGCAAGGTTTAAACACACAAATAGTTTTTTTTTGTGTAACAACATATAGATACATAGTTAATAAATTTACTTGTCAGATGAATTATAGAATAAGTATATTCCTTTGATCTTGAAGATGACAACAAATGACATTGGAACAATTAACTGGACTGAGGAACAATCTAACATGTTTATCTAAATACGTGTAATGGGGATTTAGAAAGGTTACAAAAGTGAATACAATTGAGGTGTAAGAAAATGAGAATGCTTGAATAGTCAAGTAAAAATTTGCATAAACATCACTAATCTTTAAAAAAATTCATGATCGCTAACATTTGTTTTGTAATTTCATGGTAATTAATCTATATTAAGTCATCATTGTATGATCAATCTAGATAATTTAAAAAATATTATATTTTCAAAACATCATATTTTTTTGCCTTTTCTCTCATTTTCTTTCGGTATTCTTTCCCTCTCCGTTTTCGTTCTCTCTCTTCGGGCAAGGAGTCGTTAGTTTCGTTAGCATCGCACAAATGCCGTCTCGCCATAGGAAAATAATATTTGGGACTTCATCTAATAGTAAAATTTATTTATTATTAAATTCTACCATAAAATTTCTTAAATCAAATAACTTCTATATTACGTAAACGTGTTATATATTGGAAATTTTTCTCATATTTAACCAATTTATACTGCCATCAACGCAACATTTGTAAATGAAAAGATAGAAAACCTGGATGAAATAGAATGCAGTAAAAAACTGTATACTAAAAAAATGTTATTACGATATTGTTAAATTAAATAAATAGACAGAGATCTGGAGCAAATCAACGGGTAGTAATTAAGTCTACTTTAGCCACTATATAATATTGGCCAATTACCGCGACATATGGAACTGGGGAATATAGAAGGCATAACTATAAGTCGTGTTCCAATTATTAGATGAGCAGAGATGAGACAATATAATAAAATCACCGAGTTTGTGATATGTTTTTTATTTGGAAAAGTTCATTTTTTGTATATGTAGTTTCACATTTTTTGCGATGTGTTACTGAGGTCTGTAAACGATCTTTTAGATCTTGTGATTTACATTTTTTGTGTATCAGAGGCTCGGGAAGGATCGGGACCCAAAAATGACTCCGAACTTAGAAACGGCGTCATCTTGTTGCTGAGTTGGCACGCCATGACAGATAATTTTACCCAGTTGGTATGGTGAGTTGGCAAGAAATAAATTATCCATTTCAATCACTTATTTTTTTATAAATTTTCAAAGACATCCCCATGTCTCCCCTCTTTTCTTCTTCCTCCTCCCCTCTCTCACCTCTCTCCTTCCTCCATGAAGAGAGTATAAACCACATGACCTAAAAGATCGTTTACAGACTTCAAGATCACATCGCAAAAAAAGCGAAACCACAAGTACTAATTAAATTTTCACGTGAAATATTTTTTAAAGAGGGAATCCATGTGACGTGCTTTAAAGGTCATATGGTGGCTTTGTAGATCCATCATGTTAAATGTCAGAGAGATAAAGAGAAAGATGCTTAATGGTACCGCTTGAGAGAGCTTAGATTGGCCTCCCAATTAATTAAAATAATAACATAGTATGTGTAATTTGTTTGGATTATTAGAAAATTTCGGCACTTCTCACGCTATACTTACCCGAATTTTGTCTGGTTCTAGATCAATGGAGGGTTTATTTTATTAATCGGACGACTTTATGTAATTTGATTGGATTCGACGTTACTTCTTTAAGACTACGGTAAGGTTGGTACAACATAGGTGGGATTAGTTTGTGTAGAATAGGTCTCGCACTATCTCGAGTAATCTTTTATTTTAGCGAATTTTTCATTAAATTTTATCGTTGCAATATTTTTGATAAAACTCTTAGCTATAACTTCGTACTTGTGTGAAGGATTCTACACCAAACATATGTAATTTTTAAATACTTAAATAAAATCGCATTTATCCATAAATACTATGGTAAGAGTCTTATATTCTTTTATACAAAATTTCGAGTTTGGTCATTGTGAATGAAACTTTCTAAAATGTTTCAAATAAGAATTTTTTTCATCGATCAAAAATTTTACATAATCAACTTAGATTAATAAGTTCTGAGAATTTCAGGATACCTTGTGGCATCAAACAAAAATATTCAATATATTCCTAAAAAGTTCATTTATCCAGTAACGCAGATACCTTTACATATTTAGCATTCACCTCGTGAGATCCAAAGAATATATTTTATAGTTTATCTCTGGCAATTATTACTTTATGGGAATAATTTTATCTACTAATCCTCTTTTTCCTAGGTACCTTCAGGCCCAGAGTATTTTTAACTGATTGGATGATGAGAGTAGGTGATTAGCTTACAGCTACCTAATCCAGTGACGGATTAACCTTTCTATTTTTTATTTCTTTTTTGTTCGAAATAATTTTGATTGTTGAAACAAAGTAAAATTTAAACCAACAAGCACTTGGACCAATTCGAGTTCGAGTCATTGAAAATGTACTAATGGTAAATTTTTTGACAACTTTCAAATGCCTCAATCGAATCGAAGTTGGATTAATCGACTCCATGAGTATTTAAATACGAGGTGATATAAAAAATAAAATAGAAGGAAAAAGTTACTGGCACCTTGTGTCATGGGCCAATTTAGTTTTTTGATTTTCGACTACGGATGGTAATGCCATGTCGAATCTCGATATTATAAATCTAGATTAAGATCCACGAGTTTTTAAATAAATTCAGAGACGTACATCCTTAGTTTTAGGATTCAGATTCATGGAAACTGGAAATACGGTTTGGATCCAATTGATCCATCATTAAAAAAATCAGTAGTAGATATAAAAAATAACAAATCAAGCTTGACAAAATTTGTTTTTAAGGCCACTGCTAAGCTTACATTTAAATTGTTAAAAAATCATAGAAATTATTTAGTAATATTACATCATAAAAATCAATAGCATAAATTAACAATACTCTAAATGAAATATAAATTAACAATAACTTTAAGTAACTGTTAAGCATAAATTTCAGTCTCCATTTTATTTGGGTTGAGTGTGTCTATATATATATATATATATATATATATATATATATATATATATATATATATATTTGGATCTAAATATGAATTTGAAATCTATCAATCAAGATTGAAATTGAAACTCTTTTTAAACTCTAACTAAAATCCATGTTGTTGGACCTTAGGCCAAATCAGGCAATTATTATTGTGCCTGATTGGGCCCAGGCCCATCAGGCCTAAAATGTTGGGCAGAATGGGCCGGTCAACCCGCGCTGACCGGCCCAAGGCCACGCCAGGTGCGACATCAGCGTGACGTGGCGCTGCCGCAGTTGCCACCAGAATTGGCGGCCCACGTGGCACGCTGACGCGGCGCCACGTGGCAAATCTAGGGGTAGATTTGCCACGTGGCACCACATGGCGGACATGCGGCCCAGAAGTGCCACGTGGCACGTTATGATTGGCCGGATTTTCCTATAAAAAGGGAAATTCGGCTGAACCAAAATGATATTCGCCAATACAACCACTCAAAATAAAGGCAAAACTTTAGAATAGTCCCTGAGTTTTGATCAGATTTTTAATAGAGAAAATCTCGTGAAAATTAATTACGAATCTGTTATAACGTGATCGTAATTCGACTGGCACGAAGACATAGTCGACCCGAACCTGTGGACCTCTTGCTTCAACAAGTAAGTGATTTATTATTAACGAATTAGTTTATTAATTAATCAGGTTTAACATATAATTACTCATTAATTACACGTTAAAACTAGCAATTGGTATCAGAGCATGGTTGAAACCATATTTTGATGATGATATGATGTTTTGATTCAAGTAATTATGTGATTTTTTGGGTTAAAATCGTATTAATTGTGATTTTATTAAAAATTATAATTTGTTGGACTTTAGTGTAATTAATTTAAAATCAATAGGACTAAATTGAATTTTGCCTAACAACGTGGGTAAATTCGCACATGCGCAAAACCTTAAAGTACCAATCTAAAATTTGACCGCTTACGTGGCACCTGCGTGTCATAGACTTCGGTGCAATTTTCAGAAAACCCTCAGGACTAAACTGAAATTTGTTACTTCAATTTAGTCCCGAGAAACCCTAATCGGGCGATTTGGGGGCGATTTTCCCCCAAATCGATTTCCGTTGATTTTGTCAGAAATTCGACGATTTCGACGCCGGAGATCGATGATAATCGACTCTCCGGCATGTCCTCGACGTCTCGATACCATTTTCGTGGATCGAGTTTGACTGAATCGAAAGAACGAAGCCATCGACGCCGGAGAATCGCGGAAAAGGAGAAGACGACGGCGGCGGAGAACGGAGGCACGACGGCTCGCGAGGCCGCTGCCGACGAGCTCGCGAGACCACAGCGAGTCGAATGCGAGCGGTCTCGGCTGTCGTCTCGCCGTCGTTCTGCCGTGGTTGTGGCCGGAGAGTTCATCTTCTTCGGTGTCGCGCGGGAGAAGAGAGAGAGAGAGAGGAAGGGAAAAATATGCGAGGGGCAAAATCATAATTTTATGATTTTTTTCCCGAAAATATTTATACCGGGTCAAGAAAATTAAAAAATCGGACAAATTGGCTTGGTTTCTTGGTTCGACCCAACCTGATTTTTGGTTAATTTTGACTTAAGTCAAAACTCGACTTAAAAATATTGGGTTTTCTCTTTTAATTGGATAAAATTAGTTATTATTCAATTAAAATTTAATAAATTGATAAAAATTTGAGAAATTTTTGCCAATTAAAATTTTTGTCAATTAGGTTTATTAAAATTATAACGATATTTTTTTAACAAACTTAAAAATATATATTTTTCGGAACGAGTTCCGAGATATGTTAAATTTAACTAAAATCACTTCAATTGGTCCATAGTATGATCATCAAAAGATTGAAAAATGAGTTTTTCAATCCTATTTTGGGAGAATATGAGAATTAACCCGAAATTGACTTGCAATTGATACAAGATTTGATGGCTACTGGAAAGAGGTATCTAAACTTTTGTGCAACAGAACTTCGACAAAAGGTCCTGAAGCGCCGTTTACCGCTGCGCTTGCCTAAAGATGACATGTATGTCATCGTTGAGCATATCGAGGCTGTTCACCGGGAGATGCAAGACTGCATCTGGGCCAGAGGTTATAAATATGGAGAGGACTGGCCCTCCATGTTTCAAGACCTCCTGGTCACGCTGAAGATCCAAGAAGATATGTGCGTCTTCTCGAAACCCAAGATCAATACCCATAGAGATGCCCTCTATGGTCTGATCCACTACCTCGAGGAGAGGGGTCTTCTCAGAGAAATGATACCTTCTCCCGTCCTGGAGTTGCGAAGCGGTTTGGTCCTAAACTGCTACCTCGCTAAGGAATACCATTACAATTTTCCTCCGCTCCTGGTCATCTGGATTATGGATTCGATCCCAGTTCTGGTGGTGCACTTGGAACCTTTTACCAGATCGTCCTCGCACACGGTCCCCATAGGATCGTCCTCGGACCCGGATCCAGATATGTATTTGTATTCTCCTACCGGATCGCCTGGACACCCGATCCCCATGTGATTACATGTTATGTTTAACTATCCCCATATACATATGTTATTTTTTGGAAAATTTTGTACAATAGGTTGAGACCTTGTCTCATTTTTTTATATGTGTGTAAACTCAAAATGTACAAATGTGATGCGTGTAATTAAACAAAGATGTTTGTTTAGTTGCTAACACTTGAGTTTACTATCAATGAACTTTAAACGGTTGAAGTTTAAAATTAATACTTGAATGGTGAGGGGAAGCATGCCCGCGACCCACTTCGATTTTGAGGTTAATCAAGGACTTCGTATCGTTAAAAGTTATGAGTGTTTAGTAAATTGAATCATATTGCTAAATCAAATTTCTAATATGTTCTCGTATTAAGAATTCCCTATAGAGATGTCAGTTGCTTCTAGATCTATCATAGCTGAATTAAACCATGAGTTAAAACTCAACGGTGAAAACTATGAGAATTGGAGCATAAAAATCCAATATGTGCTTGAGGAACAAGAAGTTCTGGAGCACATACATGTGATAATGGATGAGCCTGATGAAGGCACAACTGCTCAACACAAGCGAGACAAAGAAGCTTATGTTATTTGGAAGAAAAAGAATACTACAGCCCGGTTGATTTTGTTGAGTTCGATGATGGATGATGTCACCCGATAATTTCACGTGTATGACAACGTGAAAGAGTTATGGGACGCTCTCAAACAAAAATTCAGAAAGCTTTCAGTGTCAAAGCTGCGTACTTTGACCATAAGGTTTGACACCTTTAAGAAGCGTCCGGAGGTTACCATGAGGAAATACTTGAGAGTGATGTCTAACATGGTCAGTGAACTGGCAGAGGCTGGTCACATACTTAGCAACGAGCAGCAGATTCAAGCTATCATCCGTTCCCTACCACCAAGTTGGGAACAGATAAAGATGAATCTTACCCATTCTAACCATTTGGTAACATTTGATGATGTTGCCAGACACCTTGAGCTGGAGGAAGATCGCCTCCTAGCTATGAGTGGTGGAAAAAAGAAGAAAGGTAAAGGGAAGGTTAAGTGTAAGGAAACTCCAAAGGCTGAAAAACAAGGAACCAAGTTTGATGGCTCAAAGGCTAAAAAGATAAAGCAATTTAACATTTCAAAAGTGAAATGTTTCAACTGTCAACAAAAGGGACATTTTGCAAAAGATTGCAAGATGCCCAAGTAGGTACACCTAAACTCAAGTGTGAGTAAGTTGTACGTATCCTCTTGTACCCTTCTAACTGAGTCACATTCTGTGTGGGTGATTGATTCAGGAGCGACAGACCATGTAGCTAGAGACCGTTGTTCGTTCGTTGAATACAGGCGGTTTTTGGCTGGAGCAAAAATCATTTATGTCGGTAACAACTCGTGTGTAGATGTGAAAGGCCTGGGCACTTGTAAATTGCACCTTTGTGGTGGTCGTGCCCTTCTTTTACATGACGTGTTGTTTGCTCCTGACATTCGAAGGAACCTGATCTCTGTTTCGGCCTTAATGTCTTTAGTTTTCGGTTGTCATTTAAGGACGACACTGTTAGATTGTATTTGGATGATGCCTATTTTGGCCTTGGATATATATCAGAAGGTTTTTTGATTCTGAATATTGATCCTTGTGAAAGTTTTTCCTTAGTCTCTAGTTCAAACTCATCGGAAGATGATATTAAACTGTGGCATTCTAGACTAGGCCATATCGGTCAGGATCGTTTAAACTGTCTAGCTAAGGCAGGACTACTGAGAAATGTAGAGAAATCTATATTACCCAGATTCGTATCTTGTCTAGAAGGGAAAAGCACAAGGAAACTTTTCGGTATTAGGGATAAAGCCAAATTTCTACTACAATTAGTCCATTCTGACATATGTGGTCCAATGAATGTGAGGGCAAGGCATGTAGCATATTACTTCATAACTTCTTTGACGACTATACTAGATATGGTCTGATATACCTAATTTCTCGCAAGTCTGAAGTCTTAAACTGCTTCATGACGTACATGCGTTTTGTTGAGAATCAGAAGGATAGAAAGATAAAGGCCTTACGAACTGATCGTGGCCGTGAATATCTTTCAGATGAGTTCAAGCTCTATGCATTGAAAAAGCGATTGAACATCAGTTGTCCATTCCATATACACCCCAGCAAAAAGGGGTTGCTGAAAGAAGGAATAGAACCCTTTTTGACATGGTTAGATCGATGATGGCAGAGGCAAGTTTGCCTATATCATTCTACAGAGATGCGCTCCTGACTGTCGCATACGTTCTAAACCGTGTCCCCTCCAAGTCTGTTACAGCCACTCCTTATGAAATGTGGACAGATCGGAAGCCCGATCTATCCTATTTTAAGCCATGGGGGTGTGCGTCCTATGTCCTTTCTACCTCAAGTACTTTCGGTAAATTAGGACTGAGAGGTAGAAAAAGTATCTTTATAAGGTACCCAGAGGTATCTAAAGGATATGTGTTCGTGGGTGAACTGGACGATGGACATGTAACCGAATTTGAATCACGCGATGCCACGTTTTTGAAAAATGAATTTCCAAGGTTGAGGGAGGTTAGTAATGACCTTACCCTTTATGAGACAGATGAACCAGAATCAACTGGATCACTTCTTTCGAGTGGGAGAATTGAGGAGGAAGATAGAGATTTTCTAACTCAAAATAATCTGGAAGGTCATGATCTGAGTCCTGAAAGGGAGATAATTCTTTATTCCAGTGGGAGTACGGTATTTCTACCTTGTGGGAGTGCGATTCCTGGATATGATGAATATATGAGACATGTTTATCAAAACCAAAAATACCGTAGGTCTAGCGGAACTAGCATACCACGCCGACGATTTGACATCGAAGGCAAGGCTAATGCATTCTTGGTATCATTAAAAAAATTTGGTAGTCCAAGTGAAATTCTTCTGGCCATCCTGCAGGATGAAGATGAGCCAAAGAATGTATCTGGAGCTTTGTCATCTCCAAAACGAACTGAATGGATAAATGCAATGGAGGAAGAAATATCTTCCATGATCAAAAACTAGGTTTGGAATCTGGTCGACCTACCTAGGGGGCGTAGGACAATTTGGAATAAGTGGATTCTCAAAATCAAGCGCAATACAGATGGCAGTATCGAAAGATACAAAGCGCGTTTGGTTGCCCAAGGGTTCAAACAACAGGCTGGGATAGACTACAAGGAGACTTTTGCACCTGTTGTTAGATTTATGTCAATTAGGGTCATTTTAGCTATGGTTGCCAACATGAATCTAGAATTACATCAAATGGATGTAACGACTGCTTTTCTCTACGGAGAATTGGATGAAAAATTTTACATGATTCAGCCTGAGGGCTACATTCAAAAAGGCTGCGAACACAAAGTTTATAAATTGAATAAATCAATTTATGGCCTTAAGCAGTCGTCTAGACAGTGGTATATTCGCTTTCATAATACGATCATGGAGCATGATTTTATAATGATAGACGAAGATCACTGCGTGTATGTTAAGCGATCAGGAAAGAAGTTTGTCATCATCACTTTGTATGTTGATGACATACTTTTAGCTGGAAATGACATGAGATTTCTTATCGAAATCAAAGATTGGTTATCTTCCAATTTTGAAATGAAAGACATGGGTGAAGCGGATTACATACTCGGAGTTAAGATTTTGAAGAATCGTTCGAAAAGGATAGTATCTCTTTCACAAGAGACATATATTCGCAAAGTAGTAGAACGTTTCAAATGTGATCACAGTAACCCAAAGTATGTCCTATTGGTTAAAGGTCATAATTTGTTTTAGGACATGTGTCCAAAAATAGCTAAACAACGTGGGGACATGGAAAAGATTCCTTACACTAACGCAGTTGGATGCCTGATGTATGTAATATTGTGTACCAGACCTGATATTTGCTATGCTATTGGGATAGCAAGCAGATATCAGTCTGATCCAGGCAGTGCTTACTGAAAGGTTGTCAAAAGAATTTTGAAATATTTGAACACTACTGCAGAATACTTCTTGTGCTATCAAGGGCGTGACCTGATACTGAGTGGTTACACTGATGCTGATTGGGGAGGTGACGTGGACAAGAAAAAGTCTACATCTGGATTCATTTTCTTGTTGGGCGGGGGTGCTATCTCATGGAGCAGTAAAAAGCAAACCTGTGTATCCCTGTCAACAATGGAAGCAGAATATGTAGCTTTAGCTCATGCTGCACAAGAAGTAGTATGGTTGAAGAGATTCTTAAGCCATCTCTCCCTGATCAACTCAACGAAGTCCGTGAGTCTATTCTGCGATAACCAGGTAGCTATAGCCTATGCTAAGGATCCTAGATTCCATAGCAGGGCTAAGCATATAGATATTAAATTTTACTTTGTTAGAAGTTTAGTAAAATATAAAGAACTGGGTATGAAACACATATCTACAAAAGATATGGTCGCAGATCCAATGACTAAAGCATTACCTCGAGAAGTGTTCGAAAAATATGTTAAGTCACTGAGTTTACGAGGGTTTCATTTGTAATCTAATTAGTTAGAATAAAGGAGTTTTATTTGGCAATATGTGTTATTTATGAAATATGTCGGACAGAGAAGTAGCCCACTCACACGGGTATTTACCTCAGTGGGAGTCAAGAAGTTAATTCCTAGATGAGATGAGGCAGTTATTGGACATTCATAAGTGCATGTCCTATGACGGAATACAGTCTTGCTCAAGAGCAAGTTTTCTTATGGGATGCAGGAATAAGTTGCTGCATTTGGATTTTCTACAATCCATATGATAAGATATAAGTGGAACTTATCATACTGTCTGTCCTATTAGTCTAAAGTTAAGCTAAGGCTGATACTCTAGTATGGTGTTAAATGACATGTATTCCTTTAAAAAGGAATATACACCGTAATACGTGATCAGTATCATGTGTGCTACTCGACCAGTGGATGTGATGAAAATGTTAAGTGATTTCCCAATCCCTGGTGTGAGACCAATTTTCGAGAATTGTGATTCCCGAAACCTACCCTTAAGATCCTAAACGTATTCTAGAAGTATGGTCCAGTGCTGCTAGCTTGGAAAGTTCACGAAAAGGTTATGGCATAGCGATTCGACCTGGCATCATTATGAAAAGAATATAGTTAAGGGAGAAGGAACTTTGTTCATCACATTCTGAGTTTCGTGGTTCAGGTGCACCAATTTTATTGAAAAGTACAATAGTGAACCCGAATATAATTGTTTGAAATCACTAATGTGAACAATGGAATGTGACATGAGTCCTGGGGTAATAGCATGCATTATACAAGAAGGTTGTCGAGATGCTACTATTTAAGTAGCCTGAGTGTCCGTGCTCTTGAATTTAGCTTAACACACTCGAAGTATGCTGGTCGCACGAAATTCTTTAAAGAAATCTGATAGTTGTTGATCAAGGTCAATAATAATTGAGTGGGAGATGTTGGACCTTTAGGCACAATCAGGCCCAAAATATTGGGCGGAATGGGCCGGTCAACCCGCATTGACCGGCCCAGGGCCACGCCAGGCGCCACGTCAGCGTGACGTGGCGCTGACGCAGTTGTCACCAGAATTGGCGGCCCACGTGGTTTGCTGACGTGGCGCTGACGCAGTTGCCACCATAATTGACGGCCCACATGGCACGCTGACGTGGTGTAGCTTTGCCACGTGGCATGCCATATGGCGGACATGCACCCCAGAAGTGCCACGTTGGCATGCCACATGGCGGACATGCACCCCAGAAGTGCCACGTTGGCATGCCACATGGCGGACATGTGGCCCATTTGTGCCACGCGGTAGCCATTCGCGCCATATGGTGTGCCACGTGCCGTGTTCTGATTGGCCGGATTTTCCTATAAAAAGAAAAATCCGGCTGAACCAAAATGATATTCGCCAATACAACCACTCAAAAGAAAGGCAAAATTTTGGAATAGTCCCTGAGTTTTGATCAGATTTTCAATAGAGGAAATCTCGTGAAAATCAATTACGAATCCATTATAACGTGATTATAATTCGACTGGCACGAAGACATAGTCGACCCGAACCTGTGGACCTCTTGCTTCAACAAGTAAGTGATTTATTATTAACGAATTAATTTGTTAATTAATCGCGTTTAATATATAATTACTCGTTAATTACACGTTAAAACCAACACATATCTATATCCAAATCTAATCCTGAATCAGGATCTTGACATACCGAAAAATTTGAATTGTTTTCTCCCTATTTCCGTGCATGCAGACAGTTAATACGAGCCCTCTCACCTCCTTAACATAAAAATGGATCGCATAACAATCGTAAGCTACTTGCATCTATTCTTATTTAATTAGAATAATCTTAAAAACGATAACAAACAAGAAATTGAATAAGATAATATAAAAAGTTGATAAAAATTTTTTTATCACCATTTAAAATTTTGATCGATTAAATTTGAATCCGTTAGCCGAAATACCAAATTGTTTTTGGAAAAAGATAGCAGAATAGGCCGATTCTCCTTTCTTTTCTTTCCTGGTGAGTCTTCTGTTAAAAAAATTCATTCATTTTTTGATAAGTAAATGTTAATTGATGTTTTGAAAAATGTCACACATTAGATAACTAGATAATATAAAGATTCCTAAGCTGGACGACAAGGTGGCTAAGTAGCAGGAGAGTTAGCTGTAGCTGTAGCCTGTAGGCCCGTATCTGGTTGGGAGCTATCTAAATAAATATACGTAACGAAAAAATATATGAAAATGTTTGTAAAAAAATAAATGCAAAATTTGTTAAAATTCTTTATGAGTCTGATGGAATTAAAGTATAACATTTTGAACCAAAAAAGAATAATAACTAATTTTCTAAAATTAACCCAAACTTCAACATAACATCATACATTATCCATGGAGCGACTTTCTTTACGATGTCTCTTCCGTGATGTCTCTTCCGTGATGTCTTTTCCGTTACACATTTTTAAGGAACTCTACAACTGAGAAATTACAAGCAGAGCAAGCAACCCTAACAGTGGAGAATCCTGCTTCAGTGCCCAACTCTATGAATTCTCTCTCACTCCTTTCTTTGCCCTTAGGGTTTATGCTAGCCATGCTCAAGTAAAATTGGAACAAGCTCTGAGTTGCAACATCACTGGCCTGGGGGAGTTCTGGGAGTACCATGTCAATTGCTATCACCTTCCCTTTTGCTGGTACTGCTTCAAAACAGTTCCTCAGAATCTTTATGCACTGCTCATCTTCCCAGCCATGGAGGATCCACTGTTCAATTCCAAATGGTTCATTAAGTAACAATAGTCTGACACTTTCGATATCTAAAATCAACATCGTCACATCCTATTTTAGGGATAACTCTTTCAATAATATTTTTGTAATCAATGAACTAAAATTTTCTTAAATAAATCTAAATTTCTTACTAGTTGAATAACTCCAATCAGTACAACGAGCATAATTTGAATTCTCTGTTACGTAGACTACTGCTACTCTATTTTGGTGAGGTTGCCTCACTCACGCAACTTTATTAATTAACTTTGTAATTAATGTTTGAATCTTTCAAAGGACTTCTAATAAAACCGATTTACAGATAAATTTTTTTTACAAATCCGGGGGGGTATGGAAAATTTGAGAATGGATTCTACTTTAGTGGATCATTTACCTTCATGAAAATGGCATCCCCTTTTGGTATACTTGTGAACATATCTCCTGCAACATTCTCAATCCCTGCATGTAAAATTTAATATTGTGAATTGGCTCTAGATAAGGCTTGAGTGCATCAAGAACTTTAAACATTAATCTATCAATTTGTTAAAAATTTCATATTCAAACTTAAAAATTTACATCGCACTTTTACAATTTTATCTGAACTTTGAATTCGTGGCATTCGAATCAAGTCTAAAAATTTATATAGATGGATACACAATGCTATTTTATTCAGATATAATATTCAATAGATATGGCTGAACTAGTACAGTTTAAAAACTTATCTATTAAATTGTTACAATTTACTGATACCAAATATTTAAAAGACGTACCGGGATAGGTAGTTGACTTTTCTATGATTGCAGGTAAATCGAAGTTGACACCAGCAATCTCAGGATAACGGGAGACTATCATGTTGAGGATTGAACCATCGCCACCGCCAACATCTACCAAGGAGTTCAAACCTTGGAAACCATCATATGTCTGAAGAATTTCCTCCATAAGTAGAGGGTTAAAATCTGTCATAGAGGATTTGAAGATTTGCCCGAATTCTGGGTTCTTGCTCATGAACTCAGGGCCCTTCATCCCGTTTGCCCTGTCAAATGGTACGCCTCCTTCCAGGACCGCATCTTTCATGTGGTACCTGTAGATTAATATCCAAATGGCATATATAAAGACAGATCATCATAAATGTAACCCACTGCTCGAACAATTGAATACACCAAATCATATTCGAGAACAATCAACCATAACAATAGGTTCAACTTTAATGACCATGACGAAAGAAATCAAGATGAAGATAAGCAAATTAAACATGGAGTTTGGCCCTCTTGGAGATTCTCCTCATACAAGCAAGCCAGACGCCTCAGAAACTTAAAACTAATTATATCTAATCAGCATTGTTTTCAGATAGTTTATTATCTTATTGTTACATAGGCGACATGTGTTCACAATCACTAAATGATGTAACAAATAACAAGTTTAATTACTTGTTATTTTGACTTAAAAGTGACACTTACCAAATATTAATCATGACCTTGTCCTGGATCATGGCCACAAAAGAGGACAAGGACCCCCCTCCATGTGACATGTCCCTAAGGAAGTACTTGGCCACAGGTGCCAAGCCATATAGCCTGGAGTCACAAGCCTTGCCACCCTTGATAGGGGACAAGGAGCAAGTGAGAATGGAGTGGCTGGCTAGGAGGCTGAGGATCCGGTCGAGCACGACCGCCGAGTCGGGGTTGCCATGAGCAGGAAACTGTGACACTATCTCCGACGGGGAGAGTCGGGCAGCCGGGCCGGACCTTTGAATGATGTCGAATACTTCGAGCTCTATGGCCACTTTCAGGGTCATGGGAAGCACTGATGCACTTGCCAGCTTCATGGCGTAGTGCTGGTCTTCCATTAGTAGAGGAAAAAGGGATATAGCTCTGGTTTAGTTGCTGGTTTGTCAAGGAGGGATTAAATATGCACGGTGGCTTTGGTTGGTTTTTCAAGGGGTTGGAGTTGGGTTCTTTTTTTTTGTTGAGGAAATTTGGATTTTGGTGCTTGGTCCTAGCTAGAGTAGAATACTATCGTGACCTAAAGCTTTGAGCTTGGTTTTTATGTGCAGAGAGTTGTAAAGTTTAAAAGACATTATCAGAATTATTGTACTTTATACTATCCGTCTTGAGATTTTTCATGTAAATTTTGTGTCATGTATTTTCACCATGGTTTAATTTTCTAACGCCTCCATTATACGCATCAACAAAAACTAGTCTTCTGGTTCGGTCTTTCGTTTTCTTTAGGAAGTTAATTTCGACCAAAGTAACTAATGTTATTGTTATTGTTACCTTTTAGGAGTGTATAACCTTTGTTACAGTTTTCATCTTTGTGTTATTTTACCTAGGTCTTTGCTTTTAGTATCTCTGTCTTGTAATCTATTATTTAATGAATGAGATATGAGTTACTTTATTGGAAAACTAGTCTTCTACGACTCGTTATATTCAACGGCTGAATACAATTTCGATTGCTAGTCTTCTATTTTTGTTTATATCTTATTAAAAGCGAAGTTATGGTGGACTCAGTCAAGTCAATGGATTAGGCAACTTCCAATGATTTTTTTCAATATCTCGATTGGGCTATTAAACGACCAAATAGAAGAAATTGGACCCCCTGGCTATGTAGAACGAAGGCAGCCCATTTGTGGGCAATCCCGGGTGTCTCTCTACTTCATCGTTTTAAAAAAAGATGGTCTGGCCCATATATAATATAGGGTAAAATTTAGATAGCGACTTTGTGGGGTAAAAAATACCCATGGTCACTAAACTTTGATAATTTTTTGTCCATGGTCACTAACCTATTTTTTTTCCTTTATGGTCACTTAAACTATAGTAAGTTACTCGGGTATGGTCACTCGGGGTTATTTTTGCAAATGTTGCTGAGTTGGCATGATAAAAACTTCCAAATTAATCAAATATTAGTTTATATTTTTTTCAAAATTATCCCTCTCTTTCCATGCTCTACCTCGTGCCTCTCTCTCTTCTCCTCCTCTCTTTCCCCCTCTCACCTTTCTTCTCGTTCCACCATCTCCCCCTTTCAACTCCTCACGGCATCCTCCCCTCCTAGTAGTGGGTACAACAAGTGAAACACATGCATCCCTTGAGCACTCCCAGATCGGTAGCACACAAGTCTTCCACCAGCCGCTCAGCAGTAGCAGCAGGCCATGTCAGCTCTCGATACCCCTCGGTGGCCCCCAGATCCACCGCAAGCAACATCAAATAACCAACCTTCCAGTGCATGGCACCTCTAACGTAAACCCCAATGTGTGAGTGATTCTCGGAAAAGCGGTGAGGGAGGACAGCCATCCTAGTGCAGGTGTTTGTTCTCATGCTGTAAACATAAGCCTCGGCCCTCTCTCGGGATTGATGAACCCAAATGAGCTTATAGTCATCGTGGATGGCGTCATACCCGAATTCCGAGGCACGCACCCTGTAGCCCCTGGCGAGGAGGAGGTCGGGGTATGGCACGAGGCGGTGCCTCCGTGGGAGGGGTTCTATATGGCAATTTGGCCGGTGGTGTTGGAGACACAGACCAAGCAGTTGGAGGAGCCCACAACCTCCATCTCCCCCCCCCCCAACCCGGGGGGACGACCGGAGACCACCGTTGGCTCGGCGGAGGACGAGCCAGACCTTGTAAGGAGCACCGAGGCGGAAGGGCGTGGGAGAGGCCGAGAGGGCTGAGGTCGAAACCAGGCTAGGCGGTGAGAGGCTTAGATGGTGACGGCCCGATCTAGGAGCAGTGGACGAGGGACAGCCAAAGACTAACGCTTGGAGGATGCTGCGAGGAGTTGAAAGGGAGATGGTGGAACGAGAAGAAAGGTGAGAGGGAGAGGGGGAAAGAAAGGAGGAGAAGAGAGAGAGGCACGAGGTGGAGCATGGAAAGAGAGGGATGAGAAGGATGATTTTGAAAAAAATATAAACTAATATGTGATTATTTTGGAAGTTTTTTATCATGACAACTCAGCAACATTTGCAAAAATAACTCTGAGTGACCATACCCGAATAACTTACTATAGTTTAGTGACCATAAAGGGAAAAAAATAGGTTAGTGACCATGGACAAAAAATTATCAAAGATTAGTGACCATGGGTATTTTTTACCCCAACTTTGTGATTTGTATAAAAAATGAATAGTAATGTGGTTTAAGACGCGCAAACGGCTTAATTTAGTTCTATTTATTATCAAATAAGGTCCCTTACTAAATACACTTAACTATAGCAAGACATATATCACATTTTAGAATGAGCATTTTGCTCCACCAATATATATGGGAATAGTGAACATTAACTGATCGGGTTGAATCCCAGGAAATGTAAGAGTTAGACTGGATAAAAAGAAAATACAAGTTAGAACTAACTAGTTGTTCTAACTTTTTTTTTAGAAACTTAACCAAAATGTTTTAAGTTTGAGTCATTAAAAATCTGGTAGTGTTAAATATTTTTTAGCAGAGTTTTGTCTTCTGTCTGGGATCCTATTGGATTATATTTTGGATTAGTTAATCCTATAATTGTTCAGATGACAGATAGTATATAAAAAAATTTAGAAATTGGAGAATAATAGTCGTAAAATCTCTTTAGCATTTGACATTCAATATTTGGACCAACTGGCTTGAAACGTTGACCAAAGTCTAAGTTATCAGAGAGTTGTGAAGTTTAAAAGACGTTATCAGAATTATTGTACTTTATACTATCCGTCTTGAGATTTTTCATGTAAATTTTGTGTCATGTGTTTTCATCATGGTTTAATTTTCTAACGCCTCCATTATACTCATCAACAAAAATTAGTCTTCTGGTCCGGTCTTTTATTTCTTTTAGGAAGTTAATTTCGACCAAAATAACTAATCTTATCGTTATCGTTACCTTTTAACAGTGTGTAACCTTTGTTACAGTTTTCATCTCTAGATTTTGTGTTATTTTACCTAGGTCTTTGCTTTTAGTATCTCTGTCTTGTAATCTATTATTTAATGAATGACCTATGAGTTACTTTATTGGAAAACTAGTCTTCTACGACTCGTTAGTCGTTATATTCAACGGCTGAATACAATTTCGATTGCAAGTCTTCTATTTTTGTTTATATCTTATTAAAAGCGAAGTTATGGTGGACTCAGTCAAGTCAATGGATTAGGAAACTTCCAATGATTTTTTTCAATATCTCGATTGGGCTATTAAACTATCAAATAGAAGAAATTGGACCCCCTGGCTATGTAGAACGAAGGCAGCCCATTTGTGGGCAATCCCGGGTGTCTGTCTACTTCATCGTTTAAAAAAAAGATGGTCTGGCCATATATAATATAGGATAAAATTTAGATAGCTATTTTGTGGGGTAAAAAATACCCATGCTCATTAAACTTTGATAATTTTTTATCCATGGTCACTAACCTATTTTTTTGCTTTATGGTCACTAAACTATAGTAAGTTACTCGGGTATGGTCACTCGGGGTTATTTTTGCAAATGTTGCTGAGTTGGCATGATAAAAACTTTCAAATTAATCACATATTAGTTTATATTTTTTTCAAAATCATCCCTCTCTTTCCATGCTCTACCTCGTGCCTCTCTCTCTTCTCCTCCTCTCTTTCCTCCTCTCTCCCTCTCACCTTTCTTCTCGTTCCACCATCTCCCCCTTTCAACTCCTCACGGCATCCTCCCCTCCTAGTAGCGGGTACAACAAGTGAAACACATGTATCCCTTGAGCACTCCCAGATCGGTAGCACACAAGTCTTCCACCAGTCGCTCAGCAGCAGCAGCATGCCATGTCAGCTCTCGATACCCCTCGGTGGCCCCCAGATCCACCGCAAGCAATGTCAAATAACCAACCTTCCAGTGCAGGGCGCCTCCAACGCAAACCCCAATGTGTGAGTGATTCTCGGAAAAGCGGCGAGGGAGGACAGCCATCCTAGTCCGGGTCTTTGTTCTCATGCTGTAAACATAAGCCTCGGCCCTCTCTCGGGATTGATGAACCCAAATGAGCTTGTAGTCATCGTGGATGGCGTCATACCCGAAGCCCGAGGCACGCACCCTGTAGCCCCTGGTGAGGAGGAGGTCGGGGTATGGCACGAGGCGGTGCCTCCGTGGGAGGGGTTCCATATGGCGATTTGGCCGGTGGTGTTGGAGACACAAACCAAGCCGTTGGAGGAGCCCATAACCTCCATCTCCCCCCCGGGGATGCTCGGAGACCACCGCTGGCTCGCCGGAGGATGAGCCAGACCTTGTAAGGAGCACTGAGGCTGATGGGGCGTGGGAGAGGCCGAGAGGGCTGAGGTCGAGACCAGGCTAGGCAGTGAGAGGCTTAGATGGTGACGGCCCGATCTAGGAGCAGTGGACGAGGGACAGCCGGAGACTGGCGCTTGGATGATGCTGCGAGGAGTTGAAAGGGAGATGGTGGAACGAGAAGAAAGTTGAGAGGGAGAGGGGGAAAGAAAGGAGGAGAAGAGAGAGAGGCACGAAGTGGAGCATGGAAAGAGAGGGATGAGAAGGATGATTTTGAAAAAAATATAAACTAATATTTGATTATTTTGGAAGTTTTTTATCATGCCAACTCTACAACATTTGCAAAAATAATTCCGAGTGACCATACCTGAATAACTTACTATAGTTTAGTGACCATAAAGGGAAAAAAAATAGGTTAGTGACCATGGACAAAAAATTATCAAAGTTTAGTGACCATGGGTATTTTTTACCCCTACTTTGTGATTTGTATAAAAATTGAATAGTAATGTGGTTTAAAACGCGCAAACGGCTTAATTTAGTTCTATTTATTATCAAATAAGGTCCCTTATTAAATACACTTAACTATAGCAAGACATATATCACATTTTAGAATGAGCATTTTGCTCAAACAATATATATGGGAATAGTGAACATTTAGCTGATCGGGTTGAATCCCAGGAAATGTAAGAGTTAGACAGGATAAAAGAGAAAATACAAGTTAGAACTAACTAGTTGTTCTAACCTTTTTTTTAAAAAAACTTAACCAAAATATTTCAAGTTTGAGTTATTAAAAATCTGGTAGCGTTAAATATTTGTTAACAGAGTTTTGTCTTCTTTCTGGGATCTTATTGGAATATATTTTGGATTAGTTAATCCTATAATTGTTCAGATGACAGATAGTATATAAAAAAAATTTAGAAATTGGAGAATAATAGTCGTAAATCTCTTTAGCATTTGACATTTAATATTTGGACCAACTGGCTTGAAACGTAGACCAAAGTCTAAATTATCAGTTTTGGAGCGGCCCTTTTACATGCTAGAAGTTCCGAAATGATGCTTTGATTATTAGCCCAATGCACATGGGCTGGGTTTTTTCCTGGGCCTCTGCTTCGAACGGCGCGCATAATTCGTTTAGGACGGTCTAAATGAAAATTTTATAGTGGATTTTAGTTTCATCGGAAGATTAATAGTCTAAATATTATCATTTAGTATAGAATGATTACAGTAAATTTTTTTTAAAGTGTAGCAGGTTGATATTACAAGATTGGATCATTGAAGTGAAACACACTCGTCGCAAAGCGAATGGCGTTGGGAATAAATTGGCCAACATCGGCTACCAAGAGAGCTCATATGTGTGCGAGCCCCCTTTAGCTTAGTGGGATGAGCTATTTGACTAAGATTTAGTAAGGATAGCTCTTCCTAGATGTATACATGTCTCTGACTAGGGTTTATTAATGTTAAGGCCTACATTGCCTCTCCACTTTAGCAAAAAAGAAATACCGAGTGCCTGAGCATTGTTTTAAAAAATGAAGTTAGACTAATGATCTGACCGGTTGGATTGTCACCCAGTACCGAGGTTGAGTTATTTTATACCAAAACTCGGAGGGAGATTAGATCGGTAGTCTGTTCGGAGGGTGGTTGACCAATATAATTTTTGGAAAAAAGTGAATTTTAGAATTTTATTAGATTGAAAATAATTAAATATAACTTTCTAATAAAATTAGAAGATATTAAAATTATTTTAGCTAGGTATAATGAACCTGTAGAATTAGTTTGCAAATTTTTGGTCTAACTGTTGGTCAAACCCGTTAGACCGATCTTTCTGGAAAGCAGAGAAAAATTTGATTTGGCTTCGATCCGTTTTATAAAACATTGTGTCTAGCCAAAGAACATTTAGCCTAGCGGCACAATGAATGTACTATTCGTATAAAGTCGAGGGTTTAAACTCTAGCATGATGTAAAAATTTACCTTTCAAAAAATATTGTGTAGAGAGGGTCACTATAGCTCTGCATTCACCTCGTATTATATTCTTATTTTGCATCTCTCTTTTTTTTTACAACCTTATTTTGCATCTCACTGGCGACTTGCGTAGCAATTTTTTTGAGGAGGAAATTTTTATTGAGAAGGCTTGCGTAGCAATTCAGTTGGCATGCCCTTTGAATCACGAAATTGATCAATAATTAATTAATGTTGGTACTCAAGCTGTCTTGTCACTTAAAAAACACTTAATCTTGTAATATTTATGTCTTCATGATGCATCACAATTATGTCGTGTCATAAACAAAAAATTTCTAACCAAACTTGTACGATACTCAAAGAACGAATTTTATACAAGTATAGCACTCGAGGCTATTTCTTTCTACTATTGAAACCCAGTCCGGTCACTGGCACGAGAACCGGTTTGTGATTTTGTGATTTATTCTGGTTTAATGATTAATTCATTATGAATTTGCTAAATGTTGAAGAATGATTCAAAATAAAAAAAAATTGGTGCCTTCCGGGTCTACTTGTACACGCCAGCCATCATGCAGAAGTAAATATTTAACGTTCGCCAGATGATTTTACCCGTGGTTTGCGTTCTTGTTTTCTTGCTTATGTTTAAATATTTCCACTTTGCATCTACTATGTCAAATGTGGTTGTTCTCGTAACACTAAGTAAGTCTAGTATATCATAAATCATTGATGAAATATAAGTCGAACACTGTATGGTCTCATTTATGAGTAGCTCTACAAATGACACATTTTTATTCGTAATATTAGAATCCAAAATCTCTTTATAATAGCATTCGAACATGTTGATTAGGGAACCCATGTTATGTATAAAATTATATATAATAAACCCAATGGATCGAAGTAGAACAGCTAGCTCCGACGTAAATAAGGAGGCTTTGGATCGGATTCTAGCAGATTAAATTTTGGCGGCAAATTCACATGCGACGAGTTGGGGTTTAGGGGCATGAGGAGAAAAATATATAATTCGTACTACCCGACTGGAACTTTGATCTAACGATGATCTGAATATCCAGTGATATAACCATTGAAGTGAAGACAGGTGGGTGTGATTGTTGAACAACTTTTTTCAATTATTTTGGGTGACGAGGCCGATCTACTTAGATTTGGTCGATAGAATTGCATCTACTTCGTCACCTGGGCTGTGGCTGTACCTGTTAATGCCAAAAGCTGTAAAGCCCCCCACCGCCCTTATCCGTTTACTGCCATTGTTCCATATAATTGCTCGAACCATGCACAAATTAATTGCTCCCACACTTGGAACAGTTGACACTTTGACCTCCGAGCAAAAATATATACGAGTATTAAATTCGTCATGATTTTTTTTAGTGGTCCAACCAATTCAAACATAAATTATTTGTAGATTTTTAAATGCTAAATTCTTTCGGATGAAAAAAACAATTTTTTCTATTGAAGATAGTAATTTTGTGGCTGCATCGTTTCACTTACATGCAGACTCAAAACTTTCTTTAATCCTTTTTTTATATCTTAAACCAGCTTCATATTTATATTTAATATAGATTAATTATAAATTTTTACATCGACTATGATAGCTAATAAACTCTCCCGCAAGTTCAATTGAAGAACGATATAAGAAAATAGCACAGAACTATTGTTACATCCACAGAATGGCCAGGCCGTAGCTGTTTTGAGTTTTTCTTTTTCGGAAAATTAATTCAGAATTTATATTATGCCATGCCAGAATTTAGTTGTCACTATTGATTTGAATTTACCTCTAGTTAATTTAAAATTTTTTTTTACCAATTAGTCGTATGTTGTATTATATCGTTGACTTGAAAATTACCAATCAAAACTCGCAGTTGACCGGACTGTACATTGCTGCTGATGGTTGACCAGCTGCAGAGATCTTAATTCTTGTCGACTGCCACGTCATCAAAGGAATTCGAATAAATATGAGAGAGAGAGAGAGAGGGATGGAGAGAAAGTCCACGAAATCGTACGGCTGATGCACGGCGCAATACGTGGACCGATAAATGCGGATTAGCGGGCCCCGTCTTTGAACTTTCTTTAAATACTTTTTCCTTGCTCGTGAAAACCTTCAATTTTGCGGGTTCTACAATAACTAAACCGTTAGTTGGGGTATGGTTGGGGTTTTTTTAGTTAATAGATTAATTTTATATACTCCGTATATTTATACCAAGTAATACACAAATTTTATGCTATTTGTTAATTACATATCTAATTTTTCTGATCTTGTAGAGGTTTTCATGTACAAAAATAAGTACTGGGTTCAAACTCCTCAATTGAATTTAACCATCTAAGTTATTCTTGCACTCGTAGTGTGATACTATGATAGAGAAGCTCCGGTTACACTTTTTACCTTAAAAAATAGTTCGATTTGGTGTTAACCAAAACCCTAAAGAATAGCTCAATGCTTGAAATTTTGATTGGAATGTAATAATAATGAGTTTCTTTTGGTTCAAGGTAATACTAACTGAGTTTCTTTTGGTTCAAGGTTTGTGATGTAAAAAATATTATTGAAAAGAGTGTTGATTTGATATTGGTCGATTATAAATAGCAGAAATTTGCCATAAACAAATGACTAGCCATTCTTTTAAAATTTTAGTTGCATTTGGAAATCAAATATTTGCCTTACCGTTCTAAATAATCAAAAACAAAAACTAGTGTACAAGAGTTGATTTAAGTGATAAATAATTTGAATCTAGTTAAAAAGATCTTGAATTCAAATTTCACGAATAAAAAATAGCCTAGACACATCCATCCCTAAAATAGGTGTAATTATCCAACTTATTTTTCAAGTATTCTTTATAATAAACCTTTAAGTAAAATATTGTGTTTCTAATTTTTAAAGTTTAGTAAATTAATTTATTGTGGTACAATATAACAATGATTTTGAACTGTATGCAGCCACGAAAAGAAAATTTGTCAGAATAACAATTGTTACATTTGTTATTTGTTACACACTACCAGTGCACGTAAGCACATTTTGGCCGAAAAGCAAACAATGTTAATACATTCAATTCTAATAAATATAAAAAACTGTATGCAGCCACTATAGTTGAAAAAGCATGTCCTTAGCCAGCGGGAAAGCACTTTATAAGTCTGTAACACTAGACTCGTATAGATTGGTTGATATCATTCATTTTAACAATCTTATTCTTTGTTTGGTGGAATTTGGCACAATTATCATCTTTTTATTCTACATTTTTAAACGAAATAGAACTTTAGGACGAATTTAAGATTTATTAAGAGAATCCAAATTCCCCATGTGTGACAAATCGCCATATCTAAATATTCATGTAGGCATGTAACGCACCATCAATTAATGATACCATTTTCCTTAATTGATTTCGTTTTAGTTTGTTTGTATACATCAGCTTGATGACATTTATTACAGATGATAGCAAAAACGACATTTCCGCAATAATACGGAACTCCGTCGACATTTGTTTGTAGGAAATTAAAGTATTCTTCAGCGTCAAGTAATCCCCTTCTACCAAAAAAATATTATCATTTTAACTCGACCTCATATTATTCTGAACGATTGAGTTTCCTAATATCGTTGGTTTTGAGTAATAAATTTATCATTTTTATTACATGTCATTATTTCTATCGTTAGGCCAGATCCAGTTAAGTAAACTCCAATATATATATATATAATTTTTAAATGTCTAGGTTTATTATTCCACAATTTTGTAATGGAATTTTACCTAAATTATAATTATATGGAGGATTGGCTGTCCCTCCATTGGTCGGAACTCGAAAGCTTTGGGAGGAGAAATAAAAAGAATTCAAAAAGGGACGACAAAGGAAGAAGAAACGATTTTTGAAATGATGATCAGATTGGCACAACTTGCAAATGAAGCAAAGCGATTTCACATCTCTAACTCTTGGAATTCTAATTAATCAATCTTGTGTTTTTTATAAGTATTTTGTACGCTAGTTCGTAACTCCAAACTTAATTATTCACCCCACCTTTTATCATTTGAGAGTAAGTTTGTTCACGCTTATTTTCATATTCAACATATTCTTTAATTATCATTTTCATATTTGAAAATATTACTGTAATAAAAACGAATTTTGGTCGCTTAGAAATTTCTACGAAAGAGATATAGAAAGAATAAAAATGTGATCACAAAATCTCTAGTATGATATTGTAAGCAAGATACAATAACAAAAACCATGTGACGAAACACTCACTTAACTAACTAATATAAATTTAAACCTATTTAATTTATAATTGCTTTTGGTTGAAATAAAAACCAAAAACCTAGCAACCTTCTCTCTCAAACAGTTAGTTGCATTTTTTATTTTTAAAAATAATAAAAATTATTTAACAATATCCTCACCCAAATCGACAGTAATGCATCAATTAATTCTTTGGTATTTCTGTTTCCTTAATTTGAGATGAATGACATATGTGGAACTTTTCATATTCCGAAATATCTGATTTGGATGTAACTGAGATTTTCTCTAATTCCTGTTTGGGTTATATCAAGCTTTATTGAGGAAGAGCATATCTCACGCAAAATTTTGCAATTATAATTTCATAAATATGATCTTTTATTTATACCACTTACCGTTCAAACATTCACTGAACGAATGGTACAAACTCGATACATAAATGCTTGTAGTTTCTATAACTTCATATATTTTTTCAAATAATAATGGATCCTACAAATTCTCTTCTATCTCTCCTAAATTTTGTTGCAATATCTATAATCCAAATATTACCACTAAATATACAGATGACCGTAAAATTACTCGAAATCTCTGTACGACCGTTACTCAATTTTGGCGTAATTACCTAACCATGAAGAAATGGAAACAAGAGCAATCGACGAAAAGTCGTTGATCTTTTTCCTTTTCCTTTTCCTCTTCCTCGTCATATATCTTATATTATTACACACTATATACCCCACACTAAAAACCTCCATAAATACCATCCTCATCGCTGCCTTCTCCTCACCCAAAACCCTCTCAAACCCTCAAATTTTCTCACTTTCTCTCTCGCTCCTTAAAAATGTCAGGTTCCATTTTTGTGGGTTTCTTTCTTCTGTTCCTTGCAACGACTAACAATAACGTCGTAGCCTTTGTCCCCGGAGTTTATAAAGCTGGAGCATGGAACACCGCCCATGCTACTTTCTATGGAGGCAACGACGCCTCCGGAACAATGGGTACCATTCTCATCCTCGAATAATCTATTTTCGAGTCGGGTAAGCTCTATCGTCTTACAACTAACGTCGTCATGTTTTGACACTGTAGGTGGTGCTTGTGGGTACGGCAACCTCTACAGCCAAGGCTACGGCGTGAACACGGCCGCGCTAAGCACCGCGCTGTTCAACAACGGCTTCTCGTGCGGCGCCTGCTTCGAGATCAAGTGCGCGAACGACCCGCAATG
The DNA here is from genome assembly GCA_963995505.1 of Hypericum androsaemum. Taxonomy (NCBI): domain Eukaryota; kingdom Viridiplantae; phylum Streptophyta; class Magnoliopsida; order Malpighiales; family Hypericaceae; genus Hypericum; species Hypericum androsaemum. Next base: position 3,825,056 of record OZ023197.1, read on the forward strand.
GTGCCATCCCGGCTCGCCTTCGATATTCGTCACCGCGACCAACTTCTGCCCTCCGAACTACGCTCAGCCCAGTGACAATGGCGGCTGGTGCAACCCTCCCCGCACCCACTTCGATCTCGCAATGCCCATGTTCCTTAAAATCGCCGAGTACCGTGCCGGAATCGTCCCTGTTTCTTACCGCCGGTAAATTTTCTTTCACTATAATTGATGAACTTTTCTTTTGAGAAGTATAATAACTTAATGTGTGATGTTAATTCCTGGAGTGGGTTCTAAATTACACTTTGTTCCGAGTTTACATTTGACTTATTTTGTACAAAAATACTTTTGTCTATGATTATCAACCTATTTTATACAATATATAAATTGGGGTCGGATCCCATTTTTTGAACTACCATTAAAAATACTTACCCAAAAAAACTACCATTAAAAATGTCATATATTCCATGTCGATACATTGATTTATGAGCCGTTGGGTCATCCGCTTTTTGTTGAACTCGTGTTTCCAGTGCCGTAAATATTTGACTTTCTCGTGCCAGTGGTACTTTAATTGTTGTATCTGATTAGTTACAATTAGTAGTGGTATTACGCTGATACATAGGTAAAATCTTACTTAAAATTACCTAACGACAACATTTTTTGCTTTTGTAACTAACATACCCATAAAGGAATAATAAACTTTAAAACTGTAGTGGAGTTCTCATGGCCAGAAGTCAACAGAACGAAAATGGTTGAAATTCTTTCTTACCTAGTCTTATGAAAATGTGATTTTAGTTTCTAAAAATGAATATTCGGCTCTAATCTTGGTATATGCCTGTAGCTTAGAGTCGGATACTGATGGCTTTCGCATTAATGCCTGCTCAATATCCGGATTTAATTTGTATTAATTATTCTTCTTTCTCGTTTGTTTGTAGGGTGCCGTGCAGAAAGGCAGGTGGAATGAGGTTCACAATAAATGGGTTCCGTTATTTCAACCTGGTTCTAATAACCAATGTCGCGGGTGCAGGGAATATTGTGAGTGTAAGCATCAAGGGGTCCAAAACCGGGTGGACCAGTATGAGTCGAAACTGGGGCCAGAATTGGCAGTCAAACAGTGTTTTGGTTGGACAGTCTCTCTCTTTCAGGGTCACAGCCAGTGATCGAAGAGTTTCCACTTCCTTGAACGTTGTCCCTTATGATTGGTTGTTTGGTCAGACTTTCACTGGCAAGAACTTCAAAGTCTGAAGCCGGATAATTTTATGATATGTTTTAAATAGTTGTTATGTTTTAGGTATCTTTTTTACTTTACCAGCCCACAAACAAACAAGGTATTGATTGGTACCTAGTCTTTAGTGGGGCTTTTGCCGATTTTAATGGAAGTAGAAGGTAATTAGGGAGAATATGAAGAGGAAATCCAGGGCATGTTTGTGGGGATCAATCGGTAGAAAGGAAACATGAGAACTAGCTGAGTGTGGCGGCCGCCAAAGTCTAATGTTGCCCGCAGCTCTTTTGAACCTTTTTATATAATATATAACAGCTTTCGCGTTATATGGTTAACTGTGTCATACTGTTTGTCCGAATATGTTGTCCAAGATTGTTTTACCTTAATTATAAATTTATTATAATTTGGTCACTGATACTTTTTTCGATTAATTAAAATGTATATCCAAATATCAAATAGTTCCAATCAAAATTGTTGGGACTAGTCTAATTAAATGATGTAGCCCATGAGTATTAGAATTAAAAATTTTAGGAAAAATTACGCTCAGGTCCCTGTAGTTTGGCGTCCCTCCCTCTGGGGTCGCTGCATTTCCAAAATCGTTCCTGACGTCCCCGAAGTTTGGTTTTAGAGACTCCCGGGTCCCTGACGGCTCTTTTTTTCATTTTTGATCTAGAAATGACCAAAATATCCTTAAACAAAAAATAAAAAAATTTACCTTCTCCAACCTTTGAACAAAAACACCCACCACCAAAAACCAACCCAAAACTAAGATCAAACTAACTAAAATCAAGAACACACCCAAGAACATTAAAGAAAAAAAACTCAGATAAAAATCCAGCTCGTCGATGTCGAACACCCAATTTGGGGATCGATAATACGTATCAGAAGTCGATGAGCTCGTCGATGTCGAACACCTAGGCGTTCATCCTGTCGCCGACGAGGGCCACATCTCCAACTCAGAATCCCAAGAACAAGAAAGTACTCGAAGAGGCGCTTCAAGCCCTAATCGCCGATCTAAACCACGAGGCCGCCGTTGGGATAGTTTGCCCTTCCACGCGAGAGTTCTTATGGGACAAGGAAGAATTTTCCAAGTGCGGAAGGGATATTAATTAAGGGCAATCAATAATGGCAACCAACGACGGCAAGCATTGGTCGGAGTGTGGACCTCGCTCTCGTCAACGTAATCGACTCCGATGACCTCGAGAATCTTCACGCTCAAAGAAATCGACGATGGCAACCGTTGTCGTACACCTCCTCGTCATTGCTTCTTTAGTCAATTGTTTCTTGGATCTGGATTTTGAATTTTTTGATTTAGGTTTTTCTTAATTTTTCGAAAGAGTTTGATTTTTTGAGAATTTGTGAACTTGATTGGTGAGCACGATGAAGATGGTTGGAGACGAAACATGTGGCCGGAGAAGATGATGGATAATTTGTTTTTGTTGATTATGGTTTTCTGGATTGGATTTTTTTATGTTCTTTGGAATTGAGAATTTTTATCTGAGTTTTTTTCTTTAATATTCTTAGTTGTGTTCTTGATTTTAGTTAGTTTGATCTTAGTTTTGGGTTGATTTTTGGTGGTGGGTGTTTTTGTTCAAAGGTTGGAGAAGGTAAATTTTTTTATTTTTTGTTTAAGGATATTTTGGTCATTTCCATGACCACAAATGAAAAAAGAGCAAAAAAAGAGCCGTCAGGGACTAGAGAGTCTCTAAAACCAAACTTCGGGGACATCATGAACGATTTCCGAAATACAGGGACCCCAGAGGGAGGGACGCCAAACTACAAGGACCTGAGCGTAATTTTCCCAAAATTTTATGTTTTGTCCTTCGTGCTTATTGACCGGGAGAAAAAATATTAGTTGTTAAATGGGAACATAAATTCTGGCCACTTTTAGTGCATGGGCGAGAATATGATTTAAGCTGAATTTAGGAGTGGTTTTGGTACCTTGTGGACAGACTTAGAGAAACAAAATATGACAGAATTGGACTAACAATTTGTTGTTCAGGTTGTTCTGTCTATTGTTTGGTAATACTAGTACATGATGGATGCTAAATTTATTTATAGAAAAAAATATGTGATAATTAATTAAGACTAACATGGTAATAAAATACGACAATAAATATGTCCCAAAGCAAATATATTCTTATGAAAATTGGTAGTCAAAGCTTTTTTTTCACCGATACTATGAGAAATTTTTTTATCCAATCCCATTACGTTCATCTAAACAATCTCCACTTATATATATATTTTGGGGCACTTGACAAAAAAACAATATCAAGAATAAAATATGTAGATAAAGATTGCTCTTCGCCCCGGGCTGGTTTTTATAATTGGGCTCGGGTTTAGCCCAGTTAAGATATACCTAAAAATTAGAAAAGGAGCTTGCTGTTTCAGCGCGCCGAGACGCCCGCAGGGGTCTGGTCTGCTTAGCCCGTCCGATCTACTCGTGGAATTTTCTAAGTTGTGTGTAAATTGCCTAATCTGGTTTATTTTTTTAGGGACATAACTTTGACCATTCCCATGTGTAGTTGACTGAATAAAACATTACGGAATTTTGTGTTGCTCTAGCACTATTAAGGGTTTACTATTAATTGTTTATAAAAGTATGTAATGAGGAATAATTAAACAACCCAACTATGTGCACACTTTATGTTTTTTGTTCAAAATCAAGAAATTAGAGGCATGATGATAGAGCATCGACGTTCAAAACCAAGAAATTATGTTTGCGCACATTAAATGACCCGCCCAAACCTTCTGTCTAGCCCTACTCAAGTTCCGGCACATTTTTTTAATAAAAATTTAGATAGGTCAGCATAAATTCCGTGACTCTACGTGAAATTGGGCTTTGTTTTTCTTCCAACCAATTGACGACCCCTGCAAAACGATTAGGAACCGTTGCAATACTACCAACCATACGTTGGTAAGTTCCGGCACATTTTGTAAAAGAAAGCGCGCAATGGCAAATAAAGGAATGTGAGATGGAATCAGTAGACAAAGCGGGAGATTCGTAAACCGCCAATCTGTGGATACCATCCCTACGGTTGTCTGGCCGCTGCCCGTATTAATAAAAACACGGACTTTCAATCTAGCATTTGTTGTTGATGACGAACCAAACAATCTGATTCATCATTACAAGATACAACAAATCCAAAAATAACTACGTAAATTTACCAATCTCGAATCTGGATTAATCAAACGCAAGATTTTATACATAAAAAAATACAAGCACACACAAAGAAAAACTCAAATCTCGATATGAAAAGTTAAAGGAAAGTGGAAAAGAAACAAAAGCGGAAATATCAAAAGCCCCAGAGCGGGGGTTGAAGGTTTATAAGGGTTTCGAGCATTGGTTAGGGTTTCCTTCTTCAGGGATCGGCGGGTGTGTTGAGGAAGATAATGGACTGGGGTTTTTAAAGGGAGGAGATTAGGTTTAGAGGGTTTGGCCCTATGGGCTTAAAACGGATGAGCCCAAATTAAACTGAAGTTCTAGAAGTCCACATCTTTTGTCAGGCCAAAGCATGCCGTGACACTTTATCTTTTTTTTTTAAATAACCGTGACGGTTATCTTAGGTGGGACTTTAAAGACGATATAACGTGCCGAGAGTAATTTACCCAAACAACAATAACATATTTTTTTGAAGGAAAAACAACAATAACATATACATTGACGCTTGGTGTGATATTCACGTACTCCACTATAACTAATTAACCGACAAACAACTTCTTAAAATAATTAATTTTGCCTCCAGTAATTTAGATATTAGCTCTCAATAATTACCTTCTCTGTTGCATGTTGAAATTGCCGTCGGGATCAAGTCCAATTGAGAAGGGAATTTTAGGGTTCATAGACTCTAATTTGGGGATGGAGATGCAGAGGGAAGAAGGATATACGAAGTGGACATCCAGTCGTCTCGCGGGGTTATATACGAAAGTGGCTAAATTCATTTTAGTTCTTAAATTTTGGCTGTGTGTTGATTTGATCCATCGGCCCACTTATCTCTTGTTACGCCCATTATCCATTAGGCCTGTTTTGTTATTTTCGATTGTAAGCCCAGAGGGCATTATCGACATCTGTAGTTAGCAGGGTAACATCCCCTAGCTACACGAGATGGAATGGAAAGGAAAGATAGCCACGTTGGACTATCAAATAAATTATGTTACACACCTTCTTTTTACCTCACTATTCTCTCTCTTAGAAACACAAATTTCACCTGATCTTCGAGGCTTCTTCTCTGCCATTGGAGTCTCCTGGAATATGTGGATCATTTAGTATCAGAGCTTTGCATCCTCAGCTACTGTTTCCTTGCACCATCTATGCCATACAGAACGATGAACTCGCAGCCTTTATGCGGGAGCAATTGGAGTTGCAGTCGTCAACCTGGAAGCCAGTAACAACAACATCAACACAAACATGGCAGAGGTCAACAAAAATCTTGAAGTGCTCAAAGGTAAAGACGATGGAATTGTGAGTGAGATCACTGGCTTGAGACACTTAGTTTCTGCTCTCAACGTCCAGAACCAAGGGCTTTCTGCCAAGGTTTCTGTGATGGAGAAAGCCAAATGTGTTCCAACCATAGTGGATGCAAGCAGTTTTCTTACAACAGATCACCCCAGGTAACCAGATCTGAATTCCAAACCCGTTTCCCTACTTCTGATCGTGGTTATACTGGTAAGCCTCCCAAGCTTAAGTTTTTTAAGTTCAACAGGAAGGATGTACGTAGTTGGCTCATCAAGAGTAAGCACTATTTTTCTATGGAGGATGTAGATCCTAATTACAAGATGAAGTTAGTTGTTATGCATCTAGAGGATCAGACCCTTCAATGGTACCATAGTTTACATAGTCTAGATAGGGACTGGATGAACTCGAATGGGATGAGTTTCAAATTGCGGTTGCAAGGCGGTTTGGTGATAGTGCCTTTAGAGACTCGATGACAGATCTGATGAACTCTGTCCAAACTGGTTTCCTCACTGATTTTCAGGCAGAGTTTGAAATGCGTAATAGTAGACTTTCTTTAACCCTTGCAAACGCTGTTGCCATCTTTTTAAAGGGACTAAAATCTGAACTAGCTGACCCAGTGAGGATGTTTCCCTACCTCCCTCGAACATGCCTTTTTCCTAGCTTAACTCTAAGAAATTACCAGCCAAACTACCTATAAGAAGACCAAGGAGCTGTTTAAACAACCACTCCTTCCCAAACCACCAAACACCCAACCATACAGAGCCTATCCATCCACACATCCAAACACCAACCCACCCACCAGGACTAGCCCCATTAACTTCAACACCAATCGGACTAAACCCCCAGGGAGGTATAAGGAGAAGACTGATTTTGATGATAGAAGAGCCAGTGGGCTCTGTTACTGGTGCGATGAGAAATACACACCTGAGCATCGATGCTCTTGGAAGGGTAGGATTTACATTATTGAGGCAGAAGAAGAGGACTGGATTGAGGAGATTGGCGATGAATTGATGCGTGTAGAGGAAGATGAGGGTGAACCTATTTTTATTTCTAACTATGCTATGACAGGAACTAATTTATAGCATTATAGGACAATGAAAGTTAATGGACATGTCCGAGATCAATCCCTCACAGTGCTTATTGATTATTGAAGTACACACAACTTCCTTAAAATGAATATGACAAAGAAATTAGGGTGCAAGTTGGAACAATACAAACCTATGATGGTTAAAGTGGCTGGTGGAGGTGAACTGAGTTGCTCCATGATATGTAAAGGCTTCCAGTGAAAGATGCAGGGCAGGGACTTTGTCACTGATATTTTGTTACTGCCACTCAGTAGTTGTGATATGGTTCTAGGTATCCAATGGTTACAGACATTGGGTGAGGTTAAATGGGACTTTGACACCTCAGAATGAAATTCCAATTTGGAGACTCTAAGGTTGTCCTAAGAGGTTCTCCTAAATCCCCCTGGAAGGTAAGCACTGCAAAATAGATTAAAAAACTGCTGACTTTCTCAGAGGAGGATTCCCTAGTGGAATTTTGTAGTTTGGCTCTTATAAGACATATACCTATCTCTACAGATTTGGGTGACCTTTATACTATGCCTACTTATCTACAACTGGAGGAGCAGCCTCCAGCTCTCCAACAATTGTTAGATAGGTTTGAAGATATCTTTAAGGAGCCATTTGGATTACCACCTTCCAGGAACCTAGAACATGCCATTCCTCTCAAGGAGGGCAGCCAGCCTATTAATCTCAGACCCTACAAGCATTCCTCACAGCAAAAAGATATTCTCAAGCAACTAAGTAATGAAATGCTACAGGCAGATTTTATCCAAAAGAGTCAGAGTTATTTTGCATCCCCTATGGTTTTAGTTAAAAAGAAGGATGGCTCTTTGAGGTTTTGTATTGATTACAGGGCTCTTAATGACATCACCATTAAGGATAAGTACTACATTCCTGTTGTTGAAGAACTTCTAGATGAGCTTGGTAGTGCTAAGTATTTCTCTAAGATCGACCTCAGGGCTGGTTTCTACCAGTTCAAGATGAAGGAGGGTGATGTGTATAAAACTGCCTTCAAGACCCATGATGGGCATTATGAATTCAAGGTCATGCCTTTTAGGTTAACTAATGCTCCAACTTCTTTTCAGAGTGTAATGAATGATATTTTTAGGCCCTATCTCAGGAAGTTTGTGCTAGTTTTCTTTGATGATATTCTAATCTATAGTTCAGACCTAGGTGCCCACCTTCAGCATCTAACTAAAGTGCTTTTAGCACTCAGAGAAGGGCAACTCTATGTTAAATTATCCAAGTGCAGCTTTGGGCTACCTTATATTGAATACTTGGGCCACATTATTTCAGGGGAGGGTATTGGCACTGACCCAAAAAGATCAGTGATGTGCAAAACTGGGTTCTACCTAAAACCCTTAAGAAGTTAAGGGGATTCTTAGGGTTGTGTGGCTATTACAGAAGGTTTGTTAAGGATTATGAGCCTTTGAAGCTTTTATCATTTATGTACAATTCGATTTCTCCTACACGGCTCCCCTTCGAGTCTAATGAAGTTCGGAAATCAAAATTCTTTATCGGCCCCGAACCCGACTGACGTAAAGTCATGAACTCAATTCGGTTCTTGATCTTATAAGTAGACCACTCAAAACCTTGCTCAAGAAGGATTCTTTCAAGTGGAACCCTGAAGCTGTATCAGCATTTCAACAGTTGAAGCAGGCTATGGTGAGCGCACCTGTTCTAGCGCTACCTGACTTTACACTTCAATTTATCTTGGAACAGATGATTCACTCTATGGTATAGAGGCTGCCCTGATGTAACAAGGTCACCATATTGCCTAGTTTAGTAAAGCTATGGGAATAAAGTATCAATCTTTATCAGCTTATGAAAAAGAATTGAGGGCTATCATATTGGCTGTCTCTAAGTGGCACCATTACTTAGTAGGGAGAAGCTTTACAATTAGGGCTGATCATCAGAGCCTCAAGTTTCTACTAACCCAAAAGCTCTCTACTGACAGTCAGTGCAGCTGGTTGTCTAAGTTAATGGGTTATGACTACCATATTGAGTATAAAAAGGGGGCAAAAAATAGGGTAGCTGATGCTCTATCTAGAATTCCTGAACCAGACTTGCAAGTGGATGCTATTTCTTTGGTTTCAGTAAAGGACCTCATTAATGATATTAAACAGAGCTATCTCTTGGACACTAAACTAACTGAGCTTCTTATTTCCTTGCCTAAAGATGGCACAATGGTGGGCTCCTATAGTTTGGTGCAGGATAAACTGCTCAGGAAGGGTAAGTTGGTTGTTGGCCCTAATCCTACTCTTCAGCAATACCTACTTTCCCTCTACCACTCTACTCCTAGTGGGGGGGGGGGGGGCATTCTGGCATGCAAGCTACATCTAAAAAGATTCAGGGAGTTGTGTATTGGAGGAGAATGGAGAAGGATATCAGAAATTTTGTCAAAAATTGTACCACCTGCCAGCAGTATAAATATGCTCAGCTTCTCCTAGCCTACTGCAACCTATCCCTATTCCTGAGAAGGTTTGGCAGGGTGCTTCTCTTGACTTTATCGAAGGCTTACCTAAGTCTCACGACAAGATAACTGTACTGGCAGTTGTGGACAGGTTAAGTAAATACACCCATTTTATTTCCCTTTCCCATCCCTACACTACTACTACAGTCGACCATGCCTACATTGATTTTGTTTTAAATTGCATGGGATGCTAGAAGTACTGATCAGTGACAGGGATTCAATATTTCTCAACAAATTCTGGTAAGAGTTCTTTAGGCTACAGGAGGTGGAGCTCAGGTTATCTATTGCCTACCATCCACAAACAGATGGCCAGACAGAGGTAGTTAATTGATGCCGAGAGACTTACTTACAATGCATGACACATGATAAGCTATTCAACTAGAGCAGATGGTTACCTCTTACAGAGTGGTGGTACAACTCCACTTTCCATACAGTTGCGGTTGTCACCCCTTTTGAAGCTCTCTACGGTGAGCCGCCTCCTGTCCACTTGCCATACTTTCTGGATGATTCACCAGTTGAGGCTATTGACAGAAGCTTGTCTGCTCGCGAAGATAACCTTCGTCTTCTAAAGTTTCACCTACACAGGGCACAAAACAGGATGAAACAATAAGCTGATCGCCATCGATCTGATAGACAGTTCAAAATTGGTGATTGGGTTTGGCTTAAACTCCAACCCTACAGGCAACAAACTGTTCAAGTTCGAGACTCTCATAAGCTCAGCCCCCGTTACTTCGGACCCTTCCAAATAATTGACAGAAAAGGAAAGGTGGCTTATACCGTACGGCTTTTGACTACATCTACGGTGCATCCCACCTTCCATGTTTCCCATCTTAAATCTGCGACAGTAACACCATTGCCTGCTAGCTGGGCGCAGGACACGGAACCTGAGTTCATCTCGGACCGTCGTCTCGTCAAACGCCATCAATAAGCAGCCTCTCAGGTACTAGTTCAGTGGAGTGGCTCATCTCCTAGCGATGCTACGTGAGAGTTCTATGACGAGGTCACATCCCGCTACCCCTCAAGTTCCTTGTGGGCAACGAACTCAAGCGGTGGGGATTGTTGCATATTGAAATTACCGCTGGGATCAAGTCCAATTGAGAAGGGAAATTTAGGGTTCATAGAATCTAATTTGGGGATGGAGATGGACGATGCAGCTGGACCATAGAGAAGAAGGAAATACGAAGTGGACATACAGTCGTCTGGTGGGGTTATATATGAAAATGGCTAAATTCATTTTAGTCCTTAAACTTTGGCTGCGTGTTGATTTGATCCACCGGCCCACTTATCTCTTGTTACGGACCATTATCCCTTAGGCTTGTTTTGTTATTTTCGATTGTAAGCCCAGAGGGCATTATCGACATCTGTAGTTAGTAGGGTGACATCCTCTAGCTACACGAGTATATATATGATGGAATGGAAAGGAAAGGAAAGATAGCCACGTTGGACTATCAAACAAATTATGTTACACACACGTTACACACCTTCCTTCTACCTCACTATTCTGTCTCATAGAAACACAAATTTCACTTGATCTTTGAGGCTTCTTCTCGGCCATCAGAGTCTCCTGAAACACATAGATCATTCTCATACATAATTATCTAATTTTCTCAGAATGTATAATAATTTAATTGGTATAAACCTTTCAAATGGTTTAACCGGTATGAAAAAGGTATTTTAAGGAGTTTACAAATGGTTTTTGAGGTACAAAAATAATTTTAGCATTTATGAACACATTTAGAGTTTTTCGGTGTGGCAAAATCATTTTCGGTCCTTCATCTTTCAAGATTTTCTCCCGATTAGACAAACTCGGTCTTTGGTTAGTATCAAGACGGACCCAACCTTCGGTTGGCATCAAAATAGACCCAGCCTTCGTTGGCATCAAAACAGACATGGTTCGTTGTTGTCTAGGGCAGACCCGGTTAGTTACCCACCAGAGTTGAACCCGGTTGTTCTCAGATTTGTGGTTTAAAATACCAGAAGCCTTGATATCCTTGGTTATCGTGATGTAGATTATGGGGATGACATCAATGATCGAAGGTCTACGTCTGGCCATTGCACTTTTATTGGTGGCAATCTTGTTACTTGGAGAAGTGGGAAGTAGAACGTGGTCTCATATTCCACTGTAGAAGTGAAATATCGTACAATGCTACAAGAGAGCTCATGTGGGTCAAACACTTGATCACTGAGCTAGGATTCTAGTTGCTTTGCCAATGAAGTTGTAATGCAACAACCGGGCTACAATTCCCGTCTTTCACGAGAGAACAAAATATATCGAAGTTGATTGTCACTTTTTATGTGAAAAGGTCCAGAACAAGAAAATTAGCACTCCCTACATCTACAGCTAGCGACAACTTGCTAAAATTTTCACCAAACCTCTCCTTCCATATTAGTTCCAATATATAATTGACAAGCTCAGAATGTTTAATGTCCATTCCCCAGTGACACTTTGCCACTTGCACCACACATTTAATTTGAGGCTTACATGGGTATTTATAGAGGCATCAACCCTTCTAGGGTTTTAGGGACCAACATGGCAAAACAGTCAACAAAATATACTTTTTTGGGCCTAACTTGACTGGTGGCCGCCAGAAATTAATTGCCCAATGGTTTGCTTCTGCCGCTGGCGGTCGCTAGTCACATGGCAGCCGCCAGGTCCCTCAACTCCTTCGACACTCGCCGGGTCCCTAGGCGAGTGCTCGTACTCGTGCGCCGTCTTCACTCAATCATCCAACGCCCTCTCTCGAGTACTATTAGGCTCCATAACCCAACACCGATGTGCAGCTGAATTAACTATGGTATAAGCTCCCCTTACTTAAGAAAAAAAAAACTTCCACTCACCAATCCACTTAACCAATCAAGCAAGCAAACAAACAAACAGCTCTTAAGAACAAAACTCCATATGATTATGATAAAATCGAAAACGATTGTCTCGGCTTCCAAGTGACACCATGTAGGAATAGGATTAGTGCAAACCCACCGCCCCTCCTCCGACCTCCGCCCCTCCCCCCCCTTCCCGACCTCCAACCCACCCTCCTCCCTCCTCCCGACCTCCGCCCCTCCCCCCCCTTCCCGACCTCCAACCCTCCCTCCTCCCGAGTCCCGACCTCCAACCCACCCTCCTCCCGCTCCCCCGCTCTCCCCCCTCCCGAACTCCAACCCACCCTCCTCCCTCCTCCCGACCTCCGCCCCTCCCCCCCTTCCCGACCTCCGCCCCTCCCCCGCTCTCCCCCCTCCCGAACTCCAACCCACCCTCCTCCCTCCTCCCGACCTCCGCCCCTCCCCCCCTTCCCGACCTCTGCCCCTCCCCCCTCCCGAGTCCTGACATCCGCCCCCCCCCCCTTCTCAACCCCTCCCTCCTCTCCTCTCCTCTCCCTCCCGACCTCCAACCCTCCCTCCTCCCGAGTCCCGACCTCCGCCCCTCCCCCCCCTTCCCGACCTCAACCCCTCCCTCCTCCCCCCATTTGTCAAAACCCTTTTTCATTTTCCCCAAATTAAACCTAAAAATCCAAGATGAGCAGATTTTAATAGTTTGGATAATAAAAAAAGAACGAGGGAACGAAGAGAGAGGCAGGAGGAGAGAGCCGCCTCTTGCGCCGCCGCCAGCCGGGGGCCCATGGCGGGGCTCCCTCAGGCTACGGAGGCCCTTCCCCTTCTCATGCCGCCTCTCGCGGCAGCCCTGGCCCGTTCCTGGCCTCAATCGGCTGCGGCCCCTTTTGCGACTTCGCCTGATGTCGCGCTAGGCGGACTGACCTCCGCCTCTGCCTTCTCTCTGCTTCCTTCGGGGGCGAGGTCTCCTCACGAGCTCGTGGGGGCGACTCCTCCGGAATCCCTTGCCGTGCTCGGGTTTCTCCAAGCGGCGTTGCAGATACTTCTTCCGCTAGCTTCTACGCTGCCTCATGGAGAGGTGGGCCTGCCTTCGACGGTGACTCAGCCTAGGGGTGGCTCCACGCCTTCGGTTGGTCACGACCCTCCACAGCCCGAGTCTCTGGCCTCCAAACCTGCTCAACAAAGATCATACGCTGAATCGATTCGCTCGAGAGCTAGTGGCTGGTCTAATACAGGTAACTTTATTCGACCTAATCTGGATGGTGACTTGCCTGTGCTTGTGGTGAATAAGGAACGATCGACTAGCGGAGTTAACTATGGAGCTCGTGCTCTCATCGGGAGGTTGGTGAGGCCGAAGGGCAGCAAGCCATGTTCCTCTTACGAGCTGCGTTGTTCGATTGCTAAGGCTTGGTCAATTCAGGATGTGAAGATGCTGCCCCTGGGTATGGGTTATTTTGGGTTCAAATTTGCCACCGAGAGGGATCGGGATACGGTTTAGAGCTCAATGGTTTGGCGCATTCCTCATGGCACTCTCTACATGCAGCAATGGGTTCCTTTCTTCCGTCCGTCCAAGGTCCATGCTACTCGTGCGAAGGTTTGGGTTCAGTTGGTGGGGTTGAGTATGGAACATATTGAGCCTGACATTGTTTTCGGTCTTGCCGCATCAGTGGGTGATCCTATACGTGTTGACTCAGGTGCGTTGAACAAGGTCAATGGGGCATCTATCCGTATTCTTGTTGAGATTGATATGTCCAGGCCACGTTGGGGCCAAATTTGCTTACGGCAGGATGATAGTAGTTGTCTTGTGGATGTTGTATACGAGGACTTGCCAAAATTTTGTGAGCACTGCAAGATGCTTGGACATGCCACCTCTACTTGTCGCAAGCTCCATGATGGATTGTCTGTGGAGTTGGAACTTGAGGAGGGAGAGATTGGTGTGGAGGGTGCAGTTGGATGTCCTCCTCCCACGGCTCTTGAAGTCGAGGGGAGTATTTCTCTAGCTATGACAGCTCTGTTAGAACATTTTGCTTATCAAGAGGATCTTGTTTCACCTGAAAATTCTGAAGAATTGGAGGTTGTATCGGGTGAGCTTGTTTTTATTACAAAGAATTCAGAATTTGAAGTTGGTCTTTCTGAGGAATTAGAGGAGTGTGATACTCTTGTTTGGAATACTGTTCTAGAGAATTTGGTGCAGCATGTCGAGATTTTGGGATGCAATCCTGATATTGCAATTTTGGAGAAGGGCTTGATGGTGCTTGATGTAGTTCCTGAGCAGTCTCCAGTGCCAAGTACAAATAACATGGAGGGGGTTTGTGGTGTAATGATTGAGGAGGTTTCGCCCTCCTAAGATACAGGTCAGGTGTTTTCAAGCCCGATTATAATAGAGCCGTTGACGCCGGCTTCACATGTGACTGACTCATCGGGCTCTAAGCCTAGGTCAGTATCGGGCAAGAAAAAGGGGCGCAAGAATGGCCCTTCCTCAGCTGAGTTATTGGCATCACTGTCTCCTGAGGATTTGGCAATGGCGGAGGCTAGGAAGGCAGCATATGTTGCAGCGGGCGGGATTTTACCTACTCGCTCATTCGGTTCAAAGGGCTCCAAGCATAAAGGTTTGAAGCCGGGTTTCCTTGGCAAGGGAACCCCAATAATACAGGGACCGTCCCCATCTATTTTGGGCAACGCCTCTGCTTTACCTACTACAGATCCCATGCCTATCCCAGGTCAAGAGGCCAATGGGGTTGTTATTTTTTCTGACAACGATGATCCTCCGGACTCGTTGAAGTTCATGGGTTCGATTATGAAGAAGATGACGAACAATTGGGCAGACGAGGCGGATTCACATTCGGACCTGGAGGACTCCCATCTACCACCTGCCAAGAACACCCGCTTTCAAGCGAGGAAGAAGACTGGGACTACATATGCCAGTAAAGATCTACGTTGGCTGGAGTATGAGGTGGACTTTTGATGCGCCGCGGCTGATTTATCATCCTTAGACTACCCGTGTTGTGGGTACCCCTACACATCATTGGTTCCTTCATCGGCCACGCTTTCCCTCAAGTTTGTAGGGTCGATTTCTTCTTTATGGCGATAGGCTTGCTGTTTTGCGGTTTCCTATTCGGCCTGGGTGTTTGACTTCCCTTCTGTTTCCTTTTCCCCTTCTTGTAACTTTTCCGTTTCTTTGAGTAATAAAGTTTCTTTTCGCCTAAAAAAAAACTATGGTATAAGCAAGAAAATAAGAACGCAAAAGATTTATGTGGTTTGGCAAACTGCCTACGTCCACAGGAAGACCGAAATATTATTGATGAGTTGTGTGAGTCTCACACTAGGATTAGAGTAATCTTGTGTATTTATAACAAAGATGACAAACAAGATTATATCACAACATAATAACACTTCCAGCAAGGAACAAAGCAAAAGAATTCCTTCCAAACATACACCCCTGAATCTATGGCTTCCCATAAAACTAAAAGCACGAAATTGAAATTTTGAATGTAGATTTTCATAATAAGAATACTAAAAAAATGTATGAGTTTGCTTATATCCTGGTCATCACGTCGATTAGATTAGGAAGCCGTCCGATGGGGAATATTTTATTTTTGGTCGGCCGGGACTGTCAGCATTCTTTCTGTCCCTCATGCCAAACTTATACTTCATTTACGTACCCGCCTGTAGAGAAGTCTGGACTTTATTACGTTAATTCATTTATCAGTTTAATTTTATTATTAGAACATGGCACCTGTCACAAGAATCCAATCGCCCTTGATTTTCCAGTGTCTCGCTATACAATAGCGCAACGAAATGCCCACCTAGATCTACCCTTCCTGTCCTATAGTAAAATACTATTCTATGCTACCCAATCCTACTGTCTACTGTCAAGCACACAATAATACGTGGACACTACCCACCTAGCAACTATCCTTCAATACGTAGTATTCCCCTCGCAAAGTACGAGGTTGTAGCCGCTGACCTTGTTAAAAACTTATTCAGGAAAACTAGTCTCTATCGGGATAAAATCAGAGCACGAAAAGAGTGCACCATGGTTAAAACTCGCTCTAGCGATATCACTACGAAATCGAATACTACGCATTACCTCTAATACATCCATATCCCCATTATATTAAAACCCAAAATAACCAATCCCTGGGGCGGAGGGAGGAGGGAAGTTGTGGGGGCAATTGCCCCCACTTAATTTTTTGTTTGTTTGAGAACTATGTATATTTTTTAATGTATGCCCGCACTAAAATTAGAAATTGACCCCAATAAAAAATTAATCAACCTAAAAATTAAAATAGAATGGCCCATTACCGACTTATCATATGCTAGTCGGGCCCAAAAAAGTGTGTATTTCAAATGTTAAACCAGTTATCGAGTTCGAATAGAATTTGACCATATGCAAAAGAGTTCTATTCCCTTTATTAATAGAATCACTGGTGTTATATTTTGAATTGTAGTTCCTCCTCGTATAAGGAACCATCCCTAGAGCTTCCTCAAAAAAATAAAAAAGAAAGAAACTGAACGTCCAACCCAAAACAGACCAGAATATGTTTGGGAGTCAACTTCGAATAGGGTGAGTTACATTTTCTTCTTTCTTTGATTAAAGAGTCACATATATGATATCTATCCCTATTATTTATATTATTTCTATTAGGTTAGGCTTTGGTTTAGTTGTTAGATTTTGTCTCGAATTCATAATTGGTTAGAACTCTATCTCCTATCCATTACTAAACATATTGGGCGATGATGGTAGGCTTTGTCGTATGTATGTATATCACATTTTTAATATTATTTTATATATTCTCCCATCTCTCTCTTACTGTGATGTTCAAATAATTTATATTTTTGATTTTGCTGTATTAATATTGGTAAAATTATCTTTCTTATTGCGGTATTGATTTTGCAAGAATCAAATGACCAAACTGATAAGTTATCTAAGTTTTGGTAGTAATTGAACTCCTCAATAACTTGGGGATCATATGAGAAGTTTATCACGTAACACTAGCCTGATTAGGGCTGAATTAGTGTTTTAAACCAGAATTTGGCCTTAAATAGGAGGTGGCCGTCCTCCTCATTCTGTCAAAAAAAAGACTCATAAAATTTCCCATTTTCGTGTAGACAGAGGGCACATTCAGGCTGAGAAGGACGTTCTAGGAGAAGACAAGGCCATAGAAGATTCAGAGGGTAAGTATAAGATCCTCCCTATTCTCTGTTTTGAGTATTTTGGAAGAAAACTCACGAGTTGTGTTCCAAAAGGAAGGAGAAGTGTTCAAGCAGACGAAATAGGGTTAAGGGAGCAAGTCAGGACTGTGAGAATCGAAGGGTAAGTCGTCCGCCCTTTCTCCCTTTACTGTGCTGATTTTCGTTAGTAGGGTTAACGTAAAAATTTGTGTAGAACTTTGGGTGGACCATCAGTGGAGTGACCAATAAGTTTTGTAGACTGAGATTAAGAGCTACTCCAGGTAATTATAATTATGTGATTCAGTTTATGATCTCTGATTCGTGCCGTGAAGTGAAATTATGTGATTTTGTTTATGATTATTCGATTTGTTCCGTATGCGATTATGATATGAATGTTCTGATCTAATCTGATCTGAATTCTGTAATGGCATGCAGAATTATTCTCACACCATTCTGACCCCGTAGTTTATTCACACTGATTAAGGGGCTACCAAGTAACCCTAGGTGTGGGTAATCAAAAGGACGGAGAGCGTGAGAATAGTCTGGGCTCGTGGAGGGAATACTTTCCTATCATGTGGGCCTGTACTGTAGGAACATGAAAGTATTTATCTATGTCCCACGAGAATTCCGTCATGATATGTGTTAGGCTCCGGAGTCCTATTCATTTAGTTGGCTAAGTAAATCAGTGTTCGTGTGTTCGTGAGTGTTCGTAAGTGTTTGTGTATTCTGAAGTTGTTATTACTGTGAAATATGTTACTTTCGTTTCACTTACTGAGTTATTCAACTGCATGCATCTTCACATGATTTTCAATAAAGGCAGTGGATTTTTCTGACAATCAGTATTTGAATTTAATGACAATTCTTTGGTTTTCAATTACTAACTACTTTCCTATATTTTGGGTTTATTTTGTAATAAATTCTGGTGCCTATCAGAGTATTTAATACCTCGGGCATTTGTCACTACTATTTTTGGGTTGTGACAGATTTATATTAATCTATTTGATTTTGTATTTTTGATCAATTATGGATAAGTACGTGACAAAATGTAAGAGGCCTATTGACGAAGTTAGTGGTTCTAAAAGCACAGAAAGGAGTTTCAAGCAAGCTTATGTCGAGATTGATTTAGAAAATCTTCCTTCAGATCCTGATTTGAGACCAAGAATTTTATTATATCAACCTAATGTCCGTGATAGAGTAAGAAGAAAGTATCTGTTATCTGGACCTTGTCAGCCTAGGAGATATAATTTTCAGAAAAAATTGCTAAGTCTGACTAAATTTTATCCACGTGACTTTTCGTCATTGGATATCTTGACACTGGATAGTCAGTTGGATAATTATATTGCTGACATAAGATCTAATGATAAATTTTATGATATAAAGAGGCTTGATATTTTAGCTCAGAAGTTGGTACAAACACAGAGAGATCTCATTTATCCTATGGTATTTTAGCTCGTGAAATTAGCTTTGATATTACCGGTTGCGACTGCAAGTGTTGAGAGAGACTTTTCTGCCATGAATATTTTGAAGAATCGTCTTCGCAACAAGATGGGAGATTAGCTGCTAGCAGATTGTTTAATTACATGTATCGAGAAAAACGTATTTGATTGTACTGACAATGTAGCTACTATGGAGCGATTTCAACGCATGAGTAATCGTAGAGAACAATTATAAATGTTGTAATTAAATGCGTTGAACTTTTTGAAAAAAATTATATTGGCCCTACTCCCCAAATTTTCTGGCTCTGTCCTGACCCATCCCATACCCACCCAACCCAATCCCAAGGTGATCGAATATACCTGAAGCAGCAACTGATCAACATTGCTCCACAACTACCAAGCTCTCTAGTCCCGATAAGTTCAGTGCTAGAATTAGCATATGCTCCTCGTACCTACTAATGGTTTTGCCCGTGGTTCTTATTAGTTCTATCCATTTCCAGTTGATCCAAGTAAGCTCCTTCAGAAATGGGACTGACAGACTTGCTCTGTTGCATTTCAAAGAAAGTGTAACGAGTGATCCTCTCGGAATCCTCAACTCTTGGAATGGTTCTGTCCCTCACTGCAACTGGGTTGGAATCATTTACAATAACCGCCACCTGAGGGTGGCATCCTTGATCCTGCAAGGGTGGAAACTGTCGGGACCAATTTTGCCCCACCTCGAAAACTACCCCAAGCAATAGGAAAGCTAACAACAATCGATGTACTGAGTATCTCGTACAACTTCTTCACCGGTAAAATTCCGTCAACCATTGGAAGTTGCCTTAGCTTGGAAGAACTCTATATGCAAGGAAATTCCTTCCAAGGATCGGTCCTTGAAGCTATAGCTACTGTTCCTTTCTGCATCACAAAGGTCGTTGCAGAGCCAAACGAGAACACTCGGCGTTCATGGGACAACTGGATATGTTGTACCACGTATATGATGATATTTCGTTTCAACACATAATAATTATTCATTTTCTATATTGAAATTTATTTCATATATATCTAGGTGATCAACACATGTTGCACACACAATTAACCTTCTACAGTGTTGGACCTTGGGCCTATTAGGCAATTATTATTGTGCCTAATTAGGCTCGGGCCCATTAGGCCCAAAAAGTTGGGTTGGATGGGCCGGTCAACTCCGAAGCCATGCAAGTGCCACGTCAGCGTGATGTGGCGCTGACGTCATATGTGGCGCCACGTGGCAAAGCTAGGGGTAGCCTTACCACGTGACGGACATGCAGTCCGAAGTGCCACGTGGCATGCCACATGGCGGACATGCGATCCGAAGTGCCACGTGGCATGCCACGTGGTGGACCCACGTTGCAGACGTGTGGCCTAAAAGTGCCACGTGGCAGCCATGCGCGACACGTGGCATGCCACGTGGCGCATTTTGGTTGTCCGGATTTCCCTATAAAAAGGAGAATCCGGCTAGACCAATTTGTAACTTTACTTACACACAACCACTCAATAAGAAAGGAAAAATTCTTGATTAGTTCCTGAATTTTGGTCAGATTTTCTATAGAGGAAATCTCGTGAAAATCAATTACGAATCTGTTAAATAGTAATCGTAATTCGATTAGCACAAAGAAATTGTGGACCTGAGCCTGTGGACCTCTTGCTTCAACAAGTAAGTAATTTATTATTAACGAATTAGTTTATTAATTAAACGGGTTTAATACGTAATTACTTGTTAATTACGCGTCAAAACCATCAATTGGTATCAGAGCATGGTTGAAACTATGTTTTGATGATGATATGATGTTTTAATTCAAGTAATTATGTGATTTATTGAGTTAAAAATCGTATTAATCATGATTTTATGGAAAATCATAATCTGTTGGCAAATTCGCGCACGCACGAAACTTTAAGGTACCAATCTGAAATTTGACCACTTACATGGTACTTGCGTGTCATGGACTTCGGTGTAATTTTCGGAAAACTTGGGGATTAATTGGAAATTTTCCCAAAAATCCCCAAATAGAAAATAAACCCTATTTGTGGATCGATGTCACCGGAATCGCGAGATCGAGGACGACGATGACGGAGAGGCGCGGAATAGAGAAGATGACCGCGACGGAGAACGGCTGGACGACGGGCTGCGAGGCTGCTACAGACGTGCTCGCGAGGCCGAGACGAGTCGATTGCGACCGGTCTCGGCCATTGATTCGCCGCCGTTACGCGGCGGTCGTAGGTGGGCGATGCGGTGGCGATTTCGCCTCCGCGGTCGGGGAGAGAGAAAGAGAAAGGGGAAATATGCGAGGGGCAAAATCGTAATTTCACGATTTTTCTAAAAAATATTTATTCCCGGGTCAAGAAAATCAAAAAACCAGACGGATTGGCCTGGTTTCTTGGTTCGACCCAACCCGATTTACGGTCAATTTTGACTTAAGTCAAAATTGGACTTAATTATTAGGTTTTTTCTCTTTTAATTAGATAAAATCAGTTTTTATTTAATTAAAATCTAATAAATTGATAAAAATTTTGAGAAATTTTTGTCAATTAGGTTTATTAAAATTATGATGATATTTTAATAAACTTAAAAATATTTTGGAACGAGTTCCGAGATATGTAAAAGTTAAACTAAAATCACATAAATTGATCCATAGTATGATCATCAACAGATTGGAAAATAAGTTTTTCAATCCTATTTTGGAAAAATATGAGTATTAACCCAAAATTGAATTGCAATTGTTGCAAGATTTGATGGCTACTGGAGGAAGGTATTTGAACTTCTGTGCAACAGAACTTCGACAGAAGATTCTGAAGCGCCGTTTACCGCTGCGTGTGCCTAAGAATGACATGTATGTTATCGTTGAGCACATTGAGGCTGTTCACCGGGAGATGCAAGAGTGCATCTGGGCCGGAGGTTACGATCATGGAGAGGACTGGCCCTCTATGTTTCGAGACCTCCTGGTCACGATGAAAATTCAAGAAGATATGTGTGTCTTCTCGGCACCCGAGTTCAATACCCATAGAGATGCCTTCTATGGTCTGATCCATTATCTTGAGGATAAGGGTCTTCGCAGAGAAATGATACCTTCTCCTGTTCTGGAGCTGCGAAGCGGTTTGATCTTGAACCGCTACCTCGCTAAGGATTACTATTACAGTTTTCCTCCGCTCCTGATCATCTGGATCATGGAATCGATCCCAGTTCTGGTGGTGAACCTGGAACTTCTCGCTGGATCGTCCTCGCACCCGGTCCCGACAGGATCGTCCTCAGACCAGGATCCAGATATGTATCTGAATTCTCCTACTAGATCGCCTGGACATCCGATCCCTGTGTGATTACATGTTATGTTTAACTGTCCCCATG
The DNA here is from genome assembly GCA_963995505.1 of Hypericum androsaemum. Classification (NCBI taxonomy): domain Eukaryota; kingdom Viridiplantae; phylum Streptophyta; class Magnoliopsida; order Malpighiales; family Hypericaceae; genus Hypericum; species Hypericum androsaemum. Next base: position 3,847,042 of record OZ023197.1, read on the forward strand.
TACATATGTTGTTTTTGGGGGATTTTTGTACAATAGGTTGAGACCTTATCTGAGTTTTTTGTACATGTGTGTATAAGCTCAGAATGTACAAATACATGTAATTAAATAAAAATGTTTGTTTACTTACTTCCACTTGAATTTACTATCAATGAACTTTAAACGGTTGAAGTTTAAGATTAATACTTGAATGGTGAGGGGAAGCATGCCCGCGACCCACTTCGATTTTGAGATTAATCAAGAACTCCATATCGTTAAAAGTTATGAGTGATTAGTAAATTGAATCATATTGTCAAATCAAATTTCTAATATGTTCTCATATTAAAAATCCCTATAGAGATGTCAGTCGCTTCTAGATCCATCATAGCTGAGCTAAACCGTGAGTTAAAACTCAACGGTGAAAACTATGACAATTGGAGTATAAAAATCCAATATGTGCTTGAGGAACAAGAGGTTCTGGAGCACATACATGTCATAATGGATGAGCCTGAAGAAGGCACAACTGCTCAACATAAGCGAGATAAGGAAGCTTATGTTATTTGGCAGAGAAAAAATACTACAGCTCGATTGATCTTGTTGAGTTCAATGATAGATGATATCACCAGACAATTTCGCGTGCATGACAACGCGAAAGAGTTATGTGATGCTCTCAAACTAAAATTCGGAAAGCTTTCAGTGTCGAATCTGCGTGCTTTGACCATAAGGTTTGACACCTTTAAAAAGCGTCCGGAGGTTTCCATGAGGAAACACTTGAGAGTGATGTCCAATATGATCAGTGAACTGGCAGAGGCTAGTCACATACTCAGCAACGAGCAGCAGATTCAAGCTGTCATCCGTTCTCTACCACCAAGTTGGGAACAGATGAAGATGAATCTTACCCATTCCGATCATTTGGTAACATTTGATGATGTTGCCAGACACCTTGAGCTAGAGGAAGATCGCCTCCTAGCTATGAAATCTCACCCTGAAGCCCATTCGATTTGTTCGACTGGGAATGGTGAGAAAAAGAAGAAAGGTAAAGGGATAAGTGTAAACAAACTCCAAAGGCTGAAAACCATGAAACCAAGTTGGATGGCTCCAAGGCTAAAAAGAACAAGCGGTTTAACATTTCAAAAGTGAAATGTTTTAACTGTCAACAGAAGGGACATTTTGCAAAAGATTGCAAGATGCCTAAGCAGGTACATCTAAACTCAAGTGTGAGTAAGTTGTATGTATCCTCTTGTACCCTTCTAACTGAGTCACATTCTATGTGGGTGATTGATTCAGGAGCGACAGACCATATAGCTAGAGACCGTGGTTCGTTCGTTGAGTACAGGCGGTTGCCGACTGGAGCAAAGGCCTAGGAACTTGTAGATTACACCTTCGTGGTGGTCGTGCCCTTCTTTTACATGACGTGTAGTTTGCTCTAGACATATGAAGGAACCTGATCTTAGTTTCGGCCTTAATGTCTTTAGGTTTTCAGTTGTCGTTTGAGAACGACACCGTTAGATTATTTTTGGATGATGCCTATTTTGGCCTTGGATATATATATCTGAAGGTTTTTTGATTCTGGATATTGATCCTTGTGAAAGTTTTTCCTTTGTCACTAGTTGAAACTCATCAGAGGATAATATTAAACTATGGCATTCTAGACTTGGCCAAATTGGTCAGGATTGTTTAAACCGTCTAGCTAAGGCAGGATTGTTGGGCAATATAGAAAAATCTATATTACCTAGTTGCGTATCCTATCTAGAAGGGAAAAGCACTAGGAAACCTTTCGGTACTTGGACTAGAGCCAAATTTCCACTACAATTAGTCTATTCAGACATATGTGGTCCAATGAACGTGAGGGCAAGGCATGTAGCATATTACTTCATCACTTTTATTGACGAATATACTAGATATGGTCTGATATACCTGATTTCTCACAAGTCTGAAGCCTTAAACTACTTCATGACATACATGAGTTTTGTTGAGAATCAGAAGGGCAGAAAGATAAAGGCCTTACGAACTGATCGTGGTCGTGAATATCTTTCTGATGAGTTCAAAGCTCTATGCATTGAAAAAGGAATTGAACATCAGTTGTCCATTCCTTATACACCATAGCAAAACGGAGTTGCTGAAAGAAGGAATAGAACCCTTCTTGATATGGTTAGATCAATGATGGCAGAGGCAAGTTTGCCTATATCATTCTATGGAGATGCGCTCCTGACTGCCGCATATGTTCTAAACCGTGTTCCCTCTAAGTCTGTTACATCCACTCCTTATGAAATGTGGATAGATCGGAAGCCCGATTTATCCTAGTTTAAGCCATGGGGGTGTGCGTCCTATGTCCATTCTACCTCAAGTACTTTCGGTAAATTAGGACCGAGAGGTAGAAAAAGTATCTTTATAAGATACCCAGAGGTATCTAAAGGGTACGTGTTCGTGGGTGAACTGGACAATGGACATGTAACAGAATTTGAATCACGCGATGTCACTTTTTTGGAGAATGAATTTCCAAAATTGGGGGAGGTTAGTAGTGACCTTACCCTTTATGAGACAAATGAACCAGAATCATCTGGATCACTTCTTCCGAGTGGGAGAATTGAGGAGGAAGATATAGATTTTCTAACTCAAAATGATCCGGAAGGTCGTGATCTGAGTCCTGAAAGGGAGGTAATTCCTTATTTCAGTGGGAGTACGATATTTCCACCCAGTGGGAGTGCGATTCCTAGATATGATGAATATATGAGAGATGTTTATCAAAACCGAGAATACCGATAGTCTAGCAGAACAAGCATACCACGCCGATGATTTGACATCGAAGGCGAGGCTAATGCGTTCTTGGTATCACTAAAGAAATTTGGTGGTCCAAGTAAAATTCTTCTGGCCATCCTGCAGGATGAAGATGAACCTAAAAATGTATCTGGAGCATTGTCATCTCCAAAATGTGATGAATGGATGAATGCAATGGATGAAGAAATGTCTTCTATGATCAAAAACTAGGTTTGGGATCTGGTTGACCTACCTAAGGGGCGTAGGGCAATTGGGAATAAGTGGATTCTCAAAATCAAGCACAATGCAGATGGCAATATCGAAAGATACAAAGCACGTTTAGTTGCCCAAGGATTTAAACAACAGGCTGAGATAGACTATGAGGAGACTTTTGCACCTGTTGTTAGATTTATGTCAATTAGGGTCATTTTAGCTATGGTTGCTAACATGAATCTAGAATTATATCAAATGGATGTAAAGACTATTTTTCTCCATGGAGAACTGGATGAAGAAATCTATATGATTCAGCCTGAGGGCTACATTCAAAAAGGCTGCGAACACAAAGTTTGCAAATTGAATAGATCAATTTATGGCCTTAAGCAGTCGTCTAGACAGTGGTATATTCGCTTTCATAATACGATCATGCAGCATGATTTTATAATGATAGACGAAGATCACTGTGTGTATGTTAAGCGATCAGGAAAGAAATTTGTTATCATCACCTTGTATGTTGATGACATACTTTTAGCTAGAAATGACATGGGATTTCTTGTCAAAATCAAAGATTGGTTATCTTCCAACTTTGAAATGAAAGACATGGATGAAGCAGATTACATACTCGGAGTTAAGATTTTGAAGAATCGTTCGAAAAGAATAGTGTCTCTTTTACAAGAAACATATATTCGCAAAGTAGTAGAACGTTTCAATTGTGATCACAGTAACCCAAAGTATGTCCCATTGGTTAAAGGTCATAATTTGTGTAAGGACATGTGCCCAAAAATAGCTAAACAATGTAGGGACATGGAGAAGATTCGTTATGCCAATACAGTTGGATGCCTGATGTACGCAATGTTGTGTACTAGACCTGACATTTGCTATGCTGTTGGGATAGCAAGCAGATATCAGTCTGATCCAGGCAGTGCTCACTGGAAGGCTGTTAAAGGAATTTTGAAATATTTGAATACTACTGCAGAATACTCCTTGTGCTATCAAGGCCGTGACCTGATATTGAGTGGCTATACTGATGCTGATTGGGGAGGTGATGTGGATAAGAAAAATTCTACATCTGGATTCGTTTTCTTATTGAACGGGGGTGTTGTCTCATGGAGCAGTAAGAAGCAAACATGTGTATCCCTGTCAACCATGGAAGCAGAATATGTAGCTTCAGCTCATGCTGCACAAGAAGCGGTATGGTTAAAGAGATTCTTAAGCCATCTCTCCCTGATCAACTCGGCGGAGCCTGTGAGTCTATTCTGCGACAACCAGGCAGCTATAGGATATGCTAAGGATCCTAGATTCCATAGCAGGGCTAAGTATATAGATAAATTTAATAAAATATAAAGAACTGTGTATGAAATATATATCTACACGAGATATGGCCGCAGATCCAATGACTAAAGCATTACCTCGAGAAGTGTTCGAGAAACATGTTAAGTCACTGGGTTTACGACGGTTTCATTTGTAATCCAATTAGTTGGAATAAATGATTTTTATTTGGCAATATGAGTTAAGTGTGAAACATGTCGGACAGAGAAGTAGCCCACTCACACGGGTGTTTACCTTAGTGAAAGTCAAGAAGTTGATTCCTAGATGAGATGAGGCAGTTATTGGACATACATAAGTGCATGTCCTATGACAGAATGCCGTCTTGCTTAAGAGCAAGTTTTCTTATGGGATGCAGGAATAAGTTGCTGCATTTGGATTTTCTACAATCCATATGATAAGATATAAGTGGAACTTATCATACTGTCTATCCTATTAGCCTAGAGTTAAGCTAAGGCTGATACTCTAGTATGGTGTTAAATGATATGTGTTTCTTTAAAAAGGAAAATACACTGTAACACGTGATCAGTATCATGTGTGCTACTCGACCACTGGATGGGATGAAAATATTGAGTGATTTCACAATCCCTGGTGTGAGATCAATTTTCGAGAACTGTGGTTCCCGAAACCTACCCTTAAGATCCTAAACGTATTCTGGAAGTATGATCCAGTGCTGCTAGCTTGGAAAGTTCATAAAAAGGTTATGACATAGCGATTCGACCTGGCAGGGCTGACCAGAAAAGCAGGCTATATAATTGTTTGAAATCACTGATGTGAATAATGGAATGTGACATGAGTCCGGGGGTAATAGCATACATTATACAAGAAGGTTGTCGAGATGCTACTATTCAAGTAGCCTGAGTGTATGTGCTCTTGAATTTGGCTTAACATACTCACGTGTGCTGGTCGCACGAAATCCTTTAAAGAAATCTGATAACTGTTGATCAAAGTCAATAATAATTGAGTGGGAGATGTTGGACCTTGGGCCCATTAGGCAATTATGATTGTGCCTAATTGGGCCCGGACCCATTAGGCCCAAAAAGTTGGGTTGGATGGGCCGGTCAACCCGAGTTGACCGGTCGGAAGCCACGCAAGCACCACGTGGCGCTGATGTCATATGTGGTGCCACGTGGTAAAGCTTGGGGTAGCCTTGCCACGTGGCGGACATGCGGTCCGAAGCGCCACGTGGCGGACATACGGTCCAACGTGCCACGTGGCGTGCCACATGTCGAACATGCGGTCCGAAGTGCTACGTGGCGGACGTGCGGCCTAAAAGTGCCACGTGGCAGCCATGCGCGACACGTGGCATGCCACGTGGCGCATTTGTCACTTTACACACAACCACTCAATAAGAAAGGAAAAATTCCGGATTAGTTCCTGAATTTTGGTCAGATTTTCTATAGAGGAAATCTCGTGAAAATTAATTACGAATCCGTTAAATCGTGATCGTAATTCGACTAACCCGAGCCTGTGGACCTCTTGCTTCAACAAGTAAGTGATTTATTATTAACGAATTAGTTTGTTAATTAAACAGGTTTAACACGTAATTATTTGTTAATTACGCGTCAAAACCGTCATACAGATCTTCCAACTATAGGACTAAAAGCAAACCGATTCAAGATTCAATTAATTAGTGTTTTGATTAGTAAGGTTTTCCTATCTTTCTCATCTAATTGCTACATCATGATAGTTTTGGACGAACATGGACCTATAAATTACTTCATTGCGATGCAGAATGACAGGAGTTGAGATAACTCAAGTAATGATGTTGATGTGAACTCTTGATATGCAGTATACGGACTAGGCGAGGTTGCTTTAAAAGAGGGTGACATCTACAGTTACGGGATCCTACTATTGGAGATATTTTTCTGAAGGCGGCCAACCGATGACATCTTCACAGACGGGTTAAATCTTGTTGATTTTATCAAGGCATCATTACCAGAAAGAGTGATACAAGTTGCGGATCCAGTCTTTTATCAACGAGATGCTGATGAAACAGAAGTAGCTTCAAGTTCAACTCCACCCACGAGAGAGGATGAGCTGAGTTGTTTGATATGTGTTCTGGAAATTGGAGTTTCTTGTTTGGAAGAATCACCTAGCCAACGGGCAAACTTGGGAGATGTGTTTAGGAAACTTCACAAGGTCAAGGACACTTTTCTCAGCGTGCAGATGAGTGAAGGCAGGCACCGAGCAACCTATGCAAGGTACTAGTAGTACCATTGATGATACACTGAAAACTGATATTGCACGCCTCAATCTGAAGTCCTAGACAACGACCAAGTGGATCAATAGATAATTAATTACTCTTACAAGTGTTATTATGTCGCAATATTACGATTCCTTTGTTTTAGCTTGGCTTGATATGTTTGTAAAATGTTATGATAATAAGCATGAAACTCAATTTATGTTTTAGCTTGGCTTGACCGCAACCTCTATCTATTATTATTATCGTGTTTTACTGCTACCTTCCGGTTGGTTGGTTGATATTAATGGGGAAAACAGACTGCATTCTTTATGGGTATTTGGAAGATGGTTCTGGAGTTGGTATAACAACAATAAGCTTGATAGTACATGATGTTCTAAAATCTAGGCCATTGATTTATTGTATTTTTTGAAAGATAAAAGTTATATTACTTCTCAGAAAAATATCAGAGTATTATTCCAAATTGTACCAAAATACAGCTCCATAGGTACTAGATAAGCAGCTATCAGCGCTAAGCGATGATAGATGTCTAATACACACCAAAAATCCCATAGTTTATACGCCAATAATTTTTCAAAAACTCCTAAAAGCAAGATGAACCACAACCAAACATCAAGGAGGGTCAAAGCGCTTGACTCGTTCAATTCCACACACCGATTTCTTGAATCGTAGAAGAGTCGTTGAATAGTCTTCTACCAAAAAAAGACCTGCTTACAAGGCGATGTTCAAAGCCTCAGTCGCTTATTGTGACTAGACATCCAATCCAACGGCCAGAGATGCAACTTACTAGAACGGGCGTTCACTGTCCTCGTGAGTCAGAGTCAAATTACCTCAAAGACATCTTCAACAAAAGAGATGCACTCGGGGGATGTGGCTCAGCCAGTACGCTGCCGTTCCCTCACCCAAGTTTCCTCCTCCTCGCCCGCAAGCTCACTCTCCTTCCCCGCGACCACCACAACCACATCCTCAAAGCCTAGTCATTCTTTTTGCCTAGAGCAGGCGAGTACCTGAAGCAGCTTCACCTGCAAGTGCAAGCTAGTGTCTCTCCTTATTCAGTTTTTCGCTTGAGAGCTAATCTTGATCGCAATGTTGCTATTATTGGGTTCACTTATATCGATTTTAATATAATAAAAATAAAATATTTTTTGCTTTTTTGTGTGGATGAGCGAGTTCAACCAATGAATTCTAACTGTTGATTCAACCGGTCGAATTACTATCTGAGGTTGTGTGGAAGAAATTGACTCGGAGTTGGTCTCAAGTCACGATTCAACCAATCAACTGCATAGAGGACCGCATTTTTTTAAACCATGGGTTATTAGACTTCCCTCTAAGATACTGTCTAAATTATCAAGATACTATCTAAATTATTAAAGATCTCACCCGGAATCTAGATTAGTGGGTGCGGCTTGTTGAGGTTATGACGAGAATCAAAGAGAGTTGGTGATCGTCACTAGTGTGGCGGTCGCAAGAAGGGAGCCAGCGGTCGCCAATTAGATTTTGATCACTAGGTGTGATGTACTGAAACTGCAGACTTCGGGAACTGGCGCCCGCCAGGTGTCGCAGGCAAAAGACTTCCTATTTAGCTCGGCTCTATGTTAGAAATACTAGATGATCTAGATAAGTTATGTTATGTGCCAGAGTTTGTCTATATATATATAAGGACGTGTTATCCTAGGATGTATTGACTTTGTGGCTCAGATCTCATCAATAAAAGTTCTCCTTTCTTTCTATGAATGTAAACATTAGACCGAACCACATAATCTCTTATTTGATTTCCTAACACGGCTTTGTGGTTACGAGATGATGTAAGCCAAAAGCTAACCAAGGACTACGCCTTCGGGCAATGGTTGATTACAAAATAGGGAATACAAATCTGAAAACTGATACATCAAGTAAACATCGAGAAATGTGTCTTTAAAATTGACAGCAAGTAAACTCGGTCCCAAGAAAATCAAAGGCATGGTCCCAAGAAAATCAAAGGCATTTTATTGTGAAAAAAATGAAACAAATAAAAAAAACTGCATGACCCATCATAAAAATAAAATAAAAAACAGCTCAGGTTATTCCGACATTTTGAACCAGCTTCATCAAGGCGACCCCTGGCCGGAGCTAAACGCCACAACAGGGCTGATCACGGAGGTGTCCCCATCGGACCAAACCAGCGACCCAGATAGAGCTCCACCAGTCTGACCAATAACTGCGGTGGCCGTCACCTCGTAATACGCCGTGTCCCCGACCTTCCCGAACGAAAGAACCACCGGGCTAACCTCGACCGTCAGCCCAACAGGGGCCTTGACGAAGGCCTTGTAAGTAGAGTTGGGCAGTCCGACGTTCGTGACGGTCCGGTGGAAGACACGCGTGACGGTCTTCCCCGGTGGGCCGGAGAGGGCGAAGGAAGGGTAGTTGAGGTCCCAGACGGTGAGGTTCTTGGAGCAGACGAGGTTGTCTCCGGTGACGAGCTGGAGTTGCTTGTTGGTGTAGCCTTGTCCGCATAGGAACTGAACATAGTCTGTCTCCTTGGCGTCGTAGACCAGACCGGGCGCCACGGCGTTAACTGGGTTTATGTGGCCTGACCCGTATGCGAATTCGGCATCGGCGTTGTCCTTAGGTGTCATGGGATAGGCTGCAAAATTGATAGAATTTTGTTAAATACCTTGTTTCATTAAATTGTATGTTAGTTTCATACGAAGATTTTGGGATTATTTTGTCACAAATTTGAACCTACTTAGATATAGAGCATGTTATAATCTTACATATGATGTATGTATCAATGTATCTCGTGACAAATTTAAATCTACTTAAATCTCGAGCATATTATAGCTAATCAATGTATCATTGTATCTCCGCATATTATAAAAATGATTGTCTTGACTCCGTGGATGTATGTATTTCAACTAAAACACGTATATATCATGTGTCATTTATGCTTCCTATCAATTACTTTTTTTATATATGTAAAATTATATTACTCCTAAAATAACACCAAAGATAATTACACCAACTCTACATCAAGTACAATATCTAAAGTACCACATAATAAGTGCTATCTAAGTACATAGTCCAAACGTATTCCAACGAATAACACAACTTTCTATCAATTACTACTATTTGTTATGAGTGTTTTAAATATTCATGTTAACACTTCCGATGCCATAAAGAAAAAACATGTCCCGTAATAGCGGCGAACGAAACGAGAACAGTCTAAATTGTGAAAAAATGGGGCCGTGGAAGAGCAAGCTAATTACCTGTAGTCATCAAAGCAGATTTGATGGCGGCAGGGCTCCATGAAGGGTGGAAGGACTTGACATAAACGGCAGCTGCTGATGCGTGAGGACAAGCCATTGATGTGCCGGAGATGATGTTATAGTCGACCACCCTGGTGTCTCCTTTTTGCCCCGTCACGGTCGTAGCCTCCGACCACGCAGCCAGAATGTCCACTCCCGGTGCCGCTATGTCAGGCTTCACACAGCTTCTTTAATGTTAGAACACATTGACATTGCTAGGTCCAGAGGTAAAATTCCTCCATTCTTAAAAAGATTTTCTAAGTTCGAATCTTGAGAATAATGTACTCCGCAATACACTGTTTTATGTGACAATGAAAATTAACATGCATGGAATTGACAGATAAATGCAATTGATATCTCAAATATTGGAAGTACAGTTTCAAATATTTTAGTGATATTTCGTTCTCTGTTTAAGAAAATTGTAATAACAATTTTAAAATATTCTCATTTTTAAAAAAAATTGGCATTTGTTTCAGAAAATTGAAGTTAGAGAATACTTGATGTTTAGTAAATGTGACGTAACCACTGATTTCATCAACAATTTAAGGAAGAGCTTTTTACTAAGAGAATTAAATACTAACAAACAAATGAGTGCATCAACATGAATTAAATACTAACAAACAAATGAGTGCATCAATATGAATGTATATAGAGAAACCACTAAACACTTGCAACAATTGCACACACAAAAATTCTAAAATTTATCAAAATTCTGATTTCGAACAAAATACAACAGTTTTAAATACTTTTACAAAGAATTTTGCCACAATTCAAAAGTTATATCCTACTCAAATTTAAATTGTACATCTCAGAAAATTAAATATGGAGAATTTACCTTCAGAATGTCACTTGTGATTGGGTTAGGCCCCCTTGAAGAGAAGGAGACCACAACTGGAGCCGATGTGTCATTTGGTGTCGTACTTTTCATAATCATTCCTTTCGGTTCACTAGCAACAACAAAACATCAAAACTTTACAGCAATTCTGTAATTATTTTTTTGATAAAGTATTGTATTTCACCGAATTATCCACCAAAATGTATCAAGAGTATCGGATAATGTCTATCAACTATCCGGTAATCTATACCAAATTTTACCAAAAGTAATTCTGTAATTATTGGTATAAAAATTTTCGAACGTTTCTACCTGGTGGAGTTCAAGTACTTGAGTATGCTAGAACCATCCGCCACGTTCAAGTAGGAAGCTGAAATGGGGAAGCTAAATGCAGAATCGTTGGGATAATTATCTGTCATTATGGTGCCAACTGCGCCAGCGTCCACTGCTCCCTCTCCCAAGCTAAGTTCTTCACAAAACACGATTTTCCCTTGCACCAGGGTCTTGTTCAAGGAGCCGGCGGAGCAATACCTGTGTGTATAGACAAATATCAAAACTGTTGACGCACGATCTGATCGGTCGAACTATATATCGGATAGTTTTCCAAATCAGAATTCAAAATACTGAATTATATGAAAACTGAAAAATATCTGTGTAGAACTACCGAGGAGATAAATCTAACTAAAAGTTTAGAAAAACAACTCCATGAAATTTGGGTTGAAATAAAATTTCGAAATATGTTTCCGTTAGAACCTGAATCAGATTTTATGTGTATTATATATATGTATGTATATGTATATATATATATCTACATATATATATACATATACATACATATATATTTATTTATTTATTTATTGTGTATTACCTTGAATTCTCTTTATTGGCAGTACCATTTGGTGCAGCTCCTCCGTAGATGATGGGGTAATAATCTTCCCCAGACGCAAAAGTGTTAACCGAGACTCCCTGCATTGGAAAGAAAAAGTTCATGGTTTTTTGTATTCCAATTTAAAGGCACTCACTTGGAAATCTCATTGTTTTAAAACATGTGGTACGAACAATTGGACTGCGATCTAGTACTTTTGCCAGATTATTTCTATGTCAAATTATTTTCTAAATTTGTTGGATGAAAAACTATTAAATTATAACTTGATACTTATAAATGATAATTTTTGTGATAAAATTAGAAGATATGTCAAATTATTTGACATTTTAATGCTAAGTATAATTATTTAATAGAATATTTTTATGAAAAACTTTCGATCGAACTTGCAGTCTTATCGGTTGGACCGAACGGACCAGACCAGGAAATGAAGAAAATCAAGATTTCCTCCCAATTTGTTTTAACTAAAATTGATCTTCAAAACCGTTGGTATAAATATAATTATATTCATCGATACTGACCTCATAAGAATTTCCATTTCCTAACATGACTTGGGTCTCAAACTTCCTATCGATGGTGCTTGCAGCAACAGAGAGTGACCAAGGCGAGCAGTTCGAAACGGTTCCAGGCGCAGGCCCCTCGTTTCCAGCGGAGTTCGACGTGAGTACACCGTTCTTCATCGAATGGAACGCCCCGATGGCGATGCTATCGGCGAAATAGTCCTCGGGCCCTCCTCCAACGGAGAGGGAGATGATGTCTACTCCATCAGCAATGGCGTCGTCGAATGCTGCAAGAATGTCAGCATCCGAGCAGCCGAATGACCAGCAGATCTTGTAGACTGCAATGCGGGCGGAGGGCGTCCCGCCTCTGGCCGTGCCCTCCGCGAGGCCGTACAGGCTCGCCTTTTGGACTAGTCCTCCGGCCACGGTCGATGAGGTGTGGCTCCCGTGGCCTTCGGTGTCTCTCGGGGAAAGTGAGTCATCGGATGATATGTCGCCGCCGGTGTTGTAGAACTTGGCTCCGATTATCTTGCTGCAACAATCCTCAGAAGAATCGTTAGAATTTTCATATTCAACTAAAAACTTTAAAATACTGAGTTACGGATATTTTCAATGTGGTTATCTCAAAACCGAAAAAGTAGTATCATATTGAGCAATGATTGCATCAAATGATCACCAAAAAAGAAGAAGAGAAAGAGTGAAGCTGCTGCTTACTTGTTACAAGGGAAATTCTTAACACAAGAGCCTTTCCATTTGGCAGGGGGAGGGCCATAGCCGGAGTCGTTGAAACTAGCAGACTCCGGCCATATTCCGGTGTCGAGCATTCCGACTATAACATCGCTCTCAGTAGTTGATCTACCCACGTTTTCGGGAAACCCCAGGAAGTCCCACGACCTTGTCGTGTGGAGCTTCTTCTTCTGGTTGGGGAAAACAGACACCACCCCATCCATGGCTGCAATTTCATAAGGATTTTAAGATTGGTTTGTTCTTCAATAGAGCATAATTATAAAAAAAAACTCTACTATATTTAAGTTTGAGACCGGTATAACCTTTAAATAATAGTCTTATTCTCTTAACATGTTTTTAACACTACTGCGTTTCAAAAAATTCAAACTCGAGATTTCTTAGTTAAGATAAAATCTTTATTACTAAGTGATTTAACTACGTGTTGGCTTTAGCTCCACTATATAATTTATCTTATGTTATTTAGAAAATCTTACTAATTGGTTTCTCAACTTTGAAAGCTACGGTGGAGCTTATTGCATGTTGGTAGAAATTTCAGGGATCTAGTAGTTTTTTACCTTAATTCTAAAAAAAATTGGTTTTTTACCTTTAAATATGTATCTTGAGGTCAAAATAATGGAGAATTCTATGCAACCTAGGTGTAATAATACTTACTATTTAATCAATTTATTTTTTAATAAATAAAATTTTACTTGTAAAAAACATACCTGCTAGCTTTTCCTTCTCTTGTTCGGTCAACTTAGCAACAAACCCACTGAAGCTCTTGTGGTAGCTGTAGAGCAAAGCATCTGTTGCACCACTGATCATCCAAAAATGTATGAGGTTAAAATCAGTTTAATTTGATTGTCACAATTTTTCACCATGATTATCAGTTTTTATGTTGATGTAAAGTTAGTAATTTTTAATAATCACTTAATTTTTATATATTCGGAATCACATTTTCAAAAATCAGATGGTAATTTCGAGTAATGTTAAGGTAATGAATTTGATAGATTTATCTTCCTAAAGGACTTGAAATTCTAACCTGCCAACAACTTCTTTTAGAATGCTGGTATGTACAGCTGCTGCTGACAAATCGCCTTGCAAACGATCTCCCATATATGCAATATATACCTGCAAAGTTTAGGTTTTATTTTTTCAGTATTTTAAATTAATAATTAATAACTTTTGTATATGAGTCCCGATGCAGTGTTACAAAATTAGACAACAATCAACAATACGAGAAAAAAATGATTATTAGATTAGTTTTTGAAGGCTGAAATCCGGTAGCTTAGGCCATAGAGACGGATGAATATTTCAAAAGATAATAAAATTAAGCATAAAATTGATGATGTTGGAAGTGATGGTAAGGAGATGCACCCTAAATAATCCAAATAAGGAGATGCACCCTAAATAGTCTCTAATTCATCATATTAATCCAACACCACCAATATCACGAGTAAATTTACGGTGATCCTTCCGTACCAAATGACAATGTTTGGACTAGTGATGAAAGTAAAACATGTAAAATTTGCCATTAATATGGTATTAACAATTATATAGTCCAACATTTGAAAGAGAAATGTCGAGGAAAAAATTGAAGATATGCCTTTCTTTCTTCATTCGATGAGCCATGGCACCCACCAAGCACCAAAATGGAGGCAAAGCTGATCAATAGCGAAATCGATGCCATTCGGCTAATTGCCATTAGCAAAGAAGCTATAATTGAAGAATTGCTCTTTGTGGTACTCATGGAGAGGGCAGAAAATTGGGTATTTATAGGTAACCAAATTAGTTAAATAAATGTTTAAAAATTGCTGTTAATGTTGGGTTCTCAGAAATTAATTTCCAAAAGCCGGCTAGCAAATTAGGCTGGTGTCTTTGTAGAAGAAGATGTCTTCTAGTTGTAGAAGAAGATGTCACCAATCCGATTTTTTTTTTGAATATTCTTATAAAAAATGTAATCATCGATTAGCTCGATCCAGAACTTGCTACAACAGGTAGCAAATGACAGGATTTTTCTTTAAAATCGGTGTTTGAGCGTTCTCTCATATCATAATTATAGATTTTTCCTTTGACCGGAACTGATGTAACTGCTAATTTAAAGTTTAAGTACAATTTTTTTTTTAAACCTTCTTAGTAGTATGACAATCTTAGTAGCATTGTTTAAAAAACGTGATGCGTTCGACGGTTGATCTACGACTTGGGAGTCAGAGCGACCATGTCAATCCCAAAAATCGGAGAATAGCTAGATCGATGATTAATGTGGTTGGATTGTCGGTCTAGATACAACTGATATACTTTTTGAAAAAAGATTTATCGAGTTTTGTTAGATTGAAAGTTGTTAAATTAAGATTTTCAAAAAAAGTTAGACCGAGACCCAGAGGACATAGCTGATTGTTCTCCGGATTATGAATGTGTAGTAGAACGTTGGAGGAAAAAAACATCCAAACTCCGACAAGCTTATTGGATCATTTTACATTTGATTCCGTCTCATGGCGATAGCACTCAGTATTTTCTGAAACGACTTGGAGACATCCTAGGCACTGCCAAAGACCAGCTAATTGTTGTTATATTCTTTTCACCAAAAACAAATTGTTGTTATATTCTTTTGAGGATCCAAGAAAATTGTTTTTGACAACCTCGGAAGTCAATACCAATGACATGGAAGAATTGTGTCGCCGTCTTGCTGCCTCGTCTCCTAGGCCGACCAAATATTATAATAGTAATAATGGCATCGAAATTCAAATTTAATGTTTTAAAAAATGCAGCGGTCGGATTGCTGCCCAGCCCTAGAATGAGTTGGCTTAACCTAAAAATTCAAGTGCGGTTGGACCGTTGATTAGTGGTTGATTGATGGTTAATTTGGTTAGATCCGCCAGTGAGTTCTAACTAAATTAACCAATTGTTTTAAAAATAAATCTAGAGTTTTTATTGAAAGTGTTAAATTAAGATTTTGCTACTTCTAATAATAAATTTTGCAAAAATAGAGGGAGGATTTACAATTATTAAACATTCTAATATTAAACATATATTAGTAATAGAATTAAAAAAAATTGGTTCGACCAGGAGCTGCGCATCATCTTAAAAAAATAGAAAAGTACACTTAAGTACTCTTTAGTTTCACGTTTTCTAAATTAAGGCCATGTAGTTTAAAATTGCGTTTTTTAGTCTAGTGATTTTTTTTTCTCGAACACCACTCGGTCCCAGGCAGTCCGGGTAGCTGCCCGTCCACTTGTCTGTCCACGTGGGTGCCACATCTGCCTAAATGCCATCATTTTTTGTCCTACATGGACAATCCATTTGTGTAAATCAAAATGATGTGGCAGATAAAAAATATCCAAATTAGTCTTAATTTTGAAATAAATTATTTTAAAAAAAACCCCACGATTTTAAAAGATGTGTACTTTTCCCAAAAATAAAACATCAAAGAACATCATATACGGGTGTTGCCTCCGACAAAAGTGAAAAACAAGGCACCCATCATCTTCAACCTCGGTTCTTCACCTCCAATTTTCAATAAAGCCCCAATTTTTTCCTCCCAAACCCTACCAAAGGAAATGGGCTCTTTTGTCCCTTTCCAAGATCTCAATTGCTCCCCTTCTCCACCCTCGGGCTTAACCACCACCGCCGCCGCGCCACTCTTTAAGGTCCCCAAACTCGAGCCAAAGTGCGAGCCAAATTAGTCCCCAAATGGACCGCCTTCTCGTAGCAGTCCGGCGAGGGTTCCACTGTTGACCTGAGCCTCGCCATTGTTCCGTTCATCGACAACCCGGCTCAGCCCTCATCTGCTGTCGCCGCCCCGGCGGAGGACGGTGCCGTGGTCCCCGCCCAGCCTAAGAAGAGGAAGTACGCCCCGTGGTCCCCGGCAAGCTTATTATTAAAATCGTGGGGTTGGTGAAGTCAGTGAAGTACTCGAGTTCTATCCCTAGGCTGGTACCAATTAAAAATTGCTTATGATTTGATTTGATTCGATCTTTTTCTTGCTTCTACGCAATTGTTTGTTTTATGGGTTTATTTTAATGGAAATTTGTGTTTGAAGGTTGGAGGAGGAGGAGGTAGTATCGTAGGTGGAAGAAGGTGATGGAAGAGGGGTATTAAAAAAACTATATTCAAGTTTGAATCAATTTACTACACGCCACGTCAGCGACAATTTAAACCATAAGAACGTCCTACGTGGATGCCAAATGATGACGTTTTGGGAGATGTGGCAGACACGTGGATAGACAAGTGAACGGACAGTTACCGGGACCGAGTGGTGTCCGAGCAAAAAAAAACTACAAGTCTAAAAAATGCAAATTTAAACCACATTTAGAAAGTGTAAAACCACAGAGTACTTAAGTGTACTTTTCTCAAAAAACATTGATTGAGAGCTCATTTATATATTATAAAGAAATATCCAAAATGATATGTATATATATATAACTTACAATTTCATTTTTTTTTTGTGAGATTTAAATTGTTTCCACAATTTCGGATCTTAAACGGTCATGGAATTTGATCTTCTCACCTCATGCTTAAGGACTGACACCGTATCTATCATACTATATGTGAGTTGCTACTTACAATTTCATATTGACATCACTTCTATGCATCAAAATGTACTTCATATTGGCACTTGAACTAACCATCCGCCGAATTTTGGATAAAAACAAATCGCCGTTAGTGTCGAGTCACAGTTGTACTACTACCGGTCTAGCAGTAGTTTTAAAGGCATTACTTAGTTCCTACCAAATAACATAGACAGAGTTCAATTAGTCTTTCCAACTAGAGAAGTCAAAAAAAGTCAACCATTTCATATAACAAACACAAGAACATTGTCTTTATCAAGAAAACCAACATCACTTCTTCTTGATCACTGCAGCTCTAAACTTCTGCAGAAGTATAGGGACTGCCTCCTTCAAGCTGGCCTTGCTCCCTGATTTGTAGTTCCACAGCTCCGAGACAGCGTACCTTCCGCTCGCGTTGTACTCGTTTATCTCCAACAATGATGTAACCACTGCATTGTAAACTTGGTCCCCCAAGTCGTCTTTGAGCTCTCTCAACTTGTTGTCCTCCGCATCGATGATTCTCTGAACCAACAAACGGTCGAACAAAAGAAATAATGTCAGAGCCGAGCAAAAGTAGCAGCAGCTTGTCATAAATAACTCACAAATTGCAGATGTAAAGAAACAATTTTTATGCAGTCTACTACCGAACCTTGGGTTCCCCGTCGACTATTACAACTTTGAAAGGATACCATTCCGGGTCTTTGAGATGTTCTTCCCACAATGAGCATATCTCTTGCGCCTTTTCTTCGGCTTCCACCCTTCGAAACCTTCCCTTCATCGCAGCAACGAATGGTTGAATGTCGAGCTCTCCCATTCGTTTGACAGCAATATGAGTTCTATGGCCTGGTAAATCCGCCCAACCCTGCAAAGCAGAATGCATAATTAGTACTCCAAGGTGAACAATTATTTGGATATAGAATATACTCACATTGATCAACTCTTTACGAGCCTCTTGTAGCTCATCGTTGGTTTTGCGCTCGTTGACGACGAGAGTTTGGTTCCGAGTTTCCAGAACCTCCAGTTCTTTTTCCTTCTCTGCCAGACATTTCACCAATGCTTCCAACTCTGGAGAAGTTCCAGAATCACCATCATCTCTCATGTGCTTCTTCACATCCAATGATCCTTGGATTTTGGCTATCTCCAGCTCCAGTGCTTGTTTCTCATCCAATTGCTTCTCCAACTGAATCATTCTGTTGTGCAGTTTCTCCATTTCACACTGAGGTATATATATCGTAAGAGCAATGAAAATTAGTTTGTATTTGGTAGATAGATTGCACAACGTAAAACTCGAGGAGTTGAAAACAATCAACAGACCTTTTGATCTTCAGCCAATTTACATACATTCGCATCAGCCTTCCGCTGCTCTAAATCTGCCAACTGCAGAGAGCTATTTCTAACAGCATACTGCAGAAGACAATCCGAGAAAGATTGAATGATCAATGTAATAAGATAGGTAGTATCTTGATGTAGAGAATAATATCTATCACAGAGAATACCTTCTTTAGTTCTTCAGCAATCAATTTCCTTTCAGTGTCGTTCCAAGTTTCGCGCTGCTCCAGCTCCAAGGTACGCATCTCGAGCTCCAGACTCTGAGATTCCAACTGCATTTTAACCTTCTTATGGTCATCCATAACCTTCTGAAACCGCGACTGCGCAACAGCTTGGATATTTCTGATCTCTGTACAAAGAGGCAGATCAATATCTAGCTGTTCAATAACGGGGGATAAAGAAATGGTTAATTCTGCAGAGATTTTAAGAAAATAAACCTTCATTGTAAGCTTGAAGAAGCCTTTCTCTTTCTTCTACCAACTTGTGGATAGCAGCAGTAGTCTCAGAACATTTTGATGCCATCTCTTGCTCGTCCTTCATCCTGATCTCCATATCATTTGTAAGATTCGATACTAGTCTGTCGAATTTTCGCTCTTCCTGTTGCATGATATCATTCACAGACATGAGGTTTCCAACTTTCCTCAGGTAATCTCCCATAATGTTTTTAGCATTATATTCATCGGCACGCGCCATCCAGCAGTAAACACCGGACTTTCCGCTGGTGGTATCGAGCCAATGCCTCTTACCATGAGCATCTTCCTCGTAAGCCTTCTCGAATGACACTGCATTACAGAAACCATTCCAGTCTTTACCGAACTCTACAACAGCTGTGCCTGAATGGCCATTATAGTTCCACAACGGATGAACTCTTGTCGGGTTGAACCCTCTGGCAATCAGCTCATCCCTGAACTTGGATCCACTTGATCCAACAAATCGGCGACTACCCGGGTTCCTTCTAGTTGGTATATTGACAACAACACCAATCCACGGCCAGACAAACTTCTCATCAGACTCACTCTCGACCGAATGGTTATCATTGACAGAGCCTCCCTCCACTGTCCCGTAAGTAACTTGATGCGAATCTCCGACTTTAGAGTCATCATTGCAGGCTCCATCAGTCCAACTGCCTGTTCTAGCCTTCTTGTTTTGCTTGGAGCTTGAAGCTTCCTCCATATCTGCCAAATTAGACAAGATCAAACAACGCTATAGAGTTAGCATAGAAGCTCTCCAATCCTTAACAAGTGCCAACAATATTTGGGACCAAAAAATGAACTCCTAATGCCATTAGAACTAAACCAACAGTTGCTCCTATTTTCTACAATATACTGAATTTTGCAACAAACCCCTGAAAACCCTTTGAAGAGAACAGAACAGAACAGTGAAAAACCACAGAAGAAACGTTCCAAAATTTCCAAACAGAGAATAATATGCAGGGGACCTAAAATGGAAAAACCCCTGTTATCTGAAAAAAAAACTAATGGATTACTCGAAAACAAACCACTAAAAATAAGCTCTCGAGTTCAAACAATGCGAATGTAAAAGATCTTATTGAAAGAGCGACCTCTAAATAGAACCCGGAAAACATAGAGTTCACAAGAAACAAAAGCCAAATAAAGCTAATAACCACCCACATTGTCACCAAGATACCAACCATGTAGAAGCTTCATGTTAAATAGGACCCGAGAGTGTAATAAACACCCACATTGTAAATAAAACACCAACCATGTCCAAGACCGTATGATATTTTGTAATATTTAACAATATGGAAAAAACATACTTCATGTTCAACAAGACCAGAGCTTTCCACATGAAAAGCTTCAAACTTTCTTTCTTTTTTAGTGGAAAGCTTCAAACTTTCTTAATATAAGTGAAAATATAAGCAAGAAAAGGGACGACCACTTTCACCTTGTTCTTCTTGGCGGCGGGGGAAATGGAGAACCAGAGAGAAAGTTGTCACCTTTGAGAAAAATGGAGCTTGGAAGAGAAGGAAGGAAGAGGGAAAGCCGTACTATGTTTTAGTGACGTTGGCGTTTTGTCTCGTACTGGCATGGGAATTTGAGTGGTTGGATGGACTGAATTCTGTACGGCTCTTTTTTTCTTGCTGTCGTTTAAGGATATCCGTGCGAGATCGACTAATCAAAATTCGAATAAGATGAAGGATATTGTTAGCGGTATATTTCATTTACCATTTTAAGCAAACTCCGAATTATAAAAATTGTTTTCACATTTATCTCGCTTGCATGTTCCCGTAATTATTATTTTTGTGTTGTTGCACTAGTTGAGAATGTGATTGGTTGGATGGAGATGGACTGAATTCTATAAAGTTTTTTGCTTGTTACTGTCGTTTAATGATATTCGTGTTAAATTGAATAATCCAAATTCGAAATATCGAGTCTATTTTATTTACCATTTTAACCTAACTCTGAATTAGCAAAATTGTTTTCACTTATATCTCGCTTTCCTGTTTACCATAATTGTTATTTTTGTGTCGTTGCACTAGTTGCGGAAAATGTGATTGGTTGGATGGACTGAATTCTATAAAAAAACATTTACTGTAGTTTAATGATATTTGCATTTATCGACTAATCGAGATTCGAATAATAAGAACTATTGTTAGCAGTCTACTTCATTTAGCATTTTAACTAAAAAATTATTATTATTATTATTATGTTATTACTAAATCCCGGGTTAACCTCCGATCGTTTTTTAAAATCATAGTTTTTGCCCTAGTTGGGAAATACTTGCACAAATAAAAAGATGTTAAAGATAAATTGCTTCGGGGGCTAGCACGTGCCTACGTGCCAAAGTTTTTTTCCCAAATGGAAAATAATGGAATAAGTTTATATATAGTTTTGGCAAGAACGTTCGAGAAGAAAACTGGCATTCTTACATACATTTGGAAAATTGAAAGGGAAAAAAGTATGCTTCGGAACAAAACAAAAGAGTCTATTTGAAGAATGTGGTGAGGTGAAACTTGAAAGAATATTAGAGGATGACCAAGAACAACTCTTTTATCTTTTACTAACTAGAGTTAGCTAACCTGAGTTAGCATTTTTTCCCCTCCTTTTACTAACTAGGCAATTCAGTCTGAATTTTGTTTAATCACATTTTCGGCGACCTACAAATTCTGATGCTCTAAAGCTACGAATCGCATCTTCTCCCTGAATAGTTCGTAGCTTATCGGCGGTAGGCAGTGTAAAATTCAAAAAAATTTTATAGTTCAAATTCTTGCATTGTGTAAATTCTTTATTAAAAAAATTGCATGGTTTCCCTTTTGATACAAGTTCAGATACAAATTTAAACTAGTCCATTTATTTACGTGTCAATTAATCCAAATTTAAATAAGATATTAAGATAATAAATCTTAACTTTTTAATAATATTACATTGCTCGAACTTAAAATATTTAATTAAATTAGAACAATCTGCATTATTTTACGCTAGTGTCTTGTGAGCCATTTATTTTTAAGGGGAAATGTGACAAACAATTAAATCAATGATGGCGAGAAAGTAATTATTAGGTTAAAGTCAATTTTACACTGGCTCATAGTTCTAAATTCTCTAATAAGGTGACAAAGATTTTACGATACTTACTATTCCTAGTTACTTAAGCTATTTTACGTATAATATCATACTATTAATTTTGTCTATGTAACATGCTATATCAATAATTTTATTCGTTTGGTACGCATTATTAACCTCTAACTAGACATCATTGATACCCTATACATTATTACCTAGTTACTTAATCTAATTGTTACCAAAATTATCTTTTTAACTCATAATTAAACATTCCATAATTCTTTCGAACCAATTTGCAAAAAGCTCGCTCGCCATCCACCCGCTGTCCCCGTTTCATCGAAGCGAAGAGGAAGAAGATGTTCACGCAGACGGCGTCGACGCTGAGCAAGGCGTCGACGATGGTGTTCCGGATCGGTACGGACGCCCACCTCTACGACGACCCCGATGACGTCAGCATCGCCCCCCATCTCGACTCCAAGTACGACCCCGAGAAGTGCGAGGCCCTGAAGCGCCTCCTCGCCCTCATCGCCCAGGGCTTCGACGTCTCCAATTACTTCCCCCAGGTCCCACGCTCCCCCTTCCCCTTACGCCGTCGTTTTCGATCGGATCGCGTCTCCACCTCGATTTTCCCCGATTCAAGTTGTTTTCGACTAATCCTTAGGGTTTCGGTTTCCTTGCCACTCGAACTTAGTCGAATCGAAGCGCTGTCGTGGATGTGAAGAGAATGAATGTGTGTGATTATTGTGCAGGTGGTGAAGAACGTGGCGTCCCAATCGTTGGAAGTGAAGAAGCTCGTTTACTTGTACTTGCTGCATTACGCTGAGAAGTAGGGTAACCGTTTTTATGTGTGTCTCTATTTAATGATGAATTCGATCCGGAAAAAAGTGTACTAAGGTCGCGTTTGGCTCTATGCTATCGGATAACTTCCCGCATTGTTATCTATTTGCTAACTGCTAATTCAGTGAACCAAACACTTTACCTTCAAACTAAACACGTCTCACTAACTGCTAATTTGATTTCTTATTCATTTGTAGGCGTCCGAATGAAGCGTTGCTATCCATCAATTCCTTCCAAAGGGACTTGGGAGATCCGAATCCGCTGGTCAGGGCATGGGCAATGCGGACCATGGCGGGTATACGTTTACATATGATTGCTCCTATTGTTCTGGTGGCTGTGGGAAAATGTGCCAGGGACCCCTCTGTTTATGTACGCAAGTGTGCCGCCAATGCTCTTCCCAAGCTGCATGATTTGCGCCTGGAGGAACTTTCTTCCTCTGTTGAAGAGGTTAAGTTGATTCTCTTGGATACGCTGTAGGAATTTTAGTTTGTTTTCCCGAGTTCGAAGTTGGAGAACTGCTTATTTCATTAGCTGGATTTTGAAGCACTTTCTGTTTCCAGGAGTCACTGCATTTTTTTTCACATTAGCGGGATTTTACGTGCCTTTTCCTTGAAAGTGGTTTATATAGAAATTCAGGAATGCTAGCCGACATGATAACCCTATGTGAAAAGAATTTCAATCTTTTTGTAGAATGCAACACTAAGGCTCTGATCTTTTTGTAATTCAAACTCCAACGGCTTGATCCTTTTTGCAGATTGTCGGAATACTGCTGAATGATCACTCCCCAGGAGTAGTAGGAGCTGCTGCTTCTGCCTTTGCTTCAATTTGTCCTACAAACTATTCTTTGATCGCAAAAAGTTACCGAAGATTATGTGAGGTTCTACCTGACGTGGAAGAGTGGGGACAGATATCCCTGATTGGAATTCTTTTGCGCTATGCAATAGCTCGGCATGGTCTGGTAAAAGAATCCATTATGTCCACTTTACATGCTGAGGGAAGCTCTGATTCTGAAACGAATTGCTCAAATTTAGAAAATGATGCCACTGACACGATTGGCAGTTATTACTCTGAGTTGGCAAGTTTGGTTTCAAGGAGTTATATTGAGGGGCCTGATGAATATCTGTCACGTTCAGTTTCCAGCAAGGAGGCTTCTGCTAGCATTGCTGACGCAAAATTTACGTCTAGCCGGAGTAATGATGACATGAAGATCCTCCTTCGATGTACTTCACCATTGTTGTGGAGTCACAATAGTGCAGTGGTACTTGCTTCAGCTGGTGTACACTGGATAATGGCACCAAAGGAGGATGTCAAAAGAGTAGTGAAACCACTTTTGTTCTTGCTGAGATCATCTGATACTTCAAAATATGTGGTACCCTTCAATTTTAATGCATACAGTCAAGATTATTTATAGCGTGGAAGAATATATTATTTCTTTTAGAAGTATCATTTGCTGTCTTTAATTGGGGTAAAAACTTTTTGCGACGTCTGGGATTGCAATCAAGTAGGTGTTTCCTTGCTTAAATTAGACCTTTGGGCTGGTAAATAATTTAAGCGATATGAGCACTAATCTTTTAGTAGCTCGGTATGCCCAACTAATAACTTGTTTCATCCATATATATAACTGTTCAGCGTTTGTCTGGTTATCTTTATGTTCCAAAATCAGAAGTTTATGCTCTTAGTGATTTGAATAGTTTCTCCATTTGGTTCTGGATGGTACCTTTATTTTTGTCTTGGATGTCTGGATAAGAAATCTGTGTCTTTGAAATGGGGGGATTTTATTTGCTGAATTCTTTGCATGTTCTCGATTTATTGATTTTATTTATTGCAGGGGTTGTCTCACCTTTCCCTTACCTCTTATCATATAGTTCCTTTTGTTCATAAAAAACTACGACGACCTGTTCGCTGTTTTATGCTGATTCTCAGCTATTGAAATTTCTGTGCAGACCCTTTGCAACATTCAAGTTTTTGCTAAAGCAGTGCCTTCTCTCTTTGCTCAACACTTTGAAGATTTCTTCATATCTTCCTCAGATTCCTATCAAGTAAAGAATCTGAAGCTAGGAATTCTTTCTTCCATTGCAACTGACTTATCAATTTCACCTATCTTCAAAGAGTTCCAGGTACCTATGCGCCCCCCTCCCCACCACATTCACATTTTCGTTATTGGATATATGGTGCCTTTTTTTTTTATATGTTGGATATATGGTGCCTTCAGTCTGGCAGTAAGCGTTTTATACCACGTCCCGTGTTTGTTGGTCTTGACAACCATATTTTTCTTTTACCATTTACTTTATCAACTCTTTAGTAGAGAAATCTCCTTTCCGATTCATACTTTTGGATCTATACTTCAGCCTTTTCTAGATTTTATGATTTAATGGATGTATTGCTTTGTTTATCATTTTTCTGGGCGTTGAAATTTATGCTTTTTTTCTCTCTTTGCATTGTTAATGTTGGGCACGAAGGTTTACTGAGGGAATGGATTTATAAAGGGATCATGAACTGACTTCTCTTGGACCGAAGCTAATTCTTATTGTCAATCTAATGTTGTTTTTGCAAAAGGCATGCAGCAGCCATTCTCAAACGTGCTGCAAGTTGTGTTTCTTAGTTCTTATGGTATGTTATAAGTAACAGCACTGCAATGTTGGAAAATTAAAGATCATACACAGACTTTGTTAACATGGAATTTGGTATTTTCCTTCACATGTGATGCTGCAATTGCCATGATTACTGCAATGTTCAATTGATTGTAGATGAGAAGTAGTTTTCAAGAAGTTTATTAAGGTACATTTGTAAACAACCCTCTAAAGTGTGTTATGTGCGAAGTTTCGAGTCCATCTCGTCAGCCTGGCTTCTATATGCTGACAATTAATTCATTCTCTTATCCTTTCACTTCTCACTTATGTATATACAGAAAGGTTGAATTTCGGTGAATGATTTAAAGCTTAAATTGTAGTTTATGCCTTATGGCCAGGATTACGTTCGAGATACAGATAGGAGATTTGCAGCTGATACAGTTGCTGCTATGGGCGTATGTGCACAAAGGCTTCCAAAAATGGCCAGTACATGCTTGGATGGGTTACTGGCAATAACTAGAATTGGTATGTTATTAATTCCTTGCACCAAATATTGGTTTTTCTTGCAACTAGGGGATATATCTTTCATATTCTTACGTAAGTTCCAACTTTCCAGGATTCTCATCTGCCGAATTTGGTTCTACTGATGTAGAAGCTGATGTTTTGATTCAAACAATGTTGTCGATTAAGTCGATTGTTGAGTTGGATCCTCCTGGTCATGAAAAGGTTTGTCATCTCCAGTATCTTGTCTGCCCAAATCTTTTCTCTCCAGTCCCTCAACAGTCTCAAAGGAAAGCCAGAAAATAGTTAATGCAGGTTTTTCTTGAAATATATACAGTGCAGGTGATAATTTGTTGAAGAAGGATCAAGATTTTGTTAATATGTATCTGATAATAGAATTATATTGTCCAATGTTAGTATGTTAAATATGTAATTAGATATGCAAAGAATAAGTTGGATAAATAGACACATGCTGACTAAGTAACTTCGCTATTATTGGTATAAGCTGTGGGGAATGCTTAGAGGTCCATTTTTGTGTAATAGCCACTTTGTATCTGATGGGAAAGGACATTTTGGGCGTGGGGACTTGCAGACCTGGCCTGGAATGGTCATTTTTTCTTAAATTTAAAAAATGTATGAAATGGTCTGGAGCCGATATAGCTGATTTTGTGCCAAACCTATGTTGATGGCCCAAGTGTGGGAGGAAACATATTTACGATGGTGTAGTAGGGATCATATATGGTATAAATTTCTCATCTATGATACACATGCTATAAGGAATGTTCTCCATTCAGATGCAGAGAAAACGGGATACAAGTTTCTCATCTGTTATATGCTTGCTACAGATTGTGCCTTTGCATGGGTGGAACAAATGACAATTAGATGAGACTTATTTTCTCATCTGAATGGGGTGAAACCTGGGAATTATTGTTTCACAGATGCATATTGGTTCTTCATTTTCTTCTTTGGTCAACATTTCAGTGGGATTAAGTATGATCGTAGTTTTTTTTATTTTCTTTATATATTTTTCTGTTGATGCCTAACTCAATTTTATTCTTAAAGGTTATAATTCACTTAATTCGTAGCTTGGACTCTATCAAGGTGCCTGCGGTTCGTGCAATAATAACTTGGATGATGGGGGAGTATAGTAATCTGGGGAAGATTATACCAAGGATGCTTGGTACTGTTCTCAGATATCTTGCTTGGAGTTTCACTTCAGAAGCCTCAGAAATGAAGCTTCAGATTCTTACTAGTATTTTGAAGGTATTTCCTGAGTATACACGCCTCACAATTTCATGTAGATATTTCTATTGTTGGATTGCAAGGTGACATATCATGCAATCATCTTTGAAATGATGGTTTTGTGTTCTTATAATTTTCTGCTTTCACTTAATTTTAACTTAACCCTCCAGTTTTTCAAGAAAAAATTTCAAGAGTAGCAGTTGCTCTTCTGCAGGTGCTATTAGGTGGAAATGGGGAAGATATGTGCACACTAAAGCAAGTAGTAAGCTATGTGCTTGAACTAGCTGAAAATGACATGAACTTTGATGTGCGTGACAGAGCTCGCTTTGTGAGAAAGCTCTTGTCATGCAATTTAGTTTCTCAAGAGCCTGAAGTAGATAAGAATCAGATTCATCAAGATGATGAGCCACTGCGCGTCCTTGTAGAATCCATGTTTCGGCGACAAATTAAGCAATGTTCTCGGGAACCTGTTGATTATCGAACCTATCTTCCTGGAACTCTGTCACAGATAGTGTTGCATGCTGCTCCAGGCTATGAACCACTTCCAAAAGCTTTTAGTGGCCGATTCTCGGATGTGACAGGGGAAGACGGGGGAACAGAAGGATCGGATTCATCATCTGGATCATTTGATGATGGAAGCGCTTCTGATTATAGCTCCGAGCATTCTGACAGTGTTTCAAGCGACGGCATTAACAGAGAGGAAATAGTTTCTACCAGTGGAGGTGACAACAATGATGACTTCATTCAGATTTCAGATGCAGCCGATGCTTCTCAACTCCAAAATGGAGTATCTCAATTTGCTTCAGCTGGTTCAGGGGAACTGATATCAAAGGCATCCCTTGAGTCATGGTTGGATGAGCAGCCCAATTTGCCAACTACAAGCGCATCGGAACGAGGCCAAAGATATGGATCTTCAGCACGAATTTTCATTAGGGATATTGGAAGCAGAGTCACACCCAAAATGTATAGACTTTTGGAGCCTGCGAATGGAAATGGCTTGAAAGTGGATTATTCATTTTCATCTGACGTGTCAAGTTTATCGTCTCTACTAATAGGAGTAGAACTTTCTTTTGAGAACTGTTCTGCGGAAACCATTTCTGAACTGAATTTGACAGCAGAGGAGCTTACCAAGAGTTCAGATTCCATTGAGAGTTCAGTTCAACATCTCTCGTAAGTGTTCTAATTGCTTATAATCAAACCATGTAACAGAGGTTGCGCTTATGTAATCATGTAAATTTTACCATTTGTTTTAGACTTCTTCCTGAGATGCATGCACATATGAATTCTGCTTTGTGATCTTTAAGCCAGATGATGCCATGCATGCACATACGAATTCTGCTCTGTGATCTTTAAGCCAGATGATGCCTTCCCACAATTGATGCATTTGATTATTGGCACTTAAAAGTCAGCCAGATAATTTTAATTCACAATCAAAGAGGATATATCAGTGCTAATTTAGTTGTAACTTCTGATGCCCCCAGGTTTTAGTTAAAAATATATATTAAAAAAAATTCATCCTGTATTCTTACTTTGATATGTAAATTGACTTCTGGCTTTTCTCATGTCTTCTTCCTGTTTCTTTTAACAAGGACGACAATCACAATTTCCAAATTCTCTTTGTATGCTTTATGATTTAATCCTTTACACTCAAGGTCAAGAGTTGCATTATACTTGAAATCTTGAAAATAGACCAAGGATAATCTATACTCTATGTTGTCAATAGCGCGCTATAGCGGCGCTATGTAGCGTTTTGGGCACCCACCGCTACGCTATGCTGCTGTTAAACGCTATAGACAGTAGCGGCTATAGCGGCCGCTATAGCGGCCAAATAGCGGCCGCTATACCGCTTTTTGGCCGCTATTTGGCCGCTATTTGGGATTTTGGCAAGAATTCCTTAAATACCCCTGATTTTTTAATTGTTTACTTATTTATAGAGGGCATATAGGTAGTTTTGGGTATTGGGCAAGTGATTTTTTCCCTTTTTTCCAGTTGCCGAGTAAGTTAATAAGTTTTGGGTATTGGGTAAGTTATTTTTTTAGTTGCTGTGTAAGTTTTGGGTATTGGGTAAGTGATTTTTCCCCTTTTTTTCAGTTGCCGACTAAGTTAATAAATTTTGGGTATTGGGTAAGTGATTTTTTTAGTTGCTGTGTAAGTTTTGGGTATTGGGTAAATGATTTTTCTCTTTTTTGGCTTACTTTTAGTTGCTGTGTTTGTAATTTGGTGGTTGTTCTGTGTTTTTTTGTTGCCCAGTAAGTTAATATGTCTATTTTTTTGTATTTATGTTTACTTTGTACACTGATTTTTAGTCTTCTCAATAGCGGTCATCCCGCTACCGCTATACCGCTATAGCATTTTAGAGGGGTAGCCACTACGCGACGCTATCTGCTATTGACAACATAGTCTATACTTGCATTGAATATTCTTAATACTAATCCCTACTTCACTTTGCCCGATGCTTCAGCTCAACTGATAATAGTGTGCCGATTCTGGTTCCAATGGAAGAGATTACTTCTTTGGAGCCTGGTCAGATGATGAAGAGAGTTGTTCACGTTCATTTTCATCACCACCTATTGCCATTGAAGCTTTCCTTGCACTTCAATGGTACTAGTTTTCCAGTTAAGTTGCGGCCTGATATTGGTTATTTTGTGAGACCACTCCCTATGGACATCAAGGCCTTCACGGACAAGGAATCCAGCCTCCCGGGAATGTTTGAATACACAAGGAGGTTTGTTGTTTGTTTGACTCTGTATATTTTCTTTACCAAAATAATGAAGGGCCTGGATCTTGCTATTGTTAGGATTCGGCATGATATTATATTTCATTCTGTCCAGTCATCATTGGAAACTGGGAAGACTGGTGCAAATTTTAAGTCATTGCTTACCTCAAGCCATCACATGTACTAAATAATGAGATTTGAGATTCCCTATTTGTTATACCCATGCTTTTGGAGAGAGCATTCCCATTTTTTTAGCTTCGAGAATGACCTTGATTGTCTCTTTTTCTTCATCTTGGTGCTCCATTGTCTATCTTAATTCGGAATCACAAATTTTATAATCTGTTTTCCTCCCCAAAGTATGTTAGGACTTGGGTTAGCAGATTTAGCATTGTTGCTCATTTACCACCTCTTTAAGATTCAAGCTTTTGCAAAAATTGATGTGAGCAATCACACTTAGTAAATGTCAAAATGCACAGTACTTCTATTGAAAAAGAAATTAACTAGTTAAAATTCAAGATGCTGTGCATGCTGCTTCTGCTCTGTTGCTCCGCTGGGGGCTTCGGTCTGTTAATGTGGTTAGATGAAATGTTGTGGGCTGCTCAAAACGTGTGTACTCGGATTGAAAAAGAAATTATGAATTTTTGGGTGATGTTAGATGAAATGTGGTTTCCCTTCTCAAAAGTAAAATATCTCACTGTGGCTAAATGCCTTTTTTCTGTTTTCCAGCTGCACCTTTAATGATCATATTGCGGAGCTGAACCAGGATAAGGCTGATTCCAAAGACAAGTTTCTTGTAATCTGCGAGAGCCTGGCGCTAAAAATGCTAAGCAACGCAAATCTTTTCCTAGTCTCCGTCGACATGCCAATCGGTGCCAAGCTCGACGACGCATCCGGTTTGTGCTTACGATTCAGCAGCGAAATTTTGAGCAATTCACTAGCTTGCATAGTTACCATCACAGCTGAAGGTAAATGTGCAGAGCCATTAAACATGTTGGTAAAAGTCAACTGCGAGGAAACTGTATTTGGGTTGAACTTGTTGAATAGGATTGTCAATGTTCTCTCGGCTTAAGTCTATTTTCTCCTTACTTTTATTTATTTATAGAATTCGTCTATTTTCCCCTTGCCGTTGTTGTGATTGTGAGGAAGTTTGCACATTCACACCGACTTGAGTTTTGTCCAATATCAGAGAATGTTTTTGTTGTGAATCTATAGTTTTTAGAGTCGATTATCGTCGGGTCTTTTCAAGGAGTGATTTCTCTAATAATGTCTTTTATTTTTGTAAAATTTGAATTCAAATTTTCTTTAAATGAATCAAAATCTTTTATCACTTGGACCAACTCTCGGTTAATATTACAATTTACTTGACTTGTCAGTCTTGAAATGCCGAGTTTAGATATTTATTGGTTAATATTGACAATACTTATTTAAAAAAAATCTTTGGTTGCAATTTACTTGACTCGGCAGTCTTGAGATGCTGAGTTTAGATAAGTTGGCATCGAGAAAAACTATTGTAGAGATATTATTTTTAAAAAGTATTGTAGAGAAATTCATTAGGTTGGCTTACATTTCGTAACCAATTGTTATTGGACATTTCTCACAGGGAGAAATATTTTTAAAACCGATCCGGAATTCTCAAAATTTTTGGTTCATTTGGTTCGACTGGTTGGATTGTCGGTCAGACTGGTACTTATATTCTTATATTAATATTATTAAATATGGTTTAATAAATTTAATTTAGTATAAAAATAATAAAATTTCAAATAAGTTCAAATATTTAGCTATACAATTTATCCAAACGTCTTCAAACATCAATTTAACAAGTATAGAAGTAAAAGAAGATGATTATACAAGGTTTTATATTAGTCCAATTCGTTTGACTTAGTTCACATATTATCGAGAATTGTTAAAAAGATAAGTTTGTTATGATCCAAAAGTGATGTACACGCTCCGAGCGTGGAAGTGGAGGTTTTGTTTCTAAATTAAATTCGATAAAATAGAAAAAATAAATACTAATTTTTCTGATCCTGACGAACCGGGTCACCCGAAAGTACCTGACCGAATGGCCCGACCGAATTTTGACCGGTCAAACCATCGACTGAATTTTAGGCAAAACTCGACCAATTTGATCCCGGGTAGTGATCCGATCGGTCAAACTGCCAGTCGGACCGCAATTTTGAAAATATTGATAGTGAGAGGGAATTTCAATAGACTCGAAACAATAATTCATACCAATGCCATTAGTTACTGAAGAAGGAAGATTAACATGTCCCTAGGGCTAATAAAAAAAGTAAATTACTCTCAGGTACTTGGTCTATGTCATAATTACGAGCAGGGTCTCAGTCCTTTGAAAATTTATTTTGCCGTCTCTGCTCTTTGTTTAAATATTGGTCTCGAGTCCCTGGCTAATGTGACCAACATTTAAAAATAATTTATGACGTCAACTAGGGATCCGAAACTAACATTTCTCCAAAGAGCAGGGATGGCAAAACAAATGTTCAAATAGCAAGGACCCTATCACTAATTACGCTATAGACCAGTGACCTGAGAGTAATTTTTCCTAATAAAAAAGTTATCAAAGTTGCATTGAAATATTCAACAAGAGAGCTGATACATTCTTCACAATAAGCGAACTTGCAAAACCAATTTTTTGCCCGGCTGGAGTGAGATTAATATTGGCTTTGCTTCCAACCACCATAGTCTTCTCTGTCTTCCACTTTCGCCTGCAAGTTCCCAACGGAAAACTCAACATCAAACAAGAAGGGAAGCACGCACCTTCTTAACAATGTTTTTAAAAATTCGACCGAAAAATGACCAGAATTTTTTCTATTTCTTAGTTTGAACGATTCAACTGGTTATAGGCTACTATAGATTAGACTGGATATTTTTAAAATATTATATTGTTAATTATATTTAGCATTGAAACATAAATATTATAACATTTCAAATATTTTCTAATTTTATTGCAAAGGTTATTATGTACAAGTACTAAAAAGTTAAACACTAATGAATACTTTTTTTCTTCTGACCAATCGGTCCAACTACTCTCCGAATTTATGTATAAAATGATACCGGGTCACGGTTCCACGGTCGGGCCAATTCTTTTTTACTTGTACAGTGTATGACGAGTCTGAAATCGAACATATTCAAAATAGAAACGGCTCTATCAAATTACAATAATTTTAGCAAGTACAAAACCAACCACTCCTGCGTTTTGTTATACTTGATCCAATTTCGAATTCCCGTAATACAAAATTTTGTATTAGCCTTAACCACAAAATTCGGATACCTTGTTGGTAATAATACATTGAGTTTAATTACCTGAAGAGCGAAAGAAACACCAACTTGGATTTCACCACGGTAAGACTGGTCTGGTAGGGTGATACTGTACTTTCGAGGATGGATCTCAGCGGAGCCATTTTCCACTCCCATGGCCAACATGTCTTCAACATATATCCTGCCACCACAAAATTCAACCCACACAAGGTTGAAAATCTATTTACACATTGCCTCGCATGAACCAGCATGTTGACAAAGTTAAAATTCGTGCACAAACTTCGAACAATAATCTTATTTATTAGTGTGAAAATCACATATTCACGATCTTATGATTTAGGATTGTATACGTAGATTTTAACACGTTATGAATTCGCCGTGTTATTGAAGGATTAATAAGAATGGTCTTACGTGGCTTGACCAACAAAGTCATCTTTGGAGAAGGTGTCCTTGTCCATGATCGATAGGACAAGCTTGTAATCGCCGCCTCCTCCTCCTGGATACTCTGCCCTGAATCTTAGCTTCTCGTTCCACGATGGACAGCCACCTTCTTCTGATGAGCCATTTGTTCCAAATTCTTATTAATTCGTCAACGAAGAAAATATCAAATTTACTTAATTATACAAAACATTGTAAATCATTTGAGGTGTAATGAATGATTGATACACTTTGGCATCCGAAATCTTATATGCAATGTCTTGAAACTCGATCCGAAGAATGAGCTGCTGGTCTGGACTTCCCAATATATGGTGTGGGTGGTCACGGATTCGAAATCGTCGGTTTGACTCTTTCATATATGTGGAACTTAACCCGGAATCACCCAACAGTTTAATGATGAATTTGGGACTACCTGAATTTGGAGAGTAGACTGGTTCGCTCTCCAATCCGTTTTAAAAACATTGTTGTCAAGTATACGCTATGAGTAAAGGATTTGAATTGACATAAAACAACCGGACTGAATTACCAGAAATATCTAGCCAAATAAAATGTATATTTATATTCTTCATATAGGTAAGAAGTAGAAAAAACTAACCTCTAGCGACACTGCTCTTCCTCTCTTGATTTCTGAATTTTACAACGACGTATGGATCCATTCGACCTGCCACCATAATAAAGTTGATTTAGAAGCCATAAAAAGAATTTAAATAATAAATATAATTTTCTTTTTTTTCCCTTCATTAATAGTTAATGCATCATCATCTTTTTACTTTTTTCTCTCATCACTTTTAGAACAATTCTGTTTTTTTGAATATCGAAAAATGACTCAAACGAAGATGGCTACTCCCAAAATAAGAAAAGTCCACCGCGGCATCATTTTTTCAGCGGTCAACGATTAAGCAGCCCATGTTTGAAGTTTTTTTTTACCAGAAATTGCAAAAATTAGATCTGAGAAAGAACCCTAACTAAAAAAAAAAATTGAACTCAGAAAAATTTTACAAAATCTCAAAATATTCATGACCCAGATGTGAAAAGGTATCTATGATCTTTGACATGAACTTTTGTGCTAAGAACAATTCTTTCACAAACCAAACATGAAATACCGCTTGTAAGATTGACTCAAGTAGTAAAAGATGAATCTTTAGCTAAGAAAATTCGGTTTGAGACACCGAAAAGAAGTGAGTCAACGTACTGAGTATATCGGTGTCTTGAAGGCCTTTTGCATTCACCAGATGAATTTCCAATATTCCAACAGCCATTTCCTGACTCAGAAGAAGAGCCTTCGGTTAAAATACTCTTCAAAGAAGGAGGAAGAGCCTTTGACGCTATACCGAAGACTCTCTCTTTCAGAGTTTATAAATAAAAGTAGCGTGTGTTTCTCTCCTATATTAAGAGATTCGCACGTCAAAAATATAAGGGAAAAGTCCATTTTAGACACTGTAGTATCGCAAAAAATTACTTTAGTATCCTGTGGTAAAAAATTTATCAATCGAGTCAAACCTCACCCAATTTACATCACTTAGGTCCACGGGCAGCTGCCCGAATCTTTTCCGTCCTGCCCAGACCTTGTCCGGCCATCTGGACCAGCCACGTCAGCATTTGCTGATGACGTGGCATCCCACTATCTCCCTGCCTATCTCTCTTCTCTCTCTTCTTCTTCACAATACCCATCCAACATTATAAAGCGTTGACCCATCCCACAAGCGTACATCTCCACAACCCCAACCCAAAAGGAAAAAAAAACCTCCCCGCTCCAGAAATCCCTCTCCTCCTAGCAATTTTTTCCTCCTCTTTTCGATTCCGACAGATTTTAAGTCTGCGACCAACAGAGACATCAATACTTTAGCTATACTATTTTATCAGCATGGTTATAATATACTCGTCCAATTTTATAAGGGTTTAGAGAGGAAGTTGGATGATATGGGATAGGTCGAAGCTTTGTAATGTTGAATGGGTCGAAGCTTTGTAATGTTGGATGGGTTTTGTGAAGAAGAAGAAGAGAGAGAAGGGAAGGAGGAGAGAGAGAGAGAGAAGAGAGATAGGAAGAAGCAAATGCTGATGTGACTGGTCCAGATGGCCAGGCAAGGTCCGGCTAGGACAGGAAGGATTCGAGCAGCTACCCGTGGACCTAAGTGATGTAAATTGGGTGAGATTTGACTTGATTAATAGATTATTTTACCATAAGGTACTAAAATAATTTTTTGTGATACTACAGAGTACTAAAATAGACTTTTTCCAAAATATAATATATAATGAAACTTGGAAGGAGCCAATGCATAGATAAAACTAAACAAAGTATGTCCGGTATACTTAAACTTTTTAGCTAGGCTGTGAAGGAGTTCTATTTCTTTTGTTTTCAGGAGAGAGAAATTTTTGAGCAAATTATCTTCAGATTCTTAATATTTGCTTAAATTAATATTTTTGTTCCTACTGTTTTGAAATCGAAATTTTAATCCTCCTAGTTTGGTTTTATTGTACTCTAAGGTCCCTCGCTTATGTCAGCGGTCAACATAATTTTTTATGACGATTATACCCTTCAAAAAAATCGTTGTCTTCTTCCCTCACCTTCACTCTTCTTCACTCTTCTTCCCTCACCTTCTTTTTTCTTCTTTCATGGAATCAAAATTACTTCCCGAACTACAATTCTATTCTTAGTTGACAATTACAGCTTTGAAAGTCCAAGCCTGGATTGAATTAAAAAAGAAGAAGACGATTCCTCTTCTTGGTTCCAGGAAACCTACCAACGAACTGGATTGAATTAAAAAGAGGAAGACGTTTCAAATTGAATCTAATTTGCTCGCGTTAAAACAAAAATCAAGGAGGGAAATGCCGCCGAGGAAGAAACGATGGTGAATCGTCAGTGGGAAACGTCCAGAAATGACGGTGATGAATTGAAATTGGCGACGAGGTCTGGAATCAATGCCAAGGCCTGGAACGACGACGAGACCCGGAATCCTCGTCAAGACCTGGAACCATCATCGTCGGCAACCTCGGAATCCTCGTCGAGACCTGGAACCACCATCGTCGACAACCTCGGAATCGAACCAGAAGGGAAGAAGAACCACCGTTGTTGGTCGAAACAGAGTGCCTCGACCTTGAGAACCACTCCGACTAATTTCTCATCCGTAGGTCGATGAAGTACAATTTTCGGAGTTAGATTTCTGGGCCGGAGAAGAGGCCGACGAAGGTTGAAGATGGTTCTTTTTTTGAAGGGTATAATTATCTTTTTAAAAATATTTAAAATGCTGACATAAGCGAGAGACCTTAGAGTACAATAAAAGCAAACTAGGGGATTAAAATTTTGATTTAAGCAAACACCAGGGACCTGAGGGCAATTTGTTCTAAATTTTTTTATAAAAATTATATGATATTTAGATATTTATTCGATCAATTAATCAAAATTCGACGAGTTCAAATCATAAACAACAACATATATTTTCTTCCTAAATTTGACATATTTGTGTTCTCAGGTTTAAACTTAAAAAAACTCTCATTAGTTTAAAGTTATTCTTCTATTGGTAAATTATCAATGAATTAAAAATGGCCTTCTATTGGAAGTCCTCTGTTCAATTAAATATACCTTTTTTTTTACTTTTTCTCATTACTGTCAAAGTTGATTTCTTTATGGTAAAACCGTAAAAGGCTAAAAGCTGCTCAAGATTTGACGTGAGCTTGTCAAAAGACGGAGAAGCACCACAATTTTAATTAACTTTTGAGATTTGGGAAAAATAAATGAGATATATACTTAAATGATAAATCCTTCTTAAGCACAGTATTCCAAGAGAAGAGTTTTTTTTGTGTGAAATCTCTGTTAATCACTACCTAACGTTATTTTTTGAGCAACTTATAATAATATTTTTAAGATTTGTAAAATATTATATTAATTCTCTTAATATTTGAACCAATTTTGGTTGATAAAATGAAAAAAATTTTGAATTGAACATAAAGACGTATTCCAAAATCTAACGTCAACCCAAATTTTTTGGGTTTCTCCATAATTGCCCCTGCAACCACATTAGCAGATGATGAAAACACCAAATGTGCCGGCCAAAAAAAAATACCACTTCAAAAATTATTATCTTAGAACATTTTCAAATTGGTAAAAATTATAAAA
This sequence comes from Hypericum androsaemum, assembly GCA_963995505.1. NCBI lineage: Eukaryota > Viridiplantae > Streptophyta > Magnoliopsida > Malpighiales > Hypericaceae > Hypericum > Hypericum androsaemum. Next base: position 3,884,833 of record OZ023197.1, read on the forward strand.
AAAAATAACTTTACGCAAAGATTCACAAATTAGACCTGGTAGCCTTCTTCTATATGAGGCTCATACCAAGTGGATGCCATGATATGGAACATTGTATTGCCTTGTGACAGTAACAGATTGATGGTTGGTATCTGGGTTAAACAAAGGTAAAAATGATGGGTTAAACTGCCGATTAATTAGCCGGACGGAGGATACGAATGCATTCGAGGCAAGGGCCGAGGAAATGCACCATGAATTGCAACAAGCTGGAAGGGAAGAAGTTTGGCATTGAAAGATCACAAATGCAAGTTTTAAACACCATTCATGAAACACTGTACTGATCACACCTTCAGTAGTCCATTCCAATAACATGCTAGAAAATGTAAGCCAATTCGAACTTCGAATAACAGAGATTTCGCCTTCCGCGTGCTTACAACCCCCCGGTTTCCTGAATTCCGGGTTTACTCTTCAGCAGACCTGGACCTGGATCCAGAAGGCGACCTCGAAGACCGACGGGGTGAAGGCCTCCATTCTCGTGCTTCCTCGTCAGCATATGCTCTTTTCCTAACCCATCATAATCTTAGGCAATGACCACTGGCTATGGATGTAAAAAGGATGTAATGGATTGAGCTTATATAAAGAAAGCAAAATTTCACTTACTCGCGATACCCATCAGCAGTTTCTCGCGCATTGTCACGGCGGGCATAACCAGGAGAATATGGCCTTCCACTAGGGTTAACATCTCTCTCTGGAGGAGGAGGACCCCTGGGAGATCTGTTGTCTTCAGCATGCCTCCTCACAGGTGAAGCCGAGTAGTCACGTCGCCTAGGCGCAGGGGAATATGACCTGGAGAGACAATCAATTTGTTTCAACGAATGATAATCGTCACAAACGGAGAGAATACAGAAGCTACTTATCATGACATCTTACCTTGAGCGATTCCGTCGCCTGGAATCTGGATGGTTGCGGGGAGAGCGGGATGGTGAACGAGACCAGGAGCGTCCTGAACCAGAAAATAGGAGACAACAATGAGTAACATTCCGTTGGACATTATTTTGAAAAGTGAGTAGCAAGGAGACCAATAATGACATGTCACAAGTGAAAGCTCACCGTAGTTGGATGAGCGACCTCCGTAGCCAGATGGTCCTCTGCAAAAGGAAGTCAAAAGGATTAATACAAGCGTCGAGATAAGCAATGAATTCCAGATTGTTGTACCGCTAAAGAAATTACCTATCCCTACTAGTCCTGTGCCTCATTTCCTCGGGCCTTTTTCTTGTTTCTAGTGCTACTACCACTGATATCTCCCTCCCAGCAAAGACTTGTCCATTCATACGGTGCTGAGCTTCCATAGCATCACGTGAATCTACAAACTGCACAAATGCAAATCCTCGAGGTTCCCTACATATCATACGCCAGATAGAGACGAGTAAGTATCGCATACAGAAAAAAGTACCGTAGATTAGCTAAGCCGAGCTAGCATACATAAAGAAAGACAACAATTAGATCTACATTTAAGCTAAGAGTGACTTACAGAAATGGAAGCACAAGCTTGCGTAAAGCAGGCATAGTGGCTGACCTTTTCTTTGAAAATCAAATATGAAAGGCACTCCAAAGGAGGCACGACAGTTGAAAATTCTTCACACATGGCACTTGAAATCAACATTTCCGAAACTTAGTCTTCAATTGATCAAGAATCAATCTTCACGCTCATCAAACTTCTAGACTTAAAATAAAACCTCCTCAAAGTAGTCTTCAAATGATCATGAATCAGTCTTCTCCTCAGCAAACTTCTAGACTTTAAACTTAAATTCCCCTCAAAAGTAATCTTCAAATGATCAAGAGTCAGTCTTCTCCTCATCAAACTTCTAATTGTTGTATTATATAGTCTTCAATTCGGGTTACACTTGACCAGTATGTTAGGTAATGACAAACAGTAGGCCTTCACGAGGAGTGGGGCTTGGTCTTGAATTAAACTTCAAACTAACATAACCCCTGACAAACCAATTCATAATTCAATCCACCACAAAACGTAACAAAGAATGATTTGCTGAACCTAAATGAGCCAGCATCGATCATGCAGGAACATTACAGAGTACTACAGCAAAACTTGATTAAGGACCAATTTTTGATTCCAACCCGGTCACTGGTATTGATTTCTAGTTAGTAGCTGCATAGATGATATGAAAAATTATTTGGAACACACATACCATCTCAGGTGAATGACAAAACAGACCCACCCGAAACTTGCCCACGCCATCACTAAATCAAAGTTTAAATCACAAGCGCAAGACCATTATTTCCCCGGGATTATATCTTCATTACAAAATATTAACAACGTCGAGAATGTAGATCAATGCACTAGGTCCAATACATGTACCAGTAGAGATACAGAACCACGAAAGCTGCAAGCGTCAGAAACAAAGCAAACTAAAGAAAGAAAATCTCACCCCGTGTGGTAGTCCTTGGGAATATACACATCCCTCACAACTCCGAACCTCTCAAACGGAACACGAAGCTCTTCGGGCCTGCCAAACACAAGGGAATTCCACTTCAAATCACATTCGAAAAGGCGGAAACTTTACAGGGAAAAAGGATTCGAATGTTATTTAAAAACCTAGTTCTACCTGACATCAATAGGGACATTCCTAACCAGCAAGCTTCCACTATTCTGCTCCCTGCGCCTCCCTCCGCCGCCGCCTCCTCCTCCTCCTCCGTGGCCCCGTCGCGGGGGCGGGCTGCGGCTGCGAACCCTTCCGCCGCCGCCGCCGTACCCTCTCCTGGGTGGACTGTAGTACTGCGGGCTGTACCTCCTCATCTATCCTTTCCTCTGAAGAAAACAGTCAAATCTAGGGTTTGACTAATTCTTCAAAACCCAAAAAGTAAAAATTATAGAAAGATTTAAACTTTAACCACTAGAGCAGCTGAATCACCTTACTGGAAGAGAGAGAGAGAGAGAGAGAGAGAGAGAGAGAGATTGGCTTCAATTGGCAGAGCGTCTTCTTTTAATGAAGTTGCCTCTGGCTGATGAAGAGGAACTGTAATAAAACCTAGAGATTCCACTTTCTAAGAACCCTAGCGGGCCGGTCTTTCCTATGAGTGGGCTCAGCCCACTAATGGGTTATATTCTCATCCTATCCTACGGATCTACGGTATGTTGGGTTATATCACTCTGTTTCGAAACCCAAAAAGAAAGGGAATTAAAATTTGATTCCAGAGTTTTAAAAAAGTGGGTTAAAGTTAGGGTCCGGAACTGGATAGGATCCACATAGATTCAGACTCCTATCCTAACAAACCGTCTTCAGATCTATCTAGATTACACATAAATATTCTTTTTCCATAAACGCTAAAATTTTATGACACTAATAATTATAAAAAGACAAGATTATTCATTTCTCAACTTAAAATTAAACTTTAATATTTTATAGTGTTGAGTGTCGAAATATAAATAAGTTTGAATATATCTATTAAATGTACAAGTAGAATATGAATCTTGATTTAGACCCTAAAAACCATACATGTCTGAATTCTTACCATTGTATCAAGGGTAGAGCCTGAATCCTAGCTCAAAATCTAGGGTGCGGATTTGGATCCTATAAACTTTTAACCTACCTACCCACCAACACTTCGGGATAAAGTCACATTTTAGGATTATATACACGAAAGTACCTGTACACCTTTAATGAAGTTTGTTTCTGAAGATTACAAAAGCTGTTAACAGTGCGTAGCACCACAATGTTAATACATGACCAGCAAGGTTTGAAAATTGTACTTCTGCGGAACCTGGCAACCTCTACCGGAATGCGAAATGTAACGTTCCCGGAAGCTCCGGCCAAGAGCAAGACAATCGGGCAAGTTGACTCGCATCACCTTCGTTGTTCATCAATCTGTCCTCCCACTGTTGATTGATAGTAATCGGGTTTCACAGCACTCGGTTTTGGAGGAGGCGCTGGTCTTTTCGCATCCCGACATTCGAAGCAGTGACAGCACAGGCGAACACATTGTTATCGAGCATCAAGATTGCAGCTCATGACTATGCAATGCTTGCAGTATCATAAAGCTGATATGGCGGATGATACCCACAGAATACAGGTATCAGCAAGCAGCTTCCATTTGCAGTTGAGGTCCCGCGCTGTCAGTTTCTGTTTCGGTCAGTAAAGGAGTCTTCTGGAACTCATTTCTTAGCTGACCGCAGGCTGCACTTGCATCAAGACCTCTTGTTTGACGAGTGCTTACAGTTATCTTTTTCGACTCCAATGTAGCTGCAAATGCTTGTACCTGTAACAAGGATGGAAACATTCAATTGAAATTACCGTCAAGTGAAAAGGCGAGAAGAAATGATACGTGCAAATGACTCAACTACCTGCTTCCTATGAGGGCGCCGAAAGTCGGAGCCTTCAACTGGGTTGAAAGGTATCAGATTTACATGAGAACCACGCCCCCATTTAAGGAGTAAGTCAGCAAGTTCTTTGGCATGTTCTACCTTGTCGTTGATCCCGGCTGCACCAAAAAGTATAAAAATGTTCTGAAGGCTTCTCATACGTTTTCCATCTTACAGAAAGGATAATGATGATGATGATAAGATTATTTAATCTAAAAGTTTCATACCTAAAAGAGCATACTCGAAGGATACCCTGCGACCGGTTTCAAGGAAGTAGTGCCGGCAATCCATCATAATTGCGTCCAGAGGGTATGATTTTGCACTTGGCACAATTGTCTCCCTAAGCTTCTGGTTTGGAGCATGCAAGCTATACAGAACAGCAGATATTATCAGAATCATATAAAGACAGAGAATGGGCACGCAACAAAAGAGTAACTGAGAATGTAAAGAGACTTTGACAGGAAAAAGGAACCAGGACTCCGTTCTTTGCCGAAGTTGAGTACCTCAAAGCTAGGGTCGACTGAAGTTTATGGGTAGCAAGCTTCCTTATTGTGTTTGGGACTCCCACAGTGGAAATCGTCATCATTCTTTGCCCAATTTGCACATCCTGTAGTAACATTAATTAACGATGACGTGATTTGCAATCCAGCTAATGACAGACAAGCTGAATCATATTAAAGATTGTAAGAGGCGAGAAGATGCAGGGTATAAAGCACCTTATTCAGACATTGATGCGCTTCAAGCACTGATTTTAGATTTAACATCGGCTCACCCATTCCCATGAACACTACATTTGTCACTCTATGGTTGAATATCTCTTCAATTGCCATAACCTGGTATATAACATATGATCCATGAGAAACAGCACGATTCAATTACTTTTGACTCCACAATATTAAAGTAAAATCATGACTACATCAGGTTACAATTTATCATGAAGACGTGTAGCTAACTGCCAAGCTAAGCAGCAGAATTTCAGAAGAAATATCAAGTTATATAAACATGCCTGATCAACGATTTCATGTCTCTTAAGGTTCCTCGAAAAGCCTCCTTTCCCAGTAGCACAAAATGAGCAGCGCAATGGGCAGCCCACCTGCATGATAGAGAAAAAATTACATACAATGACAACCAGAGTCATTTCTTAAGAACTATAAGTCAGGGAAATGCTATTCAGAGTACTGAAGAAAATGCACAACAGCTCATCCTCACCTGAGATGAGACACACGCTGTGAGGCGCATGGAACCTTTCTCATCTTTGACTGGTATACCAACAGTTTCGATCAATCGGTTATCTTCCAATTTTATTAACAACTGCAAGATAGAAGGAAGCGGAAATATTAAAGGCCAACGTAACTGCAAACTAAGATGTCAACAAGCAGTTGCAAAGGAAAAAAGGAACCAGGAATATACTACTACTTCTGATCAAAACAACAACTGGAAGTAAAGAACTCAAAGGAATATTATCACTATTCACTTACTACTGACATGAACAGTTTAGCACTGACATTTACAAGGTAAAACCTCAAACTCGTGTTGCAATTCATCCTATTTCTTCTTTTTGGATCAGATTTAGTGTCATTACTTGATCAAGTATCACTAGCAACTCTAGACGAGGCTAACAGGAAACTCTTGCAACGTTTCACCTAACACAGCCCATTTCACCAACAGCCACTGAACCTATTAGAAGAATCCCTGCCCCCAAACTACTCAAACAGCGCATACCAAATCTTTCCAACAAAAGTTCATGAAATTACAAATCGAGCAAACCATCATTGCTTCTTTTGTTGCAATAGTACCTTAATGGTGCCATCAGTTGCGGTGACAGCCTGGTACACAGGCGACCGCCCGACTCTCCACCCGGCTTCTAGGAGCTCATTCCTAAACGCAAGAGGCACTTCTCCCACACACAAGAGCACAAGTCAATCAACAAAAAAGGGCACCCTAGTACAAAATTGCGAGCACCGGATAATCACAAGACTCACGTTGACTAAAGTCCTGAACTTCCTTGACCTTCCTCTGGTATATCCAATGATGCAGCTGCTTCCCCCTATAACTTTGCTACATTTTTTTCCAAAAAAAAACCCAGAAATTATCCAACGATTAAGGAAGAACCCAAATCAGGGAACACGAAAAAGTTTCGATCTTTAACAAATTTTCACCTGACCCAAGTCGAGGGCGAGCTGCTGGAGCTCGGGTTCAGACATCCCTAGAAGGACACCGTTGAAGTCAGACAGCGGCCGCGGTGGCGAGGAGGCGGCCGCTGCGGTTGAGAGACGCCGGAGACGAGGAGGAGGGGGGAGGGGAGGGCGTATGGCACGTGAGAAGGGGAGAGATGTCACGTGATGGCGAATCATTTTCTCTTAGGGTTCGGTTTCCTGTTTTGGGAGAAGCTAAGGTTTTATCTCTTGGGTGTTAGGGTTTATGGAGAGCTTCAAGATTTCTAGGTCATGGTCAATTTATTTTTGGGTACGTCAGGTTTGAGTATATTACCTAATAAGTGGATATATTTATGAAATTATCAAATAAGTCCAATAGCGTGGCTGCCGCAGCTGGAAAAAATCAGGTGACAGTTTAGCAGAGTTACCATCACTAGATTGCCAGAGGAACTACAAAAAGGTCAATTTAGTAATATTAAGTGGCTTGCCGGTTTTTACCACGGGATTTTACCATCAAGAGATTCTTAATGATGTCGGTGGCGTCAACCTCGAAAGAGATGATTCAGTGCCAAATAATAGTCATCACAATAATGAGCTAGAGCTAGAGAAACTTTTAAGTATGAGGCTGAGTTATGAATAATATGTTTCTTAAAGATGTAATTGTGTTTTACTTTCGTATTTATATATTAGTGCTTCTAAAATAAAGAAAGTAGTATTAGGTGGAAATTTTCTTGTTTTAAGAAAGTAGACAGATTTCCCCATCGTTCTGACCAATCATCTCTAAGATTTCTCGTTTATTACGTTGTCATTCTAATTTAATTAAATGTAACTCTCAAATTCCATACTAACGAGATAATTTTTCGAAACCGTGCATAACCAATGGAAAGTCAATGAAGTTTCATTCATATTCTTCGTGACATGTGAAGTTTTTTTCCTAGAACTTTTCTACTATTTTTAGTAAATTTTATTCGCCCTGTAAAAATATTCGCCAAAAATAAATAACAATTAGATACACTTACTATTTGTTACATCACCTAGAGGAGTCTTTCGGCATCAAACTCCAACGTATATGTAGGCCTTGTAGACGTTAAATGTTATTTTCCAAGTCTAAGATATTTCGAGTTTGACTCCTAAGTGAGGAAGGGAGTGGATGTTTGCGTGCTAGACATCAAAACTAAGACAGACCATTGCAAGATCACGTGTACATCAGTAACTGTACAACAATGGAATTCCAGTTTCACATCTTACAAGATCTGTATTTCTCCATTTACACTCAGAAAATCGCCGGGGCTATCTCCAATTCCCAACAATGGATCACTCTGTTGCAAAAGCAAAGATTGCAGAATGTGGTTCATCATTCACGTCGGAAGGGGACGAGCAGTGGACGGCCTCGGGTACGAAGTAGCTCCCGCGTTGGACATTACTTGCGCATTTTGACCACGACGTCCCGAGCTACTTCTTGATCTGTGATCAACCTTTCGTCGCGCCTCGCTGCGGGGAGCCTTAGATCCCTCGCTGCCTTTGGGATCATTAAGTTGCTCCAACGCTTTTACCACTTGTAGCATGTTTGGCCTGTACCTTGGCTCTATGGACAGGCATCGCACTGCGAGGTCAACGGCTTTGTGAGCGCTGCTCATCGAGTACTGACCTTCGATACGAGAATCCAGAACTTGAAAGATTTTGCGTTTGCTTCCCAGGTACGGCCGAGCCCAGTCGACTAGATTTTGTTCCCTGGTTGGCCTGTTCTTGTCGATCGCTCGCCTGCCGGATAACATTTCTAGCAGAACCACCCCGAAACTGTACACGTCGCTTTTCGTTGTAAGATGACCTTTGCAAGCAGCAGATAGAGCTTGTCAGAATAAGGTCTGAAATCATTCGATATGTAGACGAAATTCTCAAATACCGAATTGGAATGAACAGATGGTTTCGAAAGTTCACCTGTGGCCATATACTCAGGAGCTGCATACCCATAGGTACCCATGACCCTGGTAGAAACATGGCTTTTACTATCAGTTGGTCCATCCTTAGCCAACCCGAAATCCGACAACTTCGCATTAAAGTTCTGCGATTTCGCCACAAGAAGATCGCGTTAGAGAACTTCAAGTAGTATCAACCGGCTCGAATTTAGATCATCAAGTGAAAAACATTATATACCGAGTCAAGCAAGATATTCGAAGTCTTAAAATCTCTATATATGACTTTTGCCTGGTCACTATGAAGAAATGCTAGACCCTTGGCGGCGTCCACAGCAACCTTCATCCGAAGATTCCAAGAGAGTGGTTGAATATAGGAACTCCCTGGATTAACAAAACATTAATCTCATTCAAATGATAATTTCACTGCCGAAATTTAGAATGGCTGAATCCACGACAAGAACGAGAAGGCGGTCGACTTACTTCTGAATAGATGATTCTCTAAGCTGCCTTTTGGCATGAATTCGTAGACCAGAAGCCTGTTCTCTTCCTCTACGCAGTATCCGAACAATTTGACAAGATTCGGATGATACAGCTGCCCCAGGTAATTGATTTCTGCCTGATGTTGCAGCAAGCTACAATTAGCAAGTGCTCTGATCTCAAGCAACATATGCTAACAGCAAGCCACGAGTCGAAAAGCTGCTATATAATCTAACCAATGCACAACAGAATGGCTGATGTTATACTCACCAGCCATTCCTGATGACCCTGGAAACTCTCCTGGTGTAGTTTCTTTACAGCAATAACCAATCCCGTCCCAGGCCGCGCAGCTGTCATTGAATTTTCATCAATCCATCCTTTGAAGACACAGCCAAAACCGCCTTCGCCTAGCACGCTATCAGGACGGAAGTTCCTCGTAGCCGCCTTGAGTTCATTGAAGAGGAAGCTCTTCAAATTGGAAGAATGCAAGATCTCGCCCTCTGTTCTAGTTGAAGGCACGGCTGTAGATGAGATCCTGCTGCTCGATCCACTAGTATCATACCCGCCTCTCGGACTTCTCGGATTCACACCTGTACAAGCCAATGCATGCATCTTGCTGGTTAAGTCAACAGATTTATAATTCTCCATCTTCAACACATAGAGCACAAATAATGCAAATCAGAGACTGGACCAAGATTATACCAATCCATAACAGCTTTTAAGAAGTAACAGAACACCACAATTTCATGACTCCCATGGGTTGATTATGCAGATAAGAACATGGTATCAGATGGTATCAGTTGATCCCGTTGCCTTAAGATTTTAGGTTGGATGCGGAGATTCTAACAAAATATACTAACACAAATGAACCAACATACTTTGAAGAGCTAAAGGAGGCAAACTTTAGCTACCTGCTTGTTATTTTAAATCACAACTAATCATTAAGAAAGCAACAAATTTAACCTATCAATATATCATAAAAGTACCATTATGAGGAGGGCTTTCAGCTTTAATTCTTGCACTAAAGCAGGAACCCATTATCCCAAAAGGCTCTTGAATCTTACTTCCAGCTCCAAACTTTTGAGAAAATCTAATGGAAACCCAGTTCAGGAAAGGTGGAGAAAAGTCCAAAGGAAGAGGCCTTTTTGATCCCCTCGTGAACAGGAACAAAGATGACGACAGGAAAGAGCTGGTTGAATTCTTTGAGCAGTGTGAAACCAGGGCTTTCATACACTTCTATTACAACTTAGAAATAAAAGTTTAGCTGTCAACTTAGAAATAATGGCAAACTTTGACTAATCTAATCAAACAGAGAAAGTTAAATCCAGGTAACAGATTCATTAATGTTGGGTTCAGTAGTTATTATAAGGGATGTCAAAGTTGAGGAGTTTATTTGAATTTGGTAACATAAAATGTTGTTTTCAAGTACACCATCGTCGACTAATCTCGGTTCAGAAATTTAAAATGTGACAAACTCTCCCAACTAATATTTAACATTGTTGCATTCTCAAGAGGTCGAATTTCGGTTAATTTAAATGTATGTTGATAGTCTGTGCAACTTCCTTCACCTTCCGGAGTAGGCATCCGTCCTCATACACGGTCTTACGATTTTTTTAGAGATTTGTATTTTTTTATAAACAGTCGCCTGCGCCTGGTCACTGCGACACCCTTTGTGAAGGGACACCTATTCTCCCGAAATTACGGATCTATTTTATCGAGTTTCTAAATTAATCCTTAGATGTTTATTTGGAATTTTAGAGAGAGTTTATGGAGACAATAAAAGGACCAAACAATTAAAATATACAAGATGTGTGTTTCACTAATGTGTGTTGGAACAACGTCCTTACCAGTTATAATTGTGATTACTGGTTGCAGTTGTTATTTATAAAAAAATGACTAAGTTGTAATTTTGCATTTGGGCGATTTTTATGTTTTGTTTCGGGGAAAGTTCTCTTTGTTAGACCTTCGTAATGGACAAAGAGTGTATGTAATGGCTTACTTGGCCAAATCCTTGGCGACTTCTCCTTTTTTGTTTATCCACAATTGGAAAGGTAGAGGAGGGCAGAGAAGACGATGGCCTACGTAGTTTTCTTTTTCTAAATCACTTGGTAGTTGGTAGGTCGGTACTAACCTTATTTTTTTTTCTTCTAGATCGCATGGTATTCGGACACTTTTGTTCTTTCAACAAATATTTAACATCGGTGTACTCCAAAGAACTCAACTCGAGACGTCTTAGTTAAGGTGGAACAACGCCATTATCAGTTGATACAAATGCTTGTTGTCGATCCAATCCAGATTAAAATTACATAAAATTTATAGTGCAAAAATAATTAATTTCTAAAAATATACCACTGGAATTCGAATTCAAAAATTTGCTAGCTTAGAAAGATTATCCCCTTTAATTGATAAAAGCTGGACTTTAGCAAGATGATGTAATCTTAGCTGCCAATGCGAGCTAGCACTTGTCATGAATCATTCAAGTAGAATTAGATAAAATTTTAAATACATTAAAATTTCTATAAATTAATAATTTTGGGATCGTAAAATTTTATTTATATAGAGATATTATTAATTTCCACGGTAATTTTTTCGATTCAACAAAAATATATTTAACTACAAAAGTTCATTGTACATACGTATATCATTAATACAACATTCCACAATTAATGAATTAATTGATAGAAAAAATTCATTGTAAGTACGACTATTAATAAAATAAATACTTAAGTAATATATATATTAATTTTATTCCTTAAAAGTATCCATTGTATGAAGGTGTTCATTGTATAACTTTTGTGAATACACTAAAAAATTCTATATGAATTAATTAGTCATCGGAAAGGTAAATTATGTTGGATTATCTTGATCAAAATGATCAAAATTTAGTGGTTCAAAGTACAGAAAAATTGTGGCTAGTCTAATTGAAAATCATGTTGAAGATGAAGCTAATGATGATTCACGAATTTTGGAACAAATTTTGCGAAAGGAAGCAATCATAGTCGCAACAACTCTTCACAATTTTTCTGTTGTAGTTGAAAGAGACAACACCGAAGCTCTTAAATGCATTGAAAAAGATTATGAATCAAATTCAACTAGATTTAAATTTAAGGAAAAATAAAGTACTATATATTCATATTTTACTAAATAATTATAATTATATATATTTGTAATTTTATAAGATTATTAATTTTATGAAACTGGTGGACTATATATTAAATACGAGTATTTCTAAAATTTATTATCTTATTAATTTATCGAAATTGCTAATTTTTTTAATTGGTACAAGTTGGGACTCCAAAAAATATTAATATAAAAAATATATTAATTTATAGAAATTTTACTGTAGTAACAAGAAAATTACCAAATTTTAAACAGCTTCAGATTCAAACTAAGAACCTTTATAACAATCCTACAAAATAATTCAAGTATTCGGTGGTAGCATCAGTTCATAGTTTGATTGGTGATGATCCAGTTTTTTTTTTGTTGGAATGATGATCCAGTCTTGATTTACACCTGTAACGCAATCTTAACCGTTCATAAAATATATTGTATGGGCATTCACATTGTTCGAGAAACTTGCCTATTCACACAGACGATCCATGTCATACAGTTCACACCACGATATTAAAACTTAAAATTGACAAGAATTGGGAGAATGGTTCATGGTTTACGGAGTAAACATATAAAGTACGTAATGTTCTATGTGATTCTAGAAAATCCAATTCTTATGTTTACAGATTCTGAAAAAAGCCATGCTTACACATCGCATAAACATAGAAGAGCTAACTTACCCATCTATCGAAATTTCCATAAACACCAAAATGTTAAGGTTAAAATCCAATATCAATTTTTTTTTATAAATTGCGGAAATTTAAAGAAAAATAAAATAAAATGTTACATAGACTACCAAACCCGAGGTAAGACTCCCAAACTCAAGTTAGTCCATAAATCCCAAACTCAAGTTAGTCCATAAACGGATAATCAGGGACACATAAATCTCACCAATAATAGAAACTACAATTACAGATTCGAACATTCAAATCAAGCATTTGGCAAAATCTAATATCATATGATTTCGTATTTAACACAATTACCATTGATTCTAAAGTCTCGACAAAGATTTTACCTGACTGACAACCAAATGATACTCGTTAGTCTTTGACTCTTGTTATTTAAACTATCCAACTTATTGTGTCATGTTACTAATTTTATCTATGTGACATGTCACATCAATAATTTTATTTGTGTATCATATTGTTGACCTCCGATCTCTTGATTCAGATTTGAATTCGAATAATACTAAAATTTTCCTTTTTACTCAAATTAATGAAATGACATGTCACACAAATAAAATTAGTGAATTAACACGATACCTCAAATAATTAAAATAAGACAATATTACTTGGTTGTCAGTCATATAAAATCTTCTGTCATTTAGTCATAAAATTTGAAAGTAGTGTCAAAGCACCGAGTAACCTGTATTAGTTGTAGGTGTTTGTCCACATATTGCTAAATAAAAGGTTGAATAGATTAATTGAAAAACTTAAAGTTGATTGTCCTAAATGTTGGCACTAGCGTCGTCATTAAGCTTTGTCACTGCTGAAGTCATACCACCACATGCACTGACTTCCATAAAAACTAATTAAACATTGATTAAGACGAGTAGTTATTTATATGGATTCATATAAATCAGTTGAGCAACCATTGACTCACATGGTGGAGTCAATTATATTTATGGCGATCCCTAATTATGGCCCATCCACTCTCATTGACTTTCTTCCTCCGAAATTTTTTTTTTTGAAAAGGTAAGATTTTATTCATCCAGGTAAAGTTACAGGGTTGTCCAAGAAAAGAAAGCAGATGATTGCACTAGGTACGCAACCAAACTGCAGAACACCACACAACCCTACACACAGACAAAAACCTTTTGAATGGAATGAAGCAATGGAACCCCAAATCAATCACGAGCATCAAGAAGGCTCCCCCTGCATACAAGACCATGAGAGCATCCTGATGGAGGTTATAAATTGCCCCGGACCAGGTACACCACTCCGAGAAGTTTCGCAAAATAGTCCGCAACAAGCGTCCGTGATCCACCCCATGATTCCTAAAGATGATGCCGTTGCGGTAGTTCGAAATACTCCAAATGATTGAGACGAACAATATATACTTGAGCTTCTTCATGAGCTTCCACAAACCAAGCCTGGCCATTGCTTGAGCCAATCCATTGTTAGTATAGATGTCCTAGAGACAATCGATATAAGGACATTATACTTGATGACATTCAGTTATATTATTAATGTGTATTAATAATGTTCGGCATTACATAAATGAATATAATGTTTGATTGTTTGCATATATTCATGTTTATGTTCCCATGAACTAGTGTTGTCATTGACAATGTGAGATCTCAAATGACTATGCACGTAGTTCTTAAAGAGCCACAATCAATGATCATAAAAAATGGGATATCGATGATGCGATTGAGATTGGTGTGCGATCTGCATCATATTCTTAGAGGATGTATTGGTTCTCACAATTACGAGATACTAGGTATTTCATGATGGATGCACAGATACTTTGGAGAGTATTGGCATACCTGACCGAGAAACTGTTTGGTGTATTCTATTTACGTGTCTACGGGAATATCAGTTTGTGGAGTAGTGCAATAGTCCTCCGACTTGAGGTCAATACGCACGACATGTACGGAGTGATAGACTTTGACCATGACCAAAGCTTGCACTCCTGACGGGGTAGATACGGCATGTGTTGGGTACATCACGAAGTGCATGTGCGTGGTAGTTGAGCCAAGAATAGGATTCATTCCTCAAATAGACTTGGAGAGAATACTTTTCTTCTCATAACTAATTGGATCGTTAGTCATTGGCCAATGCACGTCACTTTTGGAATGGTGTCTAAAAGTGACAACATGATCAATTAGTAGAATGAGATAATATGATTAAGTTATTTGAATAGACACTTAATTATGTTCAAGACTTAATCGAGTATTCGTGAATGAAAGGACTATATTACTGTGAGCTTCACATTACAGGTAGTTGCAGTATCCTCGCAACGTACCTCATATGTTGAAATTGTCTGGTCTATTGTCTAGGGTTCGACTAAGACCATTAGTTCGACTAATCGCTTGGCATGTGAGGGCCTATGGATCACACAGCAAGTAGTATTAGTTTACGAATTGAAGTTGGTTAGATTAAATATTAATTTGATCAAGAATATTTAATCTATAGAGAAATATTATAATTATATTAGATGGAATTATAATTATTTAATTAAGTTAGATTTAATTAAATACTAATATATATAGTAAAATCTATTAGATGTTGGACATATTGACTGGGTCAAGAAAATTATAGAATGGGCTTAAAGGCCCAAAAGGGAAGTCAATGTTGGAAGCCACTAAAGGCTTCTAACCTTGCCTCCTACGAAACCTACTCCTAAAAGGGTAGGAGTTAGTTAATTATTTTACTATATATACATGTATGGGTATCAAGGATTTTTACACATAGAAATTTATTAACCTAGATACAAGACATATATTTTCTCTAGTTTCTTCGATAAAGAATTCTCCTAGTGAATTCTCGAAGATTTTAACTGTCAAGGAGTTCGTAGACGAGGACTACGTGGATACCATAGTTGAGGATTCGATCTACAACGCACTGTAAGACTTCTCTAACTATATTGTTATCTGTTTTATGTTATACTGCCATGATCAGGATTCGTGTTGGTGAAAATTTTTATCTTCCGCTGCTACGAACCTAGGGTTCGTATTTATAAAACCCAACATCCATGATAAACCCACATGCACAAGCTTGGAGCCCCATAAGCCTTAGAAAGTGATTCTAGATACGTTGAGTTACCGGACAATAGAGGAAGAGGTGGGTAGAAGTTTTGAGGTCACCCATACAGAGCACACAAGAGGACTCAACTCTGTTGATGACATGAATCCGGGCCAGGTTGTCACAAGTCTTCACTCTCCCCCGGAGTGCAGACCAAAGGAAAACACTTACTTTTGAGGGGACCAAAATAGCAGGCCACCACGAAATACATCCGGCGAGGAGATAGAGAATCCATCAAAAGCCGAGTTATAAAGACCACTAACCCGAAACCCATCACATGGATTTGGCCTCCAACAAATAGAATCTGGGCTATTAGTAGTACCTGCAAATTCCATAAGTAGCCGGAGAAGATCAGCAACAAGCCCGCGCTCCCATTCAAATAATTCCCGCCTCTAAGGGATTCTCCACTACCACGAACTAGCCAACCAATTCCCAAAGTCCTTTACGAAACCAGATTTGTTGGTGGAAAGGTTGTATAAGCGAGGGAAGGAAACTCAGAGTGGGCCACCAGCAATCCACGGATCTTCCCGGAACAAAATAATGTCCTCGGATGTTTCTGTAATTTTTGGATTTTCTAAAAATTACATTTTGGTCCCTGGATTGAACTGAAAATAATGAATTAGATTCTAATAGCTGTTTACATTTAATTTCTAAGTTAGATCTTATGAAATAATATGTGAACAATAAATAGATCTTGTTTGAACAAGTTAAATACCCTGATATAAAAGTTCCTCAACTTAAATATGATTTTCATTTAGAATGAATGATGTCTTCTGTCATAATTAAGAGAAACCGATATTTCGTTCTATAGTATTTAAGACCAAAGTCTTTTGCTTGGAACTACGTCTTATGAAACTCTTATAGGGACATGTAAATGTCGCTGTGTGATGGTTGTAAACCACCTAAGTTATTTCACTAGCCAAAGCAAGAAAATAATGAGGGGACATCGATTGGACTGGGTCCGATAACTAGGAATTGTATGAACTGCAATTGGTTTGGAGATCTACCAGTTATGATATTATAATCACCAGCCAAAGCAGGGGTTGTGATAGTAGTAATGTAGATCCTAGTCCATTATAATTTATATTAGATATAAATTCGTACTCTTTCATTGAGGTCGTTGAGTATGTAAAAATAATGGAGACAAAATAAAGCTAAAGGCCGTATTTATTTTGATTGCTGAATGTTGATCTTAGGAATCATGTGTTTTAATTCCCGTTTTAATTTATTTCCTTAGGTGTGTTAAAATGGATAACATGTTGTTGAGGTTTATACTGGAATCGTACAAGTTGGCTAGGCCAAACTTTCTGGATTGGCACCGAAATATGCGTTTGTTGCTAAGGAAAGAAATGATTGAGTATGTGTTGGACATGCCCATCCCTATAACCCCTGCAGCGAATTCTCCTAAACTTGCTACGTTTGACGTAGAGGCTCAGAAGAAATATCAGGATGATGCAAAGCAGGCATAGTGTATTATGTTGCTTGGTATGATTCTTGAGCTACAAAGGCAGTATGACAATATGAATCCTTATGAGATGTTGAGGCACTTGAAGGATCTTTTTGGCTCTGAATCTCATTCTGAGAAATATGAGGTCATGAGGGATCTTTTCAGGTGTAGGATGTCTGAAGGAGGGAAGGTTTCATCTCATGTTCTGAAGATGATTGGGCTCATCGAGAAGTTGGGTACTCTAGGTATCAAACTAGAGAACGATGTCTCGGTGTGCTCCATTCTTCAGTCACTTTTTGATTCATATTCTAGCTTCATAGTGAACTATAATATAAACAGGACGGAGGCGACTATGCCTGAGCTGCATAACATGCTTAAGACTTTTGAAAGTAGTACTTCAAAGGAAATGAATGTGCTCATGGTGGGCTCTTCTTCTGGTTCTGCATTTAAAGGCAAAAGAAAACAGAAGAACAAGGCTAAGAATAGTTCCAAGTCCAAGTTCCTTAATCCTAAGGGTAGTATTCAAAAGAAAGAGCAGGTTGACAAGGATGTGTGCCTCCACTGTAAGCAAAAGGGGCACTGGAAGAGAGACTGCAAGGTTCTGGCTTCTGAGAACAAGACACTAGATGTTTCTGGCTCCGGAACAGGTATGTTTGTTATTGAGATAAATATGTCCACTAATAGATCTGACTGCTGGGTATTAGATACCGCATGTGGCTCACACATTTGTATGAATGTGCAGGGTCTCAAAGACAGCAGAGCGGTTAGACCGGGTGAGATCGTCCTATGCGTGAGAAATGGAGTAAGAGTTGCTACTGAGCGTGTATGGGCATATAGTATAGACTTACCCAGTGGGTATAAATTAGAACTTAATAATTGTTATTTTGTTCCGTCTATTACTAGAAATATTATTTTCATTCCAGTGTTAGACATTGAAGGTTTTTCCTTTTATTTTTATAATAGTAGTTGCTACTTTACGTTAAATGGTATTGATTATGGAAATGCCTCTCTTGAGAATGGTTTATATTTGTTAAATAGTGGACATGATGTTCTTAATGTACAAAACAAGAAACTCAAATTAAGTAATCAGGAAAATCCCACCTTCTTATGGCATTGCAGACTTGGTCATGCAAATGAGAAAAGGATTACAAGGTTAAGGAAGTTAGACTACTTGACCTTATTCGACTTAGAGTCCTATGGAGATTGTGAATCTTGTCTCAAGGGTAAAATGACTAACAAATCCTTTTCTGGGAAAGGTGTAAGAGCCAAAGAAGTGTTAGAGTTGGTTCATAGCGACGTGTGTGGACCACTACCCACTCTAGCAAGAGGTAGTTTCAGATACTTTATTACCTTTACTGATGGCCTCTCTAGGTATGGATATGTGTATCTTATGAAACACAAATTTAAGGCTTTTGAGAAGTTTAAGGAGTATAAGGCAGAAGTAAAGAAACAAAATTGGAAGAGTAATAAGACTCTTCGATCAGATCGAGGAGGTGAATACCTTTGCCAAGAATTCCTGGATTATTTAAAGTTACATGGGGTCCAATCATAATGGACACCTCCTGGAACACCACAGATGAATGGTGTGTCCGGAAGGAGAAACCGAACCCTGTTAGACATGGTGCGGTCCATGATGAGTTTCTCCTCTCTTTCAACATTTCTTTGGGGTTATGCACTCCAATACTCAATCTACATTCTGAATAGGATTCTATCTAAATCAGTTGAAAGGATACCATATGAGTTATGGTATGAAAAGAAGCCATCATTCTCACATGTCAAGATGTGGGATTGCCCTGCGTATGTGGAGAAGATGCTCACTGATAAGTTGGAATCCAAAGGTGAAAAATATTACTTTGTGGGATATCCTAAGGAAACAAAAGGATATTATTTCTATCTCCCTGAGAAACAAAAGATTATTGTTTCTAGACAGGCAACGTTCCTTGAAAATGACTATGTCTTTAAAGGACAAAGTCGTAAAAAGATAGAGCTTGAAGAAATTTAAAAACTACAAGGTAATGCTGAGGCTGAGAACTTGTCGGATAACCACGACAAGGAATCAGTGGGAGCATTCAGTGATTCTCATAGTAGGAGTCTATCACTAAGTGATAATCTTCCAACCAGTGGGAGTTTAATTAGGGATATCCCAAAAGATACTCCAATTAGACTGAATGAGAACAATTTGGACATTGTTCAATCTCCTACTCAGGAAATACACGAAAGCATCGCTCTTGAGAATTCTCATAGCATTGATTAAATCATTGCAGAAGAACCTCTTCATGATCAGAATGAACAGCCTGCACAAATGTAACTCCGTAAGTCTACTAAGATTCATCGTCCACCCGGCAAGTTTACTTTCCTCTTGAAGGAACATGATGATGTGGAGATCCCGGATAAGGATGAACCTAAGACTTATACTGAAGCGATGTCATACATCAATTCAAGGAAGTGGCTAGAAGTCATGAAATCAGAGATGGACTCGATGTATACAAATCAAGTCTGGGACTTAGTAGAATTGCCTGAAGGGGTTAGACTTATCGGCTGCAAATGGGTCTTCAAGAAGAAGACTGATGCAGATGGCAAAGTGCAAACCTACAAGGCTAGGTTGGTGGCAAAGGGTTATAGGCAACGCGAAGGCATTGATTATGATGAGAGCTTTTTACTAGTTACAAAGATCAAGTCCATTCGGATTTTACTTGCTATAGCTGCATACTATGATTATGACATTTGGCAGTTGGATGTCAAAATGGCTTTTCTTAATGGAAACCTCGAGGAGCGTGTGTTTATGACACAGCCAGAAGATTTTGTATCCAAATCAAATTCACAATTAGTATGCAAGCTGCAAAGGTCCATTTATGGATTAAAGCAAGTTTCTAGGAGTTGGAATATCTGTTTCGACGAAGCTATCAAATCGTTTGACTTTGTCAAAAATGCGAAAGATCCATGCATTTATCAAAAATACTGCGGGGATAAGATTGTTTTCATTATCATATATATGTTGATGACATATTGATTTTAGGAAACAATATCCCACTAATGCAATCTGTGAAAGATTGATTGTCTAAGACCTTTATGATGAAGGACTTGGGTAAAGCCTGCTACATCCTTGGCATAAAGATTTACAGAGATAGATCTAGCATGATGTTGGGGCTGTCACAATCCATGTACATAGACAAGATACTGAAGCATTTTAAGATGGAAAACTCTAAGAGAGGTTTTCTACCGGCAAATCATAGGATTAAGCTGTCAAAGAAGGATTGTCCTTTTGAAGAAGCAGAAATTGAGTACATGAAAGGTATCTCATATGCATCTGTGATTAGATCAATCATGTACGCTATGACTTGCACTAGACCCGATGTGGCCTACGCTATCAGCATCACTGGTAGGTACCAGAAGAATTTAGGTGAACCTCACTGGGTTGCTGTTAAGAACATCGGAAGTATCTTAAACGAACTAAAGAATGTTTCTTAGTCTATGGTGGGCAGCCAGAACTTATGATAACTGGGTTTACCGATGCCAGTTTTATGACTGACTGTGATGAATAAAGTCACAATCAGCGTATGCCTTCAAACTTAATGGCAGAATGGTGAGCTGGAATAGTTTCAAGCAATACATGACTGCGGATTCAACAATCGACGCTATCACTTTATCCGAGAGATCTTAGCAAAAAGAAAATAGAATTAGAACGTATTCCTACAGAGGATAACCTGGCTAATCTTTTCACCAAACCACTTAGCGTACAAAATCACGCTAGACACTTTGAGAGTCTATGTGTTAGACGCATGGGTGATTGTACTTGATCACATTCAGTTACATTATTAATGTATATTAATAATATTCGGCATCACATAAATGAATATAATATTTGATTGTTTGCATATATTCATGTTTATGTTCCCATAAACTGGTGTTGTCATTGAGAATGTGAGATCTCAGATGACTATGCATGTAGTTCTTAAAGAGCCACAATCAATGATCATTGAGAATAGGATATTGATGATGCGATTGAGATTGGTGTGCGATCTGCATCATATCCTTAGAGGATGTAGTGGTTCTCACAACTACGAGATACTAAGTATTTCATGATGGATGCATAGATACTTTGGAGAGTATTGGCATACCCGACCGAGAAATCATTTGGTGTATTCTATTTATGTGTCTACGAAAATATCGGTTTGTGAAGTGGTGTAATAGTCCTCCGACTTGAGGTCAATATGCACGACATGTACAGAGTGATGGGCTTTGACCATGACCAACGCTTGCACTCTTGACGGGGTAGATACGGCATGAGTGAGGTACATCACGAAGTATATGTGCGTGGTAGTTGAGCCAAGAATATGATTCATTCCTCAAATAGACTTGGAGATAATACTTGTCTTGTCATAACTAATTGGATCGTTAGTCAATAGCCAACGCACGTCACTTTTGGAATGGTGTCCAAAGTGACAATATGATCAATTAGTAGAATGAGATAATATGATTAAGTTGTTTGAATATACACATTAATCATATTCTAGACTTAATCGAGTATTCGCGAATGAAAGGACCGTATCACTATGAGCTTCACAATACATGTAGTTGCAATATCCTCGCAACGTACCTCATATGTTTAGATTGTTCTGTTTATTGTCTAGGATTTGACCAAGACCATTAGTTCGACTAATCGCTTGATTTATGAGGGCCTATGTGTCACACAACAAGTAGTCTTTGTTACGAATTAAAGTTGGTTAGATTAAATATTAATTTGATAAAGAATATTTAATCTATGGAGAAACATTATAATTCTATTAGATAGTATTATAATTATTTGATTAGATTGGATTTAATTAAATAAGTATATATATGGAAAAATATTGGACATGTTTGACTTGGTCAAGGAAATGTGAAATTGGGCTTCAAAGCCCAAAATTGGAGGTCAAAGTTGATGGCTTTCTGAAGTCAAAATTGATGGCTTTCTAAAGACTTTTAACTTAAAGCTTAAGTAATTTTCCCCTATATATATACATGGACATCTAAGGTTTTTCATATGTGACATACATACCAAAACCTAGATAGAAAATTCATTCTCCACATCCTTTGGCAAAGAGTTTTCCTAGCGAATTCTCAAAGGATTCAACGTTCAAGGAGTTCGAAGACAAGGATTATGTGGACTCCATAGTAGAGGATTCAATCTACGACATCTTGTAAGAATTCTCTATCAATACTTTTATGTTTTATGTTATACCGCCAAAATCAGGTACGTGTTGGTTAAAATTTTAACTTCTGCTGCTACGATCTTAGAGGTTCGTACTCATAAAATCCAACACCAACCAATTCCCAAAGTCCTTTACCAAACCAGATTTGTTGGTGGAAAGGTTGTATAAGCGAGGGAAGGCAACTCGGAGTCGGCCACCAGCAATCCACGGATCTTCCCAGAACAAAATACTGTCCCCGCGCTTGACTGAAAGTGTAATATTTTGCCTCAGGATGACATCAGCAATGTTATCCGAGTGAGCAAGCCTCCATATACCTGACCACTATGAACTACTTAAACAACTACCCGGGACCTTGGAGAGGGGAAAAACCTCGAGGGTAGAAGGCGCCTTGTGAATGCCAGCAACAACACGTGCCCACAAAGCTGATGGGTTATTAAGGTATTGCCAAATCCACTTGAGGAGGAGCGAGTCATTTTTTATGTCGAGCTTTGGAATACCGAGGCCCCCATTCTCAATTGGCATGCAAACATGGCTCCAAGATACCAAAGACAAGCTACACTTAGCTGGGTCCCTGGCCCAAAGAAAATTACGCATCCTGCCTTCCAGCTTAGTCAGCACTCCTTTAGACACCTTAAACAACGACATGTAGAATAACGGAAGGGCCGTAAGCACCGACTTAATCAATGTCACCCTCCCACCAAGCGAGAGCATTGAGCACTTCCACGAAGCCAGTTTACTGTCAAAAGCATCAAGTACCGGAGACCAATGAGCTTTTCTCTTCACCGAGAGACCAATGGGGATACCAAGATAACGAAATGGCAAACTCTGCATTTTGCATCCCCATTCCACAGTGATTCTGCCCAACCAGTCATCCTCAACATTAAAGCCAACACAAGCGCAAACTCGCAAACTCGAAGAGGAGGCATCCGAGAACAGCAACGTATTTGTTAATAATATGTATTTTCCTAATCTCTCCATGCCCCCCCAAGGTATATATAATATGTATATCTAACAATAAAACTGACGAATATATAAATTATTATTTCCATTTAATTTTCCTAATCTTTGCAAGATCTTGAGTAATCAAACAATAAAACTTGCAAAGGGCGTTAGATTAGGCTCAAGAAGCATGGTCCGAAGTGCACAAAAGGTTCGTGCATAATAGTGGAAAACTTGTATTATTTGTTAATAGATGGGGACAATTTGGGTAAAAAATTCCTCCATTTACCTTTCTCATTCTCTCTGGCTAGTCCTCTTGATTCTGCAAAAAAGCAACAACATTACAAGATGAGGGTATTAATAGCAAAGTTCATCAGGTAGGAAATGGAAGTACCCATCAGCCTCCTCAGTTTTTTGGGAGTAGAATGGTGGATAAGGTGATGAATGCTAGAAAATTACAGGGTGCAATGAAAAAGGAGACCAAGTCAGATTTAGGCAAGCTGATATTGGTTCAATTTATGTGGTGGCAATGGTATTGATTGATGAGAAAATGAGAAAAGTAAAAGCTGAGTTTGTCTTTAGGAAGGAGACGATGAGGGTGGATAGAAAGGGGAACGTGGAGAGAGAAGAGATAGTGGAATGAAGGAAGAGATTTGTATAATTCCAAAATACCTCTCGGATCACATGCATGAATTTCTAATCATCAGATCTCTAACGCACGCTTTAATACTCAAAATAAATAGTCCAAATTTAATGAAGATGGTGATGCCCATCCTATTAAGAACATCACCCAATATTACAAGGACATGGGGTAGTTACTTATCCGTGCCAATGGCTATGTTTGGCGAAATAGATTGGGGTAAATAATAGTAGATAGAACAAAATGTTTGGTAAAATTAACTAAGATTTTGCAGATTCAATAGTTTAGTTAAATTAATTATTAATTTATAAATTAAGCCTAAATAAAAAATCTTATAGTTTATTTACTTAAAATAGTAATAATTCAAGATACAATTTGTTTATATTTCTAAATAAATATTTTTATGAATGATAAATAGTTAACTTATATTGAATATATAAATTTCTTACACTTGGCTAGAGATAAATTAACAAAAGTATGATCATAGCATTTATTTAGAGTTATTTATTATATTTATAGAGGCCAATTTTTAATAGCCGTCATTTTCGCAAAATTTTGTTTTAAATAATTTTCCACAAATATAATACAGTAATCATGAAATTAAGATCAAACATAAATTATAAAAATATTTACTAAAGATTCACATTAATACTGAGCAAAATAAAATATTTATATTAGTTAAAAATTGTTTGAGTTTTTACAACCAAGATAAATTATCCAACAATCTAAGCCCCTTGATATTAGGAATTAATCCTAAACTACTTTTATTTTTTGGTAGAAATCGAGGGGCTAAGGTGCCCACTAATCTTTATTAACCATGTGCTGAAGTATCGGTTCTTGTACATCAAGGAAGGCTAACCCACTTCAAATCATCTACATAAACATCAGTACAAAAGTTAAATGGGGTATCACATATAACATAAGCAAAATCTATAGTCAAATCTTCTCTACGTCATCCAGCCCATATCAAGCAAACCTGTTACTTGGCTGATCAGTTTAGCCTGTGGATGATCCCGTCCCACTCCGCGGCCGACACAGAGAACAGTTGGGGAGGAGTCGACCTCCACTACTACCTGTCAAAATTTTCGCTCCCATGCTAACTCGATTCCCAACATGAGAGCCCAAAACTCTGCAATTAGGGAAGTGCATCATCTAATACCCTTGACAAAGCCTCATAGCCAATAACCTACTGCATCTCTGATAATCCCTTATGCACCAGAAGAGCCCAGATTGTCAAGCGATGCTCTATCAGTATTGAGCTAGACATATCTATGTGGTGGGCATGTCCACGATAAAAGTACCTCACGCCTTAAAGGGGTTGTAGTATTTCGGTTAGACATAACATAAGCAAACAAGTGTGCATGTAGAGATATAAGTAAATGTGGGGGGGGGGGGGGGGGGGTGAGCTGTAGTAGGCCCATTGCGGAAGACTACACCATTCTGCCACTTCCATAGCCACCAGCATGTAGTAATAAAGATAGTTGCCTAGGAAAGGTCCTCGATATTCTGACCAACAGCTGCAATATTCGCCTGGATCCAAGATCTGGAGTCCATCTCGTCAAGGAAGCCAGGTCTTCTAATAGGTGCAAGCACGTCCCACACCTCCCTCGAGAGCCTGCAATCACAAAAAAGGTGCATTATAGACTTCTCCTTAGAGAGATAAATCGAACATGTGCTTCATCTGGTTTGATGCCTCCGGATCTGCTCCGCATTGGTCATTAACCTGCCATGAAGAAAAAATCAAGTAAACACCCATATTCGCTCAGTCACCTGTAAAGACTAGATAAAGCTACTTAGTAGAGAATTGGCCATCTGAGGTAAGGCCCCAGGACAGTACATCGATCGATGTAAGAACTGTGGATAGGTTGACTGCCATCAGTGAGGCCAGCTGCGGTGCCTGAAGTAACTCCGCCAGTCGCACCAAATCCCAATCTCCTGTCGAACTCTAATAATCAGCAACATTCTTCACCTCCTCCTCCAGCAGTAGCTCACCTACAAGATGGTTACACAGAGGCGAAGAAAATAGCCAATGATCATACCAGAAAGAGGTACCTAACCCATTACCAACATTCCATCGCAGCCCTAACAATAGAGTCGGTTTTGCTTTGATGACCGCTTGCCAAGTCGAGGAGCTTCTTGGTTTGGGCTGTAACAACTTAATACCTGTGAGCCCCCTGCCATACTTACCAGTTATGACCCATGCCCATAGAGCTTCCTACGACTGCAACAGGCGCCATAGGAGTTTGGCAAATAATGCCGTATTCGCTGCTTACATTGGTCGAAAACCAAGACCACCCGCTACCTTTGGAAGACAGATAGTAGTCCATCCAACCAAGTGGATTCTCCGATTCTCCAAATCAGTACCCCATATAACATTTGTCCATCTCTGAGGAGTAAACAAATATCCAACTATTTTAAATAGTAGTTAAAAATAATCTCATAATATTTGTTTAGTTAAATATAATATTTTATTTTTAAATCGTTTTAGTACATTGTAATCTACCCATTTTACTAAACAAGTAGATTGCTAATCTACTCTAATTTATTTTTAATCTACCATCTACTAATTGAAACTATTCAATAAACAAGGTCATTGTGATGGATGTTTCGAGAGTTCTGTGACATTCTAAAAATTCTAACTGAATCAAAAATGTCATTTTAAATTAGTCGGTTCAGTAAGTATCAAGATAATGAAATTGAACATTTTCCACAACCCTGAAAAGAAAACGTTCTCCCTTCTCAGAAAAAGAAAAGGAAACATTCTCCACGACTAAAAGTTTATTTTTAGACCTGTGAACAGGCCTATTGGCCCAGTAAACGACCAAAACTGATGAGCCTAAATGGGCCTCACAGGCTGGTACTCTAACTAGGCCACTTCCATACATTTCCCGCCAATCCGTAGAAGACAAAGAGGAGAAGAGAAAATCAATAAGCGGACTTCGGACTTCCCCTAAATCTAGAAAGCCTAGAATCCATGATTCTTACATCCTCGAATTCGGTCAATTGATAACTAACTTAGATTTCGATAAAGAAGTTTTGCATCCAGATTTTACAATATAAAATATGCTATTGAGAGATCCGTCACTAAATAGAGTACGTACTAATTTTACTGCATATATATTGTAGAGAAATCCGAGTCCTCGATGATCTTTTAACATATATTCTAACCCCCTGGATGAGACGGGAAGCAACCAGATGCCAACAAACCGGACAAAATGGGGATTTTTACTGCAGAACTCCAACGAGATCTCGCTCAGCAGGAGCCGTTCGCCAATTTGTTAGCCATATTTTCGAAATTGTCCCAAGGTCAATGCCTTGTGATTGTAAAAGACCGTATCGATGAAAGTTCACAGAATATGGTGTTTCCTCAACAAAGTGAATTAATCATAAATTAGGTACAAATAGGTGATTTTTTAAGTACCGTAATTTTTCTTAAAACAAATATCAATATAAAAATTGTATTTACGTTCGCCCGTTCATCTGGGCATCGTTTGTCGATTTTCTCATTATCAAGTCACGAACTTCTTTTACATTTTGACACTTGACATGCTTCAACTCCATACATTGTCTTACAATTTCGACATTCAGCATTCGTCAGCCCTCGTACATGGTCTTACAATTTCGACATTGAGCATGCGTCAGTCCTCGTACATGGTCTTATAATTTTGTGAAAATATGTATTTTTTGTAAACAGATGCCCATACTGGAATTGGAAGAATACTTTTTCTAAGAAAAAGCACTTTCTTCTAGAGAGAGAAAATCTAAGATTCGTAGTGGCCAAGAGGCCCAAAACGTACGGGCTTTTCTTGTACGGGTCCGATCAAAATCAGGGAATCGCCCGTCTTCTTCGCTTTGTTGTGTTCCCGTCCACCGGAAATAGCGACCCTGCACATGAAAAAGAAATCGCCAGAATCTTCTTGTTCTTTTCCCCAACAAATATCTATCAAAGTGCCAAGTGCCTAGCCAATCCACCAGAAATCATCAAACAAATATCTTGTTTCCAGATAGGATCGAATACGTAGTATATCCCGTAAATAAAATAGTATATCTCATAATGGTGACAGCTACAAATGCCATAATATGAAAGATAGAAGTATGTGTACATAGTTCGCTTAAGAGACCTATATTCATGTTACGAAGATGATTATTATTATATTCTGTGGAGTACATAGATACATACTAGGTAGTAAAATTGATGAGAAAAAATTAAAAGTTGGTGAGGCCCATATATATATATTTTAAAAAAAAAAGAA
Source organism: Hypericum androsaemum (assembly GCA_963995505.1). Lineage (NCBI taxonomy): Eukaryota > Viridiplantae > Streptophyta > Magnoliopsida > Malpighiales > Hypericaceae > Hypericum > Hypericum androsaemum. Next base: position 3,913,067 of record OZ023197.1, read on the forward strand.
GAAATCATAAGATTGGCAGAAAAACAGTGATATTTACTTTGTACCCATCCTTGATGATTCACCAAAAGGGCGTAATATTAAACCAAGTATAAGTTTTGATGGTACATGCAAGTGGGTTGCTGGCTTTTTTAATTATCTTGCCTAGATTTGAACCTTGGACCTCATAGATATTTACAAAACTTTGTGTCGTTGGGCTACAAACCCCTTAGCACAATGGTTTACAAAGTGTTGTAGTTATTAGCATTAAGGTTTTGTTCCTTCATCAGTTTTTAATTTTGCTTTGTATGCTAATTAAAATTCATTTCGCATTAATGGTACATGAGAAAGTTAAGAGATTTTTTTATCACATAGTATCCGGATACTAATTGTACTAAATAATCTAGATTTGAATTGATGATATTGAATGGTGACAAAACTTTACAATTGTCACGACCCGAAAATAGAAGTGACAAATGCCCCAGGTATTAATTACCCCGAAAGACACCAGACTTTATTACGAAATAAATTCGAAACATCCAAAAGTATTCAATTATTTGAAAATCAAACAATTGTCATCAAAACTAAATACTAAAGTCGGAAATTCGACAACCTTTATTATTTGAGAAGAAACATCGATGATGAATGCAGATGAACCCCTCTACTCTCGATCTTGGACCTCACCTAAACGATCTAAAACACATACAACTAGGGTGAGTTGAATAACTCAGTAAGTGGAACGAAACTAAACATACTTCACAAATATATTAAACTCAGAACACATGTACACGAATTAACTTTGCAAATCGAAAAGGATCCCCTAACCAACTACTTAGCCAACTAAAAAAATAGGACTCTGGAGCCTAACATATCTACGACGAGATTCTCGTGGGGCACAAATAAATACCCTTCTGTTCTCGCGTTGCGGGCCCAGAAGACAGAAGGATATCCCCTCCACGAGCCCAGATAATTTCCACACTCCCTATCCATTTGATTACACGCACCTAGGGTTACTCGGTAGCCCCTTTGAAACGATGCATATAAACTATAGGGCCCAGAAAGGTGTGAAAATAATCCCGCCTCTCAGAAATAGAATATAGCATAAGCACTTCGAAACACATCATAACATTAAAAGAATCAGATTAGGTCAGAAAATAATACAAAAATAAATTCATTAACATTAAAGGAATCAGATTAGGTCAAAATTCAAACCCGAATCATACGTATTTCATACCAAAACGTGATCGTCTCAGGAAGCCTAAAATCCTCTATTTATGAGGTAACCACAAATTTTACTTACCTGACGTTGCTCCTAAATCCTTAAACCTTCACGAGCCTAATCCAACGATCCTTCCAAAACTCCTTTGAATCTGACTTGTCCCCTCACAGATTCGTCCTCTCCACCTTTTGTTTGGGAGACAAAATACCTAACTTGTGAGAGAAATCACTCGAATTTAAGAAGGAAAATAGTGTTAATAACTTACCCTCCTCGTACACTGATTCCCAGATGGTCTCGTCCTCTCCTGGTATCAAGAAGAAGATGTGGCAGAGCAAAGGAGCAGCACAAGAAGCAATGGCGATAAAGGAAATGAGAAAAGGGTCTGAAAAAGACCCAAAAAGCCTAAAAAGGACATTTAAAACCCTCATAACTTCTTTATAAAGCCGAATTTGGGGGTCAAAATGTTGGCGTTTCACGCCCTAGGAAATTGAGCAAATATATCGTAAAATTATATTCGATTTGATATTTTATGGCGCGCGTAACTCCAAACGAGTCAAATTTTATGACCCGTCGAAGTTATGAGGGTTTTTAAGAGCCCGAAAAGGGCCCTTACATGCCATAAAAAAGAAATAAACAAGAGATATCCTAAACAAGTCAAGAAGAGTATGTGGCAAAGTTAAGGAGCATTAGTAGAAGCAATGGCGATAAAGGAAATGAGAAAAGGGTTAAGAAAGGCCCGAAAAGCCCAAAAAAGTACCCCAAATGGCCCTAAAAGGGCCCTAACATGCCATAAAAAGAGAATAAACAAGAGATATCCTAAACTAGTCAAGAAGAACATGTGGCAGAGCAAAGGAGTAGCACAAGAAGCAATGGCGATAAAGGAAATGAGAAAAGGGTATGAAAAAGACCCAAAAAGCCTAAATGAGACATTTAAAACCCTCATAACTTCTTTATAAAGTCGAATTTGGGGGTCAAAAAGTTGGTGTTTCACGCCCTAGGAAAATGAGCGAATAGATCGTAAAATTATCTTCGATTTGATATATTATGGCATGCGTAACTCCAAACGAGTTAAAATTTATGATCCGTCGAAGTTATGATGATTTTTAAGAGCCCGAAATAGCCTGAAAAGGGCCCTTACATGCCATAAAAAAGAAATAAACAAGAGATAACCTAAACAAGTCAAGAAGAGTATGTGACAAAGTTAAGGAGCAATAGTAGAAGCAATGTCGATAAAGAAAATGAGAAAAGGGTCCAAAAAAGGCCCAAAAAGCTCCAAAAAGTACCCGAAATGGCCTTAAAAGGGCCCTAACATGCCATAAATAGAGAGATATCCTAAACTAGTAAAGAAGAATATGTGGAGGAGTGAAGGAGTAACAAAAGAAGTAATGGCGGTAAAAGAAATGAGAAAAGGGTCCGAAAAAGACCCAAAAAGCCTAAATGAGACATTTAAAACCCTCGTAACTTCTTTATAAAGCCGAATTAGGGGGACAAAACGTTGGCGTTACACGCCCTTGAAAAATGAGCAACTAGATCGTAAAATTATTTTCGATTTGATATATTATGGCGCTCGTAACTCCAAACGAGTCAAAATTTATGACCCGTCGAAGTCATGAGGGTTTTTAAGAGCCCGAAATGGCCTGAAAAGAGCCCTTACATGCCATAAAAAGAAATAAACTAGAGATATCCTAAACAAGCCAAGAAGAGTATGTGGCAGAGTTAAGGAGCAATAGTAGAAGCAACGGCGATAAAGGAAATGAGAAAAGGGTCCAAAAAAGGCCTGAAAAGCCCCAAAAAGTACCCGAAATGGCCCTAAAAGGGCCCTAACAAGCCATAAAAAAAGAATAAATAAGAGATATCATAAACTAGTAAAGAAGAATATGTGGAGGAGTGAAGGAGCAGCAAAAGAAGTAATGGCAATAAATAAAATGAGAAAAGGGTCAGAAAAAGACCCAAAAAGCCTAAATGGGACATTTAAAACCCTCATATCTTCTTTATAAAGCCGAATTTGGGGTCAAAATATTGGCATTTCACGCCCTAGAAAATTGAGCGATTAGATCGTAAAATTATCTTCGATTTGATATATTATGGCGCTCGTAACTCCGAATGAATCAAAATTTATGACCCATCGTAGTTATGATAGTTTTTAAGAGCCCGAAATTGTCTGAAAAGGGCCCTTAAATGCAATAAAAAAGAAATAAACAAGAGATATCCTAAACAAGTCAAGAAGAGTATGTGGCAGAGTTAAGGAGCAATAGTAGAAGCAATGGCGATAAAGGAAATGAGAAAAGGGTCAAAAAAAGGCCCAAAAACCCCCAAAAAGTACCCGAAATGACCCCAAAAGGGCCCTAACATGCCATAAAAAGAGAATAAATAAGAGATATCATAAACTAGTCAAGAATAATATGTGGCAGAGCAAAGGAGCAGTACAAGAAGTAATGGCGATAAAGGAAATGTGAAAAGGGTCCGAAAAAGACCCAAAAAGCCTAAAAGGGACATTTAAAACACTCATAACTTCTTTATAAAGCCGAATTTGGGGGTCAAAACATTAGCGTTTCACGCCCTAGAAAATTGAGCGAATAGATCGTAAAATTATCTTCAATTTGATATATAATGGCGCCCGTAAGTCCAAACGAGTCAAAATTTATGATCCGTCGAAGTTATGAGGGTTTTTAAGAGCCCGAAATGGCCCGAAAAGGGCCCTTACATGCCATAAAAAGAAATAGACAAGAGATATCCTAAAGAAGTCAAGAAGAGTATGTGGCAGAGTTAGGGAGCAATAGTAGATGCAATGGCGACAAAGAAAATGAGAAAATGGTCCAAAAAAGGCCCAAAAAGTTCCAAAAAGTACCCGAATTGGCCCTAAAAGGGCCCTAACATGCCATAAAAAGAGAATAAACAAGAGATATGCTAAACTATTAAAGAAGAACATGTGGCAGAGCAAAGGAGTAGCACAAGAAGCAATGGCGATAAAGGAAATGAGAAACGGATCCGAAAAAGACCCAAAAAACCTAAAAAGGATATTTAAAACCCTCATAACTTCATAATAAAGCCGAATTTGGGGGTCAAAACATTGGTGTTTCACGCCATTGGAAGTTGAGCGAATAGATCGTAAAATTATCTTCGATTTGATATATTATGGCGCCCGTAACTCTAAACGAGTCAAAATTTATGACCCGTCGAAGTTATGAGGGTTTTTAAGGGGCCAAAAAGGGCCCTTACATGCCATAAACAAGAAATAAACAAGTGATATTCTAAACAAGTCAAGATGAGTATGTGCCAAAGTTAAGGAGCAATAGTAGAAGTAATGACGATAAAGGAAATGAGAAAAATGTCCAAAAAAGGCCTGAAAAGCCCCAAAAAGTACCCGAAATGGCCCTGACATGCTATAAAAAGAGAATAAACAAGAGATATCTTAAACTAGTAAAGAAGAATATGTGGCAGAGCGAAGGAGCAGCACAACAAGCAATTGCGATAAAGAAAATGAGAAAAGGGTCCGAAAAAGACCCAAAAAGCCTTAAAGGGACATTTAAAACCCTCATAACTTCTTTATAAAGCCAAATTTGGAGGTCAAAACGTTGGCATTTCACGCCCTAGAAATTTGAGCAAATAGATCGTAAAATTATCTTCGATTTGATATATTATGGCGCCCGTAACTCCAAACGAGTCAAAATTTATGACCTGTTTTAATTTTGCGAATGAGAAAGATACGAGTGGAACTCACATCGATCCTATTATACTCAAACGTTTATGTCCACCAAAATATTAGAAAACTAATTTGTCCTTTGTTTCTCAAATGAAGAAAATTATTGTCTGGTCTTTGTTTTTTTATAAAATGAAGTGGTTCCAAGGGCCATACAGCCTGGCAAGGACGAGAGAGTCATTGATGGTTTTTCTTATTATACAATAATCTCAAAATTTTTAAACGAGACAATATTCGAGATTGAATTAACTAGATTTCGTGTTTCCAAAAGGTTTCTGAAAAATCTACCCAATACAGCAAATGAAATATTAAAACATTCCGCACACACATATGTATTATTGATATAATTTCCCGTGATCCGATCGACTGTCTCCACAGACCAATACATGTCTTTTCTAGCGTGTTTTGTCTTCACTCGCACGTACCTCGGAAAACTTTTCAAGAGGTCACCTATCTTGATCCTACTCCCGGCCAAACGCGTTTAACCTTGGAGTTCTCTCAGGATGTGTGCCGGAAAAGAAGGTACACCTTGTTGGTATGGATAGTACCAATCAAATCACTTAAGGCGTTTCAAACAGTACATTTCATTTACGGGATATCACATTCACCCCTCCTTAAATACGCGACGTCCTCGTCGCGCCAGACAGAATACATAACAGTCCCAGAAGCGTATTTGCTCTGATACCAAATGTAACGCTCCGTGATCCGATCGACTGTCTCCACAGACTAACACGGGTCTTTTCCAGCGTATTTTTTCCTCACTCGCACGCATCCCAAAAAATTTCCTAGGAGGTCACCCATCCTGATCCTTCTCCTGGCCAAACGGGTTTAACCTTGAAATTCTCTCAAAATGTGTGCCAGAAAAGAAGGTGCACCTTATTGATATGAATCGTACCAATCACATCACTTAAGGCTTTCGGACAGATCATATCTTTTTCGGGGTATCACAGTTGACGTTTTAAAATAGATAGGGAGGCGACTCGGATTTTTTCCGTTTTCTAGTCCAATCAGTTAGATCGTCAGTTGGTCTAGAGATTTTTATATGAATATCCTATTAAATAAATATATTTAGTGTACAAAATTAAATAATTCTAAATATTCTCTCATTTATTACGAAATTTATCAATTATAAATATTAAAATATAAAATTAATAGCTTTTTATTTTTAAAAACTCAAAAAATATTTTTTTCCAAAAAATAAATTTAAACGATGTGGTCTCGACTGTCCGTTTCAACCGCATTTCGGTTTTTTATAAAAACAGATCCAATATTAGTGTCGGTCACAAGACCACTGGTCTTAATTCAATGGGTATGGATTGGGTACGGAATGCTCAGATTCCGAACCGTCCAGAATGAAGACACGCGGGGACTTTTTTGCAAACGCGCTAAAATACGGGGACCAAAATGAAAAAAACTACGCACAAACGCAGGCCGGATACAAATGCCAGTATCACATAACTGTGCGTGCCAGTATGACCTTTTTGCAAAAATGCTAAAATACGGGGGACCAAAGTGAAAAAAGCCATGCGTGCCATTGTCATAAACGGGACTTGCCGTTGTCACAAATACACATGCCATTATCACATAACCGCACTTGACATTATCACATAACTGCGCTTGCCATTATCACATACATGCACTTGATGCTGCGGTCCCCTTTCACTCCAAACCGTACGGAATCAATTCTTTCACTCCGTACTCAATCCACTCCCTAATTCAATGACCTATCTCCCAAAATCCCAAACCCAAAAGTGTTGTGCAAACTTAGAATTGACAATCCTGTATGCATCATTCTCTATTTCTCTTCCACTAAGTACGAACAAAAAAGACTTTACTTTCACGACCAAAAGAAAGACTTTACTTTATTCCTGTCTTTGGTGATGACCACCACCATTAGTTGCTAAAGTCGCAAGTGGATCTATCATCGTCTACAACGATTTCGTTTGTTTAGATCGGTCCAAAGTGAAACATATTGTTTAAGATATTGATCGATCAATCAGATAACGTACCACTAATTCGTTGATATATTTGCTTCCACAAATCATTCAAATCTAGACCATCTCCACTATTAGGTCCCAATTTCTTGGTTTTGTTTGGAAACAACTCACTTTTCAACCTTATACCATATATTTCCAATCTATATGGCATTCGTTATACCCTGCTTCATTTTTTTTATAAGTGAGGTTTTCATTAATAGTAAAGTAAATATTAACAACATACTCGGTGCGAAAATTTTTCTTTCAAGGTTGCAACTGCTGGTCTCGTTATAATTCCACGACGCTAAAATCCAATGAAAAAACTGCAGTGGAGAAAGAGTACACGATAGAGTAAACCATATCTTGACGTTTAAATCGCTAAATACAATTCCGCACCACACACTCCAATTCTATTACAATTTGCTCCAAAATAGTGCTAGTCCCAACGGATCTAGGTAGAGCAATAACTCCTGACTTGCCAAATCATTGCATGAGTCATCTCACCAAATTTATTCTCGGGCACGAGTAGTGATAGAATGCACAAAAAACTCCAGATTAATGTACCCTGCTTCATTAAGAGCAAATAAAGATTTAGGGCCTCATCCCGTAGCCTTTCACCAAAACGAGTCTTTACAAAGTAAGTAATACATACACAATTTTACTGCATGAGTTAATCAACTATTTGTCTCATTACTGATTAGTATCTTATAACTAATAATGTTCTGAGTTGAAATTTGGTGATTGCAACGTATTCTCTTAAAGGAACCGTTATTGAGATAAGATCGGCTAGTAATAAACATAAAATTAGTATCAGTTAATTCATAAGAGTTGATTTAAGTGGTAAAGTATTTAGATTCGATTAAGAAATTTTTGTGTCCAAATCTCACGAATATAAGAAATATCATTAGAAATATCAGTAGAAGAATCGTCCCCTCAATAACAAATGGAGGTTCAAAAAATATTTGATCTAACAACGTAAAACATACGATGAATTGAATAGAAATTCAGAGTTCAAACCTATAAATTGTAATATTTGTGTAAAAGTTTATTTTGAAAAAACAACATTAATTATACCTTTCAGGTTCGGCCCTACTCGAGACCGGATTTGGTCCTAGAACCCCGTTTTCAGGACCATCCTGGAAGGCCCATTGGGTGAACCATTCCATCATAAGTGAACGACCCATTCCATCATAATTGAACAAACCATTCCATCATAACTGGGCGAACCATCGCGTGTCCCAAGACGGTCCATTCGACGAACCATTTCATCATAACTGGGCAAACCATTTCATCATAACTGGGCGAACTATTTCATCATAACTAGGCGAACCATAACGTGTTTCGAAAAAATTGGGACTGCTTCGGACGAACCATTTCATCATAATTGGGCGAACCATTTCATCATAACTAGGCGAACCATTTCGTCATAATTGGGCGAACCATTTCATCATAACTAAGCGAACCATTACCTCATAACTAAGCAAACTATCGTATGTTCCAGGACGATTCTTATCCAGGACCAAATCCAGTGCCGGCCCTACTACCCAGAAGGACTTAAAACCATTTATTAATACCAGAAATTAGATCCAATATTATCCAATTCAGTTTGATTAATGTTGACAGCCTAACGCGTTGCCGAATCTTGTACGCCACTGGACTTGAATTTGAATACGTGGCAATTGGGTTTCCCATGTGAACCAAAATTAAAGCGCAAGTGGTCCACAAAATTTTCTTTTGGTGGTGGTCTTAGGCTCTTAGCCATCAATTGGCCGACCAACACCATGATCGCTTGGAAGATAACGAGTTGGGTTTTGGTCAATTCTCGGGCCAATCTTTTATCTGCGAAAAGAAGTTCACTTTTTTAACCTCTGTTTAGGATGACTCGATAATATTTTTTACATTTTTTTTATAAACGAGAGAACAAAAGATCTTCTAACCTTTATTCATTATCAAACGGGTATAAGAGAACATGTACATTGAGGTAGACTAATTTCTTTCAAGTCATCTAAATGCACATCCATACATGAACACAATGGTGCATCAAATACAAGAAACTCAGAGGAAAATCGTCAAGGCGTGCTTCGAGAGTGCATCTGCTACGCGGTTGCTCTTGCGCCATGTGTAGTGTACGCCACTCTCCCTAACCGAGCGAGCAGTGCTCGAGTTCTATGGATGAGGGCCGCCAAAGGGTGATCCCGTGCGATATCACGTCTGACACAAAAAATGGCCAGGGACGAATCAAACTCCACATGTCCCTCTCACATGCCAACTAGAGGCCTAGGATGAGCGGCCAGAGCTCTGCAACCAGGAAAGTGCAGTTGTCGATGCCCTTCGCGAATCCACAAAGCCAAAGTCACCAATAATGCCCCCTGCACCTGTAGGGCCCAGATTGTCCATAAAAGCTCTATTAGTATTGAGCTTGATAAAGTCTTTCGGTGGTCGTGATGCGTGTCAATTTGTATCTTTATTTGCTATATTATTTTCGGTCTGTTTAGTCTTCGTATTATCGTATTTTATTCCAGTTGAGTCGTGAGAGTGAACCTTTACACTGTGTATTGTTTTGTAGGTAGTCGAAGTCCAAGAATCATGTTCGAGTGTGGAGCAAAGGAGTTCGGGATCGAAAGCAGTCAAAGGCCGGGGATAGACTTATTGGCGTACGCTCGCACCAGGCCACGTACGCCCAATTCTGCGATCAAGTATAGACACATACGCACACTTCAGGATGCGTACGCGTGATTTTGTGTTACAGATGTAGACACGTACGCTGATCAGTCTCCACGTACGCTCGAGCTCTGATTTTTCAAAGGGCACGTACGCTCATTCTTGTCCACGTACGCACAACTTTCAGCCACGTCAGCAAGTTCTGCCGCCAAAGTCATTTATGCCGGATCTTTTAAGAAGGTTTCTAGAACTAGGATTTTTGACATTCGGGTTTTCTATGTATACCCCCGCTAGTTCTAGGTTTTTAGACATCCATCTTTCCACTTACATTTCTCTTGTTACTCTGGTTCGGATTTGATTTTCATTCAAGTATTCGTAAGACTTTCATTATTGGTGACTTCTTTCCTACCCTCTCTTTTATACTTTTAATGTTCTATAATATGATTATGTCAAGTATGATTGCCATGAGTATGGAGTAGTTTCCTTTCAATACGAGCCAGTACGACACATTTGATGGGTTACATTGTGAATTGAATATGAACTTGGTTATTGTTCGGTATACTTAATGCTTATTCCTACTTTCATGTTGTTATGATTGGAGTAGGCTTATCCTATGAACCCTGTAGGCATGGGTTATTGGTTAAATATTAATAATATGAAGTGTTGTATGATCTCTACCTAATTTACTATCCTAGCGGACGTAGAGATGCATAAAAGCCGAATAATATACCTACAATTCGGACCGATGAAACTCTCTGTAGGTAATTCGTATGGAGGAACATAATGAATGATAAATCTAGATCATTGCCTCACATGTCAGGTTTATCAGTTACGCTATTAGTAGCCTTGGTAGTTGATATACGAGAAATTGACAAGCAATTAAACATGCAAACAAATAATATAGTGGAAAGTAAGTTACTTGAACTGAGGGTTGGAACACGAAATCGAAACAATCAATTATGTGAAGCGGGGGAATTAAAGGTTGTAAAGACGTAGACAAGGTTGTAAGAAAATAAACAAAATCAGAGAACGTAAGTTGTGAATCAACGGAGATAAAAGAGCATGATACCCTTATGGAATAACTACCTATGTTGAGGTTATGGTTCTTGTGAAGTTCTAATCAGTACCGGGAGTATTCTAATGCATCTCCCTAACACTTTCGCTCATTAAGGTGACAAAATTAAACTAGCAAAGACCTAGGTTACTAATTAACGCTTTCGCTCATCAATTATACCTATAACTAGACTAATCCAATTATGAAGATTCTTCCTAACGGGTTACCCTTACGATATTAAGACGTCTCATTAATATCTAAGAATATGCTAATTAGTTCTTTCCATTAACTCATGTACCTTTCGGTCCACTCACATCAACTCGAATCATAATCTAAGTGGCCAATTTAGATTAAATATTAAGCATATCAATTAATAACTAATGCATAAGATATTCGAACTACAACCTAACATAGATAATCATTCACATAGTTAGGTCATCGCACTTACAAAAAAACTACTCGCTAAGCATAATCATAAAGCATAAGATAATAATGAAGGACATGGTGTAGAATAGCATAAAAGATAGAGAAAGAGAGGGCTTAGTCGTTGGAGCAAGCCGTTCCAATCTTCTCCTCTAGCTAGACCTCCATGTGCACATTATTAATATCAAAGAGTAATTCTCAATGTCTGGAATAATGGTGTATAAAATCTAAGAGCTAATGGCCTATATATAGCCAAACGTCTAGCTAGAAAATAGGAAAACCTAGAGGAGGTTAACCTAAATAAGAAGTACAAGAGGCCAAAAATAAGGAAAAATATATATTCTGAAGTCCTAGGTCCATACAAGAGGCCACAGATCGAATCAATTCAAAACGGGCAAGACATCTGACTAAAAAGAGAGTCCAAAAAAAGCTGAATTTCGGAGCACGTGCGGTCGCCAATGAACTTCCCATTGCAAGTTGGAAGTCCCAAACTTCTGTACCCCCCCCCCCCCCCCAGTTGGCTGCCCGTCGCTAGTCTTTACATCTTCACCGTATTTTCTATTTTTGGCCCTCTTCCGCTCCGAATTTGGCCTCAACTATAAAAGAAAAAATGTAGATTTATCTTTAAGCTTTCCAACGGTATCTCATTTGTTGTAATAAGATACGCGAGCAGAGAGTTGTGGCTCTTGAAATATGGTCCTATGGAATCACTCCTTCACCGGCCTCTACGGAGCTCGACTTTCCTATCACAAAACACGACAAATGGTAGAAGTCCACTCCATGACTGAAATACGTGAAAATGACGTAAGACTCAATGGAACAAGCTGAAAGTGAACGAAAATACTACTAAATAAATACAAAATACACGACAGAACATGAGCGTATACACACTCATCAGTAGTTGCCTAGCACCCATGCGTTAATAATAGTATCATAGAAAACTCCAAATACCATTTCATAAGAAATCCATAATTGATCATGTCAACGTGTTAGAGTGTTGTACTCTTCCTTATCATTATTGCATTCACACTTTTACACTCTCTGTATTCTCGTTCTTTTCTTTATTTTCGTTTTTATTCACTTGTTCTACTGCTCTCATAATCACTAATTTACGAATCTCTTTTGCATCAATTCTCGTGCCAATCTCTTAGTTCGAACCTACTTACTACTATATTATTTGCATAAGGTTGGTAGATTAATCACTGAATTTACTCCTATCAGGTCGCTATCAAGAGAATAAGATCTCGTGTCGGGGTGGGAGTGGAGTAATCCAGTATTTACTTTTCCCCTAAAAAAAAATTTACTTTTTATTATCTGGTATAATTACGTCCGTGATACGTGACTACTCTCTCTAACAGAACAGATACTGCTCCCTCCGGTGACATTTTGGCCCCAGCATAAATTAGCTCATAGCGGACACTTCACGCAATTGTATTGTGTGGTTCTATTCTTCGGGTATGGATTCAGGGGGGACTACATAAAAATCATCCCCGTGGTATGGACTAAATATGGGCCTTTAGATTTGATCAAATTCTTTTTTTACAGATCTGATGGTCAGAATCTCTTGAGGGTATTTTCGAGTTTTTATCCAAACATACTCATTAGGGTTCCACTATTTTCCTATATAATCTCACAAAAAAAATTTCCCCTCGTCACCCCGCCTCCCCGAAGCCCCCTCCCCGATCCCGCCGCCACCCCCTCCTTCCCCGATCCCGAAGCTCCCCCCCTCCTCCTCCTTCCCCGCCGCTCCCCCACCCCCACCCCGTCCCCGCCGCTCCCCCCGTCTCCGTCGCCCCCCCCCCCTCCCCGATCCCGCCGCCCCCCCCTCCTTCCCCGATCCCGAAGCTCCCCCCCCCCCCGACGCGGCCCGGGTCACCAATGACCTCGTATCCATCTGCACCAAGCCGTCTTTCTCCCCCGAAAACCCGCAACTCAAGAGCCTCGCGCCGCTGCTGACACCCAGATCGTCGAGGCGGTGCTGGCCAGTCTCCGGAGCTGGAGGATTGCTAGCGGTTTCTTCGATTGGGAGTCGGCCCAAGACGGATACAGGCACAATATATATACTTACAATGCCATGGCTTCCATCCTATCACGTGCTCGACAAAATGCCGCACTGAGGGATTTGTCGGAGAGAGTGGTGAATTCCCGGTGCATGATGAGTCCGGGGACACTGGGTTTCTTGGTTAGGTGTCTGGGTACCGTTGGTATGGCGAGTGAGAGTTGTTTGATCAGGTTAGGACGACAAGGCTTTGCGTACCGAATATTCGTAGCTATAATTGCTTGTTGGAGGCTGCCTCGAAATCTAATTGCATTGAATTGGTTGAGACGAGGCTGGAGGAGATGTATGGTATATATCCTAGAACGATACCAATATTAAAGTAGAATGATACCAATATCTTAGAACGATGATACCAATATTCGAGAAGAATGAAACCAATACATTCAAATGGTATATATTTTTACTTATAATGGGATACCAATATTGGAGAAGATGAAAACCAATATCACGATGGAATGAAACCAATATCATAGTAGGATGAAACCAATATCATAGTAGAATGAAACCAATAACATAGAAGATGGAAACCAATATCATAGTAGAAATGAAACCAATATCATAGTAAAATGAAACCAATAGCATAGAAGATGGAAACCAATATCCGAGAAAATGAAAACCAATATATCCCATACTTGTATTTTCATAAATTGTATTATTTTGCTGATATTTTTTTTAATTATTTTAATTAGTGTTTTTCCAATATTGCCCATGTCCCTTTCAGTGGGGATTACCCATGTCCCCACTGAATTTGAACCCCTATTCTTCACAGAGAAAAAAACTGTTTTGTGGTTCTCTACAACGGTCCCCACGAAGCTTCTTTTCTTAGCCTATTCTGGATGGACGGCGTTTTTTTTTCCGTTGTGGAAGTTTTCCTTCAGATCACTGTGTTTTCATTTTTATTCACTGGAGTCCGTATCTCTATTTGGAGAGTGATTATTGGATTTGGGATTGATCCGAAAGGCGATTATTTTCATAAATTAAGGCATTTCTTCTTACGTACCCAAATATATTTTCATAAAGTCCAATCTAATTGCTAGAGAAAGTAGAAGTTTTTCATCTCTCTTTTTCCTTCAAACAATTAAATGTTTATATATGCTTTCACAAATTGCACAGAGCAGGTGTATACACAATTTCCTGGAATTATCCTCATCGAAACACTCAATGATTGGTCTAATTTCGTGCTTCTTTTATATAGTTTATCAGTCTAATGTACCGTATAACATATTGGAGTTCAACATCAAATTTCCCAATATAGGATAATAATATACCCATAAAATGGATAATAATATCAAAAACAGTTAATGACACCTGCTTTATAAACATTAATTAGTTTCTAATAATTATAAAATACCACATTTCTATTAAGTCGAACTTAAACCTCTCATTTAAATTAGACTTACTCGCTCATAGCTCAATTAATTTCTTGATGGTTGCATCATGACGTACAAGAGCGAGGTCTCCGTGAAGGTCACATCACATTCCTCTGTTCCCGGCCCTATTACTTCTTTTTATTCCCTTTCACTTCCTCTCTTTTTCGTTTGAAATTGGCCCGTGACTTTTGTATATTGTAAAATTTAATTAATAACAAGTTATACGAAAACGAAATATACCTTTCAACTGACAGAAAAAATGTCTCGAAATGGATATTAGACTTCGTTATTTTTTTTGTAATGGGTTTTCAATGAAACGTTTTTCTCTATTATATGGTGTTTGTTTGCAACTTGGATACTTTGTACCGTAATTAGTTTTGCCGCCATAATAAATATATGGAAAAATTATACTTTAGTACTCTATAGTTTCACATTTTCCAAAATGAGGTCATGTGGTTTAGAATTGCGCTTTTAAGACCTTGTGGTTTTTTTTCCAGACACCACTCGGTCCCGGGCAGCCCGAGTAGCTGCCCGGCCACTTGTCTGTCCACGTGGGTGCAACATCCGCCTAAACACCGTCATTTTTTGTCCTACGCGGACAGTCCACTTGTGTAAGTCGAGATGACGTGGAAGATGAAAAATATCCAAATTAGTCCTAATTTTGAAATAAATTTTTTTTAAATCCCACGATTTTAATATTATACCTAACCCACTTTCTCTTTCCAAGCCAAATCCCCAACCTCTCGACTTCCCCGCCTCAAACCCCATTTCTCTCCCCTATCTCTCTCCCCCATCCAGAGATTTCTCTCCCCAACCCCTCGACTTCCCCTCCCGAAACTCCATTTTCTCTTTCCTCTCCTCCCTTCTTAGTTTTCTCCCTCAACACTCACGACTTCCACTCCTTCCATCTCCGACGATGCTTGCTCCTCGACTCTTCTATTGAGGTATTCCACTTTTTTAGTTGACTTTTTTTGTTTTAACGGTTTCTTTGCATGCTTCTCTTTCTTTGCATATAACCCGCAAGCGATTTTGAGTTTTAGGGTTACGTTTTTAGTGTTTTCTAAGAGTTGTGTTTGATATGGTTTTTTTACTGTTTTCAGGGTGTAATGGATGAGCGAATTCAGATTTGCTACCATTTTGGTGGCAATTGGGTGGAGGCACGAGGTATGTAATATGTAGGAGGAGATAACTTTGAGACAACTTTTGGATATGAAGTTGATAGGTTTTGCTTCTAGAATATTCACAATTTTTATCATGATATCTTGGAGATGAAGGAGGACGCGATCTGATTATGGTATAAGTGGAGCGATGTTGATGATGATGCCGCCTTTATTAGGGTGCTGAATGATAGGAAAGTTATGGACATGACTATTATTGAAAAGGGCAAGGATTATGTTGATGTGTTCGCCACTGAAGAAGAAAATTATATTGCTGGCGTTGAAGTTTTGAAATCAAGGTTGAAGGCTCAGTTGATCAAGGATGATGATGTGCGATATGAAGAGAATCGTGGTCTTGCGGATGAAGAAAATTGGAGTGAAGATAATGGAGGTGTAGTTTGTTTGGATGAAGACAGTTCGTCATCCGAGGAAAGCGATGAAAAATATTATGTGCAAACTAATGATGCTGAGGATGTAGTTGACGAGGATGTTGTTGACGAGAATGTTGTTGACAAGGATGTAGTTCACAAGAATGTAGTTGAAGATGATGTAAACTTGGTGGATAAGGAGGTTTATGTGCAAGGCGAATGTGGAGAACTTGATGATGATGAGTAATTGAGTATGACACTGAGTTGATGGATGTCATACGTGACTCAAATTTAGTGAAATAAATTACAAACAAGCTAACTCAAATGACGACTATTAGACAACGATGATATCTACGACATTTCTCTTCGCTCTTGAGTAGTGCTAGCTCCATAGCACAAGCGTCCTCTTTGGCCTTGCGAAGATCGACTTGTAGTTCATCGACATATTGCACAAGCATCTTACAAGGTGGTGGATCAACCCATTGGAAGAAGTTACACATTTTCTTACTACACTCATTATATTGACCACAATCAAAGATTCGTCTTCCCACATTTTGATCGTCGGTTCTCGCTATTTGCAAAGTCGATCGAACACCACATACACAAAATTTGAACTTCGAATTCTGAAATTCAACAGAACGAGAACTACTACTCATTTTTGTACCTAGCTGAGCTTCGAATAGTTGGGCTTGCGCTCTTTGTACCTTGTGCTCGTTAAAGCTTCTTGGAGGTGCTATAGGGACTGCTCATGGAGGTGCTAGAGGGTATTCTTCGTGGAGGGCGGCAGAAGAAGAATAGCAAAATGGTGGGGATGGATTTTAGGACTCCTGTTGTGTTGGAGGAAGAAGATAAAAAAAAGGGTGGAGCAAGCTAGGGTACTTTTATTATTAAAATCGTGGGGTTTTTAAAAACTAATTTATTTCAAAATTGGGACTAATTTGGATATTTTTCATCTACCACCTCATCTCGACTTACACAAGTGGACTGTCTACGTAGGACAAAAAATGACGGCGTTTAAGCAGATGTGGCACCCACTTGGACATATAAGTGGCCGGGCAGCTACTCAAACTACCCGAGACTGAGTGGTGTCTGAAAAAAAGAACCACAGGGTCTTAAAAGCGCAATTATAAACCATATGACCTTATTTTGGACAATTTATCATAAATATTGACTTTGTAGCTTGGTTAACTTATATTTTTTAATATGTATAAGAAACGCTAGTAGACCTTTCGGTCATTGTCGTTGATCTCCTTCCTCTTTCTCGCTTTTTGCTATATGTTTTAAAGGGGAGCGGATTTGGCAGGACCAAATCTAATCAGGACCGTCCTGGATGATCTAATAGTTTACTGAGTTATGATCCAATGGTCTACGCAGTTATGATCCAATGGTCTGTGTTTATCCCGTCTCGGATAAATCGGGACCGTTCCGGATAAAACGGATTGGATACAATGGTCTACTGAGTTAGTGAATAGTTTATCCAGTTATGATTCAATGGTCTACCTAGTTGTGATCGAATGATTTACTCTATATATATCGAATAGTTTACTATCCAGATTGGTCCTGGATTTTTTCTTCCAGGACCAAATCCGGTCCCGTTTCAAAGTAGTACTACCGATTTGGCCGACAGCGAAGAAAATGCAGAAATGTTGGTGAAGCAATTATTTTTTTTATAAGTAGATTTTTATAAAATAATATGTATAGTTCATGGATGTTAAATCGTAAACCGCTCAATTGCTTGGTTTAACTTAAAGAAGACAATGCACTAATTCGTTTGACATGTTTTTTCAATCTTTTTATTCTTTACCAGCAATCAATACCATTCACACGTGCCAATTTAGGTAATTTTCAAAAATAATACTTGCATATTCTTATTGACTTTATAGTAAAATTTCTCTATAGTGATCCCCTCTAAAGTGATAACCTCTCTAAATTGATATAAAGTCTCGGTCCCGAGTCGAGACCAGTGTTAAAATGTGATAACCCCTCTATCGTAATAACTGATATTTTTTCAAAAAAAATTAGTGTAAAATTTTGGTCCCAATTTTTGCATAAAGTAATATTTTTGAATAAATACATATATTTTTACGTACTTTGCAAATTTGTAAATTATTTTAAGATGTTAATTTATGCTAGATTTTCTTGTTTGATAACTTTTACATCATCATTCATCTTTTGAATTATTTTCAAATGGTTCTTTTGATCGTCGTCTTGTTTATAAAAATAATTCAACTGAGTGTAGCATTTGAATAACACTATAAGCCGAGATTTAAGGTATCTTGTGACTTTTATTCGATTGATTCAAAATTGCATCAACAATATCTTGTTCGCTTGGAGTGTAACAGATAGATATGTCTTGGTCAAGTGAGAATTACACAATAATTTTTTGTAGTAAAAAAATGTAAATCCCTCTTATATGATAACCTCTTTAAAGTGATAATTTTTTTCAGTCCCAAGAATATCACTTTAGAGAGGTTTTACTGTATTGGGAAGAAAGATTCATAGTGACTTTGATTCAATCATCATATAGTCAATATTATATAATTGTAGGTGGGTATTTATATTCTGGACGCACACGATAAAGAAATGAAAACTTAGGACAATGTAATAATAATATAATGTGTCAATCATGGTATTCATGTGGCAGTTACAGCCAATTTGTCATTTGCATATGGTTCGTTAGCTGTAACAAATGATAAATATTAAATCCATGCGGAGATCCGGATCATACATAACAACTTTTTTTACTACTCGGTTTTCGGATGTTGATAAACTAATTCATATATAATGCCGTGTTCTAAAAAATTGAATTAAATTTTTTTTAATTAAATTAGAACAACTCATACTTATTGGTGTATCATACATAACAAGTTTCATCTTTCAAATAAAATTACTTAGAAATGGACCTGGAAATTCACAAGTACTTTGTAGTAACACGGAAATGCAATTATACGTTGAGGGGGGTATAATATGAGTATTAGCTAGCCTAAGAAAAAATATTCCTCAATGATAATAGTCTATATAGAATCTTTGAAATACTTTTTTAAAAAATATTTAAATTTAATGAGAATAAAACGAGGAAAATGAAATCATAATGCATTGAATTTAAAATTTGAGTGAAATGTAAGTACCCACCAAATTAAATGAAGTTACACTACTCTATATCCCCGTTATAAACTCATACGGCGTAGGCAGGACTGCGGAAATATATTAGAATTCAAATCTTTCGCCATCTCCTTCAAAACAACCGGCTCCTTTAGGTTGACTCAACGTCCGATAACGAAACACATGATTAATTTATTCTGATATAATATTTAAATTTTCACATTTAATCAAATCGAAATACTTCCCCTGTGGATAATTACTACTAATCCGGAATTCGGGATTAGCATCCACTTGCATTTCTTTCGCCTCTCGCCGCCTATTTCAATTAATTAATTAATTAATTACGGTTTTTGCTTTATCCAAAAACTCCACGTAATTTTCGAAGCTTTAAGTGCTTACTTGGCCGCCAAGCATAAGGGTACTTTCGTCAGCTGACGTCCCCCTCCTCTCATCAATCGAGGAAAGTTACCAGCAGCAGCCCTTCCGTATTCTGCCGGATTTGACCATTTGGTGCTTGTGTTTAGGTACCCGATCAGATTTTACCTCCCGGTTTAAGTCTTTTTTAATAAATCTACGACGGTATAAAATTTGAATTCAAAATTCTCTTCTCATTGTAAATTTTAGTGATTGTGCCTCTCTTTTTTAGAGTACCTTTCTTTTGTATTATTTGATATTTGTTTTTTGAACATCTTAAATTTAAACCAAAATCTTTTTGGAAAAAAATTGAATTTAGACGTGATGTATGATTAATATCTTGGCTACTAGTTTAAGTTGGTATTTCGAAATTGTTGATTTCAAGCTATTATATATGATATGAAATGTACTTAAATAGCAAAAGATGAAGTAAATATTCAAACTGACACAAGTTCATTTATTTATTATATAATTATAAATAATAAAGATAATTACAAAAATTTTCAACAAAATTATTGAAACAAATAATCGAGATAAGTAATTATAAAAATAAAGATTCTATTAATACTAGACAACAAACTTTTAGAAAATCGAAAAAAATGATTAAAACAAAGATAAAGCATGAAAACGCATAAAAAGTAGCATTTCTTGCGTAGCTTCAGCAAGAAAAGCATTATTTTGTGCGTTTTCAGACCAAAATTGTCTGAGATTTTAACCCGTGCAAGAAAAAAACCAATTTTTTCGGATCAAACCTTATCGACCAACATACGGATTTTTAACAGGTATCCTGCCAACATACCGATTAAAAACCCGTATGTTGGATACCAATTAAAAAAATCGTATGTTAGTTGGATACCGGTTAAAAAGCTGTATCCTCGTCCAGCATACGACTTTTTAACTAGTAGTCCTATGTGGACACCGAGATCCGACAAAAAAAGTCGAATATTGACCATGATCTGACTTTTTGAGTCGGATGTTAGATTCGACTAAAAAAATCGAATCTTGGTTCGGCCGACCAAAAAGTAGGATCTTGGTCAAACATCAGACTTTTTTGGTCGTCAGGTAAGTCCCACGAGAATACCAAATCCACAAAACTTAAAAATCGAACACCTTTTTTACAAAATGCCATAAATAGTAACACCAAACAGATTTTTTACCCGTATAATTACGTCTGTGATACGTGACTCCTCTCTCTGACAGGACAGATACTGCTCCCTCAGGTGACATTTTGGCCCCCGCATAAATTAGCTCACAGCGGACACTTCACGCAATTGTATTGTGTGGTTCTATTCTTCACACACACAAAAATTGCTTTGTGGTTCTCTACAACGGTCCCCATGAAGCTTCTCCTTTTTAGGGCACGAAGCTTCTCTTCTTAGCCTACTCTGGATGGACGGCGTTCTTTTTTCCGTTGTGGAAGTTTCCCTTCAGATCACTGTGTTTTCATTTTTATTCACTGGAGTCCGTATCTCTATTTGGAGAGTGATTATTGGATTTGGGATTGATCCGAAAGGCGATTATTTTCATAAATTAAGGCATTTCTTCTTACGTACCCAAATATATTTTCATAAAGTCCAATCTAATTGCTAGAAAAAGTACTTCGAGTTTTTCTCCTCTTTTTTTTCCTCAAACAATTAAATGTTTATATATGCTTTCACAAATTGCACAGGGCAGGTGTATACACAATTTCCTGGAATTATCCTCATCGAAACACTCAATGAGTGGTCTAATTTCGTGCTTCTTTTATATAGTTTATCAGTCTAATGTACCGTATAACATATTGGAGTTCAACATCAAATTTCCCAATATAGGATAGTAATATACCCATAAAATGGATAATAATATCAAAAAACAGTTAATGACACCTGCTTTATAAATATTAATTAGTTTCTAGTAATTATAAAAATATCACATTTTTACTAAGTCAAACTTAAAATTTCTTATTTAAATTAAATTTATTCGCTCATAGCTCAATTAATTTCTTGATGGTTGGATCATGACGTACAAGAGCGAGGTCTCCGTGAAGGTCACGTCAAATTCCTCTTTTCCCGGCCACTATTACTTCTTTTTATTCCCTTTCACTTCCTCTCTTTTTCGTTTGAAATTGGCCCGTGACTTTTCTATATTGTAAAATTTAATTAATAACAAGTTATACGAAAACGAAATATACCTTTCAACTGACAGAAAAAAATGTCTCGAAATAGATATTAGACTTCGTTAGTTTTTTTTGTAATGGGTTTTCAATGAAACGTTTTTCTCTATTATATGGTGTTTGTTTGCAACTTGGATACTTTGTACCGTAATAAGTTTTGCCGCCATAATAAACATATTTTAAAAAAGTATACTTTAGTACCATGTAGTTTCCCATTTTTCAAAATAAGGTCCCGTAGTTTAGAATTGCGCTTTTAAGACCATGTGGTTCTTTTTTTTCAGAAACCACTCAGTCCCGGGCAGCCCTGGTAGCTGCCTGGCCACTTGTATGTCCACGTGGGTGCTACATCTGCCTAAACGCCGTCATTTTTTGTCCTACGTGGGCAGTCCACTTGTGTAAGTAGAGATGACGTGGCCGATGGAAAATATCCAAATTAGCAATGTTTTTAAAACCGAGCTGAAAAGCGACCCAGAATTCTTAAAATTTTTGGTTCACCCGGTCTAACCGGTCAGGCTGCCGGTCGGACCGGTACTTTTATTTTATATTAATATAATTAAATAATATTTAATAAATTTAATTTAGCATAAAAATGATAAAATATTAAATAAGTTCAAATATTTAGCAACTTTGTAATACAATTTATCCAAGCAAATTCTTCAAACATGAATTGAACAAGTCTAGAAGAACGAGAAGATGATTATACAAGTTTTCAGGTTCGACAAATTAGTCCAATTCGTTTGACTTAGTTGAAATATTATCAATAATTGTTAAAAAATAAGTTTTTTGTGATCAAAAAGTGATGAACACTCTTCGAATGTGAAAGTTGAGGTTTTGTTTCTAAATTAAATCAGATAAAATGGGAAAAATAAACACTAATTTTTCTGATCTGGGCGAACCGCGTCACCCGGAAGTACCTGACCGGGTGATCCGACCAGATTTTAACCGGTCGAACCGCATTCTGGGGTTTATAGAAAAATTGACCCGAATTTGGTTCTGGCTAGCGGTCCGACCGGTCGGACCACCGATCGAACTGCAATTTTTAAAACATTGCAAATTAGTCATAATTTTGAAATAAATTATTTTAAAAAAACCCCACGATTTTAATTTTATACCTAACCCACTTTCTCTCTCCAGATCAAATCCCCAATCCCTCGACTTCCCCGCCCAAAACCCCATTTTTCTCCCCCATCCAGAGATTTCTCTCCCCAACCCCTCGACTTCCCCTCCCAAAACCACATTTTCTCTTCCCTCTCCTCCCTTCTTAGTCTTCCCCCTCAACACCCACGACTTCCACGACTTCCATCTTCGACGATCCTTGCTCCTCGACTCTACTATTGAGGTATTCGACTTTTTTAGTTGATTATTTTTTGTATTAATGATTTCTTTGCATGCTTCTCTTTCTCTACATATAATCCGTAGATTTTGAGTTTTAGGGTTACATTTTTTAGTTGTTTTCAACTTGAGCGATTTTAGGATTACCTGCGATTTTAAGTTTTAGAGGTTACATTTTTAGTGTTTTCTAAGAGTTGTTTTGATCGGGTATTTTTGACTATTTTCAGGGTGTAATGGATGAGCGGATTCAGATTCGCTACCATTTTGGTGACAGTTGGGTGGAGGAAGGAGGTGTGCAATATGTAGGAGGAGATAACTTTGAGACATCTTTTGGATATGACGTTGATAGGTTTTGCTTCTAGAATATTCACAATTTTTATCATGATATCTAGGAGATGAAGGAGGACACGATCCGATTATGGTATAAGCAGAGCAATGTTGATGGTGATGCCACCTTTGTTAGGGTGCTGAATGATAAACAAGTTATGGACATGACTATTTCTGAAAAGGGCAAGGATTATGTTGATGTGTTCGCTATTGAAGAAGAAAATGATATTGCTGGAGTTGAAGTTTTGAAAGCAAGGTTGGAGGCTCAGCTGATCAAGGATGGTGATGTGCGATATGAAGAGATTCGTGGTCTTGTGGATAAAGAAAATTGGAGTGAAGATAGTGGAGGTGTAGTTCGTTTGGAAGAAGACAGTTCATCACCTGAGGAAATCGATGATGAAAATTATGTGCAAACTAATGATGCTGGGGATGTTGTTGACAAGGATGTAGTTGACAAGAATGTAGTTGAAGATGATGTAAACTTGGTGGATAAGGAGGTTTATGTGCAAGGCGAATGTGGAGAACTTGATGATGATGAGTAATTGAGTATGACACTGAGTTGATGGATGTCATACGTGACTCAAATTTAGTGAAATAAATTAAAAACAAGCTAACTCAAATGACGACTATTAGACAACGATGATATCTACGACATTTCTCCTCGCTCTTGAGTAGTGCTAACTCCATAGCACAAGCGTCCTCTTTGGCCTTGCGAAGATCGACTTGTAGTTCATCGACATATTGCACAAGCATCTTATAAGGTGGTGGATCAACCCATTGGAAGAAGTTACAAATTTTCTTACCACACTCATTATATTGACCACAACCAAAGATTCATCTTCCCATATTTTGGTCGGTTCTTGCCATTTACCAAGTCGATCGAACACCACATACACAAAATTTGAACTTCAAAATTTGAAATTCAATGGAACGAGAACTACTACCCATTTTTGTACCTAACTGAGCTTGTTGAGCTTCGAATCGTTGGGCTTGCGCTCTTTATACCTTGTGCTTGTTGAAGCACCTTGGAGGTGCTAGAGGGACGGCTCGTGGAGGTGCTAGAGGGTATTCTTCGTGGAGGGCGGCGGAAGAAGAATATCAAAATGGTGGGGATGGGTTTTAGGACTCCTATTGTGTTGGAGGAAGAAGATAAAAAAGGGTGGAGCAAGATAGGGCACTTTTATTATTAAAATCGTGTGATTTTTAAAAACTAATTTATTTCAAAATTGGGACTTATTTGGATATTTTCTATGTGCCACGTCATCTCAACTTACACAAGTGGACTGTCCACGTTGGACAAAAAATGACGGCAATTAGGCGGATGTGGCCCCACTTGGAGAGACAAGTGGTCGGACAGCCACCCGGACTGCCCGGGACCGAGTGGTGTCTGATAAAAGAGAACCACAGGGTCTTAAAAGCGCAATTCTAAACCACATGGCCTTATTTTAGACAATTTATCATAAATATTGACTTTGAAGCTTGGTTTACTTAATTTTTTTAATCTGTATAAGAAACGCTAATAGACCTTTCGATCATTGTCGTTGATCTCCTTCCTCTTTCTCGCATTTTGCTATATTCTTTAAAGGGGAGTGGATTTGGTCTTGGAAGGCCAAACCCAACCAAGACAGTCCTGGACGATCCAATGATTTACTTAATTATGATCCAATGGTCTACCTAGTTATGATCTAATAGTCCGTGTTTATTCCGTCCCGGATAAATCGGGACCGTCTCGGTTAAAAGGGGTTGGATACAATGGTCTACCGAGTTAGCGAATGGTTTACCCAGTTATGATCTAATGATCTACCTAGTTGTGAACGAATGGTTTACTCTGTATATATCGAATGATTTGCTATCCAGATTGGTCCTGAATTCTTTGTTCCAGTACCAAATCCGGTCCTGTTTTAAAGTAGTACTACCGATTTGGCCGACAGCGAAGAAAATGCAGAAATGTGGTGAAGCAATTATTTTTTTATAAGTAAATTTTTATAAAATAATATGTATTGTTCATGGATGTTAAATCGTAAATCGCTCAATTGTTTGGTTTAACTTAAAGAAGACAATGCACTAATTCGTTTGACATGTTTTTTCAATCTTTTTATTCTTTACCAGCAATCAATACCATTCACACGTGCCAATTTTAGGTAATTTTCAAAAATAATAATTGCAGATTCTTATTGACTTTATTGGGAAGAAAGATTCATAGTGACTTTGATTCAATCATCATATAGTCAATATTATATAATTGTAGGTGGGTATTTATATTCTGGACGCACACGATAAAGAAATGAAGACTTAGTACAATGTAAGAATAATATAATGTGTCAATCATGTGGCAGTTACAGCCAATTTGTCATTTGCATATGGTTCGTTAGCTGTAACAAATGATAAATATTAAATCCATGCGGAGATCGGATCATACATAACAACTTTTTTTACTACTTGGTTTCTAGATATTGACCGGGTTTGGATTGGGTACGGAGTGAAGAAATCATTCCGAACAGTTTGGAGTGAAGGGGAGACCGTGCTGGCAAGTATAGTTATGTGATACTGATATGCGCAGTTATGTGATATTGGCATGCACAATTATGTGATAATGACATATGTATTTGTGACAGCGACATGTCCCGTTTATGATAATGGCGCGCGTGACTTTTTTTATTTTGGTCCCTGTATTTTAGTATTTTTACAAAAAAGTCATACTGGCATGCACAGTTATGTGATACTGGCATGCACAGTTATCTGATACTGGCATGTGCGGTTATGTCATAATGTCATTTGTTTCAGGCCTGTGTTTGCACATGGTTTTTTTCATTTTGGTCCCTATATTTTAGTATTTTTACAAAAAAGCCCCCGCGTGTCTTCATTTCGAACGGTTGAGAATCTGGGCATTCCGTACCCAATCCATGCCCGATATTAACCGACTAATTCAAATTATAATTTTATCATAACAACTATTTATAACATTGTAATGTTCTCAAAGATGGAACCAAAAACCTTTTCGATTAAATTATAACAAACTCGTAATTACTTATTGGTGGATCATACATAACGAGTTTTATCTTGCAAATAAAATTACTTAGAAATGGACCTGGGAATTCACAATTGCTTTATAGTAACATGGAAAGGCAATTATATGTGGAGGGGTATAGACAGGATTATTAGCTTGCCTAGGAAAAAAATATTCCTCAATCATATTAGTTTATATAAAATCTTTGAAATATATTTTTAAAAAATTAAATTTAATGAGAATAAAATGAGTAAAATCAAATCATAATGCATTGAATTTAAAATTTGAGTGAAATGTAAGTACCAACCAAATTAAATGAAGTTACACTACTCTATATCCCCGTTATAAACTCATACGCCGTAAGCAGGACTGCGAAATATATTAGAATTCAAATCTTTCGCCATCTCCTTCAAAACAAACGGCTCCTTTAGGTTGACTCAACGTATTCGACCAATAACAAAACACATGATTAATTTATTCTGATATAATATTTGAATTTTCATATTTAATCAAATCAAAATATTTTCCCTGTGGATAATTACTACTAATCCGGAATTCGGGATTAGCATCCACTTGCATTTCTTTCGCCTCTCGCCACCTATTTCAATTAATTAATTTATTACGGTTTTAGCTTTATCCAAAAACCCCCCGTAATTTTCGATGCTTTAAGAGCTTACTTGGCCGCCAAGCATAAGGGTACTTTCGTCACCTTACGTCCTCATCCTCTCACTAATCGAGGAAAGTTACCAGCAGCAGCCCTTCCGTATTCCGCCGGATTTGAACCTTTTTTTTTTGAGGAACGGATTTGACCATTTGAGGCTTGTGGTTTGGTACCCGACCAGATTTTACCTCCCGGTTTAAGTCCATTTAAAAAAATATATATTCACGTTCTATCCTTAAAATTTGAATTCAAAACTCTCTTTTTATTGTAAATTTGAGTGAGTTCCTTTTTTTGAGAGGTACCTTTCTTTCGTATTCTTTGATATTTGTTCTTTGAACATCTTAAATTTAAACCAAAATCTTTTTTGGAGAAAAATTGAATTCCGAATTCTTTAGACGTGCTGCATACATCCCGATTAATACCTTGGCTACTAGTTGAAGTTGGTATTTTGAAATTGTTGTTTTCAAGCTATATATATGATATGAAATGTACTTAAATAGCAAAAGATTAAGTAAATATTTAGACTGACTCAAGTTCATTTATTTATTATATATTATTATATAATAAACTTATTTTTAGCTTTAGCAAATTAGATATTTTGAGAATTGAATTTCCGAGATAAGTCTTTAAGTTTGAAAATAAGAATCCGAGGCTGAAGATGACAAAGTCAATTGTAAAGTAACTATAAATCCACAAATATTGACCAAATTTTATCCAATAATTATCCAAGAAAGCAGCGTCTGTGAAGAAGACATAACGAATTTAACTCAAAATTTAATCCAAATTCATTTTTCACAATTATGAATCTAATCAAAAAATTTAATCTGGATGAAATCTTCCTCATAATTCATCCACGCCCAAACAAGAACTCAACAAAAGTATGTAATTCTCATCAACTGATAATTTATTTTCGAAGAGATGGAAAATACATAATCCACGAAAGTCATCTTCGTTGATTTAGACTCGACATTTTCCGACTCTGAATACGTAGTATTAAAGAAAAAGTGAGCAGGAGAGAGAAAGCATAAAACTGGAATAGCTACAGGTAATTTGGCCAAATTTTTATATATATTTATACCCAAACCCGTCCCTCTCTCCATTGCCTTGTCCTTGTTCCTTTCCTCGCTTCCTCCGCTCCCTGGGTTTATTATTCCCTGTTCCCGTTCCCAGAACGCAAAAAAAAAAAAACATTTCCAATTCCCGTTTTCTCTTTTTTTTTCGGAGAAAAGTCAGAAAGGGAAAAGAGAGAAGAATTAGAATTAGAATTAGAATTAGAAGAGAGGGAAGAAAAAGCGCGTTTCGTGTTGAAATTCGGAGGCCGGGAGAAGAGAGAGAGAGAGAGAGGCTTGCGACCGTGCTGGAATTGAACCGGCGGCGGTTTCCGGTGGTGACGGAGGCGGGCGTCGTGTTCGTTTTCGTGAGGGGAGATGTGCGCGGCGGCGGAGGTGGCGGCGAGGGAGGAGTGGTGGTGGGGGAGAGGGAGGGTGGAGATCGGCGGCGGTTTCAGCCACGAGAGCGAGCACGATCTGGCGGTTATGGTTAGCGATTTCCTGGAGAACGGCGGCGGTAGCTCCGGCGCCGACTCCTGGTGCAGCAGCGACAGCGACTCCGGCGTCCCCGACCTCCCTCTCCTCGCCGACAAGATTTCCGTACGCTTCTCCCTTAACAAATTCTCCTGTTGTTTAATTCTAGGTTATTAGTTCTGAAATAGAAGTTATTGTTTCCGGCGGTTAGGGATTTATGACGTCTGTTGTTGTTGGCGGTTACAGCGTTATAAGAACTCTTTAGCCACGCACGAGAACGAGCTGTTGTTGGTGGTGCAATCGATGCTGCTATCCATGAAGGAGTCGGATCTCTCTGCTTTCGAGTCCGGCCCGTGCAGCTTCAGCTGCATCAGGTTTCCTTTGGTGAAGCTGCTGAGGTTGTCCGGTTACGATGCTGCCGTCTGCGCAGCGCGGTGGCAGGGCGCAGGCAAGGTCCCTGGAGGTATACAGCTATATTGAACTCGAAAACTATTGTTGATTGCGGTGCTGATGTAAAGAATAAATGCAAAGGTAGGGGATGAGAGGAGAGATCATGATGTTACAGAAGAAAATAAGAGGAAATAGAATACGATAAGCTATGAGGATTTTGTTGCACTCCAAAACTTGCTGCATCCGTTTGATGAATAATTGCGAATATGAGGAGAGTTGAAGTAGTGTTTGTTTCTTTCTTTGTCTAGCTAGCTACGGCAATGGATGGAATTGTGGGCTCTGGGTAATTTTGTTGAGATGCGTTTGCTAATTGTGCTGTTTCATGCAATCATTCAGTTTTTGCTGACCTTTTACATTCTTTCATGATCTGTTGAATTTCGTCATTGTCCACTTTGGTGTGATTCTCGTGGGTTGTTCGTGTGTTCCTTATTGTCACAATTACCAACTACTGTTGCTTGTTTTAGAACTAAGTGATTATTGCTTGCGTTTGGTGTATGCTCATTCTTCATTGAATTTGTTTATATCTATCAAACGTAAGGACCCTGCTATTCCAATTTACAGGAGATCATGAATACATTGATGTTGTCAACATTGACGACGCTGGGAGCTCTGAGCGTGTGATTATCGATATCGACTTCCGCAGCCATTTTGAAATAGCTAGAGCAGTGCACTCGTATGATAGGATACTCAAGTTACTCCCTGCAGTTTTTGTTGGCTCCTTGTCCCAGCTGAAACTTTATCTTCAAGTCATGGCTGAAGCTGCCAAATCTTCGCTTCGACAAAACTCGATGCCGATCCCCCCTTGGAGGTCTCTTGCCTATTTGCAGGCGAAATGGAACTCACAGTACCAGAGATTGTTTGGCCCTGAAGAGCGAAACTTCAGCATGACAAAGTTTTCTATTCACAAGCAATGCAGCGGACTATTAAAGCGGCTGCAGTATTCGTTGCATTTTGAGAAGGAGGAAGAACGATACTTGAAGCCAATAAATGGTGAGGGTAACCGGAGAAAAAAGTTCGAGGGCCGGAAACACTCCCTTCTCCGGACCCATTAATGTTCATAAATTTTTTGATAGTCACTTGAGTGAGAGATTCAACTGTATCACGGCTTTCTTTTTGGTTTAGAGTATATCTTTTCCTTTGATGAATAAACAAGTCACTATATTGAACCCGGAATAACACACACAGATATATAGACAGTTCTTTAGGAGCTTCAGGTTTTGTAACTGCAAAGGAATGTCATTTCCTGGCATTGACAATTGCACTTTGAAGACTCGCTTTCGCTCTATGGCTCCGGTGGGCTCCCTTAGCTAAGCCACTGCCCATGAGTCGCCGGCTCAAACTCCACCGATGCGAAATCTTTGCTCAGGTCCATCCCTCTGCCTCTTCTGAAGTTTTTTAGTTACACCTATACCAAGTATTCCTGGCCTTGTATTTTGCGGTTAAGGAATATGTGTTTTCGTATCCACATTTGTAACTCCGTTTCTCCAGTTTTTGTGTGAACAATTGACGTTAGTATGATGTTTTCTGTTACAAAAGTTGAACAATAATACTGGCTTTTTGAGGTGTTTTGAAATCTAGTGTTTGTTTCTGTTCGTTATACGGGCGGGCATTTCCCGTGGGGATTCATTGTTTCTAGTTGGTTGTGATATATGAGAATTGTACTAGATATATGAAAGCATTTTTTCCAAACCCTGTATTGTTGATTCCCACCAAAAGTATATAGCTTCTATAAGACGAATTACAGCTACAGTTGGGTCATCTACTAACTGCAAATTGTTGCTATGAGCATGAACCACAATTGTTGCTATGAGCATGAACCACATGAAGTTATTCATGGAAAGGTATGCAATACTCGGAGCTTATTAGCGTAAGTTGGTCGACGATTAGAGGATCTGTCGATGCATACTAAACTTCAGGATCCTCGTATTCAACAATATACAACTTATCATTATCTCTAACAACTTGAATACTATCTATTTCCGCACCTTCTTGATCCGTAACAATGGCCTTCGATGCGTCGAAGCCGAACTTCTTCCCTGACGGAAGGAACAAAGGTCAAGATGTTAGACTAAGAATGAAGAACATTCCAAGTACTAAGCAATATATAGAGAGCAAATAGTTACCTGCAATGTCCTTGAGCTCTTCTAGAGAACTTGGCAAGATTATAAGTTTTCCTGCTTCTGCACAAGAGCTCTCTCTCCTTGCCATAGGATGGCCTCTATAAACACTCACTCTTAAGGAGTTCCCTCCATTATTTTTGGCAGCCCTTAAGCTAATTACATGTTCATGGTTGAGCTGATCCGGAAGCATCTCGTTGGCCGATTCTTCGTCGGGCACATTGATCCAGTGCCCGAGCTCTTGCTTCTGCAGCAGCTCATTCATGTCTACTGATGAACAATGTCGGTTTGCTTCATTTATGTTAGCACCATTCATGACCAGGAAATTGACCATGTCTGCATTATCCGCTGCCATGGCTATTTGAACCGCTGTCTTCCCTGACCGGTCCCTCGAATCGATGTTGAATCCCTGATTCAAGAGCTCCTTCATCGTCGTCACATCACCGCGCCTCGCAGCGGTGCATAAGAGATCGCCCGAGGTGCAGGGGTCAGATATGGCGGCAAAGTGATGAAGTATCTGAAAAACGGAGTGGTGCTTATTTGCGATAGCTTCCCATAACGCAGTGTTTCCATTGACATCTGTGTTTACAGAAGCGACCACACAAGTTCAGAAGATACTTCAGTTTTCCGAAATTCGTATTGCAACTTCTGCTATATACCTTTCGAGTGTATGTTGCATCCATGCCTCAAGAGCACCTTTACACATTCTTCATGCCCTTTAGATGCTGCAATGTGCTGAAGCAGAACAAAATGCAAGATTTAAAATGCAAGGACCATAACAAAATGCAAGATTGAAAGTTAGCCGTGCTGTTACCAACGGGCTTCTTCCGTTCGAGTCTGCAACATTAGGATCCAACCTTGCCCTGAGAAGCTCCTCAAGAAATGTAGCATTGCCGGTACTCGCAACGCTAAGCAAGTTCAACGCTATGTTGGCGTCGCTATCTTCTTCCACAACCTCAGCCAGAAACTCTCCAATCTTTAAGTCCTTCATCCTTTTATGATGCTGCAATCCAACAAACACGAAACAATTACCGAAACAAGATGCAACCAAGGAGAAACATCAGTAAAAGAACCATGAAACATTTGTACCTGGAGGAAGTTCTTTATGATAGACATATAATCTTCTTGATTGTTCTGCATTGCCTCTATCAGAGCATTAGTCTTGAGCCTCAGGAGCTGTGATAGTGTTCTAGTCCGGAATGTGAAGCTCTGCGGCCTGCAACAGAGTGCACCAACTTCTCCAAACACATCCGTGGATTGCAAGCTCCCAACCACAATCTCCTTCGCCAGATGACAGTCGATGATTTCGATCTCCCCTGACACGACAATGTAAATGTCGTCCGGTCCTTCATTCTGCATGATAACATCTTCCCTGGGGGGTATGTACTCGGCTTTCATCTTCGAGACCTGATCAAGTTTGTTAGATTGGTTAAGAATCAGATTTTTTTTCCGCCTAAGTTACGTTATAGAGACGTGTGCTACTAACCAGAAGCAAGATTGTCTCCCTTGAGACACCATTGAAAAGGTAGACCTTCCCAACTGTCGGAAAGAACAGGTGCTGGCATATGCTTTTGCAGATGGATTTTGGCAATTGCTCCATCAGCTGATGCTGGTTCAATCTCTCTGCCTTGAACCTTAAACACATGTAAGCCAGTATCTGCTCCTTCAATCTCGGTGGTAACCGGTTTCTAGACACAAAACTCGACGCTGCTTCGATGCTATTCCTCTGCAATGTTTGCCAACAAAAACTTAAAGTTGTTAGGAACTCGAAGTACAAAATGTACATCCGAATAAGGACTTACGAATTCCATGGTGCGACGGGTTCCTTCGACGACGAGATTGGTCATGTTTCCGATGATATACGCAGTGAGGCCGAGATTGAAGAGCATGTAGAAGATGATGAAGATCATTTCCATGGTGTTAACAGCATGCATATCGCCATAGCCAACCGTGCTCATGGTGGTGATGGACCAATACATAGCTGAAATGTAACGGATCCAAAGACTTGTTTCCTTGTAATTCGGTATCACAGTGGCTATCCATGTCTTCCCCTGGTGTGGAAAACGGTCTGCCAGCAAGTAGTAGAGGCAACCGGCGAAATGAACTGAAAACAACGTCACCTGTGGGAACCAAAGTGGTGAAATTATGACTAACACATCATTACAATCTTCGTATTCAACCCAAAATTTTAAAACTATGTGTATGTAGATTTTTCACACTTAATTCCACCACACAAGAAAAGGATATTTTGTACCTCAACCCACTTGTAACTAAGGAAGTGGTAAACTCGTGTTGTTCTTACATCTACATTTTTTAAGGAACCGAGTAGATCAGATTGATATATTTTTTATAAGTAAAATGTATATTACTCCTCGAAAAATCTCCAACCAGATAAATATACCCCTAATGAAATCAGATAGAAACTATCAAAGTAGAACCTACTCGATAAATACTATCTAAATCCCTTGATAACGAGGAGACAATCCACAACCCTCGAATCATCCTGCAAGTCTATCGTACTCCAAACAGGCAAACGCCACAAAGGAATGCCAAAAACAAACCAAACACCTAAACAAACTCCAACTAGGCAAAATCTAGAAAAATCAAGGGGGGTCGAAAACCCAAGCTGGGAATGCCCAAAGACCACCTCCTTAATTGTGCGGAGGATAAAGGAGGCGTCTTCCTCCCAAGAGAAACCCGCAACGATAGCAAGTCGCCACGCCTCGACCGAAAGTGCTTCGCGAAGAGCATCCTCATTTGAATCGAAACTCGCCAACATCGAGGGGAGGCAAAGCTGCATCTCCGACTTCGAAGGTATAATCTTCGATTTTGGAATTGAAGATTGCAAAAAGGCAGCAGCTTTACCTTACGAGTGTTACAACATCAGATTGATCATATGTTCAATTGTTATAACTTTTCATCCCTTACGAGTGTTAAGCTAGTGGTTGCAACCTCATATTCATACGAAAGAATTCAGCACTAGGAATTATAAATATATAGTTATGTATTTTTTTTATGAACTAAAATCTTGTATTCCTATATTGTTCTCACATCTACATTTTTTAAGAAATATAGTAGATCAGATTGATCATGTGTTCAATTGTTACAATTTTTTATCCCTTACGAGAGTTGAGCTAGAGGCTGCAATCTCGTATTCATGCGGAGAATTCCAACACCAGTAATTGTAAATATATAATTATGGTTTTCTTATGCAATAAAATCTAGTTATAAAAAAAAGGAACTAAATTACATTAACTTCTAATACGGATGCTATGCTGTTTTTACGTGTAAAAGGAAGTATTGTTTGTCACTTACGCACAGAAGCCGAGCGCAACGGACCCAGATGTAGTTGAATCTGATGTCTTTCTCAAGCCTACAAAATTTTGCAAAAGTAAAATTATATCAAAAGCACATAGCAACAACATTTTTCTGTAATAAAAGTGTAGCACTATGAACCTATTTTAGAAAACATCATTTATATTAATTAGAGAAGTCGTATTAAAAAAATTATGTAGATCAACTGATTTGTTCTAGCCTAATTAATATTATCGAATTCGAGTCGTTGGGAATGCAATAGTATTAAATACTTGTTGGGAGAGCTTTGCCAACTTTAAAAAATTATACCCGGTTCGAACCTGTATTAATCATTCCAATAGGTGTCCCAATATTAAGTGTCATATACCAAAAACATTAGAGTAATCTTATATATCTCTCAAACTGAAGACAAGCATACTATTACCCTCACTCAAATACTTATCATGAGATGGCCCTAGATACCTATTCGTATCAATATTTTATTTATCAGTATGTAAAACTATACTTTTATATGATAAACAAGATAGAACTATATTTAAATGTCATCTATTTAAAATACTTCAAACGTCTTTAATACAATAATGTTTTGCACCATCCTCAGAATTCGAAGCCCATCCTTGTTTACAGACGTCAAGTCTACCCATTCATAGTTTTAAATTATTTACAATAACAATTATTTGATACGAAATTTTTTAATTCGAGTTACTATGAGATGTAGGGATTAAAAAGGAAAAGGAGACGTCAAGAATAGTAAACCGACCTAGTAAAAAATTGCTTTACACGCCGGATTCGCCAGAACCTGAGAATTCCAAGTACACTGTAACAGAGGCCCATTTGCCGTTTTCCCGTGAACAAGAAGCCCACTGTGTCAAACGGCATCGTTGAAGCCACATCCATCAAGAACCATGTAGAAAGGTATCTACAAAGCCATCCCCCAACACTATTATATTATATCTCATTATTTTGTTGGCTATTTAGAATTTCAAGTATGAATTGTAATAATGTTGGCCGATGCATTACTCAAAATAAGCAAATAATTTTAATGCTCTTTCAGTGTTATAAATTATTGTTTTAAAAATGCGGTCGAACGACGGTCCAACCATCGAAAGTGATTAATTTTTAGAGATAATTACTCTCAAGACCTCAGAGTATAGTCAAATAGATTCTGAGGACCCTGTAGTTTCCCTACTAATTGTTAAGCCCATGTAGTTTGGCTATTATTATACATTCCAGTCCCTAGGCTGGAATCGGCAATTTTTTCGGCGAACTTCCCACCTGAAATGTGGGAAATACCCCTTACAAAAAGATAAAAAAACCATCTCTCCGGCCATCTGCCGCCTGGAAAGCCTCTCCTCCCTCACTCTCACCGACTGGAAGGCATCACCGGCGTGATCCCACCCTGCGTCGCCTCGCTCCCTTTCCTCCGCGTCCTCGACCTCGACCGTAACTGCCTCTCAGGCATCATCCCCACTGACATCCGTTGACTCCAGCACCTCACCGTCCTCAACCTCGGGGACAACCTCATCTCCGGAAGGATTCGCCCGTTGCTGGCCAATTTATCCAGCCTGACGCACATTGACCTCAGGGGAAGCAGAATCTTGGGGCGATTACCGGGAGATCTTCACCGGCTCAGGATGCTCAGCCGCGCGCTCCTCGGCAAGAACAACCTCCACGGCGGCATCCCGAGCTCCATCTGGTAAATGTACCGTCTCTCGGACCTGGAACTCTTCGAGAACCACCTCTCCGACGTGATCCCGGCGTCCCCAGGGAAGATGCCGGTGCTGGCGACGCTCAACCTCGACAAGAACAAGATCTCGGGGATCAGCAACTTGAACCTATTCCAGAAGGATCCCAATCGGCGCCCCCTTTGACCACCTCAAAGCGTTGTCGTTTGATCTCGGGGAGAGCTTTCCAGGCGGTTGGAGGAATTTTGTCTACAGGAATTTTGTCTTTTTGTGTTAGGGGCATTTTTGACATTTCAGGTGGGGAGTTCGCCGGAAAAATTGCCGATTCTGACTACAGGGACCGGAATGTATAATAGTAGTCAAACTACAGGGGCTCAGCAATTAGTAGGGAAACTACAAGGTCCTTAGAGTCTATTTGACTATACCTGGGGTCTTGAGAGTAATTATCTCTAATTTTTATCTCAAGAAGACAGTTGGACTCGCTGTCAAATCGGGTAAACTTACAGTCCAAATTCAAGTGTTCAAAAATTAATTTATTACGAAAAATATAATTTTTAGTGTTTTGTTAGATTATACGTTATTAAATTACAATTTTACAATTTATAAATGAAAATTTTATAAAATTTAGAATTATTTAACATTTTGTTGCTGAATACAATTGATAATATAATTATTTTAAAAATATCTGGTCCTACCACCTTCGAAGAGCAACGATTAACAAAATTATTGAAGAAAATGAAGACATATAAGACCACAAAAAAATTGGAAACTCAAACCATAAGGCATAAACCATATAAATAGTTGGAAATTCGAAACAGTGAGAAGTGCTAATAATTTTATAAGAGTATATAAGGGCCAAAACCTGGTGGCGATTCGTTTTCTTTCACGGACAACGAGCTGTGTCCTTGAGTCGATGTATGCCACAAAAAATGTCAGGACGATGTCGATGGCGAAAAACAGATCAACAACGTTGTCCAATATGTATACACTTGTATAAACTGTGGAGTGCAGAAATGCCGTCTCAAATGGGAAAATCCACGCCGAATATGCCACCAGCACCACCATAAATGTCTCCCAGCACCTACACTTAAGGTTTATATTCAGGTTCAATTCCGGTTTGTTTAGATCAATTGATGAATGAGTGATTGTTGGTAATTGATATAATTGCATGCCGGTTAAAATAGGTCTGTTTACGGTTTCTAAATTGTTGGTTATGGTTTAAGGAAAATAGTTTACCGGAAAGAGAGAACCGTATTTAAACGATATCGATTTAACCAGAGGTTATGGTTAATTCGGTTAATTTAACTATCAATTTTCGTGTTTAAACAATGTTAAAAATGTGGGACATATTTGAAAAATACTCAACAAATCTGGATGCTTCGAAAAAATTTAATGGTGTTTTCAAAAAGCCACATCATCAATCACCTGGGCACATGTGATAGTACACATGACTATCTGGATTGACGTAAGATGATAAGTGGTGGGGCAGCTAAGAAGAAGGGAGTGTTACTAAAATGTCAAAAGGCACAAACTAAACTAAACTTTTGTCTTAAAACAATAGCGTGATCGGCACTAGGGAAAAATATATATGTTAATAACTGAAGCATTTTTCTTTTGATTTTCACAAGATGCTGTTTTATGGAATATCTAAAAGGTAGAGGTTAATGCTTGTTCTCTTCAATTCACCACCTTGATTCGTATTTTTGGCATATTTCTTTCGTTATTCGATTCGTTTTAGGGTATTATTTTATTTTTTGGTAATGAGTTTCGTAGTTTGTTTCTGACCCCAGGAAAATAAAGCAACTTATAATCTTAAGTAACTAAGATATACTGCGCTAGATGAAGAATTATTTTAAAGTAAATCACTGAATACATGTTCCGCAAAAAAGTCTCACGAGTCCTTAAATTTTGATTCAATTGGTAAAAGTAGGCTGGAGAATAAAATTAGTACCTAGAATCGATATTCTTGTATTACATATAAAAAATATTTATATAAGTAATGTATAGTTTGATGCAAAATCAATTATGATCACGTGCTTAAGAAATATAAATGGAACCAGTGATTTGGTTAAATCAA
Source organism: Hypericum androsaemum (assembly GCA_963995505.1). Classification (NCBI taxonomy): domain Eukaryota; kingdom Viridiplantae; phylum Streptophyta; class Magnoliopsida; order Malpighiales; family Hypericaceae; genus Hypericum; species Hypericum androsaemum. Next base: position 3,951,192 of record OZ023197.1, read on the forward strand.
TTATGATCACTCTTAAATTGACACCTTTAAGAGTGAAACACATAGATATTGTGTTCGAAAGGGGATAGTCTGCGGAAATTTTAAGATGATCAAGTATGACTTATTATTCTTTTTGTTGGAAAAGTATGATTTATTATATCTAATTATTAGAATTTTATCAAGTAATAATTTTATGGTGGGTCGTATAATTTTATCAATAGTCTAATATACGAAATGGGAAATCCAAAGCTTCATGTGGATATGGTTACAGCATGCACATTGTTAATTTGGCACAAATTAATACAATCCCAGCAGAGTTAGTTCATGTCGGCCAATAATTAGGTTTCACATTGGAATACCATGGGGGCCACCTCTCACTCATTTGAGGAAAAATGCCAAAAAGTACTCTGAATCATCTATTTTTCGCTGCCTAACCTCAAACTTTTGATCGTACTTAATATATTTTTTGCACGTTCCAAATAGATGCAATTGATTACAAATTGAGTGTAGTTCTAATTAAATAAAACGTACTATTAAAATATAAGTAGTTCTTTCTAAAATAGTGCACCCAATTGAAATAAAACTGCACAAAAGTGAGCCCTAACTTTCAACAAGGTGTTTGTAGTGGGCAATTTAGCGGACCAAACAATCATATATACAATATTTTAGTAGAAACATGAAATTTGGGATTATTAAAAAGCATGACCATTGGTAAAAAATTACCGAAAAGTTACGGAGTTTAAACCACGTGTTAGTTCAAGTAATAAAATATTTATATCGATTTAAAAAGATTTACAATTTTGGGTCAGGTTTTACAAGTGTAAAGATATAATCAGAAAACTGCTTTATAAATAAAATCTACCGATACTCCAACCCTGAATACAGGAGATTAAAAAAGCACATGACCGTCACACTATTATTGCTGTCCGATTAGCCAGGACAATGTTATTTCGGTGTTCCAACCAGACTAACCATATTGGGAAACAAGAAGGAAATGGCAAGTTCTCTTTTAGCTTTCACTGGCATAACGCTTTTGTTTGATTCCCGAAAAATTATTCCCCAATAATTATAATTTTCTTTCTTTCTTGCCTCCACAAGGATTGATTAGTTAGTGTACTAATTATTTAATCAGAATTCAAGCGTGGTTAACTACACCAGTTTACAAGAGAAATATTCATTTGTTGTCAGCCAAGATTGATTTCTGTTCGGCAACAGTTTAGTTTGACTTTATATATCCTTCAAATTGTCAGAAGAATTAAAATATTTATAGACGAACATTATCAGACTTTATTTACGAGTGATTCTCTAAATATTATCTTTTTTATTTATAATATTTGAAAAATATGCCTTCTTAAAAGAATCGACATCCCTTGGATCAACTTTCATCGAAGCAGGTACTCTTACCAAGTTAAACCAAACCTAGAACAACAATTTCCCCCTTCATGCACACTGGAGTTGTCAATTTCTTCTTTAGTTTTTTTGGGTTAGTAGACTTTAATTTAGATCATTGTTTCTCTTCACGTACGACAGGAATCAAAACTATATAATTAAAAATAACCAATTAAATGAGCAAATGATTGTATAGTAAAATCCTGCATTACCTGTATCTTGTATCCATGGGAGACAAAATCCATCCTTGAGATTCCACGGGGTTCTGGTTGTAGCCAGACACTCCAAGAGGAGGAAGGATAATCTTGGACAAGCTAGAGAGAGAAAGAGAACTATGACCATTATCTTCATGAACTTGTGCTTCTCCATCAAAGTTGTTCTTTTTCCTCATCTTCATGCTAGAGGATACATGATGATGATGATGATGATAAAAAAGATTATTGGGTTTCATATCCATATGCCGATAGATTTTGCTGAGGGAGGATGAAGGATTAAAAATGAAGCAACACTTTGGCCTTTTCAAGGCCCAAAAGAAAAGGTGGTAGAGAAAGAGAGTTTATTTCATGCTTTTATTATTGTGGAATTGTGAGATAGATGGGTGCGGTTGTGGTCCTACAAGAGATGCACTGATATATATTTTTTAATTTGTAGTGTAAATAGTTGACCAGTATGGTGTCTATCTAGCAGACGATTTTTTTAATAATGTCTTTGATATTTATAAAACTGAATCTAAATATTTTTTAACGAATCAAAATCGTTTACCACTTGCAATAACTCTTGGACTATTAGTTGGTGCTAGTGCTCTATTATTCCTGGAGGTGGAATGAGGAGCCATACTTGGAAGAGCCCAACTTGGAATCAGCTGCATTGATTGATTTGATGCTGATGAGATAATAATCTGTAGTAGAGAAATTGGGTTGGATCTGTTCAATTGTTGGCCTCTCGTTAGGTCAGGACAATTTATGATTGCCGTTCTTTCGGTTTAACATCATGATCCTCCCCATACACAGGTACACGGTCCCTACACCAAAATGTATGATTGTTACATTTTCTTTGGAGGGATTCTTACATGTGTATTGTGAATAAATCATCTCCTGACAAGGTTTGTCCCCACAAATCATACTTATCTGGTCTGAAAGTCTGTTGGGTCATGCGTTTCTTTGTCATCAATTTGTTGTAGTCATTAATATACGTATAAATCTTCATATTCTATACATAAACTAAAAGGGTTGAGTAAAGAAGTTTTTTCACTTAGAAAATGTAACTAACTATTCTCCATTTTTGGCTTAAAAAGGCGATTCTCTACTTACAATGTTAGATTTTAGGTATGTCTTATCAAACGAAATTTATGAGTTGGTTTCGTCTCTCGTGCCACAAAATTGATGTAGGGAGTCATGCAACAACTACAATCTTATGGATTAACATGCTGAGATGTCATATTAGAATATGTACATTGACAAACTTTAAAACCATGAATATGATAAGTTTTTTACTTACAAATTACACACAACATCACTCCATGTTCAATGTAAAATTTCTGAAATATTAAGTTCAGTTTAATTACAAATAGTATTTAGACTAATGACATAAGGCGTAGAGTAATTTCTCCAGTATTACGTTCAGCACGTTATGTTGGGAGTGGCGAGAAAGGAAAGAAGCTGGGCGGGGCTAACGCTCGCTAGACCCGTATCGTTTGCTAGGGGTAGGTTACAGCAAGTTCGGATTTTGGTGGCCTAGTCGCCCGCTAGGGTATGCTGGCAGACATTTTCTGTTTTGCTCGGACTCTTGTTTTGGACTCCTAGGACGACCTAGATAAGTTTCTTGAAGTGCAAGAGTTTGTCTCTATATAAAGGCATGCTAGCTTAGTTGATGTATGACTTTGTAACTCGGATCTCATAAATAAAAGTTCTCCTTTCTCTCCATGGACGTAGATATTAGGTCGAACCACGTAAACTCTTGTGTCTGTGTTCTTTGTGTGTTGTTGTCCTATTGTGGTGAATTTTTTAACAACTTGTATCAGAGCTTGGTGGGAGGATGGCAGATCTTGGCGCAAAGTTTGGATTAATAAAGTTTGATGGCTCATTGAATTTTGGGTTATGGTAAATATGTGTTAAAGATCTGCTGGTGCAATAAGGAATGGTCAATGCACTCTCAGAGAAGATGAAGGAGAAAGAGTGGAAAGAGATGGAGGCTAAGGCGGTGGCGATGATTCACTTGTGCATGACGGATAGTGTGATGTATCACGTCATGGATGAGGAGTCACCAGTGGAATTTGGAGAAAATTGGAGCAAAGGTATATGTCCAAGTCTTTATCGAACAAATTTTATCTTAAGCAAAAATTGTACGGGCTTAAGATGATGGAGGGCTCAGATTTGAGTCAACACATCAACATTTCAATCAACTAATTAGTGATTAGATAAAGGTCGATGTGAAGTTCGAGGATGGAGACAAGATATTTTTGCTACTGAATTTTTTACTAGGTTCCTACGAAAGTTTGGTTACAACTCTAACTTGGGGAAAAGATTCCTTGGTGTTGTAGGATATCACTAGCGCTCTGCTAGGATTTCATCAAAGAAAGAAGGCTGGCGATGAACGAGGAGAAGGGTTGGTTGTGAGGGACAACCATGGTCGTAGAGAAGGAAAAGATGGAAGATGATCCAAGTTATGGTGAATAAGGTTTAAAGAAAATTACTTCGAGTGCGGAGAAAATGGGGCACATTAAGAAGGACTGTCCAAGAAGAACTCGGGATCACAAGAGAAAAGGATCGGCATCCATAAATATGGCATCATATTCGGACGGGTCAGATGGTGATTGTCTTTTTATCTTATCAGATCCTAAGCATACTATTGATTTTTGAATTTTGGATAGCAAGTGCTCTTTTCACATGGCCCAATATGGATTGATTCGACACCTAATAGTTTGTTGATTCAAGTATGGTGACCATGGGTAATGGTTCTACTTGTAGAATTTTTGACATAGGAGATTTGTCAAACATGATGTGGGATGGTGTTGAGAGACAGTTGTGTGGGGTTAGGCATGTTCCAAAGTTAGAAAAGAATTTGATCTCATTAGAAACCTTGGATTATAGTGGGTATGGCTATAAAGTTGAAGGTGGTCTATCTAATTGCCGTGGAGAAGGATCCCTATGGTGGTGATGATGGGTGAAAGGGATACCAGAAATACCTATAAGTTGGTGGGGGTACGGTTCTCGGTGGAGTCACCTAATTGGAGTATGATCGAGGCATGAAAAGCTCTTGGCATATGAGATTAGATCGTATGAAGGAGCGATGTCTTGACATGAATGGTTTGAGTGCACTGAGAATTTGCAGAGAAAAGGTTACCAAGGCCCCACTATGGTTGTCTAAAAGTGCACTCAAAACAGATGTGTTGGGTAGCTTTGGTATTGGGAATGCGAAGCCGTTGGAAACACCACAGAAAAATTGAGTATCTCACTCAAGTCTGAACGGTAGAGTTCGTGATAAGGATTCTACTAGGTGGAACAAAAGGCTACTTATTTTATGTTATGTCTTGTAGCATTTGTTCGAGGCAAAAAGGTCCAATGAGGAAGTAGTTTGAGGTTGAGAGGCATGGGAATGATCGGGAAAATAAAAGAGTGTCTATCGATCACAAGGTTGCTTCCACATGTGAACTTGCATATTGGGGTTCGATGGAGGTTGAAGGGAATACATCAAGAAAGCTCGGGAGTTGCTCGAGTTTGGGAGATGTCTCCAAGTGATTGAACAAAGGTTGAGAGAAAGTGTAGATGGTCTTATTAATGCTGGTGTATCTATGGTTCAACGTGGAGTCAGTAGAGTCGGTTTGATTTTGCAAGATCTCATGTTTCTGTAAGATGCAATTTCTCATCGAGGTGGAGTTTATTGAGTTCGGGTGGAGTTTCATGGTTCTTCGCAATGGATGATTTCTCTCTAAGGTGGAGATTGTTGGGAGTGGCGAGAAAGGAAAGAAGCTGGGCAGGGCTAGCGCCCGCCAGACCCCTAGCGCTCGCTAGAGGAAGGTTACAGCAGGTCCGAATTTTGGTAGCCTAGCAGCCGCTAGGAGGCTAGAGCCCGCTAGGGTATGCTTGTAGGCGTTTCTTATTTTGCTCAGATGCTTGTTTTGGACTCCTAGGACGACCTAGATAGGTTTCTTAGTGTGCAAGGTTTGCCTCTATATAAAGGCATGTTACCTAGTTGATGTATGGCTTTATAACTCGAATTTCATCAATAAAAGTTCTCAATTCTCTCCGTGGACGTAAGCATTAGGTCGAATCACGTAAATTCTTGTGTTTGTGTTCTTTATGCGTTATTGTTCTCTTGCGGTGAATTTTTTAACACGTTGGTGGATTCAAAGTTTATGCAAATTTTGGCCTGATAAACTTTGTTTAAAATGCGTATTGATATTATCAGATTGATAATTACTATGAATTTTTTTATAAGTATATTAAATCAATATATCCATTATAATCCACCGCCATGGTAAACCAGAATACAAATTCCTTTCGTTTGCCCAAAATTCCCGATGGTAAAGTTGGGCTTTCATTAGTCCAGCTTGATGCCTCTCTTCCAGCTGTCCACTAACTTTGCCATTGAACAGAGATATTTGTTTTTTTGATTGGTAAATTTTTACTTCTAATCACACATATTAGAGATTGAAGTCTAGAACATATTAGAGATTGAAGTCTAGATCTTTGTCAAGTCAAACTATACTTATATTGTTAGGTAAATGCCTGTTAGCGAGATGTTTGTATTATGTTTCGCTTATTTTTTGTTTTCACTTTGTTGTAACAATTTAATAAGCTGCCTTTTTTTGTTTGTAATGTTTGTTTGTTCTATAACCCTACTTTGCTATATTCTCTTATCCCACTTTACACCTCATCCAGGCCCAAACGACCACTAAGAGGTCCAATTATAAGCGGACCTCTCGCCCCTGAAGTCCACAGGCACCGAAGAAATCTCTGGTAGTCAGATACAACCATTTCGTGAATACTTTCGTAAATGTGTGATCTCTTGTGCCTCATACCTTGAGCTTTTCAGCTTGGTGTAACTGGAGGAAATCAAGAGATTTTTTTCTCGTGAATTTCTGGTATTCAGAGTTAAGACTGTTGTGTCTATTAAGAAATGGTTCTACCAATTATATTTTTTCCATACGTGAGGGCTGTGAGATTTGAACCAAGACCATTTTATGAGAGTTCAATCTCTTATCATTTGAATCAATTCTATTAGTAGAAACCGAGAATTTGTCCTTGCAAAATAAGGTGACAGTGTGCTGTAATTGAAAGGCATGCAGTGCATTACCTTTGCTAATGCGTTCTCCATGATTAGCCCAAATCTCTCGAGCCGCCCGAGCATATCGTAAGGTGCCACTTACGTCGTTCTCAGTGCATTCTTGAGAGAATTTATAACTATTTGGGATGTTGGGTATGGAGTCTGAGTACGAGTGAATTATTTTGGTGGCTCGAGTGAAGAGCCGTGAGGATAGTCCGAGAGTGGATCGATAGGGTTCGGAGTCCGGGGATGCTCAGAGAATCAATCGAGTCAAGAGTCGAGTGAAGACATTGAGGACATCTGAGGAGTCGTGCGGCTCTAGTGAAGAGCTTGAGTATGATCGGGGGTGTCAATCAGTTCGAGAAATGGAAGCCTGGAGGTGAAACGACGAAGCAAAACGTAAGAGTGAATAGTGTCTGACGGTGTTCATCCGAATTCTCCTGGATGAATTTTGGCACCCGCCAGATATTTGGCGCCCGCCAGACAGCCCGAGAAAGTGATATTTTGGTGGACCAAAATGCTATGATGGGTGAAGTAGAATCGCCCGTGGAGAAGTTCGACGATATGAAGAAAGAGGAGTAGAAGCTCCTAGACCGGATGGCGATGAGCGTGGTGTGCCTATCCTTGTCTAGGAGTGTGACGACCAAGGAGGAGACTTTGTATGCAATAAGGAACGCCCATGAGAGCATTGGCCTTGTATTGCGATGGAAGATGTGGAGTGGCATTGTCGACTTGGCCATGTGTGTGAGAAGAGGATGAGGGTGCTTTATTCAAGAGGGAAGCTACCAAGCTTGAGGACCGTGAAGGTGGGTCTTCGTGTGCATTGTGGTCTTGGAGAGCAGAGAGTGAGCTCTTCGAGAGGTAGCGGTATTTTGAAAAGATGAGAAGCTTGTATTAGTCCAAGTGAAAGGACCGGCACTGGAAGCATCCTTGGGTGGTCCGTGCTACAAGACCCCCATTGGAAAGAAGGATCTTGAGGTGTGCTTAAGATCGGAAATGGCGAAGAGTACAAGCTCCAAGAGTTCAAAAAGTACTGTGAAGCGATGGGGAGTCGCAAGAAGAAGCAGTAGCTGGAAACCCCGATAAGATGGCATCGTGGAGAAGATAAACACGACAACCAATGCGAGAGTGAGAGCCATGCAAGTGAAGCATGGGCTACCGAAGATGTTGAGGGTGGATGAAGTGAACACCGCCGCTTACTTGATCAATAGAATTACATCAAGCTCTTTGGAGAGTGTGATACCGGAGGTGGCTTGGAGTGGAAGGAGATTGATCTAACTCATCTTCGTGTGTCTTGGTTGTGTGTCGTTTGTTCATGTTGATGCAAAATAGTAGAGCAAGCAAGATGCGGAGTCCATGGAGAATGACGAGGGGAGCATTGCTGATGATGGGGGGTTCTAGCAGTGAGATGATCGGGTTGGATATCTCAAACTCGGGTGGGAGCAAGAAGGTACTGAGAAGGCTAGGAGGCCGAAGAGGAGAATGTGAAACCAAGTTCCCCACCGCCAGTGGTTTCACAGCAAATTTTCACAAGTGAAGGTGGTTCATCGCAGTGGTTCTCGCCCGCCAACTACTATCTCTTGTCGATAGGTGGTGAGCCAGGAGATTATGCAAAGACACAGCGGAGTGAGCTTGTGCGTGAGAAGATGCTTGCAAAGAGTGAGAAGATGGAGTCGTTGAGTGCCAACGAGACTTGGGGACTAGTCAAACTCCATAGTGGTGAGGCATGGCATAATCAGGAGGTTAGAAGAGTTAGTATGGCAAAGGAGAATGAGTGTTGCAAGGAGAGAGCTCAGAATCGAAAGACTACAGGTACTTTCACGGGTGGTCGTGTAAGGGATGCAAAAGAGCGTACAAGACCAGTGATAGCAGATTCGGTGGGAGTTGTGAAAAAGCTTTTGAGGAATCCTAGAAAGCAACATGAGAAGACAAAGAAGTGGGTGCCCGTCCACTTGACAAGCTTTGTAGAGAATGGCCTAATTGATGAGGACAAAAAGGCTAGAGTGGCAAGATATGTTGATGCGGATGTGGCATCAAGTCACCTTGAGAGAAGAGGTGGTATTGCAAGAGTGAAGCCCAAGGAGGGTGCTTTGGAGAAGTTGAAGTATGCTTGGCATCAACTAGCCTTTTGAGGTGATGAGAAGAGGCCGAAGCGCTGATTGGGAGAAGGTCACCTAGTGACGGGTGACGAGTACCGATTGGTGAAGATGGTCATCCGAGTGAACGATGATAAGCAACTAAGTGAAGAAGATCATCAAATGAATGGTTCGTGACGGGTGATTGATGAAGAGGTTAGTCTCCGAGTGGGAGATTGCCTAGTGATGAGAATTGTCTAGTGAGAGGTGGTTCGTAGATGTGGTTAGTCTCCGGGTGGGAGATTGACAAGTGAGGATTGCCTAGTGACGGGTGGTTCGTGATGTGGTGAGTTTTTGGGTGGGAGATTACCAAGTAAAGAAGAAGGTTGCCTAGTGACGGGTGGATCGTGTAGAGGTCAATTTCCAGGTGGGAGATTGTTAGGTATGGAGCATGAGTACGAGTGAAGTATTCAGGTGACTCGAGTGAAGAGCCATGAGGATGGTCCGAGAGTTGATCGATTAGATTCAGAGTCAGGGGACGCTTAGAAAATCAATCGAGTCAAGAGTCGAGTAAAGACATTGAGGACATCCGAGGAGTCATGCGGCTCGAATGAAGAGCTTGAGAATGATAAGGGGTGTCGATCGATTTGAGAAACGGAGGCCGGGAGGAGAAATGACAAAGCAAAACGTAAGAGTGAATAGTGTGTTTGGCGCCCACCAGACACTGTTCATCCGAATTCTCCTAGATGAATTTTGGCGCCCGCCAGACAGCCCGGGAAAGTGACATTTTGGTGGACCAAAATACCTCTCCCGACTCTAAATAGTTTCCTAGGTTTTGGGCACTATAAATACCCATCTTGGCCTCCCATTTGAGGTGTGAACCCCTATAGAAAGGGTTGCCCAATGCTCCAAGTGAAGGAGGGTTGTCCATGGCAAAGAGAGAAGAGGGAAAGAGGAGGTGCTCTCCAAGTGCAGGAGAGTGGCCCATGTGCCCCAAAGTTGCCAAACCCAAGTGAAGGGTTACCTCCAAGTGAAGGAGGAGGAGAAGAGGAAGAAGACCTCCAAGTGGAGGAGGAGAAGAAGAAGAAGACCCAAGTGAAGGGTTGACTCCGAGTGAAGGGGGTGGTGCTCTCCGAGTGAAGGAGAATTATCCGAAGTGTGGGTAGAGCCCGAGTGAAGGGCCTTGCCGAATGAAGGGTTAGCCACTCCGAGTGAAGGAGGTGGTGCTCTTCGAGTGAAGGAGAGTTTACCTAAAGAGTGGGTAGAGCCTAAGCCTAGGGATTTGCCAAGAGTGAGAGCTCCCAAGAGTGTGGGTAGCCTAAGGTGAGAAGAGGAGGAGAAAGTGAGCCGAGTGAAGGCATCCATTGTTGTGAGAGCGAGTGAAGCTCGAGCGTGATATAGTGGAATCTCTCTTGGCTTGGAAGTCCTCGGATGTAGATAGTTGTGGATCGAACCGGGTAACCAAATTTTTGTGTCCCTCCTTGTGCTTTGTGTGTTCTGATCTTCTCGTGGTTATCGTGCTTTACTCGTATGTATTTTTTGTTGCGTTGCTTGGGTCCACGAGAAGTGGGTAATTTTTCTAACATGGAATAGCCATATCTAAATAGTGTTTGACAACAAATTCACCCAAAAATATCAAATAAGTAATAAAATGACAAGCTAGGTGATTAGCTTCAAGAATTGAACACGACATAACAAGTTCAAAATAATCCAAGTAGAACTAAAATTCAACACTTATTAAGGGGATACAGAAGGCAACAACAAGTTCACAACCTTGCTAAAACTAAAGTCTCATGCTTGAAAGTGAAGAGTTCATCAAATGTAGGTAACATAAACTAGAAACTAAATATCCCCTTGAGCTCTAGGAATCCCAGTTGTGCGTTTGCTGCTCTTGCACCTGAAGGTAAACAATAACTCATGTTAAAAAAATTATTTGAAAACACAAAGATTGTCTTATAATACAAAAAAAATGTATAATTCTCTAGAAATTAAAATTGTGCTTCTATTCATTGCTGTATGAATTGGGTTCATGGTTTATCTGGTCCGTTCTTATCAATAGAAGGAGTGCGATATTTCGAAACTGCTTTTTTTTTAAGGATAAAAGTGGCGCGAGGCCTATATTAAACAAAAGTTACAGAAACAGTACATAAAAATAAATACATAAACATAAGACGATAAAACCAAACAGAAAATGAGAGCCAAACCAAAGATAGCAGAGCGGTACAGGAGGGGGCAATGGACGATCGAGATGGCAGGAGAGCCAAAAAGACCGGGCGAAATTCTGCCGAGACAAAGCTACGGCTAATAACCACGAGACAAGCTCGTGGACATTTGAATGCATACAAGATGCACACAAATGAGAGCCAAGATCGACCTAAGTCAACCAAGACAAGTTCTCCACCCGCAACCATGGAAAAGGCAACAAAATCCGAAAGGATCTAAGATCAGGCATAAACCGATTCGAGCAAAAGACCACACAACAAAAAAAAATACACATGAAAGCAAATACACATAATCCCGAGCACACGAGACACGAGATCAAGCAAGATAGCAGCAAACACGAATAACAAGACAATAAAAGCCAGAAATAAACAAGGAACCATCGGATCCATCGGACCGAAGGGAGGCCACCCGATGACCAACCCTCCGATCTACCTCAGGCGACGGTCAGCACCCCGGCGAGAGCACCAGCCGGCCGATAAGGACGGAGGAGGCCTGTGGTGAAGGGTGCCGGTCCCGCAGCAGCAACTGTGCTCTGTGAGGAGGAAACCAGAGGACGAGTTGTTGCTGAGGAGACGGAAAAGACCCTGTAAGTCGAGCGACGAGATCCAGAGACGGCGAGACTGGGCGGCGAGGCGGAGGAGGTGAGCGGAGCCGATCTGTGGTGGACCGAGTTGCTGAGGAGATCTACGGCGGGCCGAGGAGCTAAGAGGCGGGTTGAGGAGGTGGGCGTCTGCCTGAGCGGTGAGAGGCGAGACTGGGCGGGGAGGGTGGTGGTAGTAGTGGTGGTGGTTGTGGAGGGTGGAAGGGCAGCGGTAAAAAAAGAGGGTAGAAAACCCTAGAAATGTGCTCTCACAGGGAGAGAGGGAAAAGGCTCTCAGTGGGAGAGAGAGAAATGATTCTCCACTCGAGCCGAGACATAACTTGAATGATTAAAAATCAGCGTATCGGAAAGAATTAAAATAAATAATGTTAATAGTTACTTATCAAAAAATAAGGTTTCTAGTTATACATCGAACTTTTTACCTAATTAATAACTTGAAACACAAATTTGGACATTTATTACCTTTATAAATGATTTACCAAAAAAAATTACCTTTCTAAATGATGGTAGTCATTAATCAAGCAAAGTGAGCCCTGATGTTTCCCAGGTCATGGTTACTTCATTTTTGCTCTGGTACATATTTCCCGTTGGATCATAGTAGTACTGCAAAATATACTCTCCAACTATAATGTATTCATGAGGTAATAATTAAAAAAAATTTGATCAATAGATGCCACTTGAATTTTTTTAAACAGTTCTTGAGTTCCAAATCCTATAAATGTAAAAGACATCATTGAGAGAACACTTTATAAATAGTACCCGATAATTCTTGACTTGAATACGGGAGACTAAAAAAATCAAAAAACTTGTATATATAATGCACCTTATCTCACGGTTATTGGAATAACTATTTACAAAAAAAATTTAAAAGAAACTAATGGTAAATAAGTCACCACATCCAACAAAGGTAACAGTTAGTAAGAAAATAAAATAATATACAAAGTGTAGATAAGATTAACACAGCAACAAGAGCTACGAAGAAGCACCAACACAGGAAATACCGTGACAAATGATGTTTTATTTATTGTGTGTCCAAGTTGTACGGAATTTAAATTTAAGTATTATGAATGTAAAAAATCACATTAGAAAAATTATTTCAAAATAGGGCATGGGAATGCTCGACTTTGAATATTCAATAAAAAAATATAAACACTAAATTGAAAGTTGAATTTTATAAGAAATTATAAAAAATAAGAAAATCGGTACGGATTTGATGTCCAAAGTTGTATTATTTATTTTTTTCTACAGATCTGTCCAGATCAAGTCCATCTTAGATCATGGTCTATATTCAGATCCGATCAACTTTTTTGTGGAGGCATATATTGTAAAAAGTGAACTACCTTACTCATTTTTCCTGTTGGCGTGAGTCTTACTTCCACGACCCATCCTGGCAGAAGCCACCCATATTTCGGATCGGTGTTATCAAAAATAGACCTTAGGCTACTCGGAAAAGGCTTCCTACGAGTATTTTCAGCCACACGGGCAACGGTACCCATGGTTGTGGGCAAGTTAGAATACACACGAAGGCCATAAGCCATTACAAAGTTTCGTCCATTCATAGGATCGAAGCCATGACTACCATCGGGTAAATTGTTGGTTTGGGAATTACTAGGAACATGGGCACTGTTGGGATGGCTTCTTGAGTTTAAAGAGGGTTGTTCATCAACAATTTCTTTTCCTTTATTTACTCTATTGACCTCCATTTTTCCTTGGTTAATAGTTTGGTGTATCCTTGGTCTAAGTTGTTATTGGATTATTCCACCAAAAAAAGTTGGTGCTGGATTAAGGCACTTCATAAGGATTATATAGTGGATCATTTATGTCATTCTTTTGTTCTTTTTTACATGAGGTCGTGGACTTTTAGTTTATTTAAATTTAGCCCTTATAAAATTTGTATTCATGTTTACATAAAATTTTGATGTAATTATTTGGTTTCTTGAAATTTTTCAAAACTTTTCTTCAAAATTTCCTTCAAATTTTGTTTTGGAAAGAGCTCAAATGTTCATTTCATATTAGTGATTTAGGTGACAATTATATGTCTTTTTGTTGGGGGCCGGCATCCATTATGGGACATATGGTTTATGTCCCGGGTACAATTGACACGTATACCACTTTTCTGAATAATTTTTTATGCTGCATCTTGCATGCTAATATCTAACAATAGAAATTCGTTAATTTCGTTGTAGCGAACTTTAATCATGAATCAACTTCTCGATCTTCCACGTAGATTAACGAAAAATCAAATATAATTGATTGTTTGAACATTAAAATGCTAATATCTATAAAAGGATGTTCGTTAATCTCGTTATAGAAAATCTTAATTATGAACTAGTTCGTTAATCTCATTATAAACAAATTTAATTATGAATCGACTTGTCGGTCTTTCACTTGGATTAAAAATTTTAAAATTTTCATATATGATTTGCCGATATTATACACTTGATTACAAATTTTTATGTATTATTTTATTTTATTCAAAAATAAACTATAATCTCTTAAAGACCTACAATTTGCTACAATTTGTTTCCATATTTTTTTGTTTAGCTAAAAACTATTGTCAAATAGAAGGATGATATATCTAATATCCAATAATATTATGGACTCCTTTGTAATTTTATGTAACTTTCTTAAATTAATTACAGGTCCAAACTTTCTCAAATTACTTGCCATATATAAATCTTCTATTTACGGAAGGTAAAAAATAGCTGGCATTAATTATTCATAATACTCTGAAGCGAATAAATTTAAATTTAAATCTTCATTACTTTTAAACTAAATAAGGCATCTACATTACTTACCTACCAATTTTGACGCCAAATAAAAACAAAACTTGACACGTTTTCAAAGATTAAGTTTAGTGTGTCAAAGAAAAATAATTGCATTAATGTTGTCTCAAATATGAGGTGTTACAATTAAACTCGAAGAGTAAGAATACAAAATATTAATTACTTTACCAGAATAATTAATTTATTGAACTTGCTTGAATGACGAAGACATTTTTCTCCATTAATGATTAGTGTAAAAAGTAGGGCGGCCTTTATGATAAGAGATGATTTCATCTTTATTTTGTCGAAAAAAGAGAAATAACATATTAACAACGATACCATAATAAATTCTTGGGTCACCCGGCTCCATACATAAAAAAATTTCAATGGAACATTAAGATTGTCAGTTTGTTCATATTTTGGTTTCCTAGCTCAAGATATGATGTGTGTCAAACATGCATTAAACGCATAGGATTTTAAGTCATTTTTTACTTTTGTCTTTAGTTTAGTGTCGTTTTAGTAAATATTTGAGTTTTTGGTAAGTAATGGGCTATTTGTGCTAATTTGTAGGAAAAAGAGGCAAATTTGGAAAAGAATTATACTTGAAGAGGAGTCTAGCCCGGACAGCTGACTTGGAAGGGAGTTTTAGTAATTTTAGAGCCGAATTAGAGGACACCTATTCGATAGACAATTGAAAAACTTTTTCCCTATTTCCGTGCATATAAAGAACGCCTAAATCGAAGGTCTAAAAAGGAAGTTACGACAAAAAATACTGAAGACTGATCTGGCAGATTTTATTGATGAATATTCGGGGCAATACTGGAAATTCGGTCTTTTGAATCGCTCAGGACTCTGTGGACGATCCTTGTAGATTTTTAGATTTAGGAGGACTTATATATAAGTCTCTAGACTTAATTTAGATGGCACTTTTTATTCCAGAGAACAAAAACTTTTACATTTTTCATGACTATGAGGAACTAAACCTCTAAGTTGATTTGAGGGAGGAGATCTAAGGATTTGGTTGTGAGGATCAGGTTTATTCATTATAATTCAGTAGTAATTGCTTATTTCCTTGTGCATATTATTGTTCTTGAATGGTTTGCGGTTGTGAATTTATTCTTTAACTTATATTGCCATTGATTCTTGATCAGCGGTTGTAGTTAGAAATTGAATTAGGAGCAAAGTTAATTCAGCGAGGAACGATCTACCAACCTAATTAACTAGGAATTAGTAAGGCTAGTTTGTAAATACCAAAGTTTTGAGTATAATCACTAAGAGAAGGAACATCCATTGTTAATGCTATTGCCTTATAAAACTGAAATCGGTTGATGTTCTGTCTATTAGGTGGTAAAAAACTAGTTAGGAAATCATCTGGCTAGTTGATGGTTGATGTTTGTGGTCTCTTTGTGGTTGCGGGAGATTTACATCTACTTGCTACGTGTGTTAGATTATCTTTTGTCATTCAGTGATCAACCAACCTGTCGTGGTACTCCGATCTCGAATCTACCATTTTCTCTCGTTGATTTTTACTCATACATCTCTCTTTTGTGTTCGTTGATTTCGTTCAATCTAAAATCTCACAAAATTCCTCCTTTTACTTTTGTTTTAATAGTTAGGTTAATTGAGTATTCGTCCCTCCTTGGATCTGACTCGGTATTTCTGCTTTCTTACTAAAATTAGTGAGCCATAAATATAGGTTTATTTTGAAGTGCCTCGACACGCTCGTCAATATGTTAAAAATTAATCATCATTATCTCATCATTATATCATCATTCTCTTTCTTGATTACCATTATCAGTCATTATGCTATCATTATCATTGATCATTAAGAGAGTAAGATCAAGCATTTCCAAGTTGTCCCTGCAATGGCTCCAACAACCATTTAAACCTTTTACGGCTCTCGCTCCTCTTCTCTCCAACGGACACTATTGTAATTAATACATATTAGTTGTAACTTAGATACAATCATCTCTCTCATGTAATCCTCTTGTATAAATATTGTATGTAACTAATCTCAATAAGAGAACTTGATTAATCACTTTCAACCTCTATATGTATCATAGCTATAACGCCCTGTGATCTAACCAACTATCTCCACAGACCAACACGCTCTTTTCTAGTGTGTTTTGTCCTCACTCACACGCTTTCCGTAAAACTTCCCAGGAGGTCACCCATCCTAATACTACCCTAGGTCACGCACATTTAACCTTGGAATTCTCTCAAAATGTGTGCCAGAAAAGAAGGTGCACCTTGTTGGTATGGATAGTCCAAATCAAATCACTCAAGCATTTTAGACAGAACATATCATATATGGAATATCACATTCACCCCTCCTTAAATACGCGACGTCCTCGTCGCGCCAGACAGAATATAGAACAGTCCTAGAACCATTTTTGCTCTGATACCAGATGTAACGCCCCGTGATCTTACTGTCTGTCTCCACAGACCAACACTGGTCTTTTCCTGTGTATTTTGTCCTCGTTCACATGCATCCCAGAAAACTTTCCAAGAGGTCACCCATCCTAATACTATCCCAGGTAATGCACATTTAACTTTGGAGTTCTATCAAGATGTATGCCAGAAAAGAAGGTACACCTTGTTAGTATGGATAGTCCAAATTAAATCACTCAAGCACTTCAGACAGAATATATCATATACGGAGTACACAATAGTAGTAATCATCTTCAATTAAACAAATTATCATTCTCTCTTCAATTCTATTTTCTCAGCTTCCGTGGCTCACATCGAAAGCTCATCGCTAGATGTCACCCCTAGGATTATTTCATCTAGTCGAGGGATGAATCAACAGAAAAAAATTATTTAAGTTCGAAAAAAATACTGAGTTAAAGATAACCACAGTAACTTCAATGGTAATAACTATCTCTCCTGGTCCTAAGCAATCCACATTGCTCTATGTAGAAGAGATAGAATTTGATTCATTGATGGTATCATACATGTACCTGCATCAACTGATCCTTCATTCATTGAGTGGAGCATGAATAATCACTTGGTCGTGTTATGGCTCTTAAACTCGTTTGACAACAAGCAATACAACATGTTTACATTTGTTGAGAGTGCAAAAGAACTAAGAAGCTCAATTAAGGAGCTTTATTCGCAGGAAGAAAATCTCTACAGTGTATTCGAACTCGATAAGAATATTGCAACCACCAGAAGGGAGATAAAATATTTGAGGAGTATCTCAACAAACTCAAGTTGAAGTGGGATGAATTAGCAATGCTACAACCTGCTATAATTGATTCTATTATTTTGAAGAAAAGGGCTGGACGATGATAAGACTTCCAAAATTCTAATGACTCTCAGGCCTGAATTTGAATTGCTGCAAGAAAAAATCATACTACTGCAGTCTTGCCTCCTCTAATCTTTTTATGCAATAATTCGAATGAAAAAAGGAAGAAACTGATGAGTTCCTATAAAAAATACGACACTAATGTAGAAGTTAGTGCCTTCATCAGCAACAATGAAGCTTCTCCTCAAGCTGCAAAAAGTTACTTGTATCACTATTCCTTTTTTTTGTCATGTGCCAGATTTGTACTTCCTATTTAGTGGGAGTGGATTGGGTCTGGAGTGAAGGGGTCATTCCGACCGTTTGGACTGAAGGACCAATAATGGCATCTGACAATAGCGATGCCCCAATTACAACACTGGCAAGCCCAGTTATTGATAATGGTCCGCGTGCTACGACAATGGCATGTCCAGTATCCATAATGACATGTCGATGATCCCGTGCCGCGTGTTTTAACTTTTTGTAAAAAAGTTCTTGTGTGTCCTTCACTCCAAACGGTCTGAAATGGACCCATTCCCGGCCCAATCCAAGCCTCTATTTAGTTATATCATTTTTTTATAATTTGATAGAGTTATTATTACTTACAAAAAAATAAAACCTAGGTCTCAGACTCTCAGTAAGTTCTTTCACATGTGGTAATAGCAAACTGCCAAACCTTAATCCACCCAACCTACTTATTATAATGCCAAAAGAGAGTCCAAATATAAAAAGAAGTCCCATCTCCCGAGTTCCTTTATAACATTGGACAAACCTAGCCATTTTCGGGTACTAAGATATACTGATATATCTATTCTGAGGATCTACTCGAATCTAGAATCGGAGGATCTAAAATTTGTTGACTTTGATCGGATCTAGTCTTTAATTTTATCATGATTCTTATATTTTAAAAAGATAATGGCATGAACATGAATCTATAGAATTCTGCCCTAATCCTACCCTAATTTTTTAAAATAATATATGTATATTAATTACTAAAGGAATACCAAATTCTCAATCTCATCAACCGAAATTCAATTTTTTGGATTTGCTTATTTAGTTTATATATTTAATGAATGAATCAATTGCATTTATATTTTTTCCTATTATTTGAGAACAAGCAAATGCCATTTTAAGATTATAAAAATAAAATAATTTTCATATAATATGAGCTTGATCCTACCCAATTTTTATAACTCGGATCTTGATTGAATCATTATTTTTAAAGAGGAGAAAGTTAATGATCTAACCTACCCTTAAGAAGGGGTCAATGATCTTGCTTATTTCCTATGATAGTAGAATATAGTAGAAGTTCGTGATGAAATCTGGCATTTTGAAAAATCACGTGATTCTGGTAAGTCCAGATACAATTTAGTTATATTGTATTAGGAAATAGCTTGTACAGGTCTAAGGTTAATACCTAATCGTGTATTTTACAAATCCACATAATAACTAAGAGCCTAATCGCATACTCTAAAATGGCCACCGTATGAACTGTCGCATGTTAGGACTCAGGTTGCCTTATACTTCAAATTTGAACAAACTTTAATTTGATGAACTTCGTTTGAAGAAATGTATCGAGTTTACAACTAGTTACAAAAATCGTGGACTTGTTTACAGTACAAAAAATCTACCTACCCATTAACTTATTTACAAATTCCTTTCATTTGCTGAAAAAAAATCCGATGGTAAATTTAGGTTTTCACCCATCCAGCATGATGCCTCTCTTCCCGCTGTCCACCAACTTTGCCATTGAACGGAGAGGTTGGTTTTTGTTGGGCATTTTTCTGATCCCCATCCCCCTCCCCTGATTATTGTGTTACGTTTCGCTTATTTTGTTTTCACTTGTATTTGTTGTAGCAATTTAGTAATTTGGTTTTTTTTGTTTTGCTATATTTGTTTGTTCTATTTGCTCCAACTGTATTCGAGTTAGCTTTCTGTTTGTACTATTTACTACAACATCTCCTGAAGCAAATGTATCTTGAATGATACGTCTTATATGCAACTTCGAATGATGTTATACTCGACAGTTTCTCGATTAGTCAAATCTTCGTAGACACTACCATTGCTCCCATCGAGCCCACAAAAAAAGTACTACATGGACCGACTTTCCCCCAACCTCAACTACTCCTAACCGGACCTCTCGCCCCCTAAACCCACCAACTGTGGAGCTCACCGAAGAAACACCAAGGGAGTGGGGCCAGCTCTTCAAATGGCAAGAAATGAAAATTCTCTACTTCAAATAGGCACGACTCTTTCAATTGTGTTTTTTTATACGTGAGGGTCGTGAAGTTTGAATCAAAATCTCCTTACAAGAATGAGGTTATAGCGTGCCATAACTCATTGGAGCTCGGCGCACTACCTTTGCTAATCGGCCCAAATCTATTGAGCCGTCCGAGCATTTCATCTGGTGCTACCTACGTCGTTCTCAATGGCATTCTTGAGGGGATTTATAACTATTTGGGAGAGCCCTATCTAAATAGTGTCCTACAGTGTTCGACTTGAATATCAAAAATACACCCAAAAAATTGAATAAGCAATACAATGACAAGCTAAGTGATTAGCTTCAAGAATTGAACACGACATAACAAGTTCAAAATAATCCAAGTCGAATTAAAATTTAACACTTATTGAGGGGATAAAGAAGGCAACAACAAGTTCACAGCCTTGCTAAAACTAAAGTTTCATGCTTGAAAGTAGAGAGTTCATCAAATGTAGGTGACATAAACTAGAAACTAAATATCCCCTTGAGCTCTAGGAATCCCAATTCTGTGTTTGCTGCTCTTGGACATGCAGGTAAACAATAATTCATGTTAAAATTATTATTTGAACAG
Source organism: Hypericum androsaemum (assembly GCA_963995505.1). NCBI lineage: Eukaryota > Viridiplantae > Streptophyta > Magnoliopsida > Malpighiales > Hypericaceae > Hypericum > Hypericum androsaemum. Next base: position 3,971,603 of record OZ023197.1, read on the forward strand.
ATATAAATTTTTTTATAATACACAAATGTATAGTTCTTGAGAAATTAAAATTGTGGTTCTATTTATCGCTGTAGGAATCGGGTTCAAATTTTTTTCTGGTCCGTTCTTATCAATAGACTCTCTGTATATGAAAGAGTGTGATTTTCAAAACTGTTTGGATTTTTCAAAACTCCAGACAGAGAAGATAAATGATTTCCCACTCGTACTAAGACATAACTTGAATGATTAAAAATCAGCGTAACAGTAAAAAAAGAATAAGATTTCAAGTTATGTATCAAACTTATGATCTAATTAATAGCTTAAAGCACAAGTTTGAACATATATTACCTTTCAAAAAATATATATTACCTTTATAAATGCTGGCAGTCATTAATCAAGCACATAGAGCCCTGATGATTCCCAGAGCTTGATTACTTCCTTTTTGCTCCGGTACATATTTCCCATTGGATCGTAGTAGTACTGCAAAATATATTCTCTAACTATAATGTATTTTTTTAGGAAATAATTATAATGTATTCATGAGGTACGGATTTTAAAAAAAATATGTGGTAAATGACTTAGATTCACTTAAGAATATTTTGTTCAAGTCTTATGAATGTAAAAGATATTATTGAAAGAGTTGCCTCCTAAATAAGACCCGACAATTCTCGAATCTAAATAAGTGAGTTAATATATATATATATATATATATATATATATATATATATATATATATATATATATATATATATATATATATATATATATATATATATATATATATATATATTGCCCCTTATCTCACGGTGCTTGGAATAACTATTTACATAAAATTTAGAATAAACTAATGTCGAATAAGCCATTACATCCAACAAAGGTAACAGTTAATAACTCCCAAAAAAGGGTGACAGTTAATAAGAAAATAAAGATACTATACAAAGTGTAGATAAGATTAACACAGCAACAAGAGCTATGAAGAAGCACTAACACGGAAAACATGTGACAAATGATATAAGTTGGTTTAATTAGTAAAAGATTTGACTTCACTTTATATTTTTGGGTTTAAACATCATGAATTTAAAAAATTATTATTGGAAGAATCACTCATAAAATAGGGCCCGATAGTGCTCGGATATCAGAGCTTAAACAAAACAAATGATCTTATTTTTTTCATAAATTTAAAGTTGACTTTTATAAGAAATCATAAAAACAAGAATATGGATTTGAATTTAAAGTCTAATGTTGTAATATTTAATTTTTTAAAAGATTAAATTTGGAAAAAATGGAATAAAAGATATCACTTCCTCTTCTAGATTTTTTCTACAAATCTGCGCATATCAAGTCCATTTTAAGACCATGGTCTATCTTCAGATCCGATCAACTATCAAAATATATGGATCTATTAGAACTGGATTCAGAAATATGCAGGGATCAAAGTTTATTATCGTATCTAAATTCACCAAAGACTATTAGGACTAGATGTGATAAGCATGATATGAATAATTGAAGTCCTCTCTTAATCAATCTATATGGTTATCAAAATATAAATAACTAAATAATAAACGTACACATCCAAAGAGTTTAATTTGGGGTGGCATATATCATAAAAATTAGATTACCTTAATCTTATGTCTTTTTGGAGACAATCTTATTTCCACGACCCATCCCGTCAGAAGCCAGCCAAATTCCGAACTGGTGTTATCGTAGATATAACTTGGTCTCCTCGGACCTACATATCTCTCCTTACGAGTATTTTGAGCAATACGGGCAACGGTAGCCATGGTTACAGGCGAATTAGAATATACCGGATAATTATAAACCATTACAAATTTTCCTCGTTTTAGAGGATCAGAGCCACGGCTACTATCGGGTAAATTGTTGATATGGGAATTACTACGAAACTGGGAACCACTGGGATGGCTTCTGGAGTTCAAAGAGGGTTGTTCATTAACAACAATTTCTTTTCCTTTATTTACTCTATTGGCCTCCATTTTTCCTTGGGAAATATTAGTTTGGTCTCTCCTTATTATTGAATATTGGTCTGAGTATAGAGTTAAGGCACTTCATAAGGATTATATATAGTGGATCATTTATGTCTTTCTTTTGTTCTTTTTTACTTGTGGTCACGGAGTTTTAGTTTATTTAAATTTAGCCCTTACAAAAAATTTATCCATGTTTTGAGATTATTTTGATATAATTATGTTGTTTCTTTAATTTTCAAAAATTTTCTTTAAATTTTCCTTCTAAATTTGTCTGGAAAAATCTCAAAATGTTCATTTCATGTTAGTGATTTAGGTAACAATATAGGGTATGAACATTTGCATGCTAATATTTGACAAAAAAAATTTTTAATATCGTTTAGAGAACTTTAATCGTAAATCTACTTCACGGTATTCCACGTAGATTAACAAAAAATCAAATATAATTGATTGTTTGAACATTAACATGCCAATATCTATAAAAGGATGTTTGTTAATCTCGTTATAGATAACTTTAATTATGAACAAGCTTATCGGTCTTCCATGTGGATTAAAAGTTAAAAAGTTCAAATCGGTGGGAGAAAGTTCTCCGAATGTTTCTCATATGGAAATATCTTCCCAAACACTCAATATTCTCCCTCCGACCACTGTAGAGATTCACCGGAAGCCGAACCTGATAGATCGCCCCATTTGCAATCAACATGAGGATGAATCACACTATTCACCATCATGGTGACCGAAGATTCCTCACTAATGGGACACCTTCTCCTTCGATAGACCGCTAAGAAACACGGGGAAGAATGTCCAACGGCTACTTCCACTTCAGCTGGACCAACGGTAACTAATAATCCAATTCAGACAAGATAATTTCAAGTTTTGGGCCAAGGCCCACGTGTGAAAGCGCCACATCAGACTATCGTTGCAAAACAATCACACGTGGGGTTAACTAGCATGCAATGTTCAAACATGTGGCTTCAGTGGCCGTTATATGTGAACATTGCATGCTAGTATCTACAAAATCTTCGTTAACCTTGTTATAGAAAATTTTCGTTATGAACTAACTTGTCGTACATCCACGTGCATTAATAAAAAAAATTAAATAGAATTTAGAATTTGAACATTGAAATGCTAAAATATGCAAAAAAATATTCGTTAAATTTGTTATGCACGGATTTAATTATGAATCGACTTGTTAGTTCTCCACATAGATTAATTTTCCTAAAATTTTAATATTTTATTTTTGAAAGGTTTGAATTTTAATATATGATCTGCCGATAATATCAAATTGATAACAAACTTTTATGTATTATTCAATTTTTATTCAAAAATAAGATATAAGCTCTTAAAGACCTAAAATTTGCTACAAATTTTTTTCTATATTTTTTATTTAACTAAAATTATTGTAAAAATAGAAGGATTATATATCTTATATCCAGTAATATTAAGGACTCTTTTGTAATTTTACAAAAAATTCTTAAATTAATTAAAGGTCTAAAATTTCTTAAATTACTTGCCATATATTAATATTCTATGCATGGGAGGTTATTAAATAGAAATCCAGTAACAGTAAAAAATAGCTGGAATTAGTTTTATGTCATAAATACTCTCAAGCGACGAACCTTACATTTAAATCTTCACGACTTTTCACTAAATAAGGCATATTCGTGGACAATTAGTTACGTACCAAATTTAGACACCAAATAAAAACAAAACTTGACACGTTTTCCAGGATTAAGTTTGATGTTCTCATTAATGTTCTCATTAATATGAGGCGTTACAATTAAAGTCCAAGAATAAGAATACAAAATATTAATTACTCGACTAATTAATTAATTAATTAATTACTCGACCAAATAATTAATTAATTACTCATGTTTGTATGAAAACATTTTTCTCCATAAATAAGGTAAATATGACATTTCAGATCATGATTAGTGTAAAAAGTAGGGTGGTCTTCATGATAAGAGATGACTTCATCTTAATTGTGAAGAAATAAGGAGAAGTAACTTAGTAGCAACAATATCATAATAAGATCTTGGGTCACCCCACTATACATCAAATAATTTTGCAATGGTCAAAACATATCAAATGACAATCTACTTAGTATATTTGACTAACAAAAATTCTAAAACCCGAAGGTCCATCATAAATATTACAAACGGTCAAATCGAAATTGTCAAATGTAACAATTCATATATATATAAGATTGTAGTAAAATTTTCTCAATGCAATTATAGATGAAAATATTTGCACAGTTTGTTCATCTTGTGACTTTCTCTATGCAATTTTCTCTATCTATAGGGAAAGGAAGCAAATAATTTTCTTTGTTATGAAGTTATCTGTGAACATAATAATTGAGTCCTTAATGCAAAATTTTTACTTTGTTTTTATAATAGATAAGGGTTTTTTTTTCTCCAAAAAGTCAAATACCTGGATATTAATCGGAGAAAATTTTGTAATTTGATTATTCATTTTTGTACCAGAAGGTACTTTTATTCTAATGTGTGGAATTATATGGTATTAAAACATACACTAATCATTTATAATTATATCTGTAAAGTGCACCAAGATGTTGTGGACGAGAGTCTCCTTAAAATTGTTACACAAGGATTAGTCTCAGATCAAGTCAGAAACAACTATAATTGCACCAAAAATAGACTTTTAGAAAGAAAAAAAATATATATATATATATAAGTTTAAGGGAAAATCTTCCCCTTTTATTAGCTTTTTTTGGTTAGTGGAAATGTGTGTGTGTGTATATATATATATATATATATTAATTTCCATGCAGCTTACACCTACAAGGTTTAGAAATTAATTATCACCATGATCTTTACAAGTAAAAAAAGATTTGATTCATGTTTAAGTACAAAATTAAATCTTATCAACAAAGTTATGTTGTAGACTGTGACCAATGGATCCATTCTTAGACATGAAAAAGAATGGCACAAATCTTTTATTAGCCTGCTACCAATTATCCATCCACCTCATTTGATCTAATTATACATACCAGCACCTAACCCATGAAGTTAACCTCTCAAATTTACCACATATTTTTTCCTTTTTCCAACTTAATTCTCTGAAATAAATCCTCTTCCACCCTCCCCTTCAACAAAAAAACACACACAAAATCAATTTGGTGGCTATTAACAATATGGTCACCAAGATCAATCATCAATCTCTCTACCTTGCCCTAATTCTAACCATCTCAACCTTGTTCTCCTTCTCCACCACTGCAATTGCATTAGGTGTTAACTATGGAACATTGGGAAACAACCTTCCACCACCTTCCCAAGTTGCCAATTTTCTTAGAACCCAAACCATCTTCAACAGCATCAAGATCTTCGACACCAACCCGGACATCCTCCGTGCATTCGCAAACTCGGGAATTTCTGTGACCGTTTCGACATTAAACCAGGACATCACCTCGCTTACAAACTTGGAGAATGCGAAGAGATGGGTGGCAACGAATATTTCCCCGTTTTATCCACAGACGATGATCAATAGGGTCCTTGTTGGGAATGAGATTTTGCTGAGTAACAATAGAGAATGGATTTACAATCTTGTTCCTGCCATGAGAACGCTTCACCAAGCGCTTCTTCTTGCTGGATACACACGCATTCAGGTAACTATGTTTCAAATTGAATGGATACATGTGTTGAAGATCTATCTGATTGTTGTCTTACGATTTTGAGTATGATATGAAGATCTTAACAACACACGTATTGAAAAGTACAACGTTTAATTATTTATATGTTTTTTTATTAGATTTGTTTTATACACTTTGGAGAAAAAGAGATGAATGCATATATGCATAACATTGTGTTGAAAAATAAATGATAAATTAATCGGCTCCTATAGAAAACCAGTTGTTGATATGACTTATTCTTTGCAATAAAGAAATTTTTTAACCCAGAAGTTTGGTGTCTTTACATTGCTTTGTATATTCACATTCATTGCAAAGTAACAATTCATTAACAAATATAACCATTTGAGTTTTAGTTCTATATGACTCTAGATGCCACATTCAGAATATACTTTAGTGATGAATGTTATGGCTACCAATAAAATAATTTTTTGTTGATCACCAACTTCGTTGCAAAAAAAATTGAATATATGAGCACTTTTCCCATTTCCAATACAACTGATATTGTTTTACAAGGTTTTGGGCTTCCATAACTCTTTGTCCCCAATAGACAAACAACATTTATTTTACAAATTTGTTTTGTTTCTAATTTTAAATATTTAAGTTAACAATATCTCCGTTACCAATCTTGTACGTCTAATAAATATAATTTCCAACATCTAGAAACATTGATCAAAATTTCTGGTCACGCTACTAATGAATATAAATCTTTAGGTTACCACACCTCACTACCTCGGCGTATTGAGGGTCTCGGAGCCACCAAGCGCCGGTCAATTCCACTACGATCGAGACGTGTTCTTGCCGATGCTCCAATTTCTACGTGAAACCAAGTCACCTTTCATGTTCAACCCTTACCCCTACTTCGCCTACTCTTCTGCCAAATCCAACTACGCCTTGTTCCGGCGCAACCCGGGGGTACACGACCGGTTCACCGGAATAACCTACACGAACATGTACGACGCCATGATGGACGCGGTCCACTCGGCCATGAAGCGGTTGGGGTTCGGGGACGTGGACATTGTCGTTGGCGAGACGGGTTGGCCGACGGTCTGCGAATCGTGGCAGACCGAATGCAACCTTCAGAATGCCGCCTGGTTCAATAGTCAGGTGATCCGGCGGTCGAACCGGAGGATCGGGACACCGCTGATGCCCAGACGGAAGTTCGAGACCTATTTATTTGCTTTGTTCAATGAGAATGCGAAGCCCGGTCCGACCACCGAGAGGAATTGGGGCCTGTTCTGGCCGGATTTCACCCCGGTTTACAATGCTGGAGTCTTACGTAGCCAACAGGTAAACATGTTTCTGTTTTATTATGCAAATTTTTTAGGTGAAATTCAACTTTGGTACGTATAGTTTGATACACCAATATCATATGGTTTAAAAATGTTCCATCGAGTGATAAAGATTTGTCCATTTAGACAAAAAAAATTAATTTTTTTAAACAATTCGAAAATAATTATTTAAATAGTGAGATCACGAAATGTGATACTAACTAACTTATTAATAACCAACAACTAGATAAAAACAAAATCCAGGTGGATTGTGTTGCATCCTACATGTATCTATATATTTTTTTTTTTGCTAAAAGTTCACTTAAATATTTTGTGATTTCGTTGAAGCGGGCTGGTCGAGGAGGTGGAAACAGCCCAAGAGCGGCTGGGAAGAAGTGGTGTGTACCGAAGCCAGGGGCGTCGGCCCAAGCATTGCAAGCGAACATAGACTACGTATGTAGCAACGGTGTGGACTGTAGGCCCATCCAAGCAGGTGGGCCCTGCTTCAACCCAAACAACGTCGGGGCCCACGCCTCCTTCGTTATGAACTCTTATTACCAAACCCATGGTCGCCAAGACGGTGCCTGCGATTTTTCTGGCACCGGCTCACTGACCACGGTTAATCCAAGTAAGTAATAACTAAGAAAATTTTAATATTTCATTATTTTTTAAAAATGTTTGAATGATTATTTTTATTCGTGTAATTGTTATATTATTTTACTTTATTCTCTGTGTTTTAGTCATCTTACTTGTCTTGTTTTTTTATTGTGATCAGGTCGAGGAACGTGCCAGTATCTTTGAGGAGTGAGAAACTGAGGATGGTGTGAAAATTCTCTCTCTCATGTGAACGATCACTTGTGGAGCTGATTATTTGTAACCCAGTTGCTAATTGGGTTCTTTCCCCTTTTTATAGTTACTCAAAGTAATAAACGTGAATATCGAATCAAGGCTGTAGCCTAAAATGTATAAATAAATTAGTAATTGTTTTTTTTATCTTGGTACCTTCCACATCATCTTTACAAGTAGGTGTTGGTAACTGATGTGGCGTTGTCATGTCGTCGGAGAAACCACGTCGTCTATGTCAACTAGGTTAAGAAATTAGAGACTCTATGTTCTTTTTTTCAAAAAAGTTGGACTCATTTGATGAGTTTTAAACAAGAAAGTCCTAATATGATCTCCGTGATTCTACATAATACTAAAGTAAAATTTTTTCTAAAATTTATTCGTGTAGTGAAGCGTGAATCACAAAAAAAAATTATCACAAATATTTTTTAAGCCACATGATAATAATGAACAAATGGCTAAAAGCACAAAGTACTAAAATATACTTCATATTATATTCACGAACAATAACTAAATCTAAAGTTAAACCTCGTTAAATTCTATAAAAAGCGATTGTCCAGTATCTACTCAATTTAAAATATTAGGGCCCCGAGATTATTAAGGGTAGAGACAAATGACCCACTTTAAGAATCCGTAAACAATACACTCCCACGAGCCTACATTGATTGGTAAATGAAAGATTCAGCGAAGAGAAACGATAAACTCTTATTGAACGCCTTAAGCGAGGTTATATACAACGGAGAGTAGGAGCTAACCCTAAACTCTAATTACCTGGCCATATACGTATGGCCCTTTACGTACTTAATAGGAAATACAACAGAGAGTTACAACATATGCGACAGGGGCCCAATACGGCCCAATACTCTCCCTCAAGTTGGAGCGTAGAGATCACGAATGCCCAACTTGCGAAGAAGAAACTCAAACTGCTGTTTAACGAGCGCTTTAGTGAGAATGTCAGCTAGCTGATAATTCGTGCGAACATAGCGCAAGGTAAGGTGACCAGACTGAACAACATCGCGAACAAAGTGACCGTCAACTTCAATATGCTTTGTTCGTTCATAGAATACCGGGTTGGAGGCAATATGAATCGCGGATTGACTGTCGCAAAAGAGTTGGACAGGTTGAGTAAAAGTAACGCCAAGATCCCTGAGTAGCATCTTTAACCATTTGACTTTGCATGTCGCTGCAGCCATGGATCGATACTCAGCTTTTGCAGAAGAGCGAGTAACAGTCGGTTGCTTCTTGGTTTTCCAAGAAACCAGAGATAGCCCAAGTTGTACAAAGCGTCCAGTCAATGATCGACAAGTGACCGGACAGCTGGCCCAGTCAGAATCATAATGAGCATAGAGCTGAAGATCACTATCAGCACGAATAAAAATACCTTGACCTGGACGTCCTTTTAGGTAATGAACCACACGGAGCGCGGCATCCCAATGCTCTTGGCGAGGGCATTGCATGAACTGTGACAAAACGTGAACACAATAGCTCGGGTCGGGATGAGTAATCAGCAAATAAATGAGATGGCCAATTAATCGCCGATAGGCTTCAGAATCCCCCAAATCCGCCCTTAAGGTGAGGGCCAGTCGATGATTGGGCTCTATCGGAAAGAGAGCTGGTTTAGCGCCGGATAACCCGCATTCACCGATGATGTCCAACGCATATTTGCACTGAGAGACAAAAATACCTTCCGGTCCGCGAGTAATACTAAGGCCAAGGAAGTACTTCAAAGTGCCAAAATCCTTCATGTAGAAGCAGGTAGACAAATACAGCTTCAGTCTCAAGATTGATGCCTCCTAGCTGCCACCAATTATCAAATCATCAACATACACAAGCACACACAATGAAATCACATTCCAATGAGAGGTAAATAGAGAATAATCCGCATAGGATTGATGAAATCCATATCCTCGTAGAGCAGCAGCAAGTTTGGTAAACCAGTTTCGAGGAGCTTGGCGAAGGCCATATAGCGACTTTTTAAGATGACAAACTTGCCTGGTACCTCTTGCCACAAACTCAGGCGGCGGCTTCATATACACTTCCTCTGCTAAGTCACCATGGAGGAATGCATTATGAACATCCATTTGATGGAGATACCAGGAACATACAGCTGCTACAGCTAGAAAAGTTCGTACACTAACCATTTTTGCTACAGGATCAAAAGTCTCATTGTAATCCAACCCTTCAGTTTGATGATCACCGCGGACAACAAGTCTGGCCTTATATCTCTCTATCGAGCCATCTGAATGATACTCGATGCGATAGACCCACTTACAATCAATAGCAGTCTTGTGGGGTGGTAATCGCACCAAGGTCCAAGTCCCATTACATTCAAGAGCATCAATTTCCTTACGCATGGCTTCACGCCATCAAGAATCTTTCACAGCTTCAAAAAAATATGTGGGTTCATGACCAACGGTAATGGCTGCTACAAATTTCCTGTAACGCTGAGCAAAACTAGTGCTGGTAACAAAATTTGCAATGGGATATCGAGAACCTGATGACAGTAAACGGGATACAACAGCATCAGTGGGGGGTCTCTTGATACAGCGCGTAGTGTGCAGGGATACTTTATTGAGGATGAAGTCATGATACTTAGCAGGTACCACTTTAGGACAATGTCCTCTACCAAGGACAGCAGCTTCGTCAACTGGAGGTGGCTCAGATGGTGGATTTTTTGGACTTGCAACGGACAGGCTGCTGGTTAATAGTGGTTCGATAATGGGTGAAGGATAACCCACCGCAGGTGACAAAGGCACCACCTCATGTTCTAGAACAACTTCGGGACTCCCCCTGTCGCGACAGGGTCCAATCGGAGAAGAAGTAGGAGCGGCATCATCATCATTAGAGGAAATAGGTAAGGATGGAATTGTTTGCGATGAAGCATCCACATTTCTGGAAGAAGGAGCTTGATAAGGAAATGTGTCTTCCACAAAGATAACATCATGAGAAATAAATATCTCTCCTGTTGCGAGATCGTGCACACTCCAGCCTTTCTTGCCAAAGGGATAGCCTACAAAAATGCATTTTTGACTCCGTTCGCCAAACTTGTCCTTAACATGAGGACGGGAGTGAACATAGCAAAGACATCTGAAAGTACGCATAGATGAATATGAGGGAGCTCTACCAAATAAAATCTCATAAGGAGTTTTGCCTTCAAGTAAAGGAGTCAGAGTCTGATTTATCAAGTAGCCCGCAGCTAGAATGCATTCACCCCAAAAATCAATCTGTAGATTAGCTTGAAAATGGAGAGCTCGACCAACATTTAAGATGTGCCGATGTTTGCACTCAACGCACCCATTTTGTTGAGTAGTATCAACGCAAGAAGTTTGATGTATGATGCCATTTTCAGCCAAAAATGAATGAAGACCAAGGAATTCCGTGCCGTTGTCACTACGAAGCACCTTGATCTTTTGATTATATTGTGTCATAACCATAGCACAAAACTTGGGAAAAATGCTCCCAACCTCGCTCTTTTCAGACAGCAAGTAAATCCAAACTACTGGAGAGCAGTCATCAACAATAGTAAGAAAGTATCGTGCACCACATGAAGAAGCAACCCGATACGGCCCCCACAAATCACAATGAATTAACTGAAAGGGTTCATCAGCTTTATTGAAACACAATGAAAAAGTACTTCGAGTATGTTTGGCTCGAAAACATACATCACAATTGTCTTGTTTGCTAGAAACATCTGTGATGACAGGCAATAAAGAAACTACTTTATTTGAAGGATGACCCATATGCCGATGCCACAATGAAAAGGAGTCTTCAACCACAGCGTTGCAGACCTGAATATCCCTCACTGCGCGCAAAAAGTAGACTCCTGCTTGTTGTTCACCCACACCAATCACTGTCTTCAAAATGGGGTCTTGTAACACACACAATCGATTAGCGAAGCTCGTCGTGCACTTGGAATCTTGAACCAGTTGAGAGACGCTAATCAAGTTGCAAGTCAAAGTCAAAATGAATAAAATACGATGCAGTGTCAAATTGCGTCCAAAACAAACATCTCCAGCCTTGACAGCAGTTGCCTTACTACCATTAGGTAGGCCAATCGAATAAGAGGTCACCACATTTGTCAAAAGATTCAAGGTTCCAGTCAAGTGATTAGATGCACTAGTGTCCAAAAGCTATTGGTTTCGAACATCCTTACCAAACAATTTCTCAACTGCATTATTCTGACCGGTCTTGGCTCCATTGATAACATTGACGACTTGAGACCACTGCTCGGAGGTCATCCAAGGAAATGCGGACTGGTCCCCTTGGACTCTTTCGTTGTTTCCTGTCGTGGGAGTGTCGAGAGGTCTGGCTTGTGCAGCATTCGCAAGCTGGGTTCCACGACCTCACATATCACCGTGTCCTTGGCCAGGAGTCCTGCCTCTACGGGATCCACGTCCCCATGTCCCTCGGCCTCCACAACCAGAATTCCACCATTCTGGGTATCCAATAATCTGGAAACAATCATTTTTATCATGCCCAACACGTCTGCAGTGGGCACACTCGGATCCATCACGGCGAACATTATTCCTATTCATCAGTTTTGCTTGTACAGCAAAACTCAGTGCTTCACTTCGATCATCTTTGGTTATTGCGACAACCCGATGAATTTCTTCATTCATAAGTCGAGCATGTATCTGGTTCAGATTCGGTAGAGGCACCATACTCAAAATATTGGACCGAACGGTCTGATATACGGCATCATCTAGTCCCATCAAAAATTGATATACTTTCTCCTTCTCACGTTCAAACATCAACTCTTTGTCTGCACCACATTTACAACCACAAGTACAATTCAGATGCTTACTGTAAGCATTAATCTCCTCCCACATACCTTTCAAGCAGTTGTAATAGGCACTTAGGCTGGTTTTGGATTATTTGCAGCTTGCAATCTCGCTTTTCAATTAATAGATCCTCATATCGTTCCCGACCGAAAAATGCTCCTTTAGATCTTCCCATAGGTCCTTCACAGTATCCATGTACGACATACTGTCTCTTAGTGATGGATCAATGGTATTAAAGATCCAACCTACCAACATGGCATTTACGGCGCACCAATCGTCGTAGTCAGGGTGGTCGTCAGCTGGCTGAGTCACGCGTCCATCAATGAAGCCGAGCTTTTTCTTGGCTTTCAATGCATTACGGACCGCCTTCATCCATTCATCAAAATTGTCTCCTTTTAATATCACAGGCGTGATAATAACACCCGGATTATCAGCGGAAGTCATGAAATAAGGTGAACTTGGATCCATCATGGCGGGTTTTCGTGCCATAGATCCTTTACTTTGATTCGATTTCTCTTTATCTGTCGTGGTGGCTCTGATACCATGAAAGATTCAGTGAAGAGAAACGATAAACTCTTATTGAACGCCTTAAGCGAGGTTATATACAACGGAGAATAGGAACTAACCCTAAACTCTAATTACCTGGCCATATACGTATGGCCTTTTACGTACTTAATAAGAAATACAACAGAGAGTTACAACATATGGGACAGGGGCCAATACGGCCCAATAGTAAACGTACAAAAATTAAACACAAACACCGCCCACCCACCACAACCACCAAGAACTCATCAAATCAAAGGAGGACTTCGAGAGAAAAAAACCAAAAACGAAACCCACTAAAACAAATGGAAGAGAAGCTAGAAAAAGCCACCAAGACCAAGAAGAAGAAGCATCAGCAACCAGACAAGAAGAAACCAAAACACCAACACCCAAACGACCAAACAAAGCCAATCCCAACCTCCTCTTCCTCATCGGACATATCTTTCAAGCCTAGTTCCGAAGTGAAAGGCCTCCGCTTCGGCGGCCAGCTACTCATCGTCAAGTCCTTCACCGTCCGGCGAGCCAGGCCACTCGAGCTTCTCAAGCTCCTCTCATACCCTTCAACCACCAAAACCCAAAACAAAGACCGACCCAAGACGCCATTTCCTTCCACAACAGCTTACCTCCCGACCAACTTCACGATCCTGGCCCACCAAGCCTGGCACACCCTAACCCTAGGGCTGGGCACCAAGAAGTCAAAGGTGGTGATGTTCGTGTTCGACTCGGAGGCCGACAGGTTGGCCGTGGACGCGGCCTGGCCGTCGACGCGGCCTGGCCGTCCGAGATCCCTCTCGGGGAGGTCAACAAGCAGCTCGTGAGGGGGCTGGTTGGGTTCGAGATGGCCCGGTTCAAGTTCCGGAAAGGCTGCTTCACCTTCTACGTGTACGCGGTGAGGAAGGAAGGACACTTAGGGTTCGTGTGCGGGGAGGACTTGAGGGTTATATTGAAGTCGGTGGTGTCGTTGAATGATTTCTTGGATCACACGGCGATGCTCGCTATGCCTCACCAGAGGACCATCAATAGCTATGCTTCTTCCGCTGTTGCTATGGCTCACTAGCTAGCTAGGCCTTGTTTTTTTTTTCTATCGGGTTTTATTTAGACGTGGTTTTCTTTTACACATTAATTTTTTTTTAGAATGATGATTAGTTTGTTCTTGTCAAATATTCAGTCGATTTTTAGCTAGTTTTTTAGGAGGAGGAATTTTGTTAATTTTCTGGCACATTTTTGTGTGTGGGTTTTTGTTTTTACTCTCTATTTTGCGGTTCCGGTGAGAATAAAATTAGTGTTAGGATTTGTCTTGACTCGTATAGTGGATAACTTTCTTCTGCCACTAATTTTTTCTTCCCCATCTTGAAATTTTTTTCCACAAATTTTATATGTTATATTTTTCGTTTCGATTTAATTTCTCTACAATCCGAGTCTGTTTCATGGAGTCCGTGGACTGGCTACCAGCTGCAAGTTAAGGCATCCAATGGAAAGTGCGAAGAGGCACCGACAGTCGACAGAAGGCAAAAAACGAGGTGACGCCTACACCTTTTTTATATATTGTTTTATTTATTGAAAAGTCTAAAGATGTGAAGCAATTGGGGAAATGATTAAATAAATAAACATACCGTTATTAATTATTTGAGGGATAATCTCAAAATCCACTTTTGAGTCACGATAAATAAACTGATTATTCATGTTTTGTTTTTATGTTGCGCGAGCTGCATGTAATTTTTAGAACTTCCCTCCCTTGGCATGTTGGACAAGTTTCAATTAGGAAATAGTGGGAATTCAGTACTTGTTTATTTTTTTCTCATATTAGCAGAAAGTCCAAAAAATTACTGTGGTTATATGAGTTGCTATATACAAACTGACGAAATTTCAATATTTATCAAATTTATGGTTGGTTTTATAAGATTTATGTTATTTATTCTAAGATTTATTAATTTTCAATTGACTATGGTCGATTATTCATTCTCTTATCCACCGCAAATTTTTTATCTCTTTTCCTTTTCCAGCGATTAAGCCGAAGTCAGCGGTCAAAACCCATAAAATTAGGAGCTTAATGTTTTAACAGCATTTCATAATTCCATGACCGAACTTTAGAAAAAGATGGAAAGCATTTTACTACGATAGTATTTTCACGAAACTCACGAACTGCAATTTTGTACTAGTACGAAAAATTTTAACATCTTATGTTGTAAAATGTATATCTTTACAATTCGGGTGAATAGAGTTTTTTTACCTATGAAAAAAAGAAAGGGAAGGAAAGCTATCGAAGGTCCCGTGATGATGGGAGAGGCAGGAATGGGTTAGGGGTTAAGGTCACCACCAACCAAAAAGCTTCTTATGGTCCAAGGAAAAGTGAAAGGATGGAAAGAATACCAAGGGGAATTCCCTTTTATCACATTCCTCCTGTTGGCTTTAATAATTGCCATAACAAGGTCCCATCTTCCACTAACCTTTTTCACATGGATCGTGGACAATTATTTGTACTACACTTGCATCAATTTTTTTATGTAAAAATTTTATAACCCATAAGGGAACCATCAAAATAATTATACCAAAATATACTTCGAGCACAACATCCTAAGATTCTAGCTAGATAAATACCAATCATAACAAAACTATGATTAGTACTATCTAAGTACATTTTTAAAAGGATTCTCTTAGTAACTCCAAAGTGTCCTAACCAAAAATAACCCCTAATTACACCTGAAACCAACGAGTCATTCCCCAAACAAGTAGACTCGCGCCTTTACATGGTTCAAAAAATCCTAATTTGATTGTTCCCATTTGCCGCATCCCTAATTGCCTCAAGCACAGAGAGAGCATCCTCCTTCCACGTCATACCTATTGTCACCGCCAAGCTCAATGTCGCGTTTGCATGTTCTTCAATCTGGCATCATCCTGCGTTTCTCATCCGACCATCATCAGGTTTTGACACTTTCATCAAGTGTCTCGAGTTCAAAATTGATAATACTATAATGTTAAATCTTGATATCAAATCAAAATTACTATAATTGAAATTCTATTTTACCCAAATTTATGTCAACTGGTCCGAATATTGTGTTGTTGAAAAGGAAAAAGAAAACAGATAGAAAATTGGAGTGAAGAATTGCATGTCGTATTGGGCTGTCCCTCAAAACTCGAAATAAAAAAAATACGCCCACCGTGGGGCTCGAACCCACGACCACAAGGTTAAGAGCCTTGCGCTCTACCAACTGAGCTAGACGGGCTTCTTGTCCGATCTACCCTCTAATTTTATATATTAAAATATAGTCGTCAGTATCCATCAGAAGTCAGAATTCCGTTCAAATACAACACAGTGAACGAGAAAACCCAGAAACGGAACCGGAGAGACGAAGAGAAGGAAGCAACGGACGAACAAAATGGGGTTGATGTGGCTGATTGGGGAGGCACTGTTAGGAGTAACGGCGGCGTTAGCTCTCTTGTTGATTTCAGCCATCTTCGTTGAAGCCTATAGACGCCGCCACAATAACACGTAAACTTCCCTCTTCCTTCTCCTCCTTTGGCTTCTTCCTCTCCCTTTCTTCCCCTAATTCTCCCGGATCCTTTTCCAGGCACGTCGAAGCTCCCGCGATCTTCGAGGACCCCAATTCGTTGAACCAGGTAATACCCTTTTGCCCCGGGCGTTTTGGGTACTTGTAGAGCGATCCGGTTCATTGGTTTGAGATTAAAGTTTCAATCTTTAAGGTTTAGGGAGAGTAAAGTTGCGAGCTTTGTGGGAATTGGGAAGTGGGCTGTCTCCAGAATGGAACTTTATGGTGGTGAGTTTGTGCCTGTTCTATTTGCAGGTCACGTGCCCGCGTATCGTTGACCCGCCGCAGAAGTATATGTCGTTGATCATCCCTGCGTACAATGAGGAGCACAGGCTTCCCGGAGCTCTTGATGAAACGATGAAGTATGTGGAAAGCATTTCGAAATCTAGTGTATTGTGGTTCTTGCTTTGATTCTAGCTGACTGTGTTATTGAAAGTTCTTGCTTGAACATTGAATGCTGCCCATCTTAGAAAACGAGGCTTGTTCCTCGACGTTTTGTGAATGCCCATTTTCTTGATCGGATACGATGAACCCTAAAACCATTCAAATGCTTGATCTGTACTTGGTGGGATGTCTCTTTGTCTAAGCTAATATAAACATTCCGAGAAAGAGAATTGAAAACTTAATTGTTTTGTTTATTTGTAGTTATCTCGAAGGACGTGCTGCAAAGGATAAATCCTTTACATATGAGGTAAACACAAGTTTCTTCGGTTAGCTGGTTGATATCATATTCTCCTCTCAATAATGAAGTAATTGTGAACTTGACTTCTCATCATTTGTTTATTCGTTTTGGGTACTTGGCTCATATTGGATATGGATATAGTTGATTCACTGCATAAATTTGCTTCCAGTAATTATGTATCACTGTTCTTTATTAGTATAGAACTTGACTTCTCATCATTTGTTTATCTACATTGACAGTATCATGAATCTCACATTGTATACCTTCATCCCCTCTGCTTAAGATGTCCTTCGTAGAGATAAAGGGCAGTATTCTACATTTGGTAATTTAAGTGAAAAGTACTTCACTCATGGGTGGAGGGGCTCTGATTTGTTATTTATCTGAAATTGATATCATCAGAATAAGTAGTTGTGCTATGCCATCCTACTTGTAGTTCTAAGTATGCCTTTTGGTTCGGTCCGAGCTGCCTACTTCGCAGATGCTTTATCACGAAAATATTGTGTCTTTGTACTTATTTAGTTTTCTATTTCATGGCTTTGGTAAGTGATTACTTTGGTACCGAGTGCACTGTGTATTGCCAGCCTCTATTGGAGGTATAACATTATGCTTTTCTCCAAACACTTCTCTTTGGTTTTGAATGTTATGGTTGCTTAATCCTTGAACAGGTTATAATCGTTGATGATGGTAGTGTTGATGCAACAAAAAGAGTAGCTTTTAACTTCGTGAGGAAGTATACTGTGGATAATGTAAGAGTTATCCTTCTTGGAAGAAACCACGGTAAAGGAGAAGCAATTAGAAAAGTGAGTCTGATCTAGCTCGACAACCTATTATGTTTTCCGTTGCAGGTGAAAAATGCATTATATCTCTCTTGGCATTAAAATTCTTGCTAAAGGTCTTTACGCTTGTGAAAGTAATGCAAAACAGGGTATGCTTCATTCGCGTGGTGAATTACTTCTGATGTTGGATGCGGATGGAGCAACGAAGGTTGATGATCTTGAGAAACTTGAAAATCAGGTTTGTATGTACCGTGGCTTTCTTACAAGAATAGGTAGCTGTTTGCCAAAGCCAAAACTATCTTAATCTTGTGGTTCTTTTTTTCTATTCGACAAGTTAGACATATGCTTCAATCATCCTGATGTTTGGCCCAATCAGATACTTGCAGTTGCTCAGAAAGAGTGGCATTCGGGAGATTCATTCAGTAATGATCACAGTTTCAGAATATATGAAATCCCAATGGCAGCTTTCGGTTCCCGCGCTCATCTTGAAGAGAAGGCTTTGGCCACAGTTGAGTTCTGTTGCAACTATCTAGTCCTTTCATTCTGGCTTACCGCATGTCCATTTCTGTTGATGTGCTTGCTCCTTTCATGATTGATTTTCCTTTCCATTTCAGCGTAAATGGTATCGCAACTTCTTAATGAAGGGGTTTCATCTTGTTGTTCTGTTAGCTGCTGGGCCTGGAATTCGTGATACACAAGTAACTTCAGTCCTTAATTACCATATAGAAATACACAAGTGATCGTAATGCTTCCTGTGATAAAATTCCCTAACTCTAATGTCGAAATTTTTACAGTGTGGTTTCAAGATGTTTACCAGGGCTGCTGCAAGAAGACTCTTCACAAACATTCGGCTAAAGAGGTAAATGGTTCTCTCTGCTCACCCTCTCCCCCGAATGAATTGATATGAACTCTGGCACTGTGTGTTCCATGCAGATGGTGCTTCGATGTCGAGTTGGTTTTCTTGTGCAAATGGTTTGGTATCCCGATGTTAGAGATCTCGGTGAACTGGTCTGAGATTCCTGGATCGAAGGTGAATCCGTTGAGCATTCCCAATATGCTGTGGGAACTCGGCCTTATGTCTGTTGGATACAGGACCAGAATGTGGAAAGTTCACAACTGAGCCTTGGTCACAAGCTTATTGGTGAAACCAGCAGCCATCTTTCTCCAATTACATATTGCAGCCCGGGAGACATCATGTCGAATATGCAGATCTACACAACCCCAAGTGGATCCGGGAAGGCATAATTAACAACGAGGCTTCTGATTCATGTTCGAGAAACAACAGAACAGACCATTCTAACGTTCCAGTTTTGTTTTCGCTTATGGAGAACTCGAAACTTCTTGTCAAATTCGATTTTTTTTGAACTAGAAGAGTTTTATCGGTTTGTTCTGAATGAAACCCTTAAAGCTTATACAGGTATTCTCTTTGGTTCATTAGGGTTCTTGGACTTTACACTACTATTTATGCATTGGAAGAAATGGTCACTGTATTGACCTCACTGCTAATTAACATAGGTGGTGTGCACAAGTTGGTTCCCTCCTATCTTTGTGACTTCAACTTCAGGTAGTTGTCCATCCTACCGCCCATTATGTTCAAGCTCATCGGTTGAAGAAGTTCTTGTTTAGTAAATGCCATTGCCAATGTTGTGGTAAGTTTTATCCGGACACTTATTCAGTCGACTAATCCAAATTTAAATAGGGTATGACATTGTTAATAAGTATTCAACATTGTTGTGCTTCCAATAACTCGAACACAAGAAATCTTGATTAAAGTAGAACAATTCTCGTAGTTTATCTCTTGTGCTGTGAGAATTAGGTGTATGTTGTTTCTCATCGTTTCTCTCTTGCGATGTGAGAATTGGGTGAACCTTATTTGGTGCTAATTAGCCGTCTTCTAATGTTGAAAAACCATTTGGTGGCTAATTACAGAAAGATTACATATTAAGCTCGACTGGACATATTTGTTAAGCACCTAATTTTTGTTAGTCGTTCGCAGAGCTCCTAATTTACGAGGGAAACAACACCATTAACATTTAATGGTCAAAACCAAACATTAATGTCAACCCAACCAATCTTTAGTGCAATCCTGGCTACCTACCATCTTTTTAGATGCTCGACGACCAAATCTCTATTGCAAACAACTCGTATAACAAAAAGTTTCCTTTTCATATTCATAGTCAATTATTATTGGATCTTATTATGAATAAATTTTTTTAACTATGCCATTTTTATTCAAAAGACTTGAAACAAAATTGGGGAATTTGTTGGAAAATAACAACGATAACCCTTACTGATAATATGTTCAGTATTAAGAAAATTATAGTAAGCTCAGTCATTGTAAAGTTAGAAATTGAGAGAATTGTATTTCTTAATTACCATTGAGGACGTACATGGATATATATACAGCCTAGACATTAATTACAAAGATCCTAATTAGCTATGTACCAGGCAACAGTATAATCGTGATTTGATCACCTAAGGGAGGCGACCGTTGGAGGAGGAGATAAAGACGGGATCTCCTTGATGGCGTCATCATTGATTGTGATTAATCGTTGATGACGGACAATCACGATTACTATGTAATCTCAATACTCCCCCTCAAGTTGGGGAGTAGATGTCGCAAATCTCCAACTTGCGAAGATGGTAGTTGAATTGATGACTCCCAAGCGCCTTAGTGAATATGTCTGCGGTTTGTTCATGACTTGGGGTATATGGTGTAACGATGAGTCCTTCTTGCACCTTGTCGCGGATGAAATGGCAGTCGATTTCGATGTGTTTTGTCCGCTCGTGGAACCGGATTAGATGCGATATAGATGGCTGCTTTATTATCGCAATGGAGCTTCATGGGGCGTTGAATCTGGATCTTTAGCTCTGCAAGTAGACTCCAAACCCATACAAGTTCACACGCAGTGGATGCCATTGCACGGTACTCTGCTTCAGCGCTGGATCGGGCAACCACCTTTTGTTTCTTTGACCTCCAAATGACGGGGTTGCCACCTATGAACAAGTAGTAGCCTGTGGTAGATTTTCGATCATCTATAAATCCTGCCCAGTCCGCATCTGCAAAGGCAGAAATAGATAGGTGTTTATGATTTTGCAATAGTAAACCTCTACCTGGACAGCACTTAAGATATTGTAGTATTCTGTTCATGAGTTCAAGATGAATCTCTTTAGGTGAGTGCATAACTTGACTGATCACACTAACATCATATGTAATGTCTGTTCTAGTGATAGTTAGATAGATAAGCTTACCACAGAGACGTTGAAATCGATGAATGTTAGTCACACTTTTGCCTTCAATATTGGAGACTTTAAGATTTGGTTCAATTGGGGTTTTGAATGGGGCTGAACCAATCTTCTTAGTCTCTTTAAGTAAATCAAGTACATACTTCCTTTGGTTTATAAATAATCCTTTATATGAGTATGCAAATTCAACTCCAAAGAAGTACTTTAATTTCCCTAGATCTTTGATGTCGAACCTCTGTTTCAGATTTGTTTTTAATCTATCAATGAGGTAATTACAATCACTTGTTATAAGGATATCATCTACATAAACAAGTACTATGACTTTTCCTAGCTGTCCAGATGAGATGAAGAGACTAGTGTCCGAGTAGCACTTATAGAATCCAAGGTTAGTTAACTCACCATTAATCTATTGTACCATGCACGAGGAGATTGTTTGAGACCATATATGGCTTTATGTAATTTACATACCTTGTTTGGTGATGTAGAGGCAAGTCCAGGTGGCATGCGCAAGTAAACCTCCTCCTCTAGCTTTCCTTGTAGGAACGCATTCTTTACGTCCATGTGTTCCAATTTCCACCCTTGATTTACAGCTATGGAAATCAAGATGCGTATGGTGTTCATTTTGGCAACGGGTGCAAATATTTTACTATAATCAATCCCGGGGGTTTGAGTGAAACCTTTGGCAACCAATCTAGCCTTGTGTCTTTCTACAGAGCCATCGCTGTTATGTTTAACTTTAAAAACCCATTTGCAGTCTATAGCTTTCTTTCCTTCGGGTAAATCAACAATTGACCATGTCTGATTTCTCTTCAAGGCATTTAATTCTTCTCTCATAGCAATTTTCCAAACAGGTTGTTTAATGGCCTCAGCAAAACTTCTTGGTTCCAAATTGTTATCTAGACAACTTATGTAAGCCTTTTGCTTAGGTTTAATATGCTTATATGAAATGTGATTTTCAATAGGATAATATCCCATGTAAGTTTCGAAATCCTTTAGTTTGCAGCCAATCTGTCTAGGCCTGTTAGACTTTCGTGTTTGCAGGTCTGGTTTAGTGATAAAGTTTGAGGGAGTATCAGACGTACCTTGAGCCTGTGAAATCGATTCATCAGGTTCTACTTGAGGAATCAATGTTGGCATGTTGCAGATTGCAGGTGCAGGTGCGTTGTTGCACCTTTCCGTGTTGATATGCCTACGATTTTTTGTAGGTTGGTTGTTGCAGGCGTCTGCAGGTGCAGACCTACAATTTTCTACAGGTGCACTTCTACGGGATTCTGCAGGTTGGTTGTTGCAGGCATCTGCAGGTGCAGACCTGCAATTTTCCGCAGGTGCACTTCTGCAGATTTCTGCAGGTGCATGCCTGCTGTAATTTTTAAGAGATTCTCGTCTGCAGTCTTCTGCAGATCTTCCCTCGCTCCTGTCTGTAATTTCCTCCCCCTGAATGGCATCCCTTACACTTTCTGAGAAGTAAGGTTGGTGTTTGAGAAATTGGACATCTCGGGATACGAATTTTTGGCGAAGTGAGGAGCTGTAACACTTGTACCCCTTCTGTGTGCTAGAATAGCCCAAAAATACACATTTAATTGCCCTCTTATCGAGTTTGTCTCTTTTACCTGCAGGCACATGAACAAAACAGCAACAACCAAAGATACGAAGATAATCAAGATTTGGTTTTCTCTTCAAAAGAACCTCGAGATGTGCTTTGCTCTTCAGGGTCTTGCTGGGCAATCTGTTGATGATGTGACAGGCTGTAAGGACTGCATCGCTCCAAAATTTCTTCTTTACCTGCATCTTAAACATCATGCTCTAGCCACATCTAGCAAATGCCGATTCTTTCTTTCAGCCACTCCGTTTTGCTGCGGAGTATACACACATGAAGTTTGGTGTATTATCCAAAAAATTTTAAGGTAATCTATGAAATCCTTTTTATATTCAGTCCCATTATCGGTTCGGAATATCTTTATTCGAGCATTAAACTGATTCATGATCAAATTATTGAACTCCTGGAAAGCTTTAAACACTTCACTCTTTTGTTTAAGCAAATATATCCACGTACCTCTACTGTAATGATCTATGAATGTGACGAAGTATGAAAATAACAAAAGCGATTCTGCAGTTCTTGGCATATTGGCAACTATCACATTGGAGCTCAGCTTTATTAAATTCAGGAAATAACTTTCCTAATACAATATTACTAGGATGGCCTAATCTAGAGTGCCATAGTGTATGCAATGTGTCATCCTTGTGAGCTGTGAAAGCTGCAGGATTATGCTTAATTATATAAAGGCCATTGATCAACTTTTCCTCACCAATCTTCTTCCGTGTTGAGGAGTCCTGAAATTCGACCGAGTCAGCAGAGAAGATGGCCAAACAATTAAGCTGTCGAGTTATCTTGCTAACAGAGAGCAGATTATTTGATAGGTCTGGGACATATAAGGAATCCAATTTATGTTCTTTTGAAAACATGGTAGTAAATCCATTTCCTTGAATGGGAATTTTCAAGCCATTTGCTACACAAATAAACTAGTTGTGTGATTTTTTTAAATCACAGATTAATGTAGGATTGTTGGACATGTGCTCATTTGCACCTGAGTCCACGATCCATGTGCAATCAGATTGTGCAACATGACATTCAAAAGTATTCAAGGCGTGTTCTGTTATAGCATGGTTAGCGAGTACAGGGTTACCTTCATTAGGAATTTTTGAATTCCTGGCATCAACGGAGTTAGCTTCCCCACCGATCTTGAGGTGTTGCAGGACTCGCTGTGCAATTTCTTCAATAGAGGAGTTGCCTTCACTGGTTGCGGCAAGTGCATTGGTGCGGTCATTGTTATTCTTCTCCTTTAGGAGCTGCGGCTTCAAGTGCGGATGTAGAAACCAACACTTCTCCTTCGGATGTCCTGTTTTCCCACAATGGTCACACATGATGCTCGTTCTTCCAGGTCGAGACCTTCCTCCTCATCCTCTAGCATTTGATCCACCTCTAGAGTTCAGAAATCTCTTTGCAGCATTTGCAGATAGATCTTGCGTGCTGATAAATGCACTAGTTTCACCAGTGGCTTCATTCTTTTGGAAGGAGCTCATCAACCTTTTTCGAGTTTCCTCCTTTTGGATCCTTGCACAAACTAGATTGAGGGGTGGAAGGTCTGCGGCAGTCAGAATTTGCTCCTGAAGGGACTCAAATTCTGGACCAAGACCCATGGACTTTAAATATTTTATCTTCATCTTCTTGCTTTTTGAGGAGAATCGGATCAGCAGTTGCTGGCCTCAACATGGCCAGTTCATCCCACATCACTTTAAGTTTACTGAGGTATTCAACGAAGGGCTTCTCACCTTTCTACAGCTCAGCGATGCTTCTTTTTAGCTCAAACACTCTGTATAGGTTGTCTTGTTGAGAGTACAACTCTTTGATCGAATCCCATAGGTCTTTTACACTTTCAGCAAAATTGAAGAGGTTGTCTTGTTAAGGATCCATGACATGACCAAATGGTCATTCATGCTCCATTCTATAAATGATGGATCTTTTGCTAGTGGGGCTGTGAAACTTCCGTCTATGAACCCCAATCTCCCTCTGCCACTGAGTGCGATGTGAACTGCCTTGGACCAGGAGAGATAGTTGTCGCCGTTGAAGGACACGGTTGTTATCTTCAAGCCTGTGTTGCCTTCAAACTCTGCAAGTTTTTTGAAGCTGGTCATCCCTAGATTGGAAGCAACGATCGCAGGGGAATCATTGAGGCTGGAACTAGATTGATCCGCCATTGAAAATTTTTTTGATTTTGCTGGAAGCAGGGATTAAGATCAGATTTGCTCTGATACCATGTAAAGTTAAAAATTGAGAGAATTGTATTTCTTAATTACCATTGAGGACGTACATGGATATATATACAGCCTAGACATTAATTACAAAGATCCTAATTAGCTATGTACCAGGCAACAGTATAATCGTGATTTGATCACCTAAGGGAGGTGACCGTTGGAGGAGGAGATAAAGGCGGGATCTCCTTGATGGCGTCATCATTGATTGTGATTGATCGTTGATCACGGACAATCACGATTACTATGTAATCTCAATAGTCATCTAAAATTTATATCAAAATTGACAGAGAATTCAGTTATTACAAAGAATCGTTTCCATCCCGGTTCATACATATTATTATGTCTATTTATTTTTAGATTGACAGAAGAGGCAACAGATGGATATTTTTGGCCACCATACACAACAAAAACATGGGCGTAATTTCTCGAGCAGCCTTTGAAGTTGACGATTACTGAGAATCGTCGAAATTCTATACAAAAAGTTTTAATTATAACATCATTCTTCTTCTTCTTCTGAGAACCCAAGATAGAATATTATTTAACCAAGTTTTTCGATTATCAGGTTGGTAAAATTTGGCAAGAATGATTGGCGGGTTTCTTACAAGACATTGCTTGTGTTAGAACACCTTCTAACCCACGGCCCTCTTAAGAGTTGGCGACGAGTTTCGATGTGATAAACTTGTGATCGAGGAGATTGGTAGCCTTGAACTCATCGATGAGAAATGAATAAATTCAAGACTTTAAAACAACGGATTGGTGAATATCCGACACTTATAAGTCATTTGTAACGAGCGGCGTGATAATTTCAACAATAAAAACGTATGTAATTTAACATAGATGGGTGACATTTGATCAAGAAGTATTTTGTTTTTTTAAGTATCCAAGAAGGAAACAATGAAGAAAAAAAAATCAATGAAAGTGGAAGGAGAGTTAAAACATACTCCCGTTGAATGAGGATGGTTTGTGTCTAAAATTTTTTGACCGAATTAGATTATCGGATCGTTAGTTGCGAGTGTAGTGTGTTTAAGAATGTAAAAAATTCACCTACACATTGATTTAAATTTTGGATTGCATATAGAGATTCCAACATAATATCAGAGTCAATTGCTCATACGAGACACATGCCTCATTGTTGTTACTCATAGACGCTCGTATAATAGTATGTTAGCGAATTCAAGACTCGTACAAATTTCAACTCGATGAACTTTGGAGACGTGTTCGGACAAGAACACTCAAGCTTCTTCCACCAAAAAGTGAAGCCATACGAGGCAGTAAAACCATGTAAGAAATATCAGATGTGTTCACTTATCAAGGTTGGAGACACTATTTCTTTCCCCCATCCTCTTTATGTGGGCAGGTCCTAAAAGCTTGTTATTTCCTTCGCACGAACTTTTTGGCAACATCTGTTGGAGTCTGGCCGAGTTACACAGAGAAGAATCATAATTTGGGTGTAGGAAATAGATAACTCGGGGAACGTCGACATAGATCCCTTGTCCTGTTTGAGTTCGGTATGGTGATATGGCGGGTACAGAGTAAATGGGAGATCACAGGGTAGATAATCTTGAAGATTAAGAATTTACCTTCAAGCTTAAGGTGCTAAACTAATACAAATCGGCTTTAATAATGGGCGGTCGGGCATGTTGATCATTGAAAACATGTCCATTGATAATGGATAAAAATGTAAAGGAAAACCCAAAGATCAAAATAATAAAGTATCCAGGAATCATAGCAAACAGTCCAAAAAATTGTTGGATGCTAATAGAAAAGGTGGACCATTTTGGTAATCAACTCCTCGCCTTCTTAAAAGTTCATCACTCCAAACACCAAAACAAACATAGAAGGATAACAAAGCTAGAATGAAATAGTGCGGCAACCTGCACCACTTCTTTCCAATAAATAGAACAGTCGTCTCTCTCTCTCTCCGGTGAACCTATCCACGAAGCACTTAGAAGCATTTCCGGTGCACGATTGACGGACCCGACTCGTCGTACTCTGCCTTGGCGATCCACATCTGCATCAACAAAGAAACGGGAAAAGACGGCTGTCAGAAATCAACCTCAAATAGATAGGAAAGATCTCACATGCAGAACTCAAGAGAGTGTGGTTAAACGTGCCTGCTGGAAGGTGCTGAGGGATGCCAAGATGGAGCCCCCAATCCAGACACTGTACTTCCTCTCTGGTGGTGCAACGACTTTAATCTTCATGCTGCTCGGAGCAAGAGCCGAAATCTCCTTGCTCATTCTGTCGGCGATGCCAGGGAACATTGTTGAGCCACCACTGAGGACGATGTTTCCGTACAAGTCCTTCCTGATATCGACATCGCACTTCATGATGGAGTTGTATGTTGTCTCATGAATACCTGCAGCTTCCATACCGATCATGGAAGGCTGGAAGAGGACCTCAGGGCAACGGAAACGCTCAGCACCGATGGTGATGACCTGTCCATCGGGCAGTTCGTAGCTCTTTTCAACAGATGAGCTGGTTTTAGAGGTCTCTAGTTCCTGCTCATAATCCAAAGCGATGTAAGCTAACTTCTCCTTCATGTCTCTCACAATTTCCCGCTCGGCTGTGGTGGTGAATGAATATCCACGCTCCGTGAGGATCTTCATCAAGGAATCAGTCAAGTCACGGCCAGCAAGATCCAAACGAAGAATGGCATGAGGCAGGGCATAACCCTCGTAGATGGGCACTGTGTGGCTGACACCATCACCAGAGTCCAACACAATACCTGCGCCAGATCAATAGAGATCAACATTAAAGATACGTCGCATCGAGCCACCGTGGGCCTCTTTCTTCATTGTTTTGCGTTGCATATGTGGAAACAGGAATGAAAAAGGTGATAAATGCTTACCAGTTGTACGACCACTGGCATACAAGGACAAAACAGCCTGAATGGCGACATACATGGCAGGAGTGTTGAAGGTCTCAAACATAATTTGGGTCATCTTCTCACGATTTGCCTTGGGATTCAGAGGCGCTTCAGTTAGAAGGACCGGGTGCTCTTCGGGGGCAACACGCAGCTCATTGTAAAAGGTGTGATGCCAAATCTTCTCCATGTCATCCCAGTTGCTGACAATACCGTGTTCAATGGGGTACTTCAAAGTCAAGATACCCCTCTTGGATTGAGCCTCATCACCAACATATGCATCCTTCTGGCCCATGCCAACCATCACGCCAGTGTGACGGGGACGACCAACAATACTGGGGAAGACGGCCCTGGGAGCATCATCTCCAGCAAAGCCAGCCTGAAATCAGATGCATCATTAGCATAGCACGGTCCAAGGCAACTACCCTAATTAGACCACACAGCACAGCTTTAACTCCACGAATCTCAACCATCTTAAAGACGTCGAATCGCTAGGTTTGACAAAACAGCAAGCAAGTCCAGCAACATTTCGTTTCGAGAGAAGATCGGAATAAGGACGGTCCGGCCACTAACCTTGACCATTCCGGTACCGTTGTCGCACACGAGTGGCTGAATATCCTCGGAATCTGCCATCTTCTTCTACTGCCTGTAAATGCCACCAAAAGCACCACCGTACAGATCAGAAACTGAAACACATTCACCAAAATATAACTTCAAACACAGTGACAAAGCAAAACGCAAAGAAATTTAAAACCTCGGTCTCTATTTTCGTTAATTCACATTTTCAACCGATATCATTAGTAATTTAGCTGAATCCTTATCCGATTCCGACTTGTAATCCCAAACGAAATTTAAATTTAAAAAAAGAAAAAGAAAAACACGAAGCATGCAATTCCTGGATCGAAACCGCCATAACCACAGATCTCACAATTATAACACCAAAAAAAAATTTTAAAAAATAAAATCATATTAGCAGATCTCTACTTTTCACAGATTTCCAGATCCGAACCGCTATCCAACAGATCGGACGAAACCGAAACCAATCCAAATCAACAACAACCGATTGAGAAACGAACCTCAAGAGGGAGCGACGGGGAGAAATTGTGAAGTAGAAGAAGAGAGAGAGAGAGAGTCAGCGAGGGGGGAGAGAGAGAGAGAAGGCAACCGAATTTCCAAGGCAGCAACTCCTCTTCCCTTATAAAGAAATTAGAGGCGCTGCCATTTATAAATAAATAAATAAAGCCAAAATAAGGTATCTTCCTCCTTCCCCCTCGCTCCTTCGCTGTCTTTTTTTTCTTTTCTATTTTTTTAGTGTATGTTAATTTTTTACCTTTTTATTTTAAGAAAATTAATTGTTGGCGGAGGGCGGCGAGATGCGATCACAGCCGTTGGATTGATTTAGTGGGTGCTGTTTAAGGAAGGAACGGGTCGTGGGCTTTTCTAAATAACCAGTCATCTTTTTACCGCTCTCGGGCCTCGGCATTCCCCCATCCACATCCTCCCTTTTTTTTTCTAATTTATTTTCCCTCCTTCTAGTACTTTCCATTGCTTCTCCGGAAAAGTTGTTTTAACTTAATTAACAGTGTTAAATACTAATTATGTGAGCATTAACACCTTTCAAAGATTTCACCCGGCTCGAATATTGATTAGTCGGCAGTCCACGTCGCCAAAAAAAAACTCGGACCCGACCTCGGGACCCATCCGTGATAAAAATTGAAATAAGTTGGACTTGTTTTACGGTTTTGAAACTACAGGTACCCAAATGATAATCGGTGAAACTACAAAATACTTGAGTGTACTTTTCCCCTATAATTTATAAACAATGAAAGCTCAAATCCAACTGTCAACCGAAGGAATTACACGAGGATGTCGTCTCCCTACACTACACCTTCAATATTTACTAAATAATGACACCCTATACATCTATTATTGTTATTATTCGTTCAGACATTAAATTTTGCACTCCAACAGCACGTAACCGAAGGAATTACACCGAAGCTTTTGCTATTGTCCCTTATTTTGCAGCAATTTCGCCTCACCAGGACTATTATTGAGTCCGATAATCTTTCTTTGGTTGACTTCTCAACAATTCTTCTCCTCCAATCAATTGGAATGCGGAATTGTTGGCATTGGAAGTCCAAGCCAAACTTTTGAAATTGCCCCTTTGCCGTGTAATTCATGTTCTTAGATTAGTCAATCGTGTTGCGGATTGATTAGCTAAGGCGACTAACTTAAGTGAGGTAGTTCATAGTCTTCCTCGTGAACTACAATTGTTCCTTTTGTATAATTCTAATGATTAATATAAGTTCTAACTTTTACCGTTCAAAAAAAATCTTGTGGGTGGGTGCACATCAGCACATGTGCATTGTCATTACAGCTTAACCTTCTTTGAATAAAGCAAGGAATCTAAAAGTTCTGCATATAGTTTAGCAGTAAACATGAATATACAGATACACATGAGAGGAGCCCACCACCCTTTAAGATGCCCCTTTTGTGTTGGACTTGTATTGATTATCTAATTTGGTATGTACTATTAACCCATCGAAGCACTTCCAAATTAGCTGGTGCCACTTTTATGAATCATGATCATCCCCTTTAACCCCACCACAAGCCCTAAACTACATCATCATCATCAACATCATGATGCAAGTGTTCTTGAAGGTGGCATGACAGATTGATATAATCCCGAACCGACCGAGAGTTGGTTCAGTGGTAAACAAAAGGGAGAGGTACGACGGAAATCCGGCACTCATCCAGGGTTCAATTCCTCGCATTAACATATCTACTATAGGAATGATTCTAGGAATAGGATATCTCAAGACGTGAACAAATTTGTATAATGTTATATTATGAAAACTGTAACCTAAGGTCCCTAAGGTATAAATCCCGGATCTATTATTTGGTTCTCTCTAGGAAAAAAAATAGAAACTCGTGGTCCAAGTGTAGCTTATAAGGATTTTCTTTAAAAGAGTATCAAGTTTTGAAGCAGACTAGCAGAGTAGAGCGTCCCTAAATAAACCCGACAGCACTCGGACTCTAAATAGTTCTCTACTATTATCGTGCATATGGCAGCAAGTATTCTAAGTAGCATCTTATAGCTTAACTTTAATAGTAAACCTAATCTAAAAAGGCAGAACGAGGATCAAAGAAACAGAAAGAGCCCGTATTCTAAGTAGCATCATTGAGATGAGATTCTTCCTCTGTTATATGCAAGATTGATGCAGCTCACGTTCAGTTCTAATCAATTAAAGAAACAGAAAGAGCGATAATTGAATGCCGATCATGAAAGCGAAAATCTTAACAGAAAGGACAAGCTGGAAAAGCTTCAACATAAGCTAAGTTTCAACAGCAAGTCTTGCAATTTATGTTAACAAGATGCAGGATTGAGATCTACAAACAACTAGGATAAACAATGGCCTTTATCTCATTCTTGATGCAAATGAAATGCAGTCGATGACGAGTTTGATACCGGGGGCCAATTGCAACAGACGAGGAGGAGCCTTCAATTCTACAGGAAAGGGGGCAGTATAACCCATCGGCGTGGATACTTGGGCTTTCCGTCCTTTCCATCAAACAACTGGTAATGAGAAGAAGAATTAAGTTACAGCCAACTTGTGCTAGATGGAATGTAGCATACTTGTGAACTGAACCAATAACTCAATAGGAAAATAACAACAGACAAATGCAAAAAAAAGCTAACAGTTCAAACAAAGTTCAGAAACTTGCCTTCCTCAAGCGACGGTGCTTGGCAAGCGCCCAATTGGTCATGATTGCTGCTGCAACCACAAGAAAGATGTAGCCGGCGACAGTCTGTGTTGCTATGTTGAAACCTAACCACTGATAAATTTCCGTTGTGTAATTTGCACACGTCACGATGTTGAAAAGGAAACCACGTGGGATTTGATAGCCTCCACTTCCATTCGGATCGCGGAGATTCTTAAGCAATATGTGGCAATAGAAGTTTGAGAGTTGATTAACCAACCCAAATCCGAAACCAATCTTCATTTGGAGATCGCTAACAGGGGTGTATAGTGGGTGGTTGACATAGTAAGCAATGTAGCAACCAAAAGACCAGTAGTAAGCACAGTTGCGGAACACATTGGAAAGCGGAGAAGTTGCGTGGCTGAATCGGTGCACAAAAAATGTCTCCATGATGCGTTTGAAGTAGTGGAAACACCAGTAATACATTGCATATGTTTGGACCGGGTGGATCACATGCTCCTCCTTGTAGCCAAAGAACTTGTAGACAGGGAAGTAATAGAAGACAGGATAGAGGACCAGAGGACCCAAGTATTCAAAGAAAAACAGTGTGCGGTAGGAGACCTGAGGACCCAAGTCCTTGAAAACAACAGTCAAGTTGTCTGAATTCCCATCAGTGTATTCCTTTAAGCTCTTCTTGTAGTTCAAGACAACAGGCCTTTCTTTAGATCCAGGCGGAAGTGGAAGGGTCAGGCGCTGCCTTGAAGGATAGTACTTTTTTGCTGTTGATGCGAGAAAATCAATACAATGTTCTAACCAAAACAATATACTACAATTTCCCCTACACCGAAGTCTGGGATCACAGAAGCACACATGGATAAAACTTGTCTGAAACCGGGTAATCACCAATTATCAGAGATCACCGACTCAACCATCCAGTTTAATTCAAGGTATGATAAGCATCATTTAGTAGTCATTGGTTTTGAAGGAGACATGGCAACAAAACAAAACAGCGTAAAGCATTTCAACATGTCTGACTCCAAATCGAACATCATCCTAATAGGTGTATAAAGCACTGGAAATCAAGCATGGTAAATACCACCATCGCTTTAATAACATAAAATGAACCTTTCTTCAATTGCAGAAAATTAACTGTAGCAAGAGCAGACGACTACAGATCACATCTAGTTAGCTTGGAAAACCAACCAAGTCCTACAATAAGACTCACACCAACCAGTTCTCCTAGAGTTTAGGCAAAAGCTCTGCATTGGGCTCTTTTCATGCTATTCAACCAAAGAACGCTAAACAGACAAATCGTAAAACCCCGATACAACCCAATACATGTAACAACAGGGAAAACGCCGCTATCAAATCAAGCGAGAATCAAATTGGAACAGAGCCCCTAAGGCCAAATAGCAGGTAGAATCGAAAGACCGCTATACTTCACAGTCGACATGAAAACAACACTAACTAAACTAGTAATCAAGCTGGTAGTTCACAGTCAACATGAAAACAACACTAACTAAACTAGTAATCAAGCTGGTAGAATAACAAATCCACTGGCACAGAATATCCCTGCCTATGTCTCTTCTATTTCGAACACAAACACATGGCAACTCACAGAACTTAATTTCAATGAATCAATTGAAACATAACACAAACAAGATAAAAGAAAGAAAAAAACATCACTCACTTCTCTTGTGAATCGCCTCCTGCAGATCAGCCACAGTAGCCTACAAAGTGAAACAAACCCAATAACTACTAACCACAATTCACAAGTCTGCAGCTCTAAAGTCCCAACCTTTGAGGCCCAAACTAAACAAAGACCAAAACTTTAACCAACCCAAACAGCAGAAGCAAAGAAAGGAACAAAGGGTATACCGAGTCCTTAAGCTCGAGGCCTCCTTTGACGACATCTCTGCCACTGCGAGAGACCACGTTCACCTTCATTTTGTCTCGAATGGAGACAGACCCAGTTCACTAAAACGGACAAAAGGGAGACCCTTTAAACCGCTACGGAAATTGTGTTCTGTAGAGGACAGATTTAGAGAGAGAAGCTTAGGACAGAGCCAAGGAGTAAACACAACGAGGGTGTTAGAGAAGTGTATTAGAGATCTAACTAAATAGGAGATGGGTGGTAGTTAAAACTCGGAGGAAACAGGTAAGGGGCCGCTAAACATTTAAGTCGTATAGTTGGGAGTAGGAGAGCTAACTAGATGGAATTGGGTTCAAATTCAGTGGGTATGTCCCACTGAAATCGATAAGGGCAATATTAGAAATACAATAATTAAAAAAAATATCAGCAAAATAATACAATTTATGGAAATACAAGCATGGGAATATTGGTTTCCATTTTCTCGGATATTGGTTTCCATCTTCTATGTTATTGGTTTCATTCTACTATGATATTGGTTTCCATCTTCTATGTTATTGATTTCATTCTACTATGACATTGGTCTCATTCTACTATGATATTGGTTTCGTTCCACCATGATATTAGTTTTCATCTTCTCCAATATTGGTATCCCATTATAGGTGAAAATGTATACCATTTGAATGTATTGGTTTCATTCTTCTCGAATATTGGTTTCATTCCTCTCGAATATTGGTATCATCGTCGAGGACGCCCTGGTCAGAAACGACGACGCTCGGGCCAAAAACGACGGGTTCCTTGAGAAAACCCGCTGGTCCGACCTGGCAGTCGGTTCGCCCAACTTCTCGAGCCGGTGGTAGTTCTTCCCCCTGCTACTCCCTTCACCCATCCTAAATCCCCTCCTCGAGCTCCTCTCCCTGGTAGAACCACGAGGCTCATGGTCCGTTCCAGCTGCCGGCTCATAATCTGCTTCCTCACGTCGATCGGCAGCCTCAGAGTGAACCGGTCGGTGTTCTCCCCCGGTTGAACTAGCAAGTGTCCGGTGGAGTGCGACCTAGGGAACCACCTCTCACGCGTTCTCCAGGATCCACGTGTACGGTTCCGTCTCAGCGCCTGCTCAGGCACCGCCACCTCAACCTCGTCGGGGCAGGTCTCCTCCTCCACCTCCTCGGGCCCGGCCTCGTCTCGGTGAGCCTCCAAGTCCAACTCGGGGCTGCTCGACTCAGGGAGCGGCTCCTGAGTGATGTCGGCGGATGCGCCCCTGACGTCATCTCTAGGCTGCGGGGCGAGGTTGGCGCGGCACACGGGGCAGGTGACGTGGGAGGCGAGCCACGCATCGATGCACTCGGGATGGAATACGGGGGGGGGGGGGGGGGCGCGAGAAGGAGGGGGGAGAGCGGCTGGGAAGATGATTTTTTTTTTGTGGGATTATATAGGAAAATGGTGGAACCCTAATGAATATGTTTGGATAAAAACTCAAAAATACCCTCAACAGATTCTGACCATCAGATCTGTAAAAAAAGAATTTGATCAAATCTAAAGGCCCATATTTAGTCCATACCATGGGGATGATTTTTATGTAGTCCCGCCTGAATCCAAATCCGATGGAATTATGAATTGATCAACCACACTCTCTCATTCCCCAACTCCTTTATATGATCCGACCGGTCGGATCACGATCTGAGACCAAATCCTATTTAATTTCCATCTAAACCTAGATGATAGTTCTACAAATTGATTGGATCGATCGATTTACTTAATTGGACCAACCGATCAAGAATAAATATTGGAGAAAATTTTTTAATTATAATTTTTGTAACAAAATTAGAATGTATTTATAGTAATTTGACATTTTATTGCTAAATATAAGTAATAATACATATATTTAAATCTCTTGCCCGACTGACGATTCGACCACACGAACCGAAATTGGAAAAATTCCGGGTTGCCTTATTTCTTTTTTCGGAAAATTTTACATAAGTACTCTGTAGTTTCACATTTTTATAATTTAGTACCGTGTAGTTTCAAATTGGTAATTCAGTCTCTGTGATTTACAAAAAATATTTCGGGCAGGTCCAGGGCAGTCACCCGACCAAACGAGCGTGAAATGCTGTCTTTTTTACTCGACGTAGCAGACACGTGGCGATGGAGTGGGTTTAGTCACTGATGATATGTAATCGACAAATTAACAAAATAGTCCCAATTTTTTCAAAAAATTCAAACTTCATCTTAAACCTTCCTCTCTTTTTTTGTAAACATTGTTGCATAACCTAATTTTGTTTTTCATTTTCTTTTATCATTTGCAAAAGCTTGGAAAATCTAGCCTCCACCACGGGTTCAGTTTTAATCGTAATATCAGTCCATGATCAGTATTCCAATTTATGTTTCTGGAGCTCATGAGCTCATTGTTACTGTCACATTCTATAATTACAATCACGATTAACAGTTTTTCGAAGCTTTAATCATAATCGACAATCGCGACCGAAATCGTGAATTCTCGATTACAATCACGATTAACAGTTTTTTGAAGCTTTAATCATAATCGACAATCGTGACCGAAATCGTGAATTCTCGATTAGATTACAGTTTACAACTTTTCTCGGATCCGAAATCTTTTTGACATCAAATTATTCCTTGTTCGGATGGATACCAAAATTAATGATTCATATATTTCAAATACTTGTTAATTCGGACATGTAACGCTCACTCTTAAATACAAGCATTTGCCCCGGCTCTCAACAACTCAATGGCCCAACTATCGAGAGAAATCATCATCAAACAACAATAATTATAGCCTCGCTACGTACATGGACATGAAGCTGCTTAGGGCAACCAACCAACCTCCAACAAACAACCGTTGTCTTTATAAGCTGAGCGACTTGTACGCCCCGTGATTTTCTCACCAGGGACCTACATCAAAACTAGCCACTGGTTCATCATCCCGATCATGATTTCCCGGCTGCAAAAGGGTCCGCGAATTTTGATAAATATAAATCTGGTGTACTTGTGGGGAAGATCAATTGGAAACCCTTGGCCTACTTTGTCTCGAAGCCTTGTTATACCAAGAGAAAGCTGCACGGATCGCCGGTTTAAGAAGAGAGAGAGCAAAGAAAACCACCTGATGCAATGTTGGTGAAACCTGGAAACTCGGAGAGCTTATACCCCAGAACATGGACACATGCTCTGAAACTGGGGTTTTAGATTAAGTTCGGAATGAGTCCATTCCGAACCGTTTGGACTAAAGGACACTCAATAATGTTTTTGCAAAAAAGTTATAACACATAGATAAAAATGAAAAAAGCTTACGCGGGACAAGAGATCAACAACATGTCATTATCGATAACTGGACATGTCATTGTCGTAGCATGCGGACCATTATCAATAACTGGGCATGTCAGTGTCGTAATCGAGGCATGCCATTGTCAGAACCGGAGCATACCATTATCGGTCTTCAGTCCAAACGGTCCGAAATGACCTCTTCAATCCGGATCCAATCCACTGCCCTCAAACTGGCTGGCACAAACCACCAGATGCAATGTATATATGCTGCATCAACCAGAAGCTGGCTGGCTCCATCGACTGTAAGAATAATTCACAGTAAGCGCAGAAATCAAGCTTGGCATGTCCCCGACCAGCCTACAATTAAAAAGGTTGGGTTGGGAATTCAGAATCGGTAACCCCAGAATTGAAGATCTAGCTCCTATTTAAGTAGGTTAATCCAAAACAGGATTTATGAGCTGCCAGTATCTCCTATTTGGTCAACTATATGCAATGTGAAGGTAAAAAAAAGGCCAAACAGTTGATGATAAAGGAAACCATTGGGCCGTTGCAAGACGAACTTGGTTCGTAGCTTTTCAGACCCCCAAATGTCAACGAACTCAAACTTCATAGAAATGACATGGTATCTTTCATACTGCAAAAACTCCACAGCTGGACTAAAATTGCTAATCCTATGAAATAAAATGAGAACCCTAAGCAGCTGGACAATGCGTGCATGGATAAAACAGACATATTTCTCTTCGGCGGTGAAGGACATTATCATATACACAAACCAAATAGCCGCAATCATTTCTCTTCCAGTCAATGACATTTATTTCTCTTCAACAATCATCTCGAGAGGGGTACACAACCAGGGACATTTTTGTCTGAGCAAACCATTGTTCTTTGGATGAATTTTAAATTAGTGATGTTAGATGCGACATTTCCCGGGTTAATCACTTTATTACAAGCTAAAAGAACACCAGCACTTGTTTTTTTTTTAATTCATGGCATGCTAGAACTTTCGGCAACCACTGAACCTGGGAGCAAACAAGTTTTCTAACTTAGAATAGTCCATAAAAGGAGCCTCAAAGGTTAGTTGGTTGTAAAGTTAACTTCTAGCATAAAGCCTTAATCATCGATAGAGATTTCAAAGAACAAAGAAGATGCAACTATGAACAAAGCAACTATCACCACTCCACAAAGAACGGAACAGCCAATACTGCAACTACGGCCAAAACAGCTAACAACACACCTCAAGACTTTAAGAGCAACTATCAGGAGCCACTCACGGGGAAAGAAAGAGGCTGAGACGCATCAATTACTTTGCAACGAACGTAAGTCATATTCATAACATTAAAGTTACACATGCCAACTACATAGAAATACTGGAAACTAACTTTTCCACTTTGATTATCCTCAGTAACATAGCAGTAAACTACATCAATTTGCAATAACAACGTTGCAGTAAAACTCACAATCGTCAAGAAGCAAGCTTGCAAATGTCCTCATACTCGATGGCCTTGAGCACCCTCCCATCGTAAATCCCCTTCTCAATCTGCAACTTGGCACAGAACCTCTCCGTGTCAACACTGAGCAACCTGGCATTATTACCGCGGTAGGCCCCATTGACAATCCTCACCAAGCCACCAATCTGCGGGATCACGGTCTCCAGCTCCTCCTGATCAACCCTCAAAACATGCTTACTCTCGACCATCTCAATCTCCCCAACATACCGATCAATCACTCTCTTCACAACCCCCTTCTGCTTATAATACCCCTTCGGCGCCAGCCCTTTACTCATCACCTTCACCACAATCCCTTCACAAAGCCAATAATCCTTCCTATTACTCCTCTCCTTGGCATTCTCCTCCTCACGCATCAGCTCCTCCAGCGCCGACTTTCCCCCGCCCTTCCCGCCTCCACCTTTGTCATCATCCTTCCTCTTCTCATTGACTTCCTCAAAGACCACGTTCGCCCCTAGGGTGGGACCAGGCCCCTTAGCCCCAGCAGCAAGGGCGAACCCAACCTTGACCCCGCCCTCGAGCCGCATCTCCTTCTCCAGCGGTTGCGTGGCCCCCTCCTCCACGATGTCCCCCCGCCCCGCGACAATCTCCTCGGCCTTCTCGATCTGGCGGCGGATCTGCCGCTCCTGCTTCTCCTCCTCCACCAAGTCCGCCCTGATCCGCTTGCTCTTCATCTTCTCCTTGAACGCGGCCTCAGATTCCCTATCGATGTACGTGATAAACCACCCCTTGGGGGTCTCGTCGACCTTGCAGAACCCCTCGCGGCCGAGGTGCTTGACGAACTCGGTGAGGGTGGCCCACTTGGTGGAGTTCATGTGGACGTGGTTACGGTCGTGGATGTACTCGTTGTAGACAACGGTGGCGGCGACGCGGGAGGAGCGGTGGGCGCGGCGGATGAGGTCGAGGAAGGAGGACTCGAACTCCTCCGAGTAGCCGTCGACGATCCGGTGCGGGTTCTGGCCGAAGATCTCCATCTGGCGCTGGTGGGATTCGGACATGCAGTGGCACTTGAAACCGTTCTCGTCGCGGCATTGCTTCTGACACATCTGGCAGTACCACCGCAGCTTCTGGAGGCCCTTCGCCTTTATCCGATTCGCGATCGCCTTCGGCGTGAGGAACTCGTTCTTCCCCATCTTCTTCCTCTCTCCGCGGCGTGGTCGATTTCGGGGGAACTGATCGAGTAATTGGAGGAGGAGAAGAAATTAGGGTTTCGGTTATGGAATTGGGGATTTCTCTGGGTGGGAAAGTTCTCGATGAGCAGCTAGTTGGGGTTTTTTTTTTGTGGTTCTTAAAACATGCGGTTCGACCTGTAAAACATTTCCTTGAAATAATGCCGGATCATTTTTATGAAAAAATTGAATTGCTGTTGGATAGGTAGTCAACACCCATTTGACTATAATTCAACCGGTTGGGCTGATCTGTTCGGACCAAATTGTACGAAATTTATTAAGAAAATACAATTAAAGGATACTTTGTAATAAAATTAAAGGATATTTAAAATATTTAATATAAAAAAATACAATTGTTTAAGAAAATATTTTGATATAAAAAAATCTAGGTGAAAGCATTGTTTTAAAAATGCAGTTCAAAGGGTAGGACATTGCCTCGAAATAATGCCGGATCATTTTTATGAAAAAATTGAATTGCGGTTGGACATGTATTCAACACCATTTGACTATAAATTCAACCAATTAGGTCGATCTGTTGGGACCAAATTGTTCGAAATTTATCAAGAAAATATAGTCTAAGGTTACTTTGTAATAAAATTAAAGAATATTTAAAATATTTAATATCAAACAAAATATAATTACTTAAGAAAATATTTTGTTATAAAAAAATATATGATCGATCTACTTATCAGACCAGTAAAACCAAAAAACAAAGAAAATCTTGGTAAAAACCAAAAACGCAAAGCCCAAATACCAAACAAAAGCCCAACTCTATCAAAACCCTAATCCAATACCCTTTATAAACCCTAGCAAATCTAATCCTTCCTCATTTCTGTCCGCTCTTCTTCTTCTTCTTCGGCAGGCAGTTAACTAAAGCAGGTATCTCCTCTCTGTCGATTTCCTCATTTCTCTGTTAAATTTTAGATAGAGAAACCGCTGATTAGGATCGGAAGAGGTCGCCAATAGCCCTAGTTTTATTTTTCTCTGTTTTTTAGGCTGTACTTTTGTCTGGTGGCTAATTAGGGTTTCCTTGCGTGGTTTGATATTTCCGAATAGGAAAAATGGCTGTCCCGTTGCTCACCAAGAAGATCGTAAAGAAGCGTGTTAAGCATTTTAAGCGTCCGCAGAGCGACCGAAAGGTCACTGTGAAGGTAACCGCTTTATCATTGTTGCGGCTCTTGAATTTCTTTTGTTGGAGGCGCGTTGTTGTGTCGTTTCCGTGTTCTAGGCTGGCAGCGATTGGTTTCTTATCTGTCTGTATGATTGGCATAGTTTGTGTTGTACCCGTGCACAATAAGCCGATGCCCTGGATTGACTGAACATGAAGGCTGCATGGTTATGTGCACGGAAATTGACTTGGTCAACATGTCTGCTCCCCTTGATGCCACAATTGATTGGGGGGCCTGGATACGTCCTATATTCATTTTGATGTCTCATTGGTTCTGTATGAGTTGGTAGTCTCTTTGAGTTAAGGCGCTTGATGTAATGTGTAATGTATGTCCATGGATTTACTATGTTTCGAGTTGCACTTTTCTATGGGATTTGTTGATGATGATCATCCTGCCTTTGGTTGGGTATGGTTATTGTTTATGGAAAATTTAGGCAACTGTTTGATGAGTAGTATAGGCTAACATCATGTGCACGGATGAGTCTTCTGTTTGGTAGCTGCTTATAATGGTCTTTATTTGATAATCAAATATTCCAACATAATCAAGTCAGCTGGTTGAAGTTGTGTAACTGCCTAGCTTCTGCTCTTGTGATCTGTTTTGTTTCCTCGACGGAGAAGAGTCCTCTCTTTAGTATATTCTCAACTGTACGGCTTGTGGGTTGTTAATTTCTTCTGCCTCTGCTAATTGCTAATGTTTTCACTTGCAAAAGATGCAGTTAAAAAAACTTTTGAACTTATATGTTGCAACTTTTCATGGCTTAAATCACTTCTGGACTTTATCTACCTACCATGGAAACTGTTTATTTATCATATCCTGTAATAATGGATTATCTTGTTTATGACAGACGAACTGGAGGAGGCCGAAAGGTATTGACTCCAGGGTCAGGAGAAAGTTCAAGGGAGTTACCTTGATGCCCAACATCGGTTATGGGTCCGACAAGAAAACCCGCCACTTCCTTCCTAATGGGTTCAAGAAGTTCGTTGTACACAACGTCAAGGAGTTGGAACTTCTGATGATGCACAACAGGTTTGGGTCAAAATCATTTGCTTTTTGTTTGTCATCACTGATTAAGTGGTGTTTTCAACTGTTGGGTTTACACTGATAGCCCACATGCTGCGCAGGACGTACTGTGCCGAAATTGCTCATAACGTGTCCACCCGAAAGCGGAAGGAGATCGTTGAACGTGCAGCTCAGTTGGATGTTGTCGTAACCAACAAGTTGGCTAGGTTGCGCAGCCAGGAGGACGAGTAAACTGACTTGCTTCTGTCCAAGTCTCTCTTCAATTTCTTCCTTTGGTTTTGTTCGTTGGGCTATCGCTTCAAGTATTAGGCATCTTTCCCTATATTAGGCCTTGTGCTCAATGTCTGTTTAAGGCACCCAAACTTCTGTCAAACAAATTTAATTTGAGACTTGTTTATCAATGCAATGGATACGGTTGTTAGATTTAAAGACATTTATTTTTTCCTTCATTTTGAAATCCTCAGTCACTCGTGCCATTTTCATTATGGCTTTACCTTGCCCATTTAAATTGATTTTTTACAGGAGTTAATTGTCTACTACTTGTTCGTTATATTGATTTCTTTTGCACAATTCAGATTTGACTTTTGACTTGGGTAAGGAGAGTTCTGCTCGTCTTTGCTATGACCGAGGAATTGTTTTAGTTCAATCAGAAATTTGTTCAAGCTCCGATGTAGTTCTTTTAAATCTGTAGACGATATTTTATCGTTGTCAATAATTAGATCTAGTTATAACATGAATTTGTATGTTAATGATGTATGGGTAAATCTCTCTAGGAGCAACTCGAGGATAGCAAACCTAGAATATTTCCGGAAAGGAGGATGTTCTTAGGTTTTTTTAAGGGGTAAGTGCGGTGCGGTTTATCGGTGTATGAGTATTGCAAGACAACTCAAGGATAGCTAACCTAGAACAGTTCTGGAAAGGAGGATGTTCTTAGGTTTTTTCTAGGAGTGAATCTGGTACAGTTTTTCGGTTTATGAGTTTTGTGACATTGCACTGCAATGCATGAAAAAATTAAAACTCCTACCGTTGGTTTTGCGGTTTGGTGCCAAACCGTGCTTTTTGCGGTGTCGTGATTTAGGTGCGGAACCGCGGTTTCAGGCCCATTTAAGAAAAAAAGCCCATGGTCTGTCCAATAAAAAAAGGACAATTATTGTCAGGCTCTTGGTGTTTGGTATATTCGGTGCTCAGCCTTTTGTTTTACGGAAATTGATTAAAATTTTCCTGAAGTTTGGTTTTATTATATGCTAAGACCCCTCGCTGACATCAGCATATATTTTTTCTTCTTTTTGGCATATAAATGACAAAAATACCATTGAAAAAAAATTTTCTTCAACCTCTAGATCTCACTATGAAAACCAAGAACTAAATCCAAAAATCAACAAAAAAAACAAAAAAAAAGATTTTTCAATGAAAGTTGGGACAATAAATTATCAACCAACAAGATTTCTGGTCCTAAACCAAAAAACATAAACGAATCAACCTTACTGAGCTCTAATCGAATATTCTTTGTAAGAGGTAAAACTCCTCCTACAACCTTCCTTCGGTTCAACCTTTATTGCAGCTGCTTTACCAACACTAAAATCCTAATTATTTCCCAAATCAAAGAACGAGGAAAATCAAAGAAAAAAAAGGAGAAAAGGAAAACAATAACGAGGGAAAATCAACAAATGTGGCTGACGAATTGAACCTGAAACCAATAACAAAAGCTAGGGTTTGGAAGGATGACGAACATGTCGCGGGTTGGCTCGGTGGAGCCGTTTGGAGCTTGTTTTAGCTCGGAGAGCCTGTCGAGTACCCGATTGGGATTCGGGGTGCCACAGATAGACCCTATGCTGCACGAGGAGGAGGAGGATGTGGTTTGGAGCGTGTTTGGTATGAACTCCATGGTTAAGGTAAGCGACGATGTGGTGTGCTTGGGGTTCGTTAATGGCGGGGAGAGGCCCAGGACTTCGGTTGTTGGTAATTTAAATCAGAGTTTTGATTGCTTTCGTTGTTTCTTTGTTGTGTTGAAGGTGATCGGCCACTAGACCAAGCTCGTCTCTCACCTCAAGCTTTGGATTTGCTACTGGGGGATGATTTTAATTGAAGTTAGTTAGGTTTTGAATTTTCTATTTGGGTAATTTTAATTGAAATTGAAGATTTGGATTGATGGTGAAAATAGTGAGATGAGGTTTGGCAACTAAAGAGGAGAGAGAGGATAAGGGAAGAAGACAACCCTCATTTTTTAATATTTTTTTCAAGGATATTTTTATCATTTCTATGAAAAAATATCTGCTGATGTCAGCGAGGGGCCTCAGAGTATAATAAAACCAAATTCATAGAGTTTTTAATCAATTTCTGTAAAACAAGGGACTGAGCACCGAATATACCAAATACCAGGGGCTTGAGCGTAATTATCCTATAAAAAACTATGTTGGGCCTAATCGAAAATTTTGCACAGGAACTGATATGAATCAGATCTGCAAGAAGCCCAAATTATGTAATAATTTTGTTTTTTAGAATTTTTAGTCTGTTTAGGAAGTTAATTTTATCTTGATTCATTTTTTAGAAGTTCTAAACTATTTAGGAAGTCAGATATTTGTTAATTCTGAATTTTTAGGAGTTTTAGTTTATCTAAGAAGTCCCTTATGAGATAATTTTATTTTTGGAAGTTCAAATCTGTTTAGGATGCTATAATTTCGTTTTGAGCATATATCAATTCGAATTAGGATTCTCTTGCCATAGACTTT
Source organism: Hypericum androsaemum (assembly GCA_963995505.1). Taxonomy (NCBI): domain Eukaryota; kingdom Viridiplantae; phylum Streptophyta; class Magnoliopsida; order Malpighiales; family Hypericaceae; genus Hypericum; species Hypericum androsaemum. The sequence goes on from OZ023197.1 coordinate 4,016,019, forward strand.
GCCTATATATATAGGCACAAATAGAATAAAGAGATACACTTTTTGCAGAATAAATTTTGAGAGTTCTGACACTCTTTGGGGTTCTTGCGGGCTGACCAAACCTTGCACGAACAACCATTTATCAACGGTTCATCCACCACCGTTTGTGGCGTACTCGCTTTAAGATCGAGGTTCTTGTTTCCTTACAGCAGCAAGTTAATGTTGTTCTATATCGAAGTTCTTGCAGAGGCGTAAACAACGGGTTGAGATTTCTACCAATCTAAACGTAGAAAGATCTAGCTTCTGCGTGGATCCGTAATGTGCTTCACATCAGTGACAGTTGGTATCAGAGCTTAGGCTCTACTTCAGATCCATCTATCTTTAAATTTTGTTGTTATCATTAGCTTTTAGTTAGTTGTTCTTATTGTAATCTGAGTTCGAGAAAAAAAATTTCGAAAAAAAGAAGGCAGCCTAGAAAAGAAAGAGATTGAAGGCTGAAAAAGATTGAGTACATGAGAGAAATTTGTTCAAAATAACATCAGAGGGATGACCTAATTTCTTATGCCAGGCCTCTGATTCTTCCTGTGTGCAAACACTCAAAGCAGAACACATCTTCCTCTGAGTGGGTGCAACCAAAAACTTTTTAGTTCTCTCATCCTCAAGCATGTAAAGACTATTGTTAACTTTTCCTTTACCAATCATGTTCCCTATTTTCAAGTCCTGAAATAGAACTTGATCAGGTTCAAAAATAACACAACAATTGCAAGATTTTGTGAGCTCACTCACAGACAACAGTCTTGCAGTCAGATTTTTTAGAAATAAAACTTTAGATCTAGTTCCTAACTTCAAAAAATCTTTGTTTCCAATCCCAAGAACATACATTTTTTCACCATTGGCAACAGAGATTTGATGAGGAGGGCAATTATTTTTAATATCATCAAGATCAGATTCATCAAACGTCATGTGATTACTAGCTCCTGAATCAATAATCCAATTTTTAGCACTTCCAGACTTAAGAGCAGAGAAAGTAAAGCCTGAATTCGTACCTGCATCCTTTAAGGACTGATACGAGCTCCTCTCATTTTGATTAGAACTATTGCTCATGTTGGAGTTTTTGCTCAGCTCTGCAGCACCTGTTGGAGGAGCATCTCCACGGAGGGAGCTGGTTCTTTGACTTTAGGTTCCTCCTTCCTGGGATGATCACTCTCTGAAGGAGTGGCCACAGACAGATTTGCAGCAGTAGGTTTTTGAGGCCTGAGATGGGGAAAGAGGAACCAACACCTATCTTTGGTGTGACCATTCTTCTTGCAGTGTTCACAATAGAGTGAAGCCCTGTTAACGTTGGTTTTGTTGCCTTTCCCTTTGTAGTTGCCTTTGCCTTGGTTGGTGAAGAATGCACTGGCTTCAATAGCTTCTCCCTTTACTTTGACGCCAGGCATCACCAACTTCCCAGTTTCCTCTTGTTGAACCCTTGAACAAATAGAGTTCAGACAAGGTAGGTCAGCTCCCATTAGGATTTGATCCACCAGACCTTCAAACCCAGAGCCAAGCATCCCAAGAACATTAAAGATCTTGTCTTGCTCAGCTCTGGCCTGATTAATGGCCATATCAGAAGTAGGTGGCCTATAAATCTCCAACTCATCCCATATTTGCTTCATAGGACCCAAGGCTTCAACAAAGGTAGCATTTCCTCGCTTATATTCAGCAAGTTACTTCTTTGGCTCATAGACTCTAAAGAGATTTATTTGATTCCCATACATCTCCTTTAAAGAGTCCCAAAGCTCTTTTGATATTTTTGAGAAAGCAAAAACACCATACACTTTGGGCTCAAGAGATGAGTGGATTAGCCTTATGATCACTTGCTCATTGGCCTCCCACTTGAGATACTCATCACTCCCCTTATTAATAGGGGCTGGTACCTTGCCTAGGACATAGCTAAGCATGCCCTTGATATTCAAGGACATTCTTGCAACTGTTGCCCATACAAGATAATTGAGGCCATCAAGGAGAACATGGGTGGATTTAATGTTGGTGCTAGTTTCACTCTCAAAGGAGACAATTTTTTGGACAAAGGTTGTGTGTTGCATTGTGGAAGTGGAATCTGTGGTTGGAATTTCTGCCATTAAGGCTCTGATACCATGTAAAAACAGGTTTGGATCTTTTGTGTGGAAGAAATTCTCTCTTGTATTAATTATCTCAACTAACTAAATTACAACAAACAACTTAGAAGCATTTATACAAGGAAAGTAGGAAAGGGAAAAGCAAGGTCAAATCTACAGGAAATAACCGTTGGACTCCAACGGCTAGAGACCAGATTTGAACCCTGATAAGATGGTTGCACTAGAAGCCATTTACAAAGAATAAAGTAAAGCTAGAAGAACAACTAGACTAATTATAATTAACTAGTCTACATCATGATGATCAACATGATCACCATGATTTTTTCTTCTTGACAGCAGACAACAATAATCTGCAGAAGGAGAAGATACCCGGATGTCATAATGTGCTCCTAGCTTGTTCATCCATGAATGATCTTCAAGCTTTAGTTAAGAACATCAAGGATCACACACCTAAAGTACATGTAAAACATAAGAACTAAGAGAATTAGTAATCTAATTGTTCAACAGCAACCTTAATTTTTCCACCATTGTAGTGCTTGCAATATTAGTACAACTGCCCCCATCAATAATGGCACTACATACTTTTTCCTTGACGTAGCACCTTGAATGGAAGATGTTCTCCCATTGTACAACATCATCAACTTCTTTTTTCTGTAAGCTCAAAGCTCTCCTAGTCTCCAAAGTCAATGAATTAGGAGCTACAAACTCCTCCTCTGAAACGTCCTCCAATGAGGGCATGCTATCATTGTCTGAATCTTCCTTATCAGTCTCGACCTCTCAATTATCTCGCATCACCATAATCTGCTTGTTAGGACATTGACTTACGATGTGCCCTCTACCCTGACACTTAAAACACTTAATATCATGATTCCTAGAAATAGAGGCTTCCGTCTTTTGTTGAGGAGTGCTACTGGTTGTCTCCATCTTTTGCTCGATTTTGGACGCTTGTGACTTGTCCAACTTCTTTGTATAGTTTGGCTTCCAAGAAGAAGCACCATATGTTGCTCGTGAAATACCCACCTTTTTTGATTGTTTCTCTACTATGATTGCCATGTGCACCATATCTTCCAACTCCACATAGTGTTGCAACTCTACCTTTTCTTGGATTTTAGAGTTTAATCCACACAGAAACCTAGCCATAGTGGCTTCTCGGTCTTCCTCAACATTCGGATCATGGCAATCTCCATCTCCTTGTAATAATCCTCCACACTCATATTCCCTTGTCGAAGTCCTTGTAACTTCTTATACAGCTCCTGATAGTAATGACTAGGAACAAATCATTTCCTCATCACCACTTTTATCTCTTCCCATGTCTCAATTGGTCGTTCTCCATACTGTCTCCTGCTTGTAACAAATTGATCCCACCAAGTAATAGCATAATCAGAAAACTCAGTCAGAGTAAGCTTTACCTTCTTCGCTTCAGAACAGTTGTGGTAATCAAAGACAAATTCAATCTTCTTCTCCCACTCGAGGTACGCTTCCGGATCAGACCGTCCTTTTGAATGATGGGATCTTCAATTTGATACTTCCCAAGTTGTCATCACCTATATGCCTAACATCTCTAGGATGTCGTTCATTCCTCCTACTACCAATGGCAGAACCGCTGTCATCTTCTTCACAGACACCAAAATCTATCTCGTCTCTACCCTTTCCTTCCCTAGGTAGCACTCTTCCTCCTTGTACAGTAGGGGCTCTTTGTGGCTGCCCGGTACATGAATTCTCCAACTGATCTATTCGCGCTTGCAACGGCTCTATCTCTGCCCTCATTAATTGTATAAACTGCCCCAACAAAGCTTTCACTAACACCTTTTGATCAGCATTGCCTAAAGTGCCTTCTCCACTCCTTTCATCATTGTGAGACATATTGCTGCAAGAAAACAAGGTTAGATAAACAATGGACCTCACCAATTCTCTCCCTCACGTGTTTACACTCAAGGATGTGATTCTCTTAATTCTCTCGTGTTTCACTCAACAATTGGCTCTTATTCACTCTTATATCCTCACCACTCTTGCCTTTTTCCACTCGTTGACTACTCTCTTGGATCTATTGGAACCAATTCAAACACAGTAGATATTTCTAAGAACAAGATCTAATGAAGCAATGGTTCTTTAAGCATGGGATTGATCTAAAATACCAAACTTGCAATACTTCAAAAATCAGGACTATGCTTCAAGAATCTTTCTATTAGCTTTCCTTTCTTCTTGGACTTTTTTTTCTTTTCTTTTGATTTTTTTTCTTTTCTTGGCTGCTACAACAACCCTTCTTTTTTTTCTTTTCTTTTTTTCATATTTTTTTCTGTAACTTGCAATTTCATTTTTTAGGATTTTAAGTCTGTTTAGGAAGTTAATTCTATCTTGATTTATTTTTTAGGAGTTCTAAACTATTTATGAAGTCAGATATTTGTTAATTCTGAATTTTTAGGAGTTCTAGTTTATCTATGAAGTCTCTTACGGGATAATTTCATTTTTGAAAGTTCAAATCTGTTTTAGATGCTATAATTGTTTTTGAGCATATATCAATTCGAATTAGGATTCTGTTGCCCTAGACTTTGCCTATATATAAAGGCATAAACAGAATACAGAGATACTTTTTGCTGAATAAATTTTGAGAGTTTTGACACTCTTTTGGGTTCTTGCGGGCTGACCAAACCTTGCACGAACAACCACTTATCAAACGGTTCATCCACCACCATTTGTGGTGTACTCATTTTAAGATCGAGGTTCTTGTTTTCTTACAGCAGCGGGTCAAGGTTGTTCAATACCGAGGTTCTTGCAAAAGCGTAAACAACGGGTCGAGATTTCTACCAATCTGAATGTAGAAAGATCTGACTTTTGCGTGGATCCGTAACGGAGTTCACGTCAGGAACACACACAAAAAACATGTTGGGCCCATAAAGGGATGCTACAAACGAAATTCTAAATAACCCAAATTAAAACATGATCCAAATTTCGAACATATACCAAAAACATGAAATTTAGAACATTCTTGTTTCAGCAACACATCTAAAGTTCAAAACAGTCTTCAAAGTGAAGCTTTCAAAGCAAAAAAAATTCCAGCAAGTTGCCAAATTCATCAGCAAGTTCACCATTTCAAAGTAACCTGCAAGCAACAAGTTTGTGGTTAAGAAAATTATTTTGTTTTAAATAATAACTAATCTTCAAGTATTTTTTTATCCTCCAATGGATCTTCATCTTCATCAAATTTGTGTGGCTTGCCAATTTTGAGCACAAATCAATGCTTCCATGGTTTTAGGCTTCAACAAACTTCGGTGAGGATCGAGCACGCGTCTACCCGTACTAAAAGTAGATTCCAAGGCAACTGTTGACACCGGAATTGATAGCACATCTCGTGTAATATCAGCCATGATCAGATACTTCACGGTGTTAACCTACCACCAACTCAAGATATCAAAGTTACTGCAAGTTGCCTCCACCGGATCTTGCAAGTATTTCGCTAAATCTGCGATTGTTTCACTTGATTTATCCACCAAAATTTGCTTGTCCCATTCATCCCATAAACTTCAAATCTTCTGTGTCGTCATCATCATGGACAACATCATCATCTTCCATTCCCATGTCAACTTGTTGTCAGCTAGAGGAGGCAATCGAAGTAGATTTGCGATAACGCTCTTCATATTGCTCATATAATTGAGACAACATTGCATCCACTCTATCGGCATGCACTCTCTCATATAATTGAACAAATGAAAGCCTAGCATACCTACTCTTGTATCGAGGATCCAAAACAACAGAATCACACAATAATCCGTTAGTAGATTCAAACTTACCCCATTACTTGTTACACTTCAACTTCATCTTCTTTGCCATAGATGCCAACACTTTATTACTTGAAGAGACATGCTTCTTGAGCATTCTACAGAAATAAAAATAATCATGAAAAAACTCGTTGGATGTGACACTTAAACTTGTCGAGAACTTCAATATTATATCGTAAAATATCTTCAAAAATCTGATGAAACATCTTGCATGATTCCAATCATCTTCGTTAGGAGGTATGATAACATTCATTGTTCTCCCCGGATTGTCCATATTATCCTCGTACTCATCCTCATCATTTCTATCTTTTTCAGGCTCAATAAAGTATCTCACATATCTTCCATCATCTCTCTCTAGTCGATTGAAAGCTCTCTCATACTTCTCAGCAGGATCTAACATCAAATATGTGGAATTTAACCTTGTATCCACATCCATACACAATCCTTTCTTGCACTCTACGTTCACGGCTTTCATATAGTCACAAAAACATTTCAGCCATTTGAAGAACTTCTAACATACTTCACTACTTTTTGAATCTTCATAACCGATTGATTAATCTCCCTCAATCCATTTTGCATAACTAAATTGAGAATATGCGCACAACACCTCATATGCAAATACTCATGCTTATATATTATGCTCTTCAATTTGTAGCTTGTAGATGATTTCAAAATACGAATACCCAAATCGTTTGAAGAAGCGTTGTCCACGGTGATGGTTAAAATCTTTTCAATCCCCCACTCAACTAAGCATTTCACAATGCTATCTCCAATTGTCTCCCCTTTATGATTGTCAATTTGACAAAAGTTCAAGATCATTTTTTGATACTTCCAATCCTTGTGAATCCAATGCCCAATTAAACACATGTAATTCATAGTTTGGATTGATGTCTAAGTATCAGTTGTAAAGCACAACCTTTGACCCTTCAAAAATCTTTTCAACTTTTTCATGCAATCCTTAGCCACTGTTGTCCTATGTGGCATTACAAACCTAGGATTCATGTAATTGGAATATTCATTAAATCTCTCACCATCCACAATTTTGAATGGTAACTCATCTTTAATAACCATCATTGCCAATTTCTTGCGATCCACTTCTTGGGTAAATGCAACGGCCTTAACCCACACTACAACCTGTTGCAGTCGGTTCAAAAGACAAGATGGTTTGTTTCAAATCTTGCCTAGCTAATTTGGGGTATTTTCTTTTCAGATATTGTTTCAAAGCACTAGTTCCATTCCTCATAGGATTACATGCATAACGTTGACCACAATAGTTGCAAGTAGCTTTCTCTTCACCTACTGCACAACCCTCATCTATTTTAAAATGATTCCACACTTCACTCGTTAACTTCTTACTTTTCTTACCCTCATCATTCGAGGTAATCTTTCTTTTCGAACTTAAAGGAGGTTTTGCTGGAATCTTACCAGGTTCCTCTTATTATCTAGCGACTCCAACGTTACTCGGCCCAACGACCTCTTCATCCTCATGCGCCTCAACTACGTCATCATCTTTTGCCTGTCATAAGCACACATTATTAACATTAATGAAGTATTAAAAGTAAAATCAACTAAACTAATAAGCTAAGCATGGACAAAATCTAAACATCAAGCATCAAACATATAATTGTACTAGAATTTAAGCAACTGTTCGGATAGAATTTACAAGAATGGACAAGTACTCAACCAATAAACAATAACTAAATTAAACAACAACATCAACCTGCCCAGACCATATAATTTACTCAGTAATCAGTAACAAAAATTAGTAAAAAAAATAGAATGCAAATAACATCAACATTATACTCAGTAATCACTCATAGTAACAAATAAAGAAAGATAAAAGCAGAGAGAACTAAGGAAGCCAAACATATTACTTCAGGCTAATCAGTAAAAAAAATGGACAAAATTTCTTTAGGGTTTTTACCATAAAGACCCCGAACGGAGATGAGGTGACAAAGAGAGGGAGGAAGTCGAACGAAGGAGGAGAGACGAGCCGGCGAGTAGGATTTTGGCCTTCGGGATTTAGGGTTTTTCCAAATATCAATTTGGGTGTTTAGGGTTGCAAAAATTTGGGGATTCAAGCAGAGGAGAGCAGAGTGTTACAAGCTGAGATGTATTGGTTGATGACGTGTATTAGTTGTGATGACATGTATTAGTTGTGATGACGTGTACTTGGACTATAAGTAGATAGAAATACACTAGAAAGGCATCTAAAATATTATACTGAATATCTCAATATACTTCTATCTTTCCTCTCTCTCCTTCTCTCTCTCTCGTTCCCCTCTTCTTCCTTTGGTCTTCCCTCATTTCTTGAAAACCCTGATCCATTTTCTTGGATTCCAATTAACACGTGGTTTCAGATCATTCCGCTATGTACACACGAGGGAAAGTGATGGACGAGCAGTTCTGTAAGCTAGAGGAGAAGGTTCTTGCTTTGTTCGACGATGTAGCCGAGAATAAGCAAGAGACTCGTGATCATTTTGAAAAGATGGAGAAATCCCATGAGGAGATGAAGAATATGCAATCTTGGGCCCCCCTCCTGTCATCGCCGCTTCTCCTGTTTCTCCGATGATTTCTCTTATAGTTATTCCCAAAGAGGTTCTGAAAGAGGTGGTTCCTGCACCAGTACTACCTTTATCGTACGTGAAGAAAGATGGTATTTTATCTCTAAAGTTAGACTTTTCGACTTTCACTTCCTTGAATCCTCGAGGTTGGCTGCAAAAGTGCTAAAAGTTCTTTTCGATGTACAATATGGAGGAAGTCTGTAAGGTTGAGATGGCAAGCTTGCATCTTGATGATGAAGCCGAGACGTGGTACGATTCCTGGCTGTTACAGAAGAAGCATGTTGATTGGAAAATGTTTGTCGAGGGTTTGTGTCAGCGATTCGGTACTAGATGCTCGGGTGGCATCGTCGAGGAATTTAACCACCTGCGATAGCATGGAAGTGTGGTGGAATATGTGAGGAAGTTTGAAGAGTTAAGGGGTTTAATACTGTGTGAGAATCCCAGTTTGTCTGAGCAGTATTTCACCCATAGTTTTATGGGAGGTTTGACTGACTCGATTAAGCTGTTGGTGAGGACCCATATTTTGTTGACTTTGAGTGAAGCCATTGAAAAGGCGTAGCTGCCCGAAATGGCCCTCAAGGCAGCCTAGGGACACATGGAGTTCATGCTCCTTTGACACCCATGAATGCATCTTTGGTGAGTAGTAACGATAATCGTACTGCTACCCCTACCAAGAAAAATCCTTGGTGTTACAAATGTGGTGACAATTGGTTCAAGGGTCACAAATGTAAGGGTCGGGAGGAAGAATTTGATATTTGGAGGTTTGCTATGACGATTAGGGTTATGGTGGGAAGCCAGTTGATGAAGATGGCGATCTCATAGAGATTTCAATACACGCAGTGAATGGAAGCTTGGGAAGTGGAACGTTGAAGCTTAATGGTAGGATCAATCCAAGTCTGTATTGATCTTGTTGGATACGGGGAGTACAACGACTTTCATGAGTTCTAAATTGGTGGAGGAGTTGTGTTTGAGGTTGACGGACACGGCTGAAATGACTATATCCTTAGCGAATAGTACTTAGGTGCCTTGTAATCGTATGTTTTGTGGGGTTAGATGGGATATGTGTGGCAGCATGTTCAAGGGCAATTTTTGTGTGCTTGATTTAAGGACATTTGATGTGGTGCTCAGAACGGATTTGATGCAAGGAGTGAGTCCCATCACTTTTGATTTCAAGAAATCAGAGGCTACTATCACAAGTAATGGTAAGGCTGTGGTTTTAACCAGACATCGTGGCTGTGAAGGTTCAAATGCTCAGAAACTGAATTGCCTAAGCATGGAGTTGATGGACGAAGGGGCGAGTTTGGATATGAAACATCAAAATGCACCAAAGTGCTATGTTGACTTCACCTTGTTGCACTATAATGTTACTATGACTTGCCAAAGCTTTTGGGGTGACCTTGTGACTTGCTGTAATGCATTCATTGGAGAGTTCCCTACGAGATTATGTACCTTGTTGTAGCATAATAATGATATCACCGGTGAGCTCCAATTGTAGCAAGTGATCAGTTGGGGCAGGCAATTGGTTGTTATGTTCTGTGTTGATAAATTAAGATATTTATGTCTGTTGGATGAGCATGAGAAGCTGGGGTTTGTTCGGTTCAATTGGAAAGATAAGCCACCTCATATGCGATTCACGATCTCAGAAAATCAGGAGTTCAAGGTTTTGGTTGAAAGATTCCCTTGTACATAACGAGCTGGAGTTTTGCAGCAGCATGTTAAGAGTTTTGCAGCAGCTTGTTTGAACCAACATTATTCAGCATTCTTGAGGACAATAATGTTTTCGTCACTGGGAAATTGTTATGAGTTGAGGTGTATTAGTCGATGACGTGTATTAGTTGTGAGGACGTGTACTTGGACTATAAATAGATAGAAATATACTAGAAAGGCATCCAAAATATTATACTGAACATCTCAATATACTGTTATCTTTCCTCTGTCTCTCCTTCTCTCTCTCTTGTTCCCCTCTTCTTCCTCTGTTCTTCCCTCATTTCTTGAAAACCCTAATCCCTTTTCTTGGATTCCAATTAGAATCATAACACGAAGAAGGGAATGAGAGCCGACAACGACGACAGGTCGCCGGCGACGGTGGGGAAGGGCGAAAGGAAAAGAAAAATGAGAGGGGAAGGGCGATGGCAGAACCTGCTATAACCTGAATGCTATAATCTGCTTCACCGTATTCATACTAAAGTATTCCAACATGGTATCTCCTCTTGTATTCAACTTCCTCAACGAGAGTTTCAATATCATCAACCAAATAATTAGACAATTTAAAATAACCATAGTTATAACAAAACTATCTTAAAATTGCTAAGATTGCCTTCTCAAAGTTCTCTCGATTAATAAGTTCATGGTCATAAATACGCGACAATTTTTCTCTCATGGTCATCGAAGATGCCATGCTTAATGCCCAAATTGGTAATCAAATTTTAAATTTCAGAATGACCAACCTTCAGTATTTAGGTCGTATATTTTTTTATTGTAACTCTGATTGAAACTATTTTGATGTCTCTAAAAAGTGGAGAGATAGATCTTCAATTTCTCCAGAAATAGCTGTCACCAAATTCGAACAGAAAAAGACTAAAATGCCCTCCGAAGTTGACTGAATTTGTAATCAGCTTACAGATCGATCAGTCTGTAGTATTTCGATCGTATTGTTCTGGTACAAACTTTGATTTTGGCGTTCTTAGTATGCACCGAAAGAGAAAACAACTATCTTCAATTTTGATGAAGAAAGCTTCTTCAAATTCAGCTCAAAAAAGGGCCAAAATGCCCTCCGAAGCCGGTTGATCTTTACTGGATGTCGTCTTCTGAGACAACTTTTGACTAGTTTCGTCCCTTTTGAGAAAGAACACGAAATCGTATATAAATGCTCGTATTTTTAGGAAAATAAATTACTCTTCTCAGATGCCCTCCTTAGTCCCACCGAGTGTACCAAAAATATATTGCTGATAAATTGTAGTAGAATGTCAGAAATGATCTTAAGAACGGGTCTGGAGTAGTCGTCCCAAGAGTATTTCAAACGAAAGAGAAGGGGAGAAGAAATATGGGAGAGAGGAGAGAAGATACAGATTGAAATTGTTAAAAGAGAAAAGAATTGGTAGATGAGAAAGAACTTTATTGAAATTATAGGGGAGAGGGGGAGGGAAAAATATATAAGATAGATAAGCTAAGTTAAGAAGCTAAGTTGAATATTTGATGTTTGGTTTGTAGTTGTCCATCTCCTATTCCCAAGCTCTCATTATATAGAAAAAACTAACCCTAGCCCAATACAAAAAATCCTAGGCCGTATTCAAAATAGGAAAACATAAATTGCCTCCGGCCTAATCTGAAAAAATGTAAACTACTAAAACTTGTAACCCAATTTTCGCCCCTTTTTGTGTCAAATTTGGAAAAGTCATAAATTATAAAGTTGTAGATCTATATCTTCTCTTTCTGTGACTTTTAGAATCGCGTCAATCTGATACTTGAGCCAAAAGCTACGGCCTTTTTACCAAAATAGGTTCATCAAATCCGTGAATTAATTTTTCGCTCCAACAGTAACCGCACCGCCTAATCGAAAATACATGCGGTTTACTTTTTTTGCTATTTTGCGGTTCATGCGGTTTTGCAATTTTGTTCGGTTTCAAACTCACCCCCTAATTTTTCCTTCTTTCTTTCTAATCCTAGAAAAGAAAGTCCAAGCATCAAAGTGGCCTCAGGCCCCTTCCTCTCTTCATGTATTTATATATTTGTTTGTCCAAAATAACAAGATGGAAAGACCAACTAAATGGGCTACTAACATGTCTAGGCACAACAATAGCTACAACTTAAGATATAACAAAATGGTCATCCACATTTTGGTGTCATCCGCGTTCCTCTCTCAACGTTCTCTCAATGTCCTGTCGTTCGACATCCATACCATGTGCACTTCTCTTCTTCAATTTGCTCCTCCTCTCGTTTCCTCATAATCCGACCCTTCCGAACAATCTCCATGCAACAGTCAATGAGCTTCTGAATTCAATGACTTCGACAAAAGAAACTTTATTTTCGGGTTGCTTCCCACTATTTAATTATTTTTATTTCTATGTTTTTTCTGCAGAAGACGTCAAAAGTCGGATGCATGGCTCCCGTGCATAACAGGTCGCCTTCAATTTTTTAAATATTTTTGTTTAAATTTTTACTTATATCATGAATGTGTGTAATTTTTACTTATTTCAAAAAAAAAAAAATATGTATATATATATAAGTATGTTTTTAACCCATTTTAAAATAATTCTGTTAATTTATAATTAAAACAGAAGGCATAAAAGCACAAACATCCGAAACTACTCCCTCCTTTCAAAAGAAGACGTCACGGCGTCCACAAAGTCCCGTCAAAGATTAAAAAAGCCGTTGGTCGAAAACGAAATCGAGGCCGTCCAATAAGGCCCAAACATCGACGGCCTAGATCCATCTGGGTCCTTCTCCAAGAAAAAAAAAAGATCCTTCTGGGTCCCACAAGAACATTCCAGAACCCAACTACCCTAACCTTATATAAACCACCGCTATTCCCCGCCACAAAATAGTAGAAAACAAACACTTTATTGTTCCTAACAAATCACAGACCTCAAAACCCTAATTTTCTCGTTACGACAATGGCGGCAAAAGGAGAAGGGCCGGCGATCGGGATCGATCTCGGGACCACGTACTCGTGCGTCGGTGTGTGGCAACATGACCGTGTCGAGATCATCGCCAACGACCAGGGGAACCGGACGACGCCGTCGTATGTGGCTTTCACAGACTCCGAGCGCCTCATTGGCGACGCCGCCAAGAACCAGGTCGCCATGAACCCCATCAACACCGTCTTCGGTTAGTCTTCTCTCCGAGATCTTGTTTTTTTTTCTGAGTTTTCTATTTTTTAAGGAGATTGATTTCGAATTTGCATGTTATTTATTATATGCTATGATATAAGGTAATGATTTTATTTTATTTTTTCCGAGCTCTCGTTAATTTTTGGTTTATTAACAAATGGTGATTGATTTTTTAGATTAAGATTTATTTCTATGAGTGCGGATATAATTCTTAATTTCTCTATTTTATTATCCTGTCATGATCTACAACGTGTTAATTGAGATCTGCTTTGCAATATAGTTTTATATTTAATTCGAGCATTTAATTGAAAAATTTTCAAGCATGTTTAAGAGGCATGTTATTTATGGTATATTATAAGTCAATAATTTGTTTTCAGTTTTTGCAAAGTCTCGTTAATTTTTGGATTATTAACAGTTGGTGATTGTAAATATAGTTCTTAATTTCTTTGTTTATAATCCTGACATGCTCTATAGCGTGTTAATTGGGATCTGCCAAGAGGTTTTGAATAATTTGTATAATTATTTAATTTAATTGAGTGTCGTTATTTATTCATGGGCTGATTGTTTTGAATTTGAATATTCAAACAGATGCCAAGAGGTTGATCGGAAGGAGGTTTAGCGATGCCTCTGTGCAGGGTGACATGAAGCTGTGGCCATTCAAGGTCATTCCCGGACCTGCAGAGAAGCCGATGATCGTGGTCAACTACAAGGGCGAGGAGAAGCAGTTTGCCGCGGAGGAGATCTCGTCGATGGTCTTGACGAAGATGAAGGAGATCGCCGAGGCTTATCTTGGTGCCACCATCAAGAACGCGGTGGTGACTGTCCCGGCCTACTTCAATGACTCACAGAGGCAGGCTACCAAGGATGCCGGGGTTATTTCTGGGCTCAATGTGATGCGTATCATCAACGAGCCTACCGCTGCTGCCATCGCTTATGGTTTGGACAAGAAGGCCACCAGCGTCGGGGAGAAGAATGTGCTCATCTTTGACCTGGGTGGTGGTACTTTTGATGTTTCTCTTCTCACCATTGAGGAGGGTATCTTTGAGGTCAAGGCTACTGCTGGTGACACCCATCTGGGAGGCGAGGATTTCGATAACAGGATGGTTAACCATTTTGTTCAGGAGTTCAAGAGGAAGAACAAGAAGGATATCAGCGGCAACCCTAGAGCACTCCGAAGGTTGAGAACTGCTTGTGAGAGAGCGAAGAGGACACTCTCATCTACTGCCCAGACCACAATTGAGATCGATTCCTTGTACGAGGGAATTGATTTCTACTCAACCATCACCAGGGCAAGGTTCGAAGAGCTGAACATGGATCTGTTCAGGAAGTGCATGGAGCCCGTGGAGAAGTGCTTGAGGGACGCCAAGATGGATAAGAGCACTGTGCATGATGTTGTGCTTGTTGGTGGTTCGACGAGGATTCCTAAGGTGCAACAGTTGTTGCAGGACTTTTTCAACGGCAAGGAGTTGTGCAAGAGTATCAACCCCGACGAGGCAGTTGCTTATGGTGCTGCAGTCCAGGCTGCCATTCTGAGCGGCGAAGGAAATGAGAAGGTTCAGGATTTGTTGCTTCTGGATGTTACCCCCTTGTCTCTTGGGTTGGAGACTGCTGGTGGTGTTATGACTGTTCTGATCCCAAGGAACACCACCATTCCCACTAAGAAGGAGCAGGTGTTCTCTACGTACTCGGACAACCAGCCTGGTGTGCTTATCCAGGTCTATGAGGGTGAGAGGACGAGGACCAGGGATAACAACTTGCTCGGCAAGTTTGAGCTCTCTGGGATTCCTCCGGCTCCTAGGGGTGTTCCGCAGATCACTGTCTGCTTCGACATTGATGCCAACGGTATCTTAAACGTGTCGGCCGAGGACAAGACCACAGGACAGAAGAACAAGATCACCATCACCAACGACAAGGGCAGGCTCTCCAAGGAGGAGATTGAGAAGATGGTGCAGGAGGCAGAGAAGTACAAGTCAGAAGATGAGGAGCACAAGAAGAAGATCGAGTCCAAGAACTCGTTGGAGAATTACGCATACAACATGAGGAACACAATCAAGGACGAGAAGATCAGCTCGAAGCTGGATGCCGCGGACAAGAAGAAAATCGAGGATGCCATTGATGCAGCTATCAGTTGGCTTGATGGCAACCAGCTCGCTGAGGCTGACGAGTTTGACGACAAGATGAAGGAGCTCGAGGGCATCTGCAACCCGATCATAGCCAAGATGTACCAAGGAGGTGGTGGCCCTGATATGAGTGGCATGGATGAGGATGCTGCCCCAGCTGGTGGCAGCGGCGCTGGCCCTAAGATTGAGGAGGTCGACTAAACATTAGATTTCCGTTCAATTTTATGGCGAATTAAAGTAGCTGTTTCTTTATGTAGGCGTTTATTTTAGGAACTTGGATGTTCGCAGTTGGTTTCTTTGGTAATCCTATTAATCTCAAGTAGCCATTCATGGCGGTTTTCCCCAATATTACCTTGAATCGATATTTCTAAAGCTCTACTTGTCTGATTCAATTTTGGCCAATTGTTTGAACTGTTTGATAATCATTTCGGCAGCTCTAGAGATGGCAAGATGATAATGTTTGTTATTGAGAATCACTTTCCTGGGAAAGTTCAATAATTTTAGTTGGTGGATAAAAGTCGTTTCTAAGAACAGCAACACATATGACCATTAGACAAGAGAAATATTAATACAATGTTCAATATTTATATATCAACATACACAGGCCAAAGAAAAAAAAACAGAAAACAGAAAAGTTAAAATAAAACAGGTATTGAAAGGGTGCTGTAACAGAATTGAAAAAAGAAGAGAGAAAAAAAAAATCAAATCATAGGGTACAAAAATATCTTCATTGCTGACCCGACCCAACCCAACCTTCTTCATAAGAGATTTTTTTTTGAAGAAAATGGAGCAGGTTAGTGAAACGGGGTCGGCCAGCCGATCCCGGTTACCTACCGGGGGGCGTTGGTTTTTTTTTTTCATAATCTTATCATGGTGACACATGATATAATATTATGCGTTGTATTTTACATCTTCTATATTTGTAATTTAGTATTTCACTCGTTGATTTGTAGCTAATTTATTTTTTTCCACTTTTTGATATCTTAATTTTGTTATTTTATGGTAATTATTTTTCTTGTTATAATTACACACATAACTTTTGTATATTTATTATAATTTAAATATTAACATAAATTGATTATAGATAATATATATATATGTGTATGGAAAAGACATTAATTATTTATTTAGAAGGTTGTGTTGGGTTGTTGTAATTGATAAAGGAGGTTTAGGTTTAGGTTGAGTTGTAAGTTGTATATGTGGTAGAGATAAACTATACTTGTTTTTTAAAAGGTTGTTTTTGGTGGTTTCATTTATGAAGATTGTCTAAATAAAGTTTGCCTATAAAAATTATTGGACAAATTATCCTCATGTTCTTAGTCAATGTCATAATTACGAGTGTGGTCTTTATTTTTAAAAAAATTATTTTGCCGTCCTCGTAATTTGTTTTAATGTTGATCTCGGGGTCCTAGTTAACGTCAACAACAATTTTCATCATAGAAATAACCTATATACCCTTATAAAAATAAATAAAAAACTAAACCTAAGCCCTCGCCGGAGAAGACGAACACTGCCGACGACCCAATTGCAAGCAGCTCGGCCAATGAAATCCAACCCAAAGCTGTCTAGAACCCAACCCTAAGCCCTCGGCGGAGATGACCATCACTTCGACCGACTCAGAATTGCAGGAGAAGCAATCTGTTAGGAGAGCCGTTCCGTGCGTCAGTTTGTTGACGCCCATTGCAAACACTCATATTTCGTGTTTGTCCTCTTGTTCACTTGTCAAACACTCGTCTATCAGGCTCCCTAACCGACAAAATCCACATCTATGGAGAAGAAGACAACCCAGATCTGGTCGACGCCCATTGCAAGAGCCACCTAGCGAAGAAGAAGATCGTCGATGCCCCTCGTCGCACCAGGTGAAATGAGGTTGGGGCCGGAGAACGAATTCGTGACAGGGGACGACTTCTGCGCCAGAGGGAACGGGGTTGGGGCCAGAGAACAGGTTCGTGATCGGGGACGACCTGGAAGAACTTGCTCGGGGAGTGCTTTCCATGGAAGTATGGCTGTCGCTGTTATCAAGATCTCGCCATTAAGAACCCTTTAGGTCTATGAGCTCCCCGATTGTAGTTGTCCACCAGTGACGAGGTCATATTTGATTGATAAAGCCTGACCTATGATCGAAAAGACGAAGTGGGTAGAAGACGTGTGAAATAATTTTTTGAATAACAAAAACTCGACTCATAATTATAACATAAATTGAGAATCTAAGGGTAATTTGCCCTGAGAAAATAAAGAGAAGTCGACAAGGTCGAGGAAAGCCGCCGCGCTCCCACTCAAACGGAATCCAAGCCATCCAATGAAACTCCAGAAGCCAACGGCCTAGATTTCGCGACAGTACTAGAACATTCCAGAACCCGGCCCTCCTCTATATAAACCCTCCCAGGCTCGCGTTCTTCACATTACCAGATCTAAACACACGCGGAAACCCTAATTCCACGTCTTCTTACTTCAGAAAATCAATGGCAGGCAAAGGAGAAGGGCCGGCGATCGGGATCGACCTCGGGACGACCTACTCGTGCGTTGGCGTCTGGCAACATGACCGGGTGGAGATCATCGCCAACGACCAGGGGAACCGGACGACGCCGTCTTACGTCGGGTTCACCGACACCGAGCGCCTCATCGGGGACGCCGCCAAGAACCAGGTCGCCATGAACCCCATCAACACCGTCTTCGGTTAGTCGTCTCGACCAGATCTGAGATCTCGTTTCGTTTCCTATTTAGGTTTTGAGATCTGTTTGTTATGTGGCTCGGCTTGTTTGTTGAGATCTGTTTCTTTTGAGTTTGCTTATTTTCTTATTTGTTAGGGTTTTTGAATTTAATGTGTATATATGAATTTAATGTGTATATATGAATTTAATGTGTATATATGAATTGTTGACTTAATATCGATTCGAGTTGCTTTAGCAGTCATGCAGTGAGTTGTTGACTTGATATCTTAATCATCCCTTTCGGGCAAGGTGTTCGATGCTGGAGAACGGGTCGATTGATTCGTTTTATGTGATTATCGTAATTGTTGCTTGTATGATGGTTAATGCGGGGAGTGTAATCGTTTTGAGGTAGATCTTATGTTGGGGCCTTCTGGTTGGCAGTTTTCTAACTTTCCTGTTCTTGGATAATGTTTTGTTTAGATGCGAAGAGGTTGATTGGAAGGAGGTTTAGTGATGCCTCTGTACAAGGTGACATGAAGTTGTGGCCATTCAAGGTCATTCCCGGACCCGGAGAGAAGCCCATGATTGTGGTCAACTACAAGGGTGAGGAGAAGCAGTTTGCTGCTGAGGAGATCTCGTCCATGGTCTTGACAAAGATGAAGGAGATTGCTGAGGCTTATCTTGGTGCCACCATCAAGAATGCTGTGGTTACTGTCCCGGCTTACTTCAATGACTCCCAGAGGCAGGCTACCAAGGATGCCGGAGTTATTTCTGGGCTCAATGTGATGCGTATCATCAATGAGCCTACTGCTGCTGCCATCGCTTATGGTTTGGACAAGAAGGCCACCAGCGTTGGTGAGAAGAATGTTCTGATCTTTGACTTGGGTGGTGGTACTTTTGATGTCTCTTTGCTCACCATTGAGGAGGGTATCTTTGAGGTCAAGGCTACCGCTGGTGATACTCATTTGGGTGGGGAAGATTTTGATAACCGAATGGTGAACCACTTCGTTCAGGAGTTCAAGAGAAAAAACAAGAAGGATATCAGTGGCAACCCTAGATCACTCAGGAGGTTGAGGACTGCTTGTGAGAGAGCAAAGAGGACACTCTCATCCACTGCCCAGACCACAATTGAGATCGATTCCTTGTACGAGGGTATTGATTTCTACTCAACCATCACCAGGGCAAGATTCGAAGAGCTCAACATGGATTTGTTCAGGAAGTGCATGGAGCCCGTGGAGAAGTGCTTGAGGGATGCCAAGATGGATAAGAGCACTGTCCACGATGTTGTGCTTGTTGGTGGTTCCACCAGGATTCCCAAGGTGCAGCAGTTGTTGCAGGACTTTTTCAATGGCAAGGAGTTGTGCAAGAGTATCAACCCTGACGAGGCTGTTGCTTATGGTGCCGCGGTTCAGGCCGCCATTCTGAGCGGTGAAGGAAACGAGAAGGTCCAGGACTTGTTGCTTCTGGATGTTACCCCTCTGTCTCTTGGGTTGGAGACTGCCGGCGGTGTTATGACTGTTCTGATCCAAAGGAACACCACCATCCCGACCAAGAAGGAGCAGGTCTTCTCCACCTACTCGGACAACCAGCCTGGTGTGCTTATCCAGGTGTATGAGGGTGAGAGGACGAGAACCAAGGATAACAACTTGCTCGGCAAGTTCGAGCTCTCTGGCATTCCTCCTGCTCCTAGGGGTGTTCCTCAGATCACTGTCTGCTTTGACATCGATGCCAATGGTATCTTGAACGTGTCGGCAGAGGACAAGACCACAGGGCAGAAGAACAAGATCACCATCACCAACGACAAGGGCAGGCTCTCCAAGGACGAGATAGAGAAGATGGTCCAGGAGGCCGAGAAGTACAAGTCTGAGGACGAGGAGCACAAGAAGAAGGTGGAGTCAAAGAACTCCTTGGAGAACTACGCCTATAACATGAGGAACACTGTGAAGGATGAGAAGATCAGCTCGAAGCTGGATGCAGCTGACAAGAAGAAGATCGAGGACGCCATTGATGAAGCTATTCAGTGGCTCGACAGCAACCAGCTGGCTGAGGCTGACGAGTTCGAGGACAAGATGAAGGAGCTCGAGAGCCTCTGCAACCCGATCATCGCCAAGATGTACCAAGGTGGTGCTGGTGGCCCAGATATGGGAGCCGGTATGGATGACGATGCTCCTCCATCTGGTAGCAGCGGTGCTGGCCCTAAGATCGAGGAGGTCGACTAAGCG
Source organism: Hypericum androsaemum (assembly GCA_963995505.1). Lineage (NCBI taxonomy): Eukaryota > Viridiplantae > Streptophyta > Magnoliopsida > Malpighiales > Hypericaceae > Hypericum > Hypericum androsaemum. Next base: position 4,036,280 of record OZ023197.1, read on the forward strand.
TGAAGAAATCCATTTTATTAGATTATGATGAAGAAAAAGCCTCGGCTGATCTTTTCCTTTTGATCTTATACTTTAATTTCTGAACTGCGGACGCCATCTCGATTTTATTTCTGCTCTTCCTATTTTTCGTCGAAGGATTTTTGCCTTAATGGCCTATTTTTGTTTCATGTTGGACTATGTGGTGTTTAGTATTGTACTTCGCGTACGCCCTTGGCGATTTTCTGCTACAACAGATTACATCAGACGAATTGAGAGTTCCAAGTGCTAATATTAAGAACAGACGAATCAAAACGAACAAAAATCGAACCACCTCAATCTTAATTATTGCGACGTTGAACAGAAAACAGAGGTTAATTTCGGAACATTTTTGCTTTCCTGTTGGTTGGATTAGTTAATCACGTTCCTAGTTGTTAGAATGACGAGCACATTTATAATTGTAAAAAATTCACCGACACATTCTCTTGCGGTTTTGGGTTAGATACGAAAATATTCTTAGTTATTGTTTTTGCTCGAACCTTTCTTGGAAGAAAAAGCATGCAAATAAAACCAATTCACCTATCAAATTTAAGCACGTTATCTGGCTGCAACTATAAGGTAGAACATGTTTGCTGTTGTCCAAGTAAGAGGCCATCGCCTGAAGCTCACATGCTCTCTACATTATGTTTGATCTCTGCTTCTCTTACTTTTCTTTGCTGGCTGAAGGACGATCAGTGACTTGTTCGTTCTCTCCATTACAAGCTCCTTTCCGCTTTCTTCATGTCTCGGAGTGAAATGCTATTCGGTTTCATGCGAGACCGCTGTAATTCGAAACTCTGTTGACAACGTCCTCTTCCATTTCCACTAGTCGTTGGCAAAACACTTCGATGTCATGCGCCTCTTCCTCGAACACGAACCTGAACTCCTTCCATTGATAATCAGAAGCACCATCCTGGACTGCAGAACAGGGTACCTTGCCCAGCACGTCAAATCCTTTACGGTCGACGGAAAGAAGCAACGCATCCTGTTTACGTGAACTTGCAGTTATTTTTTTTGACCACGGGGAGACAAATACAAGTACATTTCCATGGCATTTAGTTGAAAGTGTTATGCGAGTATCTTACCCGAACATTCGCATTCATATGAACGAGACAAAAGAGAATCAAGGCCCTGCGCCTCACTTCACTTTGATTTATGCCATCGATCAGCTTTGCAGAGAAGATAGCTGTTCAACAAACAACTTATGTTAATTCCTTGCCAGACGTCTGCAGGATAAGAAGCTGCTGGAAGCTAGGTAAGCAAATGTTCAAAACCGAGGATCTTACCTAATGGATCTGCTTTAGACTTTTCGAGATCTATTAGATCCACCTCATGCTTCAGGCCATGCCCATCTATTAACATGCAGGAGCTGGAAGTAGGAAGAAGAATGAGATTTCTCATGATACGACAAGAACTGAAGTAGTTGTGAGCATACAATGTCCTCCTTACTTGTTACTACAATTTGAAAGCATACTAACCAATGATGTCAATTCTACATCTAAAAAGATTACATGTACACCTCAAGTAGCAGGTGAAGAGTTCAAGCAAGTTTGAGGGTGTACAAAACTTTCGGAAGAGACTTTAAGGGAGAATTATCAGCTTCTGAATTGCTTCATATTGTTCTTTAAGGGAGGTTTTATTCATTAAACATGTAACTCCATCCTTTCTAGTTCACCTTTTTTCCCATTTAATTAGTGTCCTTTCAAAATTTTGATCTTACTCCTGCAAATTGCTTTGTCAAGCTGAATAGTTTAGAGAGAATCAATGAGTATCGTTAAGGAATTCATACCTGACATTGAACTTATAAACGTTATATCTTTCAGCAGCATCAAGTAGGTCCCTAAGATTATCACCGTGCGATGTAGGAACATGATTAGAAGAACCTAGTACACCTGAAACCGTGTGGGTGGATTCTTTAATGACTCTTTCCTCAGATAGTGTGACTTCCTTGAGGCTCTTCGAAGCCAGTTGAGCCTGTGGCATGAAATAAAGCTAGAGTTAAACAAGGTGATTCTTTTTATTCAGACCCTCCACCTAAAAGAGGACCAACGATTCAACAAGCACCAGTAAACAAGAGAACAAAGATGAGAATAAATTGCACACTATGAAAATCCAAGCTTTCTTCATGACCAAAGATCTGCATCAAATTGTGGGACACAACCAGACTGGCCAATGAAGGGGTGTCATTCTACCATCTAGAATTTATGTTCGACTGATAGATTCCTTTTGATTGGCTTGAAAAGGAAAGCAATCCGGTAACACAGCAGAATTTCAGTAATTTTTTGGGAGCGCATTGATATTCCGTAATTTGATTGAAACCACAAGTGTATCTAACAGCAGCACTACTATTATGGCAGCAAGACCAAAAGTTTGTTAGAACAAATGTTTAATTATGAAAGGCAAACCTTTTCATCACTGAGAGGCACAACATCCCCTGTTAGAGCAATTCGTGCCGGTAACTGCAACACATGGAGATTCTAATGTAAGATGTGCTAGATGACATATAAAACAGATAACTTCCGCATTTACATACAAATGAATCAAGCGTAACATCGGACGAGGTGAAAGAAGAGAAAGGTAGCGGGTTTTGATTAATCCAATTTAGTGCTAACCTTGTTTAACAATTTAAGCAGATTTCCCAGTGCTCCGGGATAAGGACTGGCAATAGCCAATGAACTGCGTTCGTCAAACATCACATTCTGCATCAACAAAGGGAACAAAAGGACATATATTGCGAATTAAGCACAAGCTAATAGGCCCCCTCTAGCACGATAAAGCAAGTGAACCGAAAAGGAGTGGCAGGAGAGGGAAAGGCACGAGCCGAGTGGAGCGTACCATATTATGCATATCATCCTCCGGAACCCAAATGTAGGGCTTCCCCTTCCTCATTATGTACTTAACTTTTGATCTATGTATCTCGTCCTGGCTGAAAAACAAAGGGCAGAAAATCAGACAAAAAAGAAACAACATGTAACATCTCCCCAACACCTATCTCAGAGAGGAAAACCAAATTAGAGCTAGCAACTATGAACAAAATAAGCTCCATTCATGGAAGATACAAACCAAAAACTCAACTTATGCAAGAATGATTTAACTGGGATTTAGGAAAAAAACCCAATAAGAGTCGAGCACTGTCGGTCCTATAAATAGGGCTGGCTCTCCAATTGTGTCTTTTATTACATTCGTAAGACAAGAACTCCTTAATTGAATCCAAGTGCCTTGCCCCTTGGACCAACTCCGAACAAAATAAGCTCCATTCATGAAAGATACAAACCAAAAACTAAAACATATGCAAGAAATTATTTACTGGGAGTTAGGGAAAAACCCCATTAAGTTGGGCTGGCTCTCCAATTGTGTCTTTTGTTACATTCGTAAGACGTGAACTGAACAACTCCTTAACCGAATCCAAGTGCCTTACCGCTTGGACCAACTCATTAACTGCAAGACAAGAGGTGGAGACGAAATGAGTTACCTTTCTTTAGAGCCGCCTTTGATTGTGTAGAGCTGAGCTTGCCAATTCGAAGCCATGATATTCTGCAACAACAAAGAATCCATCTTGGTTCAGTTTATAAGGTATAAATAAATGGGCCCCCAACAACTAAAGCGCACACGCAGAGGGAGGGAGGGAGAGAGAGAGAGAGGACCCGGCATCTCTGTGCGAGTGATAAGACAGTAGATTTGTTGGCCTTCATGATGATTTTCTCAACTCCTCTCTTCTTTGGTGGGTAGTCTCAGTGGTGGGTTTCGGTCGAGAGGTTTGTGTTTTTCGAACCGGAAGCTGAGACTCGCTAGTGAGGGTTTAAGCCTAAGCGCTTCGGGTCAGAGACACGAGTTTTTTTGTATATCTTTAGAGGAAGAGGGGAGTTTGTAATTTTTCTTCTTCAATTTAATCGAAAAAAGTTTGACTTGATACGTTTTAAACTACAAATTATTCAAATGATTTTCAGCGATAGTACAAAGTACTAAAGTGTACTTTTTTTAAATTTTTGTGTTAAATCGATAGTTTATAACTTATAAAAATGTGCAAATTATCCTTATGTCCCTGGTTTTTCCTAAATCACTATTTTAGTCTTATTTTGAAATTGAAACTTTTCTCTCCCTAGTTTGTTTTTATTGAATTCTCAGGTCCCTCACTAACTTAATCAAATTGACAATTATACCCTCGCAATAAAAAATTTAAAAACTAATGCTCCCTCCTCTGGCGCTCCCATTTCCTCTTCCTCTCCTCCCCACCGCCGGTCCCGGTCCCTGTCATCAGTCCGGGAAACACCAATGACGTTGTCATGGGGATGTCCAGCCTCGGTGGCCGCTTCTGCTTCATCACCGTCGACCCATCCAATCCCGACGAGCACGTTCTCAAGTTCAACCCTGACGGCAGCTTCTGGAGGCCAACGCGGAACATGGGGCAAGGAGAAGACATCGACGACGACGTCGCCCTGGGGATGTCCAGCCTCGTCGGCCGCTTCGTTTGAGCACCGTCGATCCATCTAATCTCGGCGATGGACGAGGAAGGGGAGAAGACGGAGGAATTAGACACCGCCACCGAACACGACATCGTTTCCCTGATTCGGTAACTTCGATTAATTGTTTGTTTTTTCTTCTATTGGTTGCTTTGTCTTGTATGAGATAAGGATAAAAAAAAGAGGGAGATGGATGAGTGGGAGTGAGGAAGAGAGGGGGAGGGAGATGGATGAGTGGGAGAGGGTCGGAGGTGGACCCCCTTTCTAGATTCCGATGAGGTGGACACCCTCTCTCGATTCCGGAGAGATGGATTGAAGCCACATGATTAGATGACAAGATTTAGAATTCTTTGGGTTGATCAAAGATTTTTCATCACTGGAGAAGACGGCCGAATATGTCTGGAGGGTGACCCTCTCGCTAGAGAAGGTGAAGAAAGGAGCGAGATATATTTGTTTTATTTTTTTTATTTAAATGTAAAGATATAATAGTCATTTTCAAGATTAAAAATAAAAAAAATTGACTGATGATCAGCGATGGGTCCGCGAAGGATTTGAGAGCTCAAGAAAAATAAACTAGGGTGACCGAATTTTAGATTTCGGAACAGTAGAGACTAAATAGTAATTTAGGCAAATCTTAGAGACCTGAGGTCAATTTGCGAAAAAACTGAGATTTTTCATCACCGGAAAAGATGGCCGAATATGTCTGGAGGGTGCTCCTCTCGCCGGAGAAGGTGAAGAGAGGAGCGAGATATATTTGTTTTTTATATATTTAAATGTAAGGATATGCTAATCATTTTCATGATTAAAAAATAAAAAAATGACTAATGACATCAGCAGTGGGTCCAGGAGGGATTTGAGAGTTCAAGAAAAATAAACTAGGGCGACCAAAGTTTCGATTTCGGAATAGTAGGAACTAAAATAATAATTTAGGCAAACCTTGGAGGCCTGAGGTCAATTTGCCAAAAAACTGAGAGTTTCTATTTATATGTTGATATAAGTAGGTATTTAAAGTCAAGCCAAAGTCCACACACGACTAACAAGCAAGCAAACCCCTCCTCCCCACGGGCCCACAATAAGAAAGAATAGAGTGGGAGAACACGGGACGCTGATGGACGGGGAATCTAAGCCGGAGCCGGACCCGGAGTCATCGGACGGGGAGGAGTCGTCGTTCTCGAAGCCGGAATCGGAGGATCTGGAGAGGGAGAGACACGTGGCGTTCCTGGGGATGATGGGGGAGCTGCTGCCGGGGGAGTACCAGTCGCAGGAGATCAACCGTCTCACGCTCGCCTACTTCGTCATCTCCGGCCTCGACTTCCTCCGCTCCCTCCACCTCGTAACTCTCTCTCTCTCTCTTAAATCGCGGAAATTGAAATTAGTTTCTCCGGTGTACGCGAAAGTCCGATGAACCGAACCAATCGGATTGCGCTACCGAGCAATTCGGATCTCTTACATTGCCCTAATTACCCCCCTCGGGATTCGAATGCGGGACTAGCGTCTCGAGACATCAATGGCGGAGATCATAAGTACTTAACTTAGAATGATCTACGTATGAAATTAGGGAGCTTGAGAGGTAGCTCGTTCTTTGTAGTTTTTAAGATTGTCGACGTTAGGCATGGTGAGGTTTCGAGTTTGAAATCCGGGAGTGGCAAAAAGATTAAGGAAAAGGTTTCGCGAAGTTTCCTGTTATGTTTGATGGGTGGCTCGGTGGTTTTGATGTTTCTTGTGGAACTGCTCTCTGTGTATCAGGTTGACAAGGATGAAATTGCTAGATGGGTTCTATCGTTTCAAGTTCTTCCTGCAGATGAAGCGGAAATGTCCAATGGTATGAACCGAGTCTTGTATTGGTGGGTTCTGTTTGAGACTATCTTCCAGTCATCCCGTCTAATTCTCCATTTTGCTATTCCACCTTGACTGATGCACCCGGCTGCCTGCTTTTGGTTGTTTTAGGACAGTTCTATGGGTTTTGCGGTTCCACATCTTCTCAATATCCATTAGCCGAAAATGGGGTATCTGCTAAACACTGTTCTTGTGATTTCTTTTCTTCTTCTGTTGAGTTATTGCTTCTTTTGCGTTTCTCTTAAATTCTGAGCATCTCCTTTCCTCCTCGATTCTGATTGCAGGCTGCGATTCTCAATCATAGTCATTTGGCAAGCACATATTGTGCCCTAGCAATACTTAAAATCATTGGCCATAGCCTGGCCTCTATTAACTCAAAATCAATATCAACATCATTAAGAAATCTCCAGCAAGATGATGGGAGGTACTTTCCCTTGTTCTATCTCGACTTTGAAATTTGATGTTCCACTTCTGGTCCTTTTCATGGATTACTGCTTTAGCCCAGATAAAACATGGAGCTTTGCTGTTTTCAAATTCAAATTGAAGGCTTATGTCAAAGCATTCCCTCTTTGCAGTTTTCTACCCATACATATGGGAGCTGAGACAGATCTTCGCTTCACGTACTGTGCTGGTAAGGAAATAAGAAGGAAATGCAATTCCATCTAGCAGGTAAAACAAAAGAGATATTTTTTGAACACGATAAATTGGTGGCTTCTTGTTTTATCAGTGGCCATCTGTTCAATGTTGGAGGATTGGAGTGAAATTGATCGGGAGAAAGCCAGAGATTTTATTGTCAAATGCCAGGTAAATCTAATTCGAATGAATCTTTTGTTTGTCCTGATACACTTCCTTGCTAGCATGTTTTTGTTTTGAAGTTTTTGATATCCATGTTTGTTTTTGGTTTTTTTATGTAGCATCTTTATGTTAATCTGGAGATCTTTTATTTTTAGACATACGATGGTGGCTTCGGGATGGTTCCTGGTTCAGAATCTCATGGTGAGTAGCTCTTTGAAAATTGTTATCTTGTTTCTTTGTTGCATAAAAATGGATGCTTTACAACACTTCTTTTCCCTGCTTGTTGAAAGACCTACATTCACAATTTGAAGTTTGCAACTTGTTCTATCACCATTTTTGGTTAGTCTTTTTGAAGAAAGTTTATGGCTAGCTTCAATAACTCAGAGCCCAATCCTGACCACAAGTTTTGCATGTTCCCAGTGAGGGTACTTACATTTTAGCTTTGATATGCTTACTCTATATTCTCAACAATACTGTATTCATTGTAGTGACACGGTGGTGGTCTACATTGCCAACAATTTTATTCATTTTAGTGGACAGGTGGTGGAACTTATTGTGCAGTGGCATCACTTCGTTTAATGGGATATATTGGAGACGACATCCTGTCCAAAGGGGCTTCATCTTCCATTATAAACATTCCTTTGGTATTGGAATGGTGCCTGCAGGTCTATCTTCTACATTCTGATTTCTGAAGTCATGTCAAAGTACCAAATCTTGAAAACTTGACATTTGATCAGATTGGTTTGAGCTGTGTCTCATGCATTATTTTCCATATTCTCCCTCTCCAGAGGCAAGCAGCTGATGGTGGATTTCAAGGCAGACTTAACAAGCCTAGTGATACATGTTATGCATTTTGGCAAGTACCAGAACTTTACTGAATCAGATGTCAATAAAAATAACTACTGAATCTTCCATACTTGTTTGGAGATGGACTGGGCCTTGACCAGGGATGTTCAATTGGCATTTTGTAGGGTTGGATCAGTCTTGAGGATTTTGGGAGCTTATAAGATGGTTGATGGAAAGGCTTTGCATGGTTTCCTATGCACATGTCAATCTAAGGTGCCAATGCTTCTTTTCCCCTGAGAACTGATTCTTGGAAATAACTGTTTACTTATGTATATTTAGCTATCTCCCACACTTCTAATTTTGTCTTTGAAATAATGAAAAGTGAAATTTAATCATACTAGATTATGTATGAACTAAAGGTCAGTACTTATGAAGTGTCTAATAGGCAATGCTCATTTGTCCCATGTTCCAAAAAATTGTCGTCGTTCTTGAATGCTAATGGATTAGCTAGTCTTACGTTCAGTAATATATATAGTTGGGGGACATGCTTGCAACTTGAAGGAACCTGTAGTCCTATCCATCTTAAGAGAATGGCGTGCATCCTTTCAAATGGATCAGAGACGGTTCTTTTTTTTCTCCTTGTTTAGTAGCATACTAAAAATGATACTAGCAGAAGAAAAGCAAGTTGGAAACCCAAAGAAATGAATTGGCAGTGGGTGTGAGAACCAAGTATACGTTAACCAGTCACTAGGAGAAAACTTTTTTCATTCTTCTTGTCTGATGAGTATATTGATGATCAAAATGGGAAAAACAAATTAAATAAAGAACTGATGACTCTCTTTGGTCCCGGAAAAGGCATTCTTGCGGTTGAAGCTTTCACATAGTTGACTGAGAACCCTGTACTCGGTACTTGACTTGTTAGATGGTCTACTATGTGTGATTCGATTCTGTACTCGGCACTCGTACCGATATTAGCAGATTGATAATACGTGTTTGTTTATGAAACTGGTACAGTTATATGGTTGAAACTCGGGCTGATTATTGAGTTGCAAAGCTAATGAGGCCTTGCTGTAGGCTGTTTTTAACGACATTTCTTCTGCTGCAGTATGGTGGCTTCAGCAAGTATCCTTATGAACTGCCAGACCTCTACCATTCCTACTACGGGTTCACGGCGTTCAGCCTTTTAGAAGAGCCATATCTTGGTTCCCTGTGCCCAGAACTAGGAATAACAGATGACGCTGCTCAAAGGATTTGACTGCGTCATATGGTAATTGTTTGAATATTGTTGGTTCTGCTTTCGATGTTGGTTCACTTAACTTGTTGAGATAGATCTCGCCTCTATTCGTAAGTTCTGATGAATGTAACATGTATGGTTTGTGTCTTCTTTACTCTATTGGGTGTCCCTTGGTCCGACAGTTCCCGTGCCGTCTCTGACACTATAAAGTGTAATCCCAGAAACCTCGTTCTGTTATTTCCTACACAAGTGAGACTACGCTATGTGATCTCGAAAGAAGATGCATAGAATTCGAAGTCAGTCTTGACCTCGGACACAAGGGACGTCTTGGACCTTGTCAGGCCCGGACCAAACGATCACGCTGTCAGAGTTGGGATTCTTTGTGATGTAGAGGATCCAAACGGGATTGTTGAGATCAGAGTCTAAGATAGCCATATATATACATAACAGGATCGAGGTATGTAGGACCATTTTGATATTTCTTAAACACATTGTTATATGTGTTAAACTGTTGAACCAGTGTGTACTAAAATGAAGTTTTTCTCAAATAATTTGGCGTAGCTATCTAAACATGGGCAACTGTAGCTTTCGTGCTTTTTTTCCACTTTTGAGAAAAGCCGCTTTCGTGTTCCATGCGCAAGAAGTGCAAGATTCCCATCGCCGTGAGATCTGGCCCCACCAATAAATTATTAAAACCCACAAAAAAAAAACAAACAATCAACATGGGACACGAACTAATAAACAACTAACGAAATACATAAGGAATGATAGTCAAAGCAGCTTCCCTTCATTAACCGAAAGAGGGTGTCCGGCTAAAGAGTGATGGTAGGCCTGGCCAACATTTAATTAAAGAGTGATGGTAGGCCTGGCCAACATTTAGTTAAGGTTAAACTTTGTTATTCCGTGATAATTTGACACAACACTACTTTATACTTTATGGTTCAAAAAAAAAGCAGGCGAAAAAAATTTTATATGACTGAAAATCAAGTGACACATGTTATTCTGATTATTGAGCTATCCTACCACATCATTAATTTTATCTGCCTGTAATGACGCCTCAATAATTTTATCTGCATGACGTATCAATCACTAATTTGAAAAAATGGACAATCTCGGTAACACTCAAATTCAATCTTAGACTAGGATGAGATAAACGATATCAAACCGATGTGACATGACACATAACTAAAATTTGTGATGTGACATGAGACGCGAATAAAATTTATGACGTGACACAATAGATTAAGTAACTGAGGTTAAGAGTTGTCATTTGGTTAAAATTTTTATCACATGATTAGAGAATTTAAAATCACACCAATTAATAACTAACACGAAATATATTTAAACAAAATCTAAATAGACAATCGACCATATATTAGGGCATCACATTCACAAGAAGACTACTCACTAAGCATATTAATGAAGTACATGATAGTAATGAAGGACACGATGTAGAATAACATAAAAGGGGAGAAGAGAGAGTTTAGTCATGGGAACAAGCCTTTTCAATCTCCTTCTCCTAACTAGACCACCACGTATGCCTTTAGTAATATCAAAAGTTGTTCTCAAGGTCTGAAATGGATAAAAAAAAATCCTAAGAGCTAATGAGTTTATATAGTCAACTAACTAACTAGATAATAGAAAAAAAATCTAAAAGAGATAATTCATTTGGAAGTCCCAAATGCAAAAAAAGATGTCAAAATATGAAAAAATATATAAACTAATAATCTATGGACAAAAGAGAAGGCTATGGATCAAAAGAAACCTAAACAGGCAAGATATTATTTCAAAATCGAACTCCCAAACAGGCCGCTCCGCATGGGCTGGCGACCGCCTGGAAAATCCTTTTGTCTGGGGCTACTAGCTGACGCCAAAAGGGTGATGATCATTAAACTTTAAATAGCCCAGGACCAGGCGCTCCCCAAAAGGCTGGCGAATTCCATTCTTCAAGCAACTCCACTCTATGCTTCACGTTGTCCAATCCTTGCTCGAAAAGCCCACGAAGTGCTTCAAACTCCTATTATAAAATACGATAAATGGTAAAAGTCCACTCTAAGACACAAATGTATGAAAATAACACAAAACTCAATGGAATAGATGAGTGTTTACACACTCATCACACCCCCACACTTGAAATCTTGCTTTTCCATAAGTAAGGAACAACCACACCGAAAAAATAGCCCATTGTTAACAAACTATCCCTAGAAATTCTCATGTCAAGTCAATTTCGTAAGTCAAGTTAGTCACACAAATCAAAGTCTTTCCCCATAATTTTTCTCATTTGAAAAGAAGTGAAGAGAAACTGGAGACTCTACTTCAATAAGCACAAGATATGATGAGCAACATTAAGGACACATAAGGCTTTTGTCACGACCCAAATTCGTGGTCGGTGACCGGCGCTAGATTATGTCAAACTTAATATAATAAATCATAACCTAGCAAGCCTCAAACATAACATATCATTCTATTTAAGAAAATCGTCAAAATATTTTTCAACGACATTACTTCTTTGAACAAACATACTAATCGTTATCAAAAACCTGGCAGGCATAATTCACAAGACGTGTACACATCTCCAACGTCATATCACCAAACTCATCCTTTTTAAAACATAAACATAACTTGAAAATATTTTACATATTAACATTAATCCAAGTCATACGTCAAAAGGTAACATAATGTGTATAATGGAGCGACCTAGATCACAAAGGTAAAAGACCATCTGGAGACCTTTGAATGCAACCCTAGAATGAGGACAACGGGCTGACTTGGACGAAGAAGCTTCTCCAGATGCAAACACCTCTCAAAACTCTTCACCTGTTGATTTAAGTAAGGGATAAGTGCTTTGAAATACTTAGTAAGCGAATATTATAAATAACATATATTTAACCAACCAGTCGTCCCCAACCAAGCTAACCACATACTAACACAAAAGCTAAGACAACAAAATTTCACATCACAAACAGGATTATCAAAGGAATCACATATCAAATATAATCAGAATTTCAAATAGACTTTCACAAAATACATAACATAATTCGGATGAACTTCAGATAGGTCTAGATAGTGTCACTCCCACTCCGACACGAGGATACCATATCTTAAGGCGCCATCAGAAACCAACTCCGCTGGCCAAATATTAAATCGTATACATATCCAATGTATCCTCAAAATATGTGCACATATGCCAACATCTCCGGTTGGTCAGGGTAGACCTCATCATCCGCCATCACACAGACCACATACCAAACATTCCAAAGTCCACATACATACACGAACAATCCAAAAGCGACATTAATATCAAATAGACCAAAACCAAATCCAATACCATATTTCACCCATTCAAAATACGTCAAATTAAGTATATCACCCACGTCTAGTTAACTAAACACATGTTACAAAGAATATCCACTTACAAGACAATGATTGCTCAAACCATTCAAAGAGAAACTTCGTGCTTCGATTTACATCTGGTGGCCCTCGGATTCAAAACGTCGGTCAACTAGTCAAAAGAACATAAACCACTATCATTACCAACCTCTTAGCATGTAAATAGCTCCTAAGAAACATAAAAACTCATTTTATAAATCCTTAATTTCGGATTTATACAAGATAGCCCCTAAACTATGCTAAAATTCACAAAATTACAACCCGGTGTTTGGCTTTTCTTCCAACTTCCATATATAAACAAATTTTAGCTTAACCACACCTTAACCTCCTTCATCTAGAACCATATTATGTTGTTCAAACCTTCACCTATTAGCTTCTTCAAGGTTCAAAAGGATTTCTACTCAATTAAGGCAAAATCCAACAAAACTACTTACCTTTTTCTTCAAAATTGCCCAAATTTGGTCCCTTTTTCTCTCCTCTTCTTTTACCCTCGTTTTTCTCCTTTCTTCTACATCTTTGTACTCTGTTTTTCTGTCTAAAAGGGCGTGGGTTTGGTGCCTAAAGTCTACCCAAAATATCTTCCTTTTTATATAGTTTACTACCTACCAAAAGTTGCCACCTATTCCACTCACAACCAAATTTTCTCTTTTAGTCCTAGACTTCCCTAGCCTTCCAAAATCATTTCTAAACTTCATAATATGTTCTAATAAGTCCCTAAAATGAGCCTTATTCAAATAGAATCACATAACAAGTCATTTTCACAAATCTTTTCAATACCGACGAAATCAATTCTATTTCTGAACACCTGGAATTCTGACTCTGTTCGGACCAAATTATTTCATAAATCACAAAACTAAAAAAATAAAGTTATAGATCTATGTGTTATGAATCCACACAAATTAGAATCACCTAATATGGAGTCCGGATGAGGAAGTTACACCTATTTTACCGAACGACGATGAACTAAGCCTAAACCTTTCCAAAACTAACCTTAGTATGTTGAAACAAATTTGATTGTAGGGTGAGGGTATCACAACTTTATACATTCACCTCATCTTAAAATATTTTCACTTAGCACAGTTAGCTTCAACCTTACAATGCGTCATGAGACTTCACTCTTAGAAGTTAATAGGCTAGGTCAAAAATTTTATTTTGTTGACCCAATTTTTTTATAGCTACCTATAACAATCTTGAAGCTCCGTCTTAGTCAGGCCAGAGTTCTCCCCTTTCTTCATTCATTTTTTTTTCTTTTTCATTCATTTCCTTTTTTTTTCAGGGGTTCCTCCTCCACTACTTACCGGACTACTGCGCCATTGCAGACATATTTTTTCATTCTTTTTTGCCAACAAGCCATAATAACTAGATTAATAATATACAGGTGATCGCTCGGGTTTGTGAATTAGCTAAAAAAAATCCAATGTATAAGCAAGATTTTGGTACTAAACGACATGTCCACTCGTATTCTTTCAAGTGTTCTACCAGTCTCATACTCTAGTGGTTGTTTAATCCAAATATGAGATTTTGAAAAGCAATAACAATGTCTCATCATTTAATTTATCCAATCCTAACTACATTCGACTTGGCATGAGCTTTTCTAAGGTTCTTAGGTTATTAAGGAGTAAAAAATAATCACATAGATACCCCCACACTTATTGAACACATTATCCTCAATGTGGGGCAACACATCAAAATATCACGTCAACCCAAAAAACAAACGACAGAACAAGGACAAAGAAAAAAAAGGAAAAGCAAAAGGAGTAGATTGTTACTGCTCTGTCAATCTTGGGAAGGCTGGGGTGGGGGAGGCTGGTAGTTTGCCGTATGTGCCTTGGCCCAAGCTTGTGGTCACCATCATCGTAGCATTGTGGTCGCACTGCTCTTGCCAAAATGCCTCATTCTTAGTGGTGTTGTTGCACTTGGACCTCAAAAATGACAATGCGCTCTGTGAGTTCGTTCAAATCCACTTGGTACTCTGTGATCTCCACGAGGCCTTCGTTTAAGTACTTTTGGAGAGTGACTTGGTTGGCCCATACTTGAATGTCATCACCTCGTTGCCATCACGTATTTTCTTTGTGATAAGACGCAAGGTTTGGAGTCGGTTAATGTCGATGTTGTAAGAAAAGTACGAGGTATTTAAATAATTTGCACACTTGTTCAGAAAAAAATTGCTCTACAAACATGAGACAATATGACCAAGGTACAAATGGGCCAATTCTCCGATGAGAATCCGTTGAAACACATCAATGATCAACCTAAATGTGCTAAAGAGTTTCATACGATGCATGCAATGTATAACATATAACTTAGTACGCGTCACCTTACTCTCCTCAAATTGGCAACTATATGCAAGACACATGAACCAATGCAACACACAAATGTAAGGCTCACGAATGAGGGTAGCTTGAGCTTTACTGGCCACATACTTGGGAAAATAAGTGATGGCTTGCCATTTGATGGACCTCCTCATTTGTAGTAAAGTCTAATGGACCACCCCCATGAATGCCTATAATCTCTATTAGGTTTTGTTCATTCATTTCAGTCGTATGACCAAATAGACGTGCAGTGAATGCGACATTATTAATTGAGGCATTATTATTTGCAAGTGACAACGTGCAATCAAACTTAATAGTTAATCCTATGCGAACAGACACCTTATTTTCAACAAAGTACTCCGACCCAAAGTGTTTCAAAGCCGCTTGCAGTTTAACATTTAAGTCTAACTATTTCATATCATCCCAGTTAGTTAAAGAGTAAGGAGCTTGGTGGAGTTTAGGAACATGAGCATACATGTCGCCTTCCTTCTCATGGTAGATTGGGAAAGGTGACCCATAGTTTCTTGACAAGTCTTCTTGCGATCGCCACGTCTTGAACTAGCTCTGGGATCTACGAGGAAGAGCTGAGTAACTTCAAGGAGGTGGGCCGTCAGTGCTAGGTATCTATCGTGTGGCGGCTGGAGGCAGAAAGTGGTGGCACATGGCTTTGGAAGACAGTGGATAAATGGAAGGCACCGGGGCAAAGAGCTCAAAGTGGTCGTTCTGAGGGGCTAAGGCGTGTTGCACGTCATTGTCTTGGTAGGGCACGATGGCCAGAGGGAGGTTGGAACAAACTAAGGGTACTCCTCTGCTTGCGTGGTGGCTGGTTGTGGGCGTCACGATGGTTGGAGTTAGGGTGGAGGATGTTACCGAAGTCGTCGAGGTGTATGGCAGACTACAAGATTATTATGGGTGTTCTTTGGTGATGCGATTGGTTGCTGGCTCCCTTTGTAGGTTTCTCATGCGGCTGGTTTGTTAATGGAGGTAGGGTTAATCACATTAGCTCCTCCTTGTTGCTGATGCCAAAAGACTGGTAGTCGCTATCCTTCGGATATATGCCTTCTGGGGTCGCTCGGTATGCGACAGCCGCCAGTTTCCTCTGCTGTTGAGTTAATTTTTGTCTCGATCCTCCTGAAAAGGCCAACAAAACATGAAATTAAGGCAGCGATATTGAAGTAAACACAAAAAACATAAATATTAAATATTAAATGTGCTAATTTAGAGTCATTAGCTTGACTTATACTCCATTATGCTAAACTGCGGATGGTGGGAGCCAAGTTTGCACTTCTCGAGCGCGCTCCACATCGCTTCCAAGATATAGCTAGCACCATTGACCGTTGACCTTGAACGTTTATCCCTTTGAATACTTGACTTCAATTGCTCAATGAGGGGAGACATTTATGATTTCAGAAGGACTGCTCCACCTTGACTTTAACTTTTCGGGGAATAATCTTAAGCGTGAGTGTGGAGAAGTACTTATTTTCCCACTCGAAAGTAGTTATTGTTGATGTGAGAGTGCCTTTTCTTGGTACTTTCTTTATAGAGCCTTGAGGTGGCAAAGGCATTAGAGCAGAGCTCCTTAAGTTCCTACAATTGGAGCACTCATCATTCTCAAGCGAACTTGTAGTCGTAGTTGAACATCTTGACAGCCGAAAGGTGTGATGTTCGAGCTCCACAGAAAGATGACAGGTATTGTCATAGACCAAACAATATGGCTTGTGCCAATATGGATCTCGAACGCGGTGCAGTATGACCATAGGATAGCATCTAACTTTAAGGACTAATCTTTCTGGGCAGTACTGACCGTCTTCTCTAGAATCTTCTTCAACTTTCTATTAGAAATTTCAATGTGGCCACTAGTTTGTGGATGATATGGGATGGCTATCTTGTGAGTTACTCTATAGTGCTTAAGGAGTATGGCATAAGATCGGTTGTAAAACTGCAAGTCTCTATCATTAATAATGGAGTGGGACACGCCAAATTAAGCAAAATGCTTTTTGAGGAAGCAGAGTACCACCATGGCATCGTTGGTTAGGGTAGCCCACGTCTCCACCCCCTTGGAGACATAGTAAACTTTGATAATGATGTATTTTTTGTGGTTGGAGGGTGGGATGGGACCCATGAGGTCGGTTCCCCATACAACGAATAGCTCCACCTCAAAGATTCTTGACATAGGCATTTCATCCTTTCGAGATATGTTTCTCATTTTTTGGTAGTGATCATATTGTTCCACAAAGTCTTTTGCATCCTTAAAGATAGTAGGCTAATAGAAGCCACATTCTAAAATCATAGTAGCTGTTCGGGTTGCTCCAAAGTGCCCTGTATAAGCTGCCACACGACATTCCTTGATGTAATACCCTAGTTCGTTAACTAAATTTTGTTTGACTTAAGTGAAGTATACTTAGTCATATTGATATTGGATAAGATTTGGAATAACATTGCTATGTTAATAGAGTGTCGATGATAGTTGGAAGCAAAAGATTTGTTACCTCAGACAATTCAGAACATGGTGTGGTCAATCGATCATAACATATTCATTAGGAATCCATATGAGATGATTCAAAACGATATGGAAAGATAAGATATAGGTATACAAATTATGTATTTGGAAGTTTGCCAAATAAGTAGCAGAAGAGGGTGAAAATGAGTCACAAATTACTGCATTTTGATTGGACAACGAAAGAGACAACCAATCATATGTCTTCACTTGGCAACACCATATTATAAGGTGAAGGAAGAGGTGTCTTACTCTTGTGGTGATTTTATAAGATAAAAAACGTATGGGATAAGAAGGAAAATAAAGAAAAATAAGGCAGAAACCGAAAGGGAAAAAGATTGGATTGGTAAGTATGTTTCTGTTCAGAATTGAAATTTCCATGAAACAAAAAGTTGTAAAGGACTCAAAAACCTTTCTAAACTATATTATATGTCCTGTTTGGATAATGGAATCATTGTGAAAGCTTTATTGAAGTATGGACTGGTTGTCTGGGGGTATTGCAAGAGTAACGGCTTAGCAAGCAATTTCTTTGGACTTTTAAGTTGAATTTTGGGCATGGACTGATCATTCAAAAATAGGACAATGGTTTATTGATGAATATCTGGACTAGTTTTCCTATAATATTGATCAATATGGGCTACTTTCCATATATCTTGTACTCGGTGTGAATTATGTTAGGCAAAACAGATCCTTTTGTGAACTTCTGGTCATGAATGATTGGAGTTTAGATTATGTACATGTGGGTAAGTTAATAATGGACCAAATAGTGAAAGGAATCAAGCTACTTTGATGGCTTTAAGTCATTTCTAACATTAGTTTTGCATTGTGCCTTAGTTGGTTATTTTTAAGTTCTGAAAGTAACTT
This sequence comes from Hypericum androsaemum, assembly GCA_963995505.1. Classification (NCBI taxonomy): domain Eukaryota; kingdom Viridiplantae; phylum Streptophyta; class Magnoliopsida; order Malpighiales; family Hypericaceae; genus Hypericum; species Hypericum androsaemum. The sequence goes on from OZ023197.1 coordinate 4,054,469, forward strand.
GCTCAGAGAAGTGAGGAAATGACCTCATTTCGTCAATTGAAATTGTTATACAGAGCATATGAGGCTTAGTAACAGGGCACATTTTTGAGGTCCGCTTTAGAAATAAAGGGAAAGTAGAGTGTCGAACCCACAGAGAATGGATCTTATGGCATCAAGCGATCCACTACTAGGCTAGGCTAATCTTTTGGTTGTTTTCGATTTAACTAACTCAAAAGACTAAAATGGGTAAATGGCAAGTGCTTGGAAAGAAAGACAATGGAGAAAAGTGGGCAAGACATCCCTTGTACAACCCTCTCAACTTGGCATCTCGTGGGCTTTTGTCTCGCTCGTGATGATCCTAGGCATGTGTAAAGCATGGTGCTTCACTGTCACGTACCTCACATCCCAAAGTGTTTAATTGAGCTTAGCTTATTCCTAGGACTCCTACAGCCTGTGAGTTGTCAAACTCATGCGAGTTCTTCCTGAACTACCACTCCCGCCTTAGATCCCACTCGTTATCGCTTCACCTTTAGGACAACTAACTTAGACCCTTCACTGTTAGGTTCCTCAGACCAAATCTAGTCAATTAGCGGGCGAGTTCTATGGGCCCCTTCTCAATCAAGTACTCCGGGTCCCACTTGATCATTTAGCAAGCACCTTGGTCAAGATTAATCCAATAACCCCAAATCCAAGGTCCACTAAGCCAAACTCATTAAGTCCCCCCCAGCTAATTCATGCAATAAATCCAAAGAGAACTACTCACAACTCATAAATGCAAACATAAATGAACTAAAAGAAAAAGCCATGTTTGAAGTCAGTGGCTTAATGTTTGAAGCCTCCTTGCTCCCTCCTCATCACCATGCTCCTAGCCTTCCCTTCAATTGAGTGAGAGCTCCTCTTCCAATTCCTCCCTATTATCTAGGGTCTTTAATTCCAAAATGCCAAAAGCTTTTTAGAGTTGGTGGAGAAGGTGTATTTATTGTTCAACTCATTCTCCAACCACAAAAGTTCTCTAAAGACCGAAATGTCCTTCATCAAGGGTTAAAATCCAAGCAGAAAAGTCACATTCGTGTCGAGCGACACCGTACTATACCGAGCGACAGTAAGGCTGGTTATTGTTCTTCTTCGCCAGGGTACCGCATTATAATAGCGGACGACTGGCAGTAAAGGTCGTGTCATCTAAAAATGTGCATGAGGGGTACCAAGCAGTATTTTAGCTCATCTAGCCAATCAACTGAGGGGGCCCACGTAACTCTGGTCTTCACTTGGGTAACTCTGGTCTTCATTTGAGGTTATTCAAATTGCTGTGCGAAGTTGAGACGTATATCTAAAACTTTTAAGTTTATTACAACTCCAAATTGGGAGTGTAAGGATGTCAAAAATTTGTTTAAAAACCAAGAGTCGAAGTAGAATTCACCAGAAAAAAGTTTATTTAAAAAAATTGTGTGGAGAAAACACCTATTATTGTGCTTTTTGTATAAGTTTTTTTTAAATCGTAATAAAAACACTCAGTTTTATGCGTTTTCCTACGATTCAAAATTTTATTCCACAAGTCGATTTTAGCCGAGTTGAATACAGGGGTGGCAGCTTTTACAAGAAAACGGCTTTTGCTACGATGGTGATGAAGGGTGAAAGCGATGCTAGGAATACCTACAGGTTAACAGGGACTACCGTTATAGGTGGAGTTACCTCAATTAAGTCTGATGGTGTAGGGAAAAGCTCTTGGCGTTTGAGGTTGGAAAGTATAAAAGAGCGAGGTCTTGACATGAATAGGTTGAGTGCAGCCAAGATGGTAATTGGAATGGAGATTCGCGGGGACAAGGTTAGCAAGGCGCTATGGTTGTCCAAAGACAACTGCAATACAAAGGTGTTGGATAGGTTTGGGAATACCATGGATGGATCATGTTTTATCTCACTCAAGGGCGAGCGGTGGAGTTTGTGATATGTTTAAGGCTCTACTAGGTGAAAAAAAAGGATGTCCAGTGTATGCTATGGCTTGTAGCATTGGTTCGAGGCAAAAGGAATAAGGCCCAACAAGGAAGCAGTTCGAGGTTGCGAAGTATGAGGGTGATTGGAAAAATAGAGGTGCGTCTAATTGTCACAAGATTGCTTCAGCAGGTGAACTAGCATGTTGGGGTTTAATGGAGGTTGGAGGGAATACACCAAGCAAGCTCGAGAGATGCTCGAGCTTGGGGGATGTCTCCAAGTGATTGAACAAAAGTGGAGAGAAGTGAGGATGGTATTGATGAGGGTAGAAGGGTCTAAGGTTCAAGGTAGAGTCGTTTGGTTTCGCAAGAACTTCGTATTTCTCCAAGGGGCGGGTTCTCGCCAAGGTGGAGATTGTTGAGGTTGTGGCGAGAATCAAAGAGAGCTGGCGATCGCCAAAGGCATGGCGGTACAGAATCTGGAGGCTGGCGGATGCCAAGAGACTGGTGACTGCCACGTGATGCGGCAGAAAACTTTATGTTTAGCTCGAATTCTTGTTTTGGACTCCTAGTTGACCTAGATAGCTTCCCCGGTGTGCAAGGATTTGTCTAATATATTAAGGCATATTGCTCTAGTTTATGTATGACTTTGTGGCTAGAAACTCATAAATAAAATATTCCTTCTCTCCGTGGACGTAGACAATTGGTAGAACCATATAATCTCTCGTGTCCACTGTTTGCATTGTTTCCTTGAATTTCCTAACACCCGGGGCTATTGAGTGACGCCAGAGGGGTGGTGGCTGACAGGCTTCAAATGGCCAGGGACCTGGCATTTCCCAAGAGGCTGGCAGTCGCCTGTCTTCACGCAAATCCACACCATGCTTCGCTTCGTCCAATCCTTCCTTCAAAAGCTCATGAACAATTTCGAACTCCTATCATGAAATACGACAAATGGTAAAAGTCCATTACAAGACACAAATGTATGAAAACATTACAAGACTGAATGTAACAAGACAAAAATAACAAAAAAAATATGACTAAAGATGAATGAAAAATGCAACAAATAGACAAGTATTTTACCCTCATAATTGTCCGACTTATGAACTACAACAAACTGGAAAAAAATTTAGAAAGTACCCCAAATGGAAATAGAAAAGTATTCCGTCTTAACTGCATAGTGACGTGGGAGATAAACTATGCACGCACAGAAGTCTAACTCCAAAATCCATTTTAATATAGAAGAACACAGCTACCTAACATGGCAGGTGAATTCTTCGGCATGCCGGTAGAAGTTCTCATGGTCAGATTTGTGTGGAACCAATATAAGTGTTACCAACGGGCAGTTAGATCAACTCGTGAGAGAGTTGTTCTACCTTAATCAGGTCTCGGGTTCGAGTCCTTGGGTACGCAGCAGTGTTAAATACTTATTGGGAGAGCTTTGCCACCTTTTAAAGGTCTTACCCAGCTCGAAATTGCATTAGTCGGCCTAATGGGCCGGATACCAATTAGTTAAAAAAAAATCAAGTGTTCACACATTTAATGGGCGATTTTGGTGGCGGATTCCTTTTGATGGGAAACTAAATCTTCGTATTCCAAAAAAAAAATTTAAATCTTCGTATGATAGATGAGTTACTTCTACGAGTATGATTTGGTATACCAATAGTTAATATTTTTACTTGAAGCAATTTTGTGGTGAGTTATCGACGATTCATTTTCTCTTTCGTGGTTTTATTCGAAAATTTATAGTTCAAATATTAATATTTGGTATAGAAAGATCATCAATAAAATTACGAGATCCTATAGTTTATTATTTGAAAAAGTATCTGCTATCTTTCACTATTTTGTGAACCTTTGTATCTGCAAACACAAATCTTCTAATAACATTTTTTAAACTTAAACCTACAACATTTTTTTGACAATTCAAGTATTTATCACTTGGCGAACTCCCGTCCCAACTTATACCTAGGGGCAGATTTGGTGAGGACTATCCATGGAGACTAAATCAAACCAATATCACTACACATGCAAACCAATATTACTTCACATGTAAACCAACGTCTTGCAAACTAATATCACTTCACATGCAAACCAATATCACTTCACATGCAAACCAATATCACTTGATAGGTTGACCATCAGATTTAAAGATAATCAAATTTGACGGCCCAAAATGTAGTCCCCACCTGTGGACAAATTTTTTTTAGTCCCCACTCAATCCGGTCTCCCCATTCTCCCCATTATTACCTTTAACCCAAGCAACTGCCTATAAATGTATGCTTCCTCCTTTATACAGAACAACGTCCTCCTAAACCAAGAATACAAACGACCAACGCCCTCCTAACCCAGCAATCGCCTTTATTGCTGCTGCTCTAGGAAACGACATCAAGCCCACCATGAACTCCAACCACATCCATGAAGATGACGAAACATTTCTTCACACCTTGCAACTTGTTAATGGCACCATGGTGATCATGACCATTAACACAGCTCTAGATCTCGACATATTCGGTATCATTGGTAGAGCCGCTCCTAATGGCCACATGTCGGCCACCGAAATAGCCTCCCAGTTTCCAAAACAGAACCCAAATACTGCCTCTGTCTTGGATGGTATGCTTAGGGTGCTGGTCACGCGATCTCTCTTGACATGTTCTACTCGTACCCTCGGGGATGGCTCGCGAGAGAGAGCGTATGGGCTTGCGCCGGCCACCAGGTACCTAGCCATGGACACGAGCGAGGGCTCCTTGGCTCCCATGTTTGCTCTTGCCGAACATAAAGCTCCAATCAACATGCTGTAAGTACTCTATCAACTGCTATAATAGGGAGGGGTCCGGATCTAAAATTTCTAGAAATAAGAGTGTACGATAACAACAGACCATAATATAAATCTGACATACTATTTATCCAATCTAAAATCTAAATTCTATGAGCAATATAAATTTTTTACACTAATAAATAAAGTCTAACATCCTATTAGTGCCAATATAGTATTCCTAAGTATATATTTCTTTTCTCTTCTTTTTTTTCTCTTTCCTAATGTTGAGTATTTGACCCAAATTAGGTTATTGAGTCTTGAGCTTGGACCCAATAGCAGACCTATGTCCATGTCTTATTCTTATATGTGTAATTTAGAGTTGTAAGGTTTGAGAAATTCTTTTTTTGTACCGATCTGTTTCACATAATTGACTCTCCTTTATAGTTTTCCTCGTTATAATCTAATTTCCTAACAATTATAATCTATTTACTTCTTCCGTCTTCAGTGCTCATGCGAAGGACGTCCTTGTTGAAGGTGGTAAGCGGAAGCCGAGTGGATTTGCTATGTACGAGCTTTCAGGGAAGGATCCCATGCTCAATGAGGCATTCGGCAGCTTAATGGCTGGACTCTCCGCCATAGCCATGGCGAAGATACTTAAGGTTTACAAAGGATTTGAGGGCCTCACATCCTTGGCTGATGTTGGGGGTGGAAAGGGCACAACTCTAAGCATGGTGATCTCCAAGTACCCTTCCATTAAAGGAATCAATTTTGACCTACCTCTTGTCATCCAAACCGCACCATCTTATCCTGGTAATTGCTTCACTTGAGAATAGCTCGATAGGACCGATTATTAGTCCAGATGCAAAACGGCTAGCACGTTTGAATGGCGGAAAAAATTTCTCAACAACTATTTGAAACTATTGCATTTTTAAATGCTTGAAATTAGAATATCTTGATTAAAATAAAATAATTTAATCACTAGTCGATCTATTTGCTAGTTGGTATTAAGTTGAGATGAATATTTTGGCAGGAATTGAGCATGTGGAAGGAGACATGTTTGTGAGTGTCCCCAAGGCAGACGCCATACTGTTGAAGGTTTGTCAATACATTACCCATGATGATTAATACTGGAGACATGTTGGAGTCTGTTTTTTTAATGTTATTTTTGCAACAAAAAAAAGATAATTCATGTATAGTTCGTTTTACTTAAGACAAGCAATCAGAACAAGCAGGAAAAGAAATCTAATTTGGAGTCATGTTATAATTTGGGAAAATTGAACTTGTTGTTTCGGAGGGTTTGTGTACTTGATTAGGATCTTCGGCAGTCGAGGCAAGTGTTGGACACTTTCTCCGTAAGACGAGATTGTCCCGTATATTTCAGTGCGGTACGGGCTGCGGCAATCGTCTCCATGGCGCTCGCAGCTCCTCGTCACTCCGGTAGCTGCGCAGCTCTCTCCGGACCCGGGCAAAATACTTAAGGCTCCTACAGCTCCTTGCGAAGTGCCAAGTGCGCCACAAAGCGTCCAATGCGCCATACGCACACGCACGTGTGCGTGCGCGTACGCGTATGCGTGCGCGTGCTCGTGCTCGTGCTCGTGCTCGTGCTCGTGCTCGTGCTCGTGCTCGTGCTCGTGCTCGTGCTCGTGCTCGTGCTCGTGCTCGTGCTCGGACGGTGCTTCGCACCGTCCTCGCAGCTAGCGGTGGGTCAGCCTTTTGGGTTGTCAAGCAAGTTGAGAGGTAAGGAGAGGAATTCCTTATAAACAAGGAAATCCTCCTTGCTCTATTCAATGTGGGATTGCAACCTTCCATCTTCCCTTTGGGCCTTTGGGCCTTCATTCACAAACCCAATAATCCCCCACATGAATGATGACCAATGCATGCAGACTCTAATCAAAAGTTCTGACGTGTTATTATTGCATCGAGATAGGTAGCTTGCGGCCTTGAACCTTCTCTAGTAATATGTTATCGGATTTACTTGCTGCTCGGTGAACGCGATGTTTTGAGCCGTCTGCTTTTGGCGTAAACCAAGACAATAACATTTACACAATAATAACCCTAGTATATTTGGGTTCTCACGTTGTGTCCGTTTCGGCCATGGACCGTATCTTGGATTCATAAGTGTTTTTCCCATTTGAAGCGGCCTCACTTCACACATACATAGGTGATCTCATATCAGGAGCATCCTGCCATACTCCACCTTCATCAAGGTATACGAATCATTAAAAGCGTAATGCTTAACCTTACCACACCGTTGCAGGCTAACACCTGGGCAGCTTCTGAGAATGAGATAGGTTCTAGGTGATTAACTGAACCCTCCATAACTTAGTTGTCTCATTGAACCAAGTTTGTGGGATCTCCACTCATCATGGTTGAGTTACCGCTATGGACGTTCTTTAGTGTGTGGATTTTAATCCCATTCCCCTTACTGCGTTGTACATTTGATCTCTATTGATTCCTTTCGTAAAAGGATCAGCTAAGTTGTCCTTGGACTTTACATAATTAATGGTGATCACCCCACTAGAAATCAAGTGTCTAACGGTATTATGTCTCCGACGGATATGTCGAGACTTTCCGTTGTACATTGTACTTTGTGCTCTCCCGATTGTAAACATGCTATCATAATGTATCAATACGGGAGGCACCGGTTTGCTCCAGCACGGAATATCCTCTAGGAAGTTTCTGAGCCATTCAGCTTCTTCCCCAGCTTTGTCTAGTGCTATAAATTCTGACTCCATAGTGGATCGAGCTATGCACGTTTGTTTAGAGGACTTCCAAGACACAGCTCCTCCTCCTATGGTGAACACGTATCCACTCGTGGATTTGGAGTCCTTAGTGTCCGATATCCAGTTTGCGTCACTGTATCCTTCTAATACAGCTGGATATTTAGCATAATGTATGCCATGGCTTATGGTATGTTTTAAATACCGTAAAACCCTTTCCAGAGCTAGCCAGTGATCCTTCCCTGGATTACTTGTGAATCTACTAAGCTTACTAACTGAGTACGCAATATCAGGGCGAGTGCAGTTTGTTAAATACATCAAGCTCCCGATAATTTGCGCATACTTCAGTTGAGATACTGGGTCCCCTCGATTCTTGGCTAAGTGTAGATTCAAATCTACTGGAGTCTTAACTGGAGGTTTGTCAAAAACTTCAAATTTCTTGAGCACGCTTTCCACGTAGTGGGATTGCGTCAAGATAATTTCGTCAGCTTTCCTAGAAATTTTTATTCCTAGTATGACGTCTGCCAGACCCATATCTTTCATGTCAAAGTGGTTCCCCTTTCTAGATAACCCTTTCCTATGAATTGACCCGCTTTGGTCAGTACAAACTTATCAGCCTCAAATACAAGCTTAAGACCGGCTTTGCTTAACAGTGAGCAAGAAACTAAGTTCTTGCAGATATCCGGGACATGCAGCACATCCTTGAGGGTCAGCTCCTTTCCTGAGGTCAGCTTTAGGACCACCTTACCCAGACCGACGATCTTGGACGTTGCGGAGTTTCCCATGAACAGCTTTCGGCCGGTGATCGGGATATAGTTCGAGAACATCTCCTTGTCCGAGCAGACGTGGCGGGTAGCTCCAGTGTCCACGAACCACTCTCTCGGATTGTCCACCAGGTTGGCTTCAAATACCACGGCTGACAGATCCATCTGGGATAAGTCTTCAGCCAGGTTAGCCTTTCCTTGGTCGTCCTTCTTCGGCTGGCGACAGTCCTTAGCCATGTGTCCGGGTTTCCCGCAGTTGTAGCAGTCGCCCTTGATCTTCTTTTTCTTCTTGGGCTCTTGCTTCTCCTGCTTATCCCTGGACTTCTTCCTCTTCTTGCTACATTTTCCCTCGGCGAGGTGCACGGTGGTCTCAGAGTTGGCCTTGCCTTGCTTGACTTTGGACTTTCTTCCTCGATCCTAAGTCTCACGATCAGGTCTTCTAGGCCCATGTCCTTCCTCTTGTGCTTGAGGTAGCTCTTGAAGTCCTTCCAGAGCAGGGGGAGCTTCTCGATCATTGCAGCTACTTGGAAGGACTCGCTGAGTTGCATCCCTTTGGCTTGGATCTCGTGAAGGATCAGCTGCAACTCCTGCACTTGGTCGATGACCTTCTTGGAATCCACCATCTTGAAGTCGAGGAATCGTCCGACGATGAATTTCTTTGTCCCGACATCCTCCATTTTGTACTTCTTCTCGAGTGAACTTTACAGCTCCTTAGCGGTCTTGGCTTCCGCGTAGACGTTGTAGAGCGTGTCGTCTAGTCCATTCAGGACGTAGTTCCGGCATAGGAAGTCGCTGTGACTCCATGCATCGAGGGCGTTGATCTTCTGTTGATCTGCCTCATTTTCCGCCACCTTCGGAGCCTCTTCCTTCAAGAATCGGACCAGGTTGAGCGTCGTCAGGTAGAACAACATCTTCTGTTGCCACCTCTTGAACTCGGTACTGTTGAACTTGGCCGGCCTTTCGGCGTGGACAGTTCCCGGGACCGCTGGTGCTGAGCTTGTCGATGCCATCTTCAAGTACACAATCTCGTCTTACGATTGTTGTTTAGGAGGGTTGGTGTACTTGATTAGGATCTTCGGTAGTCGAGGCAAGTGTTGGACACTTGCGATATGAAACACGTGCAAACTAAAGGCGGGAAGAAATACTTCATCACGTTTATCGATGATTGCACGAGATATTGTTACGTATATCTCCTAAAGGGCAAAGACGAAGCTCTTGATGCCTTTAAGAGATATAAGAATGAGGTTGAAAATCAACTCAGAGTGAAAATCAAAATGATCCGAAGTGATCGAGGAGGAGAATATGTAGCTCTGTTTGACGAACTCTGTCAAGAACATGGCATTATTCATCAGACGACTGCTCCATACTCACCTCAATCGAATGGCGTAGCTGAACGCAAAAATTGAACTCTTAAAGAGATGATGAATGCTATGTTGATTAGCTCGGGCTTACCCAGAACATGTGGGGGGAAGCTGTGCTCTCAGCTAACCACATTCTAAATAAGTTGCCACACAAGAAAAGGGATAAAACCCCATATGAACTATGGAAAGGAAGGAAGCCTTCCTACGGTTACCTTAAAGTGTGGGGGTGCCTAGCAAAGGTCGAAGTACCTAAGCCTAAGCAGGTGAGAATAGGACCCAAAACCATTGATTGCATCTTTATCGGATATGCGCAAAGTAGTAGTGCTTATCGATTCTTGGTGCATAAATCTGAAAACCCTGAGATAAACACGGGAATGGTCATAGAATCAAGGAACGCAATATTTTTTGAAGATAGCTTTCCTAATAAGAAAAGAAAGGAAGGAAGTCCGAAGAAAAGGGCTCACGAGACTACGCAAGGGTCAAATCAGAAAGATGATGAACCTAGACGTAGTAAACGGAGGAAGGTAACCAAATCTTTCGGTCCGGATTATCTAACCTATGCGTTAGAAAATGAACCCAGGACAATCCAAGAGGCATTGTCCAGTCCAGATGCTCCTCTCTAGAAGGAAACTATCAATAGTGAGATAGAATCCATTATGCAAAACCACACGTGGGAAATCGTGGATCTCCCACCGGGCTGCAAACCTTTGGGATGCAGGTGGATCCTAAAAAGGAAATACAAAGCTGATGGATCAATCGACAAGTACAAAGCTCGATTGGTAGCTAAGGGGTTCAAACAGAAGGAGGGATATGATTTCTTTGACACGTATTCACCGGTCACAAGAATCACATCAATTAGAGTACTCATAGCTGTTGCAGCACTCTATAACCTCGAGATCCACCAAATGGACGTAAAAATAGCTTTCCTAAATGGAGAACTGGAAGAGGAGATATACATGGAGCAACCTGAAGGGTTTGTGGCTCCCGGTCAAGAGCATAAAGTGTGTCGACTAGTCAAGTCACTATACGGGCTAAAACAAGCGCCGAAACAGTGGTACGAGAAATTTGACAGAACAATGCTGTCAAATGGATTTAAGATCAATGAGTGTGATAAATGTATTTACATTAAGGGCACACCTGAAGCTTACGTAATTGTATGTCTCTACGTAGATGACTTACTAATTACGGGAAGCAATAAAGAGGTTATTGTGAAAACTAAGAACATGTTAAAGATCGGGCGAACCCTTATATACCCAGAACTTTCGGAAGACAACAATGCTCGGAGATGCACTTGCTGCTGGGATGAGAGATTATGACAAGGGGGCAGGCCTTTTTATAGGCTGGAGGAGGCAGGGAGGCAGCCACCCCGAAGGGACGCGTCCGCTCGGCCAGCAGGCTGGCTGACTGCGCTCGTGGCCCTTCGGTAGCTTCTGGATCCTTCCAGGCGCGCCCAGGCTGTGCTGGCGCCCTTTCGCGATGGATCTCGCAGCCCTTCGGCCTTCTGAAAGTCTCCTGGACATTCCAGCCCGTCGTGCCTCTTCGGTGGCCAACCTGAAGGCGCTCGTAGCTCCTCGTCACTCCGGTAGCTACGCAGCTCTCTCCGGACCCGGGCTCGTGCTCGGACGGTGCTTTGCACCGTCCTCGCAGCTAGCGGTCGGTCAGCCTTTTGGGTTGTCAATCAAGTTGAGAGGTAAGGAGAGGAATTCCTTATAAACAAGGAAATCTTCCTTGCTCTATTCAATGTGGGATTACAACCTTCCATCTTCCCTTTGGGCCTTTGGACTTTTGGGCCTTCATTCACAAACTCAATAGAACTTAGGTACACCCATATAATTACATGCACATATAGTTTATGAATTTTTTGGACTGCATAATAATAATAATAATTCCCCTGTAAAAAATCTTTTCTGATCTTTACTGTGTCCAAAAATCAATTTTGAAAGCCCAACTACCTCTTAAAATTTCAAATCATAAAAAGGGACAAATTATAAGATTAACCCACGTGATATTTTGTTAAAATTTATATTTCAAACTTGACCCTTAAGAAAATTGTTATTCATAAACTTAACCCTTAACAATGCGAAATGACATTGTTGTTGAATCACACTCTAATTAGTTCATATTTTCAGGATGTAGTGCATAACTGGAGCGACGAGCTTTGCTTAAGAATATTGAAGAATTGCTTCCGAGCCTTGCCCAAAGGTGGGAAAGCTGTGATCATAACAATGATACCCGAAGACGTGCCAGACTCAAGTTCGGCCTCTAGATATCTTGCAGATGTCGACTACATGATGATGTTGCAGGGTTCAGGGAGGGAGAGAGGCGAGAGAGAACTAGAAGCCTTGTGCATGGCTTCGGGCTTCTCAAAATTCAATGTTGCTTGTTCAGCATATGGGGTGTGGAGTGTCGTAGAGTTTCACATATAAAGTTCTTCGGTAAAAGTTTATTTTAGTATTTTATGATTTGATCGAATTGTACACTGCTATTATATGGTTTGGAAATGTATGACCAAGTAACAAGTGTTTTTCTAGTTGACACATAGTTATTTGAATAATTTTTTAGACAAAAATACTTGGAGGTATGTTTTGGGGTAAATTTGTCAAAAATATTTGTTCAAATAGACTGGTGTCAACTAAATAAATAGTGGATCGTGGTGTGCAAACCGGCAAAACTATAGATACTAAATTGGACTTTTACCAAGCTCTTACTTCTTCAGAAGTGGAACAATCTCATCTAGCTCTACAGATAATAAACAATCGCCAAGTACTCCACCTATATTGTCTTCTGTAATAGCAGAGACCGTCTGCTCAGTATTCTTTCTTTCATCAGTAAATTCCACTTATCACATAGAAAGCTCCATCGATATTGTGCCCATAAATAGAAGTATGTACTCCTCTGATACTGTTTTTACTTGTGACTTTCTTAAAAATAATATTACTATAAGAATCAATTTTAAATAAATCTCGATATGGTCCTTAGCTATAACGTGTGCTTTAGAAACTCACTTGCGAGGTAACCAATTAAATGTTATATTAACATTTGGACTAGTTTATTTTTTTTTTGGTGTGACAAAGTCAAAATCTTCGAGAGATGCTCACATTTCTTTTAAACTAGGGTTGGCTCTTTAAGGTAAGTTTATAAAATTATAATATAGGGTCGCTTAATTAAATGCTCTTTTAATTTAACTTTAAGTCTATGAGATGAGATTTAGGAAATCGAATCGACTGAGATCAATGGTCTAATTTTTTTAACTTAAATACCAAGCATAATATTGACAATCTGCAACCCGGTTGGCTTTTCGAGAAACATGTACAATGAAGCAAAGAGGGAGGTTCATAAGTTTTATTTGGACTTCCAATGCAAATAATTCACAACTCCAATCAATAGAAGAAGATGAATTGTTGAGGAAGTCCATCAAAATTCTATTGTCAGACTCGACAATAATCCTTGTGAGAGGGTGCTGCTGCACAAAAGTGGCAGCTTCCCCAATGGCCTTGAGCTCAGCAAATTTAGTTGTCAAAGCCTGAATTGCAGAAGACTTACTAAGAGACCAAGATGATCTCTTGTAGCTGCAGCAATATCAGCAGCCTCAGAGCAAGACAACCACGAGGCATCGACATTGATTTTGATCACACCAGACTCAGGATTTTGCCAACAATCAGATACAGAGATGGGAGGTTGAAACGTAGGCCATACAAGTTAAAGAACTCTATCACTTTGTGATTTACACTTTTCCAACTTGTAGCTGGATTAGAGACTGCTCTCAAAATGAAAGAAATTCCTTGCCTGCCAAATTTGCCAATAAAGAAAACCAGTTAACTGAATGAGATGAGTCTGGGCTTCTTGTTCCAGGTTCTTCACCTGATCCTGCAGTCATCCTCTAAAAGTCTAGGTCCTGAATCTCTGTAGTTCTATAGCCCATTGCTAAGATTAACCAAGTCAGCTTAGCATGAGGACATTTGATGAGTGCATGGATTACATCTTCCTTTTTGGCATTGCAAAGAATGCAAGAAGGACTATCAATGATAGACCACTTATACAGATTCTCAGCAATTGGTAAAGCATTTTGTGCAACTTTTCACAAGAAAGTTCTTATCTTCGGAAAGATGTCCATCTTCCAAATCTTGCTCCAACGCAAAAAAAAAGTGAATCAAGTAGCATCATAATCAGTTTGGATGCTATGATAACCAGGTTTCACAGTAAACTTCCCATGTTTTGCTCAAGTCCAAGTCACAATCTGGGCCAACACTCCTTCTAGGAGTAGTTATTTGGATGGCATCAATCTCTTCCTCAGCAAACAGTCTCTGCAGAACATCAGAGTTTCACTCAGCAGTATCAAATAACAGCAAATCTGCAACTTTCTCCTCCATAGTGGCCTCAATTTTATATGATTAGACTCTGCTATTGAATAGGCTAGGGATCCAAGCATTGTCCCAAATGTTAACTTGAGAGCCATCACTAACTCTCCACAACAGCTTACGTTTGGCAATCTCCATAACCTTGCGCAGGCTTGCCAAGTCTAGGAGAATCTTCTACCCTTTGTAGTATGCAAAAACTCAAAATTAGGGAAATATATGCTCTTGAGGAGCTTGTAACACATGGAATCTTGGTTGTTCACTAATCTTAAAGCTTATTTAACTAAGAGTGAGACATTGAAATCTGCCATTCTTCTAAAATCCATCCCTCCCTAGCTTTTCCTAGTAACCTGCTTACTCCACCTCATCTCGTGCACTTTTACAGTTTCTACATCCCTAGACCACCAATATCTAACTAATTAACTATCTAGCTTCTTACACATGGCTTTAAGAAAATGAACACATAACATGGAAAATGTGGGAATAGAGGACATAATAGATTTTATCGTTATCTCTCTACCAGCATTAGATAACATCTTAGTCTTCCAGTTTTGACCTCTTTTCCATGTAGAATTATATATAAAGCTTATAGCACTTGTCTTAAATCTACCCCAAAAAGAAGGTAACCCCAAGTACCTATCATTTCCATTCATCATTTTCATGCCAAGAATGTAGAGAATCTCATATTGTATCTGTCTATTCAAGCCAGAATTAAACCTAATACTAGATTTATCAAAACTAATATGTTGGTCAGATTGTTTGACAAAGTTATGCAATATATTCTTAAGAGCATTGGCTTCATGTTGGTTAGCATTGGCCAAAAGTAGAGTATCATCAGCAAATATGATGTGAGTCAATATTGGGCTATTGCTTTTAATTTGCAGACCCCCTAAAATACTACTAGATGATGCCAATAAATATAATGTTCCAAGAAATCAGTAATTAAAAGGACCATAAAGGGAGAAATGGGGTTTCCCTGTCTGATTCAGCTGGATGAAAGAAACAAGTCCAGAGGAGACCCATTTACTAGCAAACAGTATGAGACATTCGTGATACAACTCATGACATACTTTATCCATCTCTCCGAAAAAGAACTAGAAGCCTTGCGCATGGCTTCGGGCTTCTCAAAATTCAATGTTGCTTGTTCAGCATACGGGGTATGGAGTGTCGTAGAGTTCCACATATAAAGTTCTTCGGTAAAAGTTTATTTTAGTACTTTATGATTTGATCGACTTGTACACTGCTATTATATGGTTTGGAAATGTATAACCAAGTAACAAGTGTTTTTTAGTTGACACCCGGTTATTTGAACAATTTTTTAGACAAAAAAACTTGGAGGTATGTTTTGGGGTATTTTTGTCAAAAATATTTGTTCAAATAGAGTGGTGTCAACTAAATAAACATATGTTTTACTCGATCGGGCATTTTTAAACTATAGAATAGTGGTGTACAAATTGACAAAACTATAGATACTAAATTGGACTTTTACCAAGCTCTTATTTCTTTAGAAGTTGAACAATCTCATCTAGCTCTACAAATAATAAATAATCGTCAAGTACTCCACCTATATTGTCTTGTATAATAACAGAGACCGTCTGCTCTGTACTCTTTCTTTCATCAATAAATTCCACTTATCACATAGAAAGCTCCATCGATATTGTGCCCATAAATAGAAGTATGTACTCCTATGATACTGCTTTTACTTGTGACTTCCTTAAAAATAATATTACTAGAAGAATCAATTTTAAATAAATCTCGATATGGTCCTTAGCAATAAAGTGAACTTTAGAAACTCAATTGCGGGGTAACAAATTAAATGTTATAATAACATTTGGACTAGGTTTTTTTTCTGGTGTGACAAAGTCACAATCTTCGAGAGATGCTCCCATATCTTTTGAGCTAGGTTGGCTCTTTAAGTTAAGTATATAAAATTATAATGGGATGAAGACACTTTAATTAAAAGCTCTTTCTATTTAACTATAAGTCTATGAGATGAGATTTAGGAAATCGAATCGACTGAGGTCAATTGTCTAGTTTTTTTTAACTTAAATACTTAGTGTAATATTGACAATCTGCAACCTGGTTGGCTCGCTGAGAAACATTTACAATGAAGCAAAAAGGGTGGTTCACAAGTTTTATTTGGACTTCCAATGCAAACAATTCACAATTCCAATCAATAGAAGAAGATGAATTGTTGAGGAAGTCCATCAAAATTCTATTGTCAGACTCGATAATAATTCTTGTGAGAGGGTGCTTCTGCTAGAGAAAAATAGCAGCTTCCCCAATGGCCTTGAGCTCAGCAAATTTAGTTGCTGAAGTTTGAATTGCAAAAGACTTACCAAGCGACCAAGATGATCTCTTGCAGTTACAATACCAGCAAGCTCAGAGCAATACAACCACGAGGCATCGACATTGATTTTGATCACACCAGATTCAGGAGGGCACCAGAAATCAGATACAGAGAGGCAGGTTGAAACGTAGGCCATACAAGTCAAAGAACTCTATTAGAGACTGCTCTCTTGCCTGCCAAATTTGCCAATAAAGAAAACTAATTAGCTGAATGAGAGGATCTGGGCTGCTTGTTTAAGGTTCTTCACCTGATCTTGTAGTCATCCTCTGAAGTTCAGTTCCTAAATCTCTGCAGATTCGTAGCCTATTGCTGAGATCAACCAAGTCAGCTTACATCTTTTTTTTCCGGCATTGCAAAGAATGCAAGAAGGACTATCAATGATAGACCGCTTATGCAGATTCTCAACAATTGGTAAAGCATTATGTGCAGCTTTTCACAAGAAAGTTCTTATCCTCGGAAATATGTTCATCTTCCAAATCCTGCTCCCAAGCAAAAAAATGTGAATCAAGTAGCATCATGATCAGTTTGGATGCTATGATAACCAAGTTTCATAGTAAACTTCCCATTTTTTTCTCCAATCCAAGTCACAATCTAGGCCAACACTCTTTCTAGGAGTAGTTCTTTGGATGGCATCAATCTCCTCCTCAGCAAACAACCTCTGAAGAACAGCAGAGTTCCACTCAACAGTATCAAGTAGCAATAAATCTAAAACTTTCTCCTCCATAGTGGTCTCAGTTCTAAATGATTGGACTCTCCTATTCAATAGGCCAGGGATCCAAGCATCTTCCCAAATTTTAACTTGAGAGCCATCACTAACTCTCTACAGCAGCTTACGTTTGATCATCTCCATAACCTTGCGCAGGCTTGGCCAAGTCCATGGGGATCTTCTATACTTTGTAGTATGCAAAAACTCAGAGTTACGAAAATATATGCTCTTGAAGAGCTTGTAACACGGGAAATCTTGGTTATTCACTAATCTTAAAGCTTGTTTAGCTAAGAGTGAGATATTGAAATTTATCATTCTTCTAAAACCTAACCCTCCCAGGCTTTTCCTTGTTAACAGCTTACTCCACCTCACCCCATGCACTTTTACAGTTTTTACATCCCTAGTCTACCAATATCTAACTAGCTTCTTACACATGGCTTTAGGAAAATGAACACAAAATATGGCAAATGTGGGAATAGAGGACATGACAAATTTTATCGTTATCTCTCTACTAGTATTAGATAGCATTTTACTCTTCCAGTTTTGAGCTCTTTTCTATGTAGAAATATATATAAAGCTTGTAGCACTTGTTTTGGATATACCCCAGAAAGAGGGTAACCCCAAGTACCTATCATTACCATTCATCATTTTCAAGCCAAGAATGTGAAGAATCTCATATTGTATCTGTCTATTGAGGCCAGAATTAAACCTAATTTTAGATTTATCAAAATTAATATGTTAGTCAAATTGTTTGACAAAGTTATGCAATATGTTCTTAAGAGCATTGGCTTCTTGTTGGTCAGCATTGGCCAAAAGTAGAGTATCATCAACAAATATGATGTGAGTCAATACTGGGCTATTCCTTTCAATCTGCAGACCCCCTAAAATACTGCTAGATGATGCCACTGAATATAATATTCCAAGATTTCAGTGATCAAAAGGAACATAAAGGGAGAAAGGGGGTCTCCCTGTCTGATTCCTCTGGATAGAAGAAACAAGTCTAGAGGAGACCATTTACCAGCACACAGTATGAGACATTTGTGATACAACTCATGGCATACTTTATCCATCTCTCGAAAGACCCCATGTGCCTTATCACTGCCACTAAATATTGCCAGTTGACCATGTCATATGCTTTCCTGAGATCACTCTTGATGGCTGTGGCTCCCTTCTTCTTCTGGTTGCAAAGTTTGAGAGAATGAGACACTTCATTAGCTATCAAAATATTGTCTAGAATGCATCTATCTTAAATGAAAGTATTTTGAGCATGGGATACAACAAAAGGAATTATAGGTTTAAGTCTATTGGATAACAACTCGGCATGTACTTTATAGGCAAAATAACATAAACTTATAAGCCTAAAATGAGAAATATGCTCAGGATTATCATTTTTAACAATTATAGTAATAAATGTTATATTAAGCTTGGTTGGAATCCTCTCATCCCTAATGTGATACCCCGCAAATGGTATGTTATGTCTGAAATGCTTAAATGATTTGATTGGTACTATCCATATCAACAAGGTGCACCTTCTTTTTTGGCACACATCTTGAGAGAACTACAAGTTTAAACGTGTTTGGCCTGGGGTAGGATCAGGATGGGTGACCTCCTGGGAAGTTTTTGGGATGTGTGCGAGTGAGGATAAAACACATTGGAAAAGTCCCGTATTGGTCTGTGGAGACAGTCAGTCGGATCACGGGCATTACATATGGTATCAGAGCAAAAATAATTCTGGGATTGTTCTATGTTCTATCTAGTACGACGAGGACGTTGCGTATTTAAGGAGGGGCGAATGTGATATCCCACAAATGATGTGTTCTATTTGAAATCCTTAAGTGATTTTTGTACTATCCATATCAACAAGGTGCACATTCTTTTCCGGCACACATCTTGAGAGAACTACAAGGTTAAACGTGCTTGGCCTAGAGTAGGATCAGGATGGGTGACCTCCTGGGAATTTTTCGGGATGCGTGCGAGTGAGGATAAAGCACGTTGAAAAAGACATGTGTTGGTCTGTGGAGACAGTTAGTCGAATCACAGGGCATTATATTTATGGTATCAGAGCAAAAATGATTCTGGGATTGTTCTGTCTTTCGTGACGAGGACTTCGCATATTTAAGGAAATTTTGTGCTTACTTCTAGCCAAAATTTATGGAAGAATAAACCTGGATTGCCATCGGATCCTAGGGCTTTTGAACCTCCCATATTGAAAGCTGCTACTTTAATCTCCTCCTCTGTGATGTGCTTTAGGAGATCTTGGGCCATTTCCACAGAAACCAGCCTGGGATTACAACCAAGGATAGCTGGAGGGTCCTCTATAAGATCAATTTTGTGTAACTCTTTGAAAAAAAAGTATTTATTGGCCCTGATATTCTCTTGCTCCTCCAACCACATACCTTGAGAGTCTTTGATCTTGAGAATTTCATTTACTTGTTTTCTCTCAGTATAAGAGGAATTAAAGAATTAGGTGTTTAAGTCACCAATGTTTAGCCGATTCATTCTAACTCTTTGATGCCAATAAATCTCCTCATGTTGATGCAAGAGGGCTAGTTCCTTCATGACTTTTGCTTTAGGTTCAGAGCTATTAGGATTAGTACAGCCTTATATACTAGCAAGAGTAGTAGTAGCTTTATTGATCAACTCCCTCATATTGCCAGTCCTCATTCTACTCCAACATGGGAGGTTCTTAGTACAAATGAGTCCATGTCTATGAAATTTCTCAGAGGAATTCCCACTAACCTATTGCCTCCAGCAGGAGGTAACAATTGGGTGACATTCAGGACCTTTAGTCCAGCAATCCTAAAAAAAGAAGAGCTTTTTCCTCCTGTTTCTAAAAAAAAAATCATATCCAAAATAATGTAAGAGTGTTTGGAACCCAGTCTCTCACCATGAATTAATTGAGCCGTAGGGAAAAGATCTCCCCATTCTATATTAGCAATGGCTCTGTCGAGTCTCTACCAAGTACTGGATGCCCCTTGTTTATTATTACACCATGGAATCTGCTGCCCTTAAATCACCAATATATACACGAGGAGAATTGGAATAACCATGTAATCCAGCCATCTCACTCCAAAATATAGCCCTTCTACTACTAACAGGCTCACCATACACAAAAGTACAATCCCTTTTCTTCCTAGAAAGTCTATCTTCACAACTAATGTCAATGAAACAAGAGCAGCTATCATCGACCACGAGTTTAATCTTATTGGACCAATAAAGAGCTAAACCTTCCCCCAGTTCATGTCTGTCCACGTACCAAGCATTAGCAAATTACAGTTTCCTTCTTAGATTCTTGTATCTTGTCTTGTCTCAATTAAAAACACGACTGTTGGCCTATGTTTCCACAGAAGTCCCCTCAGGACTTGAACTGTCAGGTTTGAGCCAAGATCTTGACAGTTCCAAGATATAGTGATCATCTAACAGCGGGCGGCTTACGGCTTGCCACCTCCGGCTCAATTTGGATATTGGAGGAGTCATCATTGTTCTTGTCTTGCCCTTTGAGTTCACTCTTAATAGGCTGGAGCTTACCAATGGAGCTCAACTTCTTGGTTTTCTTATTATCCCTCATAATAGCCTTGCCTTTGCAAGCCTGGTTAGTCTTGGAGGACCCATGGAGAAAGGTAGGCTTTCAGACAAGTTCTCGAACACCTAGAGGGCGTCCCAACTAGTACCAAATCAGTTGGGAAAGACCCAACAATTTTTGTCTTCTTTAACGATCCATCGTCAATGGTCTAGTTCACCTGCCACTTTTTCTCTGGTTGTGTATAAGAGATGGAGAATTATAATATATAAGTTTCTGAAATAGTATAAAAAATACTTGAATTATGTTAAGAAAACAATTTTTAACGATCTAAGTACAACTTTTCATGCCAGTGAAAATTGAGAGGCAGAAAAGTGACGTGTTGCGGATGTAATCACGAAAGCACCAAATTTGGAAAAAAATTAACCATGGTTTGAAATTGGTCATCGAAAGTGTCATTTTGGAAAACCTATGCCACTAAAGGTATCGATTTGAGAAACATATTTAGAAAAACAAACTTGCAAAGTAATTTTAGTAAGAAATGTCAAACTATAAGTTATTAAAGTGAACTTTTAAGAAAAAATCCTAGATTGAATATAAGTTGGGCCGACAAGAAGCATTGACTCCAACCAGATCTGGAATTAATTTGCTGGGCCATTTTCCGTTACAGAACTACAACAGATTTTATGAATTAATTTTCGGTTGTCGGATAGGCGAGTTAAATGGGTACAATTTGGGTTCCAGAAGCCCATAGGCGACTCACCCAGGCTCTAGTTCTGGTGCCGTCAAGGGCTTCCGTTATTGTTCAAAGGGCCCATTTTCAAGTCTGCCCTTTTCTATTCGGCCCACCATTTATATTTTTTATACCACCTACTATCCAAATATTCACTGGACGATTAATCTATGTTTCACTGTTATTAAAACTCTCATACGTTAAATAATTAATATAAAACGAAAATTATCTCTTGATATCCGAGATTATTTTTATACACATCTGAATAAAACAACCTTCTACAAAAGAATTTAAGCTCATTTTTCATATGCGATAAAAGCAAATTAATAATACATTTCCCATTATCCGTTTGTAATGTACATATTTCTATTTAGTAGTTCATAGTGAACCACAGTATTGCTGCAGTAGACATTTATTTTCTGTGTTAGCAGTAGGCTTAGTGAAAACGTTTATATATCTTATTTTTTCTATATTAGGACATTTATTTACTGTATTAGGAACATTTAGCTTAATCATATGCAAGGTAGGAACTAGACAAGAAATCAACTGTCCTAGTTTAGGACTCATCTGATTATTGTTGATTATATTATCCAATTGGTAAATTATTAAAGTCATCATATCCAACTAAAGTGTCTAGTTTTAGCCACTCTTACGATTAACAATGTGGTAATTTCAACATGACTCTTCAAACATGGTAATCTCAACACAGCTATCCGTACGAAGTATGTTTGAACTATTGGGCTACACTGCAAAATTTAGCATTCGTGTCGGCATGGGTTCAACAATTTTGCCTCACATGCCATAAACAGGAGTCGTGTAGCACGTGGATCAGACTTGCTCAAATAAAATATTAGAGTCTCTATATCTATCACAAAACTTTAAAATAATATGTATGTCTTGTCTTCACACAACAACTTGAATCGTCTCAATCCTAGCTTTAGATAAAAAGTTATGTGCGTTTCTCCAAAGAGCGTTACCTAGGCGGATGGACCAATTGGACTCGCCTTGATGTAGATTTTTGACGTTGCTATGCCTCGAATATGAAGAAGTAGTAAACGACAAAGTTCTAGGTCCTTTACTTATATTTCCGTGGCCGAATGAATCAGCTCAAACAGATTACTGAGCCACAAGTTATAGCCAGTTTACCAAAGATGAATATTTGGCATCCAAGGACAATAAACCGAGGTGGTCTACCGTCAGCGGTCTCAACCAAGGAGAGACCATCATTGGCAGACCGTCATCGGTCTCGACCAAGAGATGACCATTGTAGGTTTCTACCCAACTCAAGATCAGAAGCAGCCTCTTTGAGACGACACCAGTCACCCGACACCGGTCTCTTCGGGACGACACCGATCATCGATCACCTGAAATCGGTCTCTCCGAGACAACACCGTTCACTTTGAGACCAGCCGGTCACTTCGAGACCGCATCACTCACTTGAAGTCTATCTCAATGCCAAACAACGACCGGGTCCATCTTAATGCTCAGCAAAGATCGAGTCCATCTAGACGAGAGATCAGAGACGGTCTTGCCACACTGAAGAACATGAGATGTGTTAACAATATCGAGATTATTTTTTACCTCAACACAAAAAAAAAGGGATTGTTGTCTGATTCCGTAGCTATGCAATGCGCTCATACGCGCCTTTCCCAACGCATAAGTCTCCCACGATTCGTTCTATTATTAGTTGGCTAATATTTTAGTATAATAATGTAAAAGTTTATTTCGTTAACAAAAATGAAATAATGAACCTATCAATCCATAATTCCTGACTATGACACTAATAAAAAAATTAATTATTTGATTAATAACATTTTTTTTGAAATTTTTTAAATGCCACCGAATATGTATATATATATATATTTTGGTTTATACTATTTGATATCCAATCTATTATGTCGATTAGTCCAAATGTGAGGAAATCAGAATTGAAATATACAATAATATTTTAAATACCCTTTCCAAAAAATGCGTAGAAGTCTGAATTGTGGCAATCACCGAGAGGGTTTACAAGGACATAATGGATTGGGTCCGGAGTGAAGAGACGATTCTGAACCTTTGGACTGAAGGATTGATATCGGCATGTCACGCTTACGATACCAACATGTCACGTTTACGACACCGGCAAGCCAAGTTAGATGATAATGGCCTTCGTGCTGCGATACCGGCAAGCCCAGTTACATGATAACGGCCTGCGTGGCTTTTTTCATTTTTATCCCCGAGTTTTAACTTTTTTGCAAAAAAGCTCCCGCGTGTCTTCACTCCAAACGGTTCGGAATGGGTCCATTCTGGACCCAATCCAAGCCCCTACAAGGAGATACCTCGAAGATCAATCCGATTTGTTAGTTCTACAACCACTTACAGAAGAAGAAAGAAGAAAGAAGAAAGGGACGATAGGGTTTTTGGCTATACTTTTTAAAACGTACTTAGATAGTTGTTAATATAGTTGTTAGGGTAGCTTAAGCAATTTTGATAGGCCCATACACAACAACAGTAAGATATAGGAATATTGGAATACTGAGGACACACGATATGCATAGTTCGGTCAACTGACCTACATCTACAGGAGTAGAGACGATCATCACTATGATATGGAGTACAACAGATACATAGGCTATGGAGACACTACATGCCTCAAGCCCTTCTCCCTGCCTATGCTAATAAACCACTATGTTTAGCCCAATGAACCCTAAACCCTTATAGGAGCTAGCCTTCATATGCTAAACAATAAATAGAGTTCCTACATAATTAGAACTCATATTACAATAGGAATATCATTAACTATGATTTGAGACAATCCCAACAATCTCCACCTTGGATCAAATCCAAAACCAATCGTCATCTCGAGCTCCATCTGCTCTTCCACATCCGATCATCTTTACTATATGCCTCTTCCATTAAGCTTCATGCTCCACCTCGAACATGACATTATCGTCCGCCTCAATCTGACGGGTACTCTTGCGTGGTCTTCACTCGATCATCCAATGCTTTCTCTGAGCAACTATCAGGTTCCATAATCTAAAAATTCCACCTGCAATCTTTTAGAAGTATCTACTCAATATGGATCTTCACTCGATCACTCAACACAGGAGAAAACCATATGCTTGCAAGCTTGACCCTGCTCTTCAGAGCCATACTTTCTCAACCAATCTTCGCTACTCCACCTCCACGGGAACCTTCATGATGTCACTGATCTATCAGAAAAACACCGTATGTGCGCAAGTTACACCCTGCTCTTCGGCGCCAAACTTTCTCAACTGATCTTCGATCAAAACAGGAGAAGAGGGCACAAACTTCTAGACTTTACATCACCTTCTTCTGAATGCCTCACTCCAACCTTACATTACCTTTTCGTGATCACTTTGTTGGACACCAATCTTGGAATTATTGTACCTCACTCCTTCATCCTCGTGGGTACTGGTAGAAGTGAGCATTCAAATTATCAAAATTTGAACTATCCAAATTGGATATTTTACTATCCGAGTCTGAATCTAAATAGTAAATTATTCTAATATCCAAACTTTTTTCGAATTCGGATTCGGATAATCTAAAATATCCGAGCTATAAGCCAAGCCAAGCCAAGCAAGTTGACCTAATTTAGAGGAGTAGAGATGGAAACAGTCATAAGCGCTTGGCAGTAACCAAATTCTCAACATGAAGTAACCCAATTCATAGAATTTTGACAAGGAAACTTAATCTCTCAAATCCCACGAGCATCTAAATAAATAACAACTAATCACGTAGTCACTAGATACCCAAACACACAAAACCCATCTTCCCAGAATTACCATTATGGACTAACTTATTGATTAAAGAGAGAAAGAGGTAACTGAGGAGGCAAAAAGAAATTCTAGGGAGATGCGGTAGAGACTGGTGGAGCGGCCAGCAGGATCAGTGTCGGGATCTTGGTGTCACGCCTATGTTGCTACGCCATCATGCCTGCTGGCGTGCATGCCTCGCAATCCTTCCGTCACAGCTGCTTTGTGGTGTGTCTTGACGTACGCTACCTCGCATACTACGTATCCCGAAAGTGCGAGGTGTGACATTCTCCCCCACTTAGTTCTGCAATGCCCCCGTCGCGACTGTGAACTTAGCCACCTTCTGACTCGGGAACTCATTGTCACGAATCTTCTCAAAATCTTGGAGCCTTGGTGTAACCCCATCCGCGGCCCCTGCTTTCCATACAGAGGCCTCCGCCTCCCTTTCTTGCCCACTTCCCTTGTGAACAAAATTTTGAAGTAGTGCACGTCCGTTGTGCCATCCATACTTCAACCCAGCAAGTGGTGTTGCGCCTATCTCCTCAACATGGCTCGAACGAGTGCTAGCTGCCTTGTTGACGGGCCCTGGCATCCTTCGTTGGAGTGCCCCACTTCCCTCGTGGTCCTCCTCAATGCGCCGGCCTTCCTCTTCCAACATGCCGCTATCCCAAACACCGAATTCATCCCCCTCGTCTAGAGATCCCAACTATTCCTTGCTTGACACCATCCTCATGCTACCCAAATGCAGCATTGTTCCAAGTCTCTCTTCCGCATTTGCCTTGTCTTCCTCTAGGCTCATTGTGGACATTTTGTTCCGTTGCGGACACTCCGCATCCCGGTGTGGTCCCTCGCATATGAAACATGCAAAGGGTTTGCCACGATCCTTCCCTTCCTTCTCGTTCTTCTTGTACGAACTCGAAGGTGAGTTTATTCCCTTTCCCTCACATCCTTTGTCGAAGCGAGAATCGGGCCCCCGTGGTGAGTGCGTTTGCTCCCCATCGTCTTCACCGCTGTGCCCCTTCTTCCCTCACTTCGACTTGGATTTGCCCTTGCAAAACTCAGTCAAGGACTCCGCTACTGCCATTGCCGTAGAAAGATCTTGTGCGTTTCATCGCTGCACCTCCATCTTCGCCTATGGTTGTAAGCCATCGACAAACGCGAACAACGCCTCCTTCTCGGTCAAGTCCGAAATCTCCAACATTAGTTCTGAAAATTCCTCGATGTACTCACTTACACCAGTCTTGTGTGTGAGTCTCCGCAGCCTTGCACGTGCCTCGTGCTCAGCATTCTCTGGGTAGAATTGTTTCTTGATTTCCTTACGAAAATCCGCCTACGTATCCACCTTGGTTGTCCCCCACTCTACTTCGCCTTGCTTCCTTCGCCACCACAGCATTGCGACATCCGCAAGGTAAAGCGGGGCTGTCCGCAACTTTGCAGCATCTCCGACGATGTTGGTTGCTCCGAAATAGCGCTCCAGCCCCCACAAGAAGTTGTCGAGGTCCTTCGCATTCCTTTCCCGATTGAAGGCCTTCGGTTTTGGGGCCTCAAACTTCACAATCCCTCCATAAATTGCGCCAGCGTCGGCACCAGCCACCGCCTTTTTGCATAAGTCGACTTCCACCTTCAACTCCGCGATGTTCGCCCTTACAGTCTTACAAAAATCAACAAGTTACTCCGCAACTTTGTTTAGTGCCTCGTCCAGTGCCACTTGCATCTTGCCACGAAGTGCATTATCCCTTGTATCCGTTTCTACCGCACTTAGGGCCACGTCTTCCAACTTGTCAGCATATTCATAGACAGCCTTCTCAACTCGGCCAAGCCTTGCCTCAAAGTTGGCCAATGCATCTGGAGGGACTGATTTCCCTCTCCCCACTCCTTTCTTCGCAGGAGGCAGATCCTTGGTCGCACCCGGGTTATCCACCGCTGAAACTTCGTTGAGGCTGGCTATCGCAGTAGTTCGTCCCACGCACCAGCGTCACTTTTGTAACCTGGCTCTGATACCAAATTGTCACGCCTATGTTGCTACGCCATCATGCCTGCTGGCGTGCATGCCTCGCAATCCTTCCATCACAGCTGCTTTATGGTGTGTCTTGACGCACGCTACCTCGCATGCTACGCAACCCGAAAGTGCGAGGAGTGACATTGGGGATGGACGAAGTCGCGTGGTGGAGAGTGGAGAGTGGTTTCAATTCTTTTCTTTAGGGTATCAAGGAAGTTTCGATGGAGGAAGGAAAAAAGGGATAAATGGACCAATTGGAGTTTGGGCTTCTGATACAAGGGAAGGTAGGAAGATATTTTCTAGCCCAGGCCTAATTAAAATTCGGATAGTTCGGATATTCGAACTAATTTTTTTAATATCCAAACTAAAAAATTTGGATAATCCGAATGTGAATTTGAATAGTAAATTATCCGAATCTGAAATTTTTTTTCGGATTCATCAACGAGTACTACGCCCATGCTCTGCTCAAGGTCTTCACACGATCCACGTCCTAGTCCAACACTATGAAACTATGATTCAATCAAATCCCAAGGAACAAGGGAGTTCACTGGTCCACCTTGTAAAAATTGCATGACCGATCTTCAACTCGAAAGAACAAATCACCACGCTCATCAAACTTGCCCAATCTGCATATCTGCATACTCCAAAGTTGTTGAAAAAACAAAGAATCAGCCAATCCCTTGACTTTTAATCAATTTGTTTACTTTTGGTCAACAAGTCAAATTATTGACTTTTGGTCAACTGAAATAGGTTTTTTTGCCCTCCAACAACTCAACACCAAGGAGAGCAAGGGACGGCGGTGGCCAAAACTCATCAACGGCGATGATGGTTGGGACTCCTTCACTATGATATGGAGTACAATAGTTAAATAGGCTATGGTGAGGTACCATTATGTTTAGCCCAATGATCCCTAAACCCTGCCCTCCTATTTATAGGAGTTACCCCTCACATACTAAACATGAAATAGAGTTCGTACCTAATTTGAACTCCTATTACATTAGGAATATCACTAAATAGGATTTGAGACATTTCCAACAATAGTTTTTGTTATGTTAAGACCTATCTAGTACCTTAGATGTAATTACCATGTAATTATCTCTTGAAATTTTTTTTGAGGAGTAATGCAAGTTTACTTATTAAATGGACGATAGGGTTCTAAAAAATGTTTATCTCATTTTTCCATGTATGTCCCATATTTTTTTGAGGGAATATGTCCCATATTGATCATGCCTAAAGTACATATAAATGGATCGAGGTACACAATAACCATTTTGATAAATTTTAAAATATTGAGACATATGTGTCAAACTGTCAAATCACACTGTACTAAAATGAAAATTTTTATGAGTTGTTTGGCCTAGATAGCTAAATAAGTAAAACTTAAAAGCCCAAACAAGTTTCTCTCTAACACACGCATTGTCTCAGCCTCCCTCTTCTTCCTCAACTAAATTATCCTCTCAATTTTTTTGGTCAATTTCAATACCTGCTCTGCGTTCTCCAACTTCTCCTCTTCTGAATTCTTCAGCCTCCCTCTCGGTTTCCCACATGAAGGTTTTCAAATAATTGTAGATTCCAATCATATAATTAATAACCTTAGATTAATAAATGAACGAATTTATCTAAACGTAAATACACTTATTTGTTGTAGCGTGATTTTTCGGGATCGTAACGAGGTTTGTTACAGGTCGGTTCTTGGCCACGAACAATCGAAACAAGAACAAATTTCATGATCTAACTACCACGGAGTCGAATTGAGAGAACCAAACAACCAAAATCACCCCTTTATATTTGGTTCGGTGTTTCGGTCCCTATTTGTTTTTGTGTGGAGAGGATTCAAAAATCAGCCACCAAGCATAGTGGTTTTTTTATCCTTTTTATTTGCACTTAAGCAAAAAGATCAACATGGAAGCTAGCCACCTCAAGGACCCACGTGTCCTTTTAATAAAATCAAGAGATAATTACTGAGAGCACCACAGGGTATAGTCAAATAGACTATGAGGACCCTGTAGTTTCTCTACTAATTGCTGAGCTTCTTTAGTTTGGCTACTATTATACATTCAGGTCTCTGTAGCGGGAATCAGCAATTTTTCCGGCGAACTCCCCACCTGAAATGTCTAAAATGCCCTAGGCCCCTTTTAAACTATTAAAAAAATTACCGTCACACTAAATCGAAAATCACCGAATCCTCCCCTCCCCCGACTCACCGAATACTCCCCTCTCCCGACTCTGCCGTTTCTCCCCTCTCCCGATTCTCCCTTACGGTGTTGTTCCTCCTTCTTCCCTAACCGTCCTTCGGCCAGATTGTCCTCCCGACTCCCCAAAACTCGGCAGCTGCACACCATATTGACGTACCTCGAACCATCCTCCATCCCATACGAAGCATTGGATGAAGACATGGGTTAACTTCACCTGCAACGATCCCTTTAAAAAAAGCTCCTTCGACCTATAAACCCTAGAACCCAGCTCGATACTGCTGCAAGCTATTCCAGATTCTGCTGCTTAACTCTTGCCACGCTCGATTTATTGTTTCGGGTGACAGTTGGAGAAGAAGGAGAGAGAGAATTTTGGGGGAGGAGAAGGTAAAGGGAGGTTGGTGTTAATATGGCTTTAAAAAGGGACTAGGTGGTAAAAAGGGGCCTAGGGGTATTTTAGACATTTAAGGTGGGGAGTTGGCCAAAAAAATTGCCAATTCTGACTACAGGGACCTGAATATATAATAGTAGTCAAACTGCAGGGGCTCAACAATTAATAAAAAAACTACAGGGTCCTCAAAATTTATTTAACTATACCCTAGGATCTTCTCAATAATTATCTCTAAAACCAATACATGTAAGTTGGCCACCTCAAGGACTTACTTATCCTTTTTACCAACTAACCCACTTTCTCATAAAGTGATCAATCATGGGTGTTAATAAAACCAACACCGCATAACAAAGTCAAATGTGCCATCGCTTTCGTGTTCCATTGTGCACATCCCATCGCCGTGAGATCTGGCCCACTGATAAATTATTAAAACCCACGTAAACAATAATAATTGACAAACAATCAACATGGAACACGAAATAATAAACAACTAACTTCTACCCCAAAAAAAATAACTAACGAAATACGTAAGAATATTCACAGATTACCGAATAAATAATTAATTTTTCTCTCATCTACATATAATCCAATCCAACCAAATATCTTCCTACTCACAATGGTGACCTAGTCTAACAAGGTTATCAAATAAATAAATAATTTCTCTCTCATCTGCATACGTGTATTATTTATACAAATTTTCACAGAGAATTAAAAATTTGAACTCTATACGAATTGAAAATATTAGACTCAATTTATAGATAATAAAAAAAATACAAATTTTTATATTTTTATCAAATAACATTGTGCCAAGTGCAGATTAGATTGAAAACGTAAAAAAAATAAACTATTGGCTTAACTCGGCCACGTGTCAGAGGGGGGCAACACTGACCGCGCCCGAGTGCCTCACCTATTTTAGTTTAGTTTTTTTATTTAATGTTTTGTCCTTTTGCTGAAATGGCCATCATTATGAGTGGTCTAAGGAATAATGTTCAAAGCAGCTTTCCATTCATTAGCTGAGAGTGGGTGTCTGGCTAGAGAGCATGTGGTAGCGGGCTTGGCCAACTTTTAATTAAGATTAAAGTCGGTGGTTTTGCATTTTGACACACCACTACTTTGTAGTTTGAAATTTTCCAATTAGGTGACAAATATTTTGCGTTACTGAAAATCAAGTGACACATACTAATTACGGTTATTTGAGTTATCCCGCCACATCACTAATTTTACCAGCCTGTAATGACACCTCGCTAATTTTATCCCCATGAAATGTTAATTTACTAATTTGAAAAAAGGGACAAACTCGGTAACACATTCAAATTCAATCTTGGACTGAGACGAAATAAATGATGTAAGATCGGGGGCCATTTGTATGCCACGTAGATCAAATTAGTCATGTGGCATGACACACAACTAAAATTAGTAATGTTAAATGAGACACATATAAAATTTATGATGTGACACGATAGCCCAAGTAACTGGGGCTAATAGTTGTTACCTTGTTAAAACCTCTATCACGTGGTCAGATAAATTAAAATCGCATAGTAGTGAAATGTCAAATCATGAAACTAAATACAGATTTGTGCACAAAATCTAAGCGCTCGTTTATTTATAAGTTGAAAAGGTTTTGTTTGAGAGCAAAAGGAAAGTAAAACCGCAATGAAAACAAAGATGTAAACTAGATGAAGAAGTAGAGCACGATACTCTTACAGATCAATTGCCTACATCAAGATTATGAATTTAATGAAGTTCTAACTAGTAATAGGAGTATTTTAATGCAACTCCCTTTAATAATCTAACTAGGAAAACCCTAGGATTAGAATAGAGAAAGGGGGAAAAGAGATAGAAGAAAGGGGGAAAAAGGAGATAGGGAAGAAGTCGAACGTACTGTTCAATAGTACTTTGGTAAGTTTTAGAATAGTTATAATCTTTTCTATCTCTTCTATTTATACTACCCAATTAAGTCGATCTAAGGTCTATTGTTATACAAACACTAGACATTTGCCACTTTTACAATCCAGTCCTTTTCATGTTACAACTCCTCCCTTCAAAAGAAGCATCGTTGACTTGAAGCTCTAAAGAAAAAATAATACATGGAGCATCGTTGACTTGCCTCCAGGTAAGAATGCTATAGATTGTAAGTGAATATATAAGATTAAACATAATAGTGATGGTTCAATTGAGAGATACAAGACAATGCTCGTAGCTAAAGGTTTCACTCAAACCTCGGGGATTGATTATAGTGAAACTTTTGCTCCCGTTGCCAAAATGAATACGATTCGCATCATTATTTCCATTGCCACCAATCTTGGTTGGAACATGGAACACATGGATGTAAAGAACGCATTCCTTGAAGGGAACATCGAAGAAGAAATCTACTTAAATCTTCTTCCTGGTCTCGAACATGAAAGACATGGAAAGGTTTGTAAATTGCATAAAGCCATTTATGGTCTTAAGCTTGGTATAATAAGCTCAGTGGTGAATTGCTGCTGTTAGGATTCAAAAAATACCATTCAGATGCATCTTTGTTCGTATCTGATAACAGCCAAGGTAAGCTCATTGTTCTTGTCTATGTAGATGATATATTAATTACAGGTGATAATGATCAACTCATAACAAAACTCAAACATGATATGTATAAAAGGTTTGATATTAATGATTTGGATAAACTTAAATACTTTCTTGGAGTTGAGTTTGCCTATTCCTCCAAAGGTGTTTTTCTTAATCAAAAGAAATATGTATTGGATTTGTTAAAAGAAACTGGAAAACTTGGCTCTAAACCTTTTTCCACTCCTGTGGAACCTAACCTGAAAATTAACAACAAGGAGGGTGAATTTTACAAGGATGTTGGACGATTTCAGAGGATTACAAGTAAACTTATCTACCTTACAATGACTCGTCCTAATATTACCTATGCTGTACGTTTGATAAGCCAAATTATGCACTCACCTCGCGTCCAGCATGTTGAAGTCATGGAACGAATCTTAAAGTACCTAAAGGGATGTCCTGGTAAGGGAATTTTGATGAAAAAGAATAATCATTTGGGTATCGCTGCCTTTGCAGATTCAGATTATGCCGGATGCACTGGAGGTCGAAGATCCACATCAGGATATTGCATTTTCGTTGGTGACAATCCAGTTATTTGGAGATCAAAGAAACTGGATGTTGTTTCGCTCTCAAGTGCGGAAGCTGAGTACAGGGCAATGTCTAAAGCATCAACTGAACTTGTCTGGGTTAAAAATCTACTACAAGAACTACATTTTCGAGTTCGTGGCCGTATGAAGCTTCATTGTGACAACCAGGCGGCAATTTACATTGCCTCCAATCCTGTCTTCCACAAACGCACCAAGCATATTGAAGTTGATTGCCATTACGTGAGAGACCAAGTTCAAGCTGGAAATATCATAACTCCATACACTCCTACAGAAGAGCAACCTGCAAACATATTTACAAAACCTGTCAGCTCCAAACTGTTCGAAAATCATTGTTTCAAGTTGGGCGTTTGTGATATCTACACACCCAACTTGCGGGGGAGTATTGCATGATGATTAGGATGATTTAAATATTGCTCAATATTACTAACACATCCCGAGCGAGCACCGCGGCCGAGCGAGCGAGCACACCGAGCGAGCACCGCGGTCGAGCAAGCGAGTGAACGAGCACCGCGGCCGAGCGAGCGAGCACCTTGGCTGAGCGAACATGCGAGCGTCTAGACCGAGCGAGCGAGCACCTTGGCCGAGCGAGCGAGCATCGTGGCTGAGCGAATAAGCAAGCACCTTAGCCGAGCAAAAGAGCAAGCGTGGCGGCCGAGCGAGCGAGAGAGCACACCGAGCAAGCGAGCGAGCGAGCACCTTGGCCGAGCGAGCGAACGTCGCAGCCGAGTGAGCACCTTGGCTAAGCGAGCGAGAGAGCAACTTGGCCGAGCGAGCGAGCATCGCGGCTAAGCGAGCACCTGGGCCGAGCGAGCGAGCGAGCACCTTCGCCGAGCAAGCGAGCGAGCCCCTTGGCCGAGCGAGCGAGCGTCGCGATCGAGTAAGCACCTTGGCCGAGCAAGCGAGCGTCACGACCGAGCAACCGAGCGAGCGAGCGAGCATCGCGACCGAGCAACCGAGCGAGCAAGCGAGCGTCGCGGTCGAGCGAGCGAGCATCGCGGCCGAGCGAGCACCAAGCGAACGAGCGAGCAAGCACCGAGCGAGCGAGCAAGCACGCACTGAGCGAGCAAGCAAGCACGCACCGAGCGAGCAAACACCGAGTGAGCGAGCAAGCAAGCATTGAGCGGGCGAGCACCGAGCGAACGAGCGCATTGATCGAGCGGCGCAAGCAAAGTGCACGTAAGTTGGGAATGAGCGAACGAAACCAAAAATCCAGCTTAATCCAAAGCCGAGGCCTTTTTCGAGTCCCAGCAGATAGATGACCTATTAGGATGGTACTTCTACGAGTATGATTTGATTTACCAAATAGTTATATACTTTTGACAATTTTATGGTGAATTATACACGATCTATTTTCTCTTTTGTAGTTTTATTCGAAAATCAATAATTCAAATATTACTACTTGTTATAGAAGGTCTACCATAAAATTACTCGATCTTATATCTTATTATTTGAAAAAGGATATGCTATCTTTGACTTTCTTTAGTGAACCTCCGTATCTACAATCGAGCATTGTGACACGACTCTCCTACTGATATTTTTTAAAATTTAGCCCACAACAGTTTTCGTGAATTCGAGTATTTACCACTTGACTAACTACCTTTCTAACTTATACTTTTAACCCAAGCAACTGGCTATAAATGCATGCTTCCTCCTTTATACAGAACAACATCCACCTAAACCAAGAACACATATTGCCTTTAGTGCTGCTGTTCCAGGAAACGAAATGAAACCCACCATGAACCCCAACCACAGCCATGAAGATGACGAAACATTTCTTCCAACCTTGCAACTTGTTAATGGCACCATGGTGATCATGACCATCTAGATCTCGACATATTCGGTATCATTGGTAGAGCCGCTCCTAATGGCCACATCTCGGCCACCGAAATAGCCGCCCAGTTTCCAAAACAGAACCCAAATACTGCCTCTGTCTTGGATGGTATGCTTAGGGTGCTGGTCACGCGATCTTTCTTGACATGTTCTACCCGTACCCTCGAGGATGGCTCGCGAGAGAGAGCGTATGGGCTCGCGCCGGCCGCCAAGTATCTAGCCATGGACACTAGCGAGGGCTCCTTGGCTCCCATGTTTGCTCTTGCCGAACATAAAGCTCCAATTAACATGCAGTAAGTACTCTATCAACTGCTATAATAGGGAGGGGTCCGGATCTAAAATTCCTAGAAATAAGAGTAGTACGATAACAATAGACCATAATATAAATCTGATATACTATTTATCCAATTCAAAATCTAAATGCTATCAGCAATATGAACTTTTTACACTGATAAATAAAGTCTAACATCCTATTAGTGCCAATATAATATTCCTAAGAATATCTTCTTCTTTTTTC
This sequence comes from Hypericum androsaemum, assembly GCA_963995505.1. Taxonomy (NCBI): domain Eukaryota; kingdom Viridiplantae; phylum Streptophyta; class Magnoliopsida; order Malpighiales; family Hypericaceae; genus Hypericum; species Hypericum androsaemum. The sequence continues at coordinate 4,089,470 of OZ023197.1, forward strand.
CCCTAATGTTGAGTATTTGATCCAAATTAGGTTATTGAGTCTTGAGCTTGGACCCAATAGTAGACCTATGTCCATGTCTTATTCTTATCTGTGTAATTTAGAATTGTGAGAATTGAAAATTTATTTTTCAGAATTTGTACCGATCTGATTCACATAATTTCCTAAGATGTACTAACAATTACTTCTTCCGTCTTCAGTGCTCATGCGAAGGACGTCCTTGTTGAAGGTGGTAAGCGGAAGCCGAGTGGATTTGCTATGTACGAGCTTTCAGGGAAGGATCCCATGCTCAATGAGGCATTCGGCAGCTCAATGGCTGGACTCTCAGCCATAGCCATGGCGAAGATACTTAAGGTTTACAAAGGATTTGAGGGACTCACATCCTTGGCTGATGTTGGGGGTGGAAAGGGCACAACTCTAAGCATGGTGATCTCCAAGTACCCTTCCATTAACGGAATCAATTTTGACCTACCTCGTGTCATCCAAACCGCACCATCTTATCCTGGTAATTGCTTCACTTGAGAATAGCTCGATAGGACCGATTATTAGTCCAGATTCAAAACGGATAGGACGTTTGAACGGTGGAAAGTTTTTTCCAACAACTATTTGAAACTGTTGCATTTTCAAATGCTCGAAATCGAAATATCTTGATTAAGATAAAATAATTCAATCACTAGTCGATCTATTCGCTAGTTATTATTAAGTTAAGATGAATATTTTTGCAGGTATTGAGCACGTGGAAGGAGACATGTTTGTGAGTGTCCCTAAGGCAGACGCCATACTGTTGAAGGTTTGTCAATACATTACCCATGCTGATTAATACTGGAGACATGTTGGAGTCCTGTTTTTTTAATGTTATTTTTGCAAAAAAAAAGAAGATAATTCATGTATAACTCGTTTTACTTAAGACAAGCAATCAGAACAAGCAGGATAAGAAATCTAATTTGGAGTCATGTTATAATTTGGGAAAATTGAACTCAGGTACACCCATATAATTACATGGAAAATGGCACATATAGTTTATGAATTTTTTGGACTGCATAATAATAATAATTCCCCTGTAAAAAATCTTTTATGATCTTTACTGGGTCCAAAAATCAATTTTGAAAGCCCAACTACCTCTTAAAATTTCAAATCATAAAACAGGTACAAATTATAAGATTAACCCACGTGATATTTTGTTAAAATTTGTATTTCAAACTTAACCCTTAAGAAAATTGTTATTCATAAACTTAACCCTTAACAATGCGAAATGACATTGTTCATATTTCCAGGATGTAGTGCATAACTGGAGCGACGAGCTTTGCTTAAAAATATTGAAGAATTGCTTCCAAGCTGTGATCATAACAATGATACCCGAAGAAGTGCCAGACACAAGTTCGGCCTCTAGATATCTTGCAGATGTCGACTACATGATGATGTTGCAGGGTTCAGGGAGAGAGAGAGGCGAGAAAGAACTAGAAGCCTTGTGCATGGCTTCGGGCTTCTCAAAATTCAATGTTGCTTGTTCAGCATACGGGGTGTGGAGTGTCGTAGAATTCCACATATAAAGTTTTTCGGTAAAAGTTTATTTTAGTACTTTATGATTTGATCGAGTTGTACACTGCTATTATATGGTTTGAAAATGTATGACCAAGTAACAAGTATTTTTCTAGTTGACACCCGGTTATTTGAACAATTTTTTAGACAAAAATACATGGAGGTATGTTTTGGGTTATTTTTGTCAAAAATATTTGTTCAAATAGAGTAGTGTCAACTAAATAAATAGTGAATCGTGGTGTGCAAACTGGCAAAACTATAGATACTAAATTGGATTTTTACCAAGCTCTTACTTCTTCAGAAGTGGAACAATCTCATCTAGCTCTACAGATAATAAACAATCGCCAAGTACTCCACCTATATTGTCTTGTGTAATAGCAGAGACCGTTTGCTCAGTACTCTTTCTTTCATCAATAAATTCCACTTATCACAAAGAAAGCTCCATCGATATTGCGCCCATAAATAGAAGTATGTACTCCTCTGATACTGTTTTTACTTGTGACTTTTTTAAAAATAATATTACTAGAAGAATCAATTTTAAATAAATCTCGATATGGTCCTTAGCTATAAAGTGAACTTTAGAAACTCACTTGCGAGGTAATTAATTAAATGTTATAATAACATTTGGACTAATTTTTTTTTTTGGTGTGACAAAGTCAAAATCTTCGAGAGATGCTCACATTTCTTTTAAACTAGGGTTGGCTCTTTATGGTAAGTTTATAAAATTATAATATAATTAAATGCTCTTTCAATTTAACTTTAAGTCTATGAGATGAGATTTAGGAAATAGAATTGACTGAGATCAATGGTCTAGTTTTTTTTAAACTTAAATACCTAGCGTAATATTGACAATCTGCAACCCGGTTGGCTCACCGAAAAAATGTACAATGAAGCAAATAGGGAGGTCCATAATTTTTATTTGGACTTCCAATGCAAATAATTCACAATTCCAATCAATAGAAGAAGATGAATTATTGAGGAAGTCCATCAAAATTCTATTGTCAGACTCGATAATAATCCTTGTGAGAGGGTGCTTCTGCACAAAAATAGCAGCTTCCCCAATGGCCTTGAGCTCAGCAAATTTAGCTGTCAAAGCCTGAATTGCAAAAGACTTGCCAAGTGAACAAGATGATCTCTTATAGCTGCAGCAATACCAGCAGGCTCAGAGCAAGACAACCACGAGGCATCGCCATTGATTTTGATCACACCAGACTCAGGATTGTGCCAATAATCAAATACAGAGATGGCAGGTTGAAACGTAGGCCATACAAGTTAAAGAACTCTATCACTTTGTGATTTTCACTTTTCCAACTCGTAGCTAGATTAGAGACTGCTCTCAAAATGAAAGGAATTCTTTTTCTACCAAATTTTCCAACAAAGAAAACCAATTAGCTGAATGAGATGAGTCTGGGCTTCTTGTTCCAGGTTCTTCACTTGTTCCTGCAGTCATCCTTTGAAAGTCCAAATCCCGAATCTCTGTAGCTCTGTAGCCCATTGTTGAGATCAACCAAGTCATCTTCCTTTTTGGCATTGCAAAGAATGCAAGAAGGACTATCAATGATAGACCACTTATGCAGATTCTCAGCAATTGGTAAAGCATTTTGTGCAGCTTTTCACAAGAAATTTCTTATCTTCAGAAATATGTCCATCTTCCAAATCTTGCTCCAACGAAAAAAAAGTGAATCAAGTAGCATCATGATTAGTTTGGATGCTATGATAACCAAGTTTCACAGTAAACTTCCCATATTTTGCTCAAGTCCAAGTCACAATCTGGGCCAACACTCCTTCTAGGAGTAGTTCTTTGGATGACATCAATCTCTTCCTCACCAAACAGTCTCTGCAGAACAGTAGAGTTTCACTCAGCAATATCAAGTAGCAGCAAATTTGTAACTTTCTCCTCCATAGTGGTCTCAGTTCTAAATGATTGGACTCTGCTATTGAATAGGCTAGGGATCCAAGCATTGTCCCAAATGTTAACTTGAGAGCCATCACTAACTCTCCACAACAGCTTACGTTTGATCATCTCCATAACCTTACACAGGGTTGCCAAGTCCAGGAGGATCTTTTACCCTTTGTAGTATGCAAAAACTTAGAATTTGAAAAATATATGCTCTTGAGGAGCTTGTAACACAGGGAATCTTGGTTGTTAACTAATCTTAAAGCTTGTTTAACTAAGAATGAGACATTAAAATCTGCCATTCTTCTAAAATCCATCCCTCCCTAGGTTTTCCTAGTAAACTGCTTACTCCACCTCATCTCCTGCACTTTTACATTTTCTACATCCCTAGACCACCAATATCTAACTAATTAAGTATCTAGCTTCTTACATATGACTTTAGGAAAATGAACGTATAACATGGCAAATGTGGGAATAGAGGACATGATAGATTTTATTGTTCTCTCTCTACCAGCATTAGATAACATCTTACTCTTCAGGTTTTGACCTCTTTTCTATGTAGAATTATATATAAAGCTTGTTGCACTTGTCTTAGATCTACCCCAAAAAGAGGGTAACTCCAAGTACCTATCATTTACATTCATCATTTTCATGCCAAGAATGTAGAGAATCTCAGATTGTATCTGTCTATTCAGGCCAGAATTAAACCTAATACTAGATTTATCAAAACTAATATGTTGGTCAGATTGTTTGATAAAGTTATGCAATATGTTCTTAAGAGCATTGGCTTCATGCTGGTCAGCATTGGCCAAAAGTAGAGCATCATCAGCAAACATGATGTGAGTCAATATTGGGCTATTCCTTTTAATATGCAGACCCCCTAAAATACCACTAGATGATGCCACTAAATATAATGTTCCAAGAAATTAGTAATTAAAGGGACCATAAAGGGATAAATGGGTTTTCTCTGTCTGATTCTGCTGGATGGAAGAAACCAGTCCAGAGGAGACTCATTTACTAGTAAACAGTATGAGACACTCGTGATACAACTCATGACATACTTTATCCATCTCTTCAAAAACATCAGGTGCATCATTAGTACCACCAAATATTGCCTGTTGACCATGTCATATGCCTTCCTGACATCAATCTTAATGGTTGTGGCTCCCTTCTTCTTCTGGTTGCCAAGTTTGAGAGAATGAAACACTTCATTTGCTATCAAAATATTGTCTTGAATGCATCTATCTTAAATAAAATTATTTTGAGCATGAGATATAACAAAATGCATCATATGTTTAAGTCTATTGGATAACAACTTGGCATGCACTTTATATGCAAAATTACATAAATTGATAGGCCTAAAATTAAAAATATGTTCAGGATTATCATTTTTAGGAATGATAGTAATAAAAATTCTATTAAGCTTCGTTGGAATCCTCTCATCCCTAATGTGATACCCTGCAAATGATATGTTATGTCTGAAATGCTTAAATAATTTGATTGGTACTATCCATATCAACAAGGTGCACCTTCTTTTCTGGCACACATCTTGAGAGAACTCCAAGTTTAAACTTGTTTAGCCTGGAATAGGATCAGGATGGGTGACCTCTTGGAAAATTTCTGGGATGTGTGCTAGTGAGGACAAAGCACACTAAAAAAATTCGTGTTGGTCTGTGGAGACAGTCGGTCGAATCACGGGGCATTATATTTGGCATCAGAGCAAAAATGATTCTGAGATTATTTTGTGTTATATCTAGTGCGACGAGAATGTCGAGTATGATCAGGATGGGTGACCTCCTGAAATTTTTTTGGGATGTGTACGAGTGAGGATAAAATACACTGGAAAAGACTCGTGTTGGTCTGTGCAGATACTCGGTTGGATCACAGAGCGTTACATTTATGGTATCAGAGAAAAAATGATTCTGGGATTGTTCTGTCTGTCGTGACGAGAACGTCGCGTATTTAAAGAGGGGTGAATATGATATCCCATAAATGATATATTCGGTCTGAAATACTTAAGTGATTTGATTTGACTATCCATATCAACAAGGTGCACATTCTTTTTCGGCACACATCTTGAGAGAACTCTAAGGTTAAATGCGTTTGGTCTGGAGTAGGATCAAGATGGGTGACCTTCTGGGAAGTTTTTTGTGATGCGTGTGAGTGAGGACAAAATACACTGGAAAAGACCAATGTTGGTATGTGGAGACAGTCGGTCAGATCACGGGGCATTACACCTAAAGTCATCATATCCAACTAAAGTGTCTAGTTTTAGCCACTCTTACAACTAACAATGTGATAATCTCAACACGACTCTTCAAACATGGTAATCTCAACACGGCTTTCCATACGAAGTCTGTTTGAACTATTGGGCTAATCTACAAAATTTAGCATTCGTGCCGGTATGGGCTTCAACAATTTTGCCTCACATTCCATAAACAGGATTCGTGTAGCACGTGGATCAGACTTGCTCTAATAACATATTAGAGTCTCTATATCCATCACAAAATTTTATAATAATATGTATAAAATTTTTAAACACTTATAAGTTATAATATATAATATCAACGCAATGTTTTCCGTTATGATCCACGAAAGGATTTCTAAAAAAGTACCTTGTGATTTTTTTTATAAATAAACTTTTGCTGTCACCATTTTTGGTTAGTCTTTCTGAATAAAGATTTTGGTTAGCCTTCAATAATTCAGATTAGTGGACAGGTGGTGGAACGTATTGTGCAGAGGCATCATTTCGTTTAATGTGATATATTAAAGTCGAAATCCTGTCCAAAGGGGCTTCATTCCTTTGGTATTGGGATGGTGCCTGCAGGTCTATCTTCTACATTCTGATTTCTGAAGTCATGTCAAAGTACCACATCTTGAAAGCTTGACATTTGATCAGATTGGTTTGAGCTGTGTCTCATGCATTATTTTTCGTATTCTCCCTCTCCAGAGGAGAGCAGCTGATGGTGGATTTCAAGGCAGACTTAACAAGCCTAGTGATAGATGTTATGCATTTTGGAAAATACCAGAAATTTACTGAATCAGATGTTAATAAAAAAATAACTACTGAATATTCCATACTTGTTTAAAGATAGTCTGCGCCTTGACCAGGGAAGTTCACTTGGCATTTTGTAGGGTTGGGTCAGTTTTGAGGATTTTGGGAGCTTATAAGATGATTGATGGAAAGGCTCTGCATGGTTTCCTAAGCATTTGTCAATGTAAGTTGCCAATGCTTCTTTTTCCCTGACACATGATTCTTGAAAATATATGTTTACTTGTTTATATTGAGCTATCCGCCACGCTTTCAATTTTGTCTTTGAAATAATGAAAAGTGAAATTTAATCATACTCGAGTATATATGAACTAAGGGTCAGTACTTATAAAGTGTCTACTAGGCAATGCTCATTCGTCCCATGTTCTGATAAATTGTCTTTGTTCATGAATGCTAATGGATTAGCTGGTCTTACGTTCAGTAATATATAGTTGGGGAACATGCTTGCAACTGGAAGGAACCAATAATCCTCTCTATCTTAAGAGAATGGCGTGCTTCCTTTTAAATGGATCAGAGACGGGTCTTTTTTTTCTCTTTGTTAAGTAGCATACTAAAAATGATGCTAGCAGAAGAAAAGCAAGTTGGAAACCCAAAGAAATGAATTGGCAGTGGATGTGAGAACCAAGTATACGTTAATCAGTCACTAGGAGAAAACTTTTTCATTCTTCTTGTCTAATGAGTATATTGATGATCGAATGGGAAAAGCAAATTAATTAAAGAACTGGGGACTCTCTTTTGACCCAGAAAAGGCATTCTTGCAGTTGAAGCTTTCACATAGTTGACTGACAACCCTGTACTCGGTACTTGGCTTGTTAGATGGTCTACAATGTGTGATTCGATTCTGTACTCGGCACTAATACCATTATCAGTGGATTGACAATATGTGTTTGTTTATGAAACCTGTACTATTGTATGGTTGCGACTTGGGCTGATTACAGTGTGTAGACTGCTTTTAGCAATCTTTATTCTGATACAGTGTGGTGGCTTCAGCAAGTATCCTTATGAACTGCAAGACCTCTACCATTCCTACTACGGGTTCACGGCGTTTAACCTTTTAGAAGAGCCATATCTTGGTTCCCTGTGCCCAGAACTAGGAATAACAGATGATGCTGCTCAAAGGAATTGACTGCGTTATGGTAATTGTCTGACGATTGTTGGTTTGGTTCACCTAATTTGTTAAGATAGATCGCCTCTATGCGTAAGTTCTGATGAATGTAACATGTAAGGTTTGTGTACTCTTTACTCATTTGTTAGCGACTTCTCATCCAGTCTTTGAGTTTGCTACTTTGCTTTCTAGATTTTCATGGTCTCGGCTAAACAGGTGTAGAAAGAACTTGAACTGCCTGTTTGGAAACCCAAAATTAACGGGAATCAGAATCAAATTCCTGAGTTTTAAAAATTTAAGTGTCTTTGGAATCAAAACTGATCGGGAAAGGAATTCTGTTTAGGCCTAAACCTCGGGAAAAGAATTCTGCTTGAAAGAGGTTGGAATTGTTGGAATCGAAAACAGAATTATAACAAAATATCAATAATACCCTGGTCCTTGGTTAATATTACCTAATTTTTTTTCTTGCAATCGATGTATCACGAAATTTAGACATTGGGCCGGGCCGGGCCCGTTATAAGAGATCAAAAATCCAAAATGGAAATAACTTTACCCCCTAGTCCCTGGTGTATGGTAATCCTCCTCCTCGGATCCCTGCATTTTCAAAAATAATTTTACCGTCCCTCGTCTTTGGTTTTAGAAACTGTCGGATCCCTGGTACCGGTATATTCCATATTCTCTGGCAAATCCTACTTGAAAAGATTAAAATGCCCCTCTCATTAAAAATAAGAAATCTCTCTCTTTCTCCCTTCCCTTCTCTCCCTCACACTTCATTTTCTTTAATGTTAATCTCTAATTTGGGAGGCTTCTATCAACTAAAATCAATACCCAGAATTCAAAATCAAATAATCAATACCCACTTAATTAATTTTCTGATAGTAAAGGAGCTTGTACCTTTTAACTCCACCCTTGAATCTTGATCCGAATTCCCGTCCTCTTCAACTACTTATCGTTCAAAGGTTTAACCTTTGAGAGATTAGAGCTTCGATTAAGAAATCAATGGATTCCTCAAGAACCTAATAATATGCCAAGGCAAAAGCAAGTCCTTACCCATCAAACAAATCTCTATTTCAGTTTGATTGAAATTGGGTAATGGGGTTTAATGGAGAAAAGACGATGCAAGCCAATGTAGTGACTGCACTTAAGTAACTGCCTACATATTCGGGTGGGATCAAGCTAACGTAGTTCAAGCTAGAACAGGAACGAGCATCATCGTAGAAGTCAATACATAGGTGATAGGTATCTTTTGAATTTGAACCTTCACTTAGTGTAAGAGATTCAAAGCTTTATCGAGGTTCTATGGTGAACGAATCTTGAACCAAGTACCCTTTATGATAAAATCGGAACCTGCACACATATTGACTTCAGAAGTTAGTGTGTTCTGTAGCTCGCACGTTAATGGCCATGTGCTTATGTCATGAATTCATGAGTCTTCTTTAGAGAGCGGTCTTACTCTCTTAGGAAACGGTCTAATTTCTATACTCATATAGGTAAGTCTCTTAAGGTGCTTCTGCGAGACACCTGTAACTACGTAGACTTATTAAGAATTTGCATTCATTCTCGTTTATGCAGAACCACTGCACTAATTCTGAAAAGGGAAGTTTGACTTAGTGTATCATAACCACTCTAGTGACTTGTTGGTACCCATTGAACCTTGTTTGTCCATTTCAAAACATAGGTTGGGTTTCCGTCATTGGTGGTCAACCTTCTTTCACACACCTTAGCCTCATTTCCTTACACTTTATTGAAAACATTATCTTTAGTAGACTTTTCGTGAAAGGGTCTGCCAAGTTCTTCTTCGTTTCAATAAAGTCAACCGCAACTACTCCTCTCTTGAGCAATTGTCTTACCATTTGATGTCTTAGACTTGCATGTCTAGACTTTCCATTATATGTCTTGTTAGAGATGTTATAGATCGTAGGTTGATTATCGCAATTAATCAAGACCGTTGGAGATGGCTTCTTCCATAGTGGGATCTCTACAAGTAATTTTTTAAGTCATTCAGCCTCCTTACTTGCATCGCCAACGCTATCAGCTCCGTCGTTGAATTAGAAATACAAGTTTGCTTCTTTGAACTCCAAGATACCGCAGCACCTCCTAATATAAAGATCCATCCAGTAGTGGACTTGGACTTGTATTCTACATTATTCTAATTAGCATCACTATATTCTTCTAATACAGCAGGATAGCTTTGGTAATGCGAACCATAATTTATGGTTCCTTTCAAGTAATTTAACACTCTTATAAATGCTCCCCAATGTTCACCTCCTGGATTACTTAAGAAACAATATAACACTTCCACAGCTTGAGCTATGTCCGGTCTTGTGCAATGGATAACATACATAAGACTTCCAATGACACTCGAGTACTTAAGTTGTGCATGTGTTCGTCCAACATTCTTCATTAACTTGATACTAGGATCTAAAGGAGTGGGAGCTGGTTTGTCATCAAAGTGACCATCCTTCTTGAGAAACTTATCAATGTAATGAGATTGGGTTAACACCAACTCATCTCCACATCTTAGGATTTTAATTTCCAAAATCACATCAGCCTCTCCTATATCTTTCATATCAAAGTTAGAGCCAAAAAAATTCTTTGTTTCTTCTACACAAGATATGTTTGTACCAAATATAAGCATATCATCAACATATAAACATAGAATCAAGCATCCAAAATCATCATGCTTACTATAGATACATTTATTAGCATCATTAACAATAAAACCATATGACAATGCAACTTTATCAAATTTCTCATGCCATTGCATGGGAGTTTACTTCAGGCCATAAAGAGATTTCACTAACTTGTAAACTTTCTTTTCTTGGCTTGGTAGTACAAAACCTTCAGGTTGTTCTATATATATTTCTTCTTCTAGATCACCATTCAAGAATGCAGTTTTCACGTCCATTTGATGTATAATTAACTTATCAATAGATGCAAGTACAATTAAACAATGAAGGGATGTAATGCGTGCAATATGAGCATATGTATCAAAATAATCAATTCCATATCTTTGCTTATATCCCTTAGCAACCAATCTGGCTTTAAATTTATCAATAAAGTCATCGGCATTCAACTTTTGTTTGAATATCCATTTACATCCTATACGCTTAGTACCAGGAGGTAAATCACACAATATCCAAGTTCCATTAGACAAAAGTAAATTCATCTCATCATTGATAGCCTCTTTCCAGAAAATGACATCTCTAGAACTCATAGCATCAGAATAGGTTTTCGGATCATCATCAACATGCATAACATACTTAACAATATTAAGAATTTTATTCTTATTACCCTCTACAAGATATGTTATGAATTCAGGGCCACATTCTTTCTCTATTCTTGTTCTCTTACTTCTTCTAGGTTTAACATCTTTCATAGGAGCTAAGGTGTCATCATTGTTGTTAGTATCTACCGGTTCTAGACTAGGCAACAATGGATCTCCAACGGGTTCATTTTGGGAACTATGCCTAGTTAAGTTCTCAAAGAATTTCATATCTACGGATTCAATAATCTCAAAGGTATCAAGGATTAAAAATCTGTAGGTTGTACTAGTAAGTGAATAGCCTACAAAAGCACATCTATAAGCTCTATTTCCGAGCTTTGGTCTTTTAAAATCAGGCTTCCTTACATAATCTAAACAACTTCATACTTTCAATCTTTTCAAACTTGGCTTTCTTTTAAACCACAATTCATAAGGAGAAACATTCTTCTTTTTCAAAGGTACTCTATTTAGAATATAGCATACGGAAAATATGGTTTCACCCCACAAAGAATTAGGCAAACTAGAATTTATTAGCATAGCATTCACTATTTCTATCAAAGTCTTATTCTTTCTTTCAACAATACTATTTTGTTGGGGTGTGTAAGGTGCAGTAACTTGATGAACTAAACCATGTTCTTGACAAAATAAAGTGAACTCATTAGGGAAGTATTCACCACCACGATCAAATCGTAAAACTTTAATTTTCTCCCTTAGTTGTGTCCTACTTCAGCCTTGTAAATCTTAAACTTGTCAAAAACTTCATCAAGTAAACATATGCATATCTAGTGCAATCATCAATGAAAGTGATATACTATTTATTTTCACCACGAGTCATATGACTTTTAAGATCACCAACATCACTATGTATTAATTCAAGCAAAGTAGAGTTTCTAACCACGAATTTAAATGACGTTCTATGTATCTTTGCTTGTGCACATATTTCACATTTAGAAATATTTTCGAAGTCGCAATCAAAAATCAATCCCAATCTTTTCATGTTTCTAAGAGAACCATAATTTATATATCATAATCTAGCATGCCAAATATAAAAAGAGTCAATGATATAAGAAGAATAACCCTTTATTAGATTGAGTTTAATCATCCCTTTATAAGAGTATCCTTGTCCAATGAACATCGTGTTCTTGGACAATACAAACTTATCAGACTCATAAGGAACCTTGAATCCGACCTTGTTAATGAGGACTCCGAAAACTAGGTTCTTTACAATATCAGGGACATGTAGTACATTCTTAAGAGTCAATATCTTTCCCCATGTAAAAGAGAGTTCAACAGTGCCTTTGCCAACAACCTTGCTGCTTCGGTTGTTTGTTATAATAACTTCGTTTCCTTCTCCAATAACCTGTTCATATGTCTTGTAAAGATTTTTGTCTTTACAGATATGGATGGTTGCACCTGTGTTGTACCACCATCCATGACTTTGATCAATAACAACATTGGCACATTGCACCACAACGACAACTTTGTCCTTATCATTGACCATATTCGCCTCCTTTTTCAATTGTTTCTTTCGTTGACGACAGTCACGAGCATAATGGTCGGGTTTCTTATACCAGAAGTAATCACCCTTCTTCTTATCCTTTTTGTTATGATTTTTTTTCTTAAACTGAGAATCATTCTTACGCTTTAACATTTCAACATTGTTAGCCTTAGAGAAATCTCCAGTTTGCTGACTATCTTTCATCTCTCGTTTACGAGAGTCCTCTTCTATGCGAAGATGATGCTACAAACCTTCTAAATCATAGTCAGTTTCAGCATGCTTCAGTTTTTTCTTATAACCATTCAATGAAGGAGGAAGACGGGAGATTATGACTCCAATAACAAAAGAGTCCAAGAGATCAATACCAACATCCTTGAGATGGTTGACAATGAGTAGAAGTTCACTGACCTGAGCGATGATTGACTTACTGTCAACCATCTTAAAATCTATGAAGTTGCATATTAGGAACTTCTTGTTACTTGCTTTAGAGATCTTGTATTTGTTGTCCGACGCTATCCACAACTCCTTTACCATCGAGATGCTTCGATGAGCATTGTAGACATTAGTATCCGAAGTATTGAGGATGTGGCCACGACACATGAAATCCTCGTCTTGACACTTCTTGCGTTTGGCCTTCAATTCGTCACTGTCCTCTGCGGTTGCAGCAGGAATCTCCTTCAAGCCATCTTCAAGAATGTGCCACAACTTGATGGTGATGAGGAAGAACTTCATCATCTTTTGCCATAGCGAGTAAAGTTTTCACCATCAAAATGTTGTAGGCAGTTCAAGGTCTGGTTCATGACTTGTAGAGATTGTGCATCAATGATTGAAGTCTCACCGTCCATTGTGTCAAAGTATTTGTTTGAAAATTGTTGAAAAAATTCTGGGTAGGAGGATGAAAGTATAAGTTTGGTGTTGCTCCGACTTCAAGGATCTCGTAAGAATTCTTTCAAACAAATAGTTCGACCCTCCAAAAATTCTGCGATCGCCAGGATACAATGAAGTCGCCACACCGTCGTCGAGTTCAATGATTGTACTACCTTGACCCAACCAAGAACACACTTTTAAGAAAAATCTAATGATGCTTTAGAGAGGATGGTGAGTAGGATTGCTTGGAAGTTAGATTACTTGAATGGAAGATAAGACCCGCTATTTATAGAGGTTTGGCACTATCTATGATGCCTCTTCATCACCAAGAACGTCCCTAGAACAAGTGTCAATGGTGGCTTATGGATTGGGTCATTTCCTTGAGTTTAAACTCAAGAGTCATGAAATTTGAATCTTCCTCGGTCGACTTGCGGTCACAAAAATAGCTCTCGAAAATTAATTTCTGGCGGTCGCAAGTCATTTGCTCCAAAAACTCTCGGACCAAAATTATTGGCGATTTCCAACTCTTTCGAGTTCAAACACCATGTACCGTTTAGGTAGGGCGATCCCATTACTCCCAATCGTAGCGGCTTATACTTCGTATATTAAAATGTTGAAAATATCAAACATTGGTAGAACCTACCCATACCCTACCAGGAGACCGATGGTCTGCAGAGGGTCTGACCCTTTAACATTCTACTTTTTTATAATTTGACACACAAAATTGATTTTCATATAACATTTAAATAAATTCAAGACATCTGCTACATTATACATCAATAAAAGAAAAATATCAAAATTCGCATTCTAGTGATCCATCTTTCACGATCTCTTATAAGCTAGTTAGGTTTTTAGGTACTTTTGTGTTAATTTTTCTTTTTTTAAGTTCTAATTATATGTAAAGATATATTATCAATAGGGTCTAAATATGATAGGGTCTAAAATATGGTAAAATAGTAAGGGTATCGTAGGGTATGAATCATATTCCAAACCCTACTTCTAAACATGGACTCATACGCTACCGTATACCTAGTCAAAATTAATATACCATAGAACTATAGAGTAAGTGTTGGATTCAACCCACATGACATGGATACTTCTACCATCCCTACCGTCTTTGACACTCCATGAAGGGATTCTTGACCTAAGACGCAAAGGACGTCTTGGATCTTCTCAGGCCTGTACCAAACGATCACGTTCTCCGAGTTAGGATTCTTGTAATATAGAGGATTCAAACGGGATTGTTGCGATCTGATTTAACAGATCTTAATAGTCTAACGAATGCAATAAGTTATATAAAATAACATCCGGCAATACCCAATTCCAAATAAAAAACGAGATGGTTGCCTCTGATTCCGTAGCTAATGCACTGAGCTCATACGCGCCTTTCCCAACGCATAAGTCTGCCGCGTTCCACTAGTCTCCCACCGACTCGTTCTATTATTAGTGATGATCCAGCTGCGGAATGCTCAAATCGAGGTAATATTTTAGTATTTTACAATATTTTTGTTTTCAAATTATTAATATTTGATATAATAATGTAAAAGTTTATCTCGTTAACAAAAATTAAATAAAATTAAATAATAAACCTATCAATCCATAATTCCTGACTATGACACTAATAAAAAATATTTTGATTCTATTAACATTTTTTTTGAAAATTTTTAAATGCCACCGAACATCATTTATTTTAGGAATAAAAGCCAAATAAGCCCCTCTACTTGTTCAAATGGGTCACATAATCTCTTGTACTTGAAAGTGGCTCACATAAACCTCTGTACTTATCAAAATGGGTCATGTAAGCCCCCGATAGCATTTTTTCGGTCACCGGTGACACGTCATCAGCTGACATGGCATCCTTGTCATTTAAAAAATGTCACATCATCAGGTTTTCACTCGATGTCATCGTTCCGTTGAGGTCGGAGGTCCTAGCCCCGCTGTGAGGCACTCGGGTCATCGAGGTGGAACATAATCGAATTTTAGTGTTTTGGTTGGGGGTCGAAAACCTACTCACTTTTACTATTCTTCCGCCATTTTACTCTTCTTTCACGTAAAAAGTGTTTCCGCTCGCCAAAAATAATAAAAAGGTCAATTAATGAGGATTAATTACATTTTACTTCACAGGTACGTTAATTACTTTATATGTGTATGACTTTTCTTGTATGTGGTTTGTTCCCTTCCTCTCTTCTATGGCTTTTCCTTTTCTTTTTAATATGACAAGGACGCCACATCAGCTGATGACATGTCGCCGGTTACCAAAAAAATACTCTCGGGGTATTATTTGACTCACTTAAAGAAGTACAGGGGTGTATGTGACCCATTTTGAGAAGTACAAGGGCTTATGTGAGTCATTTTCAAGTACATTAGCTTATGTGAATCCTTTGAGTCAACACATGGACTTATTTGGCCTTTATTCCTTTTTTTATATACTATTTGATATCAAGTCTATTGTGCCGATTAGTCCAAATTTGATGAAGGCAGAATAGAAATATACAAGAATATTTTAAACACCCTTTCCAAAAAATGCGTAGAAGTGTGAAGTGTGGAAATCACCGAGAGGATCTACAAGGAGATACCTCGAAGATCAATCCGATTTGTTAGTTCTACAAGCACTTACAGAAGAAGAAAGAAGAAAGGGACGATAGGGTTTTTGGCGATACTTTTGAGAAACATAGATGGACATAATATAGTTTTTGGTACGTTAAATGATTATCTAGTACCTTAGATGTAATTACCACGTAATTACCTCTTGAAGATTCTTTTTGAGGAGTAATAAAATTTTACTTATCAAATAAACCATAAAGTTCTAAACAAATTTATCTCCTTTTTCCATATATGTCCCATATTGATCATGCCTAAAATACATATAACTGGATCCAGGTACACAAGAATCATTTTGATAAATTTTAAATTATAAGAACATATGTGTCAAACTGTCAAATCACCAGTACTAAAAGCCCAAACAAGTTTCTCTCTAACCCACTCCTTGTCTCAGCCTCCCTCTTCTTCCTCAACTAAATTATCCTCTCCATTTTTTTCGTCAATTTCAATACCTCCTCTGTGTTCTCCAACTTCTCCTCTTCTTAATTATTCAGCCTTCCTCTCGGTTTCCCACATAACAAAGTCAACTAAATGCCAAGATTCACATCGCCGTGAGATCTGGCCCCACCAATAAATTATTAAAACCCACATAAACAATCATAACTGACAAACAATCAACATGGAACACGAAATAATAAACAACTAACGAAATACGTAAGAGGCGAGAGAGTCTGGTGGCCATTTGGCCACCACTGTGAGTGGTCTAAGGAATAATGTCAAAGCAGCTTTCCCTTCATTAACCGAGAGTAGGTGTCCGGCTAGACAGCATGTGGTAGCGGGCCTGGCCAACTTTTAATTAAGATTAAAGTAGGTGGTTTTGCATTTTGACACACCACTGTTTAGTATTTTAAAATTCTCTAATCAGGTGACAAATATTTTACGTTACTGAAAATCAAGTGACACATGTTAATTTCGATTATTTGAATTATCCTGCCACATGACTAATTTTACCTGCCTATAATGACACCTCGCTAATTTTATTTGCATGACATGTTAATTTACTAATTTGAAAAAAGAGACGAACTCGGTAACATTCAAATTCAATCATGGATTCAGACGAGATAAACTTTGTAAGATCATGGGCCATTTGTATGCCACGCAGATCAAATTAGTCATGTGACATGACACACAATTAAAATTAGTAATGTTAAATGAGACACATATACAATTTATGATGTGACACAAGAGTCCAAGTAACCGGGGCTAACCGTTGTCACTTGGTTAAAACCTCTATCACGTGGTCAGAGAATTTAAAATCACAAAGTAGTGGAATGTCACAGCATGAAATTAAATACGGATTTGTCCACAAAATCTAAGCGCTCATTTATTTATAGCTTGAAAAGATTTTGTTTGAGAGTAAAAGGAAAGTAAAATCGCAAACCTGCAACAGATTTCAACCTTACAGAGGTTGGCAAATCCGCAAAACTGAGCAGACATGCTGCTGAAATTGCAGATGCTGCACACGCCTTCAACTGCAGAGAAGCTGATGCGGCTTCACACTACAGATCTGGAAAAGTTGCATTTCTTGCAGACCTACGACTGCAGAACTTGACAAACCAAAACATCCTTCCAATCAACTTTTTCAAGGGTAGCGTCAAAATCTCCTGGATCCCAATTATGAAATATAATCTCCACGCAACTCCATTCCAACTCATTAGTTGCTTCCGAAGGATCAGAAGGCTTAGATTTAGCGTCAAAATGGTAAATATCAAATTCAATAACTAAGGAACTAACACTACCTAGTCCAACATCCACCAAGTCTTCGTTAATATGGTCATCAAGATCAGTATTGGTACCCATTAGTTGCACCTTATGACCAGCACAAACTATAATCTTGGTTTGCTTTCAATGTTAGTTGCAACTATACCTTCAACACTACCACAAACTTCATCACAAAAGGATGGGTACATGTTCAAATCCATAATTTATGCCAAAGCTTCTCTACTCCTTACTGGTTTAACGTAATACTTATCCGTGTCGCCAACTTGTCCAAGAGCAACGCCCACAACATCACAGCCTAAAACCATATGTTCCTTGACATCCACTTGATTTCCTCCTTCAAATTTACATAATTTCTCAACAACACAACTCTCCACATCGTCAGCAACCATTTTTTTCTCCGGATCATCGCTCTCAAAGCGCTCGCACAAAGTGTCTACAAATTCATCCCAATCAGCCTCCTCGCTGCTCAAACTCCACGACAAATACCACTTTGTTGCCTTACCTATCAATAACCAAGCTACCAAACTATATTTGTAAACATTCAAAGATTGGTGAATCTCAAAGTATTCCTCACAACAATCAATCCAATCTTCCGGGTTGACAAAAAAAAAAGGGAGACCACAAAAACCCAATCGAGACAAGAAGTGGTTTACCTCATTCTGATGAATTTTCGAGGCCCACTTGCCCAAGAACTCGTCCAAGAAGTCTTGGTGTTTCTCCGGTGTGAAAACCCCGTGCTCCGGTTGCGTCAGTACCTACAAAAACTCACTTTGGCGACCTCCTGATATCAGAACAGGGCAGTTACCGCTCCACCCTATACACTCATCCACTATGATGCCTCCCGTCGGTGTAGAAGCGATGGGGGTTGAAATGGCGGTTTTCTTTCCTCCTTCGCCTTTCTGTTCATCGTCGACTCAAAATCCTTAATCGCCTCCAGATGGGTTTTCTCGTGCCGCGACTCTGCCATAGTTAGTCGCTTGCAACAACTAGCTAATTAATCCAAGGATTGATTAGCTCGGATACCATGTAACAATCTAAGTAGAACGTACTATTTTATTGAGTAATTTGGTAAAGTTTCAGAATGGTTACAATCTTTTCTATCTCTTCTTTTTATACTACCCAAATAAGTCAGTCTAAGGTCTATTACTATACAATCACTAGATATTTGCCACTTTCACAATCCAGTCCTTCTCATGTTACACTCCCAAACACTTTCGCTCATTAAGGTGATAAAATTAAGATAGAAGAGAACTAGATTACTAATTTATGCTTTCTCTCATTTACTAGACCTAGAACTAATCTAATCTCAATTATGAAGTTTACTCCTAGCGGGTGACCCCTTGATATCAAGGCGTCTCATTAATATCTAAGGATATGTTAATTAGTTCATGCGTCAATTCTCGTGCCTTTCGATTTGTTATCATCAACAAAGATCATAACCTAAGTAATCAAGTTAGATTAAGTATTAAGCACACCAATAAACAGCTAACACGAAATATATTTAAACCATAATTTAACATAGACAATCAACCATATATTAGGGCATTACAATCACAAGAAGACTACTCAGTAAGCATATTAATGAAGTACAAGATAGCAATGAATAACATAAAAGGGGAGAAGAGGTGGCTTAATCATGGGATAAAGCCTTTCCAAACTCCTTCTCTTAGATAGATCACCACGTGCACCTTTATTAATACCAAAAGTGATTCTCAAGGTTTGGAATGCATCAAAAAAATCTAAGAGCTAATGACTTTATATAGGCAACTAACTAACTAACTAGAGAATAGAAAAAACCTAGAAGAAGTAATTCTCATCTAGAAGTCCCAAAGGTCAAAACAAAAAGCCAAAATATGGAAATAAATTTATACTAATATTCTAGGGCCAAAACAAGAGGCCAGAGATTGAAAGAAACCTAAACGGACAAGATACCCATCTAAAATAGAACTTCAAAACAGGTCGCTATGCGTGGGCTAGCAGCCGCCACGAAAATCCTTCTGCCCTTGGCTAGTAACTGACGCCAAAGAGGTACCGGTCGTTAAGCTTCAAATGGCTAGGGGCTTATCGCTTGCCAACAGGCAGGCGGTCGCCAGACTTCACGCGAATCCAATCCATGCTTCGCGTTGTCCAATCCTTGCTCCAAAAGTTCATGAACAGCTTCGAACTCCTGCCATTAAATACGACAAACGATAAAAGTTTACTAAAAAGATACATATGTATGAAAACAGTACAAGATTTAATAGAACAAGACGAAAATAACCAAAAACACGACTAAACATGAATGAAAAACACAACAAATAGACGACTGCTTACAAACTCATCATTGTACGACTTATGAACTACAACAAAGTGGAAATTATTTTAGAAAGTAAGCTCAAATGTGAATAGACAAGTATTGCGTCTTAACTGCATATCGACGCGAGACTTTCTCCATTGCGACGTGGGAGATAAACTATGCACAGAAGTCTAACTCCAAAATCCATTTTAATATCTTGACCAAAAAAAAAATCCATTTTAATATAGTAGAAGACAGCTACGGGCTACTTAACACCGTCGATGAATTCTTCGGCATGTGGGTAGAAGGTTTCTTGGTCAGATTTGTGTGGAACCCTTATAAAATTTTTGCACGTCATAGGCGATCTTGGCGACGGATTCGATGTGATGGGAAACCAAATCTTTGTATGATAAGTGACTCATACATAAATATGATAACCTCATAATTAAGATTTACTAGGTGATAATTTTATGGTGGGTTATATAAATTTTTTTTCTCTCTTAAATTTTATTGCAAGATCATAGGTCAAAATATTGACACTTGATATATAAGTATCAACATAAAATCACTCCACGTTATAACTTATCATTTTTTTGGGTGGGATTTATAGCTTATTATTTGAAAAAAGAACTCGCTATCTGAGACTTTTTTTGACAAATATCTGTATTTAAAATCGAGTAGTAACTTTTTCAATAATAATTTTCTATTTATAAGGCTTAAACTTACGACCTCCATACAAATTTAAGTCTCTTACTACTTGAATCTACGTTCTTCAAATATTTTACCACTTGGAAAGCTACGTTAAACGTTTAACCGAAGCAACTGGCTATAAATGTATGCTTCCTCCTTTATACAGAACAACGTCCACCTAAACCAAGAATACATACGGCTTTTAGTGCTGCTATTCCAGGAAACGAAACCAAGCCCACCATGAACTCCAACCACAGCCATGAAGATGACGAGACATTTCTTCCAACCTTGCAACTTGTTAATGGCACCATGGTGATCATGACCATTAACACAGCTCTAGATCTCGACATATTCGGTATCATTGGTAGAGCCGCTCCTAATAGCCACATCTCGGCCACCGAAATAGCCGCCCAGTTTCCAAAACAGAACCCAAATACTGCCTCCGTCTTGGATGGTATGCTTAGGGTGCTGGTCACACGATCTTTCTTGACTTGCTCTATGCGTACTCTTGAGGATGGCTCGCGAGAGAGAGCGTACGGGCTCGCGCCGGCCGCCAGGTACCTAGCCATGGACACGAGCGAGGGCTCCTTGGCTCCCATGTTTGCTCTTGCCGAACATAAAGCTCCAATCAACATGCTGTAAGTACTCTATCAACTGCTATAACAGGGAAGAGTCCGGGTCTAAAATTCTTAAAATAAGAGTCGTGCGAACATCAACGCTAATAAAACCAACGCTAATAAGGGTCCGGAACATGATATAAATTTGATATACTATTTATATCCAATCCAAAATCAAAATGCTAAGAACAATATGAATTATGAATTTCCTACGCTAATAAATTGTTGGAAAAATGGAGCAAAATTTTGTGATTAATTGGTAATTCAAAGGAATTTTAAATGGGAATAAATAATTTGATAGATTAATGTGAGATATTACAAAATTGTAACAATCTACATTTTAAAATCCAAAATAATAATGGATATTTATTTGAAAAAAATTCTCCATTATTTTTAAAATATGTAACATTCATCATTGAAAATTCATGACATTCCAAATTTATTGCATAAATTAATTTTGAATTTTAAATATTAAATCATATGTTACACAATTATATTTTGTAAAAGTCCATATTTATTTTGCCTTTTGGATACTCGCTATATAAGAAGGTTATCCTTCATTTGTGAACATACCAAACCATTTGGTGAGACTCTTTTGCTCCTCCATTTCTTCGATTCCGAGTTGCTTACTTATTTGTTCTTGTTGGTTTTTCCTAGGTTTTGTTTAGAAAGATCTATTTAATTTTGGAGAACTATAACATTGGTATAATTATTTTTTAGGAACAGTGCATCTTTGCATAATTTTTGTTCATTTTCACCAAATTACCCAACATAAATAAAGTCTAACATCCTACTAGTGCCAATGTAGTATTCCTAAAAAAAAAGTAGTATTCCTATGTATTTTTTTCTTTTTTTCTTCCTTTTTTTTTCCTAATGTTGAGTATTTGACCCAAATTAGGTTATTGAGTCTTGAGCTTGGACCTAATAGTAGAACTATGTCCATGTCTTGTGTGTATAATTTAGAATTGTGGGTTTGAAATTTTTTTTGGGAATCATTATACATTATACCAATGTAACTTACATAGTTCACACTCCTTTGCTCATGGTTTTCTCGTTATAATCCAATTTCCTAACATGCACTAACAATTACTACTTCTGTCTTCAGTGCTCACGCGAAGGACGTCCTTGTTGAAGGTAGTGACGAAGCTGGTCGGGGGAAGCCGAGTGGGTTTGCTATGTACGAGCTTACAGGGAAGGATCCCATGCTCAACGAGGTATTCGGCAGCTCAATGGCCGGACTCTCCGCCTTAGCCATGGCAAAGATTCTTAAGGTTTACAAAGGATTTGAGGGACTCGCATCTCTGGCTGATGTTGGGGGCGGCAAGGGAAGAACCCTAAGCATGGTGATCTCCAAGTACCCTTCCATTGAAGGAATCAATTTTGACCTAGCTCGTGTCATCCAAACTGCACCGTCTTATCCTGGTAATTGCTTCACTTGAGAATAGCTCGATGGGACGATTCCCAAATAGTCGAAATCGAAATATTTTAATTAAGATAGAACAATTCAATTGCTAGTCGATCTATTTGCTCGTTGGTATTGAGTTAAGATGATTATTTTTTGCAGGCATTGAGCATGTAGAAGGAGACATGTTTGTGAGTGTCCCCAAGGCAGACGCCATACTATTGAAGGTTTGTCGGTATATTGCACATGCTGATAAAGATTGGAGACATGTTTTTTATATTAATTTTGCGAATAAAAAGAAGATAATTCATGTATAACTCGTTTCGCTTAAGATGAGAAATCAGAACAAGCAAGATAAGAAATCTAATTTGGAGTCATGTTATAAGTAAATAGGGAAAATTGAACTCAGGTCCACCCATATAATTACATGGAAAATGACACATATAGTTCTTGAATTTTTTAGACCGTTTCATCATAATATTAATAATTCCCTTGTAAAAATCTTTACTATCTTTATTGGGTCCAAAATGTTTTTTGAGAGCCCAACACCTCTTAGAATTTTAAATCATACAACAGGCACAAATTAGAAGATTAACCCATCTGATATCATGTTCAAATTTATATTCCAAACTCAACCCTTAATAAAGTGGTCACTTGTAAAGAAGACCAACAACAATGCGAAATTAAACAAGTGGACATTGTTATTGAATCACACTCTAATTAATTCATATTTCAGGATGTAATACATAACTGGAGCGATGAGCTTTGCTTAAAAATATTGAAGAATTGCTACCAAGCCTTGCCCAAAGGTGGGAAAGCTGTGATCATAACAATGATACCCGAAGAAGTGCCAGACTCAAGTTCGGCCTCTAGATATCTTGCAGATGTGGACTACATTATGATGTTGCAGGGTTCAGGACGGGAGAGGGGCGAAAAAGAACTAGAAGCCTTGGGCATGGCTTCGGGATTCTCAAAATTCAAAGTTGCTTGTTCAGCATACGGGGTGTGGGGTGTTGTAGAGTTCTACGTATAAAGTTTTTCAGTAATAGTTTATTTTAGTACTTTATGGTTTGATCGACATATACACTGTTATTATGTGGCTTGGAATAATGTGTAATCGAGTAACAAATACCTGTATTGGTCTATGGAAATAGTCGGTCGGATCACGTGGCGTTACATTTATGGTATCAAAGCAAAAATAATTCTGGACTTTTCATTCATACATACTATAGGATAGTGGTGTCCAACCTCGCAAAACTACAGATACTAAATTGAACTTTTACTAAGTTTTTTTTTACAGTGACTTTTACTAAGTTGTTATTTCTTCAGAAGTGGGACAATCTCATTTAACTCTACAAATAATAAACAATCGACATGCACTCCACCGATATTTTTTTGTGTAATTGAAGAGACCGTTTCCTCAGAACTCTTTCTCGCATCAATAAATTCCGCTTATCAGTTATCACATGGAAAGCTCCATCGATATTGTGCCCATAAATATAATAATAGTGTACTCCTCTTATACTGTTTTACTTGTGACTTCCTTAAAGTAAAGAGTTTCTGGCTCTGAAATTCTCGTCCATATTTTTTAAACCAGTAGAATTTTATTTATTAAAAAATGAATTGTTAAAATAGTAAATAATTAAATTTTGCTATTTGTTACATCCATTAGTGTTCGTAAATTTTCGTCCATATCCATGATGGTCAAAGATTTTTTTTTTGTGAAGTTCAATTTGGACGGATTAGTCTAAACCTCGGGACTTTGTACGACATTAGGTTTTTTTTTTCCTTTCCAGCCATAACTAAAATTCAAAAGGGGTTTCGAGCGATGTTGGTAGGGATGATAGATATACCCATACCATGTGGGTCGGACCCTACCCTTACCCCGTGGGTCAGTTTGTTGACTTTGACTGGGTCTAGGGTAGGTTCATGTCCACTTTTAAAAGTGGGGTCAAGAGTAGGGTACGAATCTAATTTTTACCATACTTTGGGCCCTAACCTAACTAGACTCTTGATTAGATCCTAGTTAGACTCATTTTTCTTTATTTTTTACTTATAAATTGTAATAGATTTCTCAAATATTTTAGAATATACTTCATTATATTGACTCCAAAATTCGAGTTACATATAATTCTAGTTTTTTTTATAGATGTACTATATATAATTCAAGGCGGGACGGACGGCGTCCACTACCAAGTCCAAGGCAGGACGGACGGCATCCACTACCACATCCAAGGCGGGACAGCGTATACTACCAAGTCCAAGGCGGGAAGGACGACGTCCACTACCAAGTCCAAGGCGGGACAGACGGCTTCCACTATCAAGTCCAAGGTAGGGCGGACGACGTCCACTACCAAGTCCAAGGCGGGATGAATGGCGTCCACTACAAAGTCCAAAGTGGGAGGAAGCCTACCGCCAAGTCCAAAGTGGGACGGCGTCCACTACCAAGCTTAAAACAAGATGGCGCACACTACCAAGTCTAAGGTGGGACGAACGGCGTCCAATACCAAGTCCAAAGCGGGACGGATGGGTTCCACTACCAAGTCCAAGGCGGGGCGACTGGCATCCACTACCAAGTCCAAAGTGGGAGGATGCCTACTGCCATGTTCAAAGTGGGACGGCGTCCACTACAAGGTTTAAAGCGAGACGGCGCCCACTACCAAGCTTAAAGAGAGACGGTGCCCATTCGGACATCCGCTTCAAAGGTCGAGGTGCCCACCCGGACATATCACTCCACGGGCCAAGGAATCCAATCCGGATACCCAAACGTGGGGATAAGGTGCCCACCCGAACACACGGACGTGGGACAAGGCGCCCATCCTCTCCAAAAGCCGAGGCATCCAGCTCAAACCCAGAGCAAATATCTGCCTTAACCTATATTTTTTACCTTTTTGGACTCCGATTCTGAAAACGTCATAAACTATAAAGTCGTAGATCCATATCTTAGCTTTCCAGAAAAACTTGAATCATCTCAATAGGAGATTGGAGGCGAAATCTGTGATTTTTCTACCAAAATGCAATGGTCCTTGACGAGGTAACCAACACCAAAATTTGAAGCCTCGTTTTGACCCTTCTCCATGCATATTTAGGCAAGACTCTTGAAATATAAGTTGGAAATCTACTTCTTGAATTTCCATGGCAATAAGAATCACTCCATTCTAAGGTCTGGGTAGAGTGTAACGGCCAATTTCTCGAGGATGGACGTGGCTGCCTTAGTACCCACCATGTGCTTGTGAAAACGCCAAGACTCTCTTCCCTGACTTCATGCTTGGAACTGACTTCATAACATGGACCTCAAGCCAAAGCTCGTCTCCAAAGATGCAAACCTTGTCTCAAACCTCACTTCCACGAACGCAAAATATTTAACCTCCAACAATGCCCCCCGCACGCAAAATCTCCTTATCTTGATGAGCTTGTTGTGTCAAAGGGTCCTTCACCTCAGCCTTGGCGGTAGTAAGTTGCTTGGAACATGGTGACGGTCACAATTTTTATGCACCTTTAGGAGGTCTAAACCATCGTCCTCACAGACGTACCCGGCCGGCTCTTATGTTACAAGGCACAGACCTCCAATTACCTTGTCACCTTTCATATCGCCTTACTCCTTACAAGTAAGATGGAGGGTTTGCTCCTGGGGTATGACACTGATCGGTCGTCGGGACGAAGGGATATCTTGCTCGACCGAGCTCGTATACCGAGAAACCAATCATCCATGCTGCTCCAAAATACCCTTTTCGGCACTATGAGCCCATCATAGAAGACCACTTTAATGTAGCACACGGCCGACACGAATGGACATGCATCGACCAATACGATCTCTAATTTTCCATCTAATTTTTATTGAATTAGACATCGACAGATGGAAGATGAAACTACATGACCAGAATAGATCGAGCCTCGTCCTTCCCCGATAAAGCTGGTCATGACTGTACTGATCAAGGTCTACATCTCATTCTCCTTATTTGACCTCTTGGGAAGTGAGTGAGGAGACATGTTCACAATCTTGTTATCCATGACTCTCTTGATCGGCTCCATGCCGATTTGGACCGTGACAAAAATGAGCTTTAAATGCTCGCATCCCCTTCGCGTTGGTTCTGCGATGATGCTGCCACCGAAGTCCTCCACCATAAGTATGGCTGAAGGCATCTCTCTTACTTGAGGGCCAGCAAGGTCCTCTTTGATCACTTCACTCTTGGAGTGGTTCGCTTGATTGGGTTTCGTCCTAGGGCTACCTGGCACCATCTTAATTGCCAGCTTACTTGGGAAGTTCCCAAACTTGACGTACCCTATGTCAAGGTCGACCTTGTCCTCCTTGCTCTTATGGTTGATCCTATTATGCTCAGGGTAATCCTTCTTTGGGCGGATCCCGCTTCTCACCTTAGGCACCCACTTGCAGATCAACTTCCTGTATAGGTCAGCGAGTGCCTTAGGTCGGGCCTCCCTAACATGCTTGAGGTACTTTCTCTTCTTTGCCTTATCAGCTTCGACCTCCTTGGCCCGGCCTCGATTTGAGGATGAATGGTGTTTCACCCATGGGTGAGCTAAGAGTGCCTTTCGTTCCTCCATCTTAGCCTTTTGTTCCACCAATTGCCCTTCGAGGAACTCGATGACTTGCTTCTGTCTCTGGACCTTCCTCTCAAGGCGACGCCTCTTGGTCTTGGTGAGGACATCTTGCGTTGGTGGCTTAGTGGTGACCTTCTTTTCTCCAAGCCGGTTGAAGGCATACTGGCGTGGGTTGGACCCATCTTGAAGGTCCACCTTGATACGGGGATGGCGGAGCCTCCATGCCTCATTGGCTTCCCTCAGACAGTAAAACTTCTGAGTCTTTGGGATGCCACAATCGGGTGGTCGTCTTTGCCCTCAGAGTCTTTCTTATTGGGTCTTAAGGTCAACCTTCCCTCGCTTGGGACCATCAGCTCCCCTCGTACGATAGGATTTTTGAGTCTCTGGGATGCCACTATCGGGTGGTCGTTCTTGCCCCCCGAGTCTTGCACTCTGGGTCTTAGGATCAGCCTTTGCTTTATTAGTGTCCGACCATCCTTGTTGCCCGAGTTTTTCCCTTCGGGTATAACGGTTCGACCGTCCTTGTAGCTTTTCCCTCCAAGTTTTGGGGTCAGCCTTTGTTGGCTTTGGCCTCTCTCCTTTTTGGCTTCGTTGGATGCCAACCATAGCAACGGAAGTACTTGCATGGGGGTCGACTGCTGGTTGCCCCCCGAGATATTGTTGTGAAGCCAAACCCTCGGATTTAGAGGGTTAAGGTTGTCTTTCTGTCCCTTGTTGTTGCGTAGATCCAAATGCCAGTTGATGGTAGACGTCGTCCTCATCGAGCTCTCCTTGTCGGTTGACATCTTCCTCATCAAGCTCTCTTTGTCGATTGAAGTCCTCCTCATCGAGCTGGTCATTCTCATCGAGCTCTTCTTGTCGGTTGACATCGTCCTCATCGAGCTCTCCTAGTCGGTTGACCTCATCCTCATCGAGCTCATCATTCTCATCGAGCTCTTCTTGTTGGTTGACGTCGTCCTCATCAAGCTCGTCATCCTCATCAAGCTCTTATTGTCGTTTGATGTCATCCTCATCGAGCTCGTCATCCTCATCAAACTCTTCTTGTCGATTGACGTCATCCTCATCGAGCCCCGTGGTTGGAACATGAGTCACATCATGAACCATTAGGTAGTCGGTGGCCGTCATAGGAACCTCTTGGATCTCATCGTTCGTAAAAGATTCTTGCAACCTCGGGTCATTGAAAGCCAACCATGGATGGTGGATGTCGTCCTTGTCCAGCTCAATCTGAGTTTGATGCATGACCTAAGAGACCAGGGCAGGATTGAGAATCCTTAGTTCAAACAAGGGATCCGTACTGATATCCCCTTTTTCGAAAGAGCTTTGGTCAGCCGAAACCACATATGGTGTTGGGATTGCGAGAAATAGGAAAGATTTATTTCCGATTCCTATTCCTATTCTGACTAGGTTTTGGACTCCTAATCTGACCTAGATAGGTTACTTGTAAACAAAGGGTTTGTATCTATATAAAGACATGTTACCCTAGGTTTTTTTATATAGCTTTGTGACTCGGATCCATCAATAAAAGTTCTCCTTTCTCACCGTGGACGTAGGCATTAGGCCGAACCACGTTATCTCTTGTGTCCGTGTTCTTTGTGCTATCTTGTTCTCTAGTTGCTGAATTCATAACAAGTGGTATCAAGCGCATAGAGAATGTCGAATCACGGCGCGAAGTTTGCTCTTGTGAAGTTCGATGGTTCATTAAATTTCGTGGCAAAGGCGTGTCAGGGATCTCCTCGTGCAGCAAGGGATGGTTATCGTGCTCTCGGAGAAGAAGTCCGAGAAGATGGAGGAGCAAGAGTGGGAAGAGTTGGAGGCTAAGGCAGTAGCAAAGATTTGCTTGTGCTCGGCAGATGATGAGGAGCCACCAGCTGGGTTGTGGAAGTGGATCCAGGTCGGAGTCAAAGAAGTTCAATGGAAGTGGTTTCAAGTGCGGAGAAGGGCACATGAAGGGGACTATCCAGGATGAACTAGGGATCAAGACAACGAGGAGGGATTGGCATCCACAACCATGGCAACATATTCAGACGGGTCGGATGGTGCCTGGCTTTCTGTCTTATCAAGTCCAATGCATCCTGGTAATCTCTTTTCATTAGGGACCTTTTATTATAACAGTGATAGTTATAAAGGTATGCTAATGAAGGTGGAGAAGGATGCGATGGTAGGGATGAAGGGTGAAAGGAAATACCTACAAGTTAGTGAGGCACATTATTGTAGATGGAGTCACATTAATGGGTCAGAAGGAGTTGGCAAAAGCTCAGGTCATATGAGGTTGGTTCGTATGAGGGAGCAAAGGCTTGACATGAATGGTTTGAGTAAAGTTGGGATTCGCGGAGACATGGATAGCGAGCTATGGTTGTTTCGTGGAGGCATGGTTGGCAAGGAGCCATGGTTGTCTCGGAGAAGCATTGTTAACTGGGCCCCACTATGGTTGTCTAAAGGGAACTGCACGTCAAAAGTGTTGGGTAGGTTTTGCATGGGGAATGTGAAGCCTTTGTTAACACCACGCGCGGATCGGGTATCTCACTCAAGGCCGAATGATAGAGTTCGAGACATGTCGAGGGTTCTGCTTGGTGGAACAAAAGGTTTCCCTTTGTATGCTATGACCTGTAGCATTGGTTTGAGGCAAGAAGGTCTAGCGGAAAAGCAGTTCAAGGTTGCGGAGCATGGGGCTGACCGAAAAATAGAGGGCGTGTCTATCGGTCGCAAGGTTGCTTCAGCAGGTGGACTTGCTAGTTGGGGTTCAATGGAGATTGGAGAAAATAGGCCAAGCAAGCTCATAAGCTCGAATTTGGGGGCTGGCTCCAAGTGATTGAACAAAAGGTGAAGAGAAAGTTGAGATGGTCTTATTGATGCAGTTATCTATGGTCCGAGATGGAGTCGGTGGAGTCGGATTGGTTTTGCAAGATCTCATGGTTCTTCATGGGGCGGTGTTTTGTCAAGGTGGAGTTTGTTGAAGTTCAGGTGAAGCTTCATGGTTCTTCCACGAGATGATTTCTCGCCAAGGTGGAGATTGTTGGGATGGCAAGAAATAGGAAAGATTTATTTCCTATTCCTATTCCAATTCTGACTAGGTTTGGACTCCTAATCTGACCTAGATAGGTTACTTGTACACCAAGGGTTTGTATCTATATAAAGACATGTTACCCTAGGTTTTTTGTATTGCTTTGTGGCTCGAAAACTTATCAATAAAAGTTCTCCTTTCTCTCCATGGATGTAGGCATTAGGCCGAACCACGTTATCTCTTGTGTCCGTGTTCTTTGCGCGTTTTGTTCTCTGGTTGCTGAATTCATAACATATGGGTATGGCCGATCTTGGGT
This sequence comes from Hypericum androsaemum, assembly GCA_963995505.1. Lineage (NCBI taxonomy): Eukaryota > Viridiplantae > Streptophyta > Magnoliopsida > Malpighiales > Hypericaceae > Hypericum > Hypericum androsaemum. Next base: position 4,119,874 of record OZ023197.1, read on the forward strand.
CAGAACCAATTGGTACCAGCTCGATCTCGCTTGGATATTGTTAGCCCCCAACCTTGCGGTCTCGTACAATCCCGAGTGGTTCACTCCTTGTGTCCCCATTCCCAAGTAAGGAGCTGTTTGGTATGGGGGACTCATAGGGGTTCCTGGTTGTGGACAATAACAGAACACACCTGGCGTTGGCGGCGCCATGGTTCAAGGCATATGACCGGTCCATGGTTATCCGAACGTATAGAACTTTATCAGAGCGATGTTTGTCCCAGCCGGCTCTTTCAAGAAGGTCGAGGTAGATGAATCCCACCTCCATGCGTACGACTGGGAAACGGAAGGTATCGACTCCTTTTAAGGCATCGGAGCAACAAAGTAATTGGTCATCTTGGCCGGTAAAGGTTAGACCGCCTTCTCAGACGTCCTCCTTAGTCCTACCAGGCGTGCCAAAAAACTATTACGGGGAAAAGAGAACAAGAACCTGAGACAGATCCGGAGTGGTCGTCCCAAGGTCGGTCTAACTTATACTAAGGCTAGGCTATACTCGGCTACGAGCTACGGGCTACGAAAAGGAAAAGCAACAAGATAGTAAAGAGTAGTTGTGTTATGTTAGTGATGATCTTCTCATTTTGCCAGCCGGCCTCATATAGGTGACTTCGCCTGGCCTCAATCTTAGGAAAATCCTAAACTGCCTCCAATGTCAAAAACCCTAGGCCGTCTTAACCCTCTCGAACATTCCTTGAAGATCCGGCTCAATTTAGGAAAATGTAGATCGACTTGACTTTCTAAATTTTCTATGCAAAATCTCGTCTCAACCCCATTATTGTCTAAAGTAACTCCAAAGCATTCATCCCGGCTACCTCTTGAAAGCCCAAAGCGCCCTATTGGTCTCCCACCTAATGGGCCAAAGCGCCCTCCCGGGCTCCTGACTTAAGGGCCAAAGCTCCCTCCCGGATTTCCCACCTTGAGGACCAGAGTGTCCTTTTATCAACACGGCGAGCCACTTCTAAGTCCAAAGCGAGACGGCCGCCACTACTAAGCCCAAAGAGGGACGGTGCCCACTACCAAGACCAAAGCAGAAGGACGCCTACCGCCAAGCCCAAAGTGGGACGACGCCCACTACCAAGTTCAAGGCGGGACGGACGACGTCCACTACCAAGTCCAAAGCAGAACGGATGGCGTCCACTACCACGTCCAAAGCGGGATGGCATCTACTACCAAGTCCAAGACAGGATGGACGGCGTCCACTACCAAGTCTAAGGCGGGACAGACGGCTTCCGCTACCAAGTCCAAGGCAGGGCGAACGGCTTCCGCTACCAAGTCCAAGGCGGGATGAACGGCGTCCACTACCAAGTCCAAGGTGGGAGGATGCCTACTGCCAAATCCAAAGTGGGACAGTGTCCACTACCAAGCTTAAAATGAGACTGCGCCCACTACCAAGTCCAAGGCAGGACGGATGGCGTCCACTACCAAGTCCAAGGCGGGACAGATGGGTTCCACTACCGTGTCCAAGGCAGGACGGACAGCATCCACTACCAAGTCCAAGGCACGACGAATGGCATCCACTACTAAGTCTAAAGTTGGAGGACGCCAACCGCCAAGTCCAAAGTGGGACGTCATCTACTACCAAGCTTAAAGCGAGACGGAACCCACTACCAAGCTTAAAGAGGGACGGCGCCCACTCGGACATCCGCTTTAAGGGCCGAGGTACCCACCTAGACATATCACTCCACGGGCCAAGGAATCATACCGGATACCCGAACGTGGGGATAAGGTGCCCACCCAGACATATGGACGTGGGACAAGGCGCCCATCTGCTTCAAAAGCCGAGGCATCCAGCTTCGAACCCAGAGCAAATATCTGCCTTAACCTATATTTTTTACCTTTTTCCGCTCCGGTTCTAAAAATGTCATAAACTATAAAGTTGTAGATCCATGTCTTAGCTTTCCAGAGAAACTAGAATCATCTCAATAGAAGATTCGAGGCGAAATATGTGGTTTGTCTACCAAAATGCAATGGTCCTTGACGAGGCAACCAACAATGAAATTTGAAGCCTCGTTTCGACCCTCCTCCATGCATATTTAGGCAAGACTCTTGAAATATAAGTTAGAAATCTACTTCTTGAATTTCCATGGCAATAAGAATAACTCCATTCCAAGGTCTGGGTAGAGTGTTACGGCCAATTTCCCGAGGATGGACGTGGCTGCCTTAGTACCCACCACGTGCTTGTGGAAACGCCAAGGCTCTCTTCCCTGACTTCGTGCTAGGCACTAACTTCGTGACATGGGCCTCAAGCCAAAGCTCGTCTCCAAAGATGCAGACCTTGTCTCAAACCTCATTTCCATGAACGCAAAATATTTGACCTCCAACAACTCAAAACTCTGAAATTTTGACTTATTCAAATGTTATACTCGTTTGAGATATTTTGTTATAACAAAATGACAATTACATTGATGTAAAACATTTACCATGTAAACAAACTTAGCACAAAATATTATTTTCAAATATTTTTCAAATATGTAAATTATATAAGAACATACATATTTATTAAAAAAATTACTTTATGCAAAAGTTGGGTCAAAATTTAACACTAAAACTTTATAGAAAAATAGTTATTACGATAGAAATATTTAACGCTTTTCTTGACTTAGCCGAACTTGTTTTATCAGTTTAAAAAAATTATCAATTTATTGAGTATCATTTTAAAGAGGAAAATTTTAAAGCGAACTTCAGATAATTTTACTCCTGAATTTCTGACGAATACGGTTATTACAGTTCGGGCATTCATATAGGCTTAGTAGAGTTAGGGCAAGTGTCATTTTTTCCTGTACTAACAAGTAGTTATTCTTTCCCCTCGAAAAAATAACAAGCACTTCTTCCGTCTTCAGTGCACATGCGAAGGACGTCCTCGTCGAAGGTGGGGACGTAGGTGGAGACCGGTTCAGTGGATTTGCCATCTACGAGCTTACACGCAAGGATCCCATGCTCAACGAGTTATTCGGCAGCTCAATGGCCGGACTCTCCGCCGTAGCCATGGCCAAGATTCTTAAGGCTTACAAAGGATTTGAGGGACTCACATCCTTGGCTCATGTTGGGGGTGGAAAGGGCACAACTCTAAGCATAGTGATCTCCAAGTACCCTTCCATTAAAGGGGTCAATTTTGACCTAGCTCGCGTCCTACAAACTGCACCACCTTATCCTGGTAAGTGCTTCATTTGTAATCCACATGTCAATTGGTTGGGTTGCTCGAGCAATTCTTGAGCCGGATGTAACATCTAAGAAGTGAGAAAATTTTCTTAATAAATATTTAATAATGTTATATTTAAATATTCAAACCAGAGATAACTTAATTAAGTTAAAAATTTTATTAATTTGCTGATCTATTTATCAGTTGGCAGAACACTCTTCTCTGACTGCTCGACATGTGGGCCAGTTGGAGGTTAAATAATAGTGACGTTATTTTTGTTTCTTTTTCTTTTTCTACAGTAATAAAGTTTCCGCATTTAATTAAAAAAATATATTTGCTAGCAATTAAGTTAAAGATGAGTATTTTGACAGGTATTGAGCATGTTGAAGGAGACATGTTTGTGAGTGTTCCCAAAGCAGACGCTATACTGTTGAATGTTTGTCAGTACATTATACATGCTGATAAGATTGGAAATTGGAGTCCTGTTTTTTATTAGTAGACAGATGCATGCATTAATTCTTTTAGAAAAAAGATAATACATTTATTTTTCATGATCTTTTTGTCATCCAAAATAATTACAAAATGGCACATATATGTCATTAGTTTTTTGGACTGCATATAATTTCCCCTATGAAAATACACCATTCATATGATTTGAGATTATAAAAGGTAGTTGGAACAAGATTAATTTGCTCTTTTATCATGCAAAATTTATATTTCAAACTCAAACTTGAGACAATTGTCAGTTATAAATAGGACCAACAACTATGTGAGATCAAATAAGTGGACCTTATTATTGAATCATCGCCCTAATTAATTTATATCTTCAGGATGTAATACATAATTGGAGCGATGAGCTTTGCTTAAAATTATTGAAGAATTGCTACCAAGCCTTGCCCAAAGGTGGGAAAGCTGTGATCATAACGATGATACCCGAAGAAGTGCCGGACTCAAGCTCGGCTTCTAGATATTTGGCAGATTTAGACTACCTTATGCTATTGCAGGGTTCAGGAAGGGAGAGAAGCGAGAAAGAACTTGAAGCCATGTGCATGGCTTCAGGCTTTTCAAAATTCGAAGTTGCTTGTTCAGCATACGGGTTGTGGAGTGTTGTAGAGTTCCATGTAAGTTCTTAAAAAAAATTATTTTATTACTTTGTGGTTTGATCGACTTGTACAATACTACTATAAGGTTTAAAAATGTTTGACAAAATAACAAATATTTCTATATTTGACACCCGATTATTTGAACAATTTTTTAGACAAAGTACTCCTAGTTGTCATTAAATAAATAATAAATAATAAATCAGAAAAATATGATAAATATGATGAGAGAGAATTTTTAAATATATTTTTCTTAATTATACTTAGAAGTACTTTTGTCAAAAAAAATTTCAAATAATGTTGTGTCAACTAAAGAAACATTTGTCACTCGGGTTCGGCCGAACATTTTTATACTATAAAATAGCGGTGACCGACAAAACTACAGATACTAAATTGGACTTTTATCAAGTTCTTATTTCTTCGGAAGTGGAACAATCTCATTCAAGTCTACAAATAATAAAGAATCGCCACTCCACTGATGTTGTGATAACTCAATAATGATCTATTCTGTCTGAAACGCTTAAGTAATTTGATTGGTACTAGCTATATCAACAAGGTGTACCTTCTTTTCTGGCACACATCTTGAGAGAACTCCAAGGTTAAACGCGTTTGGCCGGGAGTAGGATTAGGATGGGTGACCTCCTGGGAAGTATTTTCCGGGATGCGTGTGAGTGAGGATAAAACATGCTGGAAAAAACCCGTGTTGGTCTGTTGAGACAGTCAATCAAATCACGGGACGTTACATTTGGTATCAGAGTAAATACGATTTTGGGACTGTTCTGTGTTCTGTCTGACGCGACGGGGACGTCGCGTATTTAAGAAGGGGTGAATGTGATACCCCCATTAATGATCTGTTCTGTCTAAAATGCTTAAGTGATTTGATTAGTACTATTCATATCAACAAGGTGCACCTTCTTTTCTGTCTCACATTTTGAGAGAACTCTAAGATTAAATGCGTTTGGCCGGGAATAGGATCAGAATGGGTGACCTCCTGTGAAGTATTTTCTGGGATGCGTGTGAGTGACGATAAAACATGCTGAAAAAGACCTGTGTTGGTCTGTGGAGACAGTCAATCAAATCACTGAGTGTTACAGATATTGTCTTGTATAATACAGTGACTTCCTTAAAATAATATTATTAGAAGAATTAATTTTAAATAAATCTCGATATTATCCTTAGTTATAAAGTGATCTTTAGAAATTCACTTACGAGGTAACAAATTAAATGTTATAATAACATTTGGAATAGTTTTATTTTTTCTTGTGTAACAAATCATGATCTTCCAGGGAATGCTCACATTTTTTTTATAGTTTCGATAGGTTTGGAAGAGAGTTGTTGAAGACTGTATCATTTATGTGTGACCATAGATACCAGAAGCTAGAGACCATTGGTGTAAACGAGACATTCTATCTTGACCATCAATTAGACCAATCCAATTTTCCATGAATTCGCCCAGACGTTCTCGAATGACCCAATTCATACCAACTAGGTTTGTAAAATAGTTCCAACCCTTGTGCACAAAGGGACATCCAAAAAAGAGATGACTTCATATTTCAAATTTTCCTAGGCATATAGCACATGCTGCTTTCCCCTGATCACAATCATATCTTTTGGGGAGGAATAGGAGTTGTTCTTGAAAACTTCTTGGTAGAGATTTTTGACTGAGAATCTTCCTGTTGTTTCGATTATCCATTTTATTACATCACAACCATATCTTTTGGGGTAGTTTGGTTGATATTGAAGAACGTGGCTAGTTGTAATCAAGGCTTCCAAGTGGATGAAAGTCAGCTAAGCATTGATCAAGTTTTTGGCTTAAAACAACCAAGGAAAAATGGACCTAGAATTTGTTCTTTGGTGGGCCCAACATAATGGAAGCCCACTAGCGAAGAAGGCAAGCACACGGTTGGCTCTGTGTACCCGGCTGCACGGGAAAAGACACACTTCGTGCCTCCAGCCAACGCGGGTTTTTTTTTCTGAATGGTGTTACTATTCACCATTTTTTGTGAAAAAAGCGTCCGATTTGAAAGTATTGCGGGGACGGTGTCCACGTGGCACGGACGCCGAAAAAAGTCAGATCTTGGACCAAGATCTGACTTTTTTTGTCGGATGACCAAGATCCGACTTTTTTAGTCGGATGATATATCAGACTAAAAAAGTCAGATCTTGGTCCAAGATCCGACCGTTTTTGTCGGATGACCAAGATCCGACTTTTTTTGTCGGCTCTTGGTCGATAATCCTATCCGATTTCCGAAGGATATCGAGATCCAACTATAACAAGATCCAACAAAAAAAGTCAGATTTCGGTCGGTATAAACAACAAAATCTGACTTTTTCCGTCGCTCACACTCGCTCCCCGCCCCCGCTCCCCGCCCCCGCTCCCCGCTCCCCGCCCCCGCTCCCCGCTCCCGCTCTCGCTCGCCGCTCGCCGGCTCGCCCGCCTCTCGGTCCAGCCCCCGACATCGTATTAGGTAAATTTTTTAATTAGTTAATTGTGAATGTTAGTTAATTGGTAAATTGGTGATGTTAGTTAATTGGTTAATTGTTGATGTTAGTTAATTGGTTAATTGTTGATGTTGGTTAATTGTAATTTGTAGATAATTGGTTAAAAAAAATTTGGTCCGAATGGTGCGACCAAAATTTTGGTCTGACCGGTCTGGCCAAAAAATTGATCAGACCAAATTGACCAATTTATGGTCCGACCGATTTGACCGAAAGATGGTCCGACTGGTTTGACCAAAAGATGGTCCGACCGGTTTGACCGAAATATGGTCTGGCCAGCCAGTTTGACCAAAATAAGGTCTGAGTGGTTTGACCGTTAAACAATGTGACTGTAATATGGTCTGTAATAACGCTATTTTAATTAATTTTTTGATTAATGTTCTAATTGTTCAATGTTTAACATTGTTGGATTTGCTAAGTTTGTTAATATATTGGTAAGTTAATATAATGTTCTAATATGTCTATTGTGTTGTTTAGATATGGATGCACAGCCATACGGGCATCTTCTAGGGAATGGAGGACCCTTAGATACGTCGGTATTAGTGCACCAGGATGTGCACCGTTCTCAGGAAGTGTGGAACCGTGAGGTTCGTGAAGGGATTAACGATAATCAGGACACATTGTTGAAGATATACCGACGGAAATGGACGGTGTCTCATGTGCAGAACGAGGCCTTTATAGCCTACATGAAGGAGGCAGGTTTCTGGGATGTGAGGTGTATTGGCTGGGTCGTTCTCGAAACAGCATTTGTTACAACCTTGGTGGAGCGGTGGCGGCCCGAGACCCATACATTCCATATGCCTGTGGGTGAGATCACAGTTACTCTTCAGGACATTGCTGTGTTGTTCGGGCTTCCTACGATGGTCACCTAGTAACAGGGTTGCAGACACCTCCTGATTGGCACGAGTTCTGCGTACGCCTATTTGGAAGTAACCCGGCAGATACCCCTGGAATGGTTTGGAAAAACCAAATTGCCCTTAAATAGTTCGAGGACCATTTTGACCCTGCTACTATCCCGATTGATGCTGGTGATGAGGTCGTAAAACGATATGTTCGAGCGAACATATTGCGACTTATCGGATGCATTCTTTTTCCCGAGTCTAGTGATGCGAGGGTGAACACATACTGGTTGCCACTTCTAGAGAATGTAGAGACAATTGGTTCTTACAGCTGGGGTAGTGCGTGTTTGTCACACACGTACATCCATTTATGTAGAGCCACAAGCTCGACACGTTCACTTATTGCCGGGGCGATGACGCTAGTATGTATGTGGGCTTGGGAACGGATCATCCCAAATTGTCCGATTTTGTTAAATCCGGCAGTGCAACAACCTGGGCAAGCACTGGGCATCAGGTACAAATTATTACTTAATGCGCTGTAGCCGCTGATTAACCTTATAGACTTGATGTGATATTTTTATGTCACTGTGCAGGTGGAGTGGAAAATTTAACAGAGCGGCCAGCAAAAAAATAACAACCGTATCTGTTTACAGACGCAGGTTGGATGAGCTTAGAGAATCAGATGTAAGTAATTTGTTTATTAAATTTTAATGAATAGTTTTGACTTAAATCATACTGTGTTGCATACATATGACCACGACCATTTGGACGAGCTACGACTGTGTGCATTTGTTACAGGTTGTATGGATGCCATATAACGACGAGATTCTTGGCAATCTCCCGAAAATATGCCATCATGATTGTGGCTTATGGTTGGCACGAGTCCCGTTGATATGCTTTTTGCATGTGGAGTGGCATTATCCTGATCGGGTGTTACGACAGTTCGGATTACTCCAGGGTATTCCGGCTAGCCCTGAGATCGATGAGGCGACACATAGTGCGGTGGATGGTCAGGGTCAGGCTGGCAAAAATTGGAATGCCATTTACGAAGGCCATGTGAAGATCTGGGTGGAATTTCGGACAAGATATGTGTATCACGGAGTACATACATCGCCGTATATCTATTATCATGATGGATATATGGATTGGTACAGGAAGATTACTCGGCGATTCATCAGCCCTGCTAGCGCAATGTTACACATGAGTGTAAGTCAATTTAGCTATGTTAAATAAAGATGTTGTCTATTTTAATTTTAATAGCGATGTTCCACAATGCTAATGATAATAAAATTTTATTTGTAGGCGGATGTTGTTGAGCATATACGCCACAGGTCTTCAGACATTTCAGAAATTCAGAATTTTTCGCAGGTTGCACTTGGGTTCGCCGGCGAGCAAAGACGGTACCTAGGTCTCCGCGACAGCCAGCCACCTGTGGGACTGGCGGAGCACATGACATACGATCTTCCTCAATCAGAGAGGGTATCTATCGTGAAACACAAAACCACCCTTTTCAACAAGCGGCAACCAATACCCCGGCCTGAGCCCGTACCTGGTTATCAAGTGGAGCCCATGGTCTGGGAAGATTATCGGTCGAGATCGCAGATTCCAGCAAACATAGTGACGTCTCTCAGCATGGATACCTCCGCCTCTCATCCATTCTCCCAGCACACAGATTTTGGCACCCCCGGCTCCGCTTCCCAGCCGTCCCACCAGCACTCGAGTTACGGCCTAGCCCACACTGGGGTGCCGCATTCCCAGCTGTTTACTCCCCCTAGGCAGAGGTATTTGTTTATCTTAATTTGTGGTATTAATTATGAATTTTATTACAATATGTTCAATTGATTTGATTTCATTATTATATAAATTTTTGGGTTTGTTATTAGGGGTGTTCTCATTGGAGACGATAGAACGGCAGCTAGGTCTGTGCAGCCGTTTTCTTACGGACTGGGCCCTTCCGGATTGGGTTTCGGCGTCGCCCCCTCCGCTGCTCATCCATTATTCAAGGAAAATATATTTGGTTGGCCCCAAACTGGGGCTCATACGTCCGACACGCAGTCCAGTTTTGGTTTGACCCGGTCTGGTATGCAGACATCCCAACTATTTGAGACACTTACACAGAGGTTGGTTCTCTACAATTTGGTGTGTGTAAATTATGAATTTTATTTAAAAATTTTGAATTGATTGTATGGCTTTATTGTGTTGATAACATAATTTGTTGATTTTGATAAATTTGTTTGATATTTTATAATAGGACTTCGCCACGTGATACTTCAACTCATGGTAGTGGTGACTCTTCATTTGACGATCCAACCGATTTTGAGGATGAAGAAATACCTCTGGTCCGGCGTCAGCCTAATCGGGGATCTAGAGAGGCTGGTGTGCGATGTTTTACAGGAGGACACCTGAATGTGCCTGGAAAGGGAAAGGGGAAGGCGAATGCTCACGCAGATAAGCATCAAAAGGAGAAGCCTCAGAAGAAGAAGAAGTAGTTTATGCTTCTGTACTAGACATTCGTTGGATGCTTTTATGACTGTATTAACTTCACTTTTTTTATGATTTGTGTTTTAGTTCTCGAAACTTTTCAAACGTTATACCTTTCTAGATAAGTATGCCGTCAAGATATTAAACAAAGTACGGTATAAGAAAATACGACATGACAAAACTAAGAAGTACAATACTAAAATAGGATGACAACAATCTGAAATAACAGATAAAAAAATGTCTTTATGTTTCTCAACACGTTGTCACAATTCTCATCAGAATTCCCGGTAGGGACATATTTGCCACTATTCTTTGAAAACTCGTTTAACATTCTCGTGATCAACACTGAAATGTATTCGATTTTCTTCATACGAGACATAAATCTGTTCAAAAAATACTTAATTAGGTCAATGATTATATTAAAATAATTTACTGACGACGATGTAATGATAATATAAGCTTACATCTTGCACTAGCAACACACATCCATCACAGTAGGTACTCTCAATGTCTTGTAAACTCCCCGTGATTTCGCCAGTAGGATCCTTCATAAATTTATAGATATGAAGTCTTTGATAATTTAAAAATATGATTAAGAAACAAATAATACATTATATTATAATACCTGAAAAACTGCTCGGAAACTATTGCTGTATACATGTTTCTTCTTTTTCACGTACAGAACCATCTGCAAGTCTCTTAGTTAACAATAACATTACTTGCAAATTGCAAAATTTTCATATATGTACAAATGTTACCTGTGGAATTGTGATGCTTTCAGAGATTGTTTTTACATCCTCAATAGATACTCCATCAACGTTAGCTCCATACATCAAACCTAAAAAATTTAAAAATTAGATACTCCATAAATGTAAGTAACAAGTATGTATAAGTATTTTCGTAATACCGTGAGATAGAACAAATTCAATAGCTGTTGTCCATGGTTCATTGTTGAAAATGTCATTGGCTTTGCGGTCTGCTTCAGCTCGTATGGATTTCCTTCGAAGGGCTGATTTAGCTTCAGCTTCCTTTTTATGCAGCTCTAACCTCTTTTGTTCTTGGAGCCACTCAAAGGCCTCTGAGCCATATAGTGCCTTCAAATCGGCACCACGTCCCTCAGGATATGGTGCTGGAGGATAAGGACGACGACCATCATAGGATGGTGCTGGACGAGTTTGTTCTTGGGAATCTTCATCAGATTCTCCATTTTTCTTGAACACTTTGACAACGTTCTCATCAGTAATGCTAAATAATTTGTTGTTCGGGTATGGGGACGAGTCAACTTTTACCTGTTGAAGAACCAGAAAATCAGAAAAAAAAAGGGATATGCTCACATTTTTAAGATACAACACACATCCAGCTTCAACAAGACCGGTAGAGTCATTTATGGTACCAGTAATACTGCCTGTAGAATCCTGTAATATATTAAAAGTTTAAAAAATTTCTCACATAACATAAATATGTAAGAATAAATAAAATTCTTTTAATTGTACCTTTAATGTCGCAAGTGCGCCAATTCCGACACGCTGAAAACGGGTCACCTCTACAACCATCTACAAGCAAATACAAAATACTTGTTATAAAATTGAATATGATGCTAACTCAAATTAAAGGATAATTGGCTTTTGTGTGACCCCTTGTTTTACAGAGCGTACAGCGGACGAAAGGCACTGTATCCATTTCATTATGTATGAACTTCCGTGGCTGTCCTCTACCCCTCGCTAATCTTTCATCTGGAATGAGCCTTACAACCGTTGAATCTTCAGGATACGACCAATATTTAGGATTGCCCAGAGGAACAAACTTCAGTTGGTAGCAAGCTTGCATGGTTTCCAGGCGATAATACTTATCCACAAATATCTTGTAATCGATGCCAAGTTTAGTACAACACGCCATCATATGTGAGCACGGATAGTGGTAAGCCTGAAATTTGCCGCAGCCACAAAATCCTGTGGAAAGATTAACTGAATGCTTTCTGTCCCCCTTTTGTCTTCTCATATCGTACCCAGTGCGAATTTGTACGATCCAACTGTACTGTCAGAAACTCGCACTCTATGTCCATTGGCCTTTCCCTCCCACCGCTCCAACCTGTTTAGGAGCTTCTGTGACATCAATATTTTGCCAGTACAGCTCTCTTTCATACACTTAGTTGATCTCTCTTCAAAATATTCGGTTAGCTTGTTAAATGTCTCTACCACCAAGGCCGTCACCGGTAAACGACGAACTTTTTTGAAGATCATATTTATGCACTCGGCAAAATTCGTCGTCATGTTACCATATCGGCATCTGCCATCCCACTCTAAGCTCCACTTGGGCAATTCCTGTTCATACATCCAGTTGAAGACCTCCTGGTCGACATTCCATATTTCTCGCATGTTAGCTTCCAACTTCCACAGTTGAGCTTGCATTCCTACAACCAACATAGTAAAAATATTAAATGTGGAGTAACAACTTGTAAAATAGTTTTAGACAACAAAACATTTGTGCATGTCACCTGCAATCTTCATGACATTCCTCATGGCATCGTTTTTGAAGTATTTGTTAAGATTGCTTGCTACGTGTCGAAGACAATATCGATGGGCGGTATCACTGTCTTCTCCCCAACCATACTCCGTATCCATTGCCTTTAATATGCCAGCATGTCGATCAGAAATAACACATATTCCATGTCGGCCAGGCGTGACGTGCTTTCGGACTTATTTCATGAACCACGGCCAACTATCCGTGTTCTCACCCTCTACCAGAGCAAATGCTATTGGAATTATAGCATTATTACCATCAATTGCATTGGCGATCAGGAGGACATGCTTGTATTTTCCATACAAGAACGTTCCATCAATCTCCAAGACAGGCATGCAATGTTTGAAAGCTTCAATGCAAGGCTTGAAGCTCCAAAAAACTCGCTTAAAGATCTTTGTTCCAGGCATCAGTGCTTCCACGTAATGGTCGCAACCAGGGAGGGTGTGATAATATTCCCATTCAACAACAGTTCCAGGATTATTTGCCTTGCATGCTGCAAACCATTGCGGAAGGCGATTGTAAGATTCTTACCAATCCCCCCATAAATCTTGAAACGCCTTCTCTTTTGCCGACCAAGTCTTCGTATACAAGGGTCTAAACTTCATATGGTCGTGGATCTCTGACCTTAAAGTGGCCACACGAATTTCTGGTTGTTCCTCTACTCGTTTCTTAATAATTTGTGCAATGAAAGCAGAAGTGAGTTGTTTATGATCCTGCAACTTTCGTAGGCGACCACAGGTATGGGGGTAGGTGTGTTTCACGATTTTCTATGGACTGAAAAGTGTGCCCCTTCTTTCCTGTGAGACACGGATCTCCCATTTGCAATCATCCGTCTCCCATTTTTTACACTTCACAGAAAAAGTTTTTGGCCTTGTTTCTTTTCGAACAAACTCACGCCAATCGTTCATTACGAACGCCTCGATCTCCCTCTTTGCATCAAATTTGCTCTTCCAAATCGTACCCTCTTTCAACAAACCAGAACAACTTCCATCTATTGCTCGGTCGCAATCCCATTCTTCACCATAAACAGTCATCGATGATTATTCACCGGGATTAGTTAGAGCGAGTTCACCGTATTGTTGTTCTCGGTATTGTTGTTCCTCTTCTTCTACTACTTCTTCTTCATCTTCGTCTTCTTCTGCTTCATTTTCGTCTTCTTCTGCTTCGTCTTCGTCTTCGTCTTCTACTTCTTCTGCTTCGTCTTCACGATCAAAATTGTATGTGGCATATGGACCTGCCTCTCTAGGATCATTTTCAAACCAATCAAATATTGGTTCATGAGCAACATCCATCCTCGTTGACGTACCAACTTCAACGACAAACGGGTTGTAATTATTAACCCTCTTTTCCACAATGATTGTAAGCTTAATCTCCTTCACCATTGGTCCAAAGAAGTTAATCATGGTCTCCAGCATTATCCTAACATCTTCATCGTCGTTAATAAACATTGGACCAAATTGTCCTCTTCCAAATGGACATCTAAATATCAATGGCCCAAATTCTTCATTTGGACCTGAAGGATTATCCACCCATGATTATCCCATTAAATTAAATAAAAGATATTGGATATCTTTTAGTTTTAATTTAAATTAGAAAGGGATTTGGATTAGGAGAGTTTGTTATACGTAATAACTCTCCCACCCCCTTTTTCCTCCCAGAATTCTCTATTTATACGGAATAGGGGTTTTTACTCAAGAGAAAAGAGACAGAAAACACACACCAGAGAAAAAGAGACTTGTCTTTTTCTCTAGGAGACTCTCAAGGCTTTTAGGCGGTGAAACCGATCCCCGCTTCGTGTACGTGAGCGAGGACGACCAGTGACAAGCCTCCCTCGATCCTGTGACATACCTCTCAAAGAACGAACTGCGCTACAAGAGGTAAACCTTTTCAATATGGCTATTTCGATTAATGATGTGTTCGTTAATTATATTGGTTTCGCATTAATTATGTATATGCATGAAAACCTTCATTGGTATCAGAGCCGTATTGAGGTTTGTTCTAGTTAAATTCGTTTTTTGAAAAAGAAAATCGATTGTGTTGTTTTCTGTCAAAAATCGGATTTATTGTTCATGAAAAACCCTACTGTTGTCCTTGCGTGAATAAAAGGTAATAGTCTAGGGACTGAACTGCACTTGCTGAACCTATGCATGTTAACACGTTTTTGTACCTATTTGCACACGCGTATAAACTTTCGTATTGTTCTGAAATTATATATTCTACGCGAACAAAGGGCAACGTCCTTATGTGCAAAAGCGTGAAAATCGGTGGGATTAAACTGATGTTTTCCCCAAAAATCCCCAAATCGGGGATGAACCCTAATTTTTCAATTGGGAGTTCTCGTCCCCAAATTTGACTCTGCTATCCTCGATAGCGAGCCACCGCCGATGTCAATCGATTCCCATCATCCACCGGCGACGAACCTCCGACTCCATGGTCACCGGTGACCTCCGAAGATCGTCCAACCACGTCGGCTCAAAAACCCCGACGAACGAGATGAACAGTTGATGCTCCCTGGAGTATCGATTCGGTTCACAACCGAAGAAGACGTTCTCGACAGACAAAAACCCAGATCGAGACGAACCCGATCGATGCAATTGTGACGGACAGACGAGTCAAGTTGACTCGGTCTGATTTTTGTCAAAATCGTTCGATGCGAGAAGAGGGTAAAAGATCTCGACTTCCCGGAGAATCAAAGCCATCGACCAGAGGTCGATGTTCTTCGATGGCAGATTCTTCTACCGGCGTCAACGACGAACTTGCCGAAATCCTCGCCGACAGCACCAAGGACAGAGATTGGCGATAAAAGCTCTCTGCCAAATATGCTGATTACGAATTGGGCCGTTTTTTGTGTAAAAACGGGTGTGCCATATGTTTTTCAATTTGGATCGAAGTCGTTTTTATTGGTGGGCCGAGAATTCCGGTGGGCTGATTTTTTTTTGGGATCTGATTTTAATAGAGTAATTCTGTTTTTTTTAATAAAAAAAAAACTTCTGGCCTTACGGGCCTGATTTCTACCCGGCCTGCTGACCTCGTTGATCGGGTCAACGCGGACCTCCCAAATCAGACGCGGGCTTTTAGCCAATTGTCTAAGTCTCTGGCCCAATTTAGTCCACTCCAAATCGGATTTTAAAAGTCAGCAAGCCCGTGTTGACTATGTCTGATGGGCCCTCAAGTTTAAAATTTGTTGGGCCTAATTGAATAGAATATTGGTTTATTCAAAATAATATAAAAAAAAGGTTTTAAAGAAATCTTTTAACAAGGTGGTTTTAATAAAATTAATGTGGTAATTTTTTAAAGCCGTAATATTTTTTGAATATGTTCATAAAATATTTTTCCGTAATTTTTAAGTTTGGACACTAAAAATTATGGAAAATAACAAGACTTGTAAATCACGCAATAAAGCTCAAAAAGGTGTATATTCTTTATGTATATTGTCATCATTATGATTAAAAAAAATTATGTTTTTTAATCTTATTGGGACTACTTAAGAGTTAACCCGATTCACTTGCATTATGATGCAAGTTCAAGACGGCATATCGAACACCAAATGCGAAGCAAGATACTGAAGCGTCGTATCAGCCGGTGGGAACATAAAGATAATGTGAGAGTGCTTCTAGAGCACATTATTGCAGTTCATAAGGAGATGCAAGAATGCGTGAATTTTATTTGTTTTCAGTCTTGTTGGAAGTTTTTTGAACTATGTGTTTAAGAACTTCGAGTATTTCTGTGGTTATTTGTTTTTGTTAAGACAATTCATGTTTACAATTGAATAAAATTTGTTTGTTTAATTGTTATTGTTACCACGTGAAATATCCACTTGTTTTACTATGCAAAGAACTTTAACATTTAAAGTTTGAAATTAATTCTCGGAAGGTGAGGGGAAACATGTCCGTGACCTACTTCCATCCGAGAGTAATTAAAAATTTTATATTGCTTAAAGTTATAACCGCGTAGTAAATTTAATTGTATTGCTGAACAAATTCCTAACACGCAATATTTCTTTATAATTTCCTATAGATATGTCGATTGCTTCCAAATCCATCATCGCCGAGCTCAACAAGGACTTGAAGCTCAACGGCGATAATTATGACAACTGGAGCATGAAAATCCAGTATGTCCTGGAAGAACAGGAAGTTCTTGAGACCATTAATGTTATTATGGTCCAGCCTGAAGATGATCCAACTGCTCAGCATAGGCGTGACAAGGACGCCTATTTGGCTTGGAAGAAGAAGAACTCTACTGCTCGTCTCATCTTATTGAGCGCTATGATGGATGATATCACTAGGCAATTTCAAGCTTTCGAAAATGTAAAGGACCTATGGGATGCGCTTAAGGACAAATTTGGGAAGATCTCCACCTCAAAACTGCGAGCTTTGACCATAAGGTTCGACACTTACAAGAAGCGTCCTGATCATACAATGAAGAAGCATCTTCGAGAAATGTCCAACATGATCAGTGAGCTGGTAGAAGCTAGCCATGTGCTTAGTGACGAGCAGAAGATCCAAGCTGTCATTCGTTCCCTTCCTGCAAATTGGGAACACATGAAGATGACCCTTACCCACGCTGATAATGTCAAGACATTTGATGACGTGGCCCGCCACCTTGAGCTGGAAGAGGATCGTCTACTTGCGATCAAAGTCCATCCTGAGGCGCATATGGCTGCTTCAAACTCAAAAGGTGGGAAAAGGAAGACGGTCTTGAAGGAAAAAGGCAATAAAAGCTGGGGAAACAAAAAGAGCAAAACTGAAAATTCTCCACCCGGGAAGAAGACTTCTGAGGGTAAGAAGAAGAGAATGGTTAACGTTTCTAAGGTGAAATGTTTTAACTGTCAGAAGAAGGGTCACTTTGCAAAAGATTGCAAAGAAGAAAAGAAGGTACATCCCTTTAACTCATGTGCGAGTGAATTGTATGTATCTAGTACTATCCTTCTAACTGAAAGTCAACCTTTGTGGGTGATTGATTCAGGAGCGACAGACCATGTGACGAAGGATCGTGATACCTTCGTCGAATTTCGACGTCTACCTGCTGGAGCAAAATCTATCTATGTAGGCAATAATGCACGAGTAGAAGTCAAGGGCATGGGCACATGCAGATTGAGCCTACGTGGAGGACGTACCCTACTTCTACACGATGTGCTATACGCTCCAGAGATTCGTCGGAATTTAATTTCAGTTTCATTTTTAATGTCTCTTAGTTTTCGTTGGATATTTGAGAACAATTCCGTTCAGTTATTTTTGAAACATGTTTTTTATGGATCTGGTTATCAATCAAATGGTTTCTTAATTATGGATGTTGATCTGTTTGATTTACCTCGAACAAGTTTTTCCATGGTCACTACCACGCCACCATCTCAGGATGATGTTGTGTTGTGGCATTCTAGATTAGGCCATATTGGTCAAGATCGCTTGAATCGTCTAGCTAAGGCAGGACTATTAGGTAACTTGGAAAAGGCTATCTTACCTACTTGCGAACGTTGTCTAGAAGGAAAATCAACTAGAAAACCATTTGGTAAGGGAACTAGAGCCGACTATCCGTTACAATTAATCCATTCAGACATTTGTGGTCCAATGAATGTGAGGGCTAGGCATGGAGCCTATTATTTCATCACATTTATAGATGACTATAGCAGGTATGGTCTAATCTATTTGATTTCTCACAAGTCTAAAGCATTAAGTTGCTTCAAGACCTTCATGAATTTTGCTGAGAATCAATTAGAACGGAAGATCAAGGCCTTACGAACAGATCGTGGTCGTGAGTATCTTTCCGATGAGTTTAAAACTCTATGTGATGAAAAAGGAATTGAACATCAGTTGTCCATTCCTCGCACACCTCAACAAAATGGGGTAGCAGAAAGAAGGAATAGGACTCTTCTAGACATGGTTAGATCTATGATGGCAGAAGCGAATTTACCAATATCATTTTATGGAGATGCACTCCTTACTGCCACATATGTTCTAAACCTTGTGCCCTCCAAGTCTGTCACTACCACCCCTTACGAATTGTGGACAGGTCGGAAGCCCGATCTAAGCTACTTACGACCGTGGGGGTGTGCATCTTATGTCCATACTACCTCCAGTAATTTTGGCAAATTAGGACCGAGAGGTAAGAAGAGTATCTTCATTAGATACTCTGAAGTATCAAAGGGATATGTGTTCGTGGGCGAACACGAAAATGGACAAGTGACAGAATTTGAATCACGAGATGTCACATTTTTGGAAAATGATTTTCCAAAATTGGGAGAGGTAAGTAAAGATCTTACCCTATATGAAACTGATGAGACAGAATCATCTGGATCGCTCCCTCCGAGTGGGAGAATAATGGAGGAGGAAGATCATGATTTACCACCTCCAACTGATCCGAAAGTTCGTGATCCATATGATCATCATCTTAGTGGGAGTACAATTTCAAATTCCAGTGGGAGTATAGAAATTCGTAGAACTAAAAGAACAAGTATTCCACGCAGACGATTTGAGGTCGAAGGTGCGGAAGATGCTCTCTTGACATTTACAGATAATGATACAAGTGAGATTCTTTTAGCTATCCTACAAGATGATAATGAACCTGAGAATGTCTCTGATGCTTTATCATCTCCCGAGAAGAGTGAATGGGCTAAAGAAATAGAGGAAGAGATGGCTTCCATGAAGAAAAATCATGTTTGGGAACTGGTTGACCTGCCTGAAGGGCGTAGGGCAATTGGGAATAAATGGATTCTCAAAATTAAGCGAAAAGCAGATGGTAGTATCGAAAGGTACAAAGCCCGCTTAGTTACCCAAGGATTCACACAGAGGAAAGGGATTGACTATGATGAGACTTTCTCACCTGTTGTAAGATCCACGTCCATCAGGATTATTCTGGCTATGGTGGCAAATATGGACCTTGAGCTACATCAAATGGATGTTAAGACTGCTTTTCTATATGGAGAATTGGATGAAGAAATCTATATGGTTCAACCAGAGGGTTACATCCAAAAAGGCAGCGAACGTAAAGTTTGCAAATTGATGAGATCAATTTATGGCCTAAAACAGTCTTCTAGACAGTGGTTCATTCATTTTCATAACACTATCATGTCGTATAATTTTAAAATGATAGACGAAGACCATTGTGTCTATATTAAACACTCAGGTAAAAAGTTTGTCATGATTACATTGTATGTAGATGACATACTATTGGCTGGAAATGACTTGGGATATCTTAACGAGCTCAAAGCTTGGTTTTCGTCCAACTTTGAAATGAAAGATATGGGAGAAGCTGATTACGTGCTCGGAATTAAGATTTTGAGGAATCGTTCGAAGAGGCTATTGTCTCTTTCTCAAGAACATATATCCGTAAAGTAGTAGAACGGTTCAACAGTAATGACAGTAATCCCAGATATGTCCCAATTGTCAAAGGTCATAATCTGAACAAAGAAATGTGTCCAAAAACAGCTCAGCAGAAACAGGATATGATGAATGTCCCTTATGCTAATGCGGTGGGTTGTCTCATGTATGCAATGTTGTGTACAAGGCCAGATATCTGCTACGCTGTTGGGATAGTAAGCAGATACCAATCTAATCCAGGAAGAACACATTGGAAAGCAGTCAAGGGAATTATGAAGTACTTGAATACGACTGCAGAATACTCACTGTGTTATCAAGGTCAAGACCTAACGCTGAAAGGGTACACTGATGCCGATTGGGCAGGAGATGTGGACGAGAAGAAATCCACATCCGGATATGTCTTCTTGCTAGGCGGGGGTGCTATTTCATGGAGTAGCAAGAAACAGACGTGCGTCTCCCTGTCAACTATGGAAGCTGAATATGTTGCTTCTGCAGCTGCTGTGCAAGAAGCAGTATGGTTGAAGAGGTTCTTAAACCATTTATCCCTAACCAGCGTAAGAGAACCAGTGAGCTTATTTTGCGACAATCAAGCTGCGATAGCTTATGCTAAGAATCCTATATTTCATAGCAGAGCAAAGCATATTGATATCAAGTATCACTTTGTTAGAGATATGGTTGCGTGTAAGGAAGTGAGCATAACACATATACCTACACAGGATATGATAGCAGATCCGATGACTAAAGGCCTATCTAGAGATATTTTTGTGAAACATGTAAGGTCCCAGGGTTTGCGAAGATGTTAGTGTATGCTCGCTCATATTGTAATGAATTTGTTATTCAATAAAAGTAAAGTTGTTTCAGCAATACATATTGTGTGAATGTTATTTTGGTAACATTTACTTAAATGCATGTCGGACAGAAAAGTAGCCCACTCACACGGGTGTTTACCTCAGTGGGAGTCAATAGGTTGATTCTTGATTGAGATGAGGCAGTTTTAGGACATCATTCGAGTGCCTGTTCTAAAATATGAATACTGTCTTGCTTAACTACAAGAAAGGGATTTGTTAAAGTGCAAGATTATTGATGGTGCATGCAATATATGCTGCATTAAATAAGTTCTCAGAACTTATTAGGATTATACGGAATCCAATGGTAAGAAATAAGTGGAACTTACCATAATTCTGTCTTGATATCCTGGAGTAGTCTTTGGGTAGACTAAAGCCATTGTTCGTGAACATAGAGGCTGATAATCTAGTATGGTGTTTTAGTGAGAGACATGCGCTCCTTTTGAAGGAAAGAACATCATAACACATGGTTCGTGTCATGTGTGCTTTACGACCTTTTGGATGGGAAATCAATTTATTAAAAAGTGATTTCAATTTCTCTAATGTGAGACTAACTCTAAAAACTATGGTTTCCGGAAATCTACCCTTAGGATCCTTAACGTATTTTGGAAGTATGATTCAGTGCCGCTAGCTTGGAAAGTCTTTAAAGGGTCATGGTTATGATTCGACCTGGCAAGGCTAACTGGAAAAGCTGGCTGGATCATGATGGAAGAAATATCATTAAAGGAGAAGGTTCTCTATCGATCACATTCTAGAAGCTTCGTGGTTCACTGGCATGCCTATTGTGTTGAGAGCAATACAATAGTGAACACGAATAGATTATTTCAGAAATCACATGTGAGAAACAATGATTGTGAGATAAGACCTAGGGTAATGCATACTATATACGATGGAGGTGCTAATCGAGATGCTATCATCCAAGTGGCCACTATGTGCTCTTGGGTTTAGCTGAGTGCACTCGATGTATGCTGGTCGCACGGCCTATCTGCCAAACGCGAAAATGAGAGAATAGATTGATTATGGTCAATCATGTGTGAGTGGGAGATGAAGGATTATCCACCCATGATTATCCCATTAAATTAAATAAAAGATATTGGATATCTTTTAGTTTTAATTTAAATTCGAAAGGGATTTGGATTAGGAGAGTTTGTTATACGTAATAACTCTCCCACCCCCTTTTTCCTCCCAGAATTCTCTATTTATACGGAATAGGGGTTTTTACTCAAGAGAAAAGAGACAGAAAACACACACCAGAGAAAAAGAGACGTGTCTTTTTCTCTAGGAGACTCTCAAGGCTTTTAGGCGGTGAAACTGATCCCCGCTTCGTGTACGTGAGCGAGGACGACCAGTGACAAGCCTCCCTCGATCCTGTGACATACCTCTCGAAGAACGAACTGCGCTACAAGAGGTAAACCTTTTCGATATGGCTATTTCGATTAATGATGTGTTCGTTAATTATATTGGTTTCGCATTAATTATGTATATGCATGAAAACCTTCAGGACCTATTGGGATCTTTTTGTTAACTTTTTTCCGCAAGATATTGTATCTAACAAATGCTGCATGAAACTTCAACTTCTCTTTCCCACCACCTTGGTTATCAAAACCGGTTTCATTGTTGTTGAAAATTACTCCATCGTATTTCAACTTTATTCTTATAACCCGGTTAGCCATTATGAATACTACAACAAAAGAAAACAGTATGCAATTCTATATTAGCAACAAAAAACATAATTTATATTAACGAAAATATGATATAAACATACATTCTTCTCCATCAATTTTTTGGTCACACCACCTTAAGAACCAGATGAAATTTAATCGGACTGGCAGGGTGGTCACTTTTTGTACTCGACCATCCGGAATTTACCAAGAAAAAATTCACAATCTGACCGGTCGTTCTGGTCAGATTGGTCAAACTAACCAGACCAGTCCGACCGACCCGACCGGTCCGACCCATTAAACCGGTCTGGCCATTGGGGTTGGTCAGTTTATAAAATCCGCACACCCACAAAATTTTAAACAATCAGATATCACACTCAAAAAATAGAAGAAATTAATAATTTCAAAGCTAAAATATACTAATTATTTTTAATTAATGAACAAACTTTACATATATACACCCATAAAATTTTAAACAATCAGATATCACACTCAAAAAATAGAAGGAATTAATAATTTCAAAGCTAAAATATACTAATTATTTTTAATTAATGAACAAACTCTACATATATACCAAAATATTAAAGTAAATTAATTTACCTGGTTTTGGGCAGGGTCTTCTATGGTATGCAGGACGTCTTCGTATGGATGACAAAAGGCTTCTGCGAGGTATCCATTATATAGGCCATATGATCGACCAAGATTTGACCAAAAAAGTCGGATCTTGGACCAATATGATATATTCGACAAAAAATGTCAGATCTTGGTCATATCTGAAATCTCCTATTCAGATTTCAGATATGGTTTATCGACCAAGATCCGACAAAAACGGTCGGATCTTGGTCATCCGACAAAAAAAGTCAGATCTTGGTCCAAGATCCGACTTTTTTCGGCGTCCGTGCCACGTGGACACCGTCCCCGCAATACTTTCAAATCGGACGCTTTTTTCACAAAAAATGGTGAATAGTAACACCATTCAGAAAAAAAACCCGCCAACGCGAAGCACGAGGATAATTTGACTAATTTTCCAAAAGGGGGTTTATTTCCCCGACAATTTCCTGAATGGGGTTGTCAGGGATGTTTTCCTTGTCTGGGGTCGAGCCAGAAACCGCTCAGCGGGGAGCGTTTTTTGTTTTGCCAAAAACCGCTCCACGGGGAGCGTTTTTTGGTTTACCAAAAACAACTCCACCGGGAGCGTTTTTTGGTTTGCCAAAAAACTGCTCCGCAATTTTAAATAAGCACTCTAATCAACCAATCTACAATAGCCTATTGACTTATAACTTTGTAATAAATAATATATTACATATATACTATTTCTATGAAATATGTAATATATTACATAAATACATATTTATATAAAATAATATTTATTACATAAATACGTACTTATGAAATACATATTTATGTAATATATTATCTATATTTATGTAATATATTATTATTTATGTATATTATATATATTTGTATTTATGTAATATATTATTTATTAAATAAATATATATTTATGAAATACATATTTATGAAATATATTATTTTTAAATAAATACGTATTTCATAAATATATTTATGAAATATATTATTTATTAAATAAATATGTACTTATGAAATATGTATTTATGAAATAAGTCTTTTTTTGTATTTAGCTGGGTGTATTATATTACGAAATTAGTTGTTCATATTAACTTCAAGATATAATTTTTTATTTGGAGTTACTTTTTCATTGCAACCTTATCAAAGGGAATTCCAAAATATTATTATTTTTAATAAACATTACTTCCTCTTTATTTTTAATAAACAAGTTGTATAATGGTTAAGACCGGGTTCTGTTTTAAATGGGACAATTAAATTGGTAAAAAAAGAAAACGCTCCCGACTGAGCGATTTTTGGCAAAAAAGAAAACGCTCCCGGCGGAGCGATTTTTGGCAAAAAAGAAAATGTTTTTGGCAAAACAAAAAACGCTCCCGGCGGAGCGGTTTTTGGCAAAACAAAATTATTGGCAAAACAAAAAAGCTGAGCGGCTTTTGGTAAAAAAAAAAAATGTTTATTACAAAGTTATAAGTCAATAGGCTATTGTAGATTGGTTGGTTAGAGTGCTTATTTAAAATTGCGGAGCGGTTTTTGGCAAACCAAAAAACACTCCCCGTGGAGCGGTTTTTGGCAAAACAAAAAATACGCTGCCCGAGCAGCGATTTTTGGCAAAACAAAAATGCTCCCCGCTGGGCGATTTCTGGCTCGACCCCAGACAAGGAAAACATCTCCTTACCCGGATAATTTTTCCCCCACAAAAGGGTGAAAGCCGTCAGCAGCTCATGATTGGTGACATGCATTTCCAAGAGGATTGCGATGACGTCAGGAAGATTTTTTTTCGTAAAATTATAAATTTAGTACATATTTTTTAATTATTTTAATTTCTTTTCTTCCTAGTATATATAGGATACATGTAAATATTAATTGGTAAGTGTGAATACACCAATAATTTCCACTGTTGAGCTCTCCTTCTTCAACATCTAATTTATGCCGTTGTTGAAGGCTTTGAGCTTGTTTTTCAATATGGTATCAGAGCTTTAAAAGCTCTCTTCTCCCTTCCGCATCTCTTATCCTTAAGCCACTTCAATGGTGGAACCCCTGAAGAGAGTCCGGCTGAAGTTTTAGTGACTCCTCTATTGAACGAAAAGAACTATCACCCACGGGTTTGTGCCATGAGCTAGTCATTGGAGTCGAAGAACAAGCTCTTGATTGTAGATCGCTCCATTTCTATCCCAGGCAAGGCTGATCCTCTCTTCGCCTCTGGAAAAGATGCAACGCACTAGTGGGAAAGGCACAAGTATGTCATCTGGTTTGATTCTGTAGTAGATATATGGGATCTAATGGAGGTTCTAGAAGCAGATCAACCAGCCAATCACAAGCATGATTCTCGGGCCTGAATTACAGCTAATCAATATCAGATCATGGCAGTTACGATCTCCAGCTCAGGACCAGATTCTTGCCTAATGTGAATCCCAGATTTTATGCTCTTGAATGATCCTGTCAGTTAATGAAAAGCTGTGTATAAATTGTACATGATGTATACGATTCTAATCAAGCAATACAAGTAAGATTTAACTTCTTCATGGTATAAGAGCCATATCTCTAAAGAGAAAAAAAAAATTTCCCTCCTTCGTCCCAATGGCTGCTGAAAACACACCCTTCCCTTAGTTCTTCCAAGTCACAGAGAAATTGACAAGCTCCAATTATCTGTTGTGGAAAGCTTAAGTCAAGCCCGTCCTAGACAGTCATGAGTTGCTAGGTCATATAGATGGCAGCACACCTGTTCCCGACCAGTTTCTAACTGGAAACACAGCCGATACAGTTCCAACGCCCAATCCGGCGTACACCAAATGGAAAAGAGAAGACAAGAAAGTCCAATCATGGCTTGCCCTAAATGTATCCAGCCCCGTCTTTCCGCAGGTGGTTGGTTGTACCACCGCCAAGGACCTATGGGACCGTCTCACCAAGGCATACGGTGTCACTTCCCGGTCCTAGATGTTCCGCTTCAAGCAAAATCTATGTGATCTCAAGAAGGGATCTGTAAGTATAGACGCATATCTTCTCTGGGCCAAGAGCATCATTGATCAACTCACTGCCCTGGGCATCCCCACCTTTGACGATGATGATGTCCAACGGGTCCTACACGAACTAGATGAAAACTACCGCCCCTTTGCTCGAACGGTCGAAGTGCAGTAGGAGTCAATCTCTTTGGAGGAGCTCCGTGGCCTATTGCTCATTAAGGAGATCATCCTTCAATGGAACTAAACCAGCCAACCACAATCACTGGTCCCAACTGATCACTATGCCGCCAGAGGCGGGCGTGGCGGCCGAAGCTGAGGACGGTCATCGCGAGGGGGAGGCGGAGGTCATTCTGGCCAGAGATATTATTCTAGTCCAGAAGGTTATCATGCCCAATACGGGCAACATCATAACTCTGGGCCAGGGGGAAGTCAAGGCCCACGAAGAGGGCCACCTGGGCCTAATCAAAATGACGACGATATGCAATGCTATAATTGTTTTGGATATGGGCATCTTGTTCGAAACTGCTCCTCAGCAAGAAGTTCGGGCCCGAATCGGGCTGGGCAACCTTAGGCCCACCACACAACGTCTCCTCAGGGATCTCAGTGGGTGCTTGACTATGGTACAACCCATCATTTAACCTCGGACCTGTCCAATCTTTAGCTCCACTCGGAGTACACAGGACCTGACGAAGTAACATTTGGTAACGGCTTTACACTCCCTATCTCTCATACCGGGTCATTATCTTTTCCACTGTCAAAATCTCAAGTTTCTCTATCAAGTGTTCTATGTGTTCCCAATGCCCGCACTAATCTTGTGTCCTTAAGTGCGCTCACACGTGACAATATTGTTATTGTTGAATTTGTGGGTAATCATTTCTTTGTTAAAGATCAGGTCACGAAGCAAATCCTCTACCAAGGCCAGAGTAAGGATGGCCTCTATCCGATCCAATCCACCGTGAGTCCGCAAGTCAACTTTGCTGCAGCATCGCCAACACTAAAAATTTTGCATTAGCGTCTTGGTCACGCCAACCTTAATGCTGTCAAGACCGCTCTACGTTCTGTATCCATTTCCCTTTCAAATAAGAACATGCCCTCTTTGTGCCATGGTTGTAGTGTCGGGAAGATTCATAAACTTTCGTTTCCTGTTTCTTCGTTTCATGCATTTGGACCACTTGATTTAATATGCAGTGATCTTTGAGGTCCTTCCCCGGTTGCATCCTATGATGGTTTCTGCTACTATACAGTATTTTATGATCACTACAGCAAACATATATGGCTCTATTTTATTAAGCAAAAATCTGATCTGTTGACAACCTTTATTCAATTTCGGACAATGGTTGAAAAATATTTTGGCAGGCCCATTAAGATGTTTCAATCTGATTGGGGGGCCGAGTTTCAGGCACTCACGAAATACTTTACAGAAAATGGAATTGCTCATCAAGTCTTATGCCCTTACACACCGGAGTAGAATGGTTGTGGAGAAAGAAAAAACCGTCACATTGTAGAGATCGAGCTTGCCATACTACATCATGCCTCCATTCCACTATAGTTTTGGTCTCTTATTTTTTACTCTACGGCCTATCTTATAAATTGCTTGCCTATGCCACTGCTTAATAATATTTCTCCATATGCCAAGCTTTTTGATGAAACACCATCATTAACAAATCTCAGGGTGATCGGCTGCCTGTGCTATCCGTGGTTAAAACCACAAGCAAATTATAAGCTTGAATCCCAATCTAAACCATGTGTCTTATTGGGATACATTCGTCAACACAAGGGATACTGTTGCCTGGATATTGCCTCTAATAAATTGCATATCTTGCGTCATTTTCTGTTTAACGAGTCAACATTACCTTTTACAGCTTCGCATTTTACAGGTGGTCGCGCAGATACAAATAATCTGAACCAGAATTCTGGTCTGCTGGGCCCTTACAATTACACTACAGTCCACCAAAATGGGCCACCTTCACCTGCTCTATCGAATGGGCCGAATCCTCCACCTGTCCAAGCAACACCACTAGATGGGCCCCACCCATACCCTGTTACAGAGACACAAGGACCACCAGGCACACAAATTCCCATGTCGCCTGCTCCTACTGAAGTCCAACACCAACTAGCCACACGACGAGTTGCTACCCCACAGCTGTTGAACACCCGACGGGCACCTTCGACACCTGTGCCGGCCACCGCTGCCGCTGCCCCCCTTCTGCACGAACACATCCGATGGTCACAAGGTCCCTGACCAAATCGTCAAAAATGATCCTTCTTGCATGTGCCACCAATATGACTGATGAGTGTGTAAACGCTCAGTTATTTGCTAAGTAGTTTGTATATTTAAGTCGTTGTTCCGTTTGTTTTATTCTCACTCTATTAAGTTTTTGGTCGTTTTAATGCTTTCGTGTGATGGAGTGGACTTTTACGGTTCGTAATATATTTTGACAGGAATTTGGAGCGGTTCGTGGGCACGTGGATCAAGGGTTGGACGCCAGAGTGGACGCGAGCGAGCACTAGCGACTGCTAGTCGGCTCCCCGTCGCTAGTTGACTAGCGATCGCTAGTCGTCTCCCCGTCGCCAGTTGACTAGCGGCCGCTAGTCGGTTCCCCATCGCCAGTTGACTAGCGGCCGCTAGTCGGGAGTTACAGAGATTTACGAAGATGCGAACTGGCGGCCGCAAGTCAACTAGCGACCGCTAGTTCGCCCAACGCAGCTTTAGTCGGACTTCCTATTTAATTGTGATTTCGGATTCGCTTAAGGAATTATTCGACTTTTAGCCTCCTGTTTCGGCTTTAGGACTTTAATTATAATATTTTATATTATTACTTGACCGACAAGACTTCCAATTTAGCTTAACCTCCTCTAGGTTTTCCCAATTTCGAGAAAAACTTTTGGCTATATATATGCCATAGCCTATACGGTTTTGAGGACGTTTTTGTACTACGGCAACTGGACACAGCTTGGAGCTTAATAAAAGTCACGATTCCAATTAACTACGGGCAGAAGGGTTGGCAAGGCTTGATCATCACGACTAAGCTTTCTCTTCCTCTATCTTTTATGTTAATTGCTATAATGTTCTTCGTTAATCTATTGTGCTTTGTTAACATGCTTAGTGAGTAGTTCTCTTGTGAGTGCGATGCCCTAATTATGTGATTACTCGTCTATGTTAGCTATGGTTTGATTATCTTTCGTAGTAGTTGTCAATTGATGATCGTAATGCTTAATCTAACTTGATCACTTAGATTATGATATTTAGTTGATAATAATGGACCGGAAGGCATTAGAATCAACGGAAGAGTCAATTGACATGTCTTAAAGTATTAATGAGGAATCTTGATACTAAGGGATAACCCGATAGGAGTTAACTTCATAATTGAGTTTAGTTTATTTCTTGGTCTAATTAATGAGCGGAAGCGTTGATTAGTAATCATGAACTACTCTAGCTTAGTTTTGTCATCCTAATGAGCGGAAGCGTTAGGGAGACGCATTAGAACACTCCGAGTACTAGTTAGAACTTCATAAAAACTATAGTCTCGATATAGATGGGTAGTCCATAAGGGTATCGTGCTCGTTTATCTCCATTGATTTACAACTCGTCTTTTATTTGCGTTTTCGATCTAGTTTTATTTACTTTACAATCTTTACAATCTTTTAACTTTCCCGCTTCACACAATTACTTGCCTTGATTTAGTGTTCAGCCCTCAGTTCTAAGAACCTTACGTACCACTATACTATTTGCTTGTGCGTTTAATTGTTCGCAATTTTGCGTACATCAAATTGGCGCCGTCGACACGGAACTGAGATTTTAGGACATAAACTCAATAGCAATTAGTTTTGTGTGGCAAACTTGCTGATTTCGTGTGATTTCTTTTTCAGGATTCTCTAGTGCATGCCAAGAACCCGGAGTGAAGGACTTGACCTTGACACAAACACTGTGCTTGAGGTTGACGTCGGAGTACTCGAAAGGGTAATTAGGCATGAAAAGAGGGACCAAGCGAGGGCAATGGCACAAAATCAGGAAGACGGAGCGCTCCAAGCTATAGGGGACGCTCCGCGAAGAAGGACGCTATTGGAATCATCTGTTCCTACATGGAATGGGAACCCTAATGGTCTACAACAACCACCTGTAGGTCCCCACTCTTTCCAGATTCCAGCAGCGATTGTCGGACTACTGCAAAATTCGGTCCAATTTGGCGGCTTGCCAAGCGAAGATCCTCAAGACCATCTATCTCGATTTGAAGATATCTGCAACATCATGAAATTCCAAAATATCGATGATGATCTCTTGAAGCTGCGCCTCTTTCACTTTTCTTTGAGAGATCGAGCTCGTTTTTGGTACAATAAGTTAAAAGGAGAGACGATTCAGAGTTGGAATGATTTGGCCCATGCTTTTCTTCGGAAGTTCTTTTCAATGGCCAAGTCAGCCAAGCTCTTGCGGGACATAAATACTTTCATACAAGCTGATGGGGAAAGCATCTATGAGGCTTGGGAGCGGTTCACCGATCTCCAAAGTTCCTTCCCTCAACATGGCATAACTCAGGAGAACCTCATGAAGATCTTTTACAATGGGTTAGATGGCCCATCCCGTGATCATATTGATGCCTCCTCTCAAGGGGTATTCCTGAGAAAGACTGCTGATGAAGCTGCTCGCTTAATGGAAGAGATGGCTGAAGTTAATGGTATGTGGCCAAAGGAACGTACCAGGCATCCCTGTAGGGAAGCGACTCGAGGGGTTCTTGAAGTGGATGCCAATATGAAGCTTGAAGCTAAAGTTGAGGCACTTACCAAGAGACTTGAAGAATTGACCAAGGGCAAGGAGAAGGCAGCTGCAGTACAAGATATGTGTGAAATTTGCAAAGAGTCACATCATACCGACGATTGTCCTCAGTTGGTGGAGGCTCAGGCTATCTCTGATAGACAAACACCATGTTTGGGATACTCAAGGCAACCTAATACTCAGCTAAACTTCTCTCAATTTGGTCAGCAGGCAAACAACACTGGTGCTCAGCAAGAACTCAGGAAGCCATATTTGGGAGATCAAGTCAAAGCAATGGGTGACAAGATCGATCAATTGGTAGGGGTTGTCCAACAATCCATTCAACAACAAAGTATTACTGTACAGAGGATGGATCGTTGTGAAGCGCGTCAATAAGAGTTTGAGACATACCTGAAGGGGCAGGCCACGCAACTGAAGAAGATGGAGATGGAACTCAGAAATTTGGCTGCAGCAAATACTCAAAGGCAAGTAGGCTCTCTTCCAAGCAACACGGAGGCCAATCCTAGAGGAGATGCTAAAGCTATCACCTTAAGGAGCGGCAAGGAAATAGAAGGGGCCACCAAGACTACCAAATTACCCAAGGCAAAGGAGCTCGAAAAAGAGAAAGAACATGTGCAAATTGAGCAGGAGGAGAAACTCTATGTTGCCCCACCACCTAAGGTCCTACCACTACCATTCCCTCAACGACTTAAGAAGCGACCAGTGGTGGATGAAAGATTTATGAGTTTTATCGAAAAGATGAAGGGTATTCAAATCAGCGTGTCCTTCCTGGAGATGCTAGACCAAATGCCGCATTATGCCAAATTCCTTAAGGAGCTCCTCACAAAGAAGAAGAAGTGGGACAAGGAAGAAACCATCTCTCTGACCACAAACTGCAGCTCACTCATATCCAAGAACTTGCCAGCTAAGCTTAAGGATCCATGGAGTTTTACTATACCTTGTTGTATTGGTGATGTCAAATTTGCTCAATGTCTCTGCGATCTTGGGGCCAGTATTAATGTCATGCCTTTAACTATTTTCAGGCAACTTGGACTTGGAGAACTCAAGCCAACGGAGATGCGCCTTCAGCTAGCTGATCAAACGGTCATAAGGCCACATGGAATCGCAGAAGATGTGCTAGTCAAGTTCGAGCAATTCTATGTTCCAGCAGATTTCGTGGTTTTAGATTTTGACCCCGACAAGAATTGCCCTCTGCTTCTAGGCAGACCATTCCTTAACACTAACCGCGCCCTGATCGATGTCAATGGAGGAAAGTTGACTTTACGAGTTGGCGACGAAGTAGTAGAATACCAAATGGCCAAGGCAATGCAACACCACCAAGAGGATGAAGCTTGCATGCGCATTGAATTGATGCCGGATGAAACTTTTGGTGTTGAAGAACAATGGAGCTAGATCACTATGAAAGAAGAAGATGAGGAATCTCTTGCTCAAGCATGTCAAGTTGAAGAGGTCGAAGAAGATGAAGAAGTAGACCAGGTGGAGGAGAAGTTTGAACTAGAACTCTATAGAGGGGCTCCCACACCACCATCCACCTTTAAGGCTCCTACTTTAGAGTTGAAGGAATTGCCCCCTCACCTTAGGTATGCCTTCTTGAAAGAAGGAGGACGACTGCCCATCATCATCTCCAACAAGCTCACTCCAGAGCAAGAACAACAAGTCCTTACCTTGGTGAATAAAAGGATCAAGGCCATGGGATGGCAAATTTCTGATATCCAAGGAATCAGCTCCAATATTGTGATGCATCGCATCAATATGGAGGAAGGAGCCAAGCCCAAGGCAGATCGTCAAAGGAGACTCAATCCCAATATGAAGGAGGTCGTGAAGAAGGAGGTAATCAAACTTCTCGAGGCTAAAATTATCTACCCTATTTCCGATAGTGAATGGGTGACCCCGTCCAATGCGTACCCAAGAAGGGAGGTATGACAGTACAAACTAATGAAGAGGGAGAGCTCATCTTAACCAGAACAGTTACCGGATGGCAGGTGTGCATTGATTACAGAAAGCTCAATGCTGCTACTCGGAAGGATCACTTCCCCCTTCCCTTCATTGATCAAATGTTGGAGCGCATCGCTGGACATGCTTATTATTGCTTTCTCGATGGCTACTCTGGGTATAATCAGGTAATCATCTATCCGGGGGACCAAGAGAAGACTACTTTCACTTGTCCCTTTGGCACTTTTGCCTACAGGAGAATGCCTTTCGGTCTATGCAATGCGCCCGCCACCTTCCAACGGTGCATGATGGCAATCTGTTGGGGAATGAATGAAGACATCATGGAGGTGTTCATGGATGATTTTTCCATCTTCGGAGATTCATTTGAGGGCTGCCTTCATAACTTGGATAAAGTACTCCAGAGATGCGAAGAGAAGAGACTCGTGCTCAATTGGGAGAAGTGCCACTTTATGGTCGAAGAAGGCATTGTGTTGGGTCACAAGATCTCCAATAAGGGAATTGAAGTGGATCGTGCCAAGACTGAAGCGATAGAAAAGATGCAACCACCCACGACAGTCAAAGGCATCCGCGCCTTCCTTGGGCATGCCGGGTTTTATCGCCGCTTTATTAAGAATTTTTATTCTATTGCGAAACCCTTGACTAACCTCTTAAATAAGGAAGTCCCTTTTGAGTTCAATGATTCTTGTTTAAGTGCCTTCAAGACATTCCAGCTGGCACTGGTCACTGCCCCGGTCATCACTTCACCATCTTGGGACCTCCCCTTCGAGCTCATGTGCGATGCCAGCAATGATGCATTGGGTTGTGTCCTAGGACAACGAAAAGAAAGGCGCTTACATGTCATCTACTACGCCAGCCGCGTCCTCGCTGGAGCACAACTCAACTACACTACCACTGAGAAGGAGATGCTTGCAGTGGTGTACGCTTGCGACAAGTTTCGGTCTTACCTATTAGGCTCTAAAATTATCGTCTACACCGACCATGCCGCCTTGAGGTATCTCTTCGCTAAACAAGATGCAAAACCCCGACTTATCCGCTGGGTTTTACTTTTGCAGGAATTTGACTTGGTAATAAAGGATAAGAAGGGCACGAAAAATGTGGTAGCGGAACATTTATCCAGCTTGGAGAACAGCGATGGGATGGACAAAGAAGGGAAGATCCTTGAGTATTTTCCAGATGAAGCCTTGTTCTACGTACAGTCAATGAGCACTCTATGGTATGCAGACTTTGTCAACTACTTGGTAAGTAAAGTCATGCCCGAAGACTTGAGTTACTCTCAGAAGAAGAAGTTCCTCCACGATGTCCATTTTTATGTGTGGGATGAGCCCTACCTCTTCCGTCGATGTGCGGATGGGCTACTAAGGCGCTGTATTCCGGATAAAGAAGTACCATCTGTCCTTCAGGAATGTCACGGATCAGCTTATGCTGGATATTTTGGAGCATCAAGGACAGCCTCAAGGGTGTTGGAATGCGGGTTCTACTGGCCAACCATCTTCAAGGATGCAAGAGATTTCACGGAACGTTGTGACCGCTGTCAAAGAACGGGAAATATTTCCCGGAGGGACGAAATGCCTCAATCTAGCATCTTGGAGGTTGAGCTATTTGATGTTTGGGGGATCGACTTTATGGGTCCTTTCCCCTCATCTAAGAGCCACAAGTACATCATTGTTGGAGTCGACTATGTCTCTAAGTGGGTGGAGAGGCCTGGGCCACCCCAACCAACGATGCCAAGGTGGTCATACGCTTCCTCAAGAAGCTTTTTGCCCGATTCGGCGTTCCTCGCACAATTATCAGTGATGGTGGTTCACACTTTTGCAACCAACCTTTCGCCACACTCCTCAAGCGCTATGGTGTCACTCATAAGGTAGCCACTCCTTATCATCCTCAAACTAGTGGCCAAGTTGAAGTTTCCAATAGGGAGTTGAAGAGGATTCTAGAAAAGCAGGTGAGCTCCGCCCGGAAAGATTGGTCTTTAAAGCTAGATGATGCACTATGGGCTTACCGCACTGCCTTCAAAACCCTAATGGGCTTACCGCACTGTCTACGGTAAAGCATGTCATCTTCCTATAGAGCTCGAACATCGGGCATTTTGGGCGATCAAGGCATTGAACTATGATTACAAGCTTGCTGGAGAGCGCCGCGTCCTTCAACTTCAAGAACTTGAGGAACTCTGCTCAAGTGCTTTTGAAAGTTCGAGATTGTATAAGGAGATCACTAAGAAGAGACATGATGCTCATATTAGCACAAAAGACTTCCAAGTAGGGCAGCTTATACTGCTATACAACTCACGCTTGAAGCTATTCCCTGGTAAGCTCAAGTCCAGGTGGAGCAGACCCTTCGAAATCGTTAACATTGCTCCACATGGAGCTATCGAAGTCCAGCACCCGGAGGGACATACGTTCAAGGTCAATGGCCAGCGGTGCAAGCTATACCTCGGGAATGACGTGGAGCGCACTCGAGCTGTGCACACGTTGCTCCCGCCAGCCGCACCTTAAACTCAGGGAGTATAAGTCAAGCTAATGACTCAAAATTAGCACGTTTCGCATTTTAATTTCTTTTCAAGTTTATTTTTGCATATTTTTGCGTATTTTTGCTTTAGTAATTTGGTTTAATTCTGTGTTCTATTTCTGTAGGTGTTAAAAAAAATTTTAAAAAAATAATAATAACAATCAACATCGCTTTGCGGCCGCCACACAACTAGCGATCGCTAGTTCATGGACTTGCGACCGCAAGACAACTAGCGATCGCTAGTTCACGGACTTGCGACCGCAAGTCAGCTAGCGGTCGCTAGTCCGTGAAGCCCGATTTTAAAAGCGCAACAGAGAACAGCGGAACCGAGGGGGAGAGGAAAAGAGGAAACACACCCACACCACCAAAACGAAGGAGCGGACAAGAGGAAGCACGCGCCGTGACCGCAAGACAATCGCCGGTCAGACCACACCCACACCATCAGACTTCTATCTCCGACCACAGGGACCCCGGGCGCTCACGTCAGAAAATGGGTACAACCCTAATTTTTTTTGTTTCGTGCCTCGATTGCCATCCACCGGAGCTCCTACACCACGGGCCCCTTTGAGCATTATTACTCACCGTGACGAGGGCTACGCCCTGACGTCACCAGCTCTACCGCCGCCGCCGACCACCGTCTGGCGATACTCTGGCGACACTCCGGTGACACTTCCCGCACGTTCTGGTTGCAACGATGACTCGGACAGCTGGTACGAGCAAACAGCAGCCGCCACCCGTGAAGAAGCAGAAACGAAGGGCGCTCACACCTCCGCCGTCCTCACCGTCGCCATCTCCTTCGCCACCGGCATCCCCACCTCTCGAGGCTTCTGCCGGACAGAGCGAGACACCCTTCCCATTGCTTCACGATTGGGAAGTTGCCAGGTTTTCTAAGTTTCGCGCACTTCGTTTGCATACATATAATGTGATTGAGTGGGATGACAAGCCTTTCGCGCCGCTTTACAGTCTTTAGGGTGGGAGTATTTTGCCGATAACTTTGTTCCTGCATACCTTGGGTTAATGTCTGAGTTTTACACTATATTGGTCATTGCTGAGAATAAGTTGTCATTTTCTGGCCGTCTGTTTGAGAAACCCTTTACAGTTGATGAGCCACTTCTGTTGACATCCTGGCCATTAAGTCGGGTGGGGGGTCCGTTGGATTTTTCCACTAATGGGGAGGCGGATAGGGCATGGTATGCCATCACTGGCTTTCATGAGTACACCGCTGGCCATGCTCCTTCCGCCCTCATTCGTGATCCACATATGTCTGTGCTGCATCATTTTATGTGTCTCGCATTCACTGGAGTAAATGAGGAAAGTCTAGTGACCCGTACCCAGTTATATATTCTGTATTGTGTGCGTCGTCGGACTGCCTTTAGCACGTTTAATTTGATCATGGAAGTTTTCAAGAAAATTATAGCCGATCACCGCACGTTGGTATTTCTGGGCCATATGATAACCCGCATTGCGGAGCACTTTTTCCCTGATGATCTTGCAGGTTCAGCGGGCGTCCCTCAGCCTCTGACTGTGATTAATATTCCACTTCTCCGGTCATGCCAGCTCATCACCAAAACCACGGGGAATGGCCAGGACGTGGTCTCTTACAAGGAATGGAAAGACTGGAGGACGGTGAAATGACTTCTCTACGATCAACCTGCTCAGCTCCCCGCTCACCAAGCGGATATCATGGACCTGACCGAGCGCGTGACTAGTTTTGAGATTCGCAAGACTGAGATGGCCACTACCCACGAGGCCCATTGGCAAAGGCAGCACGAACACGCTGCTCGCTTGGAGGTGGCTCAGCAGGAGCTCCAGGATCGCTACACAGGACACCTTCTACCAGGAACAGCGGGAGTACAATGACCGGATGGCAGCTGCCCAAGCAGCCCACTTTGCGGTTCAGCAGGCGCAGCTGGACTGGATGAGCGCTAACTTTCCCTTTCCGCCACCACCTCCGCCTCCTGCTTGACAGGGCAATACCCGTCTTCTTCCCTGTCTTCTTATCTGTCATCTGTTGTCATAGTGTCTGTTCTATCTTTATGGTCTTTGTTGCTCTGCTGTGCTGTTTGTTTGTGTCTTCCCTACATTGCGGACAATGTGTTTAATAAGTGTGTGTGTGTGTGTGGGGGGGGGGGGGGGGGCCACCGTGCATTTTCATTTCGGTTTGGCGTATGTGATCGAGTCTAGGTCTGAATTTAGGAGTGTGTTTGTTTGTGTCTGTGAATGAAGTGGTGTCAAAAGCAGATGATGAGTCTTCCCCCTCAAATTTTGAACTTTTGTTAGGAGCTAAATCTCATACCATGTTAGGAATCAAGCCTGAGTACGATGAGTAGGAACGTGTAGGAACAACACCCTTGGCTGTTTAGGTTAGTGGTTGCACTTGGTAGATTATACTAGTGGCATTGATGAGTGACCTTGTGAGATTTTAGAGCCGAAGGAGGAGACAACCGTCTTCGCATAGCATGAGGTGCCTACATTGCTCCGGTCATCGGGTTTCATGCCATTACTTGGTACCGTTTTGGTGGTGTGGGTGTAAGTGAGAGGACGGGGGCCATCTTTGATATTGAGCCTAGAGCCTTAGAGCCGAAAACCCTTTATATCCTTTGTTTAAACCCGTTGAGCTTGAATTTTTTCTTTGAAATATTATATGTAAGCCAATATGTAAGCCCTATATCCATAATCTTACCCACCTTTGATCACTTTGGTCCGAGGATGCATTAGGTATTAATCTTCGGGGTATTATTGTAAGGGTTCATTTGGTAGAATAGCTCAGGAATAAACAATGGGGTAATGGGTAGAAATGAGGCCAACAGAGAAGCCGAGACCAGTTGCCTTTAATATGCAATGTGATGAATTTTATGTGATTGAGGAAGGTTGTGAAAAGTGAGAAGAGAAAAAAAAAGCAAAAAAAAAAGAAAGAGAGAAAAAAGAAAAGTGAAGGAAAAGAAGAAGAAAAAAGTGATAAAGTGATAAAAAGGGAATGTGGAAGTTGGAAAAGGAACAAACGTTTAATGATGGGAGTATGGAAGTTTGGAAAGAGATTGGAAAGTGAATAAATGGCACGGCTCGAGCTAAGTGGTCAATAGGATTTGGGTGTAATCTTGGGATGAGTGCGTATTAGATAAAGTGTGAGGTATTTAGAATAGACGAGAGCTAGAACATTTTTGTGAGCTCCTCGGCCGGGTGGTTTAGCTACCTCCCACATATATTATCCTCACCTAACCTTAACCCCATTACAACCCAATGAAAAGTCCCCTTGATCATGAGCCCCACATTTATCGAGGCACCACTGAGTGAGACGTATGAAACTTTGAGATCCCGGACGTGTACACGAGTGATAGGTAGTTGACTACTCATATATGTGAGCTTAAATTTCTGAACCTCTGAGTGGTCAACCTTCTAGTGTAATCTACTAACTGCGAAAACTGGGTTAAACCATCATGGATGCGGTGTCTACACGTTCTTGCTCCTTGTGCTCAGGTAAGTGAACTACTAGTTATGGGGTGGTGTTTTAATAAGAGTTTGAAAGTTTGGGGTGTGTGTCTGATGCGCCTTACTTGAGGACAAGTAAGGAAATAAGTGTGGGGGTGTGATGAGTGTGTAAACGCTCAGTTATTTGCTAAGTAGTTTGTATATTTAAGTCGTTGTTCCGTTTGTTTTATTCTCACTCTATTAAGTTTTTGGTCGTTTTAATGCTTTCGTGTGATGGAGTGGACTTTTACGGTTCGTAATATATTTTGACAGGAATTTGGAGCGGTTCGTGGGCACGTGGATCAAGGGTTGGACGCCAGAGTGGACGCGAGCGGGCACTAGCGACTGCTAGTCGGCTCCCCGTCTCTAGTTGACTAGCGATCGCTAGTCGGCTCCCCGTCGCCAGTTGACTAGCGGCCGCTAGTCAAGAGTAACTGAGATTTACGAAGATGCGAACTGGCGGCCGCAAGTCAACTAGCGACCGCTAGTTCGCCCAACGCAGCTTTAGTCGGACTTCCTATTTAATTGTGATTTCGGATTCGCTTAAGGAATTATTCGACTTTTAGCCTCCTGTTTCGGCTTTAGGACTTTAATTATAATATTTTATATTATTACTTGACCGACAAGACTTCCAATTTAGCTTAACCTCCTCTAGGTTTTCCCAATTTCGAGAAAAACTTTTGGCTATATATATGCCATAGCCTATACGGTTTTGAGGACGTTTTTGTACTACGGCAACTGGACACAGCTTGGAGCTTAATAAAAGTCACGATTCCAATTAACTACGGGGAGAAGGGTTGGCAAGGCTTGATCATCACGACTAAGCTTTCTCTTCCTCTATCTTTTATGTTAATTGCTATAATGTTCTTCGTTAATCTATTGTGCTTTGTTAACATGCTTAGTGAGTAGTTCTCTTGTGAGTGCGATGCCCTAATTATGTGATTACTCGTCTATGTTAGCTATGGTTTGATTATCTTTCGTAGTAGTTGTCAATTGATGATCGTAATGCTTAATCTAACTTGATCACTTAGATTATGATATTTAGTTGATAATAATGGACCGAAAGGCATTAGAATCAACGGAAGAGTCAATTGACATGTCTTAAAGTATTAATGAGGAATCTTGATACTAAGGGATAACCCGATAGGAGTTAACTTCATAATTGAGTTTAGTTTATTTCTTGGTCTAATTAATGAGCGGAAGCGTTGATTAGTAATCATGAACTACTCTAGCTTAGTTTTGTCATCCTAATGAGCGGAAGCGTTAGGGAGATGCATTAGAACACTCCGGGTACTAGTTAGAACTTCATAAAAACTATAGTCTCGATATAGATGGGTAGTCCATAAGGGTATCGTGCTCGTTTATCTCCATTGATTTACAACTCGTCTTTTATTTGCGTTTTCGATCTAGTTTTATTTACTTTACAATCTTTACAATCTTTTAACTTTCCCGCTTCACACAATTACTTGCCTTGATTTAGTGTTCAACCCTCAGTTCTAAGAACCTTACGTACCACTATACTATTTGCTTGTGCGTTTAATTGTTCGCAATTTTGCGTACATCAATGACTCCAACGTGCTTCTCTTAAGTGATCAAACACGCACACTGGCGGAGTGCGATGACCGAGGAATTTAATGCCCTCATCAAAAATCAGACATGGGTGCTAGTCCCACGCTCGTCAGCCACAAATGTCCTTGGCAATAAATGGGTATTTTGCATCAAGTATCATTCCGACAGAACAGTAGCCAGATATAAAGCTCGTCTCATCGCCAAGGAATTTCAGCAGTGTCCTAGAGTTGACTTTCATGAGACTTTCAGTCCAGTTATTAAACCGGCAACTGTACGGTTAGTCCTCACACTAGCTATCTCATATAATTGGCCAATCCGTCAATTGGATGTGTCCAACGCCTTTCTACATGGCTACTTAACTGAAGATGTCTTCATGGAGCAACCAGCCGGCTTTATTCATCCACAATATCCTAATTATGTATGCAAGCTTCGACGATCACTATATGGTCTTAAACAAGCCCTTCGGGCTTGGTTTAACTGTCTTAAGGCTGCCCTACAAGAGTTTAGCTTTCAAGGATCAAAGACGGACACGTCTTTGTTCTATCTGAGCAACGGACCCATAAAGTTATTTGTCCTATTCTATGTTGACGATATTCTTATGACTGGCTCCAACAAAATTATGATTGAAAAGCTGCTGCAATATCTTCATGAAAGGTTCTCAGTTAAAGACTTGGGTACACTTTCTTACTTCCTGGGCATTGAAGCTACAAGAACAAAAAAAGGTATATTCCTGTCACAGTCAAAATACATCTGAGACATTCTTGTCAAAGCTAAGATGGCAGATTGCAAGGCTCTTGCTACACCAGCCACCAATGCTGAACCTCAAGTGGACAATGAATGCGACCTAGTTCTCTACTGCCAAGTAGTCAGCTGCCTTCAGTACATTGGAATAATAAGACCAGAAATTGCATTTGCTGAATCGGCTGCTCAATTTATGCACTATCCGGCAGCAGCTAACTGGGTAGGTGTCAAGAGGATTCTTCGTTACTTACAATGCATGGTGACATATGGACTACATCTGAAGCCCTTCTCCACACGCATCTTGTCCGCCTACAATGATGTGGATTGGGTAGGATGTTCGATTGATCGACTTCTACAATGGGCTATGCTATCTATCTAGGTCTGAACCTCATCTCTTGGTCATCTCGTAAACAGCGCACGGTCTCTCGGTCATTAATAGAGGCTGAGTATCGAGCGCTCGCAGCTGCTACTACTGAGGTAATGTGGCTGCACTTGCTTATGCATGAGATCAAACTACCCTGCACATATGCTCCTATCCTGTGGTGTGATAATCTTGGTGCCACTTACCTCACGGCCAACCCAGTCTTTCACGGACGCTCAAAACATATGGAGATCGCATTTCACTTTATCCGTGAACAAGTAGCAGCTGGCCAACTTTGAGTAAAATACATCTCCACCAAGGATCAAATAGCTGATGCTCTCACCAAGCCCCTACCCCGTCTTTATTTTCAAGACCTTTGATCCAAGCTCACCGTGAACCACGCTGTGCTTGAGGGAGAGTAATGGAGGTTCTAGAAGCAGATCAACCAGCCAATCACAAGCATGATTCTCGGACTTGAATTACAGCTAATCAATATCAGATCATGGCAGTTACGATCTCCAGCTCAGGACCAGATTCTTGCCTAATGTGAATCCCAGGTTTTATGCTCTTGAATGATCTTGCCAGTTAATGAAAAGCTGTGTATAAATTGTACATGATGTATACGATTCTAATCAAGCAATACAAGTAAGATTCAACTTCTTCAGGATCACCTCAAGGAACGATTTAGAAAGGAAGATTTTATGAAGACCGCAGGTCTCAAGAAGTAGATCTCAAACTTCTCTCAAGGTATCCTCACTGTTGATGAATATTTTTTGAAGTACAAATCATTATGGGATCAGTTGCTGTAGTTTAGGCCCATTCCAGTGTGTGATTGTGTTCCTGACCTAGAAAATCCTTGTTCTCCAATTTTATTGATGGCTGAGCATGTAGATCAGGACTACATTATGAATTTTCTCACTGGTTTGAACAATGAGTCGTGTGATGTATCTAATCTCCCAACATGTGAGACAAACTTTTGATGTTCCCATTGCCGTTAAAAGTCATGAAGGACATGATGTATTGGCTGCTGGAGCGACTAGCAAGAAGTTTGGCTCTAAGAAACCTATATGCTCTTACTGTCACAAGGAGGGTCACACCATTGAGAAATGTTTCAAGCTCCATGGTTTCCACCTGGATCTAAGCCCAAGTATCGATTCAATCAGGTAGCTGCAACCACTTTTGGGGAACCTGCTGGAGATTCTAAAGGGCAATATGGTTTTAGTGCAGAGCAAATTCATGGTCTGGTGGCCATGATGAAGCCTACTTTTTCACAAAGTTTTGTTGAGACTAGTGCGTCATCCCCAGCTACTGGATCTACTCCTAGCTCACACAGCAATCATTTTGTTGATTCCAAGAACATCTCTGCAGGTATGCATGCCATCCGGCTAAAGAGGTCATGTGGTAGCGGGCCTGGACAAAATCCACAATTCACATTTAATTAAGGTAATGTGATAGATCCTAATTTCGGTTACTTGAGCTATTCTGTCACGTCATTAATTTTATCTAGGTGTAATAACACCTTGGTAATTTTTATCCGTGCGACATGTCAATTCACCAATATGAAAAAAAGAGAGGTCAAACACGGTAGCATTTAAATTCAATCATGGACCGGGATGAGGAAGATTAAATCAATAATGTGATATGAGATGAGGCCAAACTTAGTAACATAAAATGAAATGCAAAAAAAATTACGACTTAAAATGATAACTCAAATAATTGGGTTAACAATTATCACTTGGTTAATACCTCTATCACATATTCAAAAAATTATAAACCACATATCACTTATAATAGTGATATGTGAAAGCGCAAAACTACATTATCAAACCTTAACCTTTAATTAAATACGCATGTCATCCGAGGAGCATGTGCCTTGGAACCTGTAAGCTGAAATTTTGACAAGCTCACGGGAAGCACATATATTAGAAATTCTCGTAAGTCGGTCATTTTCTCCAGCTTACGGAAATACCCATTTTTTTGTCCGACTTATGGACTACAACAAAGTGGAATTTTTTATACAAAGTACCCCAAAATGGAAATAGACAAGTATTGCGTCTTAAATGCATAGCGACGTGGGATCCGTTGCGACGTGGGAGATAAACTGTGCACGCACAGAAGTCTAACTCCAAAATCCATTTTAATATGATAGAACACAGCTATCTAACATGGTAGTTGAATTCTTCGGCATGTGCGTAGAAGGTTTCTTGGTCAGATTTGTGTGGAACCATTATAAAATGTTCAGACATTTAATAGGCGATCTTGGTGGCGGATTCGATTTGAACTAAATCTTCGTATGATAGATGACCTATTAAGATGGTACTTCTACAAGTATGATTTGGTATACCTAATAGTTATGTACTTGTGACAA
Source organism: Hypericum androsaemum (assembly GCA_963995505.1). Lineage (NCBI taxonomy): Eukaryota > Viridiplantae > Streptophyta > Magnoliopsida > Malpighiales > Hypericaceae > Hypericum > Hypericum androsaemum. The sequence continues at coordinate 4,163,591 of OZ023197.1, forward strand.
TTTTATGGTGAATTATACACGATCTATTTTCTCTTTTGTAGTTTTATTCGAAAATTAATAATTCAAATATTACTACTTGTTATAGAAGGTCTACCATAAAATTACTCGATCTTATATCTTATTATTTGAAAAAGGATATACTATCTTTGACTTTCTTTAGTGAACCTCCGTATCTACAATCGAGCATTGTGACACGACTCTCCTACTGATATTTTTTAAAATTTAGCCCACAACAGTTTTCGTGAATTCGAGTATTTACCACTTGACTAACTACCTTTCTAACTTATACTTTTAACCCAAGCAACTGGCTATAAATGCATGCTTCCTCCTTTATTGCCTTTAGTGCTGCTGTTCCAGGAAACGAAATCAAACCCACCATGAACCCCAACCACAGCCATGAAGATGACGAAACATTTCTTCCAACCTTGCAACTTGTTAATGGCACCATGGTGATCATGACCATTAACACAGCTCTAGATCTCGACAAATTCGGTATCATTGGTAGAGCCGCTCCTAATGGCCACATCTCGGCCACCGAAATAGCCGCCCAGTTTCCAAAACAGAACCCAAATACTGCCTATGTCTTGGATGGTATGCTTAGGGTGCTGGTCACGCGATCTTTCTTGACATGTTCTACCCGTACACTCAAGGATGGCTCGCGAGAGAGAGCATATGGGCTCGCGCCGGCCGCCAAGTATCTAGCCATGGACACTAGCGAGGGCTCCTTGGCTCCCATGTTTGCTCTTGCCGAACATAAAGCTCCAATTAACATGCTGTAAGTACTCTATCAACTGCTATAATAGGGAGGGGTCCGGATCTAAAATTCCTAGAAATAAGAGTAGTACGATAACAATAGACCATAATATAAATCTGATATACTATTTATCCAATTCAAAATCTAAATGCTATCAGCAATATGAATTTTTTACACTAATAAATAAAGTCTAACATCCTATTAGTGCCAATATAATATTCCTAAGAATATCTTCTTCTTTTTTCCCCTAATGTTGAGTATTTGACCCAAATTAGGTTATTGAGTCTTGAGCTTGGACCCAATAGTAGACCTATGTCCATGTCTTATTCTTATCTGTGTAATTTAGAATTGTGAGAATTAAAAATTTATTTTTCGAAATTTGTACCGATCTGATTCACATAATTGACTCTCTTTTATAGTTTTTCTCGTTATAATCTAATTTCCTAAGATGTACTAACAATTACTTCTTCCGTCTTCAGTGCTCATGCGAAGGACGTCCTTGTTGAAGGTGGTAAGCGGAAGCCGAGTGGATTTGCTATGTACGAGCTTTCAGGGAAGGATCCCATGCTCAATGAGGCATTCGGCAGCTCAATGGCTGGACTCTCCGCCATAGCCATGGCGAAGATACTTAAGGTTTACAAAGGATTTGAGGGCCTCACATCCTTGGCTGATGTTGGGGGTGGAAAGGGCACAACTCTAAGCATGGTGATCTCCAAGTACCCTTCCATTAAAGGAATCAATTTTGACCTACCTCGTGTCATCCAAACTGCACCATCTTATCCTGGTAATTGCTTCACTTGAGAACAGCTCGATAGGACCGATTATTAGTCCAGATGCAAAACGGCTAGCACGTTTGAATGGTGGAAAAAATTTCTCAACAATTATTTGAAACTGTTGTATTTTTAAATGCTCGAAATCAGAATATCTTGATTAAGATAAAACAATTTAATCACTAGGCGATCTATTTGCTAGTTGGTATTAAGTTAAGATGAATATTTTGGCAGGAATTGAGCATGTGGAAGGAGACATGTTTGTGAGTGTCCCTAAGGCAGACGCCATACTGTTGAAGGTTTGTCAATACATTACCCATGCTGATTAATACTGGAGACATGTTGGAGTCCTGTCTTTTTAATGTTATTTTTTCAACAAAAAAAATATAATTCATGTATAACTCGTTTTACTTAAGACAAGCAATCAGAACAACCAGGATAAGAAATCTAATTTGGAGTCATGTTATAATTTGGGAAAATTGAACTCAGGTACACCCATATAATTACATGGAAAATGGCACATATAGTTTATGAATTTTTTGGACTGCATAATAATAATAATTCCCCTGTAAAAAATCTTTTCTGATCTTTACTGGGTCCAAAAATCAATTTTGAAAGCCCAACTACCTCTTAAAATTTCAAATCATAAAACAGGTACAAATTATAAGATTAACCCACGTGATATTTTGTTAAAATTTATATTTCAATCTTAACCCTTAAGAAAATTGTTATTCATAAACTTAACCCTTAACAATGCGAAATGACATTGTTGTTGAATCACACTCTAATTAGTTCATATTTTCAGGATGTAGTGCATAACTGGAGCGACGAGCTTTGCTTAAAAATATTGAAGAATTGCTTCCAAGCCTTGCCCAAAGGTGGGAAAGCTGTGATCATAACAATGATACCCGAAGAAGTGCCACACTCAAGTTCGGCCTCTAGATATCTTGCAGATGTCGACTACATTATGATGTTGCAGGGTTCAGGGAGGGAGAGAGGCGAGAAAGAACTAGAAGCCTTGTGCATGGCTTCGGGTTTCTCAAAATTCAATATTGCTTGTTCAGCATACGGGGTGTGGAGTGTCGTAGAGTTCCACATATAAAATTCTTCGGTAAAAATTTATTTTAGTATTTTATGATTTGATCGAATTGTACACTGCTATTATATGGTTTGGAAATGTATGACCAAGTAAAAGTATTTTTCTAGTTGACACATAGTTATTTGAATAATTTTTTAGACAAAAATACTTAGAGGTATGTTTTGGGGTATTATTGTCAAAAATATTTGTTCAAATAGACTGGTGTCAACTAAATAAATAGTGGATCGTGGTGTGCAAACCGGCAAAATTATAGATACTAAATTGGACTTTTACCAAGCTCTTACTTCTTCAGAAGTAGAACAATCTCATCTAGCTCTACAGATAATAAACAATCGCCAAGTAATCCACCTATATTGTCTTCTGTAATAGCAGAGACCGTCTGCTCAGTACTCTTTCTTTCATCAGTAAATTTCACTTATCACATAGAAAGCTCCATCGATATTGTGCCCATAAATAGAAGTATGTACTCCTCTGATACTGTTTTTACTTGTGACTTTCTTAAAAATAATATTACTAGAAGAATCAATTTCAAATAAATCTCGATATGGTCCTTAGCTATAACGTGTGCTTTAGAAACTCACTTGCGAGGTAACCAATTAAATGTTATATTAACATTTGGACTAGTTTTTTTTTTGGTGTGACAAAGTTAAAATCTTCGAGAGATGCTCACATTTCTTTTAAACTAGGGTTGGCTCTTTAAGGTAAGTTTATAAAATTATAATATAGGGTTGCTTAATTAAATGCTCTTTTAATTTAACTTTAAGTCTATGAGATGAGATATAGGAAATCGAATCGACTGATATCAATGGTCTAATTTTTTAAACTTAAATACCAAGCGTAATATTGACAATCTGCAACCTGTTGGCTTTTCGAGAAACATGTACAATGAAGCAAAGAGGGAGGTTCATAAGTTTTATTTGGACTTCCAATGCAAATAATTCACAACTCTAATCAATAGAAGAAGATGAATTGTTGAGGAAGTCCATCAAAATTCTATTGTCAGACTCGATAATAATCCTTGTGAGAGGGTGCTTCTGCACAAAAGTAGCAGCTTCCCCAATGGTCTTGAGCTCAGCAAATTTAGTTGTCAAAACATGAATTGCAAAAGACTTACCAAGAGATCAAGATGATCTCTTGTAGCTACAACAATATCAGCAGCCTCAGAGCAAGACAACCATGAGGCATCGACATTGATTTTGATCACACCAGACTCAGGATTGTGCCAACAATCAGATACAGAGATGGGAGGTTGACACGTAGGCCATACAAGTTAAAGAACTCTATCACTTTGTGATTTGCACTTTTCTAACTTGTAGCTGGATCAGAGACTGCTCTCAAAATGAAAGAAATTTCTTGCCTGCCAAATTTGCCAATAAAGAAAACCAATTAACTGAATGAGATGAGTCTGGGCTTCTTGTTCCAGGTTCTTCACCTGATCCTGTAATCATCCTCTGAAAGTCCAGGTCCTGAATCTCTGTAGTTCTGTAGCCCATTGCTAAGATCAACCAAGTCAGCTTAGCATGAGGACATTTGATGAGTGCATGGATTACATCTTCTTTTTTGGCATTGCAAAGAATGCAAGAAGGATTATCAATGATAGACCACTTATACAGATTCTCAGCAATTGGTAAAGCATTTTGTGCAACTTTTCACAAGAAAGTTCTTATCTTCGGAAAGATGTCCATCTTCCAAATCTTGCTCCAACGAAAAAAAAAAGTGAATCAAGTAGCATCATGATCAGTTTGGATGCTATGATAACCAGGTTTCACAGTAAACTTCCCATGTTTTGCTTAAGTCCAAGTCACAATCTGGGCCAACACTTCTTCTAGGAGTAGTTATTTGGATGGCATCAATCTCTTCCTCAGCAAACAGTCTCTGGAGAACATCATAGTTTCACTCAGCAGTATCAAATAGCAGCAAATCTGCAACTTTCTCCTCCATAGTGGTCTCAATTTTATATGATTGGACTCTGCTATTGAATAGGCTAGGGATCCAAGCATTGTCCCAAATGTTAACTTGAGAGCCATCACTAACTCTCCACAACAGCTTATGTTTGATCATCTCCATAACCTTGCGCAGGCTTGCCAAGTCCAGGAGAATCTTCTACCTTTTGTAGTATGCAAAAACTCAGAATTAGGGAAATATATTCTCTTGAGGAGCTTGTAACACATGGAATCTTAGTTGTTCACTAATCTTAAAGCTTAATTAACTAAGAGTGAGACATTGCAATCTGCCATTCTTCTAAAATCCATCCCTCCCTAGCTTTTCCTAGTAAACTGCTTACTCGACCTCATCTCGTGCACTTTTACAGTTTATACATCTCTAGACCACCAATATCTAACTAATTAACTATCTAGCTTCTTACACATAGCTTTAAGAAAATGAACACATAACATGGCAAATGTGGGAATATAGGACATAATAGATTTTATCTTTATCTCTCTACCAGGATTAGATAACATCTTACTCTTCCAGTTTTGACCTCTTTTTATGTAGAATTATATATAAAGCTTGTAGCACTTGTCTTAAATCTACCCCAAAAAGAAGGTAACCCCAAGTACCCATCATTTCCATTCATCATTTTCATGCCAAGAATGTAGAGAATCTCAAATTGTATCTGTCTATTTAAGCCAGAATTAAACCTAATACTAAATTTATCAAAACTAATATGTTGGTCAAATTGTTTGACAAAGTTATGCAATATGTTCTTAAGAGCATTGGCTTCATGTTGGTCAGCATTGGCCAAAAGTAGAGTATCATCAGCAAATATGATGTGAGTCAATATTGCGCTATTCCTTTTAATTTGCAGACCCCCTAAAATACTACTAGATGATGCCACTAAATATAATGTTCCAAGAAATCAGTAATTAAAAGGACCATAAAGGGAGAAATGGGGTTTCCCTGTCTGATTCTGCTAGATGAAAGAAACAAGTCCAGAGGAGACCCATTTACTAGCAAACAGTATGAGACACTCTTGATACAACTCATGACATACTTTATCCATCTCTCCGAAAAAGAACTAGAAGCCTTGCGCTCAATGTTGCTTGTTCAACATACGGGGTATGGAGTGTCGTAGAGTTCTACATATAAAGTTCTTCGGTAAAAGTTTATTTTAGTACTTTATGATTTGATCGACTTGTACACTGCTATTATATGGTTTGGAAATGTATAACCAAGTAACAAGTGTTTTCTAGTTAACACCCGGTTATTTGAACAATTTTTTAGACAAAAATACTTAGAGGTATGTTTTGGGATATTTTTGTCAAAAATATTTGTTCAAACTGAGTGGTGTCAACTAAATAAATATATGTTTTACTCGATCGGACATTTTTAAACTAAAGAATAGTGGTGTACAAATTGGCAAAACTATAGATACTAAATTGGACTTTTACCAAGCTCTTATTTCTTCAGAAGTTGAACAATCTCATCTAGCTCTACAAATAATAAATAATCGCCAAGTACTCCACCTATATTGTCTTATATAATAGCAGAGACCGTCTGCTCTGTACTCTTTCTTTTATCAATAAATTCCACTTATCACATAGAAAGCTCCATCGATATTGTGCTCATAAATAGAAGTATGTACTCCTGTGATACTGCTTTTACTTGTGACTTCCTTAAAAATAATATTACTAGAAGAATCAATTTTAAATAAATCTCGATATGGTCCTTAGCAATAAAGTAAACTTTAGAAACTCAATTGCGGGGTAACAAATTAAATGTTATAATAACATTTGGACTAGGTTTTTTTTTGGTGTGACAAAGTCACAATCTTCGAGAGATGCTCCCATTTCTTTTGAGCTAGGTTGGCTATTTAAGTTAAGTTTATAAAATTATAATGGGATGCAGACACTTTAATTAAAAGCTCTTTCTATTTAACTATAAGTCTATGAGATGAGATTTAGGAAATCGAATCGACTGAGGTCAATGGTCTAGTTTTTTTTTAACTTAAATACTTAGTGTAATATTGACAATCTGCAACCTGATTGGCTCGCTAAGGAACATTTACAATGAAGCAAAAAGGGAGATTCACAAATTTTATTTGGACTTCCAATGCAAACAATTCACAATTCCAATCAATAGAAGAAGATGAATTGTTGAGGAAATCCATCAAAATTCTATTGTCAGACTCGATAATAATCCTTGTGAGAGGGTGCTTCTGCTAGACAAAAATAGCAGCTTCCCCAATGGCCTTGAGCTCACCAAATTTAGTTGCCGAAGTTTGAATTGCAAAAGACTTACCAAGCGACCAAGATGATCTCTTGCAGCTACAATACCAGCAAGCTCAGAGCAAGACAACCATGAGCCATCGACATTAATTTTGATCACACAGATTCAGGAGGGCACCAGAAATCAGATACAGAGAGGCAGGTTGAAACGTAGGCCATACAAGTCAAAGAACTCTATCACTTTGTGATTTGCACTTTTCTAACTCATAGCTGGATTAGAAACTGCTCTCAAAATGAAAAGAAATTCTTTCTTGCCAAATTTGCCAATAAAGAAAACCAATTAGCTGAATGAGAGGATCTGGGCTGCTTGTTTAAGATTCTTCACCTGATCTTGCAGTCATCCTCTGAAGTCCAGTTCCTAAATCTCTGCAGATTCGCAGCCTATTGCTGAGATCAACCAAGTCAGCTTACATCTTTCTTTTCGGCATTACAAAGAATGCAAGAAGGACTATCAATGATAGACCGCTTATGCAGATTCTCAACAATTGGTAAAGCATTTTGTGCAGCTTTTCACAAGAAAGTTCTTATCCTCGAAAATATGTTCATCTTCCAAATCCTGCTCCCTAGCAAAAAAATGTGAATCAAGTAGCATCATGATCAGTTTGGATGCTATGATAACCAAGTTTCATAGTAAACTTCCCATTTTTTTCTCCAATCCAAGTCACAATCTATGCCAACACTCTTTCTATGAGTAGTTCTTTTGATGGCATCAATCTCGTCCTCAGCAAACAGCCTCTGAAGAACAGCAGAGTTCCACTCAGCAGTATCAAGTAGCAATAAATCTAAAACTTTCTCCTCCATAGTGGTCTCAGTTCTAAATGATTAGACTCTCCTATTCAATAGGCCAGGGATCCAAGCATCTTCCCAAATTTTAACTTGAGAGCCATCACTAACTCTCTACAGTAGCTTACGTTTGATCATCTCCATAACCTTGCGCAGGCTTGGCCAAGTCCATGAGGATCTTCTATACTTTGCAGTATGCAAAAACTCAGAGTTATGGAAATATATGCTCTTGAGGAGCTTGTAACACAGGAAATCTTGGTTGTTCACTAATCTTAAAGCTTGTTTAGCTAAGAGTGAGACATTGAAATCTGTCATTCTTCTAAAACTCATCCCTCCATGGCTTTTTCTTATTAACAGCTTACTCCACCTCATCTCATGCACTTTTACAATTTCTACATTCCTAGACTACCAATATCTAACTAGCTTCTTACACATGGCTTTAGGAAAATGAACACAAAATATGGCAAATGTGGGAATAGAGGACATGACAAATTTTATCGTTATCTCTCTACCAGCATTAGATAGCATCTTACTCTTCCAGTTTTGAGCTCTTTTCTATGTAGAATTATATATAAAGCTTGTAGCACTTGTTTTGGATATACCCCAGAAAGAGGGTAACCCCAAGTACCTATCATTACCATTCATCATTTTCAAGCTAAGAATGTGAAGAATCTCATATTGTATCTGTCTATAGAGGCCAAAATTAAACCTAATACTAGATTTATCAAAATTAATATGTTAGTCAGATTGTTTGACAAAGTTATGCAATATGTTCTTAAGAGCATTGGCTTCATGTTGGTCAGCATTGGCCAAAAGTAGAGTATCATCAGCAAATATGTCCTCTATTCCCACATTTGCCAATGCTGATGATACTCTACCGCTAGATGATGCCACTCAATATAATATTCCAAGGTTTCAGTGATCAAAAGGAACATAAAGGGAGAAAGGGGGTCTCCCTGTCTAATTCCTTTGGATGGAAGAAACAAGTCTAGAGGAGACCCATTTACCAGCACACAGTATGAGATATTTGTGATACAACTCATGACATACTTTATCCATCTCCCGAAAGACCTCATGTGCCTTATCACTGCCACTAAATATTGCCAGTTGACCATGTCATATGCTTTCCTGAGATCACTCTTGATGGCTGTGGCTCCCTTCTTCTTCTGGTTGCAAAGTTTGAGAGAATGAGACACTCCATTAGCTATCAAAATATTGTCTAGAATGCATCTATCTTAAATGAAAGTATTTTGAGCATGGGATACAACAAAAGGCATTATAGGTTTAAGTCTATTGGGTAACAACTCGGCATGCACTTTATAGGCAAAATAACATAAACTTATAAGCCTAAAATGAGAAATATGCTCAGGATTATCATTTTTAACAATGATAGTAATAAAAGTTATATTAAGCTTGGTTGGAATTCTCTCATCCCTAATGCGATACCCCGCAAATGATATGTTATGTCTGAAATACTTAAGTGATTTGATTGGTACTATCCATATCAACAAGGTGCACCTTCTTTTTTGGCACACATCTTGAGAGAACTACAAGTTTAAACGTGTTTGGCCTGGGGTAGGATCAGGATGGGTGACCTCCTGGGAAGTTTTTGGGATGTGTGCGAGTGAGGATAAAGCACATTGGAAAAGGTCCATATTGGTCTGTGGAGATAGTCGGTCAGATCACGGGCATTACATATGGTATCAGAGCAAAAATAATTTTAGGATTATTCTATGTTATATCTAGTACGACAAGAACGTTGCGTATTTAAGGAGGGGCGAATGTGATATCCCACAAATGATATGTTCTATTTGAAATGCTTAAGTGATTTTTGTACTATCCATATCAACAAGGTGCACATTCTTTTCCGGCACACATCTTGAGAGAACTACAAGGTTAAACGTGTTTGGCCTGGAGTAGGATCAGGATGGATGACCTCCTGGGAATTTTTTGGGATGCGTGCGAGTGAGAATAAAGCACGTTGAAAAAGATATGTATTGGTCTGTGGTGACAGTTAGTCGAATCACGTGGCATTATATTTATGGTATCAGAGCAAAAATGATTCTGGAATTGTTCTATCTTTCGTGACGAGGACTTCGCGTATTTAAGGAAGTTTTGTGCTTACTTCTAGCCAGAATTTATGGAAGAATAAATCTGGATTGCCATCGGGTCCTAGGGCTTTTGAACATCCCATATTAAAAGCTGCTACTTTAATCTCCTCCTCTATGATGTGCTTTAGGAGATCTTGGGCCACTTCCACAGAAACCAGCCTGGGATTACAACCAAGGATAGCTGCAGGGTCCTCTATAAGATCAATTTTGTGTAACTCTTTGAAAAAAAAAGTATTTATTGGCCCTGATATTCTCTTGCTCCTCAAACCACATACCTTGAGAGTCTTTGATCTTGAGAATTTCATTTACTTGTCTTCTCTCAGTATAAGAGGAATTAAAGAATTAGGTGTTTAAGTCACCAATGTTTAGCCAGTTCATTCTAATTCTTTGATGCCAATAAATCTCCTCATGTTGATGCAAGAGGGCTAGTTCCTTCATGACTTTTGCTTTAGGTTCAGAGCTATTAGGATTAGTACTGCCTTATATACTAGCAAGAGTAGTAGTAGCTTTATTGATCAACTCCCTCATATTGACATTCCTCATTCTACTCCAACATTGGAGGTTCTTAGCACAGATGAGTCCATGTCTTTGAAATTTTTCAGAGGAATTCCCACCAACCTGTTGCCTCCAGCTGGATCCTTAGTTTAGCAATCCTAAAAAAAGAAGAGCTTTTTCCTCCTGTTTCTAGAAAAAGTGATATCCAATATAATGTAAGACTGTTTAGACCCAGCCTCTCACCATGAATTAGTTGAGCCATAGGGAAAAGATTGCTCCATTCTATATTATCAATGGCTCTGTCGAGTCTCTCACAAGTATTGGTTGCCCTTTGTTTATTATTATACCATGTGAATCTGGTGCCCTTGAATCCTAGATCAAGCAGATGGCAGTGATTCATGAAATCTCGAAGTGGCTTTTTGAGATTGTTTGGCAGAAATCAAACCAATTTTATCTTTCAAATAACTTTAACCATTTAAATCACCAATATATACACAAGGAGACCTGGAATAACCATGTAATCCAGCTATCTTACTCCAAAATATAGCCTTTCTACTAGTAACAGGCTCACCATACACAAAAGTACAACCCCACTTTTTCCCATAAAGTCTATATTCACAACTAATGTCAATGAAACGAGAGCAACCATCATCGGCCACGTGTTTAATCTTGTTGGACCAATAGAGAGCTAAACCTTCCCCCAGTTCATGTCTGTCCACGTACAAAGCGTCTGTCCACATACCAAGCATTAGCAAATTGCAGTTTCCTTCTTAGATTCTTGCATCTTGTCTTGTCTCTATTAAAAACATGACTGTTGGCCTATGTTTCCACAGAAGTCCCCTCATGACTTGAACTGTCAGGTCTGAGCCAAGATCTTGACAGTTCCAAGATATAGTGATCATCTAACAGCAGGTGGTTTACAGCTTGCCACCTCTGGTTCAATTTGGATATTAGAGGAGTCATCATTGTTTTTGCCTTGCCCTTTGAGTTTACTCTTGATAGGCTGAAGCTTACCAATGGAGCTCAACTTTTTGGTTTTCTTATTATCCCTCAAAATAGCCTGCCTTTGCAAGCTTGGTTAGTCTTGGAGGACCCATGAAGAAAGGCATGCTTTCAGACAAGTTCTCGGACATCTAGGGACGTCCCCAACTAGTACCAAATCAGTTGGGAAAGACCCAATATTTTTTGCCTTCTTCAACGATCCATCGTCAATGGTCTAGTTCACCTGCCACTTTTTCTCTCGTTGTGTGTATAAGAAATGGGGAATTATAATATATAAGTTTCTGAAATAGTACAAACAACACTTGAATTATGTTAAGAAAATAATTTTTAACTATCTAAGTACAACTTGTCATGTCAGTGAAAATTGAGAGGCATAAAAGTGACGTGTCGTGGACGTGATTATCCACAAAAGCACCAAATTTGGAAGAAAAAAAATTAACCATGGTTTGAAATTGGTCATCGAAAGTATCATTTTGAAAAATCTATGTCGCTAAAGGTATCGATTTGAGAAACATTTTTAGAAAAACAAACTTACAAAGTACTTTTAGTAAAAGATGTCAAACTATAAGTTATTAAAGTGAACTTATACGAATAAATCCAAGATAGAATATAAGTTGGGCCGACAAGAAGCATTGACTCAAACCAGATCTGTAATTAATTTGCTGGGCCATTTTCCGTTACAGAACCACAACAGATTTTATGAATTAATTTTCGGTTGTCGGATAGGCGAGGTAAAAGGGGTTATACAATATGGGCTCCAGAAGCCCATAGGCGACTCACCCAGGCTCTAGTTCTGGTGCCGTCAAGGGCTTCCGTTATTGTTCAAAGGACCCATTTTCAAGTCTGGCCTTTTCTATTCGCCCATCGTTTATATTTTCAAGTCTGGCCTTTTCTTACCTCAAAGCGCCCATATCGACCTGCGTCCAATGCGCCATGCGCACACGCTCGGTCCTCGTAGCATGTCCGAGTTGCCTTTCCAGATGGTCAACTTAGTTCTTAGCTAACAAGGAGCATCTCTTTATATACTTGGAAAACTTTGTTGCATTTTTCGATGTGGTAATAGTTTTCTTTTTCACCTTGGGCCTTCCCATCTTGAACCCTCCCATATTGGGCTCCCTTTTTATTAAATTATCATTCAATTCTAACATTTATTTACTATATTACTGTATTAGGAACATTTAGCTTAATTATATACAAGGTAGGAACTAGACAAGAAATCAATTGTCCTAATTTAGGACTCATCTGATTATTGTTGATTACATTATTCAATTGGTAACTTATTAAAGTTATCATATCCAACTTAAGTGTCTGCTCTTACAACTAACAATATGGTAATCTGACTCTTCAAACATAGTAATCTCAACATGACTTTTCATACTAAGTCTGTTTGAACTATTGGACTAAACTGCATGATTTAGCATTCGTGCCGGTATGGGCTTCAACAATTTTGCCTCACATGCCATAAGCAGAACGTCTAGCACGTGAATCAATCTTGCTCTACTAACATATTAGAATCTTTGTATCTACCACAAAACTTTAAAATAATATGTAAACTTGAAACTTGAAACACCTATAAATTATAATATATAATATCAACAAGATTTTTCCATCATGATTCATGACTGGGTTTCTAAAAAAACTTTGTGGTTATTTTTTTTATAAGTAGAATTGTATTAGAATCTATAGTCAAAATTACATCAACCAATATAACCACCTAAAGTTCTAGATAAAACATATTATGATAAAAACTATGATAATCACTATCTTAAACATTCAGAAAAAGTGTCCAGCCGATGTAACCCCCTTGTGGTTGTTGATATCCAAACGCAACTCTACCAACAGAAAAATGACTAATGGATACTTTAATAATTGCACCTTTTTCAATTATTGCACAATACGTAATCACAATTTACCAATAGCTTATCACTTTATTGGATTAGGAGTAGGAGGAGAAAATGCCTTTTGTCAAAAGTACCTCGACTCGTAGAACTAGGTACCATCTAGGACGGTACTTACAAGGAAACCCGTATATTTTTAATTTTTTCATACGTCTTTACACACCAAGAAAGAAAATTTTCTACCTTTCCACTTTGTATTATTCAATATAAAGATAACTTTCTTTGACTTTTTGCTTTATTTGTGCCTTAATTTCGACTTCTTAATCCAGCATAAAGCTGACTCCGATTTAAAACCGACCACAAGCATCCACGAAGCTTTATTTTAAATGGGAATGCGAGAAAATGAGAGGGCTGAAGGCTATGAAAGAATGGCCAATCGCTGAGTCAAAATCGTGTTCATATTAAAAATTTTATATCATGTACACAATTTTAAGGTAACTAATAAATTTTCAATTTTTATTAACAAGTTTATACGTTAACAAATACTGCTGTGATAAAGAACTTCTTTCACAGAGGTGAATGTCTTCGTAGGAGATACAAACGGCACCTTTATTTCTCATCAAACAACTGTGATCAAATTGTTTTAAAAAATGACTTAGAGATCTACTCGAAATTTTTCTTGTACTCTGGGGCAACCTATCCGACTAGTCGGATCAAGATTTTGTTTTAAATTAAAAAAAATATATTATTTATTATATATAGCATTAAAATAGTAAATAATTATCGATATTATCTATTGCAAAATATAATGAACCATAAAATTCATAATTTTTTATGAAAACTTTGTTGGTTGTTAAATTGGCCAGACCAATCGGTAAAATTGATTGTCAACGCTATTTGACCATTGATTGAATCGGAGGTCGGGTTTTGAATCCGGGATTGACCGCGATTCACAATCCGATTAGTCAAGCCTTATGTTTTAAAACCATGGTACGAATCGATTGATTAATTAAGGCCTCCACTTCTCCTTTGAAGATTAAGGCCGCAACTGGGTACATCGTATACCCTGATAGAAGAAACCAGGCACTATCTAGGACAGCAACGAAAAATGAAACTTCATAACCACTTTCCTGTCCTAGCCATTCACATTTAATTAGTAATAACCAAAACGTAAAAGAGGTTGGTGAATGGCATTTTGCCAAAAGAAAATTAAAAAATTCAGTGACTTCCCCATGTGCTGTGACTAGTGCTGCATTTATTTGGTTTCCCAGCCTAATGGCCTTTAATCTTTCCAGTAGCTGTTTTCTTGGTGATGAATTACTGGCCCTTCAGAGCTTTTCTATTAAATATTCCCATCCGAAGGATAAGGCTACACATACCCAAATCACAATTCTAGTCAAATGGCAATTGCTTGTATTTTCTTTTGGTTTATATCATTAAGAACATATTAGTTAAGATTAGAGTTAGGTCGGTTTCAAAATTTTGAACTAAAGACTTGTTAAACTACAACAATTTTTATTTATTTATATAATTGTTGGCCGTTGCTTATATATAGATGTGATTCGGTGACTCTTTTAAATGTTGTGGTTTCAAGTTGTCCATGTCGTTGTTACAAGAAGGCATTAATCTAATTGGAATGTTGTAGCTAGCAAGTTGTGAGGGATTCAATATTTATTCTCTCAATTTTGGTAAGCTTTGTTGCATCTTCTTTTAACTTATATATATATATATGTAAAAGATTATACATTTAGTTGACTGGGTCATTATATTTCTGTTTCCCTAGTGGATAAGTATTATTCTTGTAAATTACGCTAAGTCCGTGTGTTAGGCGTACGGCACAGTTTTCAAACGGTTGAAACGCCAAGTCTCACTTTTATTTATTTTCGGAAACTACCTGGTATTTACAAAATTATTAGATTTACTGTTCCAATTTTAAGTTGGTAGACTTGGTAGGATATTAAATAATGAGAAAATTATTATCGCAAAAATGTTAACGTAGCTAACAATAAATTATGTTAGTTAATGATACTCTTCGTTTTGCAGTGGATTGGGTACGTATGGAAAGGGTCATTGCGGACCGCTTGGATTGAAGGACAAATAATAGCATGTCCTAGTTCTAACAATGGCATGCCTCGGCTACGACACTGGTATGTCCAGTTATTGATAATGGTCTGCGTGCTATGACAATGACAAGCTCAGTTATCGATAATGGCATGTCGGTGATCCCATGCCGTACAGGGCCTTTTTCATTTTTGTCCCTGTGTTTTAACTTTCTTGTAACAAAATTCCACTTCAATCCAAACTGTTCGGAATGGGCCTATTCCGGACCCAATCCAAATCCTCCTCGTTCATCTTTTTCACGTTGTTAAATATTCAAAATAAAGAAGAATAAGATTGAATATGTAAGGTAAGCGAACGTGAACAGACCTTAATTCTTTAAAATCGGAGAGTTATTCTAATATAGTTAAGATTTATCAACTTCGATTTTTTGTATCTTTTTCTATTGTGGTTTTTTCCTACCAAATTTTATTGTAGTAAGATTTTAACAAAACTAACAATCACAACCTGGCAAGAAGAGTTCTACAATATTATTATTTATAAAAATTAACATACCAAATTTCCATATTTCAATAGTCTAACTTAAATTGAATCAAAATTATTTAGCGCAGCAGTTTTGCGGATAAAAAAAGTAAACGAATGCGATCCAATAACTTATCACTGAAAATAATGGCCCGCCAGACGCGGTGACCAAGATAACATAGATAAGGCCTCGTCGTCAGAGCAGCCAGGTGGCGTCTAAGCCTAACTGATAAGGGGAATCATAATCCTTTTGTCCTATAGTTCCTCCTCGGACAATAATCAATCTCCCTTGCTCTGGTGTTTGGTCCCCTGCAGTGACGATAATGATGGGGCTTATAATTAATCTAATTGGGTTTTGGTCCTTTTGGACAGCTTACAAATAATACCACCTGTTTGTTTTCGCGGATCATATTAATACATATTCATATATATTTATAGGAGAAACTAATTAAGTTCAAGCATGGAACCTTTCAAAGGTTACAAACGAGCTAAAAAAATTATGTGCAATTGAAAAAAAGTTATTCAAAGAACATCAAACTATTGCACTTCAAAATTTTGAGAAAATTGTTAAAAATTGACATCTGGCAGCCGCCCTAGGAGGATCAAATATTTTTAAATATGCCTAATTTTTAAATAAATTTCAAATATTTGAATGACGATAAGTTGGTACTCGAATGATTAGATAAATTTTTTTTTTTGCATAATTTTTAGAGCCTTGTACATGTTATGCAAAATAAAAAAAATTATACGGACACTTGAGTACCCATTTATCGGACTTTAAAGATTTTGAGAAATTATTTTAAAAAAATTGTCACACTTGGCAGCAGCCCAAGGGGAGGCGACCTGTTTTTTTAAACTATCTACTTAGAGAAAATATTTAGTTTATTACACATTTTAAGAAATTTTACCATAAAAACAAAAAATCTTCTCAAGTAACTGGTGTGAACGGATATCACTAGCTTGAAACTTGGAGATGGTGAGAAGAATGTAATTTTAGTCAATGGGGGAGGCAACAACTTGGAGCTAGCCAATTGTTTGAAGGCCCAAAATATGTAGCTAAACTACCGACATGTATCTGCCGAGTCAATTGGTTTTTTCTTCATAAGAAATTCATCAAACACGTGATACTCCATATTTCCAATTCCTTCACATTTCTTCCAATATCACCGAATTATCATCTTCACAAGTCTTCCTCAAACAATCAAAAGTAGTTACAGTATCATGCAAAGTAGTAAGTAAAACAACTCTTCTACTCAATTCATCAACTACATCATCTCACATCAATCTCATCAGACAATCTTTTCTGTCATCCGGAAATTTCAAAAATATATGTCCATGCCAAGGAAGCAAATAATATTGGTGCGAACTGTACAATTTCTTCTTCGGTTTCAGAAACCAAAAGCGAAACAGAAAAGAAACACCAAAATAATGGGAGGAGAGAGAGAGAGGCAGCAAAAGACCCTCAAATCACAAATAGGACCGATGTTCACATGTCAAGTATCTTTTTTATACCATATTATACCCGAATATCTACTGAATCTTTTATTTAAGTTTGATTTAGTCAGTGGATTGGGTGCGAATGAAGAAGTCATTCTGGACCATTTGGACTGAAGGACCGATAATGACATGTCCCGGTTTTAACTATGGCATGCCCCGGTTACAATACTAACAATGGCCCGCGTTCTACGACAATAGCATATGTCCAGTTATCGATAATGACATATCAGTGATCTCCTGTCACACGCAGACTTTTTTCATTGTTATCCTTTTATTTTAACTTTTTTGAAGAAAACAATTTTGTGTTCTTTTCGAATCAAACAGTTCGAAATGAACTCATTATAGATCTAATCAAACCCTAGAACTATTTCGTTGATTAATCCAAGTGATAACTGATACGGAAAAAAACGCGGCTTCCTCTCCCCGTTACTTGACGCCGTCCGTTACCACGGGAGCCTCACCCGGTGAAGGTTCTACCCGAAAATTAAATTCCCCTTCCCAAAAAAAATCCCCAACCAACAATCTGTCGATTTAAAACACACATCTTCGTCTCTCCTCCCCCTTTCTCCCCCCTCTTGATATTTTCTCTCTCTAAATTAGGGATTCCGAATCGGAAAGAAGAGCCTCCAGCCTTCTCACCAGAGGGATTCGAAGCTTTGAAGCTGCCTTTTTTATATAGGTAATTGAGGAAAAAAAAGAAGAAGAAATGAGCTTCGATTCCTTTTTTTTAACCAATTCTCTAAGTTGCTTTTTTTTCCATTTGAGTCTGGAATTTGATGTGGGTTTTCCACTTGGGGTACTGGGTTTTTGTTCAATTTGTTCCTAGTTGGTGGGATTTCGTTTTTGAATGAGGATTTTGCGATATTAAAGTTTGGGTCTTTTTCCATTTCTTAGCTTGTAAATGATTGGGGCTTTCCACTTTACAGTTCTGTTTTTAGTTATTTGAAGTGGGTTCGTTTCTGTTCCTCCCTTTTTGTTTGTTTTGATTGGTCTTATTGAGTTATTTTCTGCGTTCGCGCCAGGTGGGATGGTGGTTCTATCAGTAGTTGGTTTGAAGTGAGATTTGGGGTATGAATGTTTGTGAATTCTTGTGGCTGGAAGTTGCTTGGATTTAAATCATGAGGAAAAGTTGTTTGTTCGGGTTTGTTGATTGATTGGGAGCACCAGAAGGGCGGGCGGTTCTCGCTCTGGTCGAGTTGTGGAGGGGGATTAGTAGTTGGAGAAAGGAATTTAAAAGGAGAAAAGGATGGCTGAGGCTCTCTTGACTGAGTTGTCGATGGATAATTATCATCGGTCCACTCTCTTGTCAATGGATTCTGGCTCTTTAATGCATGATGAGTTTGGAAGGGAGATGAATCGGCCGGTCATTCTGTCTCAGCCGCCTGATATTAATCTACCACTTTCATCGGAACCTAGTCCACCTCCCTCACTTGCATGGAATGGTCCCTGTGATATCTTGGATGTTGGTCTTGGGTCGCAGATGTATGAAGCTGAGACGATGGTTAACATCCCGAAAGTTGCAAAGAAGTGCACAAAGCGGCTTGATAGTGTTTGGGGTGCCTGGTTCTTTTTCAGCTTTTACTTCAAGCCTGTTATAAACGAGAGTTCAAAGTCCAAAATAATCAGGGATGGCAACGGGGTGTCCGGATATGACAAGTCTGATCTGCAGTTGGATGCCTTCATTGTTCAGCATGATATGGAGAATATGTACATGTGGATGTTCAAGGAAAGGCCTGAAAATGCCTTGGGTAAGATGCAGCTGAGGAGCTATATGAATGGACACTGCCGCCAAGGTGAACGGCCATTTCCTTTCAGCGTGGAGAAGGGCTTTGTCAGGTCTCACAGGATGCAAAGGAAGCACTATAGAGGTCTCTCCAATCCTCAATGTGTTCATGGTGTCGAGCTTGTTCGATCACCCAATCTCATGAATATCGAGGAGGAAGAGAAGAAACGGTGGATGGAGCTCACTGGACGAGATGCCAATTTCACACTCCCTCTAGAAGCAAGCGATTTTAGTACATGGAGGAACCTCCCTGCAGAATTTGAACTTGAGCGACCCCCTCTCCCGCTGAAAAATAACGGCAATTGTAGTCAAAGGAAATCTCTCAACGGCACCAGTCTGAAGTTGTCTACTCAGTTGTCAGACTACTCCAATGGCAACGGCATCAACCTTTCTTCTACCGCTAAGAGAAAGAAAGATTCACATCCATACGAGAATGATATGGAATGCTCGCCAAATGGTTCAGTTGGTGAGAGAGTTGATGTAAATATGCAACCGGTTGAGCTTCCATGGTTAAACGATTTCAGTGGAGTCATGAAGAATGTGTACGGGCCAGTCACAGCAGCAAAAACGATATACGAAGATGATGAGTCATTCCTAATCATTGTCAGTTTGCCTTTCGC
Source organism: Hypericum androsaemum (assembly GCA_963995505.1). Lineage (NCBI taxonomy): Eukaryota > Viridiplantae > Streptophyta > Magnoliopsida > Malpighiales > Hypericaceae > Hypericum > Hypericum androsaemum. The sequence continues at coordinate 4,183,152 of OZ023197.1, forward strand.
AGATCTTCAAAGGGTGAAAGTTACTTGGAGAAACACTAACTCGCATGGCATTGTGAAGATATCCTGTGTAAGCACAGCATGCATGCCATTTATTAAGAGACATGATAGGACATTTAAATTAACTGATCCAACACCAGAGCACTGCCCTCCTGGGGAGTTTATTAGGGAGATTCCCCTTCCAAACCGAATCCCGGAGGATGCCACTCTGAAAGCATACCACGACGAGACAGGAACTATGCTCGAAATCATTGTGCCCAAGCATCGTACCGGGCCAGAAGAACACGAGGTTCGTGTATGCCTGAGGCCTTCCCCGTGGAATGAATGAAAGCATTCATGGATCTCAACAAGAACCATGGCTGTCAACATGTAAACATGCTGGAGTGGTTAGTGCTTCATTATTTACTAACCTCATCCCCCAAAAAAGAAATCTATGGAAGTAATTTTGCATTATTTTCTTGGGTTTAGGCGTTTGTTATACTTGTACTCGATGGTCTTCTTTCTTAGCCTTTTCAAGTTAGGAAATTTGTTGTTATCACCTGTTGAAGCAAGATCCTGTGGTCAATAACTAGCATTGGGTTCATTATTTTGGTGCTAAGTTTCAAGGAATTGGTTCATTGCAAGTATTATGTCTTTGCCATATCAATCTTTCTGTTCCTTCACTTCTGTAGCTTCTTAGCGTTGAATCCTATTAGGACGAATTAATGATTTGGAAAAATTATTTGATTCTATAATATGTTCCGACGATAATCGATTTTCTATCATTATTCTTGTTGTTTTCCATTAGTTGGCTATGTCGTTACACCTAATATGGTCAACGCAATCGTTATATGTCAACGTCATTTGTTCTATTAAGAGATAAGATATCTAGGATGACCTATCAAATTTGGCAACTAGGCATTTTTATCTCCTTCATTGATTGTTTTTTTCTGTTCACAAATCATATTCCATTGAACCAGTCATCATAGCTTTACCTACCTATCAATTAGATTCTGAAGAGTTTTTTTACTGTACCAATGCAATCCACTTCGGAACTGTGGTAGGGCGACCTTTTTACATACCCTGGGATATTTTATTTAGTGGTCAAGAATATTTTGGAGAATTTTTCAAAACTTTCAATATCTAACTATTCTGTTTTTTCGAGTTTCAAAACACTCGTATGTTCTTTTGCTAATTTCGTCGTATAGTAGGCTTATTTAGTAGACGTACTAGTATATGTTATCCAGCCAGCCCCAACAAGATTGACGTGTGGAGACCAAGACAGCGAGGGGGACAGAGGAGGTCACGAGCAGAGAAGCCAGCTGAAGAGGCAAACGGACGGAGGGCAGCAGACGGCGGACGGAGGACGGCGAAACGAGGAGGACGATGGGGGTCGTGAGCAGAGAACCCCGCCGGAGAGGCAACAGACAGAGGACTACGATCGGAGGACGGCCGGCGTTGGACGGAGGATGGCAGACCACGAACGACGGCGAGGGGATGGATGATGTGGAGTGGAGGTTGGCTGGACGGAAGGAGGCTGAGAGGATGGCAGCTTGGTGGAGGAGACGGCGGGATAGAAAAAAGGGGTTCTAAAAACTCTAGAAAGGCTCCCATTGAGGGAGAGAGAGTGCTTCTCTCTAGAAAAATAGAGAGAGAATGCTGTCACAATCAAGGTTTCTCTGTGGAGGATATTGTTGGAGCGAAAAATTAATCGATCCTCACTATGCATTTGTTGAGAGTTTCGGAATACGGTGCCATGACGTTTTTGTTTTGGAGCGTCAAGAAAGTTATATAGGATCTTCACGAGGGGCGCTAGGTGTTTATTGACAAACTGAGTACCGAGCCCCAAAAAATCACCAAGCTTGACGCTCATTTTGTTTTAAAGGAGAGCCGAGCACCAAAACGAACGAATTTGAAAAAATCAGGGAGGTTGGTACTCGTTTGGGGGATTCGAACACCGAATTTGAAAAAAGTTTATTTTACGAGAAATTTAGAGATTTACAGAGAGTAATTTGAAAGTTTACGAAGTTCAAAACGAACGAAGAAGATCTTATATTAGACGCACATAGGAAGTAGTCTCTCGACAAAGTTCTTAGTTCGTGCTTAGATCGAATAGAGACACCATTTATTATTAAAACACTGCTAAGACACGTAGTACATATAGTACACTGCACCAATTTCATTTTTTGTAATTATATATTCTATAGTCTATTTATATCTTCGATTTCTCATTCATCCATGAACTACTAATATGTTATTTTTAAGTAACTAAAAATAAATTCAAATTAAACTTAAATTAGACTATTAAACTTAAATTAGACTATTAAACTTAAATTAGACTATTAATCGATCTATTAGATTTTTACTCGAGAAATAAACTTCTAATTTAACAAAATATTTTGAATTTAGCTCAAGAATATAACATTGTTTTTTTTAAGAAGAATATAACATTGTTGAATATTCAATGAGAGACTTTTGACACATTTCAAACATCTTATTTAAGGGTGAGCAAACGACCCGCACCGAACAAAACTGATTCGAATCAAAACAACCGAGAACCAAAATTATGTAATTATGAAACTATGGACCAAAATTTTGGTCCGTTCTGGTCCATAACCAAAACAAAAAGGATAAATTACTCTCAAGTCACTGATCTTTGGTCACCCTCCACCTAGGGTCCCTGACTTTTGAAAAATGATTGTCCCGTTCCTAAGTTTTGATGATAATAGACTCTCGGGTCCCTGGAACCGGAATATTCCTTTTTCTCTGGTGAACCCCCACTTGAAATGACCAAAATACTCCCCTCCCTTGTAAATTTTACTCAACCCCACTTCATCTTCTTCCTCTTACTTCCAACTAAAACCAAAACTCAGCCTAAACAACCCATTCTAAATCTGCGAAACGATCTATTTTTTCCTTCTTGGTCGCCCCTACACTCCCCGCCTCCATCTTTTCTGTTCCGCCATGCCCCCCCCCCCCCCCCCCCCCCCCCCCCAAATCAAAAATAACAGAAAAAATTAACAAATAAAAGTAGCAGAAGAATCGGCGAGTACCCAGAAAAGGGAAAAGGGTTGTTGGATCTTTGTCCCTCTCTCTTGTTAAATCCCAGTGTGCTTTAGTGGTAGCTTTAAGATTTATTCCTCAAATCTCACTTCAAACCATCTATTGATTGAACCACCAACTAGAAAAATAACTCATTAAGACCAATCAAAACTAACAAAAAGAGAGGAACAGAAACGAACCCACTTCAATTAGCTTCTTTTTTTTGGGTAGAAAAGGTGGGGTCGTGCTCCTATATAAATACAAGTAATAAAGTTGAATACATTGCAAAAAATAAATAGTCCATAAGCAAAACACCTAACTAGAGGGTCAAAGGCACCTCATCAGCCTCAGAGAAGGGATCCCCTCTTTCGAGGTTGCGGTCGCCGGCCTCAGTAAAACCCTCTGGCGGTAAAAACCCTATGAAAAACCCACTTTAGTAGGGAAAGAGCACATCGGCAAGGTCAGGGTGACCAGCCTTGTCGTTAAAATTGCGAGATTTGATCCCCGTAAATTATCACCGGCCACACGAGTACAACGAGGGAGGCTAACTCCCCTCAAATCATCAAGATATGCCTCAAGGCAGCAACCTAAGGGTACATCAGAAGCAACAAAATCATAAAAAATCTGTAGGGCGTGCTTGGAGAGAGCATCCGCCATACGGTTACTCTCCCTCCAGGTGTGCTGGATATCAACCTCCCATCTCCTCCCCAGAAGCTCGTGTGCCCTTGCTATCAGAGTCGCCATCGGGTGAGGTCGATCAATGTTGCATCCAACAGAAAGGATGACCAGGAATGAGTCCACCTCCACCTGGACCCTCCGAAAACCCCTCTCCCAGGTCAGGTCAAGCCCGAGGAACAGAGCCCAGATCTCTGCAGCTAAGGAGGTATAACTCCCAATGCCCTTAGCGAACCCGCATATCCAAAAATTGCATAAGTCCCGAATAATTTCCCTAGCCCCAGCAGGACCCGGGTTGCCCATCGAAGCTCCATCAGTATTGAGCTTGACGAAGCCCTCCACGGGTCTGTGCTAGGAAACTAGGGTCTCACGACAGGAGAGTACTAGAGTATTCAAGTCTGCTAGGACACGAGCAAACTTCCATGCTTGTGAAGTAATTGGGGGGGGGGGGGGTGCCCCGAAGTAGTGCCAGGCTGAAAGGCCGAGTCATACCTCCGCCTCCAAAGTCACCAGCAGGCAGTCACAAAAGTTGTCGCCCACGGTGGGCCATCTGTGGGGATGGCAATTCAGAGATGTTGGCCCAGAGCCAGCGTCGGGAGTCAGACTCAGAGTAGAAGCCTCGAGGGGGGCGTGGCAGAAGGGAGGCCCGCACCATCCTAGCAAACCTGCAATCACGAGATAAATGCATCAGAGACTCAGGTCTAGAACCACACCTCGGGCAAGTATCATCCTCCGTGAGGTGCCTCTGGGCATGCTCCAGATCGGATCAGCTGGCGGCATCTCCACCTCCATACATAGCGCACTATACAGGGACTGAGTAGAAAAATGTCCATCCTGTGTGAGCCCCTAGGATAAGGAGTCCGTCCAATCTGGTGAGACCTGCAAAAGAATCATAGTCAGAGAACTAATCACGTGCAAGGGTAATAAGGACTCCAGGCGGAAGATGTCCCACCCACTTCCCGAGGTCCAATAGTCGGTGAACCTCCTCCCGGTATCCTTTACAGGGAGGTCACCAAAGAGGTGGTTTCAGAGGAGGGACGAAAAGAGCCATGAATCATCCCAGAAGGAAGTATGTAGCCCGTTACTCACATTTCGGTGAAGGCCATGGGCGAGCGCCGGTTGGGCCTTCACCATGGCCCTCCAGGTGATGGATGAGTCATGCTTTGACTGCAGCAGGCTCAAATCACTGCCATCCCTGCCATACTTGCCAATCAAGACCCGTACCCAGAGGGGGTCCTGAGACTGGAGAAATCTCCATGGCAGCTTGACAAAGGATGCCATATTGGCCTTATTCATAGGTTGCAAGCCAAGACCACCCACCTCTTTTGGGAGGCCGATGGTATCTCGACTGACTAGATTCATCCGCTGCCGATCCTGTTGGGAGCTCCAAATGAACTTGCAGACATAGCGATTCATATCCCAGCAATGCCCAGCAGGCAACAGATCAGTCTGCATCATGTGGATAGGGATGGAGGAGAGAACCGAGCGAGCAAGTATCAGCCGACCCGCTCTGCTCAAAGATCTCGCCTTCCATCCAGCCATATTACTACGGAGCTTCTCGAGGACATAATGGTATGACTGACGCTAGTTCTATCTAAGGTCGGTCGGGGCACCCAAGTACTGGCCCAAATTCGTAGTCAATGGGATCCCCAACACGTCGCTAAGCTAACTAGCAAGCTCCAAGCTAACATTCTCAGAAACTATGAGTTTGGACTTGGGCAGACTAACTTGTTATCCCGAGCACCCGCAAAAGGTGTCTAGGAGGTCACGAACAGTCTCCGCTTGGGCCACAGAGGCCTCACAGAGAAGAATCAAATCATCGGTAAATATTAGCTGTGAAAGGGAGGAGCACGACAAGTCAGCCTGACCGGGATCCATCTACCCTCCTGAACCAGTTGCTCAATGGCATGCGAGAGACGCTCCATACAAGAACAAAGAGGTAGGAGAAAATAGGATCTCCCTGCCGGATCTCTCGAGATGGGTGAAAGACCTCAGTCTTTCCACCATTCCAAAGGACCCGCATCGAGGTAGTCGAGACACACTCCATCACCCAATCAATAAAGGTCCTTGCGAGACCAGCCAGATGCAGTGTCTGCTAAAGAAAATCCCAGTTCAGACGGTCGTAAGCTTTCTCAAGGTCAAGCTTGACAACCATCCAACCAATTTGGCCCCCTTTACGGGCCATCGAATGAACCACCTCCCGAAGGATAACGATATTATCCATCATGAAGCGGCCAGGGACAAAGCTAGAGTGCGTCGGGCTAACCATCGCATCCAAAAAAGACTTCAGTCTATCCACCAAAATTTTAGTAATGATCTTGTACAGAACACTACAGAGACTAATAGGACGAAACTGAGCCAGAGTCTCTGGCGTGGGAACCTTGGGGATGAGAGTGATCAGTGTAGTGTTTAGGTGCACGGGGAGTCGACCGCTACGGAAGAACTCCTGGACCTGTGCATACACTGAGTCCCCAACCACCTCTCAGCACCTCTAGAAGAAGACAGCTTGGTAGCCATCCTCTCCTGGGGCCTTACAAGGCCCCATCTGGAATAAACTATTGCGCACGTCTGTACTGGAGACAGGACGACAGAGGCCAGGAAGAATGCTATCATCCAGAGAAGGGAAGCCATTCTGAAAAGGAAAAGTCGGCCGAGTAGGCTCCTCCTCAGAGTAGAGCCGTCGAAAGTGATCAACGGCTAGGGCACAGAGGGCATCCTAATCCCAAAGTCACTCGCCATCAGGTGAGAGAAGGCAACGAACACGATTCCCATTTCGACGGACAACAGTCGAGGTATGGAAAAAGCGGGTATTGCGATCCCCGTCAGCAATTCACTGTTCCCGAGACTTTTGCATCCACATGAGCGTCTCCTGGTCAAAGATACCTTCCAACTCCGTACGCAACTTATCCTCCAGCCGGAAAAGACTCCGCGTGGCACCCACCTCTAACGCCCTCTGGATACCCTCAAGACGGGCAATGCACCAAGAAGAACTATCTAGCTAATGATGAAATTTTTGCCGGGTGGTTGTAGCATTGCACGGGTAATGACAAAAAGTGACGAGAAGAAATTACAATATTTTGTCCGGTAATTAAATAACTCGACGAGCCTCGCATCATGAATAAAATTAGTTGAAAATTGATGCCTCCATGACCCATCAAGAAGAAAATAATTATTTTTGGTTTTCACGACTCACGAGATTCTTTTCCCTTATTTGAGGTTTTCATGTAAATTGCTGATCGGTACGTAGCTTTATTGCTCTTTGCAAGAGGACCCAGATCAGAACCAAAAACCATTATTTTAGTTAATCAAAACCGATCGAGTCCAAATCTCTTATGATTCTGATTCCGAATCTAAAATTTCGGTCCACTTTAGATCGGTTCTATGGTTCTCGGTTTTTATTCAAACCCCTAATCTCACAGACTCAACAAAACAGGAACGAAACCCGCTCCCCAAGCTTCTTCCTTTTCCGGTTTGCCCTATAAATATAACCCAAAATCGTTAAACTAACCAACTTTATCAAGCTTTCGTTCTCCAACCTCCTCCCTCCTTTTCCGGTCCTTCTCTCTCTCGTACGGAAACAACCATGGCCGCGTCTCAAGCGAGTCTCCTCCTTCAAAAGCAGCTCAAAGGTTCAATACCCAAAAGCCAAACCCTAAACCCAACTCCCATAACACATCAACTTTGCCGTTTTTGTTCTCTTCTGTGAATTGGGTTTTCTTGTTTGTGTTTTTTTTATGTTAAAGTTTTGATCTTTTCCTCTTTTTTTGGTTAACTTATTTGCTTTTTTTGGGTTTTTTCAGATCTCTCCAGAAACCCAGTTGATGGGTTCTCTGCTGGTTTGGCTGATGAGAGCAATGTTTTCGAATGGAGCGTTACAATTATGGGCCCCCCTGATACTCTGTAGTGAGTATTCTTTTTAGTTTGTGTTGGTGGTGATTGCTTGGCTCTGTTTCTGTTTAGTTGTTTTCTTTAGTGTATTTGATTGGCCGAACTCGTTGTTGGATATTCGTATTGGTGTGACTGGAGGTTGTTGGTGTCTATTCGCATTAGATTGTGCCTTCCCGCAAGACGGGAGAGGTCAGTCAGGTTAAACCTCGACGGATGGGCATTGTTCTTGATGTTCTTGAACAACGCATTCTTGCTTTCGGTTTGTGCATTGGATTGATTACGTAACACAACCCTGTAGAGCATTAGTGTTGTAGCAATATGGTGTTGCGAGATAGATATAGTAAGTTGATTCTTGATATCCTTTATTGAGTTTAAGCAATTAGGTGGTATTAGCAGAATAATTTGTTGCAGAGTGGATGTTTATTTGTCTTGAATTCTTTGGTGCAGTGAAAGTGGTTTTTTCAATGCCGTCATGACCTTTCCTGAAAACTATCCAATCAGTCCTCCAACTGTGAGGTTCACCTCAGAGATGTGGCATCCAAATGGCTAGTATCTTCTCCACTCAACGCTTTGTCTTAATTGCTATTTCAATTGTGTAACTGTGATCAGTCTGGAACCTTGCGTGCTGCATACTTAGAAATATTTGGACTCTGCCCAGGAATCTGAATGAAGCAAACAACTAAGAATCTGAAAGTTTATGTGTTATTCGCAGTTTACCCTGATGGAAAGGTTTGCATTTCGATTCTTCATCCCCCTGGCGATGACCCAAATGGCTACGAGCTTGCAACTGAACGCTGGTTGCCAGTACATACGGTATAGGATGCTAGCAGCTTTTCTCATTCCCGTCTTACAACTGGATATTTTATCCCTGCGCTCTTAGATCTATGCCTATTGTGCCCAAGTATCTTTGTGGTTTGTGTTCTCATGAACGTCTCCCCCATCTTTCATTCCTAAGTATCTAGAGCAGTGTGAGATGCCTTCATTTTTCTTGTTAACTCATCTATGAAATATGTTTTTTGAGCCAAAAAGCGCTAGGGAACCAAGGGTGCAAATGTTGGAAGTCATGAAAATGTTCCTTCATGCCAAGGCTTATTCTGTTTGATAGATTAATCCAACTTTTCTAAGTACAGTATCCCTGACTGCCGTTGGGGGTAAAGTCAACATGTCGTTAGAGGTTTGCTTTAAATGCCCGTACTTGTTTAGAACTGATGAAAAGTAAGACTACTTGCAATGATGTGTGCAAGTAAGAAAAGAAAATGTTCTTCCTGTGCTTCTCTTGTGGCTACTAACCTTGGCCTAATCAAATTGTTGTTTCTAAGGTTCTAACAACAAACTAGGAACTTGTTTGCCTAGTCTTTCTCTCTGGATCATGTCTTTGTCTTTTCCGTTTCTGTGGCTGCATTCCACTACAGCTTATCACTTACATTCATTCCCTTTGTTGGTTGTGCTGAGCCTGAACTTCCTGATTTTGTTATTTGAAGGTTGACAGCATTATTCTGAGCATCATATCTATGCTTTCTAGTCCAAATGATGAGTCTCCTGCCAATGTTGACGCTGCGGTAGGTTTTCAGACACTTTTTTGTCTCCGGAAAAGATGTTGTCTTCTGAGTCATGCTTTCAGTCTTCGCTTTTTTGGAGTTCCTTTAATTTGCATTCTTGGCCATTTGAATTTCGGTCATCGATATTTCTTTTCAAATTTTGTTCCGTAGCTTGCTGGCCATGTAGAACACCATGGGTACATACGCATGATTAACCTCTTCACTTAAACTCATCAATTAGTTTGCCCCTGAGGCTTACACAAGCGCAAGCAATATTGTTGGTTTACTTCTTTCCGCTATCATCTTTTTACATCTGTTGCACAAATCACTGCAGAAGCAATGGAGAGAGGACAAGGAGGGCTTCAGGAAGAAAGTAAGCCAATGCGTGAGAAAATCACAAGAGTGGTCGTGAACCATTCTGCGCTACTTCACTGCTTGCCGTTACGCGTCTTCCATCAAGGAGGGAGATGTGACCATCAAAATAGCACCACCAATTATATACACCTAGTTAAGCTTCTATTCTGATGTGACCTTCCTTTTTTTTTGTGCACTCTTCAATGGAGGCAAATGTTTGGGACCAGATACTCTCATCACCTATTATTTTGTTAGCTTGAACATACCGAATTTCCATCAGAATGCACTTTTGTCCTGGTAAAATCTAACTGCCATGTTTTGTGTTGAACTTGATCCTAACATCTGTTAGAATCAGTACCAAAGTGGAATAGGATGAATGGTTCTGGTTAGAACCTCAATTTTGAATTAATTGGTGTGGTTGCAGATCCAATTTAGCTTTGGTTGAACTAGTAACAGGGCAAGTATGGAATTGCGGGTTGAAGCTGGCTGTGTTGCCAACTGTAGAACACGAGGAATCTGCAGGAGGTCAATCATATTAGTATTATTTTTTTCTAATTTTGGAGTTCTAATTAGATTTAGCGATTTAGCACGGTTCGAGTTGAGCTTATCTTTGAAAATTGACCAAATTTTTTCAACAAATATTTAACATTGATGCATTTTCAATGACTCAAATTCGACAACGCCTCGTGTTGTGATGTGATGCATAATGGACAAAGATTGCGCAGACTACTAGTCCGCACGACCAAGGTCAACCGTTGAACGTAGTAGTGGACTTTGACTTTTGTCCGTAACCTTTTATCTGCCTAGGCCCCCACACACAAGTACGCAACAACTAAAACAGGGTCAAGTTCACATGGACAAACAATAATCATGCTTTACTTTGATTTATAGTCGATTAAATTAGATTTGAGCTAATTGGAACTTCTGAAAAGTGATAAAATTTTGTCAATAAGTATTTAACATATTGTATTTTAATAGGTCGAACTTGAGACCTAATTAAACTAAAACAATTATGTCACTAGTCGATCTAAGTATTTGTTAGTAGAGAAATCATTTATGCGCACGTATCTTTTAAAAAACACACTCTTTAATTGCAATCAATAAAAGAATGTCAAATTTATTTATAGTACCTCTAAAAATTCTAATTTTTGAATATTATTTATTTAATCTTCCTTGTTTGGAAAAATACATGACTTCCATATTTTAATCTAACAAGTACGAGAATATAGATTTTGGAAATAATTTGAAACAAATGAATTGGATTTCACCCCTAAAGTGCTGCTCAAAACAGGTTACTTAACAAACTGTTATGCCTTAAAAAAACCGTTATGAGTGGCAATAGTGGCAATTGTTTGCTTTTATGGCCCGAGCCTATTGTACAAACCTCGGCCATACAAAACAATCTGTTCTGGCTTTGTCGAATTCAAGTATTTAAGAATTCAAGTATTTAGAAACGGCATGAGTGTTACTATTTAGAAATGGCATGAGTGTCCAAATTTTGTTAGGAGAGTTCTGTCTCCTTCAGAAGTCCTATTCGGTTCGAGTCGTTAGAAACACAATAGTATTAAATATTTGTAGTAAGACAGGTGGCACTTTCAACCCACTCAATTGCCGAAGAATTGTATGTTGCTAATTTTTTAAAAACAAGCATACTAAATTTTCAATTTCAAACCATGGATCCTTAACTTAACATCGATGAAATTATAGTGCATTTTCCCCTAAAAATCTAAGAAACAGGATCACTCGAAGTTAATTTCTTTTTACCTTTGCGTGGTAAAGAAAGACAGTACCGGAAATGTGAGTAATGTTAATGTCATTACGCAAACTGTCACACCGATAATTTTGAGTGAATTTGTTGAAAATTTACTAATCCATTAATAAGTTAAGATTTTAGATTGAATATCGCAATTATATATATGATGAGCTAATAGTATATAAGTGATGAAAATCTATCCACCTATTAAAAACATTTTGGGTTAGATACGTAAATTCTAATATAATCGAGATCAAATCATATGAAAAAAGATCACGATTTCACTACTAACCAAACAAGATAAAGAAAGGCAAAGGCAACTTGCATTCCAATGTTAATGAGACTCCATATCAGATAAGCTAATAGTTTGACAACCGAGAATTCAAGTTCCTCAACATGTGTATAGCTGATACTCTCTGCAGAAGTCGGTCAACAACAGTACAGCTGAAATACCCTATAGCTCATCTAACAAGACAAAGATGGTATAAGTTGTAAGCGGCATACTTTGCAACAGCAACACCGGATTCATATTAATGGCCTTCGTACTTTGGATCCGCCACCACATAGTGATAAGCGATCACCAGGGCGAATATGAAGATTCCAAGGAAGCTGGCGGCGAACCCGAGGTCCTGATCATCAAACATCTGCAAGGGAATTAATAGAATGCGAAAATGTCAGAGAAATGTTAGACGTGTAGCTCCAAGTCTCTTCATCTCCATAAATTGCTGAACCTAACAACGACGATACACTTTCGCGTAACATCTATCAGAGCTAGTGTCGTTACACAAAGAAGCTGCATTAAGTGATATAAAAAGGTTCTGATAAACAAAAATTACGCAACAAAGATACATAAGTGCGTGTACAGAGAAATGCAGACACGAGGGTCATCATCTTCGATTTAATCCATTCTACAATGATCCAATACCATTTTTTCCCTCAAACTCGGAGCTTCTATGATCTCATCACTCTTCACCCAAACTCTGCATCTACTAACGTCCCCAGACTATGTCAGACTTAAGTTCCAATGGCGAGTCCAATTACGGCACCCTTATGAAATGAGATGCCCAAACGTCAAGCTCGGTCGTAATTCAAATCTATGGTTCCAACTTGGTTATTTGATAAAAGAAGGATATTGGCACAACGAGCAGGTACTTCAACGCAACCCCGAAAGGTCAATACACGGGCGACCTAGTGGAACCTATAGACTCTCTACCAAGGAAGAAGGTACCCATTCTTCCGCGGAGATCCAAAGATGATTGTTCAACAACCTGCAATGTCCCCCCCTACTACCAAAAGCTCGAAACCGACACGCACCAACACCAACAACAACAACACGGCCTTGTCTAATCAGATTTGAAAGCTCGAGCCGGAAATTTGAAACCAACGTTTAACCCTAACCACCCAAGAGAGGAACGAACGGTTCAAGTCAAAGATTCAAAGGTCCAACGATGTTAACATTAAAAGTACGACACAAACCCAGAAATCGCAAGACCTGAAACCTCCCTAAGACCACAGAAATCCTGTTTTAAACCCATTTTTGGTATTGAGATGATGAGTTTACCTTTGAAGCCGATTCGATTAAGAGAGATCCAAACTCGCAAAGTGATGTCTTTTTCTCTTCGGCTGGAGTCTCCCTTCCAGTGATCTCGATCTCAACTTCGTCTTGTGGGGTTTAGGGTAGATTAACGCTCCAGCCTGGGCCTTTATGGGCTTAAAGCTTGTCTTTTTTTTAGTTGGAGGCCCATGGTCCTAGTTTGGATTGTTAAAAAAAATGTTGGGCAAATGTTCTCTCTCATTAAAACTTAAATAGTCATTTTCACCCAAAAAAAACTTAAACAGTTATATTCAATTCGAAATTAAATTAGTCGATTTAATTGATATCTGATTATCAAATAATTTCTAAAAAAATAGGATCGTTCCTTCGTCTTGGTCTTCGTCTTGTAAGAGCTAAAAATCAACACTATACCAGATGGTGTGAAGATTGGGATGGCGATAGATAGGGTTTGGCTAGCGTCTTCAGTTTTTGGATTTAGATTCATCCTACAAATTTTTTATTGTTAGATCTATACCCTTATTCTTGAGAAAATCTAAGGTCTACTGGGTCTTCGGGTTCGACACTTTAATATTTCACTTTCTGATAATTTTTTTAAAATAATTTTACATATAAAATTTAAATAAATTCAAAATATTTAATATGTTAAGCATTAAATTTTGTAATTTAAGTTAAATGGTACAAGGTTTTTCTTTTCAAATTTTAAGTACATAAATAATTCAACAAAAAAAATAGATAAGTCGACTTCTAGTGATTCATATGAGAGCTCGTTCTGTAACGACATATTAAATATGTGAAAGTTAATTATAAATTATCTAATATATCAACAAAAAATCAAAATTATATTATATAGTATATTAACAAAGAAAATTAGAATTATATCTACGTCAAGTTTCAAAGTTAATATCATCAATTCCAAAAAGTGTAACTAGGGTTGGGTAACATTGAACAAATATTTTAGGTTTGTGGGCTTGTTACTTTTTCTTTGAAGTTCTAATTATATAATTTTTTTTATACCATCTGTAATCCGGCTCATCAGAACAACAAGTATTCAATATTGCTGCATTCTCAATGACTCTAATTCAAGATCTGGTTGTTGGAACAACACTCTCACAAATTGATATAATTGTTTATTGGTTGAAGTTATATATATATATATATATATATATATATATATATATATATATATTACCAATAAAATGGTGTAGTTAGGGTCTAACACGGAGAAGCATTTATAAACTCGATTCATCTTAAAGAAATCTCCTCATAGAATATACACGCAAAGAGCTACAAGAAAGCAGGAGTTGTTTCAACCCCATGGAGATATAAACAGATAAAATAAGTTTTTTTTGTGGGAGCATCTAACATATCCTATCCTAAAAGTTCCCACCAGTGCTGGGGCATTGTGTGTAGATGGTCGGGCTCAAACCATTGGCCTCCACCTCTAGTAACTCGCTCTTTGGCCAACTCGGCTATCCCGAGTTGGTTATACAGTTAAAGACATCAAACACGTGCCGATACTCTGCACCAGAAAAGTTGTCATGGTTAATTATCAACAGGTGAAGAAGGGTATTAATCTACCAAACACTTGAAAAGCTGGTGCACTAAGTTATCAACGGGTAAAAAAGTTGTTCTATTCTAACATCGCGGAAATGGACAGTAGCTGGAACCTTAAAAACAGGGATAGAACCTTGGCAGCTACCCGAAATGGCCATCGATATTTGTCAGAGATGGTTCATGTACCTGAGAGCGAATGGCAACAAAAACATGGTCTCTGCATTCCATCTCAACACCAAATCTTCTTTGATTCAGGTCGTCATCACTCCCGACTTTTTCAATTGAAAATCCAAACTTTTTTTTAATTGAAGACGGAAATGTAGTTCACTAACCAACTCTATTCAAAGATCGAAACACATCCATTTCCGTCTTCATCGGATAACAAAACCAAAACCTAAACCTGAGCCAAATTACTCGAAGGACACTAAAAAAATGAACAGGAGAAGCATAAAATGTATATGGAGGTGATCGCAGTGGGATTCGAACTCACGTACATGCTATTTGTCTCGTAGCTAGTGAGATGTTAATTCTAGTTTCTCTTTTACACGTCTTTCACATGCTACTTGTTTCGTACCTAATGAATTGTCAATTATACTTTGACTTTTACACCATCTTTCACATACTACTTGTATTGTAACTAGTAAAACAAGTTACTTGTCAATTATATTTGATTTTTACACCATCTTTCACATACTACTTGTATTGTAACTAGTAAAATAAGTTATCAATTCTACTTTGACTTTTACACCATTTTTCACATGCTACTTGTCTCGTAGCTAGTGAGTTGTCAATTCTATTTTGATTTTTGCACAATCTTTTCACATGCTATTTGTCTAGTAAGTTGTCAATTTTACTTTGATTTTTACACAATCTTTTCACATGCTATTTGTCTCGACGCTAGTAAATTGTCAATTCTACTTTGACTTTTATATCATCTTTCACATGCTACTTGTCTCGTATCTAGTGAGTTGTCAATTTTACTTTAACTTTTACACAATCTTTCAAATGCTACTTGTCTCGTATCTAATAAGTTGTTAATTCTACTTTAGCTTTAGCTTTTACACCGTCACATGCGTTCCTTGACCCCACCATCACCATCAACATCAACTCCAAGAAGCAAAAATATGATTCAACGATTGACCAAACATATGACCTTACTGACATCTTCTTCACCACTAACCGCAGTGGCCTTGACCTCACACACACTTGGCTAAACTCACCCCGCCCACACTTGTCCGATTTCCACCTCTCTCTTCCGACCTCCATCCAACCTCTTTTGAACCAGATCACCGATAGCGACACCTCTTCTTTTTTTTTTCTTTCTCGTACGAAATGAACTAGGGACGAAGCTCGTCGCTCGTCCACGACTTTGACTCGGGGAAGACGACCGAGATTCGCAGAGCTTCCTAGTCGTTAATTTTATGGGTTTTAAATCATAATGTATGAAAGATAGTATAAAAATGAAATTTTCCCTATTGTTTTGACATGATTTAATAATATCTACATGGACAAAGAAAAGTAACAGTACACATGGAAGATCTGAGATGCTGCTAGTGTTACTAATGTGTTAATCAAATATCATTTATTAATTTTATCTGTATTAAATTACAGGAATTAAAGTAAAAATACTTCAAACTAGATGAAAAGAAAATGAACTTTCCTAAGAAAAAAATTGGAATCGATAATTATTCAAAATGTCCACTTATAATGATCCACGTCAAAATGTCGCCCCCAGCAACACCAATCTGATAACTAAAAAGGTGCGGCCCGGCCCATTCTCTCCCCCTTTTTTGGCTAAATTTTATTTTGGGACCTGATATTTATACGCGGTTTAATTTTCTTGCATTTTAATTTTTTCAGTAATGGCTAAATTTTATTTTGGTACTAAAATTTTTTGTGCCATTTCATTTTCGTACATTTTAATTATCGTTGAAGTCTTATTTCAACAGCACATTAAGTTTTTGAACGGCACATCAAGTTTTTCAACAGCACATCAATTTTTTCAACGGCACATCAAATTTTTCAACAGCACATCAAAAATTTTAACGGCACATCATAATTTTCAAGGGCACATCAAAATTTTCAACGCCATATCCCAACGACACATCAAAATTTTCAACGGCACTTCTAACTTTTCAACGGCAAACCGAATTTTCCAACGATATATCAAAATTTTTCAACGGCACACAATCACAATGTCACATTCGATTTACAAAAGAAAAAATCGTAATTTGTGTAGATTGTTAAATTCGCTTTCCGAAAATATATATAATAGCAAAAAGTTCAAATGAGTCAAAAATTATGGTCTATTAAAGTTTTAAAAATTATAGTCCCAAAAACTTTAAAAAAATTATCGGCTAAAATAAAAAAATTAAAATATACTAAAATAAAATTGCGTAAAAATAGTAGGTTCCAAAGTGAAATTACCATTTTTTTCAAAAAAAATAAAAAGCATCGTACATCTCTCTGTGGATTATCGGTGAGTTAATATCGATTATGAAATTGACAATAAGAATCCAAAACTACAAGATGGTCCCACTTCCAAATTCAATTACGAGCTGTATCCGACGTGGTTTTGATAAAATTATCTCTTACCGTTATACGGTTATTATCACTGTCCAAATAACAACCGGGGAAACCATGACTCCCCAAATAATCTCTATTTAAGTCGAGTATACTTTATAAAATAATAATGTTTCGTTTTCCAAGACTCTAACTAGTTGTTCTTTTTATATATATATTTTTTTTTGTGAGATTTAAATTGTTTCCATAATTTCAGATCCAACTCATGTATGGTCTGATGGATACGGTGTTAGTCCTTAAACATGAGGTGGGAGGATCAAATCCCATGACCGTCTAAGATCCGAAAAAATTCTTTTTATATATTACATGCATATAAAGATGTTATATAGAAGCTGCCCTTTTGCGTGGGAGCAGAATCCTAGTCATTGTCGGTTCTCTTTTAATCCCAAGAAGACCAAAGTAGTAAGTTTCTGATGATTACCAAATGATTTATTATTACATTTGTTAGGAGTTTTTAGATCCGGGATTTTAAGGTGAGACTGGCTTTGTTATTGTTGATACTCTCTCTGAGGAGGTCCTATTTTGTATTTACATGTGTGATTTATATGAGCTATAAAGTTTGGAGCTTTGAGGATGCAAATTAAGCTTTTTTGGGTATCTCAGGTGGTAGGATTTATGTGTTTTCTTGTTCTCAATCCAAAGTTTCGTTCTTTTTGTGTTTGAGATTTATGGGTTATCGTGTTTTTGGGAGATTTTTATGTTTATGTGATTTGTTATTGTTATTGTTATCTTTATCTGGCAGGAAGTTGGTGCTCAAGAATGGCACAGCCAGTGACCAACGGAGATCATGGTTCCGGATCGAAGCCGCCTCCAACTCCATCTCCATCTCCTCTCAGATTCTCCAAATTCAATCAGGTGAAGTTCCTCGTGCGCCTGATCGCGCTGGAATCGTCGAAATTGGTTAGGGTCACATCAGCGAAGCAATGTTATGTCCTAGTCACTTGTTCTAGTCCCGCAGCGAACGCTTTGTGGAGATCCTAGATCTATGGCAGCTTCGTTGCTAAGAATGTGGAATGTATGTGGCTGTAGCATGTTAAATTGAGATCCAATGACAAGATGAAAAGGCTGATCCCCGATACATGTCGACCGAGATTAATGAGGATTGATGTGCTTAGAGCAAGAATATAGTGAACCAATCTAGTTTGTTGTGATTTAAGCTGATGAATGTGGGAAGAAGAGGGACAATCTGAAAGATTAAATATGTTTCCTTTTACTCTAGTTTGGAGATTCAGATTTTGGAATCCCACTTGCTTATGTGTGTATTATGCAAAGAATTAGTCTTCCCCAATTCTGAATCATCTTTTGCTTTTGGTGGCAGTCTAATATGAGAATTTTGGTCACTGGATGAGCTAGGTTCATCGGTTCTCATCTGGTGGATCGTTTGATGGAGAATGAAAAGAATGAGGTGAGCTTTTTGCTTCTAAGTTGCACCAACTGTTCTCTTTCATGAGATACCCCCTTCTGAAGGATGGTTAGATTGAAAATCTTCTGGTCAATTGGGTTACCTCATGCTCTTTTGAAGTATACATCTTTCGTTGTTTATCAGGTGATTGTTGCAGATAATTACTTCACGGGCTCCAAGGACAACCTGAAAAAATGGATGGGTCACCCGAGATTTGAGCTCATCCGTCATGGTACCGTTATGTAGACATGTTCTTAATGCAGAAACACATGATTTGCATGAACTCGAGGGTCCTTAATACTTACAAGAGGATGTTGTTTATGTACAGATGTCACTGAGCCGCTGCTAATTGAGGTGGATCAAATATACCATCTTGCCTGCCCTGCATCTCCGATCTTTTACAAGTACAATCCCGTGAAGGTACACGATGCGCAATGCATGCCTGTTCTTCTGTCTAACTCGTCTCCCTGGAAGCAAACGCAGTGATAAGTGTTAACCTATCTTTATTTGGCAGACGATTAAGACAAACGTTATCGGTACATTGAACATGCTGGGGCTTGCCAAGCGAGTGTCGATCGCTACTATGTTCTGTTCTGTCCTTGCCATCGTCGGTCTTAACATACCATCAAATTGGGCTTGTCTGTGTTAGGATTTTGCTGACTTCAACTTCAGAGGTCTATGGTGATCCACTCATACACCCTCAGGATGAGAGCTACTGGGGAAATGTCAACCCAATTGGTACGAATAGCACTAGTGGCCCGCTCAGCGCCTCCATTGGAATGTGATTTTTATGGCTAGGAAATTTTTACAGGGGTAAGGAGTTGCTACGACGAGGGAAAGCGAGTAGCTGAAACCTTGATGTTTGATTATCATAGGCAGCATGGGATAGGTAATGCACTTGTTTCATCTTCTCCTTCTCAGCCAATGTTTGATTTATACATTACCTTGTGGAAGTTCTTCTCCATTTGTACTATTTCAGTGGAAACATGAATTGTCGATTCCTTTTATCTGGCTGAGATACGCATTGCCAGAATTTTCAACACTTATGGACCCCAAATGAACATAGATGATGGCCGTGTTGTCAGCAACTTCGTAGCCCAAGCAATTCGGTCAGTATCTCGAATGGTCATCTTTTAAGTACTCTTGACAAATTACATCATTGTAACATGCTCTGCACTTCTCGCAGTAACGAGTCTTTGATTGTTCAAGCACCGGGAACGCAAACGCGGAGTTTTTGTTACGTTTCCGACATGGTATGGTAGAGATTGGCTTGCCATGTAGGAATTAGCAGTTCCTCTGATGACTACATTATTTATGTCCAAGGACAAGGAATTCATCATAATCTGTGAAGGTTGATGGCCTCATCCGACTCATGGAGGGAGAGAACACAGGACCAATCAACATTGGCAATCCAGGTGGATGTTCTTTTATCATTCCATTAGCTGTATCCTTATCAAACAACCAATCTGTATACATAGCACGGAAGCTTCATCGATTCGACGTTTCATGTTCCAGGCGAATTTACGATGCTCGAGCTTGCACAAACCATCAAAGAGGTAAGCACTGGGAATTAAACCTGTGTTTTTATAAATGGCTACAAGATGAAAGGGCTGTTCGTCCGGCAGTGGTTTTCGGAGATTGTTTCGCATACACAGACTCGGGTTTAGGTCATTTGCTTGGTCTGATTGCAGCTAATCAACCCTGCTGTCGAGATTGCGATGGTCGAAAACACACCAGACGACCCTCGTCAGAGGAAGCCAGATATCACCAAGGCCACCGAGTTGCTCAGATGGCAACCCAAGATCAAGCTCCGGGACGGTTTTCCTCTGATGGAGGGCGATTTCAGGCAGAGGCTCGGAGTGGCCAGGACATAGACTGACGTGGCAATAGTTATGCTCACTTTAGGACGTTTCTCTCATCATGAAGTTTCTAATAGGTTCTTTTTATTGAAACTTACTACTCAAATACATACATGTTAATTGTGTATCAGAGGTGAAACTGAGACTAACATAATGTTATCACAAAGCCGATGAAATAATTCGACTGCCTTCTCGGTCGACCCTCCGATGGTCTTGTAATCTGTTTTAGAAAATTAAAATGGAAATCACAATGACAAAAATTGGTGAAGACTAGTAGGAATGGAGGTTATGCCTCAGCAGCAACTCGAGCCTGAGAGCTTTTATTTTTGCTTTTCGCAGGCTTCTTCTTCTCCATTGCGTCTGCATCCTCGGCTTCGGACTTGATCTCAATTCTCGCAAAGACAGGCTTCGGTTGGGCCATGACCTGACCGCCCTTCAGGCCACCCCACTTGGTCTCGTTCTGCAGCTCCCAGTGCAAGTTTATTAGAACATATGCAGCAGGTTTACATTGATAAGCACATGGCAGTCAAAAGGGAAGTTACCCAAGTCAATGCGTTGAACTGGTCTTTTGTATAGCCAAGTTGCTCATATATCCTCCAAGATAAACTTGGTGTAACTGGGGATAAAGCGACCGCTACGATTCTCATTGCTTCTAGTACGATCACAAGGTCCTGCTTGAAAACAACCCAAAAAGAACATTCAGAAATATGTTTCCCGCCATCCGGATCAACTAACAGCATCAAGAAAACTATCCCGAGACAAGAAACTGACGTATTATCTTGGATGATCACTATCGATGAAATAAACGCAGACAATCTAAAACAATGCACATAAAACCTTTGCAGCGACTTCAGATGCAGCTCCTCCTTGCTTGAAAAGAGACCATGGTGCATGCTCATCTATGAAGGAATTACCAGCATTAGCAATCTCTTGCACAGCTTCACAAGCTACTGACAGTGAGAGGTTCTCATAATGTATGCAAGCCTTTTCAATCTGCAAAAAAGGTGTAACGGGCATTTCTAGTATGTCAAGCAAAATGCCCAGCCGAGTAAAATGCCTTTTAGATTTCATACTACTGATACGAAAAGTTCAAATTCCCTAAGATTCAGGGTTATAGTAAAAAAAACCTTGGACTTCCAGTAAGTGCAGAAAACTTGATGGCAAGGATAAATTCTCTTAAGCATTCCATGTCTGATTTACAAACTCCGCATAATTAAAAGTCTGATTACCGCATAAACATAAAAAAAATTGCATCAACAAGTGAAATTTAATGGCTATAATGTAGTTGATTGAACTGCCAAAGTTCCTATTTGTTCCAATGTTTCGGTCGGAAAAGCACAAGATGCCAGACCAAAAGTTCAACATGAACAAAAACTTTGAAAAGCTCTACCATGAAGCTAAAGCATTAATTGATGCCCCTTATTAAGAAAACCATATACAAAGAAGTGTTCATTCTTGTTATTCATTAGTGCTTTGAAAACTTCTGACATTTGCTCAATAAACCAGGAGACTTTATTTGTGTGTTGGACAAATCTAACACAAAAGGCTGGCCTTACCAGCTTATTAACAGTGTCCTTGAGTGCATGTCCTTCGCCAGCAATAGCTGAATCAACAATCAAAGTTGACAGACAGTTCTTTTTAAGAAGTCCTAGAGTACGGTTAAGAAGGTTTCCTGCACATAATGAGGAAAAATAACATAAATTTGGTGTTATCTTGGTCTATAACATGAGATAAGCGAAGAATCTTACAAGTAATGGCACTTAAAATAAAAGTACCTATTGTGTTTGCAAGATGCGCATTGACAATATTGACAAAACGATCTTCTGAGTAATCTCCATCATTACCAAATTCCACCTCTCTAAGGAAGAAGTACCTGACTGCATCAGCTCCAAATCTATCGACCAATTCATGTGGCTCAATGGTGTTGCCTAATGATTTCCCCATCTTCATGCCATCCTATAATGTTCAAAATAATAAGCATTGCTGCATGAAATGAAAAGATCTGTAAGAAAAGGAATCTAAAAGTTGGTTACTATTGCCTCACTTAAAATAATAAATATCAAATGCAACTGACGATAGTACTTCGCAAGGTTCGGATCCCAATTCTCTTCACTGCCGACATAAGGATCACAGGGTATGACCCAGAATAAAGATATGCCCTATCGTCTATTCATTTTGTAATATTAAACTTGCAATCTGCAAATGATCTCTCAAATCCTGGTTTCACATATCACATATTTCCACTGAATCTAAAGTTGGTTGCTGATAAGGAACTCCACAGGGAACCCCGTATACCCACAGGAGAACAACCAGATAGAGCCCCAAAATGATGCTACAACAATATATAGAATTTGAGCCCCCAGAGCAAAACTTAACAGAGGCGCTAGACAATTGTATCATGTGAAAATTGAAGTGATGGACAGACCTACTTGTCAATATCCATCAAATGCGGTTCCTTGTGATTCCAAAACAGTAGTAGTAAATAAGTGTTTGGTGTGTGCTGCCCCCCCATGACAGCCATAAACACAGAAAAGTCAAATAAAAATCATTTACCTACGTCAGGTAGATAAGATATACCTTTGTCAGAAATCCATGACCATACACCTTTCTAGGAAGCTGCAATCCAGCTGACATTAACATAGCTGGCCAATACACTGCATGAAATCGTAAAATATCCTGCACAAAAACGACCACGTATCAACTGCTGAGCCTTTCAAAAAATGGATCAAGCAACGGTAGAACGACAAGTTAAGAAGCAATGAAGCATAATGGTATCTAAACCAATTGCATAGCCAAATAAAAAGAAAAAGAGAGTAATAATGAAACACTGAATTGAACAGACAGCAATAACCTTTCCAATTATATGTAAAGATGCGGGCCAACCAGAAGAAACAGCTCTTTCCAAATCTGGCTTTTCCTTGTCATCAGATGAAGCTGATATGTAACTGCCAACAGAAGAAAATATCAGTGAGAAAATTGATAGGCCAGACTTCGGAGTCATAAAGTGGGTAGAATGATAATCCATGAAAAGGATCTGGCTAAAAGAAAGCACGTCCTATGCAAGGAAAGAGCTGTACCCCAATAGAGCATCAAACCATACATAAATTGTCTGCTTATTGTCATTAGGAACTGGAATCCCCCAATCCACCGATGCTCGTGATATTGAAAAATCTCTCAGTCCACTTTTTATCCAGCTTTGCACCTTAAGCATGATCAGCAGGAATGAGGTTCGATGTTCAAGTAGATTGGAAGAGGAATTTTTTTCGCTTGATAGGAAAGACTTTAGTTAACATTAATTCAAAAGCCTATAGTTACATATTTTTCCGCAGAAGCATTTTTTTACTGAAACATTAAAAAAGCAAGTCCACCAAGAGAAGCAAGTAGTTTTTGTCTCAGAAAAACTATTGGACCGCTACTTCAGGTAATGATAGTAAAAATTTGATTTCCTAACCTCATTCAGACGAAATGAAGGCTCAACAAAATTCGGATTCTGTGCCAAAATATCTTCCAGTGCTTTTTGATACTTTGACAAGGCAAAGAAGTAATTGTCCTCTTTCCTACTAATACATGGCTTCAGGTGCATAGGGCAGCAGTTATTTTCCAGAAGCTCCTTCTCATCCTGTACCAGCAAAAAGAAAACAATTGACATAACATTGACTAGTTGATTTATGGTACTTTGAGCATGCACATGTGTAAACTATAGTCTGCACATAGTCGAACTACGGAGGATTACAACTTGAAAAGTTTCATGCACTCAAGTCCAGTCGAGATGCAGCCAAGAAGACGGGAAATAAAGATAACCACCTTGTACTCCTCACAATTCACACAGTATAACCCCTCATAATCAGCACGGTAAATATCACCCTTGGCGAGAACCCTGTCATAAAATTCCTTCACAATTTCTTCATGCTTGGAGTCAGTTGTCCGTATGAACTTGTCATATGCAATGTCCAACTGAAACCCAAGAAACAGTAAATGGATCAGAATATTGGCTTCAAATGGTTTCTGTAACCCACAAAATCCGACACTTTACAGAAATTAAAACAGAAAGGGCCACAAATTACGTCGTTCCAGAGCGTCTTGTAGGCTTCGGAAATAACATCACAATGGTCGCTTGGGCTAGATCCCTGCGAAGCTGCAGCAGCAGCTATCTTCTCCCCATGCTCGTCCGTGCCCGTTATAAAGATAACCTTCTTTCCTAATAGCCTCTGCCAAATGATGCAACCCGCACAAATCACTAATCTATCTATAGACAAAATAATATTGGCTCCAAGCATAAAATCCTACACAACGAAGTCTAAATCCGGAAAACATTTTCCGAAAAAGCTCCCAATTCGCCCCGCGGTTTCTACAGGAATTTCTATATCCTACCTAAAACTTTAAGGCAATAAGTAATTGAATCTTCCGCACTTATAAACCAGTCCAACACACTTGCAACTACTTCCGATGTGGGATTCTCTACAAACAGAATACCTGGAAGCGGGCGACGGCGTCAGCGGCGATGGTGGTGTACGCGCTGCCCATGTGCGGAGGGGCATTTACGTAATAAAGCGGAGTCGTGAGGACAAAAGCGTCCTCCTCCGCCTCGTCCGATCCGGCGCCGTTTCCCTTCGTCGCGCAGGTGCAGAACCGCGAATCCCGCCTACGATAGGCGACGAAATCCGACGGGCGTTTCGAGAGAACGGGACGGCGGCCGAAACAACAGGTCGTCCGGGCAGCGGCGGCGGTTATCGAGGACGTCTGGATAGGGTTGAGGAGGTAGAGTGTGGTTTGTATCGAGTGGCTTATCCTAGCCGCCGCCATTCTGGAGGCTTGTTTATCCTCTCTCTCTCTCTCTCTCTCTCTCAAAGCGACAGCGTTTTGCGCTTCCTTTTCTCCCTTATCCGTAGAATAATCCACGAAGCTCAGTGGAACGGAGGGAGAGTGGAGAGGAGAGGTGCGTGTCACGGGCTGTTTTTCGGAAGCCCAAACTGGCTGGACTATTTCCGTGAAAAAGTTTGTTAATGATTTTTATTTTTTATAGCGGGAATCATCCACAAAGTCGTGGGATTTTTTTTTCTTTTTTGATAAAACAATAATTATTGAAAATTTCGAAATAAGGTGAGAAATTAAAAATTTTCTAAATGAATAGTTTTAAAAGAAATAATAGAACCTCTGGTGGCCAACGAGAGCAGATTGAGTGGGGACTAAAGAAAACTTGTCTCCAGGTGGGGACTAAATTTTGGGTCGTCAGATTTGATTGTCTTTAAATCTGATGGTCAATAACTATCAGGTGATATTGGTTTGCATGTGAAGTGATATTGGTTTGTATGTGAAATGATATTGGTTTGCATGAGGCTAGTTTACGTGTGAAGAGATATTGGTTTGTATGTGAAGTGATATTGGTTTGCATGTGTAATGATATTGGTTCGGGTTCGTCCCCATGGGTGGGGACTAGCCAATCCCCACCAAATTCGGCCCCGGTGGCCAACAAGTGTCAGCTGCCTGAGAAAATTTTAAAAATTGGCAGGTTGTCGCCTTAGAGGGACGATAGACTGGTTAGACCAATATTTTATTTGTAAAGAATCTCGAAAGTTTTCAAATGAAGAAATTTATATAGTGTCACATATTTGAAAATAAATAAGAAATCTCTCATATAAATATAGGAACTTTGTTGACGTTATCTATCACTAGCAAAGACGCACGTGTGATGCGATTGTCGTTCTGTTTGAAAACCCGCAAAATATATCGTTCATTGATTTTCTTTTTTAAGTTGTGTATGAATAAGATGCTCTCTTACATATTTAATTACACTATTTTTTTTGATTTACCTAAGACGTCATAAGAACTTTTTTGTACACGATATTTTTTGTAAACGTTCCAACTTTATCAGTAACATCACCTTTGTTGATAAACACCTTAGCGTTCTTGCTTGAAACGCCTCTTGAAAGGGCAACGAACAACTATCCATGACTAAAGACAAGGTCATGCACATAAATATCGGTGTTTTTAATTGTTTGTCCTTGTGCTTTGTTGATCGTGAATGAAAAATATGTACTACCAAAGACTACTTGGGTATTATCTTATGCGGCATCTCAAGATTCTCTGGTGGGTGTAATGACACCCAGTGGATGAATACTCTCTTACCCACGAAATTCCCACTGAGTATCACTGCATCTATTTAATTAGGCGAAAAAGGAAAAAATATATATGTGATGGTCGAAACTCACTTCCTTTTCCTTCTTTGTCTCTCTTGTGGGCCACATCACAGTTTTCATCCGCAAGACCCACGTCCACATCCACGCCCACGCCGACAACGTCCTCGTCATCTGACGGTCAGTCTGCTCTATCGTCAAGCAGCCAGCATCTCGGGCGTGGACTTCAGCCCGCCACTCATTGCCATGATTGTCATTGTGGTGGTGGCTTTCCTACTCATCACCTACTCCCGCATCCTCTCCCCCCACCTCATCCTCATCATCTGTTGGGGGTGGTGCCAGTGTCGGCATCACAGGTTCTAGCTGCCGTCCTACTCTACCATGTTCTCCAACCTGGACTCGCCTCCCCTCCCGTTCGACTATACAGATAGCTCTGCTATGTGATATGGTTGCCTACGGCGGGCAGAACTATTTGGCCGATGAGGTTGGTCTGATATGATATGGTTGCCTACGGCGGGCAGAACTATTTGGCCGATGAGGTTGGTCTGATATGATATGGTTGCCTACGGCGGGCAGAACTATTTGGCCGATGAGGTTGGTCTGATATGATATGGTTGCCTACGGCGGGCAGAACTATTTGGCCGATGAGGTTGGTCTGATATGATATGGTTGCCTACGGCGGGCAGAACTATTTGGCCGATGAGGTTGGTCTGATATGATATGGTTGCCTACGGCGAGCAGAACTATTTGGCCGATGAGGTTGGTCTGATATGATATGGTTGCCTACGGCGGGCAAAACTATTTGGCCGATCAGGTTGGTCTGATATGATATGGTTGCCTTCCGGCGGGCAGAACTATTTGGCCGAGGAGGTTGGTTGATGATGGTACCTTTGAGATATGGTATCCTCGTGTTGGAGAGGGAGTGATACAATTAAGATTCTGTTGAATATTCGTCCAGTTCTGTGATATGATTTTGGAATTATGTGTTCATGTGTCAAACTGAGTGACGGTATGGGACGTTGCGTAGTTTGCTCATGTTTGTGTGCCGTTGTGATTATATATTAATATTTGGTCATCTGGTAATTATGACTTTATAATAATGTAAATGTCCGCATGATTCAATTGCCATGTTAGTCATATGCATGTGTTAGGTATGTTTGTGCATTGAGTAGCTAAATAAATTGCGATGCATATGTTATTTGTTTACGGGGTGTTCCAAAACACTCACCCCCCTCTCACCAGTTTTTGCAGGAACTCGTACATGAGTTGTATTTGTTCAGAGATCTGCTATGATTGTACCAAGTCCACTTTGTTCTCCAGGACTTGCATCGAGGTCTCCAGTTTGTATTTTGTTCTTTGATCTAGAAGCTCCGTAGTTACATAGTTTAATTTGATCTTGGGAAAAGAACATATGAATATGTATTAAAAAGGAAAAGCTTGGCTTATATTTTGTAAATTTAGAATATGGAACTAGAATATAAAACTAAAGATCATTAAGTTTTAAATTTTATATTTAAAGGCTTATTATTATAAATTCTGAATATGTTTGAGGCTGGCTAGATTTCTTTGTGATTAAAGTAGTTGAAGTCTAGCGCCGGTCACCGACCATCGATTTGGGTAGTGACAGACGTGGTATCAGAGCTCTAGGATGGAGCCTTGTTTGAAACGTCATGTCAAGTATCTTAAGTTGTGCTACAGAGTTTAGGATTCCTCATATCTTTGTGTCCCTTCCATCTGTGTCATTTGCTCATGCCTTAATATTTTTCATATCAACGAAGATTTATTTCTGTTTGAATATGATGGTGTGATGAATTAAAAAGTTGTTTGAAATGTTTATGTTTGAGATTCTTTGTGAGGATCTTATGTGATAAATTATTGATATGGCGAGGCATTTACTCTACATTTTGGTGAGAACTCAGGTCCTGTTTGTATATGTATTCCTTTGAAGAGCCCATTTGAGTATATTTATTTATATATATGAAAAATCATTCCTTGGGTTAGATTTCGATGAAGTGACTGATCACCACTTTGTCCAAATTATCTAAACACCCTTATATATTTAATTTCTTCCTATGTATATTGGGCCATTGGTATGAGTCACCAAATGTTTGAGTATGCCTTTGTTAATTCTTTGATTATTTTTCATTGAGATGCTTTGAGAATTTACTTTCGCGTTAAATATGTTTGAAAAGTAAAAGTTATGAACAACGTTGTGTGTAAGGAGAATACATGAGAAAATAAGTCATAAGTATGCTTTGGACATAAAAATATATATTGGCAAAGTAATTTGAGATTAATTATGAATAGAAATTATAAGATTTAAGTTATATGAAATTAAATTATAACTAAGTTATTGCTTTTATAACTTTGAATACCTTGAGGAAGCTAAGATTTAGTATATATTTGGTTTGGGTTATATTATGGATTTGGAAAGAGAACTTTTGATGGACTTTTGATATGATAAGTTACTCACTTTTTATTGACAATGTAGTTCAACTACATAAATTTTGAATGGAAGATAGTTCCAAGAAAACTACAAAATTTTGCCTATTGGTTCGACAAAAAATTTTAGAGGCTAGATAAAAGCCTTCTGAATTTGAGTAAAGTTTCTCTGTGTAATCAGATAATTGATCTGATGCATATAACCTAAGTATTGAAGAATGTGAGGTAGAGATATGTCATAAAATTTTGATAATCTATAAATCATGTAGCTTATAGCTACAATAAGCACATCAATATTGAGATGATGTTGTGC
Source organism: Hypericum androsaemum (assembly GCA_963995505.1). Classification (NCBI taxonomy): domain Eukaryota; kingdom Viridiplantae; phylum Streptophyta; class Magnoliopsida; order Malpighiales; family Hypericaceae; genus Hypericum; species Hypericum androsaemum. The sequence goes on from OZ023197.1 coordinate 4,212,220, forward strand.
AAGCTCTATAAGAAAGAGTGAGAAGTAAATCTTATTTGTACAAGAGAAATTTGAAATAAATCATCAACTAGACAATAACCTAGAAAGAAAAATGAACGGAAAGATTTGACTAGTAAAAATTTGATTTAAGTTAGCTCGAAGAAGGAAAAGTAAATATGGCAAAGTAAATTTGGGGTGAAAATATTAATTTCGTAATGAGTTTGTGTAAAACTTAATGAGATTGTTTGGTTCGTGAAATATGAAATGAGAAAAGCCTAGAGTCAAAAAGGAAGTATGTTAAAGCGATTCATTTGAGAAGTGGAGAATAATGGAATATGAGAATAGGAGTACTTATTGTATGCAGATTTTGGAACCTATATCAGATTGTGCAGAAATTTTGATATGTGAAGTGATAAGATATGAGTGACTTAGTAGTCATAAAAGTTATATTAGTATGAAAACAAATTACAATCAAATGTGGGTTCAAACTTTAGAAAAGGCCAGGGAGATGAAAATTGGTATGTTCTTTGATGAAAGTATTTGTATATACTACTCCATCAAGTAAATCCTTCAGTGAATATAATGTCAATGAAGCACCAAGATAACTATGTTGAAAACAAGGTAATAAATGAGAATTTTTTTTGGCACAAGCATTGATGAATCATCTATTTATACTATTGTCTTTTTAAGATTCAAGTGTATGAGAGACAATATTTGAGGAATTAAAGATATTTTCTATGATCTGAGAGCTTTGGTGTAAGGTTTTGTGAAACTTATAATTGTAAACTCAATAAGTCAAAAAGGTAGATTATGGAAATCTACAAAAAAAAAGATTTAACTTGGGAAATAAAATGCTTGAGAAGTTTTGGTGGACGATAAACTAGTTTATTTTGGAAGCAAGATTGAGTAATATGATAACTCTGTAAGGGAAAAGTGTTAGCATTTGTACCACTATGAAGAATGACATTATTCAATGAAAAGAGCTAAACAAACTTAAATAACAAGAATTTTTGTAGGTTCGAAAATACTTTAAGATAGTTTGTCAAATTGTAAGATCAATGACATAAGGTAATGGTGCTAAGGTAAGAGGACATAGTCCCTATAAACTTTGGAACTTTGTATGTGTGCTACGAGGTAGTGATATATTAATTGGTTCATCAATATGATGAAAGTTGTTATAAGGATTGTGATCCGAGTGCTCAAGTCTATTAGAAACAAGGTTAGAAATTTATTGAAATATTTGGTGTATATGACAATGAAGAAGTTCGCAAGAAGATATTATAATTGACACAATGAATGCCATAAAATTCTGGTTATATTTGAAGTTAATCCTAGTGAGTGTGGTGGTGGTAATGAAAGACATTGTTGGGAGCTTGATATCTATGACGAGGTGTTCATAGATTTGAACTATTGGAAGGTTATGATAAATTTTAGTTTTGGAGGTGATGAAGTGATATGATTGGTTGTTGAAGCGATTTTTTTTCCAACAACCCAATAGATACATACAATATTGAGAACCAAAAAGGTTTTTGGATGTGTCGTGGTGTTAAGAAAATTTTTGAGAATTAATGAATCAAATGTATATAAGATTTGGGCATTTTTGGGCCTTTGGATAAATTTTTATAAAATTTAGGGAAGATATTATCCACGGATGACCTGAATAAAGGTTGAGTAGAACTTATGATCCAAAAATGGAAGAAAATTTGTTGTGAAAAAAAAAAGATTATGGAGATAACAAAGATAAAAAGCATTACACATTAATAAGTTTGAGTCTAAGAAAAATGATAGAAAGAGATAATAGAAGTTATCAGATGAATTTATATGATCTTGCTCTTGCTCATATTTTGAAACCACAAATAGTTACGATTAGTTAAATTTGGTATATCAGAAGTGTCGAAGATAATTTTGGTATAAGAAATTTTGAAAGCTTTGAAATAGAGAGTTTCAAATTTAGAAAGTAAAGTAGGAACACCATACACAAATTACAATGATCTACGATAAGATACTAAAAAAAAAATTTATTCATCTATTTAGATGATCTGTTAGAAAACTATGTTTAAGTAAATTCGGGGACCGAATTTTTATAAGGAGGGGAGAATGTAATACCCAACTATATCGCCGAAAGTTAGTTTGATTTAATCATGTATGCTCGGTAAAATAATAATATACATTTTTGTGAAATAGAAATATAATTACAGATTTAGATCAAGGTATTAAGTAAAATTATACTTGCGAACTTAAGTGACAATAAAATAAAAGCTTCATTCAAACTTATCTAAGATTAACAAATGAAAAATAAAATAACATAAAATGGATCTATCTCCACCGAATCACAAAATGAAACTAGATAAATATGAAGTAGTAAAAAAAAAAGAGTTAAAAGTGGCAAATATTGAGTTTGGCCACGAAAATGTGGTCCAATATAAAATTGATTAGTGGACATTACTTGTTCTCATTTAAAAGCTACAGCAAGCAAATATAAAAAGGCGGAAGACTAAGAGGCGGTGAAAGATGGCAATTTGGTGTAATGGTAAATAGTGAACTCCACCAAAACAGTTAAAGAAGTAAGCCGTGAGGAAGAAAAAGATGATAGATTAAAGGGAAGCAAAAAAAAAATAAAAATAATAAAAGGAGGCTGGAGACCGACGAAGATAGAGAACCTAAATCAATATGGTAAGTAAATCTTCATATATTATATAAATTATTGAATATCAGTATCTAATTACGAAATTGGTAAGTAAGGCTGGAATATTGGTTAAAACGATTCCAAGATAAAACTGGAAGGTAATTTATTGCTGAGGTTTAATTGATTTAGAGTAACTACTTATGGTACATGATCTTGATCTTACTGGGATAAGACACAAGATAACTAAATATACTGTAGCAGAAATTATTTTTAATCAAACGTGATATGAATAATTAATATATAGAAAGTATCTCAATAACGATGAACTCAAACCATTTAGTTGAATCGGAAGATGGACTAATAGAAATAAAGTCGATTACTAAATACTTATCTTTGCTTAGGATAAGTACCAACGAAAAGAAAAAGGAGGATGTTTGCTTTTACCAATATAATCAGAATGTTGAAATTATATATTGTTGAGTAATGAGTATAATATCCTACGAGACATCATTCAGAGGAAGGCTATAAAGGAAGATTATAATCATTAAAAAATATGAGTTAATAAATGTATCTTAGAATCATAGAAGATAATAAACCTATTTCAACTGAACTAGAGCCTTCATGAAATCAGTTGGGTTATTTTAAATGCCACGTGTTGAGTAAGTTTTCGGTGAACCTTGGAATCAAATTACTAAGTACTTATAGCAATACTTGTTCGATGAATTCAATTGGTCTGAAACGAAATTGTGTGTTTCGTCTATTTAAATGGAAAATTTATAATATATAAGAAGCTAGGAAGAAAATAGAACTGATGGATAAGTCTAATAGAATTGACAAGCTATATGTATTATGATATAATTGAATTAGAGAAATGGATATTGGTTGTGACAGGTTTGAGATTGCAATAATTGTACGTTGGGGAATTTGAGCGTGGATCACGTAAAGGGGAAAGGAGTTTGTATATTGGGGGAAAGAAATTCACTGATGGACGTTCGGTCAAAATGGTAAACAAATAATATGTGACTCGTGCTTTCTTTGGCGCACTCTATTTATTTGTTATGATTTGAATATGGTATTGTTAGTGCATATTGTGCATTTTTCATATGAGCATGAAGATGTGACATTATGATTTGTAAGTGTTTGATTAAGTTGGCCTCGAGTGGGCACTAGAAATATCGGTTTGTTCATTGGACATATTTGATTCGTTTGGAACCTATGAATTTGTGTGATACGAATAACTATATGATACAGATAGCTCTGCTATGTGATATGGTTGCCTACGGCGGGCAGAACTATTTGGCCGATGAGGTTGGTCTGATATGATATGGTTGCCTACGGCGGGCAGAACTATTTGGCCGATGAGGTTGGTCTGATATGATATGGTTGCCTACGGCGGGCAGAACTATTTGGCCGATGAGGTTGGTCTGATATGATATGGTTGCCTACGGCGGGCAGAACTATTTGGCCGATGAGGTTGGTCTGATATGATATGGTTGCCTACGGCGGGCAGAACTATTTGGCCGATGAGGTTGGTCTGATATGATATGGTTGCCTACGGCGAGCAGAACTATTTGGCCGATGAGGTTGGTCTGATATGATATGGTTGCCTACGGCGGGCAAAACTATTTGGCCGATCAGGTTGGTCTGATATGATATGGTTGCCTTCCGGCGGGCAGAACTATTTGGCCGAGGAGGTTGGTTGATAATGGTACCTTTGAGATATGGTATCCTCGTGTTGGAGAGGGAGTGATACAATTAAGATTCTGTTGAATATTCGTCCAGTTCTGTGATATGATTTTGGAATTATGTGTTCATGTGTCAAACTGAGTGACGGTATGGGACGTTGCGTAGTTTGCTCATGTTTGTGTGCCGTTGTGATTATATATTAATATTTGGTCATCTGGTAATTATGACTTTATAATAATGTAAATGTCCGCATGATTCAATTGCCATGTTAGTCATATGCATGTGTTAGGTATGTTTGTGCATTGAGTAGCTAAATAAATTGCGATGCATATGTTATTTGTTTACGGGGTGTTCCAAAACACTCACCCCCCTCTCACCAGTTTTTGCAGGAACTCGTACATGAGTTGTATTTGTTCAGAGATCTGCTATGATTGTACCAAGTCCACTTTGTTCTCCAGGACTTGCATCGAGGTCTCCAGTTTGTATTTTGTTCTTTGATCTAGAAGCTCCGTAGTTACATAGTTTAATTTGATCTTGGGAAAAGAACATATGAATATGTATTAAAAAGGAAAAGCTTGGCTTATATTTTGTAAATTTAGAATATGGAACTAGAATATAAAACTAAAGATCATTAAGTTTTAAATTTTATATTTAAAGGCTTATTATTATAAATTCTGAATATGTTTGAGGCTGGCTAGATTTCTTTGTGATTAAAGTAGTTGAAGTCTAGCACCGGTCACCGACCATCGATTTGGGTCGTGACAGTGGGCTAGCATTATCTGTGGTATCCACTCTTCTCAACAACTTGGTTCTCTTTCTTATCTGTTAGGGAGTGGCTCCAAGGCTTGGCCAAAAATTACAAAGTTGGCTCATGATGGCTCCTCACTGTCTCATGAATTCTGGTCTGGATTTAAGTTGGAGGTTGGACAGGGTGTTTGCTTCCTATTCTGGTTCGATCCTTGCCTTGATAGTCTCCATTTGAAGGTTATTTTCCCAGATCTCTTCTCCCTCTCTTCGCAGAAATCTTGTTCGATCCTTGACTATGGGAGTTGGGTCGATAATATTTGGTTGTGGCAGTTTGTTTGGGTGCGCTCTCTATTCCATTGGGAGGAGGTGGGGCTCTCCTCTCTACTTAGTCTCCTCTCCTCGGCGGCTCCTAGTCGTGTGGGGAAGGACATTATCAAATGGACTCATGACTCTAATAATCATTACTGCACTAGCTCCTTTCGTTCCAGGATTATCCAAGTCTCCCATCCTAGAAGCGATATTGCAGCGGTATGGACTGGACGTATCCCTCTGAAGGTTGAATATTTTCTTTGGCTAGCTACTCTGGGGAGACTTCTTACCAGAACTAATTTGATTCGAATGAACTGTCTGAATGTGTGGGACTGTCTATGCCCTTTGTGCGGAGTTGAAGACGAATCTGGCGAGCACCTACTTCTTCATTGCAGGGGACCTTGGCTGCTGTGGAACTTTTATGTTCATCAGTTGGGCATTAGCTGGTGTGTTGGCCGTTCCTTCTCCCATTCCCTTTCTTCTTGGATGGATCTAATTAGGGGTCAAGGTGGCACGATGGAGAAGATTTGGTTTGCTATCTATGGCGCCGTCACTTGGGCTACTTGGAACTCGAGGAATCGAGTTATATTTGACAAAGTGTCTTTTGACCAACAACTTCTCCATCATACCGTCTCTCTTCGAATCAAAGAGTGGGTTTTCTGGTCAAATTCTGCCATGGACCTCGCTGGTCAAGATCTGTCTCTGTTCTTAAATGCTTGTCTGTGATTACTGTTCATTTTGCTTAGCCGCCGATAGACCTGACCACGGTTCGAATTTAGACAAATTCGAATCGAATTTATTCGAATTCGAATTCATCAAAACATTAAACCATATTCAATTCTTCACAAGACGAATCGAATACGAATTATGAATTTTTGAATTTAAATCGAATTTGAATCGAATTATAATCGAATTTGAATCAAATTATAATCGAATTCGAATCGAATTATAATTGAATTATAACCAAATTATAATTGAATTATAACCGAAATTTTTCCTCTCAAATCTCTCCATTTTATGTGAATTTTTTTAACATATATTATTATTATATGTACATGAATTTTACTCGAATTTAACACGAATTTAACTCGAATCAAATTTTCGAATCGAATTCTAATTAAATTTGCCAATTTTCTGAATTATAAATATCTTGAACCGTATTCAATTTGTTTTATGACAAATTCGAATCGAATTTTTTACGAATCAAATTATTGACGAATCGAATCGAATCGAATCACGAATCAGATTCAATTCATGACCAGGTCTAGCCGCCGATGGGTTATACTGCCCCCTTTCCTGTAGAATTGAAGGCTCCTTTTCTGTTGCAATTGGCCCCCGGTATCTAACTCGTCATCAACTGCATTTCATTTGCACCAAGATTGAGATAGAGGCCATCGTTTATCCTAGATGCTTGTAGATCTCAATCTTGCATCTTGGTAGCATAAATTACTAGACTTGCTGTTGAAACTTGGCTTATTTTGAAGCTTTTCGACCTTTCTGTTTCTTTAATGGATTAGAACCGAATGTGAGTGCATCGATTTTGCATAAAATAAGGTACGCATAAAACAAGGGTCGTGGGTAGGATTTAGATCTTACTTCTAAATTTAGGGTCTGAGTTTAGATCCGATAAATTCTTACCCTACCCTACTCATTGTCACTCCTAATTCGGTTAACTTAAATATCCTATGACTTTGACTTAATTAAGAATATGATATCAATCTAATTATCCAATTTAATTTCAGAAAAAAATACGTACATATACCTATCTGCGTCTTCTCCCAACCCCAAATATTCGTTCACGAAACTCCTGATTCTCCCTTGAATTTTTCCCATCCCCTTCGACCCCGGCTAGAGGCGTCTTCCGGGAGATCCGAGTAAAAAATGTAAAATAATTCTTAAGAATTCGAGACCTATCATACAAATCTTATGAACCTCAAATGAGAGGTTCGTACAACCAAACTAATGTAATGTATGATAGGTTGGGGTCTTATCTCTAAATTTTAGTTTGGAATATAGATCTGGGACCTATTTTGATAGCAAATAATAAGCCTATTGGGCCTGGATGGTACTGGGTTGAGCCTAATTACTCGATATATATATATATATATAACCATTTAACGTTTTCCCCTTCTTTTTCTGCTGGGTCTGGCCGTCTGGGCGGTTTGTGGTTTATTGACTTTGTTGTTATAAAATCGAAAGCATCTTCATGTGTCATGAATTTACAAATGCTGCACTAGAATTGTTGGACTTAAAACAATTAATTAATTAAAACAAAATCATGAAGACAGACAGACTTACGAACCGACCCCAACATAAATAACTAACTAGGGTTTTATTTGAAAAGGGTAACTAACTAACCATGGGATTTAGTTATACAAGTGATGAGAGTGGAAATACTCTATCATCCATGTATGTTTTAGTGTCGATTTTCCATTGTTTCTAGTGTTTTTGTGTGTTATGTATCGTTGTATTGTTATATATTGTGCTTTGAACGTTTTAGTGTAGTTCTTGTGATTTTTATTACATTTAGTTCATGTTTATTACTAGGAGACTATGTGGTGATGCGAGGAGGATATTGGTGCACTTTGGAGCGTGTCATAGGCGATCGGATCAGCCGGGACAATTGGCGTTTTACGAGACCCAAGAAAGCGTGGAGCAAAACTGACCCCTTGCGACTCAAATGCCGATAACTTTCTCATCCGAAGTCCAATGGAGGCAAGCAAGGGGCGCTGGAAAGAAGACATCCGGAGCTACAACTTTGTCTTCATGGGCTTCTTCAAATTCGGAGTCCAAGTGGGAGAAAAATCGCATCTAAAGTTGACCTTCGAATCTGCCAACAAATCTGACGAGTAGGCCAAATTTTAAGATTTGTTTTGGGATCGCAAGTCCTCAAGCCCGACGCCACAGTCGTGGCCCCTCCTGCCAACCCTCATCCTCCATTCTCCTCTCCAAACTCAAATCCCCAATTCTTCCCTTTAGAACTCCAACTCTCCCAACTCTCCCAATCATCCTACTCAACCAACTCTTTCATTCTCTACACCAATTACCCATCCCATTTCCATCTCCTCCCTCACAAAACCTCAACCACCTCATCAATTCCATTACCCACTACCAAAACCCCAAATTTTCACACTTGACCCTAGTTCGCCCCAAACCCAAATTTGAGACATTCAATGGCACCCAAGGCTATCAAGGCGAAGAAGGACAAGCAATTGACAAAACAAGGGGTCGATGCTCAACATACACCTCCGGCGGACATGAAAGCACGTGGTAGCAAGGACTTCTCTGGCGGACAACGCCCCATTCTTCATCGCTCCACAAGAAGAAGTCCACAATACCACTCTATACAATGGAGAGTATGCGGCGAGCAGAGGTGGTGAACAAGTATTCTCATTTCCTCCACCCAGCGGGGAGACAATGTTGGAGGCTACACAAAGATGAAAGGCAAAAATCTGTGGAGGGAGGTAACAACGAAGGAGAGGCAGCTCAAGATGAAGGAGGTGAAGACGCAGAACCATCTCGTGTGCCCGGTTCCGCACCTGACCGATGGAGCGAGATCCTTAAGGTAATGCACATCACGAATGCCCGAACCAAACGAATGGAGCGGGAACTTCGACATCAAGGCCATTACAACCCTCTCCACCTCAAAACTAAGGGAAGTCTCCTAGCACTTTATTTTTCTTGAGTTATTTTCTTGTCTTCGTGAATTCTTGAGTTTGCTATGTGTTTTTATGATGTCTTATTCTCCTTGTTTGTTTGATGTTCATGCTTGGTTCATAATGCATTTGTTAGTATAGCTTAATTATTTAGATGTCTATGTGCTCCCTACACTTTGAGGGCAAGGTGTTTTTCAAGTGTGGGGGAGGTTTCCACTTAAGTGGAGCCACTTGTTGTGTCTAGGAAGAGATTTGGCATGATTTTTCAAAGATTTGACCCCCCTCAAAATTCTTTAACTTGTGTTAGAAGCTTACCACTCATCTAGTTAGGAAATGAACTCGAACACAAGGCCTAAGAACTTGTAGAAGCCTCACCCTCGGTTATTTAGACTAGTGGTCTCACTATGTAGATTTGACTAGAGGGTCGACAAATGACCTTGTGAGAAACTTTGAGCCGAAGGAGGAGACAACCATCTTCATTCATTCATGAGGTGCCTATATGAGTCCGGTTGATCGAGATATCCTACTAGTACTTGACATAGTCTTGGTTGTGTGGCGTTAGTGAATGACGGGGGCTAATCCTTTCAAATTGAGCCTAGAGCTTTAGAGCCAAGAACCTTTATATCCATTGTTTTAACCCATTGAGCCTAGCCATTCTTTGATAATATTATATGTAAAACTAACTTTAAGCTTTATATCCACCATCCTCCCGACCTTTGGTCATCCGATCCGAGGACACATAGGTTTACACCTTTTGGGGATGTTATGTATTAGGTTTAGTTGGTAGCTTAGTATTCTTATGGGTTAATTCATTGGAAATTTGGGTGATTGAGAGGCCATACAAAGAAGCCGAGTTTTTGCCTAGAAAATGCCAAGTTTGTGTTTCTTTAAAAGAAAAAAAAAAGAAAGAAAGGGAAGTGAAGGTTGAATAAGGCATTAATTATTGGCATAACTCGTGCTACGCGGTCTTAGGAAATGGGTGAATTTTGAGAGTGCTTTAATTATTTATGGTGAGGATGTTTAGAATAGAAGAGAGACTAGAATGCTTTGGCAACAAGTCCTCGGATTGGGTGGTTTAACTACTATCCATATATATTATCTCACCAATAACTTAGCCCCATTACAACCCGATTGAAAGCTCCCTGTTCACGAGCAACCACACGACTTTGAGACACTGTTGAGTAGGACGTAGGATATTTTGAAAGACATCGGCCATGTACGCGAGAGATAGGAAGTTGGCTACTTATAAATCGTGAGCTAAAAATTTCTGAACCTCTGAGTGGTTAACCTTGTAGTGTCTTTTACATAGTGATAATACTTGATTAAACCACCGAGTGGTGAGGTGTCTACCGGGTCTTACTCTTTGTATTTGGGTTGATGAACTAGCTAGGTAGTGCGGTGGACTTTTGATGTGAGTTTGAGATTTTGAGGGGAGTCAATTCGTGAATTAATCATGCCTAGTCTTGTCCTTGTCGTGTTTTTCTTTCTTAGGTGTTTTGTGTTTGTGTTTGTATACCATGGTTGAGTTTTGCTTGAGGACAAGCAATGATTTAAGTGTGGGGGTGTGATGAGTGTGAAAATACTCTATCATCCATGTATGTTTTAGTGTCAATTTTCCATTGTTTCTAGTATTTATGTGTGTTATGTATCGTTGTATTGTTATATATTGTGCTTTGAACATTTTAGTGTAGTTCTTGTGATTTTTATTACATTTCGTTCATGTTTATTACTAGGAGACTATGTGGTGATGCGAGGAGGATATTGGTGCACTTTGGAGCGTGTCATAGGCGATCGGATCAGCCGGGACAATTGGCATTTTACGAGACCCAAGAAAGTGTGGAGCAAAACTGACCCCTTGCGACTCAAATACCGATAACTTTCTCATCCGAAGTCCAATGGAGGCAAGAAAGGGGGTGCTGGAAAGAAGACATCTGGAGCTACAACTTTGTCTTTGGCTTCTTCAAATTCAGAGTCCAAGTAAGAGTAAAATTGCATCCAAAGTTGACCTTCGAATCTGTCAACAAATCTGACGAGTGGGCCAAATTTTAGGATTTGTTTTGGGCCCATTTTTGGGCATGAATAGTGAATTTCGTGGCTGGCACTTCCTAAGCCAAAAACTTGTATAAATAGCTTCCTTGACTTATTTTGGAAGCCAACTAACTTGAACCTTAGGCTTTTAGATATTTTACTAAAAATACTCACCTACTCTCATCTTCCATCTTGGTGGAGAAAACTTTAGCTCTCCATTGTTAAAGCTTGTGTAGAGAACTTGAAGGAGATATTTTGGGAGCTTGAAGATCATCTTGAGCTTTCTTTATCTTTCTCTTTTATGTTTATGCTTTGCTTGCTTTGTTCAATGGATGTGTTATGTTATTTGGTGAATATGTGTGAGTAGTTGATTTGTGAGTTTGGTGCCTTGATGGCACCTACTTAGCCAATAGTTTAGGGGGTTAACATGCCTAGGTATGTGTACTAGTTAATGAGCTTAATGCTTAATCTCATTTGATCACCTTGAATATGAACTTGGTTAATGTTAATCACCGAGAGGGGTTAGGATTAACAGACCATTTAACTAGTTGAGTAGAAACTTATTGATGAGTGATCACCTTAGGTGACTAGTTGTCCAAAGGATGGTGATTATAGTTGGTGTTTAGTTAGATTAGATGGCTAATTTTTCGCGAGAGTGTGGTTAGTTCATCTAAGTCTAGTTAAGATTCGATTTAGACTAGTTTATTGCGAGAGCGTTGATTAGTTACCTTCGAAACATCCGGACCATATCATGAACTTAATAAACCCCATAAGCTATTTGGTTATTTAGGTTGTCATTGGTACCAAGCTCACTCTTGTTTTAAGTTTTTAAACTATCACCTTGTTTAGTTGCAATTTTATTTCAAGTAGCATATTGTGTTTGGAATTGACACCTCCATTTCTTATAGTCCTAAACTAGTAGTAGAGTCGAGTTTGCGGCCTAGCTTAGTCCTTGTGGGACGACAATCCCTTACTTACTCATTATTGCAAGAGGGGTGAAAAATCTTTCTTTCAATAAGACCCTCTCCTTTTCTCTTCATCAATCCCTCATAAATATAAAAACACCAATTTATCTTGGGGTTCGTATCTATGGAGAAGTCGAAGAAAATCTGGGATGATAGGGACAGGTTATCAGAATTACCCGACTCTATTATAGACTGTATACTTTCATATTTGCCAACCGCGGACGAGGTTATGAGGACCAAGGTACTGTCCAAATGGTGGGGCAGAATACCTTTTCTCTGATCCGAACCGTGTGCTTGGATGAACGGAAATTTGAAGCGAGGAAAAGTTCATTGTCCAAAGGGCATGATGATGATGATAGGACAACGCTCGAGAGCTACTTTGATGGCTTCACGAAAAGTTTGCATGAAAACAAGGTATACATCAAAAAGTTTGAGCTTTGGCTAATTAGCAACTTCGGGAAAGGCAAGGATCATATAGTCGATAGGTGGACGAAGGCGGCAATAGATAGTTCCGTGGAGGAGATTTTCCTCCGATGTAGGCCGTGAAAGGAAGATGGTCTCAGCTTTCCTGCGAGTGCTTTCGAAGCCAAATCTCTGAAAGCTTTGAGATCAGAATTTAACATTAAATTTTTGGATGGATTGTCTAGCATTTCGTTTGATGAACTCTGTCAAGAACATGGCATTATTTATCAGACGACTACTCTATACTCACCTCAATCGAATGGCGTAGCTGAACGTAAAAATCAAACTCTTAAGGAGATGATAAACGCTATGTTGATTAGCTCGGGCTTACCCCAGAACATGTGGGGGCAAGCTGTGCTCTCAGCTAACCACATTTTAAACAAGTTGCCACACAAGAAAAGGAATAAAATCCCATATGAACTATGGAAAGGAAGAAAGCCTTCCTACGGTTACCTTAAAGTGTGGGGGTGCCTAGCAAAGGTCGAAGTACCTAAGCCTAAGCAGGTGAGAATAGGACCCAAGACCATTGATTGCATCTTTATCGAATATGCGCAAAATAGTAGTGCTTATCAATTTTTGGTGCATAAATCTGAAAACCCTGAGATAAACACGGGAATGGTCATAGAATTAAGGAACGCAACGTTCTTTGAGAATAGCTTTTCTAATAAGGAAAGAAAGGAAGAAAGTCCAAAGAAAAGGGCTCACGAGACTACGCAAAGGTCAAATCAGGAAGATGATGAACCTAGACATAGCAAACGAACGAAGGTAACCAAATTCTTTGGTTTGGATTATCTAACCTATGCGTTAGAAGATGAACCCAGGATAATCCAAGAGGCATTGTCCAGTCCAGATGCTCCTCTCTGGAAGGAAGCTATCAATAGTGAGATAGAATCTATTATGCAAAACTACACGTAAAAAATCGTGGATCTCCCACCGGGCTGCAAACCTTTGGGATACAGGTGGATCCTAAAAAGGAAATACAAAGCTGATAGATCAATCGACAAGTACAAAGCTCGATTGGTAGCTAAGGAATTCAAACAGAAGGAGGGACATGATTTCTTTGACATATATTCACCGGTCACAAGAATCACATCAATTAGAGTGCTCAAAGCTGTTGCGGCACTCTATAACCTCGAGATCTACCAAATGGACGTAAAAATAGCTTTTCTAAATGGAGAACTGGAAGAGGAGATATACATGGAGCAACCTGAAGGGTTTGTGGCTCCCGGTCAAGAGCATAAAGTGTGTCGGCTAGTCAAGTTACTATACGAGCTAAAACAAGCGCCGAAACAGTGGCACGAGAAATTTGACAGGACAATGCTGTCGAATAGATTTAAGATCAATGAGTGCGATAAATGTATTTACATTAAGGGCACACCTGAAGCTTACGTAATTGTATGTCTCTACGTAGATGACTTACTAATTATGGGAAGCAATAAAGAGGTTATTGTGAAAACTAAGAACATGTTAAAGGACCACTTTGACATGAAAGATATGGGTCTGTCAGACGTCATACTAGGAATAAAAATCTCTAGGAAAGGTGACGAAATTATCTTGACGCAATCCCACTACGTGGAAAGCGTGCTCAAGAAATTTGAAGCCTTTGACAAATCTCCGGTTAAGACTCCAGTAGATTTGAATCTACACTTAGCCAAGAATCGAGGGGACCCAGTATCTCAACTGAGGTATGCGCAAATTATCAGGAGCTTGATGTATTTAACAAACTGTACACGTCTCGATATTGCGTACTCAGTTAGTAAACTTAGTAGATTCACAAGTAATCCAGTGAAGGATCATTGGCTAGCTCCGGAAAAGATTTTACGGTATTTAAAATATACCATAAACCATGGCATACATTATGCTAAATATCCAGCTGTATTAGAAGGATACAGTGACGCAAACTGGATATCAGACACTAAGGACTCCAAATCTACGAGTGAATACGTATTCACCATAGGAGGAGGAGCTGTGTCTTGGAAGTCCTCTAAACAAATATGCATAGCTCGATCCACCATAGAGTTGGAGTTTATAGCACTAGACAAAGCTGGGGAAGACGCTGAATGGCTCAGAAACTTCCTAGAGGATATTCCGTACTGGAGCAAACTGGTGCCTCCCGTATTGATACATTGTGATAACATATCTGCAATCAGAAGAGCACAAAGTACAATGTACAATAGAAAGTCTCGACATATCCATCAGAGACACAATACCATTAGACAGTTGATCTCTAGTGAGGTGATCACAATTAATTACGTAAAGTCTAAGGATAACTTAGCTGATCCTTTTACGAAAGGAATCAATAGAGATCAAATGTACAATGCAGTAAGGGGAATGGGACTAAAATCTACACACTAAAGAACGTACATAGTGGTAACTCAACCATGATGAGTGGAGATCCCACAAACTTGGTTCAATGAGACAACTAAGTTATGGAGGGTTCAGTTAATCACCTGGAACCTATCTCATTCTCAGAAGCTGCCCAGGTGTTAACCTACAGAGGTGTGGTAAGGTTAAGCATTACGCTTCTAATGATTCCTATACTTTGATAAAGGTGGAGTATGGCAGGATACTCCTGATAGGAGATCACCTATGTAAGTGTGAAGTGAGGCCGCTTCAAATGGGAAAAACACTTATGAATCCAAGATATGGTCCATGGCCGAAACGGACACAACGTGAGAAGCCAAATATACTAGGGTTATTATTGTGTAAATATTATTGTCTTGGTTTATGCCAAAAGCTGAGGGTTCAAGACATCACGTTCACCGAGCAGCGAGTAAATCTGATAACATATTACTAGAGAAGGTCCAAAGCCACAAGCTACCTGTCTCGATGCAATAATAATACGTCAGAACTTTTGATTAGAGTCTGCATGCATTAATCATCATTCATGTGGGGGATTGTTGGGTTTGAATGCATATTTAATGCATTTGGACAAAGCTGAAAGGCTCAAGCTGAAAAGCCCAAGCTGGAAAGCCCAAGCTGAGGAAGGGATTACCACATCGGAAATCGCAAGGAATTTTTCCCTGTTTATAAGGTGAAGCTCAAGCTGGTGTAACATTAAATGTTCCACCTGAAGAGCTGACCGAGGCTGCCTGTGAGGATGGTGCGAAGTACCATCCGAGCACGAGCATGAGCATGTGCACGCGCACGCGCCCACACCTGTGCAGGCGCACGCGCCCATACCTGCGCTCGCGCTTGCACTCGCGCATGTGCGTGTGCGTGTGCTTATGGCGCATTGGACGCAGGTCGCAATGGGTGCTTTGTGGCGCACTTGGCACTTCGCACGTGCGCATCATCGCGAGAAGCTGGAGCAGCCTTAAGTATTTTGCCCGAGTTCGGAGAGAGCTGCGTAGCTACCGAAGTGATGAGGTGCTGCAAACGCTTTCCAGGATGGCCACCGAAGAGGCACGAAGGGCTGGAATGTCCTGGAGACTTTCAGACGGCCGAAGGGTTGCGAGATCCCTCGTGAAGGAGTGCCAGCAAAGTCTGGACGCACATGAAAGGATCCAGAATGCCATCGAAAGGCCACGAGCGCAGCCAGCCTGTCTGCCTAGCGAAGGGACATCTCCGAAGGGCCACGAGTAATCTGGCTGCCTGCCTGAGTCGCATCTCTTCGGAAGTGCCTCGTGCCCCTTCGGAGTGCCTGCCTTCCACTCTTCTAGCGCCTATAAATAGGCATCTACCCCTCATTTGCACACTATCCCAACATCAAGTGCATTCCATAAGCATTGTTGTCTTCTTCTCTCCCCCCGTTCTTTACTTACAAATAGTCTGTCCGAAAGTTCTGGGTATATAAGGGTTCGCCCGAAAGTTTCGAGATACGTGTGCAACGTTCTTGGAAATGCCCGAACAGTCGTTGTATCTTGGAGACGATCTCGTCTTACGGAGAAAGTGTCCAATACTTGCCTCGACTGATGTAGATCCTAATCAAGTACACCGAACCCTCCGACAACAACAATGTTCTGGGATATGGGGAATTGCAACTTACCATTAATCATCATAACGTGAAGTATATTTATATTCGGCAATGTATGAATATTTGGATGGCATACGATGTAGAGGCGCCAAGGATTGAAAGACTGGCCCTCTGGATCCTCCCCAAATTCGTGCCCTTCAAATTAACTGCATCGAGGAATTTGAGATTCCTAGATATAACGAATAGCTCGACCCCCGCTCTGGAGACATTTCTCTATGATGTTGCTCGAGACTCTGCATGGGCATTCACGATTGCTCAGGAAGTTGAAGGTTCGGTCATGTTCAATGCAAGTGATCAACTGGCATTTTGACGCAACCCCGGAGTCTGTTGAAATTGATGCACCCGACTTGCACCGGCTTTATTTAAGTTGTTTGAATTGGGATCTTATTCGTTGTATGTGGTATGGTAATCTAAGAGAAATGCTTAGCAAGCTGCCTATGTGCCAGATCCTTTACATCAAGTGCGGAGTTCGTATCATTTGGTTTAAAATTGCTCTTGTTCAATTAGTTTACGGGCTAAAGATTTTTTTTCATTTTTCAGGAGTGCAAAGAGATGGGTCTGAAAGATTTGGAGGATCCAAATTTGTTGTATAGGGTACCGGAGCTTGACCATTTGGTGCTAGATGTGGATGCATCATGCCTAATTAGCTTTTTTGCTCTTGTGGCGAGTCCCTTTTTGCATTGTCGTCCCAAGTTTTTATATTTAGGAAGTACAACTATAAGACCAAGCCGTCTTCGGGTAAGGACTTGATATCTTGTTTGTTTCTTTTTTTTGTTGAAATTATTGTATTCATTTATGGTCAAAAACCCAATAATTTTTGAAGTAAATTCAAGTCACTTACCACTTGGTCTAATTAAGTCGCTTGATTTGTTTGTAGTTGTTTCGCGAGGAGCTCAAAGCAACACCACCAGAATGTTACATCGGCGATAGCTTCAATTGTTGGCGCCACTACTTGAAAGACGTTCATGAAATCAGCTCTGGGGAGATTGAAGCAGCTGAGCCTCGTTGCCATGATCCCTATTATGCTCAATCCTTTAAAGCTTATGAAGCTATTTGTCTCAAGTTGGATTGGGAGTGGTGATTCATGATTTTCTGTAGTTGTTGGCTTGGTTCATATCTTTTTCTTTATTTATGTGTTTTCGTGTCAGTTATTTTTAGGCGAGATGTGCTTACGAGTACTAATTGGTGTAACAAATAATAAGTGCAACTCTTTGTTATATTTGGCAGATTTTTTTATTTCTTTTTGTTAATGCAATCTATACTATAGTAAGTTACGGAAATTTGTAGAAAACTTTTTTTTGTGAGAAATAATTTTTTATTATAAAATTTTATATACTTGGTAGAAATTGAATCCTCAAGCCATATATGCATTGTGCCATCCGGGCGAATCTTTTTAGAAGCATAAAACAAGGTAAGTTTACAAAAGTGTATGTGGTAAAAGTGTTGAATGCCGGTGCAAAGCTACTAGCTTCATCTAAAGGTCCTCCAACCCACGACGGATCAGCCCCAGGTGAAGTTTTGCTAACACCCATCACCATTAGTTAGATACCCTTGCCGAAATAAATAACCAAATTATTTTAATAACGTATAATACATTATATAATATGATTGGTATATAATATAATATAATAATTAATTAAACTAATATCTTGTAGTTTATTCGTGTGCAATACCTAATATATATTTGATATGTATAACTAATTATATTTTTTGCCACTAACCTATAAAGCAATCAAGTCAATAATGAGTTAATGGTTTTTGGAATATCTTTTGCTAAGAATATTACTGTTGATTAAAGAAAGAATTATATATATAGAATTAACTTTACTTTTTAAATAAAATTTTTATATCAAGTGCTTGTGTTCTCGATGGATTGGTTTTGATTTTTATTTTTGTGCACGAATGTTACGCACAAAAAATTTGCTCCGGTTAGACTATGGTTCATACCAAATTCATGTCTAGGGTATTAAATCGAAACACACAGAGAATCCTAGGATCAAAGTGCAACCAGCCGCCTTTACTGATCACTTAACCGCGAGGACTAAAGTGCAAAACTCGCAGAAACTTATTGACCTAACTGTAATACATTAGCCTGGTCTTATCAGGACTTAAGTGAGAAACACATGGGAATTGGGTGACTGAATCGTAACAAGTCCGTATGTTATTAGGTTGCTGATTTCTCCAAGTCATCAAATGACTTGGTATATAAGGACCAACATAAAGTTTCTCAATTCGGAGCAGAAAAACGCACAAATAATATAGAAAATCATACTTTAGGTTGATCGATATATAGCGGAAAGGAGATTGCTGCGCTTGAATGATTCTATCCAAAAGTAAGAGTACTTAGATTGAGAGTTGATTCACTAGATCCAAGCTTTTTTTTGGCAAATTATCCACAAGTTCTATAGTATTCAACTTGTTCTGATATCATATTAAAATTTTCACATCTAATCCAAAATCTTAAAACAATAGATATGTAAATTTTTCACACTTATAAACAAACTATCATTCGGCAATTTGAATTCTCAACATAAAGAACAATTTACATAGTCACCATGGGCGGAGTCCGGAAGCTCGAGGATTTGAAACCACTTGGACTTCTTCCCCTGTATAGCATAGTGATAGGAGACCGCTTACACGTACAATGCCGCCACGTGAATGCGAGGAAAAGTAGGGATACCGTTTTACCATGGCATGGGCCTTTGTATACCTCCATGCACAAAACTCAAACTCTCCCTCCGCCATCTCTAACAACAAATATGTCATCTCGAGTAACTGAAAAATTATTGCAAAAATAGAAATTTTAGTGAAAAACTGTAAAATCTGGTATTTTAGATATAAAATCTAATAAATTAAATTATCAAAATACAAATATATAGTGACCAAGTTATAATTGGTCAACCACTTCTGATAAAATTCCTCAACTAACCACATCCCACATTCCTCTCCTTATTCGTAGGCACACATCAACAACTTGGCTAACTCCCTTACATGCACCTTTGAGTAGGGATGTCAATGGGTAGGATAAGATATTGGTAGGACTCAACTCATACCTAGGGGTGTACATTCGGTAAATACCGATCCCGATTATCAAATACCGAATTTATCGAATACCAAAATGCAAAAAAAGCTCTACTGATCCTGATCCCGAATAGTATTAAATAAATTCGGTATTTACCAAACTAAAATTTTGAAAAACTTATAATTTATCATTATATTTAATCCAAAAATACAAACATAGTTTAAATAAACACAAATTTAATCTAATAAGTACAAATTTATCAAATCTAATTAGTATAAAGTCTATTTAGAGCATTGATTTTTGACGAGGCCAAAGAATTGTTCGATAAATTATTTATAATTTGACTTATATATTTATTAATATATTTGATAAATTACCATTTTGGTAAATTCGATAAAATATCGGTATTTACCAAAATTTACCGAATACCGATATTTAACAAATTTCTCAAAAATCTTCTATCGAATACCGATTTTCTAATTTCGAATTACCGATTACCAAAATTTTACCTAATTTACCGAATTCTAATTACCACCGTTTGCTCACCCCTACTCATACCCTAGTTTTTGGAGTTGGACTCATACCATACCCTCGATCTTACAAAGTTTTTATTGTTAGACCCATACCCTACCCTCTAGGAGATCCAGGGTCTACAGGGTCTGCAGGATCCGACCTTATCTTTTTGATGTACTTTTTGATATTGAAATTCTTTATCAATTTATTGATTTATCAACGATCATTTTAGTTGAATGTTAAAGGTCACCAAAGTCACTATCCTATATGCTACGGGACCAGACATTTTTCTAGGAGGAGGAAGTCACTAGATACGGTATCATACAACTCTAAACTATCAAATTTGTGGGTTAGCTTGAATTGTTTATGAGTTATAGAAGCGGATTAACTTTCAGGTACCCGTTTAGGAATTGGTATTTTTTAAATTTCTCTTTTTTCCTTTTCTCTTTTTGCACCACATTCTGTATATTTATTTTTTTTGGTAATAAAATTTCCTAATTTAGAAAGGTCACCAAAGTCATCACAATTTTTTCTAATAAAAATATTTTTGGCAAGTTAACCTAAATTCTGAATTTCAATACCCAAACAAAATTCTTACATTTTTATAAAGTGCAGAAGTTGACCCTCCAATCCCCTCCAAACCAGATAGGATTCCAGAGTCATGACTATGGTGACGTTGGCTCTTGCTACCAAGAAGAAAACGACGCCGGCGGCCATATTTGTTTATAAAGGATGACAGTTAAGACACGGCATCGTGTGTGTCGCCCGCTTCCTATATATGAAAATAAAACACCCCTAATTTATTTCCCGATCATCAAGTAGAAATAAAATAGAAAACACAGTAAAAGAAAAATAAATAACAGAAGAAAAATGTGTACGTTGGAGAAGCGAGGCAACATCTACTTCCTAACCCTAACCGGGCCGGGCGAGCACCGGCTGAACCCGACCCTACTGGATTCCATCCACTCCGCCCTCCGAACCCTCCGCGAAACCTCCCCCACCTCCCCTTGCTCCGCCCTAGTAACCGCCGCCGACGAGAAGTTCTTCTCCAACGGCTACGACCTCGCGTGGGCCCGCTCCGCTTCCTCCCCTCGCGATGTCCAGTCCCGGATGGAGCATATGTCGGCGAAGCTCCGGGCGGTGGTCATCGAGCTGATGTCGCTCCCGATGCCGACGATCGCCGCCGTTACCGGCCACGCGGCAGCCGCCGGGATGATCCTTGCCCTCGCGCACGACCACGTGGCGATGAGGCGGGACCGGGGGTTCCTGTACATGAGCGAGGTGGACATCGGCCTGGTGGTCCCCTCCTGGTTCGTGGCGCTCCTCGGGGGCAGGATCGGGAGTTCCCGTCGGGAGCTGATTCTCTCCGCGCCGAAGCTCACCGCGGAGGCTGCGATCGCGCGGGGGGTAGTCGACGCGGCGCGCGACGGGGTCGAGGGGGCGATCGCGGCGGCGGTTGAGATCGGGGAGAGGTTAATTGGGAGGGGTTGGGATGGACACGTGTACGCTTCTAATAGGCTGGTGGTGATGGAGGAGGTCTTCGAGAAGGTCCAACGGTTTGACGAGAGTGTCCAGGGGCAGAAACGGAATTTAATCGCAACGACGACTTCTAAGCTGTAATAATTTTAGTCAACGTATTTTTTGTTGTTTAAAAACGAAATAAATTCATATGATGTGTACGAATTATGAATTTCTTAATTTCCAAAGGCCAAATTGGAATTTAAGAAAATTATTGAGATCGTTGTCTTTGAGATAATTTGTTTGGGTGTTAATCGTGAATTTTTAATTTTTACTATATTAAATTGTGTATTACATTAAGATGCAATTAAATGTACATTAAAATTCTAATATCCGGATAATGAGTAATCTATTTATGGTTGAATATGGACAAACTTTATAGACGAATGCTGCTTTCCAATTAGTATCCTCGTAGCATTTTTCTAGGCGGCATGTGCTCGAGATTTCTATGTGGCGTAATAAATAATAAATTTAGTTCCAATATTTTTGTGGACGTCACAATGGGACCCGATTCGAGCACCGAGCAAAAAATTATGATCCTCACTCGGCTTCTGGTTTTGCACAAATGAGCATCAGCAACTTGTTTTGATCCGCACACCATTGGCACTTGAAGAGAGTGAACTTCATTACCACAGATTATGTCACGTTTAGAGCTTATTTAATCAATAGAATCTTTAATTAAGAACTTCAACCTTAATTTAGTTCGATTTTATCATCTTAATGAGCAGAAACAGCGTTACTGAGAAGGGAAGCAGTGCTGACTGCCATCATCAACTCTGGGAAGGGAAGCAGTGCTGACTGCTTGATGTTCTTCTTGGCTTGGCTTGGCTTGTCACCTGATAAGATCAAGAGCAGTTCATGAATGTTCCTTAGTGCTTTGTGCTCGTAGTTTTCGAACCAATACCGGACAACGGGATTAGACGATTTGATGCAAGTTGGGCAAAACAATGTTCGACTGGCCGATAGTGGATTCTCCCATCTTGAACGAAGAGAAGGCGAGGCCAGCCGGAGTTAGCTGATGCTGTTTTGAGGAGGTTATGGTGCCTGCTTTCGTCTCGTGTCTTTCCTGACTCGCTCGTTCATTAGACCGAGGTTTAGGTGCTTCTTCGCGGTGAACCTGATAGCCATCTGAAGATTCCAAGACATTGACATTAACAGAACTAGCCAAGAGACAACCATGTCTTGAACATTTTATGGAACTTCCTGGTTCATCGATCTTACCTTCATTCTGTGCCGATAATCCGGTGAGTGTTCTTTTTTCTCAATAGAAGATATGTCAGAGGCGCTGTTTGAACATCAGGAAAGTTTATATTTCACCAAACTGAGATTACTTAACCGTATATTCGATGTCTATGGCAACATGTTTTCGCTGTTTTCCATCTGGTGCAACTTAAACTTGTATAAGGTGTAGGCATTATCATGCTAAGTTACCCTAGGGTGTGAATGGCATTTGTGCAGATCTATTCCATTCAACATTGCATGTTTTCGAGAATCTCTGCCTCGTTTGAAGTTCTAGACCGAGGCTGGATATAGCGTGATACTGCCTTCCGTTCAACGACAGCGTACTATGCGCTCGCTAATCATTAGTTATGCATTCTGCAGTTGATGGTGTGTATTAGTATTATCACCCCCAGAGTTTTGTAGTTTAGCTGATAGGATATGCAGAATGGGATTGAGGGAAAAGGGTTTTTATGAAGCCGCAGAAAAGCAATGTCCTAGTAGCCATTAGTATGCTCATCGCGAGAACTCACAAGTCGTTTTCGATATCGAGTGGGAGCCAAAGAACTTGTACGCTGTTGTCCTCGGATCATACCCGCCGACAACAGGCAATGCACATTGATGTACTCATGGAATCATACCAGGGGCGAAGATTGTTGTGCACAAATGTCCTAGTAATCACTGATAGTGATACGCAATGTTCAGTTTCAACCATTCTATGCAGACAAGGAAATAGTCATACCAAGAAGACTCAACATAAACAAGTAGCTAGGTCATATTTTTCACATCCTAATCCTGTCTAACACATCCAATGCCACTGCCACACCCACCAACAGAGTCGCAGGTGGCCAGCATCGAAAACTAAGCTATCTGCATGTTTTCTACCCTGATCCTATTAGATAATATACTAACTCGTCAAGTATTGCACCGTATTGATTCAATCAAAATAGGTGGTGACACCAAAGAAAGAACAAGCAGGTCGGCTAACGTGCACGGGCGTC
Source organism: Hypericum androsaemum (assembly GCA_963995505.1). NCBI lineage: Eukaryota > Viridiplantae > Streptophyta > Magnoliopsida > Malpighiales > Hypericaceae > Hypericum > Hypericum androsaemum. The sequence goes on from OZ023197.1 coordinate 4,235,926, forward strand.
CATGTGGTATCGCTCCAATTCAGCATCAAGGTCTTCTGTGGTTAGCTTCTGTTTAGTGTTGAAATGTCTCCCTCCGCCCTGGCCTTTGAGATTGCCATGACTACGGGCCCTACCATTGCCCCGGTCCTGACTAGTACCAACTCTTTCAAAAACGCTTGAATGTGTTGCCCCAGTCCTGACAGATAAATAAAAGATAAAAGAAAGAAGCGTGAGAATCCTTCATGCTAAAGTAGTTATTAACACAACGATATGATTACTTTAAGTCGTCTTTTTGGTTTTATGGGCAGTTCTTCGAATGATTGCCATCGTGAACGTAAAAGAAATCTGCCAGAAATCCAAACCTGTTACAACTCGCATCAGATTTTTCTATCGACTTTCACATCATCAAGCAAATGCTGGTTAGGAAAAACTTCAGAAGCGGGATCAAGAGCATCCATCAACAACTAACCAACCTTGTATAGTTATCAGACGGTTTCGATTTCACCAGGCTTGTATGATCAGGTACTGGCATAGGAAGAGGAGCAACAACATTGACTCCAACGAGCTCGATTCTGATCGGCTTCGCGTCAAGGTTAACATTGTTGTACCTCTTGATAGCGGTTATAGCATCGACCTGGCGCTCAAAAACGACCTCGGCTGTCCCCTGAGAAATCAATGTCCTTAAGACAACATTGCCATCTTTGATTAAAAGAAAAACGGAAGGAACATCGATCTACGAACCTTCGATCTTCCGCTCTTATCGTAATGGATCCCGTATCGCTTCAGCGGGCCGACGATGGAGAAAAGCAACTGCAGATAGTCTCACATCAGTAACCCTAACGTGCAAATAGAACTCAACAAAATAATTCCCAAAAAAAAAAAAGAGGAAAAACCGCAAAGTTCGCATTCGGCATTCCCTTGCTCAAGCAGACACCAAAAAATTCCGAGAATTTTAAAAAAGAAAAAATAAAGCTCATCAAACCCGAAAGCAAACCTAACAAGGAGAGAGGAGGAAATTACCTTAATGTCATCGTTGGAGACGCCGTAATCCAAGTTGGAGAGGTAGAGTTTGGTCCCGGCGGCGGGGTTTCCTCCGACGATCACCGGCGCCGGCGTTACCTACCACCACCACCCCGTTTACATTGTTAGAATAAAGGCTAGGAAACAAAAAAGAGAAGGTTCTAGAGAGTCGCACCGGAGGCCGAGGGGGCAAGGGGTAAGGGCTGGGCCGGGGCGGGCCCCGGCGGCCGACGAAGGGACCGGCGGGACGGCGTCGTGGCTGCGAGGAGAAATGCTGCTTATTCCTGAGGGTACGATCGTCCAGTGACCTGTCAATAGAGCTCTCCATTTTGTCTTTTTCCCCTCCTTTTTCACTTTTCACTTTTACTTTTTACCTTTTAGGTCAGTTGTTTGCTCCTCAGAGCTTTCTCTCTCCCTCTCTTTAGTCTTTACTTGGGGGAGAGGAGAAGAGAAGAGAACCAGGCTACTGTAATTTTCATTTCTTTTAAAGTTTTATGTTTGCATATTTTTGGTACGGCAGATAGTTGATTTTGTGAGAGAAAAAAAAACAATTGTTACATGTACATTTGTGCGATCAATTCTTTATTTTTTTAATCAAAAAATTGGTCCTTTTCAGCAATCAATTTGGAAACCATAGGAATGTATTTTTTTACCTATATTTGTTCCATAATATCTCCTACTCCTAATTATTTCTAGGTTGGGGTAGGTTCCCACGGGAAACTTGTAGAGCTTTTCGTATTTTGTCTCGGGCGTATTTTGATATTTGGTCTGTAAGTTATCGTCAATCCGAAAATAGATTTGTCAATTCTGTAGATGGATAACCAGTGGTATAAAAAAAATATTAGTTTTAAATTGTTAAAGTGCAGCAGTGGTTGCGCAGTTCATAATTGATTATATAGTCTTTTTATAAGTGATATTTGCTTTTAATATATGTTGTCAATGGATCTGTCAGTGTCACTTGTAGGAATGTCACCGCATGATATTCAAACAAACACCGGCGAACATCGTGTCAAATGAACTTGCATTCTTAAAAATATCCATGTCGGGGATCAGATCCTAATCTCTAAACACCAAAACTTTGTCACGATTCCAAGATTAAAAAATAAGACTTGAAAACAAAAAAAAAGGGTATCATGATGATCCATTGATGAAAAGGCCATTATCTTCACCACCCTTCCTTTCTTCATTTCTCTCGTTCATTTATTTATTTGAAAAATAATAACGAGTCGATGAAAATGATCAACACCATAACCTCCGTTGAGGTCAATGTCAATGCGTATACTTTGAGAAACCCTTTTATTTAATTGAAGGACAATGTCCCTGTCAAAAACACTCGCTTGACATGAAGTTCCGAAACGAGCAAAAATGAGAGTCCATACCCATGCATCCTCCTCGGCAATGGAAATTTATCCATGTGTGCGCGTGACTGACTTGTGTTTCAGAAAACAGGGGGAATCGGTTCGGATTGCAGCGCCTTTTCTATGAGTTCCCTCTGCTCCTTGACGTGAGCCTGATAAAAGCCGGTGGCTGTCGCAGCTGATGGTGCCCGGCCCGCATATTTGATGTCCTCAAAGCTACCTCGACTGAGTGACTTCATTGCAGTGCACAGGCGAGGAGAGATGTAACTGTATGCACCCATGTTCATCGGTTCTTCCTGGCACCAGACCACCTCGGCATCTACAAGAAACGACGGAAAATGTTTAGGACATCGGTTCACATGAAGGTCATAATCCAAATCAAGTGAAGATCACTACAAGTTTTACTACTGCAGTATGAAATACTCTGCATGGAATCCCAAAAGTTACTCGATGTGCGCCAAATGGCAAGGCATTTTTGGTGTAAGAACGTACTTGGATACCGCTTCAGCTCACGCTGAATAAGATCATACGGGAAAGGGCACAATTGTTCCACCCGGCAAATTGCAACATCTTTGGCCTGAACCTTTTTGCGTTCTTCATCAAGCTCGTAATATACCTGAAGCAAGGGTGTCGACAAGCTTAGGTTGAGTAACCTTCAAACATACATAACAAGAGTAACATAAATGCAGCAAGTACCTTTCCAGAACAAAGAACGAGGCGTCTGATACCCTCTTCCAAATCAGAATGGTCATTCTGATCCTTAATGAGACGCTTAAATCTGGTCCCCTGCTTATCAAAGCCAGGGTGGCCCTGAACATCATCAAACTCCGACAAATTTGATTTGCAGTCTTTATGACGCAGCAGATTTTTCGGAGACATTACAATCAGAGGTTTACGGAAATCTCTTTGTATCTGCCAGATGACAACAAAAAGTGAGACAAAACACTTGCATAACTGACAGAGATTAATTCAAAGAAATTTACTGGCACCCACCTGACGCCTCAAAACATGGAAATAATTCGCAGGGGTTGTAACATTTACAACTTGCCAGTTGCACTCTTGAATTTGCTTGCGCATAGTCGGTTCCATATCTGGGATTACGTAAGGATTGTCATCACTCATCTGCAAATAATCAAGTTACAAAAGGTGCATCAGTTGGGGGCCACGGGCCACAGACGTCCTTCATCCACAAACAAACAGAACGGAGCAAAAATAGAACAAAAGCCCCTTTTTTTTACTATCTTTGACACTGCTCGTATAGATAACCAAAGACTATCTGCAGGAAATAAGCAGCACCAGAGGTCATGAGCCAACAGACTTTTTTAACAGAAATCACTCACCACCCAGATCTTTAACAGGAAAAGAATAAGCAAACAGATAAATTGCTATCAGCCAATGTTCCTATCATTCCAGAAACCGACGAGTTACAAAAAGTCCAATCAAACTGGCAAATAACTTAAGAAATAAAGTCAGGATTTAAGCTGATGCAACCCGGCTTCTGCGCATCCACACCATTTCAGTAATAAACAGGTTACACTTCCTTTGTGTATTCTATAGCTGAAAGAGCAGAGTAGCTGGAGAAACAAACTACAGTCTAGCAAGAAACAGGACAGACAAATGATATAAAAATCCAACAATACGATTGCAACAGATACCAGAAGAAACCTGATTTGTTATAGAAACTAATATTGATGGGGTATTTTGGCAGTACCTGCAAGAACCGCTCCAGCCGTGCACTTGAATGTTCAGGGCCCTGGCCGTCATAACCGTGAGGAAGAAGCACAACAAGTCCAGTCTGCCGTAACCATTTTGCCTCACCACTGCTCAGGAACTGATCGAATATTACTTGAGCCCCGTTAGAAAAATCACCAAATTGAGCCTCCCACATTACTAAAGCATTTGGGTTTTCCATAGAGTAACCGAGTTCAAACCCAAGAACACCGAACTCTGAAAGAGAGCTGTTAGAAGAGCATAATGCTTGGGGTGAGTGTGTCAATTCTAAGAAGTGCACACAAAATACTTAAAAGATATTTTCAGAAACACAAGATATGTGGAATCATAGTCGATCTAATAGAAAGGAGATGGTTACCTGTTGCTCACTGTGAACATCTCCTCATTTTGGTTCATGATGACATGATCAAGAGGACAATACTTCTCACCAGTTTCCTGATCATGGATCACTGAATGTCGATGACTAAAAGTACCTCTTTCTACATCCTGACCACTCAGCCGAACATGGTTACCTTCCACCAGTAATGTTGCAAATGCCAGAGCTTCAGCAACTGCCCAGTCAATTCCTTCCTCTGTCTCAATCATTTGTGCACGTTGATCATAAACCTTCTTCACAGCTTTGTGCGGCTTGAAGTTTTCTGGAAGTGAAGTGATCGCTTTGCCAACATTCTTCAAGATTTCAGGCTTTACCCTGCATTATAAGATAAAATATTTGAGCATGGTAAAACAGAAGCTAATAATAATCCTGAAGCTGGTAAGCAGTAGAACATACCCTGTGTTCCGGACTCTTGAAAGCTGTTCTGGTGACTTGAACCCAGACCAATGAGAAGAAAGCCAGTCTCTTCTTTTGGGAATGTAATCTTTGCTTGCCAGAAATTCTTCATTGAGGATCGAGTTGACCTTCTCATTTATCCTTTTAATATCTTGATCAGACGCTTGCCCAGATTCTAAAAGTTTCTGCTGATAAATCTCAAGAGCTGATGGATGACTCCGAATAACCTGGTGCACCACATTTTACCACAGTTAACAAGCTGCACAATCTTATCTGAAAGCACAACTAATACGTCAAGAATCTAGGGTAACAAAAAAGTCCGAGACACAAGGGGGGATACATTCAATAACAGGAAAGAGGTTCTTCAACCAAAAGATAAGGAATCAAAGCAAACTTAATTCTAGCACAGGGAAGATTGAAGAAGGAAAGAAGGAAGACCAGCAAGCCCAAAGGAGCAACGGCAAACCTGATACATTTTGGGTTGCGTGAAAGAGGGCTCGTCAATTTCATTATGCCCAAAGCGACGGTAACACACTAAATCGACAACCACGTCAGAATGGAAAGTCTGGCGCCAATCAGCAGCAAGCTCGCAAGTATGGACAACTGCCTCCACATCATCACCATTTACATGGAAAATTGGAGCATTGAGCGCCTTCGCCACATCAGTACAGTACTGTGAGGATCTACCTGACCTTGGATCAGTTGTAAATGCAACTTGGTTGTTGACGACAATGTGTATGGTCCCACCAGTTGTGTAGTTCGGCAATGCACTAAGATGCAGAGTTTCATATACCACACCTTGTCCAGCAAAGCTACCATCTCCATGAATCAACAATCCCATATTCTTAGTCCTATCAGCATCATTTGAGAAATATTGCTTTGCTCTAGTTTTTCCAACAACAACAGGATCAACTGCTTCTAAGTGACTAGGATTTGCAACCAAAGACAAGTGGATTCTTTTCCCACCCCTGGTTGGTCTGTCATACGAAGTTCCCAAGTGATACTTCACATCGCCAGTTCCTGTATACAGCCCGACTTCATCGACAGGTTTCGTTCCACCACTGAATTCACTAAATATTTGATGTAGCGGCTTTCGGACAACATTACCAAGAACATTCAAACGTCCTCTGTGTGGCATTCCAATAACTATGCTCTCAACCCCAAGATCAGCAGACCTATCAAACATTTCCTTCATTCCAGGAATCAAGGTCTCACAACCTTCAAGCCCGAACCTCTTAGCAGTCGTCCACTTGGTTGCCAAGAAGTTCTCAAATTGTGTGCTCCATATCAGCCTATCAAGTATAACCTCACGACGCTGACGATTGTACTGCATAGGAGTTGGGGTCTCGATCTTGTCTCTCAACCAATTGCACTTTTCTCTATCTGCAATGTGCATGTACTCATATCCTATAGTCCCGCAATAAGCCTGCTCAAGACGGGTTAAGATGGAGCGTAGTGTCTGCACAGGACGGTTTTCAGACAAAAACCCAGCCATCCTCCAGGTTCCCAAGAAAAACTCTCTGTCAAGATCAGCTTCCGAGAATCCATAAAGAGCTGGGTCTAAATCATCAGGAATCTCTCTCTTCTCCAAACCCAAAGGGTCCAATCTCGCCTTCATGTGACCATTGACCTGGTAAGCCCTAACAAGCAACAACAAGCGCATACTCTCCTGAATCGTTTGCCCCGAAATTCCAGGAGAGGTAGTTGCCTGGCCGACAAAGTTCCTAAAGAAATTGTCCCATGACTCATCAACACTGTTAGGATCTTCTTCCCAAGCACGTTGAAGCTCCTCCAAGTAAACGCTACTGGTTCCATCCAAGAAGCTATCGGTCAGCCTCGATAGGGGCACAGGACGAGGGACCGGCGCAGACTGCGCTTTCGACTTAACCACGTTGGTATGGAAGCATCTACCCTGGGAGGGAACAACACGTGTCCTCGACGCATAAGATCCACCCTGCGACAAGGTCCTCTTGATCGCAAGCCTCGCTACACTCGAACCAGCTCGAAACCACGTCATGACTACTTCTTCACAGAGATCACTTCACACTCAACAAGCATAACCACCTGCCTAACCAAGCAAACACGAACAAATCACGCATCGATCAATAGCTAAAAAAAAAAACCGAATCAAAATCGTAAACAAGACGATCGCATCTCATCTCATTTCAAACCAAACGAGACGAAAACACAATGAAAAACTATTAAGAACAATTCCCAAAGTAACAGCGGTTATCTAAAGCCAACCGTCACGAGATGACAAGACTCGGTTTCTCACTCCACCGATCAAAAGTCCGATAATTAGGGGGAACACAGTAACGGCTCAGCTAAAACACGACACGTGGCAAAAATGACGAAACAAAACGGCACAAAACAATTTGCGAGCCTCCAAATCGAAGTAACCAGAAAACAGGATTTAGAGAGAGAGAGAGAGATTGCTTACCAGAGAGAGAGAGAGGGGGAAGATTGAAAACCTAATGAGCGAGGAGAGGAAGAAATGGATGGCGGTGGCGGCTTTAATGGACTTGTTCGATTCCTTTTTTTTTCCTTCTTTTCCTTTTCGGTCTTTTGGTTTAAAAAAATTGTGAAATTTATTTCAATCGAGAGAGAGAGAGAGTGGTCGGCTCTTTTTTCTTCTTTCGCGTGCTCTCGAAGGTCCTGGGAATTATGTATAAAAAAAAGGTCCTGGGAATTAATTAATTTCAGTTCTCTTATATTATTATTTTTCTTTAATAATACAGTATGTCCTATTGATTCTTTTCCTTCTATGAATGTTTGGTATTTATTATGTTTAGAAAAATTTATTGAAAAATATATTTCCAAGCACAAATTATGGGACATAGAATATATCGACCAAATTAAATTTGAGTCGTGTATTAATTTTGGAAACTACTAAACCAGATTGTGCCTGTAACTCGTTTTGGAAAGTTAAAATGAAATTTTCGACAAGTTAACCAAGACGGTTACCAAAAGTACCCATTCATAAAAAGGAAAAACCCAAATAGATCCCCTGCTCCAGTGTCACCGGCCAATTTTAAGAAAAGCCCAGTTCAGTCATGGGGGCCCAACCATGACATAGAAGGAGAGAAATTGTGGAAAGTTAAAAAAGTTGGGTAAATTACCTCACTTTTTTAGATATAGTAAAATAGACGATTTAACTCATATATTTTCGAAATATATTTTACCATCTTTGTAATCTGATTTTATTATATTTTTAGATTGCTGTCTGACGTGACATTTGAAGCCATCATAATCTCGCTAATATCAAATGTCACGGAAACTTGTGACTTCTTTATTTTATTTTAGTGTTCTTCTTTTTCTCATTTTACTATTCTGACCTAACTTTCTTCTCTCCGTTCTTGTGTATATGCCCTTTGGTCAGACAAATTGGAAGTCTCTCGTGTGTGTTGTTGGGTGGAGCCCTGGAGGAATTGATTATAATTAGTCGATCTGATGTTTTGGGCCAGTGATGATATTGTACAAAATTTTTGGTTTTTTTTTTTGAAAAGGTACAATATATTGACATATAACGAGTATATACTTTTGGTTTTTTATTGCATCTGATGTTTGGTTATTTATTAGGTTTGATTATTTCCGATAAAATATTTTTAATAAGATCTTAAGTTATAAGTTTCTTTAAGATAACGAGTGTGAAATTTAAGGTTTTTTTTTCAATTAGTGACAAATTTCTAAATTTGTACATATCAAAGATAAGCTTTTAATATGTACAAATTTCTTAATTATTTTGCATTAGTGATACTGAACATCTGTTCAATCACCTTCTGAATTTTTTGCTATAAAATGGACTTGATGTCACTGTGAGGGAGATCCAACTAATTTTTTTTTTAGAATGAGGGATGTCCAGCTAGTCGAATTGCATATTTTCAAGCACTACATATTTTGATAAGAAATAGAAAATTTGGAAAGTAGAGTTTGAATTTTCGGGAGGAAGAAGAAGATGGAAATTACATTTTATTAACTTAGCTTTTACAAAGGATAACTGGTAGCTACATATAGGCCTACCACACGTTGAGTCATAGGGAATAATTGTTACAAAGAAATATCCAAACGTCTTTTGTCCTGTAGTCCTACCAAATGTGTGCCTATGTAACCAGCGGGATCCACAATTCTCTAATTCTCACTCCATTATATTGGTGGACGTGTCCCGGGCTTGAAAGAAAAATAAGGTTGCTCAGCCTTGTAATGGGTCTGGGCCAAGTAGCCGTATACTTTGGGAAGTCTCTATCATAGTCGTATATTGTATCTTCTACTTCTTCTTCAAAGTCGAGAAGAAGAACTTCTTGAGCAAGATGAACAAACTCATAAATATCAGTAGAAGTACCTAAGTTTAACACCCCCATCCCCCCCCCCGCAAGTGGAAAGGTGGGGATCACACATTCCCAACTTGGAGATGAGCATGGAATGGCGCGGAGAAGCCAATCCCTTGGTGAAAATATCTGCAAGTCGAAACTCCGTAGGCAGATGAAAAAGTTTGAAAAGACCTTGGCGTAGCTTGTCACGGACAACATGGCAGTCAATTTTAATATGTTTAGTTCGTTCATGAAAAATGGGGTTCTCTGCAATGTATACAGCACTTTGGTTATCACAAAAAAGTTAAGCAGGAGATGAGAGAGGAACCTGCAGATCAGTCAAGATGTATGTCAACCACTGCAATTCACTTGTGACAGCAGCCATATAGCGATATTTAGCCTCAGAAGAGGAGGAAGATGTCGTGGTTTGCTTCTTGGATTTTCAAAAGATGAGGGAATTGCCAAGGAACACCGAAAAACTAGTGACAGACTTGCGAGTATGCTCACAACGCCCCCAATCACTGTCACAAAAGGCCTACAATTTAACAGCAGGTTGCACGGGATAGTAAAGGCTTGCCCCCGAAGAGTTTTTAAGGTACTTAAAAATGCGATGGGCTACCTTAAGATGAACATCCGTGGGTCGAGACATAAACTTGCTCAATTGCTAGACAGTAAAAGCAATATCAGGCCGCGTATTCGTCAAGTAGATAAGTTTGCCAATAAGTCTACGATAGGTAGATGAAGTCACAGGTACTGCAGGGTCTAGATCACAGTCCTCATCTTCCTCGAGTGTATCCATCTTCGAAGTGAGCTGGAGATTAGCCTCAATTGGAGTGGAAACGGGCTTGCAACCTAAGAATCTAGTTTCCTGTAACAACTCAAGGGTGTACTTTTTCTGAGACAAATGGAGACCTGCAGATGTATGAATAATCTCCAAGCCAAGGAAATATTGAAGAGAATCCAAATCCTTGAGCTTTAATTTCTGGCCCAAATAAGATTTAACAGAGGCAATGATGTCAAGATCGCCACTAGCTAAGACAATATCATCGACATAAACCAAGAGAGTCACAAAAGTACTACCAGAGCCTTGAGTAAAAAGAAAGTGATCAGAAGGAGATTGCACAAAATCAAACATCAATAATAGAGAGGTGAGCTTAGCAAACCATTGTCTGCTAGCTTGTTTGAGTCCATAAAGGGACTTTTGAAGGCAGCAAATCGGGCCAGAAGAGGATGAGGGAAGAACCAAGCTTGGAGGAGGCACCATGTAGACCTCTTCGTCTAAGTCATAATTCAAGAAAGTATTATTAACGTCAAGTTGATGGAGATGCCAGCCAAGATGAACAAACACTGCTAGGAGAGTGCGAACGCTACTCAATTTAGCCACAGGAGAGAAAGCGTCAAGAAAGTCAATACCAGGAATCTGTGTATAACCTTTGGCAACTAAATGGGCCTTGTACTGCTCAATACTCCCATCAGAATGATTTTTAACCTTATAGACCCATTTACATTTTACAGGGGTCTTGCCAGTTGGTAAAAGCACTAGCTTCTAGGTGTTGTTGGATTGCATGGTATGTTGCTCAAGTGACATTGTGTCAAACCAACGAGGATCCTGGATAGCTTCCTTATATGATATAGGTTCCACAACAGATAAGAGACAAATAGAAAAGACACGATGGAAAACTGGAAGATGAGCTAAACTGAAATGAGACAAGATGGGATAAGGAAACCTAACCTTTTTTTTTTGAAAGGTAAGTATATTAAGAGTCGCCATGATATATACATCTTACTTAGTATGGTATTCCCCCTGTTATGGTGCCGAACGGGGTTGCGACCGCCGGTCTCGTCAAAACCCTACCACACCAAAACCCAGAGGGAAAAAGGTGTGGTAGGGAAAGAGTACCCCGCTAGAAAACCTATCTTGACGTGAAATCGCGAATTCAATACCACACCGTCATCTAGAAAAAGGAACAAAAAAGCAAGAAAAAAGTCGCAGCAACCACAGATCAACGAAAACACTAAAAACTCCATGAGAGAAACCAATGAGGACCGCACGAACCGAAACATCAAGGAGCACTTGTAGCCATGAGGGACAAAAGAACATCCTACCTATGCAAATCAGCTACTTGACTGCTCCATAAGACCATTCAGAAAAGCATCTCTCAATAGCAAGGATCAACCGGTTGAAAATAACAATGCCCTCATCGAAGATAACATGATTACGAAGCTTCCAAATATTCCAACAAACCGCCGCAAACAGGATGTACCAAAAATTCTTCAAGGGGCGGCCGTGTACAAGACCAACCCAAGCATCCAAGCTGCCCAACAGCGAACCACAAGAACACCAACTAATACCGAGGAGCTTGGCAAAATGGTTCCACACCCGAACAGAGAAAGAGCAATGGAGCAAAATGTGGCTGGAGGACTCCGAATTCAGATTGCAAAGGACGCACGAAGAGCTGCCATGGCCAATAAGGCCAATTCTCGCAAGGTTGTCTCTAGTCTTGATCTTGCCCTGCAAAGCCATCCACAAAAAACAGCTAACTTTCAAAGGAATAAGACGAATCATACCTTTCTGAAGCACCTTAGGAGCCGAGATCGAAAAGCCATTAAACATAGAAGAGTAAAGAATCTTGGTAGAGAAACCACCGGAAGGGTCTGGCAGCCACGAATAACCATCCGAACAGGTAGAGCCAAAGCTACGAGGCAGAACGTTAATGATACGATAGAGATCCTCTAAAAGATCTTGTTCACCAATCCGCAATTCACGTCGCCAAGATAGGGACCAAACCCACCGGGACTCAAGCCAATGACCACAGCAGCTAATAACATCGTCTTTGTTAAGGCTCGTACGAAAAAGTCTCGGGAAGGCCAGGCATAAAGGAGTAACGGTCGCCCAAGGATCCTTCCAGAAAAGCACATTATTACCGGATCTCAAAGAAACACCAATATTGCTGGAGAAATCTTTTGCAATGGGAACATCCGAGACAGCAAGTTTCCAGATATTAAGCCACACACCATTTCGGCGAGCGTTATCGGAGACTTTAGACAGTGGGAAAATCAAAGCAGAATCAGGCGGACCATGAATTGCAGAGATAACTTTCACCCAAAGAGCCTCAGGCTCGTTAATGAAACACCAAATCCATTTAAGCAGGAGAGCCTCATTTTTTAGATCAATACTAGGTATGCCTAGACCACCGCACTCCACAGGGAGACAAGCATGGCACCAAGGGACAAAGGAAAGACAGTGCTTGGAAGCATCACCTCCCCAAAGAAATCGCCAAAACTTGCCCTCAATAATATGACGAACACCAGTAGGGATCTGAAATAGGGACATGAAGTAAATAGGCAGGTTAGAGAGAACCGCCTTCACCATAGTAACTCTTCCCCCAATTGAGAGAAGACTCCCCTTCCAAGAGGCGAGACGGTTGTCCAAAGTCTGAAGAACAGGTTCCCAAACCGCCTTTCTCTTCAGTGAAGAACCGATCGGAAAACCTAAAAACTTTAAAGCTAATGCCTGCATCTTGCAACCCCAACTATTAGTGATTTCAGAGAGCCAAATGTTGTCTGTATTGAGTCCAGTAATAGAGCACTTTCGAAATTGAGAGAGAGCCCGGAGACTAATGAGAAGAGTGCCAGCAAATATTTAAGATTCTTCAGACTCGTAGAGCAGGCATTCGAGAAGAGAAGGGTGTCGTCAGTATACTGCAACATACAGAGGCTGCCAAAATTACCCGGGAGACGAATCCCACTAATCAAACCTGAACTCTCGGCCTTTAGAATAATACGGCGAAGGCCTTCCGCCACCATAAGAAAAAGGTAGGGCGAGAGAGGGTCGCCCTGACGCAACCCCCTCTCCATGCGGAAAAGCCCCGTCGGAGAACCGTTAATGAGAACCGAAGCAGAAGTGCCTCTAATGCAACTCGATACCCAAACTCTCCAACGAGATCCAAAGCCCATAGCGATGAGTAATTCTTCAATGTAATCCCAAGAGACACAGTCAAAGGCCTTTTTATAATTGAGCTTTACTAGAACACCAGGAGACCTTGATTTCTTCAAGAAGGAAATAACCTCGCTGCAAATGAGAGCACCATCTGTAATTTGACGCCCTTCAAGGAAAGCAGACTGCTCAGAACCAATCACCTGGCCAATGACACCACAAAGTCGCAATGATAAAATCTTCGATATGATCTTATAAAGGCTCCCAATGAGAGAGATAGGTCTGAAATCAGCAAAATTCTTAGAGCCATGCTTCTTTGGGATCAAGGACACAAAAGACGCTTTAACCTCTACCGGAAGGGTCGGATAGCTGAAAAAACTAATCACAAAATCACAAACGTCGGTAGCCACAATATCCCAACACCCCTTGAAGAAAGAGAAACAGTAACCATCTGGACCTGGGGCTTTATCAGAATCACAGGCCCAAACAGCAGCTTTAACCTCCTCAGAAGAAGGAAGGCGATCAAGGGCTGAAGCTGCATCACTACTGATTTTATCAAAGAGATCACGATCAATAGTGGGCCTTTTCCAAGTGACCTCCTTAAACTGGTTTTCAAAATAGATTTTAGCCGCACGCTTGATCCCATCAGGGTCCGAAAAAGTGACACCACCATACCGAATTTCACCAATAAAGTTAGTCTTAGAACGAATTTTGGAAGCTGCATGGAAAAACTTGGTGTTGCGATCCCCATCTTTGCCCCAAGAGAGACGGGACCGCTGACGCCACATAGAATCAACCAGTCGATGCTTGAACCATAAATCATTTTGAGCAGAGGTGCGACGTATCGCTTGCGTCTCGGAGAGAACAGCCACTTCTTCAAGCCTGTCAAGCTCATCTATCTCCTCGCCAAGTGCTTGAACCTCCTCTTCCAGCTCATTGAGAGGCAAGGGGTGCCATTTACGAAGCTCGGCCTTCAGGAGCTTTAGCTTCAAAATAACCTTGTTCGACCCTGAAACCTGCAAGTCAAAAGAGTTCCACCAATTAGCGACCTTATCTTTGAAGTCGGGGTTAAGAAGCCAAGCCGAAACAAAATGAAATGGCTTAGGTCCCCAGTTGACGTCCGAAGTCTTTAGGAGAATCGGATTGTGGTCGGAAGTCCACTTGCAAAGCCCCCAGAGACTAGACTCAGGAAAAAATTGCAGCCAGTCCGGAGAGAGAAGCACGCGGTCAATACGGCTAGCTGCAGTAGAACTTCTCCAGGTAAATCTCCTGCCAATAAGAGGCAAATCAATAAGACAAAGATCATCAATTAAACTTCTAAAGTGTCCAGAAGCCGGAATGCCGTAATCAAAATCTCCCCTTCTTTCACTCCTAGAAACTACCGCATTGATGTCACCAAGAGAAATCCAGAGATCGCCGCCAATGGACTCCTTCAGATCAATAATTTCGTTCCAAACAGCGATCTGATCAGCCAATAAAGATGGAGCATAAACCACAAGGATACAACAACGTCTGTCAAGAGAAATAATAGAACCATCCAGGCACAACCAATTATTGCCCCTCATAACCGAATTGCACTGAAAGAAATTAACACTCCAAACAGCAACAATCCCACCAGACCTGCCATTGGAGGGAATAGCATCCCAACCAATGGCCTCATGCTTCCAGAGTTGACGAGCTAACCAAGACGAAGGTGCCGTAACTTTAGATTCAGCTATAGCGAGAAAACCAACATTATTCTTCTTAACCATTCCTCCAACATTATCCCCCTTGAATTCCAAAACAGCCAGTTCATTTAGAGGCTGAAACTTCTTGAATCTCCGTAGATGTAGCCATAGAATCGACATCTAACTCATTGACAACTGTGACAGGAATAGGGAGAATAGAGGTCAGGGCGTCTACCATGATATTCTCGTGTTCTTCGGAAGAAATGCCGGCTAAGGGAGCGAGCATCTAGGCCTCAGCAGCTACTGTCAAAATCTGATCATTGTCCACTTGAATAGGAGAAGAAACCTTGGATTGGTCCTTACAAGAGAATTTGACTTGGGAGGAGCGGGGGCTGACTCTACATTTGGGCAATCTACGGAAAGGCCTATAGTGATTCAGAAATAGCTTGAGGGAATGGTTTGTTAATCTTGGCGGCTTCCTTGCCAATAGCTTGGCTGACCTGTGGTCGATATTGATCCTATCATACGGTGGGGGCAGGATAGGTTCCTTTCCATTAGCTTTGGAGGGTCTGGGCAAGGGCCCCTGGCGACGGGCCCGATACTGGGGAGCCTGATTCTGGTCCTGCTGACTATGGGAGAGATTCATAATTCCAGGGCCCGCCAAAAGAATTGGAACATTCACCAGGCCATCATTTGCCACGCTGGAATTTGGAAGCTGTGCCTCAAGAGACAAAGGGATGTTAGCATTACCTTCTTGCTCCTCGGGAAGAGAAGCCATCGCTGAAGCAGGTGGAAGGATGCCGACCGCCCCGACCAAGACCTCCCTAGGTGGAATCATACCGTCCATCATGAGACCTGGAGAGTTACCGCCAGCCAAGCAAGGGACCGAATCAGCCACAGTTTCCGGTGGGTCCGAGCTAAAGGAGAGCCCATCCCAATTGCAAAGATCGCTAGAGAAGAGATCCTGATCCCAGTGAAACTCCCTTACGAAGATCTCAAAACGAATACCACCGATAAGAGCTGGGAAAGAGCAATTGATGGTATGATTGAGCCTAGTAGAGATTAATAGTATAGAGACATCGGCCCTGCAACCCATTTCTTCAGCGAGAACCAAGGAGCCAAGAGATTCGACCAACTTCTCAAAAAATTCAGGGCATCTAGCATTCAAGGGGACACCGTTACACTCCAACCAGACGAAACGCTGAGATGGGACAAAAGAAGGATACCAGTCTAGGACTTCAGGGAAAGTCGAGCTTAGGAGCCCGGAGGCACCTGACTTATCAGCCAGATTCTTGAAGGTGATAAGAGCATGAGGACCACCGAGAGGCCGGACATCAGCAACCGGAACCTTCAGCTCGCCAAGAGATTCACGTAGCGTGAGGATCTGCTTGACATGAGAGACTTTGAGAATGGAGCTCCGGAGAAGTCGGTCATCAACCATCGGGGGAGAGAAGACCATGGGAGCAGGTGAAGGGGTAGAGGCAGAGGCAAAAGGTGCCACTCTTTTAGGGACTCCAAGAGCCGAAACAAAGGACTTATCAGATCTGAGGCCAGCATCCGAGGCAAAACCATTAGGGCGGGGTTTGACAGCCGGAGGACCCCGAGCATTTTTGGAGGACTTCTCAAAACGAGCAGCATCAACTAAGATCCTTCGCTGGCCGACCCAAGACCCATGAAGCTCCTTGATGGCGTTGAGACAGTCCTGGCCAGGAGGCACCCGAACAAAGCCAAACCTGGAATTGCGCTTTGAGAGCTTGACTGGTACATAAGCATCGAGGACTTTGCAGACTTTGGAGAAAAGATGCTTGAGGTCTTCGCTGCACCACTGTCTAGGAAGAAAGTCAGCAAACAAGGTTACAGAAGAAGAGGATGAAGCCATCGGTTAAGGGGAGGAGAAGGGACGGGAGAGGGGTTTGGGAGAGGAGGAGGAGGAGGAGGGAACGGTTGAGGGACGGGAGGGGGATTTGGGAGAAGGAGTGAGGGTGGAGGGGGTTGGGAGAGGGACGGGACAGGGATTTGGGAGAGGGATTTGGGAGAAGGGGCGGGAGAGGGATTTGGGAGAGGAGGGAGGGTAGAGGGATTGGTTGAGGAAGGTTACTGGATCAAGCATGGTGAAGGACGGCGGCGGCGAGGGGGTTCAAGGGAAGGGAAGGGGTTTTCTGGGAAGGGAAGAGGAAGGGTTTCCATTACAATATTGCTAAATGAATTTCACGTAAGGAAGGAAACCTAACCTTGCCAGTGGATAAATGGTCAAGCTGAACCATATTATTACAAATGTAATCGACCAAATGGGCAGGAGGATCGCGATGCCTCTGAGATCTCCGGGTAGGAACATCAGTGGAAGGGATGGGAGGTGTGGGAGTGGGAGCATTTGGTTCATCAAAATAGACTATGCGCCTGTTAGCAATGGGAGCTAAACTACTGGGTAAGGAATCAGAGGTGTGTGGGTCATTAAAATAGACTATGCGTCTGCTAGGAATGGGAGCAGAATTTGTTGGAGGTGGAGGAGAAAGATCTGTGTACAAATCTGTGGTAGGACTAGCAACAGGGAGGACTAAGTCTGTGGGACGATATGGTTGGTAGGTAGTTTGAACATACATATGTTCACTTTGAAAAGGGTAAATATTCTCATAGAAAACAAGATCTCGAGAGTAAACAATGTTATGAATGTGCAAATTGTAAAGCTTATAACCCTTGATACTAGGGGATATTCCAAGAAACAAATATGATGCTGCTCTTTGATCAAATTTTGATCTTCCATGTTGCAAAATAGAGGCATAGCATAGACATCTAAACACTCGCAAATGCTTCAACTTAGGCTTCTGGTTATGCAAGAGTTCAAAAGGTAATTTATTATGCAACAAAACAGAGGGTGTAATGTTAATCAGATATGTGGCATGTAAAATACAGTCACTCCAGAAAACCAAAGGTAAATGAGCTTGAATGCAAAGACATCGTGCAATGTTTAAAATGTGTTGATGCTTTCGTTCAACACGCCCATTTTGTTGGGGAGTTTGAACACAAGATTGTTCATGTATGATGCCTCGATGTTGAAAGAAATTGGTCATAAGAAACTCTTTTCCCTGATCACTACAGATGGCTTTTACTTTAGTAAAAAATTGTGTTTCAACCATAAGGCAAAAACTCTCAATTAAAGAACAGGCTTATGCCTTTGTGTGCATTAGAAAAGTCCATAAGCTATGAGTATGATCATCAACAACAGTTAGATACGAAAAAAATCATCATATAAGGAAATGCTATATTTTCCCCAAATGTCAACATGTATAAGATCAAACTTGTGCAAGACAATAGTAGAACTATGACTAAAAGGTAGTCTCCTATGTTTGGCTAGATGGCAAATATCACATGGATTGGTACTAGTATATCTATGGTAGATTCATACTGCTTCATAACTTGCAGTTTAGGAGAGGGTATATGACCTATGCGGGAATGCCATAAGGCAATGTCGTTGTGTAAAAGTTAAAGACTAGCAGCTGTAGGAGAAGTAGATGATTATAGGTGTGATGGATGTCGTGCCTGGAGTAGATAGAGCCCATTACGTAGCTCAGCTTTACCAATCATCCTCTGGGAAGCTAAGTCCTGGATAAGACAACATGTAGCCAAAAAATTAGCCAGATATGCAGATGATCTAAGAAGCTGACTAATTGACAGCAAATTAAAAGTAAAGGATGGCACATGAAGCACATTTGTAAAGAGGATGGAATCACCAAGCTACACTGAGCCAATATGAGCTGCTTGGGCCCGAGAACTCGTAGGAAGTAGGATATAGACATCAAACTAAGACTGATAACTCACAAACAGATCTAAAGAACTAGCTATGTGATTTGTGACTTCTGTGTCAACTATCCAAGTACTACGGAGTTCAGAGCTAGCAGAACCAACAAAAGAGGTAACTAGCTTACCAAACATGAAGGGAATGGCGAATGATGATGGCATATTCTGTGGCAAATGGTCAGGAGAAAAGTGGCCAGTGGCCTTACCATACATGGGAGATGCGTTGTGGGTAGTGTATGTCGCACTTGTGCATTGTCCTGCAGTCAGATTGACCCTGGAGAGTTCCTGATGCAAATCAGTTGTGCCATGTGAAGGAGGCAAATCACAATTGATCATATTAGTACTCCTTGGAGGGGGTTTGTTCTGGTTGTTGCTGTAAAACTCAGGTGGGTACCATGCTTCTTATAGCACTTATCGACAGTATGCCCAAATATATTGCAGTAAGAGCATTGTGGCTTTCGGGTATTATTGTTCCAAGGCTTCTTGTAGCTTTGGTGCCCCTGAGCAGTAAGAGTCGTGGACTCTGAGTGATTGAACATGATGCCATGAGACATAGGAGCAGGAAGCAAGTGGCTCATATATTGCTACTCGTGTTATTGGGCTAAAAATAGAGCACGAGGCAACCCAGGGAGTGGATCTGCAAGCAAAATTTGGGAACGAACACCAGAATAATTTTCATTTAAACCCATCAAAAACCTCACAACTTGGCTGGTCTCATTATATCCTCTCATAGTATGGATAGCTTCACAAGTTTCATCAGATTCATCATCACCTTCCGTAGTAGAATCATTGGTATTAGCGCACTTACATCTCGGAATAGGTTGAAGCTCCTCGAGCCTATCCCACAGTGTCTAAAATCTCGTGAAGTAGTCATTAATAGACAATGCACCTTGTTTGAGGTCGTGTACCTCTTCGAGCAGATTGGAGATTCGGATCACGTAACCCTTGCCAAACCTCTACTTGAGGTTGTTCCAGATGGCTAGGGCGGTGTCGAATCGGTGGAGAGATTGAGCAATAGAGGGCTCAATAGATCAGAGGACCCAGTTCAGGACAGTGTTGTTGCAGCGCTTCCATGCGAGATAGCTAGCATCGCTCCGCCATGGGGGTTTGATGGTCCCGTCAATGAGCTGCTCCTTGTTCTTACAGCCAAGAGTGAGCAACATTGACTTGCTCGAAGAGTGGTAATTGGTCCCATTGAGAAGCAGAAAAACTAGGACCTGAGACGGTGTCTCGCTTGCATGTAGATAGTAAGGACCGTTCCTGGCTCCATTGATTCACTTGGATCTTAAGAAATTATCACGATCAGGCGTAGGGCTCTGATACCATGATAAGAAATGGAAAATTTGGAAAGTAGAGTTTGAATTTTCGAGAGGAAGAAGAAAAATGGAAATTATATTTCGTTAACTTAGCTTTTACAAAGGATAATTAGTAGCTACATATAGGCCTACCACATGTTGAGTCATAGGGAATAATTATTACAAAGAAGTATCCTAACGTCTTTTGTCCTATAGTCCTATCAAATGTGTGCCTATGTAATCAGTGGGACCCATAATTCTCCAACTCTCACTCCATTTTATTGGTGGACCTGTCCCGGGCTGGAAAGGGAAATAAGGTTGCTAGGCCTTGTAATGGGTCTGGGCCTAGTAGCCGTATACTCTGGGAAGTCTCTATCATAGTCGTATATTGTATCTTCTGCTTTTTCTTCAAAGTTGAGAGGAACAACTTCTTGAGCAAGATGAGCAAACTCATCGATACTAGTAGAAGTACCTGAGTTTAACATATTTGAAGTACATCGGCTCCAACCTATAGTATTAGTCAAATTCGTCCAGCGTTGCACAGATCAATGAAATCAAAGAAATTAAATGGGGTTAGCAGCTTCCTATGATCAAAATATCCAAAGTCCAAACTACCAATGCTATAAGAAATGACCAGAAGGAAATGCAACTCCAAGCTATTGCCCAATGTGGATGACAAGCATATACTTCGAAGATAACAGGTGGTACAAAAAACTTTCGACCATCAGTTCCAGAACCCAAGACTGGTCGATAGTTTTTTTCCCTCAGACATGTCTGGTCAACGGTTGGATTTATTCTTTGTTGACCAATCTCTCTCATCTTGTGTGTGCCATTGCCCATTTTGTTAGACAAATTGTAAGTCTCTGATGTTGGTCGTTGGATGATGGAATCGATTATAATTAGTCGTCGAACTAATGTTTTGGGCCACTGATGGCCCAAATTGTAGGAAACCAAGTCGCCCAGTCGTCGAATTAAATTAGTCGTCGATTATAATTACGCACAACATCCAAAAATCCTCCATGTTTTATCCACATGGCCTGAAACCGAAAAGGTTTAGGAGCAACTCCAGAAAGCTCCATCTCACAAAATACTAACAGTGGTGGATATTCTATAAAAAAAACAGTGGCAGATGACCAGACAGATTTCGCACCATTATAACATTTGAACTATCAATCTTTTAATAAAATTTAATGAAACATAATGTAAACTATATATGACCTAGTATAAAATTATCACTCGATAAACTTTTAATATATCAAGTTATATCTATGTCATATTTGTGGCAGACTATCGTAAAATTTTCCGCCCAAGTTATTCCTCCCTTGAGTAAGGAAAATAAAATCTCAATAAGGTATATATAAAGCGGTTGTGTTGAAAACTTTATAATCTGTAATTTCTCGATTTGACTTTTCAAAATCAACCGGAAGATAAAATATGAGGATTAGTATTTAATGCACTCATTGGTCTAATTCATGGAACCAAACAAAGCACAAAAAATTAAAGTGAAAAAGAATTCTTCGACCTTTCAAAAAAAAAAGAGAAATCCTTTGGTATAAGGAAAAGTTTTGCATCGAGACCCTAATTTTCTGACAGCGTCCAATAGAGGGCTTCGTCAAGCTCAATACTGATGGAGTTTTGATGGGCAACCCGGGACCTGTCGGCACTAGGGGTATCGTCCATGACTCGGGTAGTTTTTGGGTGTGCAATTTTGCTAAGGGCATTGGGAGATGCACCTCCCTTGCTGTGGAGCTCTGGGCACTAGTCCTCGGACTAGAGCTGACATGGGAGAGGGATTTCCAGAGAGTCCAAGTGGAGGTTGACTCGTCCATGGCTATTCTTTTCGTGGGACAAGACGTCGACCGTGCTCATCCTTTGGTGATGCTGATCTCGAGAGCGCGAGAGCTTCTTGAGAGAGATTCAGAGATTGACATTCAGCACACTTGACGGGAGGATAACCGCTTGGCGGATGCCCTTTCCAAGCGTGCCTTGGAGATTTTTCTTGATTATATTATTTTTGATGCCCTCTACAGCTTTTGTATAGATGTGTACTTGGAGGATCTGCGGGGAGTTAGCCTCCCACATTGTACTCGTATGTCTAGAGTTATTGATGGCGTGGAGCCAGGGGGACTCTCCTTCCCGAGTCATATTTTCTAGTGACGGTGCAAGGCCAGGTTATGCGATACACCAAACGTTAAGGGGGATTTTTTCTCCCCGAGGTACTCTTTCCCTGTCACGGATTTTTTCCACTGGGTTTTCTCGTGATAGGGTTTTGACGAGGCAGGCGGTCGCAACCTCACAAGAGGCTGAGAGGGGGCCTTGCACTTAGTAGGTTGTATGTGGCCATTTTGTTTATATACTTAGGAGTCTTTGCCCCTCCACTTCCAAAAAAAAAGAGGAAAAATTGTGCATGAGAAACATATACTTGTAAGATCCTCTCCCACCAATTTCTACATCTATATAAACCACCCTCTCATCCTCCGAGTTTCCTCATCCTCCATATCAATTAATTCCCATTTTCACTACCCAAAAATAAATAAATAAAATCTCCTTTTCTTGGAACATTTCCGTAAAAATACCGTGTTATATCTCGATCGCAACTAGATCATTATGCAAAGGAAGCCCATAGGTGCGGAGGCATCCAACAGAAGGATGAACAATAAGAGATTGAAGATGGTGGTGTTTGAAGAATGGTCATGAACCAGGATGGAGTTTTTTTCTCACACAATCAGGGCAACTATGCTCCTTTGGCAATGTATAAGATGAACTATGTTTGGTAACAGAAAATGACTCCTTAATGGAGTACCATCTAAAAATGTGAATTTAGTTAAAAAAGGATGGATGGCTTGTTTCATATTCTACAAGCTTATCTCTTGGTAGTGGTAAATAGAAAAATTGTTGTGTTTTAACTGAAATTAATGACGTGAATGTTCTTAGTAAACTACTATTTTTCTTTGTTAGCTTTTTTGAATTAAGAGTCTTTTCTTTGTCAACTTCTTACATTTGAGTCGATCATTATGTAAAGGTAGAAAACATACTAATGTTTTTATTTAATTTCTGATATTCAGTAGAACAATATGGATTTAACACGTATCGGAGGTACTACCCGAATTTTTTAAGATAATATTAAAATAATATATATAAATATATTATTATGCCAGATTATCCATCCCAATTACCTACCTTGAAATTTTTTTGTTTACTTAATATATAATTCTTGGTTTGAGTCACTTCTTGCTATTGCGAACTAGGTTATAATTTTTTTATAAATTAAATAATATTATATAAAACGAACCTATGAATCATCCTACCTAGTAATTTGAGACTTCCCCTAAAAACAGTAATTTGAGACTAGAAAGATGAGGGCAATGATATAATTCCACCTAAAAACAAGGATAATAATCCAACCAAATCCTAGGGGTCATACCGGGATACTGTCCTGTGCCATTTCTAAGCTAATGTCCGGGTAATAATTTCCGTAGTGTAAGAATTGAATCGACGAACATATGTCCGCAAAGCAAATGCATAATTGTCATAAATTGGAGAAAAACCACTAGAGTTTTGAAAACGACGCACAAAGCAAAAAAGGCAAGCGACTACCCAACCTATGATAAAAATAAGTTTAGAAGTACATTCAAAAATGCCTCATAGGCACCCATGTCTAATTCCTTCTAAAACCCGTAAAATCAGCGTCTCCTAGTAAAAGAAACCAAGCACTTTCCCACCAACATTCTTTCTTCTAGCTTCTTCATGATCCATGATACCGGCAGAAGTCGTCAGCACGATGTAGCCAAACTGTCGAGAAACGGTGGTTAAGTTTTTTTTTTGGTGGAGACAAAAGGGAAGATTAGAAGGCAAATTGACAATATTGAACAGAAGGTATGTACCTGTCTTGACGGAAGCAGTCTAGCAGTCCAACCTTCAATCTCTTTGACACCAACGTCAAATCGAGGACTGATGACTCCACATTTGTTCAGCCTGCCATTCAATTCTACGACAATTTTGCCAGACCTGTGATCGTCAACATACTCAAACTCGCCAATGTATCCTACAAAGCAAATTCCAAAAGAGAGAATATTACCATCCGAAGTAAAAATACAAACAGACAAGAGAACCCGGTGACGAAGAACAAGAAAGAGACTTACCATGCCTTTGCATGACAATGAGGAACTTGATGATGACCTTTGAGGAAGGCCTGATCATAACCTGACGCTTTCCACGTTTCTCAGCATTGTACATGCTCTTGAGAGCATCATTCAGAACACTTACTCTCACCATGATTGCTGTGACAGAAAATTACAAAAGTTCAAGCGATCTCAATTTTAATGAAAGGACAGTATGATAACAACCCAAAATGCAATGCTCATGCACACCAGAAAGACAATGAGTTCCCCAATCCCCGTTGAATCGCTTAGAAAACCCAAGTATAAAGGAAAAACTGATATGATGTACTTGTGTTGAGCAAAGACGAAATCTTTTCCAACGAGGACAAGCATATGCTAGCTAGACCCATAACGTCACCACAATTACTTAAGCAGCACAGCTACTGCGAAGGAGCAACTCTTTAAATACGTGAATAAAAAGACCGTGTTCAGCATTTAGATAGGCAGTGTCCAAATCTCATCCAGCGAAATCATAAAACAGAAGGGAACGACGTGTTTCGCCAGCTGCCAAATTACAGCGCAGTGAACACAAGCGAGACAAACTCGGTCCAGAAAGACACAAACTGCGATCCTCACAAACAAAAACTCGACAACGGGATACGCAGGCTTCCGTCGACTATCCAATCAAAAATCGATCCGATTACACATTCAAGAAACAAACACATCAAATCTCACGCTTTCAGGTAGCAAACCGACCCAAACTCTTACCATTACGCATCAAAAGGAGTTCAAAATTATTTTACAAAACATAATCAGGTTTTCTAATCATATCGCAACAAATGGTAAGAACTTCTGATCTAGGGCATATATAAAGAGAGGAGAAAAAAAAAGATACGAAACAGGGAACAGATGACGGAAGATCGAGCCTAAAGTTAAGGGAATTAGGGTTTCTGATTCGGATCGTACCGTAGAGGGAGTCGGAAGTGGGAGAGACCGGCAGCGGAGCGCCTCTTAGAGTGGGAGGGAGGAAGAAGGAAACGCGTCTTAGGGTTTTGAACGCTGGTGAAACCCTAGGGTTTTATATTGGAGGCATTTCTAGTGGTGAGGGTAGGAGATTGAAGATGGGCCTTTAATTGGCCCCAAGGCATGGGCCCTGAGTTGTTAGTTGGAGAATATATAGAAACAGACTAACTCTTTATTCGAAAGTTGGTTGGTTCAAATGACAAGAGACTTGAATTTTTTTAGATATATTTATTTCAAATTTTACGAATAGACAAGACAAATTGAGAATCCACCTCATAAATATGACTCATCAGTAGTCATCTGAATCTGAACATCAGAAATTCGCCGACTAAAAGGTTACAAATTCTATCTTCGAATGCATTCTTGAGCCTTCTACTTTAAAATGTGATAAAGTTCTTCCAACAAGAATTTAAGACTACATTGTTCTAGTTTAACTAAAAAGTCTCATATTCGAGCCATTGAAAATACAGCAGGTTTAAATCCTTGTTAGAGGAACTTTGTCACTTTTCAGAGGTTTCACCCGGCTCAAATCTAGATTAGTCGGCATATAATTGAGATATTATCTATAATTGTCCCGTTATCAATTCATCCGATGAATCCCAAACTTGAATTGGCTATGTGATTTGCTTAGTGTTAATTTAGTACTTATCATTCTTGATTATATAAAATTGCTTTCTATTTTCGTGCTTATGAATTGGCTATAGAAATAATATCATATTCATCCATGTCACACATGTTGCTAGAATCTGAGTAAGAGGATAAACCTAGATTAGTGAGAGGATGCATGCTACTGAACTAATTAGTTACCAAGGATAAGCCAAATGGAGGAGTCAAGTTTTTTATACTAATAATTTGGGTCAAGGCATTTTGAGCTTAAAACTATTGCATAATTAATTAAGGTTCGGTTGATATTTTGGTTAATTAGGTAATAGATAATCATTTAATCGCTTAATTAATTGAAATGTCCAAGACTGGAATGTTTCTAAACAAAACTAATTGCGGCATTTTGTTTGCCAGTTAATTCATGACAAATCTTAGGTGGTCATAGGGTGAGCACCCAACCACATTTTACCAAGTATATAGAAACCACTAAATTGAACAAAATTTTGGGATTATTTGTTTCCAACCCAATAATTTTGGTAAATTACGTAAAATATACCTAATTCACCAAAATTTAATTTGGCATTTCGATATACAGTAAATTTCGTATTTACCGAATGCACACCCTACACACATGTAATAAATGAACACAAATAACCAAGCTCACATCCATGAAAAAAAAATTAAATTGCTAGGGAAGAGAGTGGAGTTTAGAAAATCTCAAGAAAGTCAAACTTGAGGTCTCCTAGCTCCTCTCCTCTTCCAACTTCTTCAAGTCTCCTCCCCAACAATGGAGAAAATAGGTTACGATATGGTAGTTTAAATTAGAGTTGAACATACCAGTTCCGATCAATATAGCAGGAAATAACAGGCAAATGAACCGAGGAAGAGTTGTCTCGAACCCGAAAATGTAGCCATTCATGACCTTACCACCATCTTTCAAATTTGCCATATAACAACATAGATAATGCAAAAAAGGGCTAAATAGATATTTTCTATTCGCGAACAAAAGAGCGAAACGGCAGGCTGCTATCTTGTTTCAAGAAGAGACTATCAAAGCAAGCGTAAAGCGGGATATTTCGGAAGAAAGGTAGTAAATACCTATGAGACCGAGTTGGGAACAACAGAGTTGTAATGCTCCCCCAGCCCAAATGCATGCTTATGATATGACAGCATAATACTCCGGCTGGTCAGACTGTTGCCCCCTTCTGGTTTATACTCCTTCCCCATCTCCACGTCCGGGAAGGATCCTGAAAGTATCATGATATGTCTTCTAAGGCAGTGGGTTAAGGCCCCGAGCTCTAGTTGTCCTCCCCATGCTGAAGTAGATTCCACTTCTTTACAGTAATTTTCAAATCTTTCTTCAACCGAATCATCAGAATCTCCGTCTCCAAGAGTTTCCGACAAGAAAAAGGGGAGAAAATGCGATGCATTTTTTCTCATATATGCAGCCACCAATTGCCTGAGTTCCAAGTAAGTATAAGGAGGAGAACCTCCAGAGAGGCGGGATAGCTGATCTTCCACAGCCCGGTAGAGGCAGTTCCCATCAGGCTTTATTTCGTGTACGGCCAATCCAAGGGGCTCGAGTTTTTTCTCCAATTTTTCATCTTCAATCATTCTATCACTTACAACATTATTCTGCTCTTCTTGTATTCTTTGTTCCCTTTCTGCTTCTTGCTGAGCTCGTTTCCCCCGTCTCTTCGCACCCTTGCTAGGTTTTCCCTGCTCATGTTTATCAGTCATAGAAACCCCAGCCACAGCCCTTACCAAGGTTTCGATATTGCTTTTCTCAGCTGCATTGTTACTAACATATCCTAGAGAAGCTAGTTCTTCAGTTTGCTTTTCTTTCAACTTGGTGGAAAGGCGTGATATCTCTTCCTCGACTTGCTTCTTCTTGGCTTTCTGTTCTGCCTTGCTACCTTTGGCAGCGGCCTTTTTCAGTTCAATTTCTTTGTTCTGCAACTGAGCAATTTCCTTCCTGTATATATAGTTTTTTATTCATGAGCTTTCACAGAAAACAAGCTTTTTGTGAAAATGAGAAATCGTTTAGATAAATCTGGTATTGCCAGGAAAGTTGAAGTAAATGGGTAAAGTTTATGAGGGGAGTGGGGACTAAACTTCAGGGTGGAGAGCCATATTTAGGCAATTTTTTAAGAATATCAAGGCCAAAAATGCTCAAATTTTTCTGACTTATTCATTAAGGGGCCATAAATCATAGTCGCAGCTGCAAAATAATGTTCAAGAAAAAAAAAATCAGCCTTTGACCGTGATGCAACATGCTGGAAATCAAAGGATATAAGAGATTTTTCTGATCAACTGATAACAAATATCTTATTGCTTTGTCTAGGATCTTAAGCGATGCCCTCCTTCCCAAATCATCGAGGAATCAAAACAACGTCCGAGTAATTTCATGAAACAGCAAAAAATTAAAGGCAAAGCTTCTGACCTGTGCCTCGACAGCATTTCTTCACGGGTTTCCTGCTTCTTTTGGGAGGCATCTTCCATAACTGCTTCAGGTTGCTTGTTTTCCACTTCTTCGGAGTCCATCACCGATTGGCTAAGTCACAAGAGCAGACAATTATAACATACAACTGATGTTCGCTAGCAAAAAGGAAACATCAACATTGCGCTCTGTCGAAAATAGGACTACTGTAATCGACTGACGACTCAAAAGAACAACTCAGAGAACAACCAAATCTAGACCCACTTATATGTAGGTTCAGATACAAGTTCACGAACACTTCCACACACTATCTTGCACACAACACCCAATTTTGCAAAATCGCATAGATACTCTCCTTTCTCCGGCCTAACTTTCCAAACCTACAATCTACAACACCATTAGAAAAGCACCAACCAATGGGAGCTGGTCCGGACTTGGATACCGGTCTCGGATTCAACCTTTACGAATGAAAAAAAACATCACGACCCGACAGTGCTCGACTTTAAATACAAAAGGTTCAGGAACCAAGCAAGACTTAAACTATCAAAGAGAGAAAAATGTAAAGTTACCTCCTTTGACTCAAGATTACGAAGGTTTTGGGATTTAGGGTTTCCGCTTGCAGTTGAAGCAGAGAAGGAATTATTAGTGTGTCTACTGGACTTTAAGCCAAAGACGGTTCAAAATTTATCATTAAGACTTACGAGAGCATAAATGGAAAGTAGGGAATCTCGAATATTTGCCGAGGGTTAGGGCATTGTCTAGTACACTAAGCCCAGCCCAATATTTAGTTCCAAGCCCATATCTGTATATTACTTGGGCCCATTTTGTATTCAGTCGTAGACAATGGTTCAAACTCGAGACCTGGTCAAATTAGAATAATGTCTACATTACTTGATATAAGTGTTTGATGGTTTAGTCACATATCTTTGCAATACTATGTCTCTAATAATCATTAGCATCGTTTAAAAAATGTGATCTGATTGGTAGTCTAACATGTCAGATTGTAATCCAGTATTGAATGTGATTTGTTTTTAAATCAAAATTTGGAGTGTGTTTCGATCAGTGTTAAATGTTGTTGGCTAGTATCCATCGTTTTAGATCCAATTGACTAAAGAATATATTTTTTAGAATTTCTATATTAAAAATAATTAGATTAAATCTTTTTGTTAGTGGGAAGGCAATTTATTATACATTAATAATGAGCTCAAAGATTAATTTATTTTTATTTTGTTGGTGGGAAGGTCAATTTCTTCTTAAAAATAAAATCAAAACCACTATCATTTAAAAGAAGAAAATGGTAGTGACATGAGTACCTCTTTGGACTTTTTGAGCACCTATTGAATATGTCAGAGTTCGTGGGTGGTTTACACGGACAATAGGTATTATTTTCATTTGAAGTAAAAACTTTATAAAATGCGAAACAAGATTCAACTCCTAGAAACCTAAAAAAGTGTGGTAACCAATTTTTTTTTTAACTTTGTGTAATTGGTTTTATCTTAAATTTTATATTTGTGTCTGTTTATGTTGTTCCATTTATGTATTTATGTCATCACGTCGTGTATGAATATCGCGTCGCATATCACAAATCGCACCACATCGATATGGTTGCACATTTCGTGGATCTTCATAAAAATATAATGATGTAAATGTGTTAATTAAACAATAGAACCACCATAATATAACGATGAAATTATCATAAATATAATGACGAAATAATGCTTAACAAAATGATTTCTAATAATGACGACATAATGTTTAGCTAAATGATAGAAATCACTATGACCTAAACCAACTTAACTAAATGATGAAACCAAATGGGTATCGTTACAATTTTGCTCGTAATACACACATTCCATTATAAATCGTCGAATTTATCAAACCACTAATGATGTAGTATTGACAATCTTTCCTAAATTTTTTTTTAAATAAAGTAATCCAAATTCGAATTAGTATCGAACCAGAGATCACTTAGATAAGTTAGAATAACTATCTATTCATAAGAGTTTGCCGGTATCTTTCCTCAATAGTTGTAATGCCGGTTTGCGACCAAAAACATGGGTCCATTCACTATAATCATTAATAATATAAGTCACATTATCACAACTATAATGAATCAATTCTGTATAATATCGCCCCCAATTGCTAACGAGCATTTGGCCTAGCGACGTTGCTTAACTTTAAGGAGGTCAATAGTTCAATCCTTGACATTGTTGTAACTAGGTGTAATATTTACCTTTCAAAAAAAATCGCCCCCAATTTTGTATTTCCAATCTCCGCTGTGAAAAAAATATATTTGCAGATCAGATCCCCATCCTTCATGGGACCTGAGAAAAGCGAGGTTATAGTTCTTTTATTCGATTCTTCATGCACTTGGCAGTTTATGCTTCGGATTCTTTTAAAAAAGAAGATCAATATATTACTTGGAGTAGCAGGGAACATTTTCTATGGCCAACAAAAGGTTTGCCCTGCTTCAAAGTATAAGGTAAGTGCAATATAATCTTTTCCCTAGCGAAAACCTTAAGTTTAATAATCCTCGCAAACAAGAATTTAGATCACTATTAAGAGATTTGTTAAATCAAGAAATGTCTAATATAAATTAGTCAGTTCAGTAAATATTCGAGTAGTAAAATTTTTTATAGGTTAAAGTTTATATTAATCACGTATAAATAATAACAACTAGGTCATCTTAGTTGACGCCAGAACATCCCACAATTAACCAATACAAGTATGTGTCTGGATGCTAGGTAATATAAAATGACAAAACATGAAATGTTTTTTGACTTTTGGAGAATCGCAGTAGAAATGAAAATAGGTATAAGTACCGATCAAATTTCTATTATTAGATTAAAAACTGCACATCACTTTTCGATTTTTGGAAGTTAATAAATAGCTTGTCATTGTCGTGGAATGCCTAATAGGCACATAGCACTAGCCTTAAGAGATAGATCACTGCATTTTATTTCTTAATCATTCTATTAGTCTATTAGAGCAATAATTAAAAACTCTCTGTTTTTCCAATCTGCTGAACGACAAAATTTTAAACTACATAGTTTTTTAGTCAATCATCAATACAAATGAACCCATTAATTTGCAATAGCAATAAGATAAATTGTTTGACTTGGTAAGTACCTCTCGCAAACTAAACGAATGATCCGAACAATTGTTGTTTTTCACGTGGCTTTTTACCACATGGTTTATGGTTTTACTGATACAGAATTTTTTCCGAGGCCCAGAGCTGTAACCTCGTACTTCGTAAGTGAAGATTTCACCTTCCGTATATATGTACATATTTATATTATCAAAAAATGTAGCACTAAAAAAAATCTGATCGACTATTTTCTTATACCAATATATGTCTTTTCTTGCGTATTTTGTCGTAATTCACACACACCCTGAAAAACTTGCCAGGGTCATCTATCGTGAAACTATGCGAGACCAAGCTCGATTAAACTAGGAGTTCTTTTGTAAGAAAAGAAAAAAAGTACAATCAAATTATTTAAGCATTTATTAACTATTTTCTTAAACAGGGTATTACACATATAATAATATAACTTTTATATCTAAGATTTAAGGTGATAATTTTACAATTTTTTTTACATTTTCGCAACTAGGATGCGATAACATCAAGAATGGTAATTACGTAGGGCTCATATTGCGGGTGCGTCCGTCTCCTATATATAGACCACGCTTCCGTATTATATGAGACCACATATACCCACGGATATAATAAAAATCGCTACACCTAGCTAATTATAGAAAGTCAATAATATACTATTACCTACCCAAAAAAAGAGAGAAAGAGATCAAGAACCAGATTAATCAATAATGGAAAAAAGCAAGGTCCTAATTGTTGGGGGGACAGGGTACATTGGGAGGAGGCTGGTTAGGGCAAGCTTGGCCCTTGGACACCCAACTTATGTCCTCCAACGAAGTGAGATGGGCCTGGACATCGAGAAGCTCCAGCTGCTGCTCGAGTTCAAGAGGCATGGAGCTCGGCTGGTGCAAGGGTCTTTCTCCGACCACCGGAGCCTCGTCGAGGCTGTGAGACAAGTCGATGTGGTGGTTTCCGCCGTCTCCGGCGTGCACATCCGCGGCCATAGCATTCTCTTGCAGCTCAAGCTTGTCGAGGCCATCAAAGAAGCAGGAAACGTTAAGGTAGTGTAAGTAGGGTACCGTTTGTTATGCACGTTAAACATTCATATTTCCGTTTCCGCAGTTTTAATACGGTTTTAAAACCTTTTAATATTCAGATTTTAAAACTTTATAAAATTCTGTACGTTTTAAATACTGGTTGAAAAATTTTAGAATGGTATTTGGCAATTTACCTTATTTTTTTCGGTATTATATATTCTGAATATTCGTAATTTACATTTTCTCCGTTTTTAATTTGGACTGAAGAATTAGGAATTCATTTTATTTATAAATGAATTATGTTTTTTTGGTAGAAATAAATGAATTTTATGTATGTAGATCTTGTTTTGCAAATGGATATATGAAAACTTTTGAATGGATTCTCCATGGTAAATGAATTCGGTGGCTTGGCACTACTTATAATATATAAAGTGTAATGATTTATGGTTTCTTTTATAATTATGTTGATAAAATTTTTTAATAAATATTATTACTGTTGAAGTGCAAAAAAAATTGTATCCCAACAATTGCGAACGAAAATAGAATAATCTAGAGTGGTCGATACAAGAGCAATCTCGATGAGAAGTTTCCAAATGAAGATAGATTAGGTAAAAGAAATGTAAAAGATAATAAATCTATATGTTCGAGCGGGATAATATTTTTAATAGGTGACGAAATTTTTTAACAAGTATTTGACACCGATGTTTTTAAAATCGACCCAAAAATGTCACCGAGAAATCTTCAATTTCACCTTTTTTTTCCGTCTAGTGCAGCGCTTCTTGCCGTCGGAATTTGGTACGGACCCGTCGAGGATGGAACATGCGCTGGAGCCAGGGAGAGAGACGTTTGATCAGAAAATGGTGGTGAGGAGGGCCATAGAGGAGGCCAATATCCCATTCACTTACGTTTCCTCCAATTGCTTCGCCGGTTATATGGTTGGTGGTCTCTGCCAGCTGGCCAAACTCACCCCTCCAAAGGATATCGTCCTCATTTATGGGTATGGCAATCATAAAGGTACTATTTTTTAAACTAAAAATTTATGTACTATTTTTTAAACTAAAATTTTATATCTCAATATAATATCTATGTAGCGAGTGTACATAAAATTATGCACGGTAAAACTCAATGAAGAAAAGCTGCATTAGAGAAAAAACAATAACGATAGTACTACGTGTACATATTTCTACACTCAATCACACAAAATATAAAATTACACAAACACAAATTTTCAAAAATAACCCACCAAATGTGAATCATAAAGGTACTAATTTAGAATCAAACACTATTCAATTCTAGTTAAAAATTAAGGAGTGACAATTTTAATTATATTTTTATATTTGTAAAATTTAAACTTAAAATTTTATTAAGTATATTCGAGTTCCTTAATGCTTGGAACAGTTTTAAACAACTTTAAAGATACCATTGCAATATGCGTGGAAGATATTTTTTTCCTGGACAGGAATGCGTGGATATTGAAACGTTGGAGCGAGCCAAAATCTCTGTAAAGAGACATGGACCGCGTGAGCCCCCAGTCTGTTACGCGTACCGTCAATTACGAAATTTAAGAGTATTATAAATCGTTATTGAAACGAAGAACGAAATTATCATTGTTTTTAAAGATGCATTCTGATAGGCGGTTCGATCGGTCAAATCACAAATAGGAAAGTTTAATGTCTCAAAAATCATGTCAGAACGCCAACCTAACGATCCGGACTTTTTTTGGTCGGACCGAAAGGTTGGACCAGAAAAGTGACCCAGAAAATTCTGGTTCGTTAGGTTTTGCCTCCAAAAAAGTGAATAATCGAGCCTCAACTTACCGAATTTTACCATTTTCGTTCCAACTTTCAACACTAGAATTTAAAAACCTTCTCCGGCACATGTATTTGATTCATTTGTACATGTATTTAATGATTTTTGAGGTATAAATGTGATTACATATACGATTATACATATATATAATTTTAAGAATTATTTTTTAATTAAAAAGTTCGGTTCGACTGGCAGTTCAAATGGTCGGACTAAAATTCGGATTTGGCTCTGAGTCATTTTTGAAAACAATGAAAATTATATTCACGATTTGAAAAAAATCATCATTTTAACTAATGTTTAAAAAATTGTGCTCGAATGGGTAATCTATTTACCAACAGGAGCACATTTTAAGCCATGTTTTGGCCAAATTCGGAGAATGGTCTAACTAGTGGTCAGTGTCGTTGACTGCCAATTGGAACGATTGGTCCAACCCAAAATTTTAAAAATTATTATTTTTTAAAATTATTATTTATAAAAAATAGTTAAATTATATTTTTTGATAAATTTTGCAAGAAAATTAGAGAATATTCAGAATTATTTGACGTTTTAATACTAAATATTATTATTTAATAAAATTTTAAAATAATTAGTCTGATCGGTGGTCTCAACAGATCAAAATATTAAAAGAGGTTTTTTCGGGTTGCCCGGTTCATTTTTAAAATATTGATTTTAATTTATACTTAAATTTTTGTTAAATTAAGAATAATCATTTGTACCAAAAGGCATTTGGCCAAGGGGTGAGGAAAAAAACTAAGAACCACAAGTACAGATCGAATCAAACCAAAAATTCGATCCAGAACAAGATCTAAAACAAATTGGTCTATGTCATTTTTTTATTTGCTCAGTAAATAGTTCTCGGATCTGAGAACCACAAAAATTTGTACCAAAGCACAATTTTCGTATTATATTACAAAGCCAGTAGCATCCTAACCTATATAAAATAGTCCCAGTCGGTATTGGACTTACGTTTTGATATTCCGTTTAAGTCTTTCTCCATGTCCGCCTTGGGTTCGCGTTTGTCTCCTTTGGTGAAGGTTCACAATCTCTCTTATTTATCAATTTTCCAAAGCACAATCTCATGGCTTGTCGACTCATTAGCCCTAATCTCTCTCTAAATCTAGCAAATATTTGCTCTCTTTCAAAGCACATATACAATACATTACTTAGTATCTTGTTGCTTTGGGACAAGAGAAATTTCTCGTCCTCGGTTCCGGACTAGAACGGAACTACTTTTTTTCGTCAGTTCGGACTCGATCTAAAGTTTAATCAGATTGGTTCAAATATGTTTTCTTTTCTCTTTTCGGTTCTCGGTTTCTATGGTTCGGATTGGATTGGTTTAATTCGGATCAATTGCTCACCCCTAATTTGGCTTAGCAGTACTAGATGTAAAATAATTTCACGGAAGTATATGATTCAAATTCTGACAAAGTGTAATTATTGGTGTAAATTGGCATTTACAAGAAAAAACAAACGTTTGTAATTGTGGAGATTATAAATTTATACTTTTTTGGAAGTTCAAAGTTGAGTATTATATAAATCATAGAAAATGTGGGTTTCGATTTAAAGATTAAATTACAATTATATTTGTTCTTTCTTATAAATTTCAAGTGAAAATATACATAATATAATTTTCTCTGAATATATGTACTAGTATTCTTTTGATTCAAAATCAACCCATCGTCAGTCTTATGAACAACTATACATATACATATATTCTCCGTCCAATTATTATATACAAATATTCTCTAATAATAATTATTTTTCTGGATAATATTTTGGGAATCAACCCACATTTTAATTACACAATGAGGTGATACGCTTTTTGTTTAAACACTAAAGTATTTTTAAGAACTCAAATTTCAGATCTCGTTCATCCGAGTGTTTTTTGGTTGGCAGCTATTTTTCTTGACGAGGACGACATCGCAACGTACACGATGAAGACAATAGATGATCCTCGAACATTGAACAAGACGCTGTACATGAGACCCCCACAAAATATACTTTCCCAGATGGAGCTTGTTCGAATCTGGGAAGAGATTAGTGGCAACAACCTTGAAAAGATCTTCATTCCCGAGGATGACTTCCTCGCCAGCATGAAGGGTACGTACCAGATTTAATTACCTGAAGCACTTTTATTGTATATATAACACACAAAACATTAGAATTACGAGAAAAATTTCGAAACAGGAAATTTTTTTACAATGTATAATGATTCGGAGAATTTTTTTTCTCAAATCTCAAGACAATGACATAGGTCTACATATATAAGAATAACTACTAGGCCGAACACTTACCGGTATTCCGACGCTCACTGAGCAAAGTAAAATAGAATTTTGAAATGAGACAAATTTCGAATCTGAAACATCTTGATTAAGTTAGAATAACTTATCTTGTGATAAGTTAGTTATTTTTTGGGATGAAAGGTCTCACAAAATTTTGCATCTTACCAATTGGCTGAAATAAGATGTATAATATTGTAGGTAAGGACGTACCAACTCAGGCAGGGATGGGACATTTCTACCATTTCTTTGTTGAAGGATGCTTGACCAATTTCGATATTGGAGAAAATGGAGAGGAAGCTTCGGATCTTTACCCGGAAGTGAGGTACACTCGCATGGACGAGTACCTCAAAATCTACCTTTGACGACAAAGGAATTTATAACTTTCAAAATTGTAATTGTACGATTTGTTTTGATTTCAAAATGGCAAGAAGATGATCCTCGTCTAAATCAAAAAATGGCGAGAGGACAATATGAAGTGCAAATATACGGCCTTCTAAATTAACATTCTTTATCACAAGCAAATAATGACATTCGAAAAAATTTGCGGTTCGTTACTAAATTGACATGATATTCCTGTAGTACATGATCCATTTGCTCCATTTGTTGTTACTTTGAAGTCCTGAATGTTTGTTGCTCATCGAACTTCCAAGTGTGCTTACCTTCCAGATAAATCTTGAAATGTGCATTTATCGATTCATCCGAGAAACTTCCGGTTCGGAATAAAAATTAGAGAAATGAAATCGCACAGAATAAATTAAGAGCAAGAAAATTTCTCAGATAAACTTTTTAGTAAGTTGTATTCGTGTCAGCGCTCACTTTGATAAGAAAAAAATATTAGTCCAACTTTTCTAGCAAAATGATAACATGTCACATTACAAAAATAAATTGACGCGTTTAACCTCTGGTAATAAAAGTGAGATAAGATACGCTCTTGTACTCAAATTTTCGTCTCAGTGCTCCAAGTATGATTAGTCCAACTTTTCTAGCAAAATAATAACATGTCACGTTACACTAATTAATTGGGACGTTTAATCTCTTATAATTGAAGTGAGATAATATATGCTCTTGTACTCGAATTTTCGTCTCAGTGCTCCAAGTATATGATTAGTCCAAATTAATACATCCCTCTCCCCCTTGTCTATGCAGGGCCCACTTATTTAGAAATTTCGTAAATTTCTAAGTCAAAACTTTAAGAACCAATATTTTCCCCGTCAATTAAGTAATGACGTTATCACAAAAAAAAAATTTAAGTAATGACGTAAAATCTTTACAAAGGAAAAACAAATAAACACTTCTAGTTAATGTTTTGGTCAAAACTATTTAAGCTAGACAAATTGAACTAAATAATGTAAAATATTGCATATAGATCAACCGTAAAAAAAATTTATAACTTTGCATGAAAAATTTGGAGGGGGACAAATGACGCAAATAATAATTACAAGCTAGGGGATGATTGATGGTTTGAGTCGGCAAAGAACACCTCCAGCAAATCACAGGAAGCCTGGCAAATGATCTCCTAAGCACAGATACGAACTCCGGAGCGTCGAACGATCAAGAGACTAGTCTCGAAGAAGAATCATCGGCTTGAAACTCCCAGGCTGCTGCTTCCTTCGGGGCTGATTGACATAGAAGGAGCCAATGAACCTTTCTATGTTCTCATTGATTGACATATAGGACAGGTACCAGTCCAGCCATTTTGCCATCTCGTCCGGGGCGTTTTTTCTTTACCTGTAGCCAAACAATAGACAGTAGCACATCAGCCTTCTACATACTGGACTAGCTTTTGATCTTCTCCAGAATGGTAAATATGTGTCCAAGGTTTCAATCACTTGGTTTCTTTTCCTATTCAAACTACATACATCAGGCTCGTCTTTCATACATTCCTTCCGACATACGTGGTATTTGCATTGCGTTACCATCAGAGGGACTAAAATGGCTTAGGAAGATACTAAACTCTCCGTATTTGCTAATTTTAGAGAAAGCATTCAGCTTAACGGATACACTATTTAGTTTTTTCCTTTGGTACTTGCTAACGGATCGAGATCTATGTAAAGTTAAAGCTACCAACAGTTAGCACTTACGTAGAACCATCCATCAACCTCGTAATCAATCTCAACCTCTTCTCCCGCTGTCAAGCTTAACTGCAACAGGAAAATAAAATGTTGATTATCATAATCTTCCGGAGAATGGAAGAAGGATGACCCCGGATGAAAGGTAGCTTTTGCATGACAGAAACATTAGATCTAAAATTGGAATACCAATATAAACGGTACAAAAAGATGAAAAGTTTAATACGCTCCCTGGGACAAAAACCAATTACCTCATCATCTCCACCAGCAGTGAAATCATAAAGTGCTTTCCCGAATTGTGGCCCCCTTGAAGATTCACGGTCATCATCTTGCGACTCGAAACTGCGGGAACCTGAACCAGCCAAGGGATTCTCAAAGGATTCAAAGCTTCGAGCCATGGCTGACTCGTAGGATGGAGGCTCTTCTTTAATCTGAGGAATATCAAAATGTCAATTATCAATTTGGACATAACATAGACAGAACCTAAATCACATGTTAGAAGCCTCACCGGTGAACTAGCATTCTCATAAAATGAGGAACTACTGTAGCCTCTTCCTGTTGATTTCTCCTGCCATAGGCAACCAAGAGGTCTTAATTAAAAAAGAGCATACAAGACATTCCACTTTTCAATATAGAGGTCACGTAACTATTCAGGTCATCAACATGCATCATGCTACTTTTACACCTCCCTCTCTTTGTTGTATATAAAATGACGTTATCAATGCATGAATCCCTCTTTTTATTCCTCGGGGATGGTCAGACAGTTTCCTGTCATTCTGGTCGTCTCTTTGTTGAAAAGGCATGGCAAATGATACCAAAAGCCAGGATCTGAACCTTTCTGATCCGTGGAGCCTCTACCATGGCTTGCTATGTCTCCAGTATAGACTTTTGATTTTTCCTCTCACGTAATAGCTTAGACTAGCTTTAACTATTAAACTTTGAAAATTTTGGAAAAAGAAAATCCCAAGGCAACATGACATCCGAGTATATGCAAGTATCAAAACAGAAATGAAATCACATCTTCCTTGGTCAATCTTAGCAACAAAATATAGGAAGTACATTATGTCATAAAAAGCTTGACCAAAATAATCAAATTTTGGTGCGTTCCATGGCATCCTTTTGTCATTATGACAACTCATGTCATTTTCGAAATTCCATTTCCTACCTAAT
Source organism: Hypericum androsaemum (assembly GCA_963995505.1). Taxonomy (NCBI): domain Eukaryota; kingdom Viridiplantae; phylum Streptophyta; class Magnoliopsida; order Malpighiales; family Hypericaceae; genus Hypericum; species Hypericum androsaemum. The sequence continues at coordinate 4,275,414 of OZ023197.1, forward strand.
GTCATGGTTCACCAAGAAGAATAATGAATAACTCAGTAACCTTTTAACTATGTGAGCAACAGAAAATGTGAAAAAAAATGTAAATACCGCACATAGACTTCTTACAGCATCTATACAGTATCAAACTCGGTAGAAAAGACCTATACTAGTTAATGGCTAAAGCATTTCAAACTTCAATACACATTGATTAAGCTAGGAACATATATTAACAGCACAACTAAATAAGAATATAGGAAAGTGATGCAACATTTAGTTTCTCATAAATCTGACGCAAACTAATCAGTTTCTTACATTATATCTGGCTATGCAATAAAATGACAGGGCACAGATGGCTCTTGTCAGTTGGGGTAATCACGGGTCGAACGTTAATCATGTCGCATAATGGCATTTCCCTTTCTACATCAATGGCGCTGCTTTTCTACTTCAATGATGCGGAAAAAAACACTACTGCTGCATGTTGAATATATTGGAAGGACAATTCCAACTATGAAAAAACTTGAACACCATAAAGTAGGCAATTACCGAGGATTGAGATGCTCCATAAGTTGTTGGCCGTGAACTGAATAATGAAGGGTAATTCATTCCACCAAAATGGGACGATATCGAAGTCTCAACTGATCCAATGGAATCTGGTGAAGAAGACCCAGAAGACCTAGCATCTTCTTCCTGTGAGCCCAATTGATCAAAATGGTAAACAGCATATCCTCCTCAAACTCATTAAGCATTTGATATCATAATAAATTTATGGACAAACCTCTAATTCTGAAGACTCCAAAAGTGTCTTAGCCCACATATCATCATAACTAACTGAAGGTCGAGAGTGGATATTCTCCTCTTCAACATCAGGAGCATCAGTTCCCATACCAGTAAGAAACTCGTTGACCTGCATTGTGCAGGAGGAAATTTTGCAATCAGCTCAAGATCACCATAAATCTTGTCAAGTTAAACGAACTTAGTCACATGGATCTTCTCATGGAAAAAAGGACATTAAGTGGCTAGAATGGCACATTAATAACTATCAAATCGTGTAATGTTTGACCTAGATCCTTAAGTTGGAATATACTTTTTCTGTTACTAACACTCTTCATCTTTCTCATTTTCCTTTGAAGTGATTAAACGCGGACAAAACTTGCCGACCAACACATCAGATGTCCTTTTACAGATGAAAGGAAGATAACATAAGAGGATTGAAACCTCAAAACAGTAGTAGACTATTCAGGAGAACATTGTGCAAGTACCAAGTACTTGCCCTTGGTACTTGCCCGAGAAAATTTTATCTACATTTGTATTCTGATTTCTCTTGTTGGAGGAAAATTCTCACCCTTTCCATTGCAGGGGCACTTTTTCCAAGCAAGCCATCATCGCCAAGATTTGCAGCCCAAGCATTAACTAGATCGTCATCAAGTGTATCAGAGTCAACTGGGTCTGGTTTGGATTCATAGATTAGTTCGGAGATCCCAGTAGCAACAGCTGCATCACTTAGACCAGTTGATGCAGTAATATTATGCTTGGTGCGGTATACGTCAATTAGTTTTGCACTGTCATCACATTCAACACAACCACAGAAGTAAGAAAATTAACATAGACTACAGAAATGGCTATCCAAAAAAAAAAGACTGCAGAAATGTGAAAGCATAAGACAGATAGGTTCATCTCAATCTTTATAGAATAGATTATTTCCTTCTTATGTGCTTCGACGGTAAGCTGAAACTATATGGGAATGAGTAAGTGACGGTGCTTGGCTATGCACCTTGGTGCGGGAGGAGCGGGGAGCTAATACCAGAGTCTAGGGAATAGGGTCCAGGAAATGAATTGTTGTATTGTCTTGGAAAAAGGTTGAATTATGGAAAAGAATTCAATTGCACAATTCTTTGCGTGATTTGTATTTTTTGAGTATCTGCTCTGATGTGGTTGCTGAATAATTTTACTGGAATGGTAATTCCATTTCCCAATTTGACACTCTAAAACTGAACACATGTCTACAAGAATGAGTATGTGGTCACCTGATTGGACCTAGAGGTAGATACTTTGCCCTTGGAACAAAACAAAATAGTGAAGCAAGATCCAGCAATTTCTCATGGGTTTCGTAGAGTTTCTTCAGTTCCTCATCTGTCCATTCCTTGTTTGCATTGTCATGGTAGCGGATGTCCCTATGCCATTAGATAAGTTAGCAACTCTCAGGAAAGGACAAAAAAAGAAAAGAACGAGATAATTGTTCAGCTCTTACTTTATCAGCTCGTCTTGTGCTCTGTACATTTCATCGAGAACCTTTATCATCGGACTTATTAAGACACCAAGGCCAGTGCCACTAGCTCCTTGATCTTCTCCATTACTCAGATGCATTTCTGACAGTTGAGACTGTACTCCTCCTTGAGCCAATGCATTCAAGAATTCATAGATCTGCAGTCTAAATGGCTCACCGGACCTGATTGCCATGGTTGTCAAGGCTTGAGCAGCAATTAAGCGAACCTAGAAAGTTCACACAGAAAGATGCAACTAAAAGTTATGAGTATATAGAGAGCCTACTGCAGAACGGAAAAGTATGTTCGACTTCTCTCATACGACCATAAAATCAACTTTCATATAGGTCCAACTCGCTACAAGCACCAATCCTGTTCACATCGACTATTAGTTGGAGAATTTTACCTCCCAGCTTCCACTGAATGCACACCTCTGCAAACGAGTCAATGCTCCAGCAAGAGTAGGATTGCGTGAATTGGCAGCAGCTACCATTTTATCTGCATCTAACAGCATTAGTGCAGTACCAGGTGGAGTTGCAGATTCCCAGGCATATTCTGAAGCAGCATAATTTGCATTTTCTCCTAGGAACCACACCTGAAGATTAACAATTCACAAGTTGGGTGCAGTTAGAAACTAATCAAACAGATGAAGACACTAGAATTGATCTCATGCCGCATGTCCAGGCCTTCTTTAGCAATAAAGCTACTTACTGCTGCTTGAACTAGTCTCTGTAATGCCAATGCTGACTTTGGGTCAGAGGCAGACACTCTATCAACTGAAGTAAGACGTGACATTGACCCAGGCTGTGGCGGTGGTAGGTCAAGCACAATAGTCACTGCTTCCAAGGCCTTGTGCTTCCCGTCAGGACCAGCACCAACAAGGCATGTCTGGGAATGGAAACTACAGCTATCAGTTCCATCCATCAAAAACAGACCATCTTAAATAGAAAAAAGGTAACTTACAAAATAGAGATGAAAGATTTAATCCGTTAACTAGGCATTGCTAATGAAACAGAAATTAGAGAACACATATTGAGAAATAGAGACATACTTTCCAGAGTAATTGTAACACATCAGCATCAATTTTCCCAGGGACTTTGGTAGCAAAAATCCTTGCTATTTCAAGCAATGTAACAGCCATGTCTGGTGTAGCCTGAACAATGAAACAGGAAACGATAAACAAGTAGACAACAGAGGGAAAGAGGCATATACTGGAAAGATGGACACATATAAAATACATACACTCAGAAGAGGAGCATGAGATTGCAATGAACTGACAAAAAGAATGAATGCCAGAAACTCAATTTTGTCACAAATATGATTACCAAGTGAGGTTCCATGAACTTAGCAAAATGCATGTACCTTGAAACGAGCATGCAAAGTGAGTAAAATGTCATTTAGCAATGCAGCTGGCCAAGCTGGATCAGAAAGTTCCGATGCAATCATGGATTCTAATTCATCAAAAGATTCGTGAGGAAGCTGCATCCATATCAAGGCCTTGATCACCATTGCCCGAATGTACACACACTCACAGGCAACAGTTGTTCGCACCACCTCCATTAGTGAAGCTAGCAGACTTGCAATTGTGTCCTTGCCAGCTGCTGTACTGGAAACTGCAGAGCTCTTCCGATAGCCTAAGAGAAGTGAGTTGACGAGTGAGTATTAGTCTAAGCACAAAGAAACCATTCCATATGATACTGTGCGAAATTTACAGTAGCTCATGATTTCTTAAGCAATTTTAGGAGGCATTTCCAAGCCCCATAAAACTAGCATCCAAAATGAGGAAATGCAGCATATTACTATCAGCATAGGGGTTTTCACTGAAGTCATCAACTGAATCCACAGTGTCGGCAACAGCTTCATCAATGTCCTGAATCCCTAAAGAAAATGCAGCAGCCCGACTTTTCCCCATCTCTAGCACAACTCTGGCTGCCGCATGAAGTACTGGCCTAGAGAAGCTGCGGAAGGAGCTCTCCAACCTAAAAGAGAAAACAGTAGAGAAAATAGAATAGGAATCACTTCAAAGAAATCTAAAATATAAGAAAATTAGAATTGAAATCAACAAAATGGACAGCAACTGGGACCTAAATGACAGAAAGTCTGGAATTTTTTTGTTGTTGCATAGTTTCTATCAAATTAAAATGGCACAAGAATACATGTTCAAGTAATTTAAAAAATAACACTACAAATACAGAGTAAAAAACTGGGATAGTATTGACGGAATAAATCCGCTAAGTTTTTCGTTTAACATAGCCAGATACCTAAAAAGTGTAGTTATAAGGATTCTGGACATATATAAGAAGAGAAGGAGCCAAAAGTTGATCTACCTTCTCATTACAAGTTTGATTAGGGGTTGTGGACGCTTAGTCTTATGAGACTTCTCTTTTGAAGCCTTTGAAGCATCACCTGAGTCAGCCTTGGATGAAACTGAAGGTGCTTCTGGCAATTTCAGTATCTCCCTCGTCAATCGATACCAGCCAGCTGCTCGCTCTTCAGTCCTAGAGAAGCACAGGCATGAGTCTTACAGAAAATACAAAACAGGAGGCAGAAAAATGAGAATCGTCCAATTACGTGCAAATAAAAAAAAGAATACACAAAAGAAGAAAGTCCAAGGCAACAGTAGATACTCTAGCTAGAGAACTCAACAAAACAGAAAGAGAAGTTGAACTTCAAATAGGGTGGCTTACCTTTCTGTGTTATCATGTTTTCCCAACACACATAAGATTGCCTCAAAGCAGACTCGTTCACTGGGATCAAGGAGAAGTTGATAGAGAACTGAATGGAACTGAGTTTTAATGTTAGGCCTCTCTGTGACAAATACCCCATAAAAAACTGCTGTCATTAATTTGATAAACAGGTACAATTTATCAACAAAAATATGCATTCATTAATTTGCTAAACAGTACAATTTATCAACAAAAAAATGCATACAAAATCTTACCATCTAGTGCACGAGCCCTGGATATTGTGTGGCACAGCCTCGCCAGTGCAACTCTAGCAAGGACATCATGCAGATGGAGAACATCTTGCAAGGACCCTGGTTCATATAGAAAGATCAAGAAGTGAAATAAACAAATAGGCTGAGAAAGAACCAATGCTGAGCAAGATATGTACAATTAAAAGACTTATAGAGTTGCAAAATCAGGCAATAAGTTCCATCCAATTAGTATTTTGTATGAATGGTGACATGGAAAAATTTAGAGGACCTCAAGAAATATCTATTCAAATTGAGAAAATTTCAGAAAAGAATTATGTGGTTTTACCAAAATTAAATAGGACTCTATGGTTTAAAAAGCACCAAATGTGGTAAAGTGGTTTTATGTATTGTCAGATAGTGTTTAATAATTAAATATGTAGTCAAATAAGTGTTAGAATCTCCATATCCAACCCAAAACCTTAAGGCAATGGGTAGATGGATTTTCCACGCCTATAAGCATGCCCACCACTCTTGCAATTGGCAATGTGGTAATCCCAACACCAAGGACACAAGTAAAACCATAAATACTGTAAGTAGATTCTCAACAGAAGATGGACAGTATCAGATCAGAAGGGGACTAGGAAGTGCACCTCCAGGAAGCACAAGCTTTCCTGCACAGAAATACATCGGTAAAGAATTAGATATAACAGATGCCATCTCTTTAAGGAAATGAATCTAATCCTGCTATGATTGAGAAAAAACAATCACTGGCATATTAATGTGGATCAAAATGATAAAACCACCTAATGACATTGCTACTGCATATGGATCTCTCGTGGCCAGTTCGGATAACATTTCCAAAGAATGCCTCACAGCAACAGGATCAGAAAATGAAACCCTGTAATCAAAGGAAAACACTTTCTTTAAAACAGAACACAGAAGAAAATGAGGGAAGAAAGCATGGAGGAAAGAGGCACATTAAATAAGGACAAAGTGGATGTCAAACCAAACAATGCAAGAATGGGATGCAATCTACATATAATACTGGCAATGAATAGGAAACCACAATCATGCAGAAAAATGCATTCAGATGGATCTCCAGAAGACTCTTCTAACTACTACAAAGGTAAAGAAGATTTCTTATTCTCATTGTATTGCAGTTACGAGTCGATGTTAGTCAGAAACTACTCGTGCTCAAGGTGAAAAATTGGGCTCTCGGATAGGGTGGTAATTCACACCCTTTTTTATACCACTGTTACAAGGTTACCCAACAATCCACTGCGTTTATAAAACCACCTTCTTTGATATGAAACAGCATTAAGTTATAATTAAACATGAAAATAGGTTAGATAGACAAAAATAAAAGGCAGAGGATGCCACAATCCTTGTCCATTACAAAGGTTACGATGTTTCACTAAGCCCTGTATCTAACTCGGGGCTCATTTTTTACCCCGAGGAGCTTAAGATAGAATAATTGAGCACACCAGAAAAACTTACTTTAGTTGGTTCTCACTTTTCCATAGTAGTTTCGCTTCAATCAGAAGCATTTCTACCCATGTTAACTGTTCTTTTCTCATCGGATTGGTTCCTGGGCTTTCAAAATCTCCACATTTTTTTGGGAACATATGAAGGTTAAGAATTCATTTTTTGAAGACGAGTTATAACTCTTCAGGAAACTTTTTTTAGTGGCAATGAGTAGTTGGGCCATTTTCACCGAACTATCTTTCAAAGGCAGTTATGAAAATTTCTTGAAAAGAAAATCCAGCCATGGAAGACTCACAGGAATGATAAATAAAATCAGTTACTGGTGATACTTCCAGCTCCAGTTCCCGTTGAAATACCACTTTTCTTTATATTTTGGCTAAAGGGTAAAAATGACCAATTATTTACAAGGTGGTTCTATCAATGTCCACAATCAAGCACCAAAAAAGCCTACTCCCTAAATGCTACCATAACAATCATGAACCTGAAAGTGAAATCTTACAGAAAAGGCATTAGAAGGGTATAGAATGAGCCGGATCTAGCCTTGTATATCTATCATATGCTTAGACAAAACGCATTTAAAAATAGTTCATTAATTTACCAGCAAAATGCACCTTGCACTATAAGCATTTTGTGACGTTAATTTCATGCAAAGAAAAGAATTAAGAAAATCAAATAACAGAAGATCGTCAAGCAGAAAAAGAAAACTAACCCCTGAACTGCACGATGTAAGAATACTGGATTCCCAGGATCCAAAGGAAGTCTTCGCAATGCACTCAGTGCAGCATATTGCAAATTACTCTGAATGATAGACTAGATCATGCAAGCAATTAAATTCATTCATCAATAAAAAAGTTTAAAAATCTGCCACAAAGGTTTAAATAATTTTACAGTGACAACATCTGTTATTTTACCTCCTTATCACCTCCTTTAGTACCAAAAACACCTTTCTTGCGTTTTTCTGGAGCATCAGCTACCTAAACAACCAACATGAACTTCAATAACTGAAATTCAGATCATAATCATATAACATAATAAGATGAGTGTTATGGACGTGATGCAATGCACCTATTTACGACACCTATTTACTACATTCATCCAATTATTATTATATTATTATTTATTTGCAACATGTATCTAGACATTGTCGTTTTCCATTCTTGTCTTCGTCTCTTCAGATCCTTTCCCTTTATAAAGGAACAGCACCACACATATAAGAAGTCTAAGCAGAAAATAATAACTATCCCTCTATTCTTCTTCGTCTCTGTCTCTTCTTCTTCTTTTCTTCTTGTTCGATTCCCCAGTTGAGCACTACGGCTCCTGGTCGAAGGAGACGAAAGTCTCAATTTCCTATCACCCACGACTACAACTTACGAAGCACACCCGCCGCACCCAACAATGAGGAAAAGAAACAAAATATCTGCGATTTGGCCCAACGAAAACAAAACATCTGCAACTTATGTAATGTACAGAAAAAATCATTCACGTCACAGAACTAGACTCGACAAATCTTCAATAGCATGTAAAACATAAAAGATGAAGCCTACAGTCTGTGCTGAGATATAGAATCAACAAACAGACTGCCAGCTCCTAGGAAGCCAAAGGCTACCATCATCAAACGGAAGAAACATTTAACAGAATCAAAGACAAGCATCTTTTTTAGGCCTCATCATTTGGAAATAAAGCGACGCAGGACCAGGGATCCACCAGCGGAACATTCCGACCCGCATAAGTCGTGGTACAACAAAATCACTAACATTTACATGCAGAATGTTATATTTTTGTCTTGTCAGTTTTTTTTACAGTCACTATATCCATCTTCAATCTAGAAGTCAAATGGAAAATACAAAAGCTCTTCTTTCTCTAAGAGAAAAATATTTAAAAAAGGTTTATAAAAAGAAAGAGGATTTCACGTGTACCACTTACTGCCAAAAATCAAGCAAAGCATAAGCCTGAGGGCGTACCTGATCAAGAATGCCAAACACAATCTCGTACAATCTGGACAAAATGTCGGTGTTGCTTGTTGGAGCAGAAGTAAGGGCCTTCAAAGCTTGCAACCTCCGAGCATGAACTTCACCATAGTAGATATAAGTCAAAATAAATAAGCATGCAAAACACTTTCCAGCCATAAAAAAAATTGAATGTTAAACAATCTTCCATATAGCATGTGTGACATAATTCTTCCCCAAAATCTTGCCCTATAAAGGTCTCATCCCAACTCATCCGATCCCAGCAAAATTAAGACAGGCCAGAGGAACCACAAGCACAAGTGTCATATTTTAGCTCCTATCATTTATCACAAAGTGCATGATCAAGAGGCATGGTCATCTGAGGATAAAAATAACCAGTGTGAACACAATCCCTTGGCATCAAATAACCATATTCCTTTAACTAATCAGAAAAAGAACAGAATAGACTCGTGCAATGATCAAGTTAACGGTTTCAGGGCTCTACATCTCTATTTTACACCAGATCATCAATGGAATCAAATCATCTGATCTGCCGTATATCTGGCAAGCATAACAAAGGTGCATGCTTAAAAGATATTACCAGATTGAAAATCTCAGTTTCGATTAAGGTACAATTACAGAAACATCAATTTAATAATGTCTTAAGGACAGAGAGAACTGGCGAGTCTTCTAGCATCAAAAAGTAAACCCACCTCACACCAGCAATATAACGAACTTTACTCTGGTTTCATTCACATGCAATTCAGAGAAAATATTTCGAACTTAAATATAGATGTAAAAGAAAGTTGAAAATGGCAAAAACGAGTCTTACACCCCACATCAGCATTTTTAGCATCGACGGAAAGCTGCTCTACGATTCTTGGTACCACGTCGGCTCTTGTCACCCCACCAACAGCATCTATGTCAGCCAAAGCATCCCAATTAGGCGTCGGGATTCCCCCGCCTGCACTTAAACCTTGTGCTCCAGTGTCTGACAGAATCCTGGCCAGGTAATAATAGACATAACGTAGGATCGTCCTATCCTCGCACTGTTGAGCTAACTGTCAAATTAAGAGCAAGATACATCAACTAACAGCCATCCCGCTTTTCCCTAATTTACGCAACATAATAATCCAGAAAATTCTCCTAGCCTAGAATCCAAATCGAACGTCTCCACATACAATGTCTATGTAAACCAGTATCACACAATGAACCTTCCTTGGCACTACATTATAAAAGACGCAAGGTACAACTTTTTAAAGAAAAAATCAAAGGCCGAATTTAGGGATGTAAAAGTTTGCATTTGACATAAGTCCAATGAATCGAAATTCATTACTTTCACTTCTACTCCTTTGTAAGTAATCCCTAACATACACCTTAGTTCAGCATGGTTCCTAATCCTCAAGCCAAAGTTGCTTCTTATAACCTAGGCCAAGCAGACACCTTCATCCAATTTCAAAGTAGCAAAACATTTGAAAGAAAAAAGTGTTATATATTGTTTAATGTAAACAGTTTTGATAAATCACGGTAGCACATTACCGAACAACATATATGAAAACCATACCATGAGGAGGGACGGAGCCAGAGACGGGTCAACAGAGTTGTAAACCGCAAGCTTGGGGAACACATGATGCACCAGCTGCTTCTGAGAACTTTTCTATTCCACCAACCACATCACATATGTAACCAAATTCATTCAAAGTGGAACAAATAAAAAGCAACTGCTCTCTCTCTCTCTCTCTCTCTCAACCAAATCAACGGCGTGCGAAAAGAATGTTACTTGATCGGAGCTCGCGGCTAGCTCGTGGATGCTCCTGGCCAGTTGCGAGTAAGAAACCGGCTGAACGAACATCAGAATTCCGAAAGATCGTATCATTTCGAGTCCTTAATTCAAAAACAAAGAGACGGATTATAACGAATCAGGACCTTCTTCTTCTGCCTTTGCCTCTGAGGCAAGATGTTGGTGGTCTTCATCGCGGCCCTGGCGGCAGAAATGGTGTCGTTTTGGATCTGCATCAGCGCCGCGCGACGCGACTTCCGTTCCCCTAGTGAAGTCTTCCCGGTTGGCGTCTGGGCGGCGGAGGCGGTTGAGGAGTAGGACGGAGGAGGCGAAGGAGCCTTGTTCGCCGTCGATCCGGACGCGAAGGAGGCCGACGATGACGTGGCGGAACTCGCGGGCGCGGGGTCCGCCGTTATCAGATCCATTAAAGTCATCCCCGACGACGAGTCCTAAATTAAAAAAAAATTTTACGTAAGGAGCGGTTTCTTCTCATTGTGGCTTCAGGATTAACGTACCGCCATCGCTGGTTGAAGTTTTCGAAAGGTCCTCTCTTCTTCTCCCTCTTCTTCTTCTCCCTCTTCTTCTTCTCCGTCTCCCTCTCTTTGAGATTTTACCGGTTAACTGCTCCTTCCGCCGTTTAGCTTTAACCGCCGTTAAGTGCAATCAACTGTTGGAAAATAAAAGCGGCAAACTTATATTAATTGGTGACTTCATTTATTAGAACAATGACATTTTTTTAATTTTTATTCAGTTTAAAATTGAATTAGTCAATATATTGATATCCGTATAGTATAATAAGTGACTTAAACCAAAAAATAAAAAATAAGGTCGAACTGCTTAAGTTTTGAAGACCAAATAAAACCTTCCATTTTGTATTTTTAAATTCAATCACCGATTACTAAATGATTACAATGTCCACGTATTAAATTGAGCTTTTCCAAGCTTATTACTTTTTTTCTTATTTAAATTCTGCGAGTTTCACAATTATAATATCATTTTTTAATGTAAAAGTTCCTCAAACTTATGTGAGAATAAACATAAATATATACTTTTATATTCAAAAAATTCATATTTCATGCTGTATACAATTGCTACTTTTTTATCATGTAATTTTGTAAATATATAATTCTCCATCATTGACAAATGTACCATTATTTGACTAAAAAATTACTACATGTTTATTATATTCTAAAGACTACTGTTATCAAGAATCATCATTTTGGTTAAAAGCTAACCAAAACTAGTAATCACTTAAAAGTTCATCAGCCTAACCAACTTCGAAGTCGTTTATCATGATTTTTTCGGAGCAAACATCGTTATTGGATTAAGTTATTAATTATAATCTGCATCCCGAAAATTATATTAAGTGTGTTACACCAACAAATACAATCTGATTATCACGTCAATCGATTTCCAAATTAACGGTTCATTAATCACTTTATAGTCCATTTAATCTAAACTTAAGAGAAGTTCAATCGCCAGTAATATTATTTATATAATCTTTTATCACCAAACTCGGAGCATCCAGGGGTCCATAGCTCAGTGGTAGAGCATTTGACTGCAGATCAAGAGGTCACCGGTTCGAACCCGGTTGGGCCCTATCCACCTCTCTTTTTGTGCTCTCTTTTACTGGCATTATCCGATTGGAGGAATCAAACTTACTACATAAAACTTTAACCAAATATAAAATTTTTGTAAAATTTTAGACATTACCCATGAACAACATCTAACAAAAATTTCAAGTTGCATCAAATTTTAGAAAGGTTCTTCTTTTCGAGTTCTATGATCTTGTATATCAACAATTCTAAAATAATGTTTAATTTGTCCGACGTCCGAAATAGTATAACAGTGTATTATGATTCATAGCCCTAAACCGTTGACTAAAATCAACATGTTACCACGAGAACGCATTTGGGCCGGAGGTTGATGCACAAATGATAATCAGAACATTCATGACGCTGCTGTCATTTTCACGCAACACATAAACTTCAACATCAAAAGCAAAACCTCTGTAATTAAGGATACGGTTTCTTCAAATCCATCCCTATCAAGAATTAACTAACGTGTACAACCGCGTTGAAGGTTGGTTGGTTGGTAAGCACGGAATCAAATCGGCTCCTCCTCGAATTTCCATCGATACCTAGAGCTAACAGAAAATCTGTGTTTCTGTACTATCTGTGCAGTAACTTTCCTAGTTTCAGGTTTCCTATAATCAATCTACCGTATCCTGATCAGCATCCAGTTCATAACTAGCCGAGGACAACAAACCTGTGCTGTACAAAACAGAGGCTAAACAACTGCGGTTGATGACCAAAAACCTGTAGGTGGAGTCTATCATCGTGAGTATGTACCGGGAAGAGTTAACCAAGTAGGATGCCCTTCTCTTTGGCTGCTAGGACAGCAGATTCAGCGTCCCCTCGAGTTTTGCAGAAGTGGTAAAAGCAAGTCCATAGCTTCAAAGAGAATGGATAGATGGATAAAGCTCTCTCATAAAACCTGTCGCGGATGGAGTTGGTATCCGCAAAATCCCCCAACATGCCAGCTGCTTCTACCCACACGTTTTCCGGTGCCACGGGAATAGAGTGACAAAGTGAGTCGAACAATATAGAGCTTGCCCAATAGAGAATGCTACTAGGGTCACCTTCGTTGGAGATGTAGTCATTTCTCAACAACTTGCAAACTGAGAGAGCTAGTGGGTAGTTTGATGGTACCATCTCTAACACAGACTCGACATAATTCACCAGATCCTTTGGCTGAATCAAATTTGGTGGAACAAGAGACGGGCCATACCAGACCTCGAGAGCCATGTTCACCAGAGAGAAATCAGGAGAAACAGGGCATAACAGGTCGCTCAGTAGTTCCTCAACTCTGGGTTTCTCAACATCCTTAATGAAGCGTCTACTAAGCGGTTCCGGGATGAGGATAGCCCACACATCACTCAAATAACTTTTCAGAATGTCCAGCCGTTCACTTATAAGAACATCCTTAACACTCGAATCCAACACAAGCAGGAAACTAGCCATTTCTTTTAAGCAGGTCTTGATATACTGTTCCGCAGCTGCCTTGAAAGCTCTGTCAATTGCAAATCGGGCCTCACCGTGATCACCCAGCAACAACTTAGCTAAAGCAAAATTGAGATAGCCAAACACAATGTCCATTCGGTTTGGATGTGGTAACAAGAATTCAGGATTGGACACTGAAGCAGACTCCAAACATTGTCGAGAGCTATTGGCGTCAACCATATCCATCTTGTCATTTTCAGTACACGGTGCAGATAAAACAGAGTTAAACCATCGAACTGCGAGTTCTGTTGTATGTTGTGGACCATCATTATGGAGAGACCATTCAAAGTATTGATTCCAAATAAAGTTAATGCCAGGAACTTCTTTTGGCCAGTCACTAAGAGCTTCTTCAAACCCCTGAAAGCACAAACCCCTATCATCATTTATCTGCATTCTTGCTGATACAAGAATGAGTTCCAAGCACAATGGATAACATTTCAAGTAATCTTCCAACAAGCTCCAACAGCAATCCCAGCAGCCAATTGCTGCCATACACCTAATGTGGCTTAGAGCGAAATGATGTGCTGCTTTGAGATTGATCTCATTTTCAACGGATTCCCCCGTGACATACAATCTAGCAGAATCCACCACTCTCTCTATCAGCTTAACAGCACTCTCCTTCTCATCAGCTGATAACTGAATAGAAGGCCAATCAATTGCAAGAAGCTGCTTCTCAAATTCAAACTGCCGAACAACAACATCGGGCAACTTCCTGTAAATAACTAAGTAGACACAACAAACCCAGAACACAAGTTTGTCAGAAACTGTTAAGCATGCAAGAATATCAGATAGCAACAGAGAACAGGGCTCATCTGAATGAGCTGCGTCAGGTAAGAGGCCGGAGACAGCCTTAATTGCTTTCTCTACATTCCCAGACATACACAAGCACCCAAGCTTTTGCAAATGCAAGTCTAAGATGCAAGCACTAGCAGGAATTCCATCTCCTTCGGAACCACGAGACTGGTGGCAGAGAGCTGTTAGGGCCAAATCATATGCAATGAGTCTGTCATCAAGATGCATGCGACTGTTGATGTACATCAGCCAAAGTCCATAAGATCCATCAACATGCTTGACCTGAAACACAAAAGGACAAGTTTTCCCGAACAAAGTCGGAAAGGTAACTACTTCTAACAAGTCAATGTGTGTGAAAATCAGAAACAACCAAAACATGGCTCCACGGGAAAACAGAAACAAGCAAACAGATTCTAGGCCCGTGTCTCTTCTATCTTGGACTATGGTTTTCTTTTCTTAATATGTTGCGTATGATAACCTTTTGCTATCATGTATTAACAGTGGAAAGCACTTTTTTCAGTAAAAAACAGCTCTGTGCAGAATGGAAGCGAATAACCATCACATACCGCGCAAGAGAACATGTCATCCTTTTCCACCCGCACAACATAGTGAAAGATTAGCAAATATGCAATCCACAAAACTTCAGATGTTGGATCAGCCTCCATTGCTCGTGAAAGCACAGAAAGAGCCTGCAAAGACAAACACGTGACAGACAGTAATGATGTCAGAAAAGAAAAACAATTCTTCAGGTTTCCGGGCAAGCCAAAATTTTACCTTCTTTATTCCTTCTAATTTGTTAACTTCTTGACTGAGAATAAGGAGGGCCATCTCCAAGGTTTGCACACTACCAGCTGATGCTTGATCAAGATTATTCTATGTAAATAAGATCAATTCAATGTAAGAAGTCCAAACCATCGAAGACAAGAAGACAGTTCTAGATCTATATTTACGAGCTGAAAAGCAGCCATTAGAATAAACAAGACAAAATATAAGGATTATCAACAAACAAAAAAAGAGATCTATACTAACTTCTTTAGAAATCTAAATTCCCTGCTCCATTTTCTTCAGACAAAAAATTCCCTACTTCATTAAGTTAGCTTCCGTTATAACAAAAAATACCTAGAGGACTCGGCACACCCACTGAAACATATAAAATATCTCTACCCTGGAAGAACTAAGGCAGAAACAACTTCGAAAACCTTAAATCAAAAAAATTACTTTACGGTTATGAAAGAACGCATAAAAAAGCCATGCATTATTCAACTCACTAACATTACTCCTAGATTGATGATTCTTGTCCTTTGAAGACACAACAAACAAGTTCGCATTAGTGAGAATTTGTCCAGCGTAAGAACCATGCAGCCAATCATATGTCAAGATGACAGATACTAATAAAATACAAACCACGGAGATATTCCTGCTGTGGAAGTAATGCAGCTGTCTGTTCCCACTTCCATAAACCTCTATACGACCATCAATGCCATGCAAAAGAGGCTGATCCGCAGGAAAATCCCTTTGAAGCAAATTTGACACAGCTAAGCAGATGCTGAAGCTCTTTTGCCAAGACTGGCCATCTCTCCTTGCCAAAACCGATTCAAACGAATGTCGATTCACTTTTAAAGTATCTAGACCAACTATATATGTGGGAGGACTCAGATTGCCAGGAGACTTCGAAAGTTTTGACACACCAATGGGGTTTTGAGGATCCAATACTGGTCCAACCTGACAATCTGCACAAATGTTAACAATAGAAGGTCCAAAAAGGAACTATTAGTTCTCATAATAAAGAACATACCAGCTCCATCATCATGTTGACAAGTGATTTTTCCATTAGGCAAGTCCTTGACATGTTGCCAAGGACATTTGTCATTATTGCATTTCCCACGGAGATCAAACATGCATAGAGGCCAAAATGGATCAACGGCACTGGGGCATACGAGATATCCAATTTCTCCACTGCATACATCATCAAAGCTCTCTTCAACAGATTTTGATGCCATATCAGTACCAAGGACTTCCTCAAAGTCAATACAACCATCTTCATCATCATCATCATCGTCATCGTCAAATACTCCTTTTTGAGCTTTGGTACACTGTGATTCCAGAGAGGCCACTTTCATCATGCTTAAATGAGCAAAAGCAGTCCTCCATTCAAAAGCAGGTGAAAATTCACCCAACTGATTCTCGTGCATGGAGTCTACAATGTCTTCACTAGCATCAGTGGTGTGACAGCTAAGAGAACTCTTCTTGTGCTCCTGGATCTCCAACGGAGTCCCAGGGTTATTGCTTCCAGGACAATGATTGCCTAAAAATTGTGAAAAGATGAGACTATCAAGAAAATAAAGAGAGCAGTATGTTATATCACAAGGTAATATCCAAATAGATGCTCTCAGCAACCTCGTGAATTATATTTGCTTTTTTCAGTCTGACAATTAGTAAGGAAGTTAAAACATTGTACGGAACTCTCAAATGAACTATCCACTGCAACCTGTTCCATAACTTATCAACTATTTCAAAATAACAACTTGAAGGTATGGAAAGTTGGGCAACTGTTTCATCACCTCGTCCTTGAGGCATACAGAAAAAACCACTGGATGGTCATACCTAATAGAATATGTGCATAACAGATTGAAGCAATGGACTACAATCTAGTTAGATGACTTGGTTGTAACTGGGGTTTCAGTTTTACTGCCCACTCAAGGTTTCCTTGCTGGGAAAATAGCCAAGTATGGATTCTAACTTGAAGTTAAGGCACCCCAAGTTTCAATAAAACTGATGAGTTGATAAATGTACTAAACATTTTGAATACATAATGCCTTTAAATTAATTGAGAAGCATATCTGTTAAGTATTTGTCTGGGATAACAGCTCATACATTATGCTATATCCCAAACTAGGTAAGTTTGGTTCTCCCGCATGCAATTTTCTTTTTCCATTTTTCATCCATAAGACTTCACCTAATTCAAACAATAGCTGTCATAGCAAAGAGACCTGTTCTTCAAATGACCAGCTAAAATATCAGGAAAGTCGTCATATCAGGCAATTTTAGATGCCGGCATGGTAAAAATAGAATCAATACAAGCAAAGAAATCTAATTTACTAGCAGGCAGAACATTATGACAAATATACACCAACATCAAGCTACACAATTTTCCACAAAATGATCTGAAGAAACAGCTACGTGGCACAAGACTGCAAAAATGGGTTTAAAGAATAAGTTCACATAAGTGGTTCCGTAAAAGAATTACCTCCACTGTTATATTCTCGATCTTTCCCCACTTCAGGGAAAGGAATGGCGCCACCACTTGTTTTGGTTCTATCACTTGTATCCTCTTTCTCAATCTGTACATCACCATCTTCAACATTGAGCATATCCGGATCTCTTGACGAGGTTCTCATTCTCAGCCGAGCAAACAGTTCAGACCTCAATCGTGCTTCAAGAATCAAAGGATCCTGAGAGCCATTAATGGAACAATTTTCTTGTGAAGGACGATTCATTTCCTGTGTTCCAAGATGGTTTTCATTACTTTGATGATTACTGAAGTTCAGTTCTTCGTTCTCACAGTCTATTGGAAAAGAGGAGTCATCTTCATCTGCTAAGCTATCACTATCATCGGAAAGAGAGTGTACTCTATCTGGAACATTATTTCTATTAAGACGCAATGGTTCAGAAGTGCTGGCATCATGTTCACTACATGGTTCAGACCCCAAATGTTGCCCAGTCGTGGGAAGTGATGATGTATTAAGGGGAACATCTCTGGAACAAGTTCTATTTGCATCATCCTCTGATTGATTGCCCATGTCGAACTCGGGATGCATTTGATGGCTTGAAGTAAGTGGTAAACCCAGAGATACAGAAGCTAAGTTGGGGAAGTCCATGCCAGTATCAACCCCCGAATGGTGTCCAGAGGGCCATTGCAAATCTGAATCATTTATAAGAGCCGATCCATAGTGACTCGAATATTGTTTTGAGTATTGTTCCCTCTTGCGGCAAAGTTCTATGCATCTAGCATTAGCCTGAAGTAAAGTTTTCTGAGCTTTTCGATAAGCTTTGAGAGCTTTTCTTTCCTCAATTTCACTTTTGCGCCGGAACTCTTGTGCTTCATCCAGTTCCGTGTCCCAGGATTCCTCCATTGCAGCAAGTGCCTCCATATTTAAGTTTCTAGATTCTGATGCATTAGCAATCCGCATATCATATGAAGGCCTTACTTTGTCCTGTGAAGTCTGGACAAGTGACAAAGAAAACACCCAAAACTATGAGAAGAAAGATAGGAGAAGCATTTTGAAGTTCATAAAAACACCCTTCAATTCACAAGATTGAGAGAGCAACTGACCTGGCCAGTGCCATTTGAAATAGGCCAAAGTGCCTTATCAGTGCCTTCAGCTACAGGATTCACACAGTTTTCAACCACATTTTTTTCTCTCGCCACTGTCTCCAAGAAAGAACTCAGTGCTTGTTGTCTACCCTCTGCATTGGGATGATTCAAACGAGCATCGTCCTGCAAATATGCAGAAAATAAAAGTAAGGGCATACAAAAGAACGAATAGCAAACCAAATTAGACCCAAATAGTGCATATTGCTGACATGTCACCTCAGCCACCAAACCCACGGAAAAAGAGATAATGTAGCAATGGGGACAACAATGAACTACTAGATATATTCTGGATATCGTTTCTGCAAATGAAGCTTAACCAAAAAAAATGATGCAATGATGCTCCGCAGGACTCGTACTATAAACACAAAACTGGAAACTTGAACTTTGAGCTCTCATGTTTAATTGAGAAAGGTCAATGTCACAAAAGAATAAGATGAAAACAGAGTAACACGTTAAAAAATGTAAACAGAACCAACAAGGAGATTGAGCCAAAAAAAAGGTGAAATACTGCTCTCGGGTTTCGATTGAGAAGGTCAATCGCCGCCAGAAGCTTACAAATTCTAGAGAGAGAAGTTCCAAGGGCACCTAGTTAAGCACATCATCATCTAGCCTCTTTCTTTTTTAACTGTCCTCTAAACTTTCTTTTCAAAGTCATATTCTTACTACCTACATATGCACATATACTGATGTTAAAATGTTAAAAGTCCATCAACAAGGCACTCCAGTTGGCGACTACAACACCTTCAGCCATTAGCTACTCCTGATTCGACCATTATAATTCAGCTCGTGATCTTTTTCAGAAAAGTTACTCATAATCTGTTTTTTCTTAAGAAGTTGGCTAATAATTTATATCACTTGCATTTGCTAAAGTCTAAAACATTTTGCAAAAAAATATGCACTTTTCTGCCAATTAAGGATTTAATCAAAAGGCACCAAGGTGGTGCACCCATTTAAATCAAGCAGATCTAATAAAATTCTCTACAAAACCTACAAAATCCTAACCACTACAAAAAATTTGCCCTCAATACCGAAAAGACAAAATAATACTATCTATCCACAAATTGGACATAGAAATCCCATCCCCACCCATTCCCCCCCCCCCCCCCCCCCCCCAAAAACACCTCATATTTTTCACACCCCAAATGAACAAAAAAAAATGCAAAAGGAATAAACGCATCTATATAATTTTCTTTGCGATGTCTACGCATCCCACTTCAAGCCCATAATTCCTCCCTCACACCCTTACTTGCCACCCATTCAATTTAAGATATCTGCACTGTTTGTTATCCTTTTACACACTGTTCATTATCATATATGCCAGGAAAGAAAATCAAAGCATATAATTTCACACTGTAAGGTACAGAGTTATTCAAAAGGGTGGCAAAAGGATGCACACGATTCAATGAACTACAGCAAAGCAGTCAACATCCTATAGAGTTATTTACCATATCCTTTTTCGTATTGGAAAATTTTGCAGCTGTTTCTTTATGCAACATCTGGTCTTGAGACATGCAACGATGCTCCTGCACTTGGCTTCTACCAGAGTGATCCATTGAAGTTCTTATATCAGTTTTGTCACCTGAAAGATGTAAGTACCTCTCAGCAGTGTATCATAAGAAAGAATAAGAAGCCTACAAAACATTAGGCAAGTAGTTACCATCCATGAACTTGCTGGAGGGATTTTCAGTTGAATCATTTGCAGATTCATCTTTTTGCTTCTTTGGTTTGGCAATATATGACTCGGTCCTTCCGATTAGGCCTCCTTTCTTGTTGTTATCAGCCATAATGTTTTCCTCAGGTATAATATTCTCAGGCAGATGCTCTTTTGACTGTGAAATGGAATTTCCAGCTAGTTCTTCAGATACACCAACGGAAGAAGGCTGAGAACCATGTCTACCAACTTTTTGGCGCTTCCTTTCAGGTTCATTGGCCAACATTCCAACATTATTTGCTGCTGCATGAACTCTCCTACTTGCATCACTTGACAGAGTTGACAGGTTGATATCTTTGACTGAAACAGAAGCGCATTCCTTATTAAGCTGCATTGCCTTAAGCGTCAGTTCTCTTTCTCGAAGAGCAATCTGCTGCCGCAAATCTTGCAGCTTAAGTCTAGCCCCGCCCTGGTCAAAACTTTGCTCGTGGGTTACAAAATTCCTGCTTGTGTTATTCAAAGTTCTAGCTTGAGCTACATTGTCAGCTGATAAGAAGCTAGAAACCCTGGTATTTATACCACTGTTTTTAACGAATGAAGCGTTGAATGTGCGAGTAAGAGACGAATGTTTAGGCTTTGCCTTGTTCAAACTGATGGTTGTCGGTTGCTTCGTGAATGATTTTGCTATCGGATGAGAACGAACCCTTTGATTTCCATCAGATACAGCTTTCTTGTGGTTAGCTTCAAAATCATTTTCTCCTCGGCGATTTTCAGGCTCACTGTCACTTTCATCATCTGAAAAGCTTATCACTAGATTATTCTTGTTGGAAGCCAGAGGAGCAAATTGCCCAGTATTAGCAGATTTAAAGGGGACTCGATTCTTCAGAAAGTTCTTGTGATTCTTTGGTTGTCCTGATAATCTGGACTGGGTAGCAATTGCATGGGTGTTAGAAGCTCCCTTCCCTGTAGAGTTAGTAAACAAAATCCCTTAAAAGCATTCAAATAGCGTAACACGAAAGCTACTACTGGGTTAAGTACCAACTTGATAAAGAAAAGGCTCCACAAGAGAGATAAAGAGAGAACAAGAAGCTGATGCAAAACGACTTTCCAACCCAGAACCTTTAGTATGAAGTATGAACTCTTTAATTTTACTTCTATATTACTTCTCGACTTGCTATGTTCTGCAGGACCCACCATCAACCTTTTTTGTCAATCAATATTTTGGATACTAAAACTGCAGTAACCAGAAGAAAGGATTTTATCCAGTGCATTCTCTCAACAACTCGAAATAAGCACCAGCTTCACACGGACGCACCAACTTCTCATTTCTCACAAAAGCTGAAGGTAAACGAGCCTAACTACGAGAAGAGGATAACAAGAAAAATGGCACGATTTAACTGGTCATCACATTCGCACCGCTCGAGAAGTTATTCAACATGAACAATCCAGATGGTAATATGAAGAACAGCAAATAACCGACTGGACGACCGGATTAAAAGTGACCTGCCGGTTACCTTTGTTCAACTGGTTTGCAGTAGGAACAGGTACTTGGAACTCAGAGGCGGGCGGGTTGACCAAAACGCTGGGCGGAGGAGCCGAACTACTAGGGATTTCCTGCATCAGATGGAAAACAAACAAAAACCCTAAACCAGAGCACAAAAGAAGAAATGCCGAAACATTAGAAGGAAAAAAAATCCTAGACAGCTTAGTACAGAAAACTTCCCCTAAAAGTAACCCTAGACTAGCAGAAGAAGAAAATTTAATTAAAAATAAACTAAAGACAAAAATGTAACCCTTCGCTGCGAGTTAAACAAAAAGAAGGGGGAGACAGTCGATCCAAGTAAAGTCGCGATCGGAGAAAAAGAAGAACCAGGAGAAGAGGCGGCGAAGGGGAGAGGAGAGAGAGAGAGAGAGAGTAGTAGTACGTCGTCGTCTGATTGGGAGAGCTCGCCTTCTTCTCTGACTGGGGAGGGGAGGTGATGACGTGGCGGCATGGGAGCGGTTAGGTTGGGGCTGGAAGTTGAAGGAGAAGGATCCGAGTGGTCCTTCCCCTCGGGTCGGGTCTTCTTGAGCTCGTCCTCTGTTTTCTCCATTAATTTCCTCTTTTTTTTAAATCTATTTTGTTTATTCTGAATTTGGAAAGGACGAGACGAGAGGAGGGGCATATCTGTTTGGTCTTTTTGACATTTCGTTTAGCCCGGCGGGGTTAAGTTTTATTTTAGGAAAAACTTGGTTTTAGTAAATTTTTATTTTGACGAATTGTTAACCAAAATATGTTTAAGAGATGTAAAATATTAGTTAAAACCCACATGAAAAGAAGATTAAGATTATTAAGGATGATAGGGATGACAGAATATTATCCTGCTTGTTTTCATGAATTATTTATCATTGTAGTGCACTTTGTATTGTTTAATATAGCTTCTTACATCATAGCAGAAATAAGAGGTGTAGGGTTCTTCGTAAATAAGTTCTCAATGATTTGTACACTGATTTTCTCAATGATGTAGAGTTCTTCAACTCGGCCCCATGGTGCGTGTGCCCCTTCAACTCGGCTCATGGTGTGTGCGCCTACTCAACTCGGCCCATAGTGCGTGCGCCTACCCATGCACACGTGGGGTGCACCTATTCCTCCTCGCCCGGGCCGCGCAATCGGTCCATCTCGCTCGAGATGCATTATGTTCGTACTCCTCTCCAATTTACATACTTCACTCCGGATTGCATGGTGCACATACTTAGTTCTGCGACCCATGTGAGACCCCAATCGAGACCCACGACGAGACCTCGATCCAGACCCAAGGCGAGACCCCAATCAAGACCCAAAGCGAGACCCCGGTCGAGACTCAAGGCGATGAGATATCCCAAGGAGGTAAAATATCTCAGGTGAGACAACCCAGGTGAGATGTCCCAGGAAGGTGTCTCAGGTGAGACGACCCAGGCCAATCTTTTCTATGCATGCATTTCTCGATAGATTTTGGCTCTAGATCCTCTTCACATTCCATAATATTTAGCGCTACATGGTAGGCAAAAATATCATCGACAATAACTTTATTTTGGTTCCATTTTTCTCCAGTCATAACATAATTTATTGAGATCTCATGATTATCACAATGTTCAGGTACCTGATCTTCCATTGGAAGCGACTCATCTAGAGTCTGTCCTTCCTCGATATTAATATTGACTGGGAACTCTTCAGGAGTCAAGATATCCTCGATTTGACCATCTTGATATTTTGCTCCTTTTCTTTTACGAGGATTTTTATCTTTGGAACCAATAGGTCTACCACATTTAATTTGTGCCTTATTTTCATTGGCAATAATTGATCGTCCTTCAGGGACATCAATTCTAAAAAGAGCATTAGCAGCTGGAATATGTGACTTAGTCACTCTCTTTGGGTCAGCAAAAGCGTCTAGCAACTAATTAGCTAAATTCTGCAGATGAATTATCTTTTGAACTTCAAGTTCACTTTGCTTTGTGCGAGGATCTAAATAACACAATGATAATTCATTCCAGCTAATATCTTTTTCAGGCTGCTTAGTTTCTCCCCCTAATATTAGAAATATTGATTCATCTAAATGACAATCGACAAAACGTGCCGTAAATATATCTCCAGTACGTGGCTCAATGTACTTTATTATCGATGGAGATTCAAACCCAACAAATATTCCCAACCTTCTTTGGAGTCCCATTTTAGCGCGTTGTGGTGGAGCAATTGGAATATAAACCGCACATCCAAAAATTCTTAGATGGAAAATATTTGATTCCTGACCATAAACCAATTGTAATGGGAAGAATTTTTGATAACTTGTTGGCCTGATACGAATTAACATTGCTACATGTAAAACAGCATGTCCCCAAGCAGAAATAGGGAGTTTTGCTCTCATTAGTAATGGCTTTGCAATTAATTGAATCTGTTTAATGAATGATTCAACAAGACCATTTTGAGTGTGAACATGAGCTACAGGATGTTCAACATTTATATCAATGGCCATACATATATCACCATGTATATGTTCCAGAAATTCGAGAGATTCAGTCCCAATTTTAGCTGGCGATGTCCTAGTTATTAATTTTTTTCTTGAGAGCATAGCATGATGATTCATTGGACTAGAAAATCTTCTGGTTCCTTAAAGAATGTCCACAAGAATTGTTAATAATTCTTCGCATCATTATTGACCTGGGATGGCCCAACTGATCATGTCAAATCACAAAATCAGTAAACTTCTGGTTTATTGTTGCACATGCCTCCATTGCACTAATATATATGTATAATATAAACTACTTGAATAACCGGGTAATTTTTCCAACAAATACTTTTTACCCGAAATAATATTTGTGATGTACAAATATTCTTTGTTTTCTTTATTTATTGTCTCAACATGATACCCATTTTGGCGTATTTCTTTGAAACTTAATAAGTTTTTTTGAGACTTAGGAGAATATAATGCATTATTTATGCAAAAATTCGTACCTCCAGGTAATAATAAATTAGCTCTTCCGAAGCCTTCAATTAAATTTGCAGTACCTGATATAGTACTAACATTTGCCTCTAGCATTTGCAAATGAAGGAAATATTTATCATCCTTAAGTATGGTGTGCGTTGTGGTACTATCTGCTAAAGACAGATCTCTTTCTCGAGTAGATGAGCCAACTTGTGCCAATTCCATACTCATTATAAAGAAATATTTATATTAAATTTAAGCAACGAAAATATGATATGAAAAAGTTATAGGAGACATTACATTAAAATTAAGCACCAAAAATATGATAATAGAAAAAAGCCAGGAAATATACTTAAGAAATGAACAAGAACATGGATATTAAACTGCTATTCAATAAGGAAATCAGCAACATCCAAATGAGTGAAGTCATTTAGGCCAAATTCAGGGCTACCATCCATATTCATAATGCCAGAGCCATCATCTTGATAAAGCTCAACTAGATACTTTGGTGCACAACAGCTGCGAGCTCAGTGGCCTTTGCATCCACAACGATGACATGAATTTTCCATTTTTATTCCACTATCACCATCTCTTCGTGATTTTTTTTCTTTGTTCTCCCACTTCAGGTGGCGAGACGTGTTCTTAAAATTATCACTACGGTAACCATATCCTCCACGATAATTACCACATACAAAACCACGAGCCTGGCCTCTACAATTAAACTTTGTCACATTCACTTCAGGGAATGGAGCATAACCATTAAATTTTAGTCCAGAGACCCAATTGCAATATTAAAAAATTAATCCAGTGACCAAAATGTAGTTTGCCAAAAAAAATTCAGAAACATCCGAGGACTAAATAGTATATTTTGGGAAAGTCCGAGGACCAAAAAAAATTTCTAGATTCGCAAATATACAAAGAAGTCTCTGCTATTAACTAAGGACCACATTGCAATTTCATAATTAATCGGGGATCAAATTGCAATTAACCATTAAATCCAGAAGTCACAGAAAAGTCAAACTACCAAACAATAATTTTTTGAAATATTAAAGTACCGAACCGTAATTTTCTACTGGAGTGGTAAATTTATAAAGAAATCCCTGCAGGATCTCAACTCTTTAATGTAGGTCTCTCCAAATGATTAAAGGGATATTCTGTCCTTAATTAAAAATACGAGAAAATATAAAGTACTAATCTGTAATTCTGTTTCCTTTCTTCCTTTTTTGGTGCGCATAATATCCGTTTAGTACCTATTAGTTTGACGCGTGTTCAAGCAAGGATAAATTCGATATTCAATGTGTAAACTTACAGTTCAGTCCCTGGAAATTTCTCACGTGTGCGAATAAGGGCATAATCCCAATCCGCGTGCACAGAACAATTGCACATAGGTCCTCAGAGGTTTCTAATTATTTTATGAAAGGACAATAGAAGGCTTTTTCATGAAAAATCTTTAACAAATAAATCTGATTTTTGCAAAGAAAATTTTACAAAATTATTTTCTTTGAGAAAATTATTTATGAGCAAGAACAAAGCTTCATATGATTTAATAACATTGAGAATCTAACAAGAATGAATAATTATAAATGAGAATCTAACAAGAATGAGTAATTATAAATTGTAAGAATACTTACAAAAGTTAAGCTCAATTCTTCTCAAGAAATTATTGTGAACTTGGTAGAGACTCGTGCTGATAACGTGTTATAAACTTTATCAGAAATAATCAATAGTCACAAGTAGAGAGAAAAAGAGTAAGAGAGGAGAATATGAACTTCTCATTAATAGATCAAGAATGTGTTCTATTGGTAATACAATGAGTTCTATTTATAGGCTAAATGGAGAAGGTGGATGGAGAACATGGAGGAACCCACTAACCCACTAAATATGGAAGAGAACATGTATTAATTATGGATGCCATTTCCTCCCTCCATGTTCTCCCTATTCTATTCTAGTGAATTTCCCATTGTAATTTTCTGCCATCGGCCCACTTCATACTTATTTTAGATGTCCAAATCAAGTATTTCTCTTATAAGGCATAAAAGAGAACGGAAAGACGAGGCATTAATATTCCTTACTCTATCGCCACCTCCTCGAATAAGCTTTTAGTTACATTTTTGATACACGGCCATTACGTTCAAGCTATAAACCCCAGCAAGCGTCCACTCCCATTTATAGCCTAGAGGCCCTAGACTCCCATTTATTTATTTTTTTGAGGGGAAAATTTAAAAAATCCCATTTATACCTTCGGAGTCCAACCCTATTTTAGGAGTTTTTCTTTATGATATTTTTATATTCATAATATTTGAATTCAATTATTTACAAAAAGATTTGAGTCTAAGATTAATTTAAATAAATTTATTTTTTATTATTTGGATCAACTGTCTTAATATTTAATTCAAATTAATATTAAAAATAAAATTCAATTTACGTTTAGTGATTAAGGGAGGCGAATATAAAATTTCTGGACTTTGACTACATGGAAAAATAGTAGAGGCTGGTACAACATTTTTATTTTGCCGCCAAGATTACTTGCATCATTGGGAGAATTCTTCTAATTTAATTATTTTAATCACCTTTCAAAAATTACAACAGAGTTAAATCTGAATTAATCCAGTTAGTAGGAAAAAAAAACCCTTCTGTTTAGCTGCCATATGAGCAAACGCATTGCTCGTGAGCTCCACTGTATTTGTAGAGAGAAGAAATATATAGCCATATACCTAGAGAGAGAGGGAGGCAAATAATTGATTTAAATCGAACTCCTGATGGAGACCTCCACCTTCTTCTCTGGTAAAGCAATACCATTCTTGGCAGTAATATTCCCGCAATAAATTTGGGTACGCAGGAATGTCCATAATTTCCAAATTTGCTCTTAATAATGGCATGTGCCAACACGTTTTGGTCGTATATAGGCATGTCATTGCCACCATCTTCATTGATCTTAATAACATTACTTTCTTCTAACCCGAAAAATTTACGTTACTCGGTATACATAATGATTATAATTTTAATCATTTTTTTAATTTATGGTGGATTGTACAACATTTTCTTAATACTAGTTTTTATTGAGCAATCAATAGTCTAAATATTGTTCATGATATACAGAAATCACCATAAAATTACTCATTCGAATGTCCAACAGATATTTTCATTTCAATAGCTCTTAACAAGGTGTTGGAGAAAAAATGTGAGAACGTCAAGAACGATCTCGTGACGGCCCGGAGTGCTCGTCCCAATGTTGATCTAACGTTACGGGTAACAAGGTTGGCCGAAACCGGTACTACTAACTACACCTAAACTAAGATAAAAGCTTGAACCTTGAGATATTTTGTGTGTTGATTTGTGGATGATGTCCATTTGCCTTCCCCGACGCCCTGCTTATATAGAGAGGTAGGCCGCCTCAGCCTCACCCCAAGCTGTGTTGTAGTCGAACTCGGAGTCCTTGAAGCTCATCTTCAGTCAGGCATTATCTTCATCCCGTCCGGACTCAAATTCTATCTCTTCCGATGCTTATCCTCGCCTGAAACTGACTTCCAACATTTATCCCCGTCTAAGTCGGACTTCCAATATTTATTCTTGCCTGACTTGAATTTACCTCGCCTTTATTTTTATTTCTTAAGAGTCCGCCTCCCTTGATGTTACTCTCAATAGAGTCCGCTTCGCACCCGGTCTCTTTGAGTCTGAGTCCTAAGCCGATACAAAGTCTCTTCGTAGCTGGATGACAACCTACATTGGGAAAAGCCCACGACGATCGGAGCTTAACAAGACCCGCGATGATCGAAGCCCAACAAGACTCGCAATGACCCGGCTCGCTCATCCCGTGACGGTCGGGCCTTAGGAAGGCCTGCGAAGATCGGACCTGAAGTCATCCCACGACGATCGAGCCTCATCTTTTCTGCGATGATCGAGCCTCATCCTTTCTGCAACGATCCGACCTCATCTTTTTTGCGACAATCCAGCCTCTATGAGGCTCGCAACGATCTGGCCTCGACTTCTCTGCGATGATAGGGCCTTAACTTTCTTGTGACGATCGGGCCTTAACTTCCTTGCGACGATCGGGCCTTAATTTTCTTGCGACGATCTAAGCCTACGGAAACTCGCGATGATCCGTCCTCAATGAAGCCCGCGACGATCCGACCTCAACTACTTCACAACGATCTATCCTCAATGAAGCCTGTAACAATCCTGCCTCAACTACTTCGCAACGATCCGTCCTCAATGAAGCCCGCAATGATCCGGCCTCAACTTCTTCGCGAAGATTCGAGGTCATCAAACTCGCGACTATCCAAGATCTGCCTTCAAATAGATATTTGACACCCTTGCACTCCGAATTAGACAAATCCATAAACTATAAAGTTATAGATCTATGTCTTAACTTTTTGTGGCAACTTAAATCGCATCAATTAGAGTCTGAATCAAAAGATATGCTCATTTTACCATCCCGCGATGATCCGGGCTCCCCATAATCTGCGACAATTCAGCCTCAAACAAGCCTGCGATGATCTGGGCTCCTCGAGGCCGTGACGATCCAAGGCCTCCTAGCCTGTGATGATCTGAGGCCTTCTAAGTCTAGGACGATCTAAGGTGTCTAGGCCTGCGATGATCCAAGGGGACTCAAACTGCGATGATCCACGTAGGGTGACTTCCAATGGACGTTTGACACTCTTAAGCTCCGAATCAGAAAAGGTCATAAACTATAAAGTTGTATATCTATATCTTTGATTTCTGTCGCAACTTGAATCACCTCAATCTGAGGTTTAAGTCACAAGATATTCTTATTTTACTCTCCTGCGATGATCAGCCTAGGTGAATCCTGCGACGATCGGCTTAGGTGAATTCAAATGGACTTTGGACGCCCTTAGACTCCGAATTAGAGAAGGCCACAAACTACAAGATTGTAGATCTATCTCTTATATTTATTTAAGAACTCAAAGTGCCTCAAGTGGAGATTGGAGTCACAAGATACGCTTATTTCACAAACTCGCGATGATTGGCCAAAGTGAATCCTACGACGATCCGCCTTGGGTTAGTCGTGCGACGATTTGAGACCCCTTCCACCCCGAATTAGAAGAAGTTACCAACTAGAAAGTTGTAGGTCTATCTCTTAGTTCTCTATATCCGTAAGAATCACTACAATCTAAGATTCAATTCAAAATACACTGACAATTTACTGATGTCCGATGGTCCCGAATGAGAGAACTAGTATCGAGATTTGAAGTATTGTTTCGACCCTCTTTGATGTGAAATTAGGAAAAGCCCTTCAAATACAAGTTGGAGATATACCTCTTAGATTCTCAAGACCAAAAAAATTAATTCATTCCAAGGTTCGGGTTGAGCGTTACAGCTGATCTACCAAGTACGGGCACTCCTCAAAAAGACTGAGGAAATCCAACTTGATATGTCTTAAGAAGGCCCTCTCACTCCCTCCAAGTGCTCGACCTAACCTAAGGGAGGCCTGATGAGTGTGAAAATACTCCATCATCTATGTATGTTTTAGTGTCAGTTTTTTATTGTTTCTAGTATTTTTGTGTATTATGTATTGATGTAGTGTCATATATCGTGCTTTGAATATTTTAGTGTAGTTCTTGTGATTTTCATTACGTTTTGTTCCTTTTTATTACTAGGAGACTTTGTGGAGATGTGAGGAGGAAATTGGTGCACCTTGGATCGTTTCAAAGACGATTGGATCAGCCGTGAAGAATTTTGCACGATCAGGACCTCGATGACATTAGATAGACTGACCTCGAGTGATCAAATGAAGATAACTTTCATATATGAAGTCCGATGGAGACGAATGATGCGGTTCTGGAAAGAAGACATCTGTGGGTACAACTTTGTCTCTAATAGTCTTATTCAAATTCGGAGTCTAAGAGTATAAAAAATATGTCCAAAATTAAGTTTCAAATCTAAGAACTTGCCTAGCTGAGATGGGCCAGAATTCATGAACCATTTTGGGTCCATTTCGGGATTGTCCATGGCTTTACTTGGCTGGAACTTTAGGAATAGTTTGGTTAGTTTTAGTTGAGAATTTTTGTATAAATAGCCATTGGCTTTCCTTGCAAGCCAACTTAGAACTTTTAGAACTTTAGATATTTTCCCAACAATCACTCACCCACTCCACTCACTTTTCTCTTTGGAAGAGAACTTGGCTCACCATTGTTGGAGCTTGTAGAGAACTTGAAGGAGAACTTTTGGAAGCTTTGAAGATCATCTTGAGCTTTTTTTAACCCTCTCTTTTATGTTCATGGTTTACTTGCTTTATTTAATGGATGTGTTTAGTTGTGTAGTTGATATGTGTGAGTAGTTGATTAGTGGGTTTGGTGACTTGATGGCATCTATGTAGCCTATGGTTTACTGGGGTTAAATTGCTAAGGTCTGTGAACTAGTTAATGAGTTTAATACTTAATCTTACTTAATTACCTTGATTATGAACGTAATTAATACTAATCGTCGGAAAGAGTTAGGATTAATAGACCATTTAACTAGTTAATTAGTTTTCTTTTGATGAGGGATCTCATTAAGTAGTTAGTTGTCCAAAGAGTGATGGTTATAATTAATAATTAGTTAGATTAGGTGGCTAATTAGTCGCAGAAGTGCAATTAGTTTAACTAAACTTAATTAATAATTAATTTAGACTAATTAATGACTGGAGCATTGATTAGTTGCTTTAGAAATACCCGGACCATAATACGAACTTAATAAATTCCATAGGCCATTTGGTTATCTAGGTGTCATTGGTGCCAAGCCCACTCTTTCCTTTATTATCAAAATCATCTTTTAGTTTAGTCGTTGTAGTAACCAGCTCGTGTTTGGAATTGACAAATCTATTACTTGTAGTCCTAAACTAGTGGTCGAGTCGTATTTGTGGCCTAGAACTTAGTCTTTGTGGGACAATCCCTTACTTACTCTTTATTGCAAGAGGGGTATAAAAAACCTTCCTTTCAAGGCCTACTTGCCTTAAGAGAACCCAACCTTATTTGAGCAGCAGCGTGTCCAAGCTGAATTGAGGCTGAGGACACCCAAGCTAGCTTGAGGATAAGGATACCCAGTCTGATTTGAAGTTGAGGGTAACCTAAACCGAGACTGAGGCTCACGGTACCCAAGATGACTTAAGGATGAGGGTAGCCAGGCTGCCTTAGGCATACCTAGCCAAGCCAAGTTGACGTCTAAGTGTAAGTACCTCGATGATCGCCCTAGTCGACCCTGAGTTTCCAACAAATTATTTTTGCACTTCAACACAAGGAGAGTGAAACTTCCAAATAATGTAATAGAAATAGAAAGTCTATAAGCTATTATGGACTCAAGTAACTTTAGGTTTTAGCCACTAACTCAAATATCCAAATTTGAGGCCAACAGTACTTAGACTTCATTTGAGGCCATCTAGAGCTTAATTAGAGATATAATCATAGAGTAAGATAAAGAAGTTGACAAAATAGTGTAACTCCCACTAGCATATAAAATTTAGATCTTAGATTTGCACCATTAGCCAGCACGTGAATATCAAAGCATGGACCACTTTGTCCAACGAGTGATCGGGTCGATCATATCGCGACTTGATGTTAAAGCCAGTTCATTTTTTACCAAAATTTGGAGGACGATTGGACTAGTGATCAACAATGTTCACTTCCGGTGTAATTGTTCAGATATATTATACTTATAAACAAAAAGAAACTTGATCTGCTCTTCGGTTAGTTTTTAAAAAATATCGTGTTAAGAATTCAGCAACCAAGAGAACAAAATGCGCAAAGAACACGACATAAGAGATAACGTGGTTCGGCCTAGTGCCTACGTCTACGGTGAGAAAGGAGAACTTTTATTGATGGATCCGAGTCACAAAGATATCCAAAACCTTAGGGTAATATGCCTTTATATAGAGGCAAACCTTTGTACATCAATTAAGCTATCTAGGTCAAATTAGGAGTCCAAAATCTAGTCCGAATAGAATAGGAAACAAGCCCACAAATCGTTTTCTCTTTAATTTCTCGACATCTCTAACAATCTCCACCTTGACGAGAAATTATCTTGTGGACGAACCATGAAGCTCCATCCAAACTTCAACAAACTCTACCTTGATGAAATACTGCCACATGAAGAACCATGAGAACTTGAGAAACCAAAACCGACTCTACCAGCTCCACCTTGACCATAGATACACCGCCATCAATAATACCATCTCAACTTTCTCACCACCTTTTTTCGTTCAATCACATGGAGTCAGCCCTCAAATTTGAGCCTCCGAGCTTGCTTGGCCTATTCCCTCAAATCTCCATTGAACCCCAACTAACAAGTCCACCTGCTGAAGCAAACTTACGACCAATAGACGCGTCCTCTATTTTTTGGTCAGCCCCATGCTCCACAACCTCGAATTGCTTCTTCGCTGGACTTTCTAGCCTCATACCAATGCTACATGCCATAGCATACAAAGGGAAACCTTTTGTTCCACCAAGTAGAACCCTCGACATGCCACAAACTCTACCGTTCGGCCTTGAGTGAGATACCCGATTCGCCCATGGTACTACCAACGGCTTCGCATTCTCCATGCAAAACCTACCCAACACCTTTGACGTGCACGTCTCTTTAGACAACCATAGCAGAAACTTGCTAACTTTATCTCCGCGAATCCCAACTCCACTCAAACCATTCATATCAAGCTTTCGCTCCATCACACAAGAGCTTTTCTCCCCTCTATCGGAACCCAACGATGTGACTCCACCTACAACCGTATTTCTCACTAACCTGTAGGTGTTCCTAGCATTCCTTTCACCCTTCATCACCACCATAGCATCCTTCTCCACCTCCATTAGCCCACCTACAATATTATAGTTGTACCCACTATAATCCAAGGCTCCTAACGAGATCAAATTTCTCTCTAACTTCGAAATATGCCTAACCCCACATAATTTTCTCTCAACACCATCCCACATCTTGATTTGGATATCACATATGCCAGCAATTCTGCAAGTAGAACTATCACCCATAGTCACCATATTTGAATCAACGAACTTGTAGGTGTCGAACCACCCTCTCTTGGGCGTTATGTGGAAAGAGCAAGCGCTATCCAAAATCCCAGAATCAGAATGCTTTGGACTTGATAAAATAGAAAGAAGATCACCATCTGACCCATCCGAATGTGAGGCCACATTCACTGAACCTGATCCTTTTTCCTCGAAAATTCTGAGTTCTTTTTGGACAATCCTTCTTCACGTGCCCTTTTTCTCCGCACTCGAAGCAATTTCTCTTGAACCTCCTAACCACGACTTGGATCCCTTCCCGTCCTTTTCCCACTACGATCACCATGGCTACCCCTTACAACTAGCCATTCTGCTTGTTCATCGCCAATTTCCTTCTTTGATGAAACCCTAGCAGAGCACTTGTGATATCTTCCAACACCAGGGACTCCTTCCCCCAAGTTAGAGTTGTAACCAAATTTTCGTAGGAGCCAGGTAAAGAATTCAGTAACAACAATGCCTTGTCTTCTTCCACGAACTTCACATCAATCTTTCTCAAGTCGCTCACAAGTTGACTGAAACCATTAATGTGTTGGCTCAAATTCGAGCCCTCCTTCATCTTGAGCCCGTACAATCTTTGCTTAAGATAAGGCTTGTTTGACAAAGATTTAGACATATACCTTGCCTCCAATTTCTTCCATACCTCAGCTGGTGACTCCTCATTCATGACGTGATACATCACATCATCCGCCAAGCACAAGCGAATTGTCGCCACCGCCTTGGCCCCCATCTCCTTCCACTCTTGCTCCTCCATCTTCTCGGGCTTCTTCTCCAAGAGCGCGATGACCATCCCTTGTTGCACGAGGAGATCCTTGACACGCCTTTGCCATAATCCAAAATTCGAAGAACCATCGAACTTCACAAGAGCAAACTTCGCGCCGTCCGTCATCCTCCAACCCAAGCTCTTGATACCAATTGTTATGAATTCAGCAACCAAGAGAACAAAATGCGCAAAGAACACGACACAAGAGATAACGTGGTTTGGCCTAGTGCCTACGTCCACGGTGAGAAAGGAGAACTTTTATTGATGGATCCGAGTCACAAAGCTATACAAAACTTTATGGTAACATGCCTTTATATAGAGGCAAACTCTTGTACATCAATTAAACTATCTAGGTCAAATTAGGAGTCCAAAATCTAGTCCGAATAGAATAGGAAACAAGCTCACAAATCGTTTCCTCTTTAATTTTTTTACATCTCTAACATATTGAATGTAACAAAACAAGTTATATTCATCATGTTTTCCTCTACTCACGAGACAATGCCACTATGTGCTTCATTTAATCGTTGAAACCATGGGAACTTCCTGGATGAAAATGTGCTAGCTTGCTTTTTCGTATGTAATACTCCATTTCATACTTATTGCTTCAAATCACGTGGATTTCCCATTGTAATTTTCTGCCATCGGCCCACTTCATACTATTTTAGATGTCCAAATCAAGTATTTCTCTTATAAGGCATAAAAGAGAACGGAAAGACGAGGCATTAATATTCCTTACTCTATCGCCACCTCCTCGAATAAGCTTTTAGTTACATTTTTGATACATGGCCATTACGTTCAAGCTATAAACCCCAGCAAGCCTCCATTCCCATTTATAGCCTAGAGGCCCTAGACTCCCATTTATTTATTTTTTTGAGGGGAAAATTTAAAAAATCCCATTTATACCTTCGGAGTCCAACCCTATTTTAGGAGTTTTTCTTTATGATATTTTTATATTCATAATATTTGAATTCAATTATTTACAAAAAATTTGAGTCTAAGATTTATTTAAATAAATTTATTTTTTATTATTTGGATCAACTCTCTTAATATTTAATTCAAATTAATATTAAAAATAAAATTCAACTTACGTTTAGTGCTTATGGGAGGCGAATATAAAATTTCTGGACTTTGGCTACATGGAAAAATAGTAGAGGCTGGTACAACATTTTTATTTTGCCGCCAAGATTACTTGCATCAGTGGAAGAATTCTTCTAATTTAATTCTTTTAGTCATCTTTCAAAAATTATACCAAACTTAAATCTGAATTAATCCGATTATTAGAACAAAAATACCTTCTGTTTAGCTACCATATGAGCAAACGCATTGCTCATGAGCTCCACTGTATTTGCAGAGGGAAGAAATATATAGCCATATACCTAGAGAGAGGGAGGGTGGCAAATAATTGATTTAAATCAAAGTCCTGATGGAGACCTCCACCTTCTTCTCTGGTAAAGCAATGCCATTCTTGGCAGTAAAATTCCTGCAATAAATTTGGGTGCGCAGGAATGTCCATAATTTCTAAGTTTGCTCTTAATAATGGCATGAGCCAACACGTTTTGGTCGTATATAGGCATGTCATTGCCACCATCATCATTGCTCTTAATAACATTACTTCTTTCTAACCCAAAAAAAAATATTTAATTACTCGATATACCTGGTGTACTGTACAACATTTTCTTAATCTAGTTTTTATTGAGCAATCAATGGTTAATATTCTTCGTGATATATAGAGATCACCATAAAATTACTCATTCGAATGTCTAACGGATAATTTCCATTTCAATGTCTCTTGACTAGGGGAGTGGGACTAAGGACGACCACATCCATCCTTTTCAAATTGCTGCTTTTTGACTTATTGGAGCAAGAAATTTATTACTTTAAAATCATTTTTCCGATGAAAATCATGCCTAATATTAATTAAATAATAAGGCCGTTAATAAACGTTTAATCCAATTTGATTTAAGAAACCAATTTTTTGGTGCCCTTGACCAAAATTTGTACTATGCCGGGATGAAGTACTCTACGGCAACATTCGCTTCAACTTTGAGCAATGTTCGTCCCGCCTTCCCATTTTCTAATGGCTTGGTCGTTAAGGTACTTGCATGACCTGCAATCTCTCCCGGGTGGTGGTCGGACTGCTCGGACCACCAATCCAACTACGGATTTTGAAAATTGATTACATCCGTACACAACATATTATTTGGTTAATTAACATAATTAGGCTATAAGTAACCATCTTTTAATACGTAGACTCGAGAGTGTCAATTTCAGAAAATTATAAGAACCGTGGTGGACAGGAAGCTCAAGATGTTCACGAATCCGAAGCCACACTCAAAGATCCGGTTAAGGGTACCCTTATGATCGCCGCCGATTGTCTTTGTTGGTCTGGCTTCGTCATCCTTCAGGTAATTAATTAAGTATTATATGGACGTGTCAATATAGTAATTCGGGTTTAAATCGGATAGTACTTTTGAAAGGTGTCAAAATCTTTATAACAAGTATTTAATATGTTGTGTTTCTTTCCTCGTATTTCAGATCGTACCCAGCGGACCAATCTCTAACGGCATTAATTTGCTTGATGGGAACAATAGAAGTAGGAGCAGTGGCTCTCGTTTTAGAAAGGAGAAAACCTTCTGCTTTGTCCATTCACTTCGATTCCAAACTACTTGGCTGCGGATTATAGTGTAATTTTCTTAGTCGGTTAATCTTTCTACTTTAACATTTTATATTTAGAGTACCATGAGATTCAATTAAATTAAGGACGGTGGGTCAAAAGGAAGCTAGTGCCCAGTGCCTTGTATAGTTGGGCCAGAAGTTTGGGCCCAGGCCGAAGAAACGGAAAGTAATTAAAATATGATATTTAAAGAATGGTTATGCAAGAGCACGGTACGGACCCGGTTTCGATTCCCGGCTGGTGCATTTCTCTGCTGAGCTATGAGGAAGTTAACGCTGCAGAGTGATTGTTGAGTCAATCACGACCGTCTGATTCAAGATGATGATACAGCTCATTCTTTTACTTCTAATTTTGGCCTGATTTTTTAATTTACTCCGCAGCAATATGATAGGTGGCAAAACTCTTCCTCGCTTAGATAGTCATCCTCAAATTCGCAAAAGAAATAATAATAATCGTCCTCAATAAAGTTTTATGATTTTGTATCTAGAA
This sequence comes from Hypericum androsaemum, assembly GCA_963995505.1. Taxonomy (NCBI): domain Eukaryota; kingdom Viridiplantae; phylum Streptophyta; class Magnoliopsida; order Malpighiales; family Hypericaceae; genus Hypericum; species Hypericum androsaemum. The sequence goes on from OZ023197.1 coordinate 4,313,029, forward strand.
AATAATAGTCAATGGACATATGAAATAGTTAAAATCATGTTCTCAAACAAAGTACATAGGACCAAAGTTCGGCAATAAACGTGAAGAATTCTTTCATTTTTTTGGAAACTTGGTTAATCTTCATTGGCAACTTTATTAGTTACATGTAAATAACACCATCTACATCTAATCCGCTGGAACAAATTGATTTTGCAGCCGAGATGAGGAAATGCGAGATAAACAAGTAGCAATAATTGGTAATTGTTGCCGTGACGATTTTCCTTGCAGACCTTTCTTCCATCCGGTCGGATCATAAACGTTAGCAAAACTCTTCCAATTGAATTTTAATATACCTAAATTTTCAGAGTTCGAACTGGTGCCACTGCTCCCTGCATACGGAGTACAATTGGCAACTCTTTCGCCCAAAAATGGCTGTTTATATGTGCACACGAATGATTTTTTGAGTTTTTGAATTCTTTTTTATTTTTTAATTCAAAATTTTGAATTTTTTGAGTTTTATGTATAACTACTTCCTAAACATTTATCATAGAATTCAAATTTGTGCGAATTCAATTCAAATTTGACAAATTATAATTCGTGTTCGAATTCATAATAGCACGAATCGAATACAAATCATAATTTTGCTAATTCGAATTTAGCAAATTATAATTTTAAATCCATTCGTGGTCTCGCCTAGCCTCGGGGATCATCTTGCGCTTATGGGTTTTTTCATATTGGACCTGGATCAAAGATCCCGTTACTTTTCTTTTGCAACATCTTTCTGATTAATAACGAGAATGAGTAAAATCCGTAGAATCCATATACAGTGGATCCAGATCAGTCAGCGGCTAATTTAGAAACTTCATAGGAATTCTAGTTTAACAGAATAGGAAAATATCTGAATTATCCAATTAGAGTCTCGAAATCAAACTAATTCGGGACAGTTATTTGAAATCTTAGTGAAAAACTGAATTTGTTATCTCATGTTTGCTTTGTTATTTCATGTCTATATATCAACACGAATCTTTTTTCATCAAGGTTTTAAAAAACATGATCCGACAGGTAGTCTGACCGATTAAATCATGAATGAGTGAAGAGCAACCCATTTTTTTGCCTTAACCCGCCCACCTTACAAATTGCTTGAAGGAAGAATGGCGAGATCGAACACAAGAAAAAAAGGATGATATTTGTACTCAATTGTCGAGTTTGGAAGATATATTTCGGTTTTTGTTCAAATGATAATTTAATAATTTTTTGGAGTTAAGAGTATTTTGGTACTTTTAGTGATGCCTTGTTAGAAAAGTTGTTAGAATTAAGGTAGAGGGACTAATCACTTCGATTTGAAAAATATGGGGGCTAAATAATACTAGGTTATTCTTATTATTGAATTTGTTCCAACACTAGAGACCTATGTTATTTTGTACTCATAAAAATAGACCCGGGGACAACGCAGATTTCATTCATTTTCTGGTCCGACGGGTGATTTTTTACAAAAAAAATTTCATTAATAATTATTTTAGTATACAAATGTTAAATAATTCTAAATATTTTTTCATTTTATTGCAAAGTTAATTATTTACAAGTATTAAAATGGTGTATTAAACTTGAAAAAAATTCAAAAAAAATTGGACAAATTAGTCTGGACGGTTCAAATGAAATTTAAACAAAAAATCATTATATCTATAACAAGCGAAAGGATATTTAGCCTAACGGCACAAAGGCTATATAAATTTAGTGATATCCAGAATTTAAGTCCTGCATGTATAATCATGATATAAAAAATTGCCTTCCAAGGGGAAGATTATGCCGGGTTCATAGTTGCTGTGGAATTTCTTTGTTAAATAAATATCACTTATCGAAAAAAAAGGGGGAGATTATGCCCCTTGGGTGGATTTTCGTAGTAGGAGCCATTAGTATCTCTCCGAGTCCCATTATGGTTCGAAGATGGTTCGAAGATGGCTTCTTTTGATATTCTCTGCTTTGTCTCATTGTTATTTTGTGAATTTTTTTTTGATTTTCGAACAGTTAGAAAATCTTCCGACGCGTAGACGATGCAATCACAGTAAAATATGTACTTTACGCGGTAGAGCTCTCGCAACTCGCAATTGCCTCACGCGGTAGAGCTATCGCAACTCGCAATTGCCTCGGAAACTACCTGTAAAAGAACTCGCAATTGCCTCGCTCTAGTTGGCCTCTTAATAATACCATAAATGAAAAACTAGTTTGCCTCTTCACCCGTTTTCCATGTATTAAAAAAATGACAATCAAATCATTGTCTCCCCAAGTTTCAACTGCATCCTCAGCTACAAAAGAGTACCATATCTATCTCAGCTACAAGCGTCGGGACACAAGCGAGGCTTTTGTGGCCGCTCTCCACTTCGCGTTGACCGAAAAAGGGATAGTCGTGTTCAGTGACGACAAGGAGGAGGCGGATATTAGAGGGGGGAGTATCAGGGTTCGAGCCATTGCCAGGTCGCGAATTGCCGTCGTTGTGCTGTCCGGAGACTATGCTTTTTCCGAATGGTGCTTGGATGAGCTCGCGGAGATCATGCAGCGTAGAACCGAAGTGGGTCTGAAAGTGGTGCCGATTTTCTATGGCGTGAGTCGTTCTCAAGTTGGAGGGCCGGCCGGGACATTTGGGAAAGTCCGCGCTCGGTTTCAGACCATGTTTGGTTCGGACAAAGTGACCAAATGGAAAGATGCTCTGCAACAAGTGGCTAGCGTACGCTTGACCGATCAGTATCTCTGGTATGTTTTTTTAAGCCATTCTTGAATGATTTTCTCAATATTTTTTTTTTACATTTGTATACCTTGAATTCCAGAAAAGAAATTCAAATGCTGTGGTATTACCAACTAAAAAAAATCAAGTCTTGTTCAAAAGCCAAGAAGTATGTCATGTCATGATGATGAAGAGCAAAAATTACATCAAAGCCGGACTCTAGAAGATTATTTTTATTCAAGTTTATTTTTCTATTAGGATATTTGTTAGAGTTGTTCTTTATCTTTTCATTAGGATATTTGTTAGTTATTTTATTTCAATTATCTTTTTAGTTTGTTTTCATCTAGTTATTAGTTAGATGCCTATATAAAAGCACTTATGTAATACGTTGTAATTCAGACATTTCTCAATACAGCTACACATGTGTACAATCACTATCCAATCTATTTCTTCGTATCCTCGATAAAAAATTATCTCTAAGTTGATAATATCTCTAAGGTGATAAAGAATTCGCTATCTTAAGTTTAGACTAGTGCTATATTAAATAACCCCTCAAACATAATATTTAATATTTTTTTATAAATTTTGTCCCTAAATCTTGTTCCAAGCTTTTCCGTAAAATAATTTTTTAATAATATATATTTTTACATACTTTACGAATTTAAAAATATGTTAGAACAATAATTTAGGTTATGTTTGTTTGATTGATAAATTTTTACATCATCCTTAGTTTTATAAATTTTTTAGAAAGCTAAGAAAGTATTAAACTTTGGTACGAGCATAATCATGACTATTAATGATATTTTTTTTTGACATGAACATAGACATAGAAATAATTAGTATTTTTGTGTGACTTAAATATAGAAAAATTAAAATTTTGTTGTATATGTATGTAATGTCCTCAAAGTTCAATTTAATAAAAAATACGATGCATTGTCAGATAACCTATCATGTATTTAGGATGATTCTTGAGGTGGTAATAAATCTGAGCAATCTGATGTTAAGGAGTGGAAGCGATTTCGATACGCCCTTTACACAATAACAGAGAGATATAGGATAATAAGAAATACTGAGGATACACAATATACGTGGTTCGGTCAACTGACCTACGTCCATCGGGGTATACAATCTTTCACTATAATATGTGGAGTACAACAGATACATAGGCTATGGCGAGGCCACCCGCCTCAAGCCCTTCTTCCTGCCTATACTAGTGTACCCATTGCGTATAGCCCAATTGATGGAGATAAAGAATAGTTATATATTTAATAGTTATCTCTAGTTTTATATTATTATTAGTAGTTTAATTTATAATAGAATTACAGTTAATATGTTTCTTTTGATTCTTTATAAATTAGACATTTACTATGTTATTTTAGTTGGTTGAATTTGATTAATATAGACAAGGGTTTTTCCTATTATTTGTATCATTTTTCGGTATTCGTAGAATCAACGGATCGATACTCTAGCGTATTTTCTGGGTATTCTCAGAATCAACGAATTCACAGTTCCAATCCACGTTCCCCTGCATCAGTTGGTATCAAGAGCTGTGTTCGTTCCTCGTGGTGTTCGATCGTGTTTGATCCTTCCTGATCGGAGTTTGTTTTATCCAAAAAAACAAAAAAAGAGGCAGATTCACTTTTAGGAATATTTGACCCGTTGATACCGTCAACCATTCAAGTCCCAGCCGCCGACATCATTGCCGCCTCTCCAGCAACCGCCGCCACCGCTCGCCTTGGCCGCGCCGCTTCCTTGTGGATGAGAAGAGACGCGAGGAAGAGGAACCCGATCAAGGGCTTCAAATCCCGACGACACCGTTGCTCTCACCGCTGCCTCCAGTACCGGTCGCCGTGAACTCGTCGCCTGCCGTTGGCCTCCAGCCTGCAGTCCGGCCTGGTGCCCGCCTCCTCTGGCCTGAAGGTTTCACGGATTTAGGGTTTTCTGAATTGGGGATTTTATATTATTTTTAGTAGCTTAATTTATAATAGAATTATAGTTAATATGTTTCTTTTGATTCTTTATAAATAAGACCTTTACCATGTTATTTTGGTTGGTTGAATTTGATTAATACAGACAAGGGTTTTCCCTATTATTTGTATCATTTTTCGGTATTCGTAGAATCAACGGATCGATACTCTAGCATGTTTTCAGGGTATTCTCAGAATCAACGGATTCACGATTCTTATCCACGTTCCCCTGCATTACCAATGAACTTTTTAACACTGCCATCCTATTTATAGGAGGCTAATCATAGAGTTTCTTCCTGATTAAAATTCCTATTACATTAGTAAAATCATTAAATTAGAATTTGAGACATTCCCAACAATCTCCACCTTAGATCAAATCCAAAACCAATCGTCATCTCGAGCTCCATTTGCTCTTACACATCCGATCATCTTCACAGCGTGCCTCTTCCATTAAACTTCATGCTTCACCTCAAACATGACTTCATCGTTCGCCTCATTTTAGAAACTCCACCTGGAATCTTCCACAAGTATCTACTCACCATGAATCTTCACTTGATCACTCAACATATCAGGAGAAAACTGTATGCGTGCAAGTTTCACCATACTCTTTGGTGCCATACTGATGAGTGTGTAAATGCTCATGTTTTGTCATATGTTTCGTGCGTGTTTAGTCATGTTTTGAGTTATATTCATCATGTCATGTTAAACCTTGTGATCAATTTAGTATATTTATGTTCGGGAATGGATTTCTACCCATCGTCATATTTTGTAGGAAATTGGAGCTCAATGAAGGTCGTTGGAGGGGTGATTTCAAGAGATCATATTGCAAGAGTCATAACTTTCTACTCGAGCATTAGATTATAACGCATAAGATACCGTTGGAAAGCTTGAAGAGAGATCTACATTTTGTCTTTTATAGTCGAAGTCAAATTCGGAGCGGAAGAGGATCAAAAATGAAAAATACGAAGATTCAATGAAGCTGTGCAGGCCAACTAGCGACGGGGAGTCAACTAGCGGCCGCCAGTGAAAGTGGAAGGGCTCCCCGTCGCTAGTTGACTAGCGATCGCTAGTCGGGTAGCACAGAGATTTACAAAGGGGTCGAACTGGCGGCCGCTACTCAACTAGCGATCGCTAGTTCGCCCAACGCAGCTTTAGTCCGACTTCTTATTTAGTTATAATTTCGGATACGCTAAAGGAAATATTTGACTTTTAGCCTCCTGTTTCGGCTTTAGGACTTAAGGTATATTATTTATATTATTATTTGGCTAGTTAAACTTCCAATTTAGATTAACCTCTTCTAGGTTTTCCTAATTTTGTATTAGATTCGTGGCTATATATAAGCCTTAGGGGACGTTTTTGGAGGATATTACTACTGCAATATTTTTGAACAGCCTTTAGAGCTTAATAAAGGGACGGTTCCAATTAGCTACGGGGAGAGGATTGGCAAAGCTTGACCATCACGACTAAGCTTTTTCTTCCTCTATCTTTTATGTTAATTGCTATCATGTTCTTCGTTAATCTATTGTGCTTTGTTAACATGCTTAGCGAGTAGTTCTCTTGTGAGTGCGATGCCCTAATTATGTGATTACTCGTCTATGTTAGCTATGGTTTGATTATCTTTTGTAGTAGTTGTCAATTGATGATCTTAATACTTAATCTAACTTGATCACTTAGATTATGATTTTAGTTGATAATAATGGACCGGAAGGCATTAGAATCAACGGAAGAGTCAATTGACATGTCTTAAGGTATTAATGAGGAATCTTGATACTAAGGGATAACCCGATAGGAGTTAACTTCATAATTGAGTTTAGTTTAATTCTTGGTCTAATTAATGAGCGGAAGCGTTGATTAGTAATCATGAACTACTCTAGCTTAGTTTTGTCACCCTAATGAGCAGAAGCGTTAGGGAGATGCATTAGAACACTCCGGGTACTAGTTAGAACTTCATAAAAACCATAGTCTCGACATAGATGGGTAGTCCATAAGGGTATCGTGCTCGTTTATCTCCATTGATTTACAACTCGTCTTTTATTTGCGTTTTCGATCTAGTTTTATTTACTTTACAATCTTTATAATCTTTTAATTTTCTCGCTTCACATAATTATTGGCATTGATTTTGTGTTCAACCCTCAGTTCGAAACCCTACTTACTCACTATACTATTTGATTGTGCATTTAATTGCTTATCAATTTTGCGTACATCACATACTTTCTTAACTGATCTTCACTACTCCACCTCCACATGAAACCTCCACCTTCATGACGTCATGATTTATCATGAGAACATAATATGCACGCAAGTTGCACGGTGCTCTTCGGTGCCTTACTTCTCACTCGGTCTTTTATCAAAACAGAAGAAAAGGGCACCAACTCCAGGACTTTATATCACCTTCTCGTGAACGCCTCACTCCGGCCTTACATCAACTTTTCGTGATCACCTTGCTGAACACCAATATTGGAATTATTGCACATCACTCCTTTATCCTCGTGGACAACCTGGTGGTAATCTGCAAAACACGTGAGTAAACTGACACTTACTTGTGCTAAACTTCACTACGCCACCTATGTACTACATCTGCGCCTCGTCAAGAGTACTAGGTGCAAACTCTACTCAAGGTCTTCACACGATCCACCTCCTGGCCCAAAACAACAAACCCAAATGATTCGATCAAACCCCATTGAACAAAGGAGTATCACTCCTCTACCTCGAACCAAATTCCATGACCGATCTTCAACTGTTAATCTACCTGATCTGAACACATCTGCTTTAATTGGACCTTAATCTGACCTTCACTCGACCAAATTCTTCTCAACTTGGAAAAATAAATCACCACGCCCATCAAACCCGTCAATCTGCATACCACAATAATTCTGAAGAAACCATAATCCAGCAAAACCATTGACTTTTAATCAATTTGTTGACTTTTGGTCTAATAGTCAAACTGTTGACTTTTGATCAACTGAAATCTAGGATTTTCTTCTCCTTCAACCCAAGTCCAACACCAAGGAGTAAGGGGGTGGCGGCTCGAACTCTCCTTCAACAGTGAAGAGGGCTGGCAGCAGCGGCTTGGCCTACTCTCGGCTGAGCAATAGTGCAACAGCCTTCCTCTCCACAGCATGGCAGCGGAGCGGGGAAAGCTCTCTCTTTCTCTCCTCAACTTTCTCTCTCACCAAATCTCTCTCTCTCCTTGCGGGTGTGCTCGAAGATGTGAGCCTCTCTCAGGCGTGACGACGGAGGTCTCTTCTCCTTCTCTTCGAGCACTGACGACGACGGGACAGGGTCGGGAGCTCGGGCTCCCCTTCAATGGCGAACGACAGCGCTGGCGGAGCGAGGAGATCCTCTCTCTTCCTACGTGAACTTCTTCTCTTCTCTCTGGATGACCGCATGTTGCGGCTCGGCAATGATGAGACGGCGTGGACGGAGCGTTGCGGTGCGGGCATCTCTCCAGGCAGCCGCGTCGATGGCGACTGTGGGGCTCTCCAAGCCGGCAGCGACCGGCTCTTTTGGCAGGCTAGCAATCTCCAATTTTGGCAGAATTACCAAATTTCCCCAGCTCTTCTTCTGAAATTACAGATCAACCCCTCTGTCTCAATTTTAAAATTTTCACTAAATCCAAAAGAAACTCCACATCAATTTCCACCTGGATGCACACCAAGGCTCTTGATACCAGTTGTTAGGGCAGCGAAAGTGATTTCGATACACCATTTACACAACAACAGAGAGATATAAGATAATACAGAACACTGAGGACACATGATATACGTGGTACAACAGATACATAGGCTATGGCAAGGCTACACGCTTCAAGTCCTTCTTCCTGCCTATACTACCATACTTATTGTGCATAGCCCAATGAACTCTTTGACACTGGCTTCCTATTTGTAGGAAGCTAATCTTAGAATTCTTTCCTAATTAAGACTTCTATTACATTAGGAATATCACTAAATAGGAATTTGAGACATTCCTTGGATATGCGTTGATCTAACTATAATCTTTTTTTTGTTGTTGTTGGATTTTGTCATATGCTTATGCATTCAAATCCAACAGGAGCGAGGACCCTCCTCTTGAGCGTACAGTTGAATATATTTCTGAATGGTTAACTGGGAGAGCTTTGAGTTATGCTGGTTATCTGTGTGGAGTAGGGCCTCGGCTAAAGGAACTGAATCAGCTCTTGTGTTTGGAATCAAACGATGATGCTCTAATGGTTCTTGGCCTTTGGGGCCCGGGAGGAGTAGGCAAATCAACACTAGCCAAGGTTATTTACGATAGAATCTTTGAGCAGTTTGACGCCTGTTGCTTCCTGGAAAATGCAAAAGAAACATCCAGGAGCAGCGATCGAGCGTCTCCGGAGTCTAGCTTCCTGTCCAGTGTTACATCCGGACGAGATTCAATCTTTTGGTCTCAGCGACACGTCTCCTGTCGGGCGAGTGATTACCAGAGGAAGGTTCTAGTTGTGCTGGACGGTGTCGATAGCTTAGAGCAGTTAAGATTCTTGTCCAGGCAGCATTCATGGGGTCCAGGTAGCAGGGTCATCATCACCACGCGAGTCGAGAGCTTGCTCGAGCGAGGGGTGGATGTTCGATACGAGGTTAAGCCTCTGAATGATGAAGCCGCTCTGCAGCTTTTTAGTTGGCATGCCTTTAAGCAAAACAGGCCTGTTGGCATGCCTTTGGAGCTTCCAGAGCAGATTGTATCCTGTATGAATGGTCTACCCTTGGCTTTGGAAGTTACGGGGTGCCATCTTCGGAAGAGGAGCCTGTCAACGTGGCAGGAATTTTCGGACAAGCTACAGGGAACCATGTCTGCAGAAGTTCACAATTGGTTTAGAGTATGCTTTGATGAATTGTCCTCCCTTGAAAAGGACGTTTTCTTGGACGTGGCTTGCTTTTTCAGTGGAGAGGATAGACATATCGTCGAGGATGTTTTAAGAGGTTACCTTGTCTTAGACCCTGATTCCAGTATCCAGGCTCTAATAGATAAGGGACTCTTAGCTACTTCAGGTGACAAATTGATCATACACAAGCTGCTGCGAGATTTGGCTAGACAAGTCGTCAGACAGGAATCTGCATACACCAGGCACCGCAGATTCTTTGATGCTGATGATACCCCCGGCGTATCAGAGAATAGCACGGTAAATCTTTAGCCCTTCTAATGTTTTCAAGTGAAGAGCCATTCAGATTAGAATCAATTCTATCAGAATTTTTGTAAAAACACAATTAATTGAAGAAGAAATTACTTGGTTTATTAATTATTTGGATCAGCTATTCTAACTGTAGTACATACTACACATTGCAGAAGCACAAGTAAACTTGTGATCAAATAATGATCACATGATAAGTTTCAACATACGGTTGCTTGTGTTATGGTTTTGATCTGCAGGGGACAGTTGAAGTGAAGGGCAGATCGCCGGACATCGCACATTTTACGACATTTGCCGTTCGATATTCTGGGGATGAGCAACTCCAACAAGGCGTGGATCATCTTCCTAATAACTTGAGATATCTCAGATGGGATGGATTTCCTAAATCTGCATTGCCCCAGGAACTTTTATTTGACCATCTTGTTGTTCTTCGCTTATCACACAGCAAAATCAGATATCTGCCTGAAGGACCGTTGGTAAGCGGCTCATTGAACACTAGCCTCAATTTCTCACTACGGAAGTTACCCTGATTCTGTTTAAATATCTCGTAACAGCATGCGCCGAATTTGAGGTTGATCGACCTCAGCCACTCGAATTTGATTAGATTCCCTGATCTATCAGACACCAACAAGCTCGAAGAATTGTACCTGGAGTCCTGCAAGGATTTGATCGACATCTCATCCATCAGAAGCCTCGCGAGTCTCACAATCTGCGACATCTCAGGCTGCTTGAATCTGACACAACTTCCGGAAGAGCTGCCTAGCAGCTTGAAGTACTTGTTCTCAACTCACAATGCTTTCACAAGCCTTCCAAGTACGATTGGGCGCCTTCCCAAACTTGCTCACTTGGATCTTAGCAATTGTCCGAGGCTCGAGTACATTCCAAACATGGTAGGCTGTACCAGTCTGCAGAACTTACAATTGTCACACTGCCAAAACCTGGAGGTGCTTCCAATGCTGCCTACGAGTTTGAAATACCTGGACTCGAGGGGCTCAGCACTCGTCGAGCTGCCACTTCCAATCGGACGCCTCCATAATCCAGTCGAGCGAAATCTGAGCTTTTCCACCAGGCTTGAGCAAATCCCTGTGAGCGAAATAAGTCAGCTGCCGTCTCCCGAAGTAGTTGACGTTACTGGCTGCCCGGAAATACCCACGCGTGATTTGGAAATGCTGTTACCTACCCGCATTCTGAGACACGATGCCATTATCCACATTGAGGACGGAAGCGCGAATGATGATGATACCACCGCACCCTGTAGAGATAAACACAAGGTAAGAGCCTAACGTTGAACAATTTTTCTACTACATACATGTAGTACTTACTGCATTATGTCAAGTTAAATTGTCCTAGTACCCACTTAAACACGAGGTTGGTGCTGACTAATCCATGTTCGAGCCAGATCCATACACTGTTTAAGAGTTCATCGATTGTTTTGTTATATGTGTCAGGAAACCGTGGAGTTGCTGCTCCTCGGCACTTGCCTAGTGTTAGAGGTCCTCTCCGCGGCTTTCGAACAACTACAATATCCCATTCCAACCATGTTTCTGGCTATCTCAGGCTTCTCCGTAGTTTTCGGTGAGCTGTTGTACAAAGCAAAAGTGGAGCAGGTGACATGGGAGAGAAGGGGCTTAGTGCCATGGCTCTACAGTCGCCAACCACCCTTCAAGAAGTTTGGAAACACCATTGAGTTGTTCGAATTTGTTGCTTCGGTTTGGCAAGTGGTCCAATCTACCGCTGGTTACATATCGGCTCGCACAAATTCTCAGAACCCAATAAGGATGAACGTCATGTTTGTTCTTGTGTTGCTGGTTATTGTTACCAAGGGACTCCAATTTTGCAGGTCAAGAAGAGCAGCTCCTCTACCAGAGTCGGACACGGCGTTGCATCATAATTAGTTGGTCGTTTCGAATGGACGGCTTGATATTGATTCATTTTTCCGGTTGCTGTGCAAGAGACAGATTTTTACCTGGTTAAATAACATATGTAAACTCAAGACAGAATAAAGTGCAAGTAACCGATAGTGTGTATTTTAGGTATGTTGTTTAAAATTTATTGCTTGTAATATGTTTATGTTGGAAAAATTGAGTGATTAAATGATAATTCAAATTGTTGGATAATTTGGTGGGAACGAAAAAAAGGATTTCTTTTTTTCAAGTCGTGTAGCAGTTTATTGTTCTTAAGAACCAATTTTATCGAAGGTGATAGTTCTCCAAGATTAAACAGATCATTCTAAGAATTAGTTGAATGATTAGAACTAACAAAAATTAACTCCGAATGACAAAATGGAGAAAAAAGAGTTTCACCCCCTCTGTGAAATTTAGCTTTAGGAAAAATAGAATCGGTCATTATTACCGACCTTTTTTTGGTGAGATGGGTTATTGCCAACTCAACCAGCAACATAATTGAATTCAAAAAACACATGGGAATGGTTAACAAATGGAAAAAAGAGAAATATTCGATGACACGTGGGACTATTTTTTAATGAAGCATCTGTCATTTCGTTACTTACAAAAATTTCTCAAATTTATTCTTTAACTATACTTTTCTGTGACTAAAATGTGAAATTGGAAAATATTTGCCAAAAAATCAAAATGAAATTATAGAATATTGAGTCAAAGACTCAAAAGAAAGACAGAATTGAGCTCCAAAAACACGTGAGAATGATAAACAAATAGAAACAAATCTACTTTAGTGCCATTGACACTTTTTTTGCCATCTGTGTTTTCGTTTCTTTTACAAAATTTTCTCAAATTTACTCTTTTATTACAATCTAGTGTATCTGTAATTTTATTTAATACTATTGTATTTCTAATATTTAAATTTGAGATTTTTTTTGTTAAATTAAAATTATTTTTCACTTTAAGTAATTGTTAGTGTATATATATATATATATATATATATATATATTAGCTCGAGCAACATGAAAACGATGACATAATGAGGCCCATAATGGGCTTTTGTCATTGAATAGACTTTTATGAAAGTCTATTTTCTTAATATCGGTCCCATGCGAGGTTAATCTTCTTCATCTCAACTAAACAGGAGGCGCAAAAAGCAGAAAACCTGGCGCGCGTGTTTTTTAATCCAGAAATCCTATGTTTCTGAAAAAAGCTGGAAACAATTGAACTGCGACAATTTGAAACCTGTTAATCTCAAAACTGTAATCATCTTTCACCCAAAAACAACACTAATCGTTCAATATCGTTATCCGAAGAACATAATTATGTTATTACGAGGCTTAGTCCGATTGAAATCAAAATTAGTTATTCTCTAAGAAAACACGGCTGAGACGACATCCTTGGAGTCCAAGTTTCAGCAATAAACGGATGTTCAAGCATGTTGGAAAAACTGGGTTAGAGGATGAAATGTATGTAGGACAGTAGGAGTAACACGAGTTTCAAGGATCTTTTGATTCTTTAAAACGAATAATTCAACCCTTCGAGTGAATCTCGTGAGCACAACAGGTTAATGAACTATCGCTCTCAGGATTCAATGAAGCCCCAACTCTGTCGTCGAGTTCAAGGTTTGTAAAACCTTGGACCCGACTAAAAACGCACCAGAAAGTATTTCTGATGATGCTTTGGAGGAAGGTGAGTAGGAATGTTTTGGAAAGTTACATTCATAGGAGAAATATGTGCCACTATATATAGAGCATTGGCACCACTAATTGTGCCTCTACATCACCAAAGAGTCTCCTGCAACGTTCATCAATGGTGGCTGATGATTTGGGTCACTTTCCTTGAGTTAAAACTCAAGGGGCACGAAGTTTGAATCTGTCTGGGCCAACTTACGGTCGCAAGTTGCCTTGTCCAGAAAGTTTCTATAACACCTGACTGGCGGTCCCATTAATTTCTATTGTAGCGGCTTATCCTTCGTATGTCAAAGTTATTGAAAATATCAAACATTCTCCCTCTATTTTCAAAACTTTTTAAAATAGTAAACAAAAGAAACTTTAACATAAAAAATTTATAAAACAGAGTGACTGCATCACTTAAATGACTGCCTATATACTCAGGTGGGATCAACCAACGTAGTTCAAGCTAGGATGAGAATAAGCATCATCGTAGAAATCAATACATTGGTGATATGTATCTTTTGGATTTGAACCTTCATTTAGTGTAAGAAATTCAAAGCTCTATCGAGGTTCTATAGTGAACCACACATATTGACTTCAGAAGCTAGTGTGTTCAGCAGCTCGCATGTTAATGACCATGTGCTTATATCCTGAATTCATGAGTCTTCTTTAGAGAATGGTCTTAGTCTATTAGGAAATGGCCTAATTTCTGTACTCATATAGGTAAGTCTTAAAATCCATTAAAGAATGGGGAGTGGAATGTTGTGGTGCTGCGTGCCTATTCATGACAGAATCATTTCCTGTGGAGTGGAATCCCTAGATTCTCCTTGGGAATCACTCATATCTTCATTCGCCAATGGGGACTCATTCAAGGCATCTTCCATAATGACATTATTGTCCAGCTTCCGACAAGGTGGATCCGAGGCATGGGAGCCATCAATGTGTTTGGGTGACATTCCTGGGTGGGAATGGTTGGTTTGTGGGTCGATACGGACTGGGGTATTTAGTTTCTGGGAATTCGAACTAAAGAGTATTTTTGGGGCGTCGGGATTGGCTGAGTGGGTGGCTACATGATTAGGTGTTTGGTTAGTAGGGGCTTTTGGGGTGTTATTAATATTTCTGTGGTTGGTTGTCAGCTTAATGGGGTCTGCAGGTCTCTTGGGGTTTGGGTTAGGATCAGTGTTTTCTTTGCTAGGTTTGTGGCGAGCTAGGGCTTCATCAATTTTCAACGCCATGGTGTTCTCATCACTCCTAGCTCTTTTGTTGGTGGTGTTTGAGTTGGCTTTTAGCTGGGAGGTATTCATGGGTTGGTATATCTTGGTGGTTTTTGTGGTTTTGGCTTGTGCTTGCTTATGGGTTGGTCCACTAGTACTTGTGAAGATCCGTGTGGTGCTAGGAGCTGGACTTGTCTCATTTTTCACCTTATCACCTGCAAAGTCTGGAGAGATAAGAGCACCAAACCTGTTTCCAGTAATCTGATCTGTCCTTGAAGAAGGTTGCCTGAAAGTTTTTTCTTTTTTAGCAACCATCATCCAAGGGCCCAAAGCATCTTCCCTTGTCTTGAGATCGGTGACACTAGGGTTTTTGGCCTTGTTCTTTCCGGAGACATCTTCCTTCTCCCCTGTTGCACTGCCGGTGGCCGAGCTCTCTGCATTTTCTTCCGTCCTCTTACTTCCGAAAGAACAGGCTTCCTGGAGATGTCCATATCTACCACAGCTGAAACATATCGTGTGTAGACCTTCGTATTCAACTCTTTGGACTTGACCATCTATGCGTAGCTCACCAAATAGAGGTTTGGTCACTTGGGTCATGGAAACGTCTTCCTCCGAGGGCTTAAACTCCTTCCTCCATGGGGTGACAGTGATATAGTGATCCAAATACATCCATGGACCCCCGGTGGTTGCAACCTTATAGTCTTGGTCCAACTCGAAACACACAAGATAGTAGCTATGCGGTAGATCAACTAGCCTAATCGCTCCTTTATGGGACCATAGTTGATAGATAGATCAAGCAAGGCCCTATAACCTACTGACTTACCAAGCACCTTGACAAAGGCCGTTCTCTTCTATGGCTCTGCAAGCTTTTCCTTTGCACTCTGGGTTAAAACCAAATCAAGACGTACTGGGTCTGTGTCGTAGTCAATGATGGCCAGGCCAATAGCAAGCCAGTCCTCCTCTGGCTCCTTGAACTTCTGCAAGGGGAATTCTGGTTCCTTTTGCCTAAAGAGAATAAACCCTAATTTAGAGGCTAGCTGAATCTGGATCCACTATACTAAAGTGTACTTTTCTCTTTTTTTTTATTATTGCAAAAGAAAAGTAACTGGATCAAAGACCCAGGTCCAATATGAAAAAATCCGTGAAGCCTATGAGGATCCCCGAGGCCCCTCAACAAATTGCTCCTCGATAAAGCGTAATATACAGTAGATTTTTTCTAAATTAATCAATAAAATTTGAATTTGATTAAGTAGAAACATAGTGCTATTTTAATCATCATCTAAATATCATCTCTGGATAATAGGTAATTTCTAGATAAATAAATGGCAAAAAGTGCAAAGTAAAGAGAGTACAGGTAATATATATATCCCTTGGTAGCTGGTTTCAAGTGTTTGTTCCATGCTCAAACTCGAAACCTACAAATAATAAAATAGTATAGTTCTAATTTTCATATTTTTATCTTCTGTTGAACTTGAATTTACAGAAACATTACTCCACAGATTGTTATATATAAGGATATTTAAATGATAAAGAAAACCATAAGTATTGCATTTTGTCATCTATTGTATTTTTCATTTAGTAATTCTAGGATTTTACCATATTGAAAAGTGTAAATCATGGAAATTGCTTCAAACACTTCTTGAATTGTCGATGTTGGTCACAATGGCGCATTTTTTAGGCAACCTTTCGATGCAACGGCTCTCTACAGAGAATGGTTGCCACCCTTTGGGTACAATCTTTGAGTATCTATAAATATTCAGTTCGTTCAAGAGCCAAACATTCCGAATGAGAAATTCTCTTCTGCGACTTCTTTCTTCTTTCCAAATAAATTCGAGTCTATCAAGCTTGTGAGTTCTTGCTTCAAGAAATTCGCGAGAGTATAACTTAGAATTTCTGAGATACATGGGCTTTGAAGAAAGAAGCCATGGGCCCTAGCCATCGGACCCAAACTCCTCCCCTTCCGTCAGCTCGAGTGGTGCGCCTGCTAATATTCTGCATACTCTCGCTGAAGCTGAGGTTGTTCAGCAGCCCATGAACGTTGCTAATGCGCAACTTCTCGCTTTGGTTGAGTCTTCTCCTTCCCCTGCGGTGGTGTGCGTTGGGGCTCGTCAACTCCAGGGCATCGAAGTCACATCTGATTTGGTATTTGTTGCTAATGTTGATGGATCTGATTTTCAAGCCCCGGTTGCTATTGAATTTGGGGGGTCAACCACGTGCTCTGTGGTTGATGAATCCCAATTCCGGGGTGCTAAGGAAGATGTGCTGGATTCAGTTGATATTTTGCAGATCCATGTTGTAGTAGTTGACCCTATTGATAAAAATGATGAGTTCGTAGTGGCTGCTGCTATTGTGGAGAATGTGGCTCTAGACTTATTGTCCCCTCTAATGATTCCATGATTGATGTAATTATGGATGGTACACAGATTCTCGAAGCTACTACATTTGAGGTCTCTTTGGCGCTGGATGAAGAAATTTAGGTGAATAGGCTAAAACAATAGATCGTGGAGATAATTGTACAGCTATTGCAAATAGGAAATTCCTCGATGGAGCCACGTTCAGCTGCAAAAAAAAGGTTAATACCCCGTGCAGGGCAGTGACGCTTGTTAAGATCCCGCCAAAAAAGTCACGATAAAATCATTACGCAAACCCCCTGACGACATACACCTTGATTCTCTGTTGACAGGAATTGAGAAGCAATCTAATTTGGATCTTCGGCAAGCAGAATTGGCAAAAGAAAGACAAATTATCTCTCGGCCTGGCGTGGGGAGCTCAAGCTCCACAAATTCTAGATGGTCTCTACGGTGCCGATGCTCGCAAAGTCTATGACCTTCCTTGAACTCGTTATGTTTTGTGTGGTTGGCCTTTTGGTGGGTCCTCTTGTTGGTGTAAATTTGATGGCTGCGTTTGGTGATTTAAAATCAAGGTGTCTTGATTTGGGGACCTTTATCGTACGTTTCTTTGGATAAGGGGGTTGTTTATTTTTTTATCAAGTAGGTGCTGTTTTGATAGATTTGTATCTCGTATCCTTAGTTATGTAATTATTTGGATGTAACTATCTTGGGATTTTTTTAGGAGTAATACAAATTTACTTATAAAAAAAATTGTCATTGTAAGTTACCAACGTGGACAAGTATACTTATGCATTTGAGTCTGTTCAATCGTGCCTATCCTCGATTCGTCGTCGAAAATGGAATAGTATAACATAGAAAGATCGTTTGTCCATCGCAAACTCAAAAAATGAATTTTTGATCCAATTGAGAAGTTATTTCCTTTTGGCTTTTTCATGGTGCTCCACGTCAGTGATAGCCAAACCAATTAAAATAGTCCCAATTTTTTTATAGTTTTTTAAAAGCCAGGGTACTAAAATAAATTTTTTCAAAAATAAATTATAAGTAAGCAGCAAGAAGAGGTTTGTACTAGCCATCGATGACTATGAACAAGTGAAGGATCATTGGCGCATTTCACCAAACACAGTGACAGTGTGCATCGAACCGGCTCTGGGACGGGCATTTTGTCGGAACATCAAGAATCACTTAAAGATAATTATATTCAAACTTTACAAATGTAAAATTGTTATAAACTTTATCGAAAATAAGTAATAGCCACAAGTAGAGAGAAAAAGAGTAAGAGAGGATAATATGAACTTCTCATTAATAGATCAAAAATGTGCATCAAATGGTAATACAATGAGTTCTATTTATAGGCTAATACATTAACCATTCCATAATCCACTAACCCACTAAACTTGCTTTATAGAGAAGTGGTGAAGTGGAGGAGATGTGTCTTCAAACATGGAGGAGGTAGATGGAGAACATGGAGGAAATGACATCCACAAATAATTAATATATAATACTCCCCCTTGGATGCCATTTGAATAATGTGCCTCATTAAAACCTTATTAGAAAAAATCCTGTGGGAAAAATTATAATCATAGGAAAAAGAGTACATCATCATAAAATTACTGCCTCATTAAAACCTTACCCGGAAAACTCACTGGGACAAAACTGTGGTTAAGGAAAAAGAGTACAGTGTAAAATAATATCTCTCCCTCGTGTCTACATCACTTGAGATCTCTGAGTTGTTTCAGACCGATATTATGAATATGCTTCTCAAAAACTGTAGTGGGCAGAGATTTCGTGAACAAATCTGCCAAATTGTCACTTGAACGAATTTGTTGAACACTTATCTCCCCATTCTTTTGAAGATCGTGTGTGAAAAAGAATTTTGGTGATATATATTTTATCCGATCACCTTTAATATACCCGTCTTTCAATTGTGCGATGCATGCGGCATTGTCCTCGTATAAGGTTGTAGGTATTCCTTTTTGAAAAGGTAATCCACATGATTCTCGAATGTGTTGGACAATAGATCTCAACCAAACACATTTCTGACTTGCTTCATGAATAGCCAGAATCTCAGAATGATTAGATGAGATGGATGTTATAGTTTATTTCATGGAACGCCATGAAATAGCAGTACCTCCACATGTGAATAAGTATCCGGTTTGTGATCGACCATTGTGAGGATCAGATAAATATCATGCATCTGCATATCCAAGTACGTCTGCCTTTGAGCCACTAGGATAATGCAAACCCATATCCATTATACCTCGAAGATAACACAATATTTGTTTTACTCCAGTCCAATGCCTTCTTGTAGGCGAAAAATTGTATCTTGCTAGTAAATTAACAGAGAATGATATATCAGGTCGTGTATGACTAGCGGGATACATTAGCGCACCTATTGCACTTAGATACAGTACTTCTGGACCAAGAAATTCGTCACCTTTTTCACATCAAGTGACCTTACAACTATTGGAGTGTTCAACGGATGCGCTTTATCCATATTGAAACGTTTTAGCACCTTTGCTATATAAGCTGATTGATGCATAAAAATTCCATCTTCAAGATGTTCAATTTGCAATCCAAGACATAGTTTGGTCTTTCCTAAATCTTTCATTTCAAATTCGTTCTTCAAACAATCAACTGCCTTTTGGAGCTCTTTGGGAGTTCCAATGATATTGAGATCATCAACATAAACTGCAATTATAACAAACTCAAATTCAGATCTCCTTATAAAAATGCATAAGTAAATTGGATCATTCATATAGTCTTCTTGTAATAAGTTATCACTAAGATGGTTATACCACATGCTCCCTGATTGTTTCAATCCATATAAAGATCGATATAGTTTGATCGAGTATAGTCCTTTTTTACTAGAATCACGTACTTCTGGTACGTTGAATCCTTGTAGGATTCTCATATAAATGTCAGTGTCAAGTGAACCATATAAATAGGCTGTGACAATATCCATAAGATGCATATTCAACTTTTCATGTACTACAAGACTTATCAAATACCAAAATGTGATTGCATCCACCACATGAGAATATGTCTCTTCATAATCAATACCAGGTCTTTGAGAAAAAACTTGTGCAAAAAGTCATGCTTTATATCTCACACTTCATTTTTCTCATTTCATTTACGCACAAATACCTATTTGTATCCTACGGGCTTCACACCTTTGGGTGTGCGGACTATAGGTCCAAAAACTTCACGTTTCGCAAGTGAATCTAATTCAGATTTTATTGCGTCTTTCTAATTTGGCCAATTTTTTCTATGCATGCATTCCTCAATAGATTTTGGCTCTAGATCCTCTTCACCTTCCATAATATTTAGCGCTACATGGTAGGCAAAAATATCATCGACGATAACTTCATTTCGGTTCTATTTTTCTCCAGTTATAACATAATTTATTGAGATCTCATGATTATCACAATGTTCAGGTGCCTGATCTTCCATTGGAAGCGACTCTTCTAGAGTGTGCCCTTCCTCGATATTGACTGGGGACTCTTCAGGAGTCAAGATATCCTCAATTTGACCATCTTGATATTTTGCTCCTTTTTTTAACGAAGATTTTTATTTTTGGAACCAATAGGTCTACCACGTTTAATTTGTGCCTTATTTTCATTGGCAACAATTGATCGTCCTTCAGGGACATCAATTCTAAAAGGAGCATTAGCAGCCAGAATATGTGACCTAGTCACTCTCTTTGGGTCAGCAAAAGCGTCTGGCAACTGATTAGCTAAATTCTACAGATGAATTATCTTTTGAACTTCAAGTTCACTTTGCTTTGTGCGAGGATCTAAATAACATAATGATAATTCATTCAAGCTAATTTCTTTTTCAGGCTGCTTATTTTCTCCCTCTAATGTTGGGAATATTGATTCATCGAAATTAGAATCGGCAAAACGTGCCTTAAATATATCTCCAGTACGTGGCTCAATGAATTTTATTATCGATAGAGATTCAAACCCAACATATATTCACAGCCTTCTTTCAGGTACTATTTTAGTGCGTTGTAGTGGAGCAATTGGAACAAAACCAATTGTAATGGGGAGAATTCATGATAACTTGTTGGCCTGATGCGAATTAACATTGCTGCATGTAAAATGGCATGTCCTCAAGCAGAAATAGGGAGTTTCACTCTCATAAGTAATGGTCTTGCAATTAATTGAATTCATTTAATAAATGATTCGGCAAGACCATTTTGAGTGTGAACATGGGCTACAGGATGTTCAACATTTATACCAATGGCCGTGCAATAATTATTGAATGTTTGAAAAGTGAATTCACCAGCATTATCAAGACGAATGGTCTTAATAGGATTATCTGAAAAATGAGCTCGTAATCGAATTAATTGAGCTAGTAATCTTGCAAACGCCAGGTTACGAGCGATAATAAAGATACATATGACCATCTAATTGATGCATCAATTAATACCATAAAATATCTAAATGGTCCACATGGTGGATGAATAGGTCCACATATATCACCTTGTATACGTTCCAGAAATCCAATGGATTCAACCCCAATTTTAGCTGGCGATGACCTCGTTATTAATTTGCCTTGAAAGCATGCAGCGGATGACAATTCATTGGATTAGAAAATCTTCTGGTTCCTTAAAGAATGTCCACATGAATTGTTAATAATTCTTCGCATCATTATTAACCCGGGATGGCCCAACCGATCATGCCAAATCACAAAATCAGTAAACTTCTGGTTTACTATTGCATGTGCTTCAATTGGACTGATATATATATAATATAAACCAGATGACTAAGTGGGTAACTTTTCCAACAAACACTTTTTACCCGAAATAATATTTGTGATGTACAAATATTCTTTGTTTCGTTTATTTGTTGTCTCAACATGATACCCATTTGGCGTATATCTTTGAAACTTAATAAATTTTTTTGGGACTTAGGAGAATATAATACATTATTTATGCAAAAATTCGTACCTCCAGGTAATAATAAATTAGCTCTTCCGCAACCTTCAATTAGATTCGCAGTACCCGATACAGTACTAACATTTTCTTTTTGCATATGCAAATGAAGGAAATATTTATCATCCTTAAGTATGGTGTGCGTTGTGGCACTATCTGCTAAACACAGATCTCTTTCTCGGATAAATGAGCCAACTCGTGCCAATTCCATACTGTTCATAATAAAAGAAATATTTATATTAAATTCAAGAAACGTAAACATGATAAGGAAACATTACATTAAATTCAAACAACAAAAATATGATAAGGAAAAATTCTAGGAAACATATTAAAGAAATAAACAAGAACATGGATATTAAACTACTATTCAATAAAAAAATCAGCAACATCCAAATGAGTGAAGTCATTTTGGCCAAAGTCTGTGCTATCCTCCACATTTATAATGCCAGTGCCACCATCATCATTGACAAAATTTGTCTCGGCCTTCCCTTTGCCTTTCAAGGATTCTTGATAAAGTTCAACTAGATACTTTGGTGCACGACAGGTACGAGCCCAATGACCTTTGCAGCCGCAACGATGACACTAATTTTCTATTTTCATTCCACCATCACCATCTTTTCCAGATTTCTTCTCTTTGTTCTCCCACTTCAGGTGGCGAGACATGTTCTTAAAATTACCACCACGGTAACCATATCCTCCACGACTATTATCACGTCCACGACCGCGACCCCGACCTCTATAATTAAATTTTGTCACATTCACTTCAGGGAATTGAGCATAACCAGTTGGACGTGCCTCGTAGTTTTTCATCAAAAGCTCATTGTTTTGTTCAGCCACAAAAAGACAAGCAATCAACTCAGAGTATTTCTTGAAACACTTTTCACGATATTGTTGCTGAAGGAGCACATTTGATGCGTGAAAAATGGAGAATATTTTCTCTAACAAATCAGAATCAGTAATCTTTTCTCCACATAATTTCAGCTGAGAACTAATGCGAAATAGAGCTGAATTATATTCACTCACAGTTTTGAAATCTTGGAATCGCAAATGCATCCAATCATAACGAACTTTTGGGAGGATCACAGTTTTCTGATGCTCATACCTTTCTTTCAAGCTAATCCAAAGGATTAGTGGATCCTTTACCGTGAGGTATTCGGCTTTCAAGCCTTCATCTAGATGGTGACGAAGAAAAATCATCGCCTTGGCCTTATCTTGAGCACAATCTGCATTTTTCTCTTTGATGGTTTCGCCGAGACCATTAGCATCAAGATAAATTTCGACATCCAAAATTATTATCGTTAAAAGAAAAAGACTAATGCATAATCAAATTTGCAGATTAACATAAAAATGAAATAATTAAATAAACAGGTAAGTGGATGTAACATTGATTTTTTTATTTTACAAGATATGCAAGTATTTCTTTTATCGAAGTATGTAAAATATTTTTTTTTCTTCATGAGATTATAGATTCATCAAAATGATTGGTTCGTTCCTCATTCAAGGAATATGATATGTATTTCCTAAATTAAATATCTAGTTACCGCTGTGCAATAATATATCACTAACATTTTCTAGATTAAATGTCAATCTGTAGTGTCGAAAAGGAAATTGACATTTATTACTAAAAGTTAACGAAGTAGTGAATACATAAGACATATAGTTATATGCAAGAATTTACTAGATAAATTCAAATTAGTATAACGTGATGGTTCGTTTTTAACAAGATTAAATGGTTATAAATTATAAGAATTACTTACAAAGATGTTGCTCGATCTTCTCAAGACAGTATTGAGAATGTGGTAGAGTCTCGTGCTGATAACGTGTTATAAACTTTGTCGAAAATAAGCAACAATCACAAGTAGAGAGAAAAAAAGTAAGGGAGGAAAATATGAACTTCTCATTAATAGATCAAGAATGTGCATCAAATGGTAATACAATGAGTTCTATTTATAGGCTAATACATTAACCATTCCGTAATCCACTAACCCACTAAACTTGTTTTATGGAGAAGTGGTGAAGTGGAGGAGATGTGTCTTCAAATATGGAGGAAGTAGATGAAGAACATGGAGGAGGTGGATGGAGAACATAGAAGAAATGGCACCCATAAAGAATTAATACATAATAAAAATATATTACTTCAAAAATCGTTTCTAAAATGGCTCCATAAGTACCCGAGACTAAAAAAAGTGGGAGACTAGGGAGAGAGAACTTGAAAGCCCCTTTTTTTATTATCCGGCCCATGCAGTGATAAATCCTCTCCATCTCATCTAAACAGGAAGAGGAAAAACAAGAAAAAACTTTTCTTTTTTCTTCTTCTATACCTCTGCAGCTGCTACCTAGAAAACCTATGTATCCGAAACAAGCTAAAAAATAATTAACTGAACTGCAATGAATTGAAACCTACCTAAAAAGAATACGCCCATTCTTAACCTCAAAGTTGTAGTCATCCTTCATCTGAAAACAACACTGGATCGATCAATATCGTTACAAAAACATATGGGAATATCAGAATTCTCCCATTGTGAGATTCGTCCCATTCAAATCAAAATTAATTGTTCGAGTAGGTGCACATAGCAGACCATTTCGGTCACAAAACACGAAGATTACTAGTCATATTCTGAGAGAGAGTATGATCAACGGAGCCGAGAAAACACATACGTGGAGTCCAAGTTTCAGCAATAAACGGATGTTCAAGCAAATCATCGGCGCTCCACCTCTGATCAGGATCAACGGCAAAGCACCTCGTCAGGAAATCCTTCCCGAACACACACATGTTCTCCGGTATCGTCGGTAGCTCCTCCAGCATCCCCAACTTCCACATCAAGTCATACTCATCCGTAACCGAAGCGTAAGCCGGCCGGCCCGTGACCATCTCGATAACAACGCACCCGAGCGACCATATGTCGAGCTTCGCATCAACCTGCCCCCACGCCACTGACTCCGGCGACATGTACCACGGGGTGCCCCGAAATTCACCCGGGCAGGTATTCTCTCCGCTGTCGGGCTCCTTGGCCATCCCGAAATCCGCTAACTTAACTTGCTTTGAAACCCTCCCATCCGAACCCGTCTTCAAGAACACCATTACGTTGTCCGGCTTCAAGTCGCAGTGCACGTATCCAAACCGGTGGATGCGAGAGAGCCCTCGGAGGAGCATCCTCGTGACTTCTCTAACGTCGGGTTCGGGAAGTCTCCGACCGGGGTACCGGCTCATGAGGTGTGAAAGAGAGCCGCCGGAGGCGTACTCGAGGACCAAATTATAGCGGCGGGACCCCTCCTCCTCCTCCACGCTCGAGTAGTTGCAGAAGCATTGGATTATTTCCGGGCAGCCGTGGAACTTGGCGTAGATACGTCTCTCCTTCTGCAACGAGGAAGACACGTCCAACGGCGACGACTTCACGGCGAACCAGGCGCCGGACGGGCTCATCGCCCGGTGGACAACGCCGAACGAGCCCTCCCCGAGAAAACCCACCTTCTTGAACATCTCTCGGAGTTTAGAATCGATTAGGAAAGTAACAATTACTTGCTCTCTCTCTACCCAAGTCCAATTATATTCGGTTTCTGATTAGGAAATTTGATGACCAAGTCTTGGTTGAGTCGGTTTATATATAGCCGTTAGAGCCCAGGGTTTCCATGTCATAGTTGTAGATTTGGAGTGGAAGTTTCATGCGATTAGCTACGTAATTAGTTGATTAAAATTTGAGTCGGATAAATCTTTTGAATAATAATAATATTATTCCAAATAGTATTTAATAATTTTATATTAACAATTTTTCAAACTCCAATATTCGATTTTATAGGCAAGTAATTAGTAATTAAATCAATTGATCTCTAATATGTTTCTCTTAGTAATTAAATCAATTTTTTAATCTTGTTTATAGACTGGAATACGACTATAAAATTATGGACCTAGTTAGCTAACAGCGAAGTTTCTAAATTAGACGCTGACCAGATCCGGATCCACTGTATATGGATTACACGGATTCTACTCATTCTCGTTATTCATCAGAAAGATGTTGCAGAAGAAAAGTAAGTGGATCAAAGACCCAGGTCCAATATGACAAATCCATGACGCCCATGAAAACCCCGAGATCGTTATAAACAGCTCCCGAATCGGAAAAGCCCACTCATCAAACTGCCCCTCATAAAAGCCTTATATATCCAGACAAAAAAAAATCATGTCTAAATATTGGAGCGAAAAATTAATTAATCAAATTTTAAATTCTATTAATTATAAATATATTATTATTCTTAATTATCATCTAAATGTGATATTCGATTTGAACCTAATTGATCGACACGATCTGCGGATAATATGCGGTTTCAAAATAAATATATGGCAAAATTTTCCATACGAAACCTATATAGATGATGGAAATAGTATAGTTCTAATTTTCACTGGACAAAAGAAAAATAAATTGTTCTGATTTTAAAATATGTTTCTCTGCTATTGAATTGGAGCTGACAAAAAATTTTTTACTCGAATTTAAGTACATACATAACATAAAATCGTGTTCTTGATAAAACAATCAAACTTTTACAACCAACCGAAAGAACCAAATCCCAGCTCAGACCCCAATATTCATTCAGACAACACACACTCCTTAATTAGTATCCTCCCTAAGACAAGTAAACGGCAATGTGCATCATGGTGTCGACCCCGTCGGTGGTGTGCTGGTCCTCCTGGTGCAGGATGGTCTCCACGGTGGCGTACCCTCCGGCCCCCTCGTACCTCCCCGTCCCTCCGACGACCGCCACGTGCGACGCCCCGGCCGCCTCCCTGTGCACTCCGAACAAGCTTATGCTGTCCCCCACTGTCCCGTTGCCACCGCTCCCTTCTTGTAGTAACAGGGTTAGGGCGACGGTGTGGCTGGTCCCGTCCAGCGAGCAGGCCAAGTAGAAGCCCTGGGCCCTGCCCATCACCCCGGACCCGAGCTCCTCCCCTTCCGTCAGCTCGTCGTCGACCACCGTGATCGACCCGAACATGAGCTTCTGCAGCGCGGACCCGGCCGGGAGCTGGCCCGCGGTGACGAAGGGCTGGTTGTTTCTGTTGCCTCCGTTGACGGCGTTGTTGTTGGCGTTCTGGAGGACGGTGGTGGACTGGCGGCCGCCGTTGAGGCCGGTGATGAAGGGGACGGTGCTCGGGTTGAGGAGGCTGTTGAGGTTGTTGATGTTGGTTAGTGGGACCCCTCCCTGGAGCGGGAAGATGTTGTTGTTCGGCTGGGAGAACGGGATCCCGTTTATGTCGCTTCGGGCGATGATCCCCGTCACGACACGTGCCGACGGGTGGGTCCCGCCTAGGATGTCGTGCATGTAGAAGGACAGCTGTGGTGTGGTGGACGATGGCGTGGCCTGCGTGCCCGCTGTGTTGGCTGAGGTGGCGCCTGTGGCGGGTCCAGCTGGCACGGGAATATGGGTGGTTGCCACCGTGGCGGGTCCAGCTGGCACGGGGATCGGGGCGGTTGCCACCGTGGTGGGTGCATCGGGCATTGCCACATCGGCAACGGGCGGCTGCTCGGTGTCGGGGTCGGCCGGTGGCTCGTCGGTTGTTGCTGGGACCGGGGTGGCGGCCGGGAATTGGCCACTTGGCAGTGTGGTAGTGGGAGGGACCAACGACGGGTCCTGTTGGTCCACCTCATCGAGGAGTCTCGCTGAGTTGGCAAATGAGAATGAGATGGCTATAAGGAAGAGGCACATGGTTGCTTTGAGTGGTCCTAGGGAAGTTTGGGCCATCTTCATTGTTTCTTTGGATGTAGAGAATATTGTTTTTGTAATTTGTAAGTGTAGAATTTGAGAAGTTGATGTGGATGGAGGAGTCCAGCTGGGTTATTTATAAGTGAAGGAGAAAGGTGGAGCTGATGAGATTTAGTTCTTAATTTTGTGATGGAGGATGGAATGGATTTGGTATGTGCACATCTGCTTTTCCTAATCTTTGTGCTTCGGTTGAGTCTTGAGTTGGCACGGTTGGGTTTTGGAAGCTGTTTGTTTGTCTCCATGGGTCAAAAGTTGTCCTATGGTATATCATTCGAAATCATTTAACGAGATTTTAGTCAAGTTTTACAAATAAAAAAATATAATCGGATCTCCTAAATAGTGCCGGGCAAACATATAATACAATAGATTCGAAAAGAAGTTGGCCGAGGGAAGTTTATCCGTTTAAGGAGCATAAAGGAAACAACCTCAACGACTCTCAACATTCACTCTGAGCCACATGGACATCATCTTCCACTAGTTTATCAAGTACCGAGATGATTCATTTGTTTCGTTGGAAAATATTTTCTGCCGAGAAATGCACGATAATGGAAAAAATCTCATGGTCTTGGATTTTGTTTCTTGAAGAATTGGAATTGTTTGGATAAGCCAATTAGGCTCCAGTAGTTGTTAGTATTGTGAGCTCGGTTATAAAATAAAAATACAAATAAGAGAGTAAATTTACATAAGTCAATTTTGTGTAAGCAAATTGGGACTAATTTACATAGTTTGGTCGCCTTCACCAAATTTCTTTTTATACTTGAAGAAGTTTAATTAGCACCTTGTATTACAAATTAATCTATTTAACACTTCGTATTTATCAAAATAGGTCAAATATTACTTTCTTAAAGTCAAATTTCTAGTCACAATTGATACTTCGTCGTCTTACATGATGTCTAAATCTTTATTATAATGTCACATCAGCATTTGTCAAACCTTTTTTTGTGTGGTGAATATCAGAAAAATTATTCACTTTCCGTGGACCCAAGCAACACAAGCGAAAAAATACATACGAACAAACCACGATTACCACGAGAAGCACAACGCAAAACACAAAAAAAGTACAAGGAGGGACATACAAATTTGGTTACCCGGTTCGATCCACAATGATCTACATCCGGGGGCTTCCAAGCCAGGAGAGATTCTACTATTTTCCTGCTCGAGCTTCACTCGCTCTCACAATAATAGATGTCTTCACTCGGCTCACTCTCTCCTCCTCTTCTCAGCATAGGCTACCCACAATCTTGGGAGCTCTCACTCTTGGCAAAACCTTAGGCTTGGGCTCTACCCACTCTTCGGGCAAACTCTCTCTCACTCGGAGAGCATCAACTCCTTCACTCGGAGTGGCTAACCCTTCTCTTGGCAAGGTCCTTCACTCAGGCTCTACCCATACGTCAGACAACTCTCCTTCACTCGGAGAACACCACCTCCTTCACTCGGGGTGGCTAACCCTTCTTCTTGGGTTTGCTCTTCTTCTTTGAGTTCTTCTTCTCCTCCTCCTTCACTTGGAGGCAACCCTTATTCTTGGGTCTTCTTCTTCTCCTCCTCCTCCACTTGGAGGCAACCTTGCACTCGGGTCTTTCATCTTCTCCTTCACTCGGAGCCAACCCTTCACTCGGGTTGGGTACCTTTGGGGTACACTTCTTCTTCTTCTCCTCCTCCTTCACTTGGAGGAGTGGGCACTTGGCCTCTCCACCACTTGGAGAGCCTTTCTCCTTCTTCCCACTTCTCTCTTTCTCTTTGGAGAAGTGAGCAACTCTTTGCCAACCCTTCTTGGAGGCCATTGATGGGTATTTATAGTGCCCACAACATATGCAACTATTTGGGGGTCGGGAGGAGCAAAATGGTCCAAGTTTGGCAGTTTTCCAGACCCGACTGGCGATCGCAGATCAACTGGCGACCGCCAGTGGCCTCGTCCAGATTATCCTGCCTCGCCACACTAACGATCGCTAGTTGGCTGACGCCCGCCAGGTGCCTCAGCTTCGCCTTCATTCGACGCTTGACCCGATCGCCCCCGATCATCCCAAGGCTCTTCACTCGAGTCACACGACCCTCAGATGTCCTCAACGTCTTCACTCAACTCTTGACTCAATTGATTCTCCGAGCATCCCCAGACTCCGAACCCAATCGATCAACTCTCGGACCATCCTCACTGCTCTTCACTCGAGGCACCCGAATGCTTTACTCGCACTCAGCCTCCGTACCCAACACTTTCTCCCCCTCTTCTTCCGATCACCCTCCTCTATACCAAAACGAACTTTTTTCGATTAGCAAACCAGAGAGAGAAGTGTTCCTCTCATTCAATACATTGAAACAATTGGATAATGATATTTGACATTTGTTTCTTTTAAAAAATAACGGGTCAGATCGCAAACCAAATTGAAAAGAAAATAGGAAGGAGGCGACCACGTGACATAGATACTTAGACTTTGATTCGGCCCATCCGAAACAGAAAATGGAAGTTAGCCTCACCAATGTCCTAGAAGCCCACATTGGCCTTATATATTCACGTTTGCTTAGAAAAATGAATAGAAATGCAAATTCTAAAATTCCAACATACCACGAGAAAGAAATAATCTGAATGATCTTTACCAAAAAAATCTGAATGATCGGGACCTAAAGCAATAATACGGTCTTTTGCAACAACAAAAAACGCAATAAAATAAAAAGAAAAGAGTTGTCAATTTTTTGTGAATACGACTGTTTCGGATTCCCACAACAAAAAGTAAACAAGTAGCGCCATAAACCAAAGGCTAAGAAATGGCGATGCTACGTCGTTATATCTCTTGCCTTTTGATTTCAATCAGTGAAGATCAACTGACATTGTGATTCTTCCCGTACATGTTGACATTAAGATGACAACAAAGTTATCATTCCGTTATTATTCGATTCGAATGAGCGTAAATTTTTTTTTCTCTCGAGATTCTCTCTCAACCTAAGGCTTTTAGGATGTAGATTTAATCATTAATCGTCAGTAAGAATCAACTAGTGACGAGCTTTTATTATATGAAGATCATGTGAAGAACAAATCATGTGTAGAACGATGTGGAAATAATACAACAAATAAGTATATTATTTTTGACTTTTGGATTTCTGTAATTTTGATTGAGATTATATTTACATAAAATCCTTCACATATTTTCATTAATGAGTGTCTTTATTCAATAAGAAATTTTCTTTGTAACTATGAGAGAAGAGCAATCAAAAGATCACTATTTAAATTATATTTCTAATTACATAATTATGGTACAACTAAACGCTAAATAGTACCACCAAATAAAATATGATGTACCACTAAGCACTAAAATGATATCACTAAACGCATGATGATGTACCACTAATATATTGTACCACTTAATGCAGCATGATGTACCACTAAACGTAATATAATTTTATATTTTTTAAAATGTCTCTATATAATCTCTGATATTACAAATTCAATATTTGCACATGTCCGTTGGGTGTTATTAAGCTCTATATAATCTCTGATATTATAAGATTGATATTAACAGCCTATTTTATGTTCGTTTGGTGCTACTGGGCTATGTCCGAACCATCTAAGCCCCGAAAATATCATAGATAGTTGTGAAAGCAAATAATAGAATATATAGCAATTTGTACCCAGGAGTGGATGGTGGACATTTTTAGATTGAATATTATTATTCCTTTTTTCTCAAATTATAAATGTTGACGCGGATCCGAATTTAACGAACTTTATTTTCGAAAACTGTATGTTTTTCTCCGGAAGGAAATTGAATTAAATTATTCATAAATGTGAATTTAACGATATATAGAGCAATGCATACGTTTCGATTCAATTGACAATGTCATAAATGTTGGAATTTGCGAATGATGTATTGTTTGACAATAATGTTGAGTTTTATGTGATCCGAAAGTCATAGGTCCATCTCGGATAGAAGAAATTATATAGGCGGCAAAATATTTAAATTAATTTAATAAGATTTTAAATATAATCTTACAAATATAAAATATATTATACTTTCAATAGTATTTGACTTATGATAAAAATAATGTTTTAGTCCAAAAATCGAGTATTCTACAATAGTGTAAAATACATTATACATCCAAATACATTTCACTCAAACATTATTCTAAAAAAATAGGTTTTGAGTCCGAAAATTGAAATTGAAAAAAAGAATAGAACTCTGCCGTGCAATTTATCAACCTATGGGCCGTAAAAGAAATGGCCGGGTACATAATTAACGACGTTTGATGTGAATTGAATACCGTTTGAATACATTTTACTTGTGGTTGATTCTTGGATGTGTTAAATGTCATGATACACAATGAACGTGGCCTATATTACGACCAAATGTTTAGTTTCCGTCTCTACTGTTTTTGGAAACTACGAGTGAAATCTTAAAAAGAGACTTTAATTTTCAATGTTTTATACAGGATGAGAGAGTGAACCGATTTGTTTTTCGGATCCCGATTCGACTTATTAAGCAGTCACACCAATTTTCTTACAATATTTATGTATGATAATAAGATAAATTTGCGTCCGAATAAGTGAACAGCCACATATATGATCGTGAAGAATAAATGTTTGATCTTGATTTTTAGACAATCTATCGAATATTCAGTGACAAAAAGGAAAACAAACCATCAAACATAATGTGACGATTGTCAACAAGTAAAAGAAAAACCAGATAACGTCTTTGAATTTGTTTTAATGTTGTTCATATATATAATTATCAAATACGATTTTAATCTGAATTAGATGTGGGTTGTTTTATCATTAATAAAATTTAAAGTTTATTACAAAAAATGGAAAACTAGTATTCGGAGAATGGCCCGCCAACACTACCACCGTGGTTCAATAACCCATAAAAATATCCAACTAATTTAACCAAAATATTTTAAATACCGAGGAGCCGAAATTTTTCTCGTCCTCTTGGTCGATCTGATCCGATCCAATCAGATGCAATGCGATTCGCTAGATGGGCATACCAACCCCAAAATCTAGTACACCCAAATGTTTGATTCGTAGTTCGACCAGTTATACAGTATATTTTAGAACCTTTTAAATACTTGTTAAATAAATTTATTATTTTTAAAAAATCCTCGAATCAAATTTATGACCAAATATAAAGAACCCAAATTAAAGGAAAGAAAGAGAGAAGAGGCCCGCCCATAAATACGCCCCTCTAACCACCTTCTCCATCTCGAAGCATCTTCTTCGGTCACTCCAAAAAGATCACTTCTTTCCATCGCAGAAGCTCGAAAATGACATTGGAGATCTGTGTCAAGGAAGCCACCGGCGCCCCCGGTGTCCTTGGAGACTGTACTCTCCCTCCCTCCCTCCTTCGCTCAACTAATTATTATTTTTCCTTGTACTGTTTTATGCCCTTCTGAGTAATTTTTCGTACCTGGGTATCGTCCAAATTGTGAAAAGTTTTGTTCTTTGGGGGGTTTTTGTTTTTTTTGCAGGCCCCTTTTGCCAGAGGGTGCTCTTGACTTTGGAGGAGAAGAAGGTTCCGTACAAAACGCACCTCGTCAATCTCTCCGACAAGCCTCAGTGGTATGGTTCTTTAAAGGACATGACACCTGTTCTTTTTTTAAGAAATTTTTTTTGGGTTTAGCCTGATGATGGGTTTTGATTTTGTTATTGATTCTTCTCTCTCTCTGGTGTTGTTAAGTTCTTTGGACCATTTGTTGTTCCGGGTTGAGCACTGTCGAGTCATATTTATGGATGACTCTTCTAATGATATTTTTTTTTCATTTGTAAGACTTGGACATTCCGAATACCTCCGAGGGGAATCCAACACCTCCTTAACACTCGCCGAATATTTTCAGCTTGTTTGTTGTGTCTTGTGTTACTGTTCCTTGCTGCTGTTGTTTCAAACCAAAGTTAGGGATAGAGAGTGTGGAGTGTCTGGGGATTGTAGGGTTGGGGTCCTTGTTGTCTTAAAATTGGCTTGACTGGTTGAAAACTTTCTGTGATTGGAGAATTTGTAGCATGTGTTTTGAGTTTATAGAGTCTCTGTCTTTTTCTAACGTACTTCTAGAAGTAAATCATGCTAGACTAAGACTAACCCCTCAATTATGGTCTAATTACTTTTGTTTATTTGTTGCTTTTACAGAGATTCAGTTTACCGTTTTTGATTGCGCTAAGACGCGTACCTACCACTGAGAAAAACACTTGCTTCTCTGAGTTTTCTTTTGGATTAGCTATGTACCTTTTGATGTCCTTTTAGTTGTCTAATGGTTTTTATGAACGGAAACCTGGAAATATGCTCATGGTTGCTTAGATATGTGCTCTAAACAGATGTATCATGTATTTGTGTTTGATCTCAGATTTCTTGGTAATTGTTATTTGTTCCAATTTGCTTTCTTTCTGATGGAGCATGTTTTGATATCTTGCATTAGGTTCATGGAAATAAGCCCAGAAGGGAAGGTGCCTGTGGTGAAATTTGAGGACAAGTGGGTGGCAGACTCTGATGTGATTGTTGGTATTCTGGAGGAGAAATATCCCGAACCTTCCCTCGCCACTCCTCCTGAGTTTGCATCTGTGTGAGTGACCCCTGGATAACCCCTCTGAATCTAGAAATCTGCATTCTGTGCTTAATCGACAACTATTACCAGACATGAGACTCTTTGAGCTGCTATGTAATGGTGATATTTTACTAGGTTATGTATGACTGGTACCGTCTTTAGTTCTTTGATTCTGGTTCTAATGTATATTGATTCTACTAAGAATCATTCTTTCTCAAGTCTGTTGACAGAACTAGATCATTTCCGATTGGTGTGTTGTGTTATATGGAGCTTATAGGATGGCTTCCAATGCAGATTCTGCTCAGTTTGTAGGACGACTATCTGCTTGCATGCTTTTCCTTAACGATCAAAAGAAGCAGATATTTTGTTATGTTATTCTTATGGACCGCATTTGTCGTAACTGCTAGACTCAACAGAAGACGTCGTACAATTAATGAAGTTAAAAGCTTATTTGATTCTTACATTTTAATATGCACTGTTTGATGGTGCAGGGGTTCAAAGCTATTCCCTGCCTTCTTCAAGTTCTTAAAGAGTAAGGATCCCAACGATGGAACTGAGCAGGCACTGCTCGAGGAATTAAAGGCACTCGACGAGCACTTCAAGGCACATGTATGTATAAACCCTGAAAGACGAACAACTTGCGTAACTTTCCAAGTAAATTTCTATTCATCATTCTGCCCGCAAGACGAAATCAAAGTTCTTGATATTTGAACGAACCAGGGTCCATTCATTGCTGGTGAAAAAGTTACTGCTGCTGATTTTAGCTTGGCACCAAAGCTATTTCATCTTGAGATTGCTCTTGGTCATTTCAAGCAGTGGACCATTCCGGAAGAATTGACTCATCTCCACAACTACATAAAGGTACTTTCCGGTTACCACATTTGCTCTAGACTTGTGCTCTCATTTGATTATGTGAAGCACTGCTCACGTAATGATGCCGCAAGCATTCTATACAGACGGTATCCATGTAGAACACGAACGAGTTCCAATGTTAATGTACCAGTTTGTCCAAGGCGGCTCGACTAACGCCCTCGCCTGTTATTTTCTCGCAGTCGATTTTCTCCCTTGAAACTTTTGCCAAGACCAAGGCTGCCAAGGAGCATGTCATTGCTGGA
Source organism: Hypericum androsaemum (assembly GCA_963995505.1). NCBI lineage: Eukaryota > Viridiplantae > Streptophyta > Magnoliopsida > Malpighiales > Hypericaceae > Hypericum > Hypericum androsaemum. Next base: position 4,348,291 of record OZ023197.1, read on the forward strand.
TGGGCGCCAAAGGTCAATGCATGAACTTGTTCCAAACTATGAAGTTTCTTCAACACTAGATACGAAACATCGTTCGGGCTTCTTCGTGTGAGCTATTCCAATAAAACTCCTTGATGGTCCCTGGTTTTCTCTGTTGTGTGAATGAAGCAGCATGTAGCTGCAATGTTTTATGTTACTTCATGTGTGTAGTAGATTTTGGACCCAGTTATAATGGAGTTATGCCATGGTTGTAGTCTTGTATTGTCGAGTCCTATTCGACCCTTCTCCGCTTATTTTAGGATTCGAACATGAGACATGTTCCGAATTAAGACCATGGTCCAATTGTCAATTAGGGGATTCCCGATCATTACAAAAAGTCGTGGAAAATAATGCAAAAAATAGGAAAAATTGTAGGAATATACTTTGAATAATACCATGAACCAATTAAAATAATTTATTGACATTAATATCTGTAGGATCACCACAAATAGGAAAAATTAAAATCTCAATATATCAAATCATATCTATACATTAAAATTTCCTGAATCACGAGAGACTATCAGATATCTGATGTCTCCAAGTCCTCCAGGTCTTTGAGATTGTCAGCTCCCAAGGGAGGAACAGCCAGCCTCGGGCAACTTCTTATGACGAGCCTTGTAAGTTGAGGCATGGCTCCAGGTTTCACCTCGACCCGCTCGAGCAGACCCAACCCTTCGAGTTGGAGCATCTTCAGCTTTCCAAACCAGCCCGCCTTGACCACCAAGTCGGCCTTAGTGTATGCATCGTCGGTTAGTTTGAGCTCAACTAAGCAAGGAAGCCCTCCGAGTACCTCCAGTTGGCTGATTTGCAGTCGAGACCACTGTAACCGCAGCTTGGCCAGACTGCGCAGTGAGCTAACCCAGCATGGGAGGCCGACCCCTGCCAAGTGCAGGCTCCGGATGGGACGAGGCATTTCGGCTCCTAGGTTGTCCAGGTCGAGAAGCTCCTGTTCGGTGGCTGATATGACTTGTAAAGAGTAGAGATTCGTCCTTCTGACTATCGATTGACACAACGCCTTCCCGTCTTCCCTCTTCAACCCGGAGATGCCGAGTTTTCTCAGCTTGTTCATGGACTTGAGCTCTTCTGCGAATCTATTGCAGTTCTTCTGATGTGCCTTCACGAGGGACATCTTTCGTAAAGAGACCAACTGCTTGATTCCAGGCACCACCTCTGCTCCTACCATAGTTAACTCTCTATGATTAATCAGAAAGTAAATCAATTGTTGAAGCTTACATATTTCCTTGGGAATGTTGGTGATGACAGTTTGCCTAAGGTCAAGAGTCACCAAGCTCTGCAGATTCTCGATGGACTTCGGGATTTCCTTTACCCGCGTGTTCCTCAGGCTCAAATGTTTGAGGAGTTTGAGTTTCGCGATTTTCTCCGGGAAGTCCTCCAAGTCGGCATCTTCAAAGTCCAGGACCTTCAAAAGGCTGAAGTTGTCTAGGAGTTTGCTAGGCACAGTGTGCGATGATTTAAACATCATCAGGCTACGAACACAGGACAAGTTCATGCCTTCCCCGAATGTACTAGTGCCGACTCCATGGAGTGCGAGGCGTCGGATTTTGTCCTCTGGAGATATGTTTGATCTTGGGAGAACTGAGCAGAATTCCTCCTTCTCAGACTTGGAAAGTATGAACTGGAGCACCAAGTTTTGCACCCTGCAGCTCCTGACGTTCCCTTCGAAGTCCCTCCTACTGACGACGACCAAACCCTTTTGGATGAGCTCGTCGAGGTACTGCTCAGCTTCCTCTTCCAAAGTCCTCCCGCTCTCCTTCTTCACGAAGTTCTCCGTTATCCACAGACGGATCAGCCTTCCTCGGGTGACTGAATAGTCTTCAGGGAAGTTGCTGAAGTACAAGAAGCAACACCTCTTATTGTGGGGGAGATTGTTATAGCTCTGAAGCCAAATTCTTCCTACAATAGATAAATACGCATTGCCTACGAGTTCGCGCCCGAGGCTGTCATGTAACTTCCTGAATTCCTCTGGACTCTGATGTTTGGTTGACAAAAGATGGCCCATAGCAACAACTGCAACTGGCAATCTTTCGCAGCGCTTTAGGAGCTTCTCCGTCCAATCGAACAAGTACTTGGGACACTCTCTGTGGGGAAAGGCAATCTTACACAGGAGCATCCAGCTCTCTTCCCATGTTAAGCACTCAACCTTGTACACCTTACTTTCGAGACCTGCGCAATACGAAGTTGCATCTTGTTCGTGAGCGGAAAAAATGACTCTGCTACCTATCAGATCGTCTGGTAAAAGGTACATGAGGTGACTGAAATCAGCTTTCCTCGAAATGCCATAAAAGAAAATGGCATATTTCTTCTTCTTCAAGAGGTATACAAGCCTATCTTTGTCGGTCATCTGTTGAGGCAGCAGTGTCCATCTCGATCGCTCAACCGTTGCCACCACACTCTTCAACAATGCCTTCGGGTTGGGAGCGCTTTGGGCATCAATCCAAACACACCGCTTAAACTTGCCCTTCAACCTCTTGAACACTTGTTTCAACACCGTAGTTTTACCAGAACCGCGCGGTCCAACCACTGATATTACAGCAAGGTGTGGTCCACCCTCCAAAATGGCATCCACTAGCTTGCTTGATCTCGTATCAATTCCTACAAGTTCATCCTCCCTGAGATCCAGGCAGGCCACAGGAGAAGTTGCTGCACCCGAACCCGAATAATTTACGCGCAGATGATCAGAAGAGCGGAAAAGGAGAGGACCCGAGTCCCGCATTTTCTTGATCTTGACATCTATTTTCCTGACAGCCTTTGACAAGTGACGATGAGCTTCGAAACCCCCCCAGGAGTGAGCCACATGGTGAAGGGTCTTGGTGACTCTGTGTTGATGCAAGTTTTGAGGAACTTCCAGCAGGAACTTGTCCACAGCGTCCTCTATCTCGTAGGCCAAGTCGCGGATATCAACAACGCGGTTCTTGTCCACCTCGTTCAAGCCTTCTACCGCTTCGGTGTCCCTTAGAAAGGCCTGCATTCTCTTCAGCTCGCTCTGCAGGCCGTCGAGGTCGGGACGAAGAAAGAAGTTGAGAGGGGTCAATCCTAAGTGTGCAAGAGCAGCTGCAACAGCTGCCTCAGCTACTGAAACAAGTATCTCTGCCATTAACTTTTGGTTGTTTTTTTTTTGACAATCTCTTCAGCCTCACTACGTACTCCTCTCTTTCCTATATTTTTGTCAACCTATCTATCAATTTGGTGCTTTCTAGTAAAAGGTTTGCTTTGTTTGATTGACTTTGTTTGTAGAGATGCCATCTTTTTATAGGCCGCAATACACTTTGTAGCTTGTATGCCAATGTACTTGACTCGCTTGCTAATCCACTTGGAAATTTCCTCACATTTTCTCTATGTCAAAGACTTCTACAATTCAAATCCGCGTCCTACAACTACAAGTTAAGATGACAACACGCGCTTCTCTGAGGATCCTGTAATTTTCCTACTAATTGCTAAGCCCATGTAGTTTGGTTATTATTATACTTTCGGGTCTCTCGCTGACGTCATCAATCAATTTATATATTTTACAATTCTGAAATGACTATTATACCCCTGGAATTATCTCCTACCTCCCTTCCAGTGAACTTATACCTTCTCCGGCGACACATTAAAAATAATTAAGGATCGATGCAGCTAACAATTAAGCAAAACCGATTCTTTACCAACTCTAAGCAAATTAATAATTTGAAATCACAAACAGCCAAACCACAAATAGAAAAGGTAAACAGAAATACTTGAGGTCAGCATCTTCGGTAGTAGAGGTGGACGACTTGTCGTCCTTGGCTGCGTTCGCCTCGACGTGCTTCTTGCAATACTGGATCACCTTAGACAGGATCTTGCTCGTCATGTTCGGGAGAGGAATCTCGTTGTCGGCACAGTCGTCCTCGATCATGTGCTTGATCGTCTGCGACACAAGGGCCACCGCCTCGTCGACCTCGAACGACTCGCCGTCAGAGCTCCTTAGGCAAAACCCACCAAAGATCGATTCTTTACCAAATTTCTGGGTTCATCGACATCGGTTCATGGACAAATTTTTGGGTTTAAATTGTGTGCTGTTGTTGAGAGGGAGCATCTTCAGGAACCCATCCTCGTCATCGTCCTCTTCTCCGGAAGGTCATCGGCTAGCCCGTCGGCGCGTCCCTGCCGTCGTATATGAAGGTGTCATCGACGGAGGAGCTCCGGAAGGTCGTCTCGGTGAAGTTAGCGAGTTGGCGGCGGTGGAGATGGTGTCGAAGCGGTCAGTCAAAGTAATCGGTGAAGTTTGTCCAAGGCGGCTCGACCAACGCCCTCGCCTGTTATTTTCTCGCAGTCGATTTTCTCCCTTGAAACTTTTGCCAAGACCAAGGCTGCCAAGGAGCATGTCATTGCTGGATGGGCGCCAAAGGTCAATGCATGAACTTGTTCCAAACTATGAAGTTTCTTCAACACTAATACGAAACATCGTTCGGGCTTCTTCGTGTGAGCTATTCCAATAAAACTCCTTGATGGTCCCTGGTTTTCTCTGTTGTGTGAATGAAGCAGCATGTAGCTGCAATGTTTTATGTTACTTCATGTGTGTAGTAGATTTTGGACCCAGTTACAATGGAGTTATGCCATGGTTGTAGTCTTGTATTGTCGAATCCTATTCGACCCTTCTCCGCTTATTTTAGGATTCGAACATGAGACATGTTCCGAATTAAGACCATAGTCCAATTGTCAATTAGGGGATTCCCGATCATTACAAAAAGTCGTGGAAAATAATGCAAAAAATAGGAAAAATTGTAGGAATATACTTTGAATAATACCACGAACCAATTAAAAAAAATAATTGGACCACTTGTCTGAAGAGATTGTAGGAATATACGTAGTGAGGCTGAAGAGATTGTCTTCATTCTGGAACACTTGTGCACATGAAAAAAAAGACAAATTTATTAACTGTGTATACTAAATTCACTAATAAATATCTAGATCGTCTTAGAAGTCCAAAATAAGAGTCCGAGAAAACAGAAAAGGACTGTCAGGTCCTAAAATCATCTACATTCTGGAACACCCCCGTAACGTTCGCTAGGGGACTAGCATTCGCTACTCATCTAGCGATCGATAGGTCCTTTAGATTTTGAGTCATTCCCAACAATCTCTACCTTGGCGAGACATCATCCCTTGCAAAGAATCATGAAGCTCAACCCGAACTTCAACAAACTCCACCTTGATGAGACACCACCTCATGAAGAACCATGAGTTCTTGCGAAACCAAACCGACTCCACCTCGAACTATAGATACACTCCATCAATAAGACCATCTCAACTTTCTATCCACCATTTTGTTCAATCACTTAGAGTTAGCCCACAAACTCGAGCAACTCCTGAGCTTACTTGGCATATTTTCTCCAAACTCCATCGAATCTCAACATGCAAGTTCACCTGTCGAAGATATCTTGTGACCAATAGACGTGCCCTCTATTTTTCGGTCACCCCGATGCTCAGCAATCTCGAACCAATATTACGAACCATAACATATAATGAGCAATCTTTTGTTCCACCAAAGTAGAATTTTCGACATATCACGAACTCTGCCATTCGGCCTTGAGTGAGATACCTGATTTGTCCATTGTGTTACCAATAGTTTTGTATTTCCAATGCCCAACCTACCTAGCACCTTTAACGTCAACATTTCTTTAGACAACCATAACAGGGCCTTGCTAACAATGCTTCTTCGAGAGAACCATGACTTTTTGCCAACCATGCCTCCACGAAACAACCATAGCTTGCTAACCATATCTTTATGAATCCTAACTGCACTCAAACTATTTATGTCAAGTCTTTGCCTCATCATACAAGAGCTTTTCTTCTCTCTATCAGAACCCAAAGATGTGATTCTACCTACAACCGTACCCCCCACTAACATGTGGGTATTCCTTACATCCCTTTCACCTTTCATCACCACCATAACATCCTTCTCCACCTTAATTAGCCCGCCTACAACTTATAGATGTATCCAATATAATCCAAGGCTCCGAATGAGATCAAATTCTTCTCCAACTTCGGAACATGCCTAACCCTACACAATTTTCTCTCAACACCATCCCACATCTTGATCTAGATATTATCAATGCCAAAAATTCTACAAGTAGAACTATCACACATAGTCACCATACCCGAATAAATGAATTTGTGAGTGTCAAATTGGGCATCATATGAAAGGAACACACGTTATCCAAAATCCAAGAATCAGAGTACTTTGGACCTGACAAAACAGAAAGACAGTCACCATCCGACCCGTCCGAGTATGAGGCTATATTCATGGATGCTGATCATTTTTCCTAGTGGTCCCGCGTTCTTCTTGGATAATCCTTCTTCACGTGCCCTTTTTCTCTGCACTCGAAGCAATTTTACTTGAACCTCTTTGACCTCGACCTGGATCCTCTTCCATATTTTCCTTCACGACGACCATGACTACCCCTCATGACCATCCCTTCCATTTATTCATCGCCAGTTTTCATGTTTTCATAAAATCCTAGAAGTGCACTTGTGATATCCTTCAACATCAGAGATTTTTTCCCCCAAATTAAAGCTGTAACTAAACTCTCGTATGAACTATGTAAGAAATTCAACAGCAATAATGCCTTGCGTTCATCCTCGAACTTCACATCGACCATATTCAAATCACTCAATAGTTGATTAAAAATATTAATGTGTTGGCTCAAATCTGAGTTCTCCATCATCTTAAGTCCGTACCACTTTTGCTTAAAATAAAGCTTGTTCGACAGAGACTTCGACATATACCTGTGCTCCAATTTTTCCAAACCCTAGTGATGACTCCTCATCCATGATGTTATACATCATCATCCGCCAAGCACAAACGAATCATTGCCACCTCCTTGGCCTCCATCTCCCTTGTTGCACTAGCAGATCCTTGACATGCATTTGCCATAACCTAAAATTTGATGATCCATTGAACTTTACAAAGCCAAACTTCGCGTCGTGACCCACCATCCTTTGACCTTAGCTCTGATACCATTTGTAAGTAATTACACCCACAAGAGAACAATAGCGCACAAAGAATACGGACACGAGATATAACGTGGTTCGGCCTAATGCCTACGTCCACGGAGAGAAAGGAGAACTTTTATTGATGAGTAGCCGCAAAATCATACATAACCCTAGGGTAACATGCCTTTATATAGAGACAAACTTTTGTACATCAAAAAATCTATCTAGGTCATTCTAGGAGTCCAAAACAAGAGTCCGAACAAAATAAAAAATGGATGTCAGCATAACCTAGCAGTCGCTAGATTCCTGGCGTCCGCTAGGTTCCAAAATCAGCTACATTCTGGAATAACCCCCCGTAGCGTTCCCTACCCACCTAGCGTTCCCTACCCACCTAGCGGCCTACTGCCTACGTCCGCGGGAAGAAAGGAGAACTTTTATTGATGAATAGCCGCAAAGCCATACATAACCTTAGGGTAACATGCCTTTATATAGAGACAAACTCTTGTACAACAAGAAATCTATCTAGGTCGTCCTATGAGTCTAAAATAAGAGTTCGAGCAAAACATAAAATGGTTGTCAGCACTATCTAGCGGTCGCTAGGTCCCTGGCGGCCGCTAGATCCCAAAATTAGTTACATTCTGGAACACCCCCTAGCGTTCGCTACCCACCTAGCGATCGCTAGGTCCTTCATATTTCGAGCCAGAATGTAGCTGATTTTAGGACCTATCGGCTGCCAGGGACCTAGAGACCGCTAGATGGTGCTGACAGAGGTCCCTGGTTCAATCCATGCAAGGTGTATCTAAGTGTAAAAAATATTTCATTAAACTAATCAACTCATTCACGAGGATAATTAACTTAACTATATCCCTTGTCTTTACTACACTATTGGTTAATTATTGCACTTTTTTTGCAAGATTTCAAAATTGTTGATCACCACCAAACTTTGCATGTCTTAATAGCTCTTGATGATACACCAAATATGAAAATATTGAATTTCTAGTTCTGCCAATACCTAGTTGAACCATATAATTAATTAAAATTTTTCATATAGAATTCAATAAGCAAATGAAAAATAAATTGTAAAGATAAATTTTTACATCTAATTACACCTACCATAAATTGAACATTAGATCTCTGTTAATTCATGTTACGCATTATACCGTTAGGCTAAATGCTTTTTGGCAAGTAAATGAAAATTTTGAAAACTAATTTCTAAATTTTTTAACCAACCAAACATGGCAATAAATATTTTTTATTTTCTTAAATTAGTAAATGAATTTCTCGTCAAACCACACAGCACAATTTATGCCCACCGATAACAAAAACTTTTGACCAAAAAAATCAATCTTATCTTCTTCTGCAAACGAAACTTGGTCTCCATTGGTAGTCTATTTTTAGGGGTGGATTCGGCACGGGAAGTCCAATCCCATACCGAACGGAAAAGGATAAAAGAGTCATTAAAAAGAGAGAGGATACCTGCACGTTCCGTCAGTCAGTGGGGAGGAAAAAAGGGGGTGGGGGCGTGCTTATCACTCTCCATTTTTTTTAATCTAATCCTTTTTAATCTTGTTGTTCATATATTATACTGAAACAAATCAAACTGATATATTATTTAATTAATAATTTGATTTTTTATTATAAGTATTAATTAATAGAAAAAATTACGCTCAGGTCCCTGTAGTTTGGTCCCCTCCTTCTAGGGTCCCTGCATATCTAAAATCTATGCAGACGTTCCCAGTGTATGATTTTAGAAATTCTCGGGTCCCTCGATAATATTATCGATTTTTTTTTAATTTTTATCTTAGAAATGATAGATATACCCTTAAAAAATCATCATCTTTCAACTTTCAAACACATCTTCAACCTTCAAACAATAACACCACCACCATAAACCCAGAAATCAATTCACCAAATTTTCCCATCGTCACTCGGCCACAATTTTCCCATCGCACTCTTCTTTCTTTGTTCTCCCTCCTCCATCGCCAAAATTCCCAAATTTGCTGCAGCCAACCCTAGCTTCTCGTTCCCTTCCAAATTCACCAAATTTTGCATTACAGTGAAACCCACCATCATCCTTGCTCTGATGATCAATCGACCTTGCTACTATATTCCAAATTTCACATCCTTTCCTTGCCTGTACTCTTATCCTGGAGTCTTTGATCAAGGAGTGGCTCACTGCCAAAAACTGCCAGGCGAATTGAAACAGTCCAAATACTCTTATTGTACTTCTATCAGCTGACGGACGAGGGACTTTAACAGCCTAAAAGGCTCGTCACGGCACTGTTGACGGCTTATTGTCTTTCCTCACTCCTCGATACAAATATACTTATGCATTTGAGTTTGTTCAGTCGTGCCTATCCCCGAGAGTCACTCCTTCACTCACTTTATTTCCTTATTTGTGTGATTATGTGACACGTCTATCTTTGAAACTATTTCCATCGGCTAAAAGACTAAGGATAAAGGTGGGGTGTAACTAAACCGGCTCGGTTCTGAGAGTACTATGACCCCGACTCTGTTTATCTATCCCTTTCCCGACTCAGTTAAGGAGGATCGCTAACCAACTCTTTGAATCTCTGACTAAGCCTGTTCCCCGAGTACCGCTTGCTAACTACACGGCTAACGGAACTTGGTAACCGTTTCCTGCTCTTGATCTATCCAATTGGTCAAAGAAGCTTTTCTGATGGTATGCCTTTAGGAATTTTGGGTACTTTCAACCTTGTATTCCAGGCGGAGCATAACATCCTTATGCACCCATTTCACATGTTAGGCGTAGCTGGTGTATTCGGCGGATGGCTTCAAAGTTGGAGTACGTAGTGGTTCGGATAAGAACACGGTAGCTCGCTTTAATGACTTCTTTTCCAGCGCCAACGCCAAGCTGAAACTCGAACGGACTCAATCGGAGCGGGAGCAAGAGCACCTATGCTATCGCCGGACATTCTTCTTTGTTTTATGCCATGGTCAGTATAATAATAATACCTTTTTTTATAGTCCATCATCTACATAACATAATAAGTGCAGGCACAGAATTATAATTAGCTCCTCCTATTATATGTATTATTATAATAACTTTGAAAGTGAAAAAAAGTTATATTATAATTAGCTCCTCCTATTGCTTGCTTCTCATTTCCGATCTGACTTGTCCAATTTCTCCCCTGACTTGTCCAATCTCATCTTTGAGTTCTCTATTCAGTTCCCTCATCAAATCTGCAACATCATTAACCTTCATCGTGATCAACTGCCAGAAAACCAGGCTCTGATACCAAATAAAACGTGGAAAACACGAGTACAAATCGCAGTCAAGATCAAACTCAGAAATCTCACCAGAGAAGTTTTCGAGCAGTTCTTGGCGGTTGTAACTCAAGAAAGAGAGGTGGGAAAGAAGAAATGGGAGGATAGAGAGAGAGGTTACACAATAACCAACACTTGTTTACCATTCATATATCATATCCATTACCACGTTCTTACAATGCTTTTTTAAGTCTCTTACTGGACTAAAACTGTAAAGAAAAGATAACGGCCCACACAATGAATAAAAGAAATAACAACGAAGGCCCATGACACTACCTAAACATAACAGGCCCATAGCTTAACATAACAAGAATAACATAATACAAAGATGAAAGCCCATTACGGATACTAGGAACCATTCCCCCCTGCTGGTTTCACCCATCACCTCCGATGCTTCTGCGGTCACCTAATATACTAATAACGAATGATTGATAAATTTTCCACAAATTCACCACTCTTGCTCTTAGTAACTTACGATTCTCAATTGAATAAAAAAACTTAGCATTCTCAATGCTAGCAATAAAAAAATTATTGAAAAAGGGTTAGTCGAATTTATACTTTCTGGAAAAAAAGTCAAAACTGATTCAAAAATCATCAAAATAGCCATAAAAATTTGATCAACATATTAGTATATTTTGTTAAATTAATGGACTAATCCTGAACCTAATATGTTAAATTTTGGGGATTAACTCAAGAGAAAAGTTTATTTTTGTACTCTGTAGTTTAGTTAATTTTGATATATGATCCAATATTTAAAAAATAATTATTTAAATTGTGTGGTTTAGTTGACCAAGCACATAAAGGTTTAGGGAGCTAACTGAGCCTCAAAACGGTACCGTTTTGAGGATGACGTGGCTCGCCATGTCAATATTTTTATCTCAGGCAAGGAAAGGATGTGAAATTTGGAATATAGTAGCAATGTCGATTGAATCATAACAGAAAAAAGAGTCCTGGATGTTCCGCTGGAAAAGGCACCTTTCAGGCCATAATCAACAGGACAAATGGCAATTGGGCTGGGCCCATATGTTTAGCACAGGAAAGTCTTTTAAGAGAAAGATGCGACGTCCGGGCAATTTGTTAAAAGAAAAGAATATCTTTATCTTTCATAAGCCCGGAGAATAGTAGCGTCAGGGAGAAGAGTGTTCCCAGGGAAGGAATGCAGATAGAGATGCGTCATGCTAAGGCGATTTGGATGGGGGGATACCCATTCTGGGGCTGAGGCTGCGTCTTCAGGGTATGTGCCATCTCACTACACACAAACCCAACCTATCACTTTCATTTGAATTCCAAGGACCTAAACGCGTTCGCCCTTCTCGTTGGGCATGTTCGGGTAAACTATACTTTTTCTTGTACACTGACTTCAATCGTATAGAGATTTCCCACTGTCTATGTCGATACCAGAAACTATGACTGAAACTGTTACCGCTAACGAAGGGTAAGTGATTGCCTACTTTCTATGGTCCGGAGACGCTTACTGCCTATGGTCCGGAGATGCTTACTGCACTGCTTCTTCTGTCAAGAATCCAATCTCTTTCCTTTCGGGAAGGGAAGATTAGGCTGAAGGGAAAGGGAATGCTCTTTTCCAAAGAATGAATGATTGATGTATGAAGTATAGCAGAGCTAGTTGAGGGCATACAAAGGAATTCCTTTCCATCACCTTTTCCGAGTTTAGCATCTGCTTTGAACACCTCAGTGCGAAAAAGAAGAGTGCCATGATTTTCATTATATTCTCTATTATATACCCAACTATTCTCTCTTCAATTTAAACAAGAAAAGAGATTCGCAAATCTATTACTCCACCATGAGAAATTGACTCTTCTATTTTGATTAATAAAACCAGCTTTCAAGCAGGGCCATAAACCAATGCTATACCACATTGGGGGGATCAGTGGAAAAAGTGATTCAATCTATCTTAAGCGTTTGCAGACATTAAGAAAGAGAAACTATATTATCTTTCTTATATGAATGTACTAAACCTTGTCATCCATGAAAAGATAACTTTATTAAAAGAGGGAAGTTGGACATTAAAAGAGGGAAGTTGGACATTCTCATTCCGCCTACAAAAAGCATGACCAGACTAGCCCCGTGAGAACTTGGAATTAAAAAAAAGGAGGAGCGAAGCCGTTTAGTGGCTTACTAGCTAACTAGCTTAAAAGTCAAGGGGATAAAGAGAAAGACTTTGCTACATGGATATGTTGAAAAGCAGGAAAAAAAACTAAGCCTTTTCCGGTCAATCATACCCATCTTCACACATCAATCTTGGTAAGGTATCACAGCTATCTGAGAGTCAAAGGGTTACTATAAACTTCATTCTTCTCTGAACCTGAAGGAGTCATACCAGTGCATGATAATGTGTGCGCCTGGTATAATACCAAAGCAGTATAATCAACAACAGCATGAGAACTTATCTTAATCTTATTAGTAATAAAAAGTCAAAATAAATGACTGCCATTACTCACTTCTTTAAGTTAAGTTTAAGGCGGTTACTTTGAAGGTGGTAAGTCATTTACCTGGGGAACTTGACTCATTTGTAGCTACAGCTCTGTTGGGCCTAGTTCCGACTCCTTGTTTAGATGTTGGGAATTTTCCAGGGTCAGGAAGTCCGAAAAAGTCTCAGTCTCACAATCCTTCTTCAAAAGACCCCGAACCCTAACTCCCAGAATTCTTCTCTAAGTATCCCGGCTCTCTGTCCCCGTTAGCGTAAATAGACCAGAACAGATGAAACTCTTCAAAACGAAGGATTCCCCTCCCCAGCCTATTAGTAATAACATTCGACCTATACAAGACGTCAAGTCGTCCTACTATCTTTTCGATCTCCTTTCCTTTTATTTTTCATCTTTTTTTTACCTATTCAAAGTGAAAAATGGGGTTTATGATGTTAGCTAAAAAAGGGAGAGAGAGAAGAGGTTTGGGGTACGCTCACTTCTGCATTTTTGTTTAGGTTATCAAAATTCTCAATCGCTCCTTTAGTGGGGGTGCGTGAATGGCGGTTCTCAGACTTTGTCTTCGAGCCTTGGCATTTTGAATCCCGTTGAATGGCTGTGGTTCCAGTACTCAAATGTGTCTGGAGTCGCCAGGTGAGACATTCGGTTCACAAACCGGAGACTCCACAGTAAGCTCCTCAATTTGACCTGGTCCGTTACGCTTTGGACATCGCCACCGGGATCGTTGAGGCCCCATGAAGATGGCTCTCCTTCACTGGGAAGACGCGATACTCGTTAACGAGCGTCTGGTGGCATCAAAAGAATCCTTATAATGCATTCATTAAATAAAAGGATTTCCTCCCCCTACGCTTCTTTGGGCTTTGAAAGAGCTTTGAAAGAGGACGCAGATTGGAAGATGGGGTATTCGTTCTGGGTTCATAATGAATTTCTGGTTGTGGTTGAGCTGCTACTTTGCTTTCCGCGGGCTCTCCCGTTTGCTCCGTGTAAGGTCATTTTTATTGCGTCCCTTTACCTGTGGGAGTCCAATTACCTGAGATGGAATTAGCCAGCTATATTACAGCATCTATGCTAGCAGATTTCCATTAATAACTAGCTGAATTTCATCGAGCGGGATCAAATGAGAAGGATTGAATTGCCCACCGAAAAGAAGGTACGGTTGTGCCTGAAGAATGGCAGTCATAAGAGGATAAATCAGCCTGAGTTCAATTAGAGTCAGTAAGACCATATTCAAGTTCTATACCTTACCTCTCCCAAAGGGCCAAGACAAGGCCTATAATCAACGCAAAGGGGAGCTTTAAGTATAGGTTACAGGCAGGGATAGAAAGATAAGAAAGAAAGGCAAAGGTTCATTAGCTCCATAGTTGCTAACATGTAGGGGTTGTTACTGGTCCGCAGATGAACTTAATAACATTCAAAAATGAAGTATGAAAATGGAAGGATTGACTAAATTACCAAATTTAAGTATAGAAATGAAAGTCTTTACTAAACTAAATTCGAGAAAGAAAGAATATATATCCTGAATACATCCATCATCGGATGGAATGAGATTCATTTTCTTAGCCAGGCTTTCATCCAACAAAAAGTGACTTTGTTCTGATATGCGCTAGCAGATGCATCTTGGCAAATAGGGAGAACATTCATATAATCTAACTTCTTATTATCTGTTAAAGAATCTACAAATAGCGGATATGGATTACCTAACTTTCAGGAGCATCTCCATTGGCTTCATTATGGATGTCACCCCTGTCCTTGGTGGTATGATGGTTGGGAGCAAGGTACTTGACCACTGGCTGGTAAATCTTCTTTCCCTTGATATATTGACGTGCCTTTTCGCGGTCCGTTAGGTTGAGAATCTGAGAAAGTTTCAACCTCTGGGTACCATCACTTCCACTGTTAGTGAGAACTCCATTTTTTTAGAAGTTCTTTGATTGCGTATTGAATATAGATCCATATTTTGATTGTTCCACTAGCGCAGACCAAATTCTCACATGTCTGTTTCGTTATTATAACCTTCTTTTTTGATGTCAAAGACCAGATGCTAAGCGCAAAACAAACCCTTTTTGGATTCTAAACCTTACCTTATTAGTGCAATCAGTTCTGGCACAAAAGGCATTCTTGTAATGTGGGGATCTCATCTTCTCTTATGTGTTATAGGGACAGATCACTGCTATAAGGATCCTTTAAATTGAAATGTGACTCATGGTCTTACTGACTCTAATTGAACTCAGGCTGATTTATCCTCTTCTGACTGCCATTCTTCAGGCACAACCATACCTTCTTTTCGGTGGGTAATTCAATCCTTCTCCTTTGATCCCGCTCGATGAAATTCAGCTAGTTATTAATGGAAATCTGCTAGCATAGATGTTGTGATATAGCTGGCTAATTCCATCTCAGGTAATTGGACTCCCACAGGTAAAGGGACGCAATGAAAATGATATTACACGGAGCAAACGGGAGAGCCCGCGGAAAGCAAAGTAGTAGCTCAACCATAACCAGAAATTCATTATGAACCCAGAACGAATACCACATCTTCCAATCTGTGTCCTCTTTCAAAGCCCAAAGAAGCATAGGGGGAGGAAATCCTTAAATTTTATGATCCTATAATGTCCCGGCTGGTAAGGGAAATGAATGAAAGAAGCTTCTCCAATAGGAGGCATGTGTTGAGCATTTGTTTCATTCCTTTGGCAGCTGAAGTTCCAGTTCCATTTCTAGTTCAGGTTATGGTTTGAGTGGAGAAGCAGAGAGGGCGTACCTTCCCTAAGTTGGTTAGATCGCCCGAATAAAGGAAGTTGTCTTGTCTCGCAATGGCAGAAGAAGGAGATATCATTGCCAATCGGGAGGAAAGGAAGAGTCATTTACCTCTTTCTCCCTATCGATGTTTGACCCAATTTTGCTCCACGGGCCTTAGCAGCCCACCCCATAACCCGCTTCCCTCTCCTTTCAGTCGAGATCAATTAACCTTGACTGCCTTAAGAGAAGAGGAGGGGATTTCGAAGAATGGAATGAAAATTCCAAAAGGTAGTTTACTTGCTTATTTGTTAGAGTCAGGAATCCTTGAAAGGAATCTCTGAAACATTAAGAATCTTACAGTCCCCCACATCGATCATCCCAACGGTTGCATTGTGTGACGGGAATGGGTTGTTTGTTATCCTTGAAATGAAAATTCAAAATTTTTTTGCACATATCGAAAGTTTGGAAAGCGGGCTTCGAAGGCACAGTTAGCTCAGCGAGATATAAATTCATAAAAAAAGGGCGAGAGCAGAAGCGGGAGGAATACTATTGCCTTTTTTCGATAAGTCTGTAATATCTTTCAATAAGAATGTCATCGCTAAAAAAGAAGAAAAAAATGTAAAATATACTAATAACGGATGATTGATTCCAGCTTTTGTTGAAGATGAGAATAAGGAATAGTCACACCTGACCAGGAAAGGTCACAAAGAAAAAGCTGCTCTACTTGACCCCAACCAACAACTGTTATGACGTAATCCTGTCGATTCGTGTCCGAGCGGCAAACGAGCATCCCACTAATGAACCTTTGCCTTTCTTTCTTATCTTTCTATCCCTGCCTATAATCAACGCAAAGGGGAGCTCTAATGATAGGTTACAGGCAGGGATAGAAAGATAAGAAAGAAAGGCAAAGTATCATTAGCTCCATAGTTGCTAATAGGTAGGGGCTGTTACTAGTCCGCAGATGAACTTAATAACATTTGAAAATAAAGTATGAAAATGGAAGGATTGACTAAATTACCAAATTTAAGTATAGAAATGAAAGTCTTTACTAAACTAAATTCGAGAAAGAAAGAATATATATCCTGAATACATCCATCATCGGATGGAATGAGATTCATTTTCTTAGCCAGGCTTTCATCCAACAAAAAGTAACTCATGATCTGATATGCGCTAGCAGATGCATCTTGGCAAATAGGGAGAACATTCATATAATCTAACTTCTTATTATCTGTTAAAGAATCTACATATGATAATCTTCTTATTATCGGGTGCCGATAGAGTTTTTAGCCTATTTTAATATCAATTCAAGGGTGTGGTTTATATTTTCATACATAGAAGATGCTCCTGCTTCGATCAAAAATCTTCGTTCATTAAGTAAGTCACAACACATTAATTTGTTGATGGGTGAGAGGCAAAGCAGGAGCTTTCCATAAAGACACTATTACACAAGAAGACAACTAAGATTTAGAAAATCTATATATATGCTTTTAACTCTTTTATCTTGACCCAGCCCTGCTATCCCAATCTGAGCATAAACAGTTTCACTTTCTTTTGAAAATGAACCCTTACTTCTTCCAGGTGGGAGATGATCAAATGGTAGTCTTTCTGTGGCATATCGACAAATGTCATTATTGTTACGATGGGTTGGAGGCTTCCGTTGCTGGGTTGACTGTTCAGAATCAGAATTTTTCTAAGCAGTTGGACACATCAATTGATCGTGCAAAGGATAAAGTTGTGGTGGATGCTGTAGAATCATCTCAGGTGAGATCTTCAAAGGAGACACGGGGTGAGTTTGGTACTGCGACTAATAATCCTGAACTTGGGTATTCAAGAAAATATTCCAAATTTGAATTTTCCAGGTTTTATGGTATTGATGTGTATGGTTGGCTTACCAAGTGTGAGCATTACTTTGATGTTGAAAACGTTGAGCCGACTTATAAGATGAAGATTGTAATAATGCATTTGGATGGTCGTGCATTACAATGGTTTAGAACATTTGAGAAGGGGCGTGATCATTCTGTAGAATTGGCTTGGGAAGACTTTAAAGCTGCTGCTGAGAAGAGGTTTTCTGGTAGCATATATGCAAGTCCCATGAAGATGTTGCTTAGTTGCAAGCAGGTAGGCAGTGCACTGGCTTATCAGACCGAATTTGAGGATAGATTAACTAGAGTTGAACTTCCAACTGAGCAGTCTCTACCCATTTTCCTTCAAGGTTTAAAGCCAAAGATTTCAATGGCTATTGAGATGTTCTTTCCCACTTCCCTGGAGCAAGCTTTCCAGTTAGCCCAACTGGAAGAGAATAAACTTAACTATAACTTGAGGAATTCGAGAGAATTCACTAGAATTGCTGCCAATCAAACTCCTTTATTGCCCACTCCTGTACAGAAAACTTCTTTTGGAAATAGACAATATCAGGGAAGAGGAGGACCTTCATTGGTTGCAACAAATCAAGGAAGGCATTTTTGCCAATTTTAATCAAAAGAGCAAGCCTTTTAACAGGGTTAAGTCCAGGGCTGAAATAGAAGAGAAAAGGGCCAAGGGATTGTGCTTCTGGTGTGATGAGAAGTACTCATCAGGTCATAAATGCCCACAAAGAAGCAAGTCATTCATGGTAGAAGCTTCTGATGATGAAGTTGAAGTTGTAGGTGCTGGGGAAGCAGATGAGCTCTTCAATTGTGAGGAGAAAGAGGCACGAGAAGAACCTATCATTTCTGCCCATGCCATGATGGGAAGGACTCTGCAAAGCTTTAGGACCATGAAGGTGGCGGGTCAGGCTTATGGGCAATCTTTATTCATCCTCATTGATTCAGGGAGTACACACAACTTCCTAGATTGTAATGTGGCCAGGCGTTTAGGTTGTGAAGTGGAAGATTACAAGATCATGAGAATTCGAGTTGCTGATGGTGGTGAAGCTCAATGTTCAAAAATTTGTAAGGGATTCACTTGGATTATGCAAGGGAAATCCTTCACTGAGACATTTTGTTGCTGAATCTAAGCATCTATGATATGGTTCTTGGGGTACAATTGATGAGTGCGAAAACACTCTATCATCTATGTATGTTTTAGTGTCAATTTTCTATTGTTTTTAGTATTTTGTGTGTGTTATGTATCGTTGTATTGTTATATATTGTGCTTTGAACATTTTAGTGTAGTTCTTGTGATTTTCATTGCATTTCGTTCACGTTTATTACTAGGAGACTTTGTGGTGATGCGAGGAGGATATTGGTGCACTTTGGAGCGTGTCAAAGGCGATTGGATCAGCCTTGAAGAATGGTGCACGATCGGGACGGCGACGACATTGGGCAGACTGACCTCGAGCGACTCAAATGAAGATAACTTTCGCATACGAAGTCCAATAGAGACAAGTGAGGCGGTTCTAGAAAGAAGACATCCGTGGATACAACTTTGTCTCTATGGTCTTCTTCAAATTCGAAGTCTAAGAGGGTTAAAAACGCATATGAAGTCAAGTTTTAAATCTGAGAACTCGCCTAACCGAAATTGGCCAAAAATTCATGGCCCATTTCGGGACCATTCCAGAATTGTCCATGACTTTTCATGGCTGCCACTTCACCACTTCATGGCTGGCATTCTATCACCTAACTCACCAACTCCACTCCACTACCTCCCCTTTTCATTCCACTACTTCCCTCTTTCACTCCACTACTTCCCTCTTTCTCTCTACTACCTCCATTATTCACTCCACTACTTCCCTCTTTCTCTCCACTACCTCTATTATTCCCTCCACTACCTCTCTTTTAAACCAAGAAAAGGAAGTTGGCTCATCATACAAGAGAGGAGGAGAGAAAAACGTGCCAACCATTTGTAGAGCTTGTAGAGAAAAACGTGGCCAACCTTTGTAGAAGCTAGGAGAGGAAGTGTAGAGAGAGCTTAGAGAAGAGCTTGGAAGGAACTTGAAGAAGGAGTTAGGAGGGAGCTCTTGAAGACTCATTGAGCTTTCCTAAACTCTATCTTTATGTTCAATGGATAATTTGTGTTGTTTGTTGAATATGTGTGAGTAGTTGATTTGTGGGTTAGGTGCCTTGATGGCATCTACTTAGCCTATAGTTTAGTGGGGTTAAAATGTTGAGGTTTATGAACTAGTTAATGAGTTTAATACTTAATCTTGCTTGATCACCTTGATTATGAACTAAATTAATTCTAATCGCCGGGAGAGGTTAGGATTAATGGACCATTTAACTAGTTAACTACTTGCCTATTGATGAGGGATCTCATTAGGTGGTTAGTTGTCCAAAAGGTGATGGTCATAATCGATAATTAGTTAGATTAGTTGGCTAATTAGTCGCAGGAGTGCGGTTAGTTTAACTAAGCCTAATTAATGATCGATTTAGACTAATTAATGGCAGGAGCATTGATTAGTTGCTTTAAAAACATCCGGAGCATAACACGAACTTAATAAACCTCATATTCCATTTGGTTATTTAGGTGTCATTGGCACTAAGCCCACTCTTTCCTTTATTGTTTAAATCTTCTTATAATTTAGTCGTTGTAGTAACCAACTCGTGTTTGGAATTGACAAATCCATCACTCGTAGTCCTAAACTAGTTGTCGAGTCGTATTTGTGGCCTAACACTTAGTCCTCGTGGGACGATAATCCCGTACTTACTCTTTATTACAAGAGGGGCATAAAAACCCCTCCCAACAATTGGCACCGTTGCCGGGAATTAAGTGATAGACACTTAATTTGGCTTACGAACTTGTATTAGGACATTTATTTTTGTTTACTTGGTTACTTAGTACCTTTGTTGGTTGTCTTGCAAGGTACTTGTTTGTCGCATGCCCCTCACTCGTTCCACCAATAACTTTCCGGTGGAAATCGAAGCGGATATTGGATATTTGGCGAGGACATTGCGACAAGAAAGAAGAATTCAAGCAAGGATGAACCAACAAGCTCATCCAAAGGACGATGCATAAGGAGATCGAGCTCCTCGAAGGACTCTCTTGGATTCCTATAAGCCCACCTTGAGGGGAGCAATGACCGGAGTACCGAGGCCAACTATTCAGGCTAACAATTTTGAGCTCAAGCCATCCGTGATAAACATGCTCAAATCTTCAGTTTAATTCTATGGGTTGCCGAATGAAGACCCCAATGACCATATTGGTAACTTCTTGGAGATAGCCGACACAGTAAAGTTCAACGGAGCTACCGATGATGCCGTGAAGCTTAGATTATTTCCATTTACTTTGAAGGACCAAGCTAAGATGTGGTACAAGCAATTGGTCAAAATAGAGATTGCCACGTGGGAGGAGTTAGCCAATGCCTTCCTTGAAAAGTTCTTCCCTTTCGCAAAGACAAATAGGCTCAGGAAGGAGATCAACAACTTTCAACAATTTGAAAATGAGACTTTGAGTGAAGCTTGGGAAAGATTTAATGGACTACAAAGGAGTTGCCCACACCATAATTTGACAGAGAAGTCTCTACTCCACACCTTCTACTTTAGCCTTGGATCATCTACAAGGGGCACGGTTGACGCCGCCGTAAATGGATCCTTCTTGGAAAAGGAGAAGGATGAAGCCTACCAGATCTTACAGCAGTTGGCAACTACAAACATGCTTATGGCTAATGAGAGAGCTAGGCAACCGAGAAAGGAGCAAGTAGAAGTGATTGATGTTGACATTGCCTCCTCAATTCAAGCTCAATTGGCTTTATTAGCAAAGCAAGTGAAGGAACTAAGCTTGAACAAAAGCAATGTGGCGACTGTGCAAACAAATTGTGAAGTTTGTGGCAATGTTGGCTATGAGATGAATGAGTGTGCCATGTTGGGCTCTTCTATAGAGCAAGTAAATTTCGTGGGTGGCCAAGGGCAAGGAGCAAATAGGATGAAAAACAACCCATATTCCTCTACTTACAATCCCGGTTGGAGAAATCACCCGAACTTTTCTTGGAGGGGTACCGGAGGAAGTAGTGGAGATAACATGGCAATTGTTCCGGATAAGGGACTTCCTCTTCGTAATACACCTCAAGGGCCTCCTTCGGATTTCCAACCACGTTTCTCTCTGATGGATCGGATGGGAACTATTGAGGAGAGGTTTGAAAAGAGGGAAAAATTTATGCAAGAAGTTGGAGGGGTGGTTAGCCAACAAGGCCAAATTTTGGCCGCCATACAACAACAAGGATCAAGGCAAGATAACCTTGAACAAATCCTCAAGGGTCAAGAAACTGCCATGCATAATATGGAGAGGCAACTTGGGCAAATAGCAAATGCAAGTGTCCACAGAGCATTCGGTTCTCTTCCTAGCTCCATGAAAGTGAATCCTCAAGGAAATGTGAGTGCAATTACTTTGAGGAGTGGCAAGGAATTTGTTGCCCAAGAAAGGAGGAAATCAAGAAAAAACAAAGAGGAGGTCGATGAAAAAAGAGAAGAATGAAGAGGACAACGAAGAGGTGGAGAAGGAGACACGTCCATTTGTTGAGATGGACGAGGAAGAGGAGTATGTACCGCCACCACCAAAGATTCTGCCTCAACCATTTTCTCAAAGAGTTAAGAAGAATAACTTGATGGACAACAAATTTCTCGGCTTTATGGAGAAGATGAGAAATGTCCAAATTAGCGTCTCTTTTCTAGAGATGTTGGATCAAATGCCTCACTACTCTAAGTTTTTGAAGGAACTCATCAAAAAGAAGAGGAAGTGGAAAGATGGAGAGACGGTAGCCCTCACGGAGAAGTGTAGCTCTCTCATCTCCAAAGATCTCCCGACAAAGTTAAAAGATCCAGGGAGTTTTACTATTCCTGGTTTTGTTGGTGATGTTGAGTTTCCCAAGTGCTTATGTAATTTAGGCGCTAGCATTAACTTGATGTCTTTGTCTATTCTGAGGAGACTTGGCTTGTGTGAGGTGAAACCCACTTTTATGCGTCTCCAATTGGCGGACCAAACCATAAAAAAGCCATTCGGGGTTGTGGAGAATGTCTTGTTGAAGATTGATAAGTTTATCTTCCCCGTGGACTTTATGCTGTTGGATTTCGAAGAGGACAAGAGTTGTCCACTAATTCTTGGCCGACCGTTTCTCAATACGGCACGTGCCTTGGTGGACGTACATGAAGGAAGATTGGTCCTTATGATAGGGGAGGAGAAAGTAGAGTTCAAAATGTCCAATACGATGCGTCACCCTCTTGATGAAGGCATGTGCATGAAGATTGATATGGTTGAAGATTGTGTCCTCAAGTTGGGCAAGGAGAGCACATTGAAGATTGAAGATGGAATAGATGAAGAGAATGATGGAGAACAAAAAGAGGAAAACCTGGAAGAGTTTGAGGAAAAAGCTGATAAAAGAATTTTCCACGAGAATTTGGAGCTTCATTTGAAGAATCGTACTTCACCTTCCATCATTAAGGCTCTGAGTTTGGAGTTGAAAGAGCTACCCTCCCACTTCAGATATGCATTCTTAGTGGATGGAGGAAGACTCCCCATTATCATCTCTAACAAGCTATCTAAGGAGCAAGAGGAGAAGGTAGTTGAAGTTGTTAACAAACAGATTAAGGCCATGGCGTGCCAAATATCTGATATCAAGGGGACAAATTTTGACATGATCATGCATTACATCCACTTGGAGGAGGGAGCCAAGCCGGGGGTGGAAAGGCTTAATAAGGAGAATACGAAAAAGAAACATGATGCCCACATCGTGAAGAAGGAATTCAAGGTGGGTCATCAAGTGTTACTCTACAACTCTCGGTTAAAATTTTTTCCGGGAAAATACAAGTCCAAGTGGAGTGGACCTTTCAAGGTGGTAAAAGTTTTTCCATTTGGAACCCTCAAATTAGAAAGAAGTAATGGAGGAGTCTTCAAGGTGAATGGCTAAAGGTGTAAGATTTACCTTGGTGGCGATATTGAACGAAGTTCGGAGGTTCAACCCGTGACTACACTCTCCGATGCATGAAAAAGGGGAGTAAAGTCAAGCTAACGACTATAACTTAGCATGTTTTTTTGAATTATCTTTATAATGTCATTGTCTATATGTATTTTTCATATTATGTTTGTTCTTATTCGGAGATGATTTTGAAGCATTAGTTCATGCTCATGGGATCTCTTGCATTTTGAAGGTGATCCGGACAGTTGGATGCTCGACGAGAGATGGGGGGGGCGCGGGCGGGCGTAGCCCCCGTCCAAAACTGGGAAGAAGAGGCCAGCGGCCGCCGGACTGAGAAATGGCCCCCATTGTCTGCGGACGCCAGCCGACCCAGCGGCTGCCGGGTGCCGTAAAAAGGGGGTATAAAACCCCCTGCCGTAAATAGGCCATATCTTGGTGCTCGAGACTCGGATTGAGGTGATTCTTGTTGCTATGGAAAGCTAAGAGATAGGCCGACAACTTTAAGTTGATGAATTCTTCTAGTTCAGGGTGAAAGGGGTCTCAAATATTTTCCAACTCAACCTATTAGAACCCTACCTCCTAAATCCTCCCAATCCACCCAACTGATCGATGGAGCAAGGTCCTAGAGGTAATGCACACCATAAATTCCCAGAAAACATGAATGGAATGGGAACTTCGGCATCAAGGCTACTACATCCAGCAAATGGTGGAATGATCCGGATATAACATCCCACCACCACCACCACCATCTCTAACTCAAGACTAAGGGAAGTCTCCTAGCATTTTGTTTTTCTTTAGTTATTTTCTTATCTTTGTGATGTCTTGAGTTTGCTATATGTCTTTATGATGTCTTGTTCTTCATGTTTGATTGTTGTTCATGCTTGGTTCTTATTGCATTTGTTAATATAGCATAATTGTTTAGATGTCTATGTGCTCCCTACACCTTGAGGGCAAGGTGTTCTTCAAGTGTGGGGTGTGGTTCCACTTAGGAATCTTTTGTGTGTTTAGGTCTAGTTTGTCTTGTTTAGGTAATGATTTGGCATGATTTTTTTCAAAATTTGACCCCCTTCAAAATTCTTCAACTTGTGTTAGAAGCTTACCACACAACTAGTTAGGAAATGAACTCGCGCACAAGGCCTAAGAACTTGTAGAAAACTCACCCTCGGTTGTTTAGACTAGTGGTCTCACTATGTAGATTTGACGAAAGGGTTGACGAGTGACCTTGTGAGGAACTTTGAGCCAAAGGAGGAGACAACCGTCTTCATTTATTCATGAGGTGCCTACATGAGTTCGGTTGATCGAGGTATCCTACTAGTACTTGACATGGTCTTGGTTGTGTGGCGTTAGTGAATGACGGGGGTTAATCCTTTGAAATTGAGCCTAGAGCTTTAGAGCCAAGAACCTTTATATCCATTGCTTTAACCCATTGAGCCTAGCCATTCTTTGATCATATTATATGTATACCAACTTTAAGCCTTATATCCACCATCCTCCCGACCTTTGGTCATCCGATCCGAGGACACATAAGTTTACATTTTTTTAGGAAATGATATGTATTGGGTTTAGTTGGTAGCTTAGTGTTCTTATGGGTTAATTCATTGGGAATTTGGGTAATCGAGAGGCCATACAAAGAAGCCGAGTTCTTGCCTAGAAAATGCCAAGTTTGTGTTTGTAGAAAGAAAGAAAGAAAGAAAGAAAAAAAATGAAAAAGAAAAAGAAAGAAAGAAAGGAAAGTGAAGGTTGAATAAGGCATTAATAATTGGCATAACTCGTGCTACGCGGTCTTAGAAAATGGGTGAATTTTGGGAGTGTGCTTTAACTATTTATGGTGAAGATGTTTAGAATAGACGAGAGACCAAAAAGCTTTAGTAACAAGTCCTCGGATTGGGTGGTTTAACTACTATCCATATATATTATCTCACCAATACCTTAGCCCCATTACAACCTGATTGAAAGTCCCGGTTCACGAGCAACCACACGACTTTGAGACACTGTTGAGTAGGACGTAGAATACTTTGAAAGACATCGATCATATATGCAAGAGATAGGAAGTTGGCTACTTACAAATCGTGAGCTAAAAATTTCTGAACCTCTTAGTGGTTAACTTTCTAGTATCTTTTACATAGTGATAATACTTGGTTAAACCATCGAGTGGTGAGGTATCTACCGGTTCTTACTCTTTGTGTTTGGGTTGATGTACTAGCTAGGTTGTGGGATGGACTTTTTGATGTGAGTTTGAGATTTTGAGGGGAGTTAAATTGTGAATTTATCATGCATAGTCTTGTCCTTATCATGTTTTTCTCATGTGATTATGATTGTGATTGTGTTTGTGTGAGTATTGCTTGAGGACAAGCAATGATTCAAGTGTGGGGGTATGATGAGTTTGAAAATACTCTATCATCTATGTATGTTTTAGTGTCGATTTTCTATTGTTTCTAGTGTTTTTGTGTGTTATGTATCGTTGTATTGTTATATATTGTGCTTTGAACGTTTTAGTGTAGTTCTTGTGATTTTCATTGCATTTCGTTCACGTTTATTACTAGGAGACTTTGTGGTGATGCGAGGAGGATATTGGTGCACTTTGGAGCGTGTCAAAGGCGATTGGATCAGCCTTGAAGAATGGTGCACAATCGGGACGGCGACGACATTGGGCAGACTGACCTCGAGCGACTCAAATGAAGATAACTTTCGCATACGAAGTCCAATAGAGACGAGTGAGGCGGTTCTAGAAAGAAGACATCCGTGGCTAAAACTTTGTCTCATGGTCTTCTTCAAATTCGAAGTCTAAGAGGGTGAAAAATACGTATAAAGTCAAGCTTTAAATCTGAGAACTTGCCTAACCGAAATTGGCCGAAAATTCATGGCCCATTTCGGGACCATTCCGGAATTGTCTATGACTTTTCACGGCTGCAAATTCACCACTTCATGGCTAGCATTCCATCACCTAACTCACCAACTCCACTCCACTACCTCCCCTTTTCATTTCACTACTTCCCTCTTTCACTCCATTACTTCCCTCTTTCTCTCCACGACCTCCATTATTCACTCCACTACCTCTCTTTTAAACCAAGAAAAGGAAGTTGGCTCATCATACAAGAGAGGAGGAGAGAAAAACGTGCCAACCATTTGTAGAGCTTGTAGAGAAAAACGTGGCCAACCTTTGTAGAAGCTAGGAGAGGAAGTGTAGAGAGAGCTTAGAGAAGAGCTTAGAAGGAACTTGAAGAAGGAGTTAGGAGGGAGCTCTTGAAGACTCATTGAGCTTTCCTAAACTCTATCTGTATGTTCATGTTCTATTTACATTATTCAATGGATAATTTGTGTTATTTGTTGAATATGTGTGAGTAGTTGATTTGTGGGTTAGGTGCCTTGATGGCATCTACTTAGCCTATGGTTTAGTGGGGTTAAAATGTTAAGGTTTATGAACTAGTTAATGAGTTTAATGCTTAATCTTACTTGATCACCTTGATTATGAACTAAATTAATTCTAATCGCCGGGAGGGGTTAGGATTAATGGACCATTTAACTAGTTAACTAGTTACCTATTGATGAGGGATCTCATTAGGTAGTTAGTTGTCCAAAGTGTAATGGTCATAATCGGTAATTAGTTAGATTAGTTGGCTAATTAGTCACAGGAGTGCAGTTAGTTCAACTAAGCCTAATTAGTGATCAATTTAGACTAATTAATGATGGGAGCATTGATTAGTTGCTTTAGAAATACCCGGACCATAACACGAACTTAATAAACCCCATATTCTATTTGGTTATTTAGGTGTCATTGGCACCAAGCCCACTCTTTCCTTTATTATTTAAATCTTCTTATAATTTAGTCGTTGTAGTAACCAACTCGTGTTTGGAATTGACAAATTCATCACTCGTAGTCCTAAACTAGTTGTTGAGTCGTATTTGTGGCCTAACACTTAGTCCTCGTGGGACGACAATCCGGTACTTACTCTTTATTGCAAGAAGGGCGAAAAAACCCCTCCCAACAATAATGGCTTGAGACTCTTGGGAAGATTCAGTGGGATTTTAAGGAACTACAGATGGAATTCCTTGTTGATGGAAGCAAAGTGGAACTTCGTGGCACTAAGAGGAGTTCATTGAGGGAGAGTTCTTCACAACAATTGTGTAAGCTGTTATCCGCTGAGAAAGAAGCTAAAATAGAGTTTTGCAACTTAACTCTATTTCGATTCTATCATGATAAAGAGGAGGACCTGCCAATGGTGCAACAAAGAAATAAAAATACTATGGACAAAATTACCCCGGATAATAATGGCCGTTAGATCAGGATTGGCCTCATCTGACGGCCCGCATTTCTTCTTGCGCCATGCGGGGCTGGATTGTGCTTCCGCACGCAATCCGAGGGCTTTAATATGTCGTCTCTGTTGTTAGTTAATTTTGCAAGTTCACCATCACGCATGTTTTACGGGTTATCCTTTTGGCATGCCAAGAAAAACAAATATTTAATTAACTAGCACTTAAATTAACCGATTGAAAAAATTATATTAGTTTAATAAAGATAGTTTCACATTTCTTAATTCCTCAGACGGTCTCCCCTTCGGATTTGGATTCAGGGGGGACTACATAAAAATCATCCCCATGGTATGGACTAAATATGGACCTTTAGATTTGATCAAATTCTTTTTTTTACAGATCTGATGGTCAGAATCTGTTGAGGGTATTTTCGAGTTTTTATATAGGGTTCCACTATATAATTCCCCCCCCCCAACACCCCCCACTCCGTCCCCGCCGTTCCCCCCCCCCCTCCCGATCCCGGTCCCGTTCCTCCTCGTCTTCTCCTTCACCAGCCTCGCCTTCTCCTCCATCTCCCGCTCCCAACCTATCCCCTCGCGCAAAAAAAAGCCCCAGGGGTATAATCGTCGATTCAAGTTTCAAAACGGCAACGCACCTTGAGCGGCAGAGGGCCCGGGATCAGAGACGGTGTCGTTGGGACGGCGGGCGACGAGGAGGGAGGGCAGGGGTGGAGGTGAGGAGGCCGGGGAGGGTGGCGCGGGCCTCCAGAAGCTCCGCCGCCGTTCGCTCGACTTCGGTCTCGAGCTTCTCCAGGTCTTCCTCCTCGTCTTCGACTCCCCTGGTTAGGGTTCCGCCCTCTTCGGCCATGGGTTGCGAGCTCGGCGACGGTTTTCCTAGGGCGGGGGTTTTTTTTCGCTTTAAGCGGGCGGGTCTTTCGATTTCAAGAGTTTTCCAGGTAGAGAAGGCGCTGATGGGTAATAGAATAGTCCACTTGATCAACGGCGGATCGTGGGTGTGGTCCACTCTGAATCCAGCGGATCTGGTCCGTTGGATTGGCACGCCCAATTAGATCGGGTGCTTTCTTTGATCCAAACTCATACATTCAAATGGTATACCTTTTTACTTATAATGGAATACAAATATTGGAGGAGATGAAAACCAATATCACGGTGGAATAAAACCAATATCATAGTAGAATGAAACCAATATCCGAGAAGATGGAAACCAATATCACGGTGGAATGAAACCAATATCATAGTAGAATAAAACCAATATCATAGTAGAATGAAACCAATAACATAAAAGATGGAAACCAATATCATAGTAGAATGAAACCAATACATTCAAATGATATATATTTTTACTTATAATGGGATACCAATATTGGAGAAGATGAAAACCAATATCACGGTGGAATGAAACCAATATCATAGTAGGATGATACCAATGTCATAGTAGAATGAAACCAATAACATAGAAGATGGAAACCAATATCGTAGTAGAATAAAACCAATATCATAGTAGAATGAAACCAATAGCATAGAAGATGAAAACCAATATCCGAGAAAATGGAAACCAATATTCCCATACTTGTATTTATTGCTGATATTTTTTTTAATTATTTTAATTATTGTATTTCCAATATTGCCCCTATCCCTTTCAGTGGGGATTACCCATGTCCCCACTGAATTTGAACCCCTCCCCTTCCATGAACTTTACCTGCTCTCCCATATCGGGCAAATCCAAATCCATACCCCTACCTCCATTTTTTATACGAGGTATCTGGATGCCACTCTGCCTACTAATCCACGCAACAAATATTATATACTACTATGTTCTACGAGTTCGAATTCGACCTCGAAAACATAACAAACATCAACATTTGAATCTGTATACATGCAACTCTTGTTGAACGAATGCAGAACAAGAAACAACAGATCCTTTTAGTTAATCCTCAAATTCTAAATTCCGCAATTGTCAAAATTCAACTTTTAGTAAATGGTAGAATAGTTCGTTCCAAATTGTTGGAGAGAATCCCACATCGGAAGTTACAAGTAGGTTGGGCCTGTTTATAAGGGTGGAGGATCCACCTACTCACTACCTTAAAGTTTTGGGTAGGATATGAAAATTCCTATATGGTATCAGAGCCAATTGCTCTAACGAGCCCATGGCCCATTGTGCTCGCACGACCCGCCTTTGAAAGCACGAGAGACAATGTCAAGTTCGTGTAAACTTTAGCCCGATGGACTTCATTTGAGAGGGCGTGTTGGAGAGAATCTCACATCAGAAGTTACAAGTGGGTTGAGCCTGTTTATAAGTGTGGAGAATCCACCTACTCACTATCTTAAAGTTTTGGGAAAGATATGGAAACTCCCATACAAATCTCTAGCAAAAATTAATGAACATTAAACAATTGTACGAAATTGTACAATTACTCATTATACGTCACTTGGACAATTAAAAAATCCGAATTCATGTCAAGGCCGAGTAAATTAACATCCATCTCATCTATAAACCATAAGCCTGATCCAAGTCCTAAATGGAAACACAGAACAAACCTACAACGGCTCAATTGGCCAAATTTCATGGGGGATTTTAAAAAATATTCATCTTGCTTACAACACGAGGCTCTCTACTTGCAACAACAATAATTACTGATGAATGTCCATGATATGATACAATCAATATATATACCAATTGCCTCGACGAAAAAATGGCGCCATCTTATGAATATTGAAGATCAAGCGTACGAGCTTCAAGACCGCCGAGGCAGCAGCGGCTCCGCCTGAGGGTCAACATCGTCAGACCGTGTTGATCTGTAACTGGCTCCAGTCTCCAAGTCCGTTGTTGATTTATCGTCTTCTTTCTGCTGTTGTAGTCGTCGGAAAAAGTATGACTTCTCGTCTGGTGTAGAGCTTGAATCTTGGATCTTTGGCGATTGGTTCAAGCTCTGTACATGCTGCAGGCAAACTTGGACTGCGTCGTGTACCCGTACAAAGTACCATTCCTTGCCAATGAGTTCCACAACACCGGCTTTTGCTAAGGTAAGCAGAACGTCTCGGTTTGGATTGGAAATGGCAATCTGCAAAACAACCGAAGAGGTTCAAAATGCATCTATATCAGAATGATAAAAGGGCGTAAGCAACATTCTTTGGGAAAATAGTTGACCCAGAACCATCTGTGGACTTCTGTCACAACTAAGTCCCAAAAGAATGGCAGAATGATTCACACTCACATCATCGAGGAGGCATGAGCAGTAAATAAGTTGAGGTGCTTATCCAACGTCGAATTAATGCCTACTTCTATTAGTGCTTAGCTGACACTTAGAACAGAAAGATAGGAGCCCACCTGTATGGCACTTAGAACAGAAAGATAGGAGCCCACCTGTATGTCTCTCGATTTGTACTCCTGGTGCAAATCCTTTAAAGCTTGAACAGCACTCGAGTCTATGTACGTTACAGCTACAAATTAGAAAGTACACGAAATGTAAGTGCAGGCACATTCATCTGTTATTGAAACAAATCCGCATTTTCAAACGACAAAAAAGTGAGATAGAAATTTTAACTGCAGCTAGCAACTATTCTCATGACCAACAAATAAAGCGTACATCTAGAGATATAAAGAACTGAATAACACCTGTGTTGCTCTATATGTTCGATGTTAAAAGTAGAGACTCCAGGAATATCGAGTAACAGAGAACCTATTATGTCAACTACAGATACTTCATCTTCTTCACCAGACTCTTTTTCTTCAGGAAAATTCCCAGATCTTTAAACCAGAGGGAGATAACAAGACTTACGTGCCATCTCCATAATCACAAAATATATTCTTTCGACTTCAGGTCCTCGTCTTGTAGATCTATCAGCAACAATTTCATATTCTCGTAATCTGATAACAAAAAAACTCATATTTCAATTACCATAGATAATATGATATCAAAATGGATCATGGAATTCTTTGGATTTTAGGAGAGGTCTTTACCTGTCTTTTATATAGCTTATATTAGCGAAGTAGATTGGTGCATCAACGCGAACAACCACGATTCCATTATATGTGTATGCTTCAGGATACTGTTGGGTATTTCTGTAAACCGTTGTGCCAGGAAGACGGCCCAAAACAGCTGCAGATTTCAGATAGACTCGAGTCAAGTGTAAGCCTTCCACTCAAATCAATTGAAGTCAAACAAAGAGGCTCTAGTAAAAAATCTCTTGACTGCAAACAGGACATTCTGTAATGTTACCACTTGGCACGAATAGAATATTTAAGAAATAAGTTAAAAATCAAGAATAAAGGGCGTTCTCGGTCACCTACTTTATGGTTTACACAGAAGGAAATTTAACAATGCATAATCTTCATGAGAAACAGCTTACCTATGTGAGGGTTTGCAGATTCATGGATGACAAAAGCAAGTGATACGCCAACCTACGATTTGGAGAAATCAACTTGAACAAATTAGAAAAGAGCAACCAGCATTTCCTTGGTATTTACATTATGATATCGTATAGGTCAATACCGATAGTTCAGTAGTCTGTTTTTTACCATTGCGTACAAGTTATTATTAAGGAAATGGAAAATGGCTAGCTTGTCAAAAACAGAGTCTAACCAAGCAATTTCGACATTACTTATGTTCAAGTTTTGGCTCAAGGAAGGTTAGGGATGACATTAAAAGTCTTTGTCGAGACCATATGCAGCAAACAAGAAATTCAATGTCAAGAATTTTCAGATGTCATTGTCCTGTATAATAATGTCTACAGAAAGCATACCCCAACAAGGACTCCAATCTCAATTCCTAGGAACAATGTTGTCGTGGCAGTGATGGTCCAAAGAAGAAAATCTTTTTTGTCAACACGCCACAAGAAAATAGCCTCCTCATAATCCACCTGAGATGAGCACAAAAAGAGAGAAACTGCTTGAGAAGTAATTCTTCTGAATATCATTCTTCTTCTTCTAGCAATTGCCACATAAATCTCCAGGTAAACATAATTCAGCCAAGTACAATTTTTCGAAAATGTTTGTACTGTTGAGAGAAATGATAAGTTGACAGTTCAATTTTAACCAAATGGACAAGTTCCCATTCTGCTCTTTCGTGGAGAGAAGGCACTGAAAACCGAGTATAAAGTAAAGTTAGAATCACTAGTTTCTACTTTAGCACGACAAAATATTTGTAACACTAGATGCCTATGAATGGTTTGTATAGGTAATCTTGGCAGAGAATCACGGTGACCAATGCAAGCTAAATAAAGTCAACCCTATAGATCTGTCTGATGGATATATTACCTAGCACACATTCAGTTCACCACAAAAATCAAACTAGTTTCCATAACTGATGTCAGATATATCTCCAGAAAAAGCACGTAATTAGTACCTCTAGTAAGATGCAAGTCGTATTTAAAATCTTAAGGAAGCACGAGATGAAAAAGGCAGTTATTCTCAGCTTGCATTTAAATTACTCACCAAGGTCATCACAGCAGATATTACTATTGCCGCCAAAGCACACTGAAAATGAAGGGAAAGGAAATAAAGGTCGGTTATTTCTGGGCAGAGATTGAGGAAAACATAGAGAAATAAGGTAACTATGATAATGAGAAAACGTCCAGTTATTATATTCCTCGGTTGTTAAATGTTCCAACAATGTTGTGTTCACAGTTTATACTAAATACACGTACTCAATATCAACCATGCATCTAATTAGGAAGATCGACAAAATCAAAGGTGTCCATTATTCCCTATGTTACTTCTAATGTCTTAACTGTCACCAAATAAGCTGAGGTTTAGAAGCAGACCTGGGGTATATACTCAAACAACGGAGTCAAAAATAGAAGAGTACATCCCATAATGACACCAGTGACAATTCCAGATAAACCAGTTCTTGCTCCACTTTCGTTATTCACAGCTGATCTAGAAAAGGAGCCTGCACACACATTTACAGAGTGAATTCTTGTTCGGGATCATCGTTTGACAATCAACTTCATATAATAAATTCTGAGCATAGAGATAATTCTAATGACAACCGAGAAATTTCACCTGTTGCAGGATACGCTGAAAAGAATGAGCCTGCAATATTGGCTAACCCAAGACCAAAAAGCTGTTAAAAAGAAGATCACATGTTATTAGCATCTTTAGTTCTTTACTTGTCAATATTATTGTGAGCAACTATGCTCTGAGATCGGGGAAGAAATCTATGCTCTGAGACATGATGTTGCTCAGCAGATTTTTCAATCTACTAAACACTTTTTTTCCTGATATAATGTTTTATGAGAACAGTTCATCGCTAATTCATCAGCCGCAGTTCTGTTTATTTGGAGCATAATAAACAATTCATCAGTCGGAACTCTTTTAATAGACGAATAAACAAAAGGAAGTAACAATAAATTCATACATCATTGGTGAGGAGGATCATCGCTTTTTTCCGGGTGTTAATAAACTAGCCAATTAATCCAGAATAACCATTCCGATCAAAACCAGTATCCTTCTCACATGCATACCTCTCGGCTTGAATCCAGCTCATATCCATTTTTTGCTGCCAAAGCTTTGGCTATACCCACTGATTCCTGCAATTCAATGTTTTATAACATGGATCATGTATGTAAATTGAGAAAAGAAAACCATAAGGTCCTCGTAATATTTCCTACCAATATGGCCACGCCAGTAATGAGAGCTGCTGTCGGGATTAAGGATGTCACATAGCTAAAATCGGCTGGGATGGAGAAGCTTGGGAGGCCTTGTGGTATGTCTCCTACCTAAACCAGAAGCCACTATCTTGATGAGCTCAGGATGATAAACTCAAATGCTCAGCAGATGAAAATAATTTGTAGTACACTTTAAATTTCCGATCAGATCTTGAGGAGAAAGCTAAAAGTAAATATGGAAAAGCAAGAAGCAGAAAAATTCTCACCACCAAAAAGAAAATAGCAGACAAATTCTAGTAACCAGTAACACAAACATCAGAAAAAATCTTGATCCTCTTAGATAATAAAGATTTTGTGACAACTAATGATAAGATGGCTGAGTTAAGATCATTCTCACCAAAGAAATTGAGGATGGGTTAAATATCTTCACAATGGTTGTACCCAGGAGAACAGCAGTGAGCGGACCAGCTGCTCTAAGATATTTTAATTCTTTCCTTGATTTTCCCTTCATAAGTGACAAAACAAGACCTTAGAACTGAGGGAAAATTAAATCAAACACCAGAAACCACAGCACGTTTTCATACCAAATGCTTCATGACTAGAAGTAGTGCAAGAAAGCTGGATCCCATCACAAAAGGAGGCCACGAGAACTGCAAAAGGAAAAACCACCTGAGGTTAAAAGAGGAAATGATGAGTGACGTTTAAAGTTATCAAAGGCCAAAAAGTGGAAACCAGCCCACGTAGCAGGACCACAAATCACATAAAACTGGTGCAACAAACTGTGATACTAATAGTCTTTTTCCGGAGTTGTAGAAAAATCAGTATGTCGATAGCAAGTAGCATCTATAACTGAATCAGAAAGGATGATGTGTAATCAGAAAAGCAGCATATTTGGTAACATGCTCATTAAATGTGACCTATTTAATAGCATCCAAATATAAACAGCTTCGTGTGCAGCTCACAATACTACCCCAAATGGCTCCTTTACACTTATATTTACTTTCCCTTTTTGTTGGCATCCAATATGTTTCTATCTGATCAAATTCATGAGAACTACTACCTTTCAGAGTGTCTACATAATGGAAGGACTCAGATAACTCAATGACAGCTGAAGAGCCAATAACAAAATACATAGTCATCATACATGCAAAACAGAGGCAGGCATCGCACAAAAATATAGTGGGGGGCAACGCAGAAACATAAATAGATTTCTAATACGATATATGATGTTCAAATTAGTACTACCTCGTCTATTCCCGCAATAATGCTCTTAACCAGCGGCACAATCTCGCTACTCCTAACGATGTCGTATCCCAGGAAGTACTTTATTTGAGATAGACCAATTACAATAGCTGAAGCAGAAGTGAAGCCGGATATTACAGAGTGGCTAATGAAGCGAATGAGCCAGCCAAGCCTACAAAAGAAGAGCATATGCAGCAATTCAATATCAGATGATGTGCAACGATAGGAATGTAATTTCAAAGGTTGAAATACACAAGTAGTGTGACCAATTCGTAGATGATTCAAAACAACAATGTTTTAAATGAATAACAAATTGAAAACATGGACCTAAAACATGCTTGAATTCAAACAGCACAGATCTCTGAGCGAAAGCTAGAGATGGTCATATGCAAAGGGAGAAATTATATTGTCAATAGAGGGAAGATAAGTAATTGCTCCATAATACCTCAGAAGACCCATGATGCATTCAAGAATTCCAACCATCAGTGCCAACAATATTGCGAGTTGTGTGTATAGTTCATCAGAGGAATCAGCGATGCCAGATAAGACATTGGATACTAGCAGAGAAATCAATGCAACTGGACCAATGGCAAGCTGTCGAGATGATCCAAAAATCGCGTAGACAAATATCGGGACAAAACTAGTGTCTACCTTCGCGAAACAAAACAGGTAATCACATTTCAGAAATAAGCAAAGATGAAATATCGAAAATGAAAGGCATGAAACAAAAGAAAAACATTATTTCCATAAGAAAAACATCAATTGCGATGCTCCAATGGTAATAAACTAATAACAACATACAAATCACAACTGCCAACAAGACATTAGCTTGATAGTTAAGTTCAAACTCGACTCCTGGAGAAGTTAGTAGAAACTGATAAATTTATTCATCCCTGTAAAATCTACCCGCCGTTAGGACTTCCTATTAAACCAAATACAGAATTCAAGCTGAAAACCTTGGTGTTAGAGCACTTACATAGTCCATAGATTGGCGCAAGCCCGGCCAATTTTGCATACGACATCGACTGTTCAAACACAAAAGAATTACATAAACAAACAAATCAACAATCCAATTAAACCACCAGACAGACTATACACACTTGCTCAAACCTACCTACAAATCAACAATCTAAATTACTATGCTCAACATAAGTATAATGCTTTTTTCTAGGGAAGGACGGGTGAATTATGAGTAATTTTAGAATGCTTCCGATAGGTGTTTTGAGAGAATTATGTGTCAGAATCTCCATATCTAACTCAAAACCTCAATTGGTGGATTTTCAACAATTATAAAGTAAGCCCACCCGAGACTCATCGGGTAGAAGATTGCACAAGCACAACAATGGACACGGGATCAACCCGCTCTGGTACCATGTTAATCGTAGGTTGATTTCCAACTACTATAAACTAGCACACCGCTCTTCCAATGTGGTATTCTTCAATATTATGCAGGTTCTGGGCTGGTTCATTCAGCGACTTATAGTTCAAACTATACGTATCAATCCACCTGGCTTGTTGGGAGATCTCTGCCACACGTCTGACTCGAAACCGGATAAGTCGGCCCATTAGGTATCCGTCAAGTGATATAAACAAAAAAAAGAACAACTATATCTGCGGGAAGTCAATTTCTACGCACACATTCTTCGACGGAAAACAAATTCCGTCGAAACAAACGGAGGTTATCTCCCTCACCAACGGAGCTCACCAGAACAAAGCTTGTGGTAGAAAATCACCTGCGGGACGAGCATAACGCCGACGGTGACGCCGGAGACGACATCGACCTGGAGGTACTCTCTCCACCTGTAGGTCCGCATCCAGCGGTAGCAAGGCAGGAACGTCCCGATCCACTCTCCGGCCGTCATTGCCTTCACCTTCGCCGTCCACTTCGACACCATCGCCGCCGCCGACGGCGGAGACGACGCCGCCGCCGCGGTGGGGTGCTGGAGCGGGATGATCTTCACCGGCCGGGTCGGCATGGCGGAGGACGACGAGGAGGGGTTGGACAAGGAGGCGAGGTCGCGGGAGCTGGTGGATGCGTAGGTTATCTCCATGCGCGCCGCCCCCCGCGCATCTGGAAGTTATTAATTTTTCTTTTTTTTTTTTTTTTTTTGAGAAGGATTATTTTGATTTGGCTTCACGGCAGTTAAGAGGGGTATGAATGAACTATGAAGAAGAAAAGAGGCGGGTAATGAGGGGAGACAACGTGTTTCCTGCGTTATGGTTATTATAATGTAACTTTTCATATGCATGCACCGCCATTTCGATTTTGAGGTATTTAGAACGCAATAACGGTAGATAATAATTTAAAAAAATTATTATTTTTTATAAATTATACTTAGTTCAAATTTATTTTGTAGTAGTAGTAACAGTATTTAATAAGTAAGATGTGGGACTACTTCTTGGCTTTGCCAATTATAGCATACAAAACAGAATTGCATGCGCTAACAGGAATGTGGACAGGAAAAAAGGTAGATGCCTGCGGGTTTATGTGGACAAATGGTCACATAATAGAATATGAATTATATGAAAAAGAGGGAGGGAGATACGTGGACGACATTTTTATTTGCCTCCGGCACGTTTTTCTTTTGTCGTTTGCCAAATGGCTAAGAGCCGCCGTCCTTATTGACCATCGGTCGAGTTCAAGGGATAAAAATTAGGGTAAGTCTACTTAAGTACTTGTATTTTTACGCATTTTTATTTAAGTACAATATAGTTTTTTTAGGAGGTTTCCCCTTTGAGGAGGTTTCCAATTCGACTCTTTTGGTGATGACAACCGGGACAAAATTAATCACAAAGTTAGAAGTTTCCCACTAAAAGTGTCAAATTTGGAAATCTCCGTCACCAAAATGGAAAAAGTGAAACCACAATGTAGTTAAGTAAAAATGTCTAAAACTATAGGTACTTAAATGAACTTATTCCTGAAAATTATTATCTTAGACGTTTATGTCCGTGGGGCAAATGTTGTTTTTCGCCAGGGGCGTTTAGTTCGGTGAAAGAGATAAATCAAAATATTGCATTACTATGTAGTCCTCTACATCTAAAAAATGGTCTCTTTAGCTTTTCATTTTTTTTAGTCATTTTCTGGCCGAAGCTCTGGTAATAGACTATGGTCGTAGCAAAATAGATTGAAAACAGATAAGAAAAAGCAGAACATAGACTCATTTTAGCAAGTAATTTCTTTTATAAAATCAACTAGTAGACCGATTCAATTATTTTTGGTTAAATTTATTATTAATTTACAAATTGAGATTAAATTTAAAATCTTATCATTTATTAAAATTAAATATTAATAATTAAGATAAAATTTATTTATATTTCTAATTAAATATTTTTATGAATAAGAAAGAGTTAACATATTTTTTTGAAGCATAAGAGTTATCTTATTGAATATATCTTATTTTTCAAATTCATGTATGCACCAATCAATATTATTAAATGGAATATTTAATTTTTAATATAATTACTAAGCAAAATAAATATTTATTTAGTTAAAAAAATTTTAATTTTGAAAACTAAAATAAATTACCAAACAATTTAATTTACTCTTGATCTACTATTTACTAGTAGATTACAATCTACCAATTTTCAGGTAGATTGCTAATTTACTCCCAATTTACCATATACTACTTAAATATACTTGAACAAACATGGACAATAAGAAATCGCAAAATTAGAATAATTCCTTTTCTCCAAATCCAATCTAAGAGTCTCAATTTATGAGTACATTTCATATGAATACCTTCACTTCTAATATGTTGCAACCTTGTGAGTTTCTGAGGATTTAATCGGGAAAATGTTGAGGTTATAAAAATACAATGATTATAACCAATTAATTATTTTCATAACAAGTTGATCTACTAACAATCTGTAGCTTTTCCCCTTTCAAATTAGTTTTCCATATTTTATTTAGACATCGAAACCGTACAAAATAGTTTGATAGCTAATAGTTAATGCTAATTGAAAATTAATATTTGGTAAAAAAAAATACGTGTTGATGGATGTGTTAGATTACATATAAGCACATTTTCAATATAATATGATTAATATGCATTTAATAAAATAATTATGTAACTTTTCATAGATAGATTATAATATAATTATGCAAATACATAATAAAGGATATATAAATTAGGGGTAAGTTTATTTTAGTACCATGTAGTTTTACTTTTTTCGTCCGGAGTACTATGTAGTTTTAAATTGGTATTTTAGTACCCTGTGGTTGACCACCAATTTTCTGGGTAGGTCCAGGACAGTTGCCCGTCCAAACCCATCCGAAACGACATCGTTGTTGAGACGACGTGGCGACAGAATGGGTTTAACTAAAGGTGATGTGTGTGATTTGGATGCACATCACCAAAATCACCACTTCCACTTTCACTTCCACATCAAAATACTTCTAATTGTCGTACCACTAAAAAAATTCAACCCAATCAAACAAGTACAGGGCAATCAAATAAAGTCCATCTCTCATATAACATTCAATCCCCACCAAACAAGACCATTCAATCCCGGATCAACATCGAAAATGTCAAGGTTCAACTGCACATGACATCCCTTGTCCGAACAAGCAAAAAAATTCAGGCGAGACCCCAATGCTTGGGTAGATCAACCCAAAAGGAACAAGAGTGGATCGCTAAACAATAGAATCCACGCTACAGTTCCCCCAACCTAAAGGTCCAGATTGGAACTAACACGAAGTCGTGGAACAGATGGGAAAGAGAGAGTACCGGGGTCCTAGGAGTAGTCGAAGAGCAGCTGGCGGGAGAGGGAGAGGGAGGAGAAGAAGAGCTTGTACGGGAAAAACCTGGAAACGAACGGTGGGAATGAGGTTAGGGTTAGGGATATGATGTTAGGGCTTTTTCGGCCGGTGAGGTCGACGAGGACGCGCTGGTGCGGGAGTAGTCGATGATGGAGCGGAGGATCGATATTTGGGGTTTTGGAGATTGGAAATCTAGGGATTTTGCGAGCTCCGATCTCCTGATTTGAGGAAGGGGGAGAACGCCGGCGTTTTGGGGAAGACTGCTAAAGAAATTGGTAAAGAAAATTGGTCTTCTTGGTGGAGCG
The DNA here is from genome assembly GCA_963995505.1 of Hypericum androsaemum. Taxonomy (NCBI): domain Eukaryota; kingdom Viridiplantae; phylum Streptophyta; class Magnoliopsida; order Malpighiales; family Hypericaceae; genus Hypericum; species Hypericum androsaemum. The sequence continues at coordinate 4,388,754 of OZ023197.1, forward strand.
GGCTCTTGGATTGGGATTTGAGAGAGAGAGAGACGGGGGAGGAAGAGGAGGAGGAAAACAAAGAGGGAACAATAAATGAGATGAGTTGTGGGATTTTTTAAAAATTATAAACAAATTTGGGACTGAACAAGTAATTTACCACGGTCCACGTCAGCTTTAACTTAAGAAAGTCTTTTGCCACGTGTCTTCCACATCATCTCAAAATGACGCCGTTTCGGGCGAGTTTGGACAGCTAGCTGCCCTGGACCTGCCCAGAAAATTGGTGGTCAACCACAAGGTACTAAAATACCAATTTAAAACCACATGGTACTCCAGGCGAAAAGGGTAAAACTACAGGGTACTAAAAAATGAACTTAACCCTATAAATTATGTAACATATACTAAGATTTACAGTAATAAGAAATAAATAATAAGTTGATTTTAAAAGTTAATCAGGGAAATAAATTTATCATGAAAGAAACTACAATTTAGGCATAATATGGACATTCAACTAATTTTAGTTGGAAAAAATATATAAAAGCATCAATGAGTATTTGTTCTAATGGCATAAGGCTGAAAATTTTGTTTGTAATGCTCATAGTTTAAACCCTTAATTCTTAAAAGTTCTTAGAAACCCTGAATTCTTAAAAGTTCTACGTCTTAAAATGATATTTAAACCATCTGAACAAGAATGGTTTTGAGTTCTCTCAATCAACTCAAGGCGGATCGCCCTAACCTTGCCGAGTTGCTCTTTCCCTCTTGCTGCGGATTTTCTCACTGGATTTTTACCGCTAGAGAGTTTTACTGAGGTCAGCGGTCGCAACCTTGAAAGAGGGGACCCCAATTCTGAGGCCGATGAGGTGTCTTTGGCCCTCCAGTTAGGTGGTCTCTTTATGGATTCAGCATTTTTTATGTTGTATTCGATTGTATGTTTCGTATTTATATAGGGGCGTGCCCCCACCTTTTCCACACAAAAAAAAAATCAATTCCCAATAGTTGATGTCTGAAGATGAAGTAGCAGATACATCACTATGTCTGATAGCGAATAGTTCAGAGTTGTTGACCAAAAAAGAACAAGATTGTAGATGATCTGATAAGAAGTTTTTTGAGGGTATGAACTGATAAAAAGTTGTTTTAGCTTGAAAATGTTATGAGTTCGAACTCTGAAAAATGTCGCTACAACCCGTATGTATTAATGTGAATATTTGGATACCAAATAGTTTTCATCCCGAAAAGTAGCATTAAATACTTGGATATTAGGCCGCTGTCGTCCTACTTTGCCAAGGCTGTCGTCGTACTTGGATATTATGGGCGTGCATCTCGTATGCATTCAAATACCCATAAAGCTGCATTTATAAGGTTACCTCGTGGTTTTTAGCCGTAGCTTGTCTCGGCAGAACTCTGCTCTGGTCGTTGGCTTTTGCCGCTCCCCGACCTCCCTTCACTTCCACCCGTGCTACTTTGTGGACTACGGATTGACTTTCGTTTTCCATTTGGTGTTTTCATTGTACGTCTATGTATTTCCTATTTATGTGTTGTAACCCGCTTTCTTAATATATGCTTCTCGCCACCTTTCTCAGGATAAAAAAGGCTCCCCCGCAACTAGGGATGGCAATTAGATCCTTACCCTGAGTGTCTACCATGATCCAGACCCGAAGGGTCCAAGACTCGTTGACTTTAACCGGGTCTAGACCCTGATCCTGCCCGGATCCTGATATTTTAAAATGATAAGGGCATGGATATGGATCTATAGGACCCTGCCCTGATCCTATCCGAATTTTTTAATTAATATTAAAATAATATAAATGTAAATTAATTATTAGACATAATACCAAATTCTCAATTTTTTGGTAGGTAAATATTCTTTATTAAAACGAAAGTTCAAAATAGAGCAACCTTAAGAGGTGAAGAAGAGGAACTTATAAATCCTCATACGCAATCAAGAAAGTGAGAAACGATTGATTGTGAATGATCGAGGCATCCGTCCAAAGGATCCACTCTTTGTATTGATATGTTTAATGAACGAAAATGTCTCATTGTTATTTAAAAATTATCAAAAGATAATTTAATTTTTAAAAATTATATATTTTTGAAAAAAAATGCGAAACCGCAGGTCGCCCTAATCCTGCCCGGTTTTTTAGGACCCAGATCCTGTCCGAATCCTTATTTTTTAAAAGGATAAAGATAAGGATCTGGGTCCACTATTTAAAAATAGAGTAAGGATCTGGATCCTATGGATGCTACCCGGATCCTGCCCATTGCCATCCCTACCCGCAACTGATACTCTACAATATACTGACATCATTACTCGGACCGACATAATTCGATAGCAAGATACATAAATAATCAGCACCATAATGCCAAACGTACAGTGCAGAGAGGAGATCAAATTAACCGAGAAGTTAAGAATGTGATTGAGCGTGCTCCGGTTTGTGCGTGTACTCGTAATCAAGATGAACGAAGGCTCGCTCGATCTCTGGAAGCAGCTCAAGCTTCTCTTGTAAGGACTCCCCAATGTCATGAGCCTCTTGCAGGGGCATGCTGGCCGGCAGGACTATGTCGACTTCGACAAAGTAGTGGGAACCGAACGTGTAGGCCCTGACCGTATCGATGTGCCTGATAGACTTGTGATGGTTCCAGCACAGATAGGTGAGCTTCTGCAGGTAATCAGGAGTTGCAGACTTGCCAACCAGGGAATTCACATTTTCCAACACTGTCATCGACCATGTTCGAATGGTGTAGAGAGCTAGCTGCAAGGGCAGACAAGTTAAGACCAGTTCAGTTGACAACGTATCAGCTTCCTCTATACAAATCTAACAATATTTTGCAAGAGGAAACGAGTTACTGCTATTGGAAAACCTATAAGAAAATCGGGACGGGGGAGAGCGAGGGAGTGGAACTTACAACTATAGCTCCAACAGGGTCCAGCCAACCAACTATATAGTTAGCAAGCAGGGCAGCAATAAGGCCAATGATATTGGTGATCACATCAAAAAAGTGATCTTGAGCATAAGCTTTGACAATCTCATTAGTAAATGAGCGACAGTAAATCATCAGCATCAGTTTTACGAGTGTCACGGAAAGCATAATGCCCACTACCCAACGCTCTTGTGCTGTCGTCAGAGCAAACTTCCTTTCCTGAAGTTAAAATCAGTCAAACATCAACACTAATTACTCTTGCAAGTGCATCCACCAATTTATATCAACTAAAGCTACAGATTTGGTATTAATTTTCTTTTGCTAAATTAAAGATCTGGTATTCACTATGAGTAATTTAAAAACAGGAACCCGATTAATAGCCAACTTACATCGGATAACAATGTTTGAATTGATTCCAAGATAATCTGCAGTCCCAGAGTAGCCATCACAGAGGCAAAAACCAGAATTCCCTGTAGATGATTCGCGAGTTATAGTTGTGCGCATAGGCCATCGCATGTCAGAAATATGTTAATGCATCTCCAACAGATTTTAAGTCCTACGACATAACATCCTAGTCGAGACTAGAATGTCCAGTCTCCTAGTCGTGGAACCCAGAGAAGGATATTATCCTACAGCATCCGTGGTATTGAAAAAAACAGTTTGTGTTGCAACATCCACGGGATAAATAGTACAGAGGCAAACAATCTTCAGGTTCTTCGAGCCAAAGGAGTTCAACACAAAAAATAAGAATATTGAAGGTAGGCATGATAATTCAAAATTTGGAAAGACAAACAACTATCAGGGACCAATTTTTTTTTTGAAGGTAAATTTTACACCCATGCTAGGGTTTGAACCCTGAACCTCCTAGATATTTACAAAGCCTTGTGCCGTTGGGCTACAGGCCCTTTAGCTATCAGGGACCAATTATGAACTTTAGAAGAATGCAAGCCTCCATGTGAAGAGATGAATGCTTGACAGTTGGCATGTAAACTGTGTATGCAGAATTATGATCAATGATTGGCATTAGGCTAGAAAAATGTGATTTTGCTAATTGTGGTTCCACTGGTCCTTGAATGACAAAGAAAAAGCTCCCCCAGTTGGGCTAGGTCATATTTTAAACCTATAACAATAACAAGTGGGGATGAACATGATATAACAGAAAGAGAAGTCATCATAGAGAAGAGATACCAAAGGCTGCATCCGTTTCTTCCCAATGGGGTACTGATAAGGGTTTGGCGTTTGCATAGAAAATGCAGTAAACCAGAGGATGAAACCAGAGAGAAGATCAAGGAGGGAGTCCAACGTGGAAGCAATGATGGCTAATGAACCACTTCTGATGGATGCGTACACTTTGGCAATGAAAAGGACCATGTTGGCCATATTGGATATCCTAATAGCAAAGCTTTCGCTTCTGGCCAAACTTTCCCGTTCTTCCTGATAACCACAGCAGACAACCACAGGGCTTAGTGTCATCCAACATACTGCAGAGTTCTCAGTTTGGAGAAAACAGACGCATATTGGTAGAAGGAAACATACCTTTGACATCCCAGGAACAAAACCACGTTCTGCCAAGACATCCATTTCGTTAAATCCTTCGAGCATCTCCACTTGCTGCTGGTAGTACTCGGCCACATAATCTTCCGGACCTGAAACCAAACCGATAGAGTGAAACATCACTCCACTATTGAACAACAGGTCCACATCTCCCCAATCATTAGCAAAATGGCGCATTATATACAAACAGTTATACACACCCTTTTGAACTCCCACAAACAATTAAAAACCACTTGTGAAGAACTAGACAATCAGACAAGGTCTAAACTTGCTATCCATATGAAAGAAACCATCGTCTCGAGCATCAAAGCTCATTCCTATCCATCATCTCTTGGTTTCCAGGGTACGAAAGAAAAGAATCGACACTGCAAGAAAGGTAAAGGCCACAGTGAACACCTCCAGGAGGACCAGGACGCCTCATGTAAGAGCATAACAGTTTTGACATAATGATATCCTCCTCCTGCTGCATTTCCAAAAGAACCCCCCGCCGGCTTCTTTATTTATAGAGCAATATATTCCAGTCCCTAAGTTATTCTCCACTTACACAAACCCCTTGGAAACAAGTCCAATCTCTGCCACACATAGTGACAAGGGGAATATCACACCAAATATTCCGAAATTCGCTCTCTCTTTCTAACCATCACCATGATACTTGTTGCCACTTAAACATGCTCCATGTTCGAGTCGGGGTAGTAGGACCCTTGGAAGGTAGCAAAGCTCTCAGGACTCCAACTCGAAACGAGTCGGGTCCTTTGAACACTTACTGATCTAGACAAAAATCTCAACTACCCAGTTCCTGACAAGCTCCAGCCAACATAAGAACAGCAACTAAACTCCAATATTGACGAAGCAAGCCATAGAAAAATCATTCCTTTAAAATACAAATAATAAATAAATAAAAGCATAAGAAAAATTAAATAAATAAAAGGGTGTGTGAAATTACCTCTAACCCCAAGGCAATCATGGATGCCACCCCGAGGGGGTTTCTTCTTCTTCTCGGTGTGCTCAGGGGACAGCTGGTACCCGTCGAAGTTCAACCGCCACGACCGGTCGCCCGCGGTTGTGAGGGGCAGCAGAGCGAGGCCCTCGTCGTCGCCGCCGCCGGACGCCGGGTCCATCATCCCGTTCTCCGGCGACCCAGGAAGGAATCTTCACGAGAAAGTGGAAGGGAGACAGAGGGGAAACGAAATGGACGCCCTTTGGAAGTTGGGGTTTGGTTATTATGGAAGGGAGAAGGTGCATGGTAAAGAACGTGGGGAGGGGTAGGGGTGGAAAATAAGAGGTGGGGTGAAGGGTAGTTTGGGGAAATCGCACGTGTGGGGTCTGGAGGCGTAGGTTTTTCATGTTTGTGCTGCACCTCTTTTTCTTTTGTGGTTGGCGGAGGATGGGATTTCTGGGCCAGGGAAAAAAGAGAAAAATAATCAAATATATGTTTGGAAAAGTAAAGATATAGAAAAAATAATAGATATTAATAAATATCAATTCATTGGGTAAATAAACAGCGTACCAACCAAACTTAACTATTAGTCGAAAGCTCATCAGTCGTAATTGGTGAGTATAGGTCTTTCACTGCTATTGCAAGTGTAATAGGATCGCGAATTGGTTTTTGAACTAAGAACTTGATTTCTCCTAGGGCTTCCATGTACTTGAGTCCCTCCTCCATCTAATAGCATCCTTTCGTTATGATCCTAGAATGAACTTATCCGTAAAACAATTGTACATTTGAAATATGAACAATTTATGAGGAGACCTAAAAATGTATAATTTTTTCGCGAAAATATGTAGGGACTATGAATTGAATCTGATTCAAATTTGATTAACTAAAATTTGATTTTGATTCAAATCGGCTCATATTTATCTAAATTCGTATTCTAATTCGTCCTTAGACGAATCATAATTTTCATAATCTGAACTTACAACTAAAAAACGATTTATAAAATAATTCTACTACAACTCCTCGTGTACTTGTCGCTGCAAATATTTTAATTATTAGGATGTAAAATTCTAATGTGAAAAATAAAATAGAACAGGAATTCTATTTTATTTATTTAAAAAAATACAAAAAATTTGTCTTCATGTGATTTTTAACTTTTGGGTCTTCATGTGATTTTTAACTTTTGGGTCTATCTCTCGTGCCAGACCTGGCCATTGTTCGAATTCTAATTCATTGAAACCTTCAATCGTATTTGAAACGTCTAAAGACGAATTTGAATACTAATTATGAACTCCCAAATTTGAATCGAATTCGAATTGAACTCGAATTTATTTTTTTATTTTATTTGAAAAAAATCATAAATTTTAATTTTTTGATAAAATTAAGGAAAAAACAATTAACAATTTTTTGAATATGTGTAGGGTTAGGGTTTGGTAGATAATTGGATTAGATACACGATATATGTCTATGCTAATAGTTGAAGCTGTAGTACTTTTTTATATAATCATAAGAAGGCGAATAGATAGAAAGATCAACTCGATGAAGTTGAATAAATGGAACATGAATTCTTGACTCTAATGGGAACAAATGTAGGTTGAGACAATTATTTAATATTTAAACTCATATAAGTTCAAGTTGGATCTCATGCTAAAAAAGTAGTAAAATTCTCTTTTTCAAATCGACTAATTTAGGTTCGAATCAAATGACCACAAATAGTTGCTAAAACGTGACCATCAAACTCGAAGAATAAAGTTTGTAAAACTTCTTTATCTTTCTTGTATAATTTTTTAAAGTTCACGTTAACGTAGTCATAAGAAGGCGAATAGATAGAAGGATCAACTCGATGAAGTTGAATAAATGGAACATGAATTCTTGACTCCGATGGGAACAAATGTAGGTTGAGACAACTATTTAATATTTAAACTCATATAAGTTCAAGTTTGGATCTCATGCTAAAAAAATAGTAAAACTCTCTTTTTCAAATCGACTGATTCAGGTTCGAACCAAATGACCACAAATAGTTGCTAAAACTTGACCATCAAATTCGAAAAAAAAAGTTTGTAAAACTTCTTTATCTTTCTTGTATAATTTTTTTAAGTTCATGTTAACGTAGTTCATGAAATATATTTTGCAATAAGATTTAAATCATTTTGACAATAAATTATAAAATTTAAATTTTTACTAAAACTAAAAGATAAATATTTGGTGCAACTAATCCAGCGGGAAGAGTACCCACTGTGTCGTACATGATCTCAATATTTGTAACTACAGGTTCTCGTATGTTGTTGTATCTTGTGCTAAATATGTGTATTATGTATGATGATTTGTGTTTACTATGTTAATTGAGTTTCGGCCGAGTGGTGTTCTATTTGTAATATTTGTGCCATGAATTTTGTACGCGATTTTGCATTTGCGATACTTTAATATAACATGCATGTGATTAAATATAGCGAATAAATGACTTACGGAGTTGCGTCATCTCGTCAAGATTTGTTATTTATTTTAACATAGTATTCTGCGGTTTAGGCTTTTCTTTTTTGGTGACTGTACTTTCCTAAATTGACATATTTAGTGATAATTTTTAACAAAATATAGTTTATCCAAATTAGCCTTCTATGTTAGTGTCATGTTATAGTTCTCTCTCGTTGGTGGCGTTGACATGGCAAAATAAAAACTCAATTTCAACCGTGATCTACAAAAATCTCTAACCCCAACTTTTGAATATGAGACACTTTGGTTTCAATTTGGGATTTTAATATTTCAAATTCAAAATTTTTTAGATTTGGGTTCAAATTGTGTTTTTAGTTTGCCACATCATCTTCGCATAGGAGAGAGAAATATGATGTGCCTCTTACATGGAAATGCCATGTTGGACAAGTTAACTCTGGTTAAAAATTGTCACCAAAAAAGTTACTTTATAAAACCTCAGACACCAAAAGTGTCAATTTAGAAAACTGAAAATGAAAAGGCTAAACCACAGGTACCAAGTTAAAAACGAGTGAAACTATATGACATTAAAATGAACTTTTTTCTTATTTTTATTTGGAGACTATAATGAATAATAAATTTGCTTATTTGAGTTTCAGGAAATGAAGGAGCCTTACATAGATATTTACAGTAAAACCTTTCTAAAATAATATCATTGGGACCGGAGAAAAATATAACTTCAGAGAATTTATTACATAAGAGAAGTTTATATTTTTTTCTCCAAAAATATTAAAATTGAACTTTCAAACACAAATACGAAAATAAAATACGAAAAAATTAAAAAATATTTTGTCTAAATTTAAATTATCTTATAGCGTTATTCAAATGATATATTTGATTGAGATATTTTATTAAAATAAGATGATAATTATAATGATCATTTGAAGACAATTGAGAAGATAAAAATGATCATACGATAATATATGGAATAATATTTACAAGCTTCCTGTGCAACTTTTGCGCCTAGGATTCGGATGTACATCAGAGTTTTCCTATATGGAATAATATTTAACTTTAAAAAAAATTGATGCCTAAATTCAAATAAAAAGTGACATGGAAAATCATGTGGATATTGAGGGCTGACGAGCGCGTGGTCAGTTGTGGCGGAAACGAGCCCCGCATGTGGCTAGCTAAGTCCACGTGTACGGTTCAGATCGATGCAAGTCCCTGAAGGGAACGCCAATTTCCTCGGGAGTAATTATTATACCTTCGCTTTTTGGTGGGGCAGCAAAAAACATCATCCACTTTTTGAGGGAAAAATTATTATTTTTATATTATCTGATATTAATGAACAGACTAATTCAGATTCGAGTTGAATATTAATACTATTACAATTTTAAATTAGATTAACATTCTCACCAATTCATCTAAGTATTTGTTGGTAACACGATCTTCTTTTTGAAAGACAATATATTCACCTACAATAATTTTTTTTAAAGGAAATTAATATTTAGAATAGTGTGATTTCACGCTTTTAAACTAAATATTATGTACCTTCGTTTTTAAATTATTAGTGACACATATTTTTCAAATTCACAATTTTGTGACAAATTCTTAATCAATCTCACTTTTATCTCTCATGTTGATAATGACGGGACAATGACTTCAAAAAATTTGCATCCACAATCCTAAAATTTATTAAAAATTCTAACATTAAAATACTCCAAAACCCACACTTCTCCACAAAAATTAAAAAAAAACAGATCGGGCTATTGGGTACTTCTTAATTCTGGGATTTTAGTAGATTTTAGTTTAGAAGTGATTTGAAATGTTTTAATTATTGCTGCATCATCATTAAAATAAGAGTGAAAAGTGACTTGACTATATATGTAGACATTAGCTTAAAAAATTAACAATGATTAAAAATTTAACTCCAAAAACATAAATTTGAAAAATCTCCATCACAAAAATGGAACTACATAATTCTAAACAACACAAATGTAAACTTTACCTTTAAAAAAAACACAAATGTAAACTTTTCCTTTTAAAATGCAGCTACAATGATTCACAGCATTTGGCCATTATTTTATAATAGAAAAACAGCAGTTGGGCATTTCATTTGAGGTTCCGATGGTGGGCCGTATGTGTGTTTTAGGTTGCGTGACGAAACTAAAATCTACTTTTGTTTTTCTAAGGTAAAACTCAAGTTGAGTACTTTGTGTTTTGAATAATTTGCACGTGATTATTTTTTAGTTCAAAAATATCCAATCAAGTAAAGAATTAGGGTAAATTATTATGAGGATCCTCGTGTTAGGCATATTCGTCTCTTATCCCATGTATTTCCAGAATAGATTAAAATATCTCATTAGTTTAATTTTATTATACTCTCAGGTCCCTCGCTGATGTCATCATTCATTTTTTGTGTAGAAATTACTTAAGTACCCTTGAAAAACAAAAAAATAAGTTTCTCTCTCTCCTTCCCTCTCTCATGTTCTCTCCCCCTCCTCTGATGAAATTACTTCCTAGATGTGGCCGGAGACAAAGACGAGTTTGCTGTCGGAGGGCTGACAGTCCATCGAGAAGTAGATCTTGAATGTTGCGCAGAGCAAGAGAGATCTCACCCCCAATATCGTTATAGCAGCACCTTTTCGCTGCCGAAACCACCTCCCGCTCCCCCACCCCTGATGAAATCGAGCAAGAAAATAGTTAGTGTTTCCCTTATCGGTGGGTTTGAGGTAGTTGAGGAAGGTGGCAACATAGATGGCGGGTAGGCAGAGCAATCAGAGACATTCCCGATGGATTCGTCGGAGAGGTAGGAGGCATGTATGGTAGAGAGGGCAGAGGTGCACGCCGCACAGCATGAGTTGTTCTCAAGCGACTGGTTGCACTTCGAACTGACGTCGTACCGGGCTTGTACCAACTTAGAATCTTGTCTTTAGAGGACCGAGACGACGACTGGACCCAGACTGTGAGCTTCTTACCAAGCAGCACCTTCCCAGTCACCAAAGGGGAGCGATGGCAGAACGGGACGAAGGGATTCTATGCCAATTTGGATTAAATTGGTGTGACATCAGAATGAACTTAGTTCGCTGGCGGCGAGAAGGGATCCGATCCAAGGAAAGGGATGATTTTTTTTATTTTCTGATGGTATTTTGATCATTTCAAAGAAAAAATAGCAGATGACATCAGCGAGGGATCCGAGAGTATAATAAATACAAACTATATGGACGTTTTAATCTATTTAAAAAATACAGTAGGGTGAGAGGTGAATATGCCAAACACCAGGGTCTTGAGAGTAATTTACCCAAAAACTAAATAGATATTGAATAATTATTTTAGAAAAAATACTTATAAGCATTGTTTTAAAAAATGACCCAGAGGCCGACCCAGATTTTGGTCCGACCTCCTGGTCAACCTGTCAGACTACTGGTCAGACCAGCTATTTTTATATATTTTTTCTTATTTTAAAGTAATATATAGACTAAATGATAGGTTTAAAAATTAATATTCTCGATATGTTGGTCAATTTATTTTATATCTAGTATAATTTTCTTTGTTGATTTAATTTATTTTGTGTTGATTTGGGAAAATCGAGTTTGTAATCTGGTTTTTTAAAATTTTTTGGGTTGGGTTGGGTAAAGTCTGGTCGGACTGAGCAATCTGAGTCAAGTATATGACCAACTTGCCCGGTCCGACCTGATTTCATCCAGTTAGTAAGGTAGGCGTCCTTACCACCTTCTCAAACACAAGTTTTAGTCTGATTCATGGCTCGACCGGTCGGACCATATTTTTAAAAATAATGCTTATAAGTATAATTAAAATGAAAATAAAACAAAATATGAAAAATATCAGGAGAGATGGAGAGAAGTTTTTGATAAAATTTTCTGATTTGATTTTCAAAAAAAATCAAAACCATTTTTTTCTCATTATATTTGAAGGTATTTTGTCCAAAAAAAGTGTTCCAATAGTGGAGTGTCAACTTAAAAAAGTCACTTCTCATAAAAAAAACTAAAAAAAGTCACTGTCATTTGTCACTCGGTTGAAAAATTTCAAATCATATTGTAGTGGTATACAAGTTGATCTAATCAAATTTTACTAAAGTGAACTTTGACCTTCCTTTTTTAATGGATAGTGGGTGACAATTATCTTACATGTCATTGGAAAATTACCACACGCTCTTTTATTAACACCACATATACACATAGTTTATAGTCATCCATATATGCAGGAAAAGTGACTTGGTGAATCGTTCGTCTTATACAAGTCCTCGTGATAGTGTATAACCGTTTTTTTTATAGACGAGGGGACAAAGAGCTCCATAACCTTTATTCATCAACAAATAGATGCTACGAGATAGACACAACGAGAAAGACTAATCCCCTTCAAATAAATCAAATACACATCTAAGCACGACACTAGAGGTGCATCCGATACGACACAATCAAAAGAGACCGTTACGACAGATTTGGAGAGTGTGCATGTTACACGATTGCTCTCTCGTCAAGTGTGTGGTAAATAGATTTCCCAGTTGGGAGCTATCAGCTCCCTGGCCCAGTGGATCAGGGTCCACAAAAGGGTGGTCACGTCCAATATCTCATCTAACACAAAGTATGACTAAAAACAAGTCCACCTCCACCTGGACACGACAAAATTCTCTCTCCAGGTCAGCTCCAAGCCTAGAATAAATGCTTAGAGATCAGAAGCTAGGTTTGTTCAATGGGTGATGCCCATGGAAAATCCATAAATCTAGAAGTCTCTAAAATCACGAACAACTCTGAATGTGCTTGCCATGCAGGAGTTTTTCATCGAGGCACCATCAATGTTAAGCTTGACGGAGCCGTTTGGCAGTCGGGTCCTTTAGACTATTATCTCTCACAGAGAAAAAAATAGAGTAAGCTGGTCTGCAAGACTTGATCAAACTCTTGTGCATGTGTAAAGATGATGGAGGGAGATGCCCCGAGGTAGTTGACAAGGGGGTTTTTACGCTCTAATGCAATAAAGGAAGTAAGGTGTGAAAATGTCAAACTACGAGAAGCGGGTTCAAGACATCCTGAAAACTTGTAAATAGATTAGGTTGGTTATTATTTTTGTTGGTTTTGGAAAATGGTGAAGCAAACACAAGATAGCTAGAGAGTTTAACAATAAGAGACAAATGGGCCAGGCACCCATCAAGCAACCCCTCACAGTTTGGTCTCTACTTGGCATATTAAGTACATGGTGGGCCTAAGTGAGTCTTAGGCATGGTGCTTCTCAATCAAGTCCTTCACACTAGAAAGTTGGGATCTAGGTATCAAGTGGAACCCATGGACACTCCTCTCTCACCGTGGGTTATCAATCACACGAGAGTGCACGAGTCACCAACCATCCTCCTAGTTTCCAACTCAATAACGCTCCACCTAATAGCCGGCTAGATTCAACTCTCTGGTCTCACTATGTTAGATCTCCTCTAGCCCACTCGGGTAGGTATCTCCACGTCCTTTTTCTCAATCAAGTCCTTCGGGTTATGCTACAGATAATTGGTAATAACCTATAGGCTGAAAAGGTGCTAACCATACTCAGGCCTACCACAAGATCATCGTTGAACCAACACATTACGTATCCCTACACTCTACACACCTAATCCTATTAGCCCATTCAAAACCAAACCATTCGGGGTGTCCTTAGGGCACCCAACCTAAAAACTAACTACTCACACATAATTATTTAACAACAATCATGCATAAGTATGGAAGTAATATCATAAGAACAAATGTAAAGATAAGGGAAGAGAAAGCTCAAGAGCGGCTCAAAATCATAGAGCCGCTCTTCCCGCTCATCACATCTGCTCCTTACCTCCGGTAAGCTTTCTCTCTCTAAACACCCTAGCTTTGGTGTTTATGTTCAAGCTTATAAAATGAGAGGTTTGGGGGGCTATTTATAGAGAGTCTAACCCTAAACTCTAACTGCCTACGAAATGACAAAAAATGCCCTTAAAATATCTAGTTTTTGGGGGAAAAAATGGGCGTGTTTGCCATTCGGTGGATGATGGCACCGATCAGTGGTTTAAGATCTCGCCATTCGGAGGTCGGGCGCGATGCTCGGTGCTGATCTCGCCGTTCGCCAGTGGATTTCACCGAGCGATGAATGTCTCAGGAATGGGGTTCCTTGCTTATCGACATTTATAGTATAGTACCGAGCCAAAAGTCACCGAGATTTTCTCTCAAAGGAGTCCGAAGACTTTCAATAAACATAGCATTCACCGAGGGGCGGGCTCTTCCGCCGATTAGCGATCTTTGCAAGATTTCTTCCGTTCGCTACCTTATTTCACCGTTCGGCGGTTGCACCTTCTTCACGGGTTGCCTCTTCTTGACTTGACTCCTTCCGAACTCCGCAGCTTCGGTTGCTCCTCACTCATTAACCTACCTCCACAAACAATAAATATAGGTAAAATTATTCGAGGCAACAGACCAAGAAATGGCAGAAAATGACTCAAGACTCGATTTAAAAAGACTCAAAATTGGGTCTAAATGACCCTAAAAATTTGCGATAAAATGAGCATTTTTCACGCTCATCACACCCCCACACTTGAATTTTTGCTTGTCCTTAAGCAAAAGACTCTAACTCATAAACAAATAGAGCAAGAGTTGGCACACTCTTAACAAAAAAAAACTCCCCAAAACTTTGACTTACAGTCGCAAGACGACCCCACGACCAAGAAGTTCACTCCCCTGGGTGCAAAACTAAGAATACGCAAGGACTACACCCTCGAGAGTTTAGGCAAGCCTTAACTTGAAGAGAGTGAGACTTGGGGGTTGACCTCTCAGAGGATAGGAAATGATTTAAGCTCACTATTCAGTAGTCAACTTCCTATCGCTCGCAAATATGTCCGGGGTCATGGGCTATCCTACTCCCACTCAGAATCATCTCACATGAAGTGAGGCTTGCGATCAAGGGGACTTTGTCATGGGTTGTAATGGGGCTAAGGATTGGGTGAGGATAGACGGTATGGGAGGTCGTTAAACCACCTAATCTGAGGTGCAAGTTACAAGAGTAAACTAACCGTCGTCTATTCTTCAAGCTCACCTTAAGTCTAATTCACTCCACCCATTGTACCCAAGACTTAAGGCCACAAAGCACAAGCTTATCTCTTATTTGGTTGCCTTATTCACATAATTTGCTCTTTTTTGTTGCTTTTCTTTTCTTTTTATTATTTTTCTTCACTTGTTCACTTTTTATTTTATTTTCCCTTTCTTTTCTTTCCTCACTTCCCTTTTATTCCTTCCTTGGCAACTTTTGGATTTAGGCAAGCTTAGCATCTTTTTGGTTTGGCCACTATTGTACTCAATTTTCCCAAAGATCAAAACCTAATACCATGAGCTTGCAAGACCATGTTCCCCTTACAAATATCCTAGAAGATGAATCCTATGCACAACCTCGGACCAAGTGTCAAAGGTGGAGATATTTTGGTAAGGGTTTAACATGGCGAGTGTGTATGCAAAGAATGGCTAAGCTCAAGGGGGTTAATCAATGGAAAATTTAGGGTAAGGCTCTAGGCTCAGACCAAAAAATGGCCCCCTTCCTCCTGCAAGCACTCACACAAAAGAGAAGACACAAGTGTTAGCAGGATACCCCACTCATCCAGAACATATAGGCACCTCATGAACAAGAATCGGAGATAGTAATCTCCTCATTAGGCTCAAGTTCCTTTCAAAAGGTACCACATCAACCCCACAAGTTCACCCACTAATAGAAATTGCGAGTCTAAACAATCGAGGGAGTAAAAAATCCGTATTCCTATGCTTTACACCCAGGGTATGTTCCCTAAAAGGTATGGGGTTTGACTTTTGATCAAAAAATAAAAATTTAAGGGGGGTATAAATTGCCAAAAATGTGCCAAAACTTGACCTATTTAACAATGATCTAGACCTAAATATGCAAGTTCCTACATAGAATCCCCCCCCCCCCCAACACACATTTGAATGACACATTATCCTTAATGTAAGAGGGTTAAGACAAAAAAAAGTGCTTCAATAACCTCCGTGGTCAAAGAAGTGAAAAGGCACTTCAATCAAAAGCACACATCAAGGCCTCTGTAGCCACAATATATGCAAAGATTGAAAATATAAACAAGATACAAGACATCAAAATAGGAGGAGGGTTAAGAGGACATCCCTGGTCAAGTGGGTCAGGATAAGCAATTAATCCTTAAGGAGTGGCGAAGGGCATCTATGCGCTGGGTGCTGATTTTTGCCAACCGGCAATTTTGAGTTTGTCTTTTCGCCAAGGCGCTCGGTCCCACGTCCACCATTTCCATCATCAGAATACCTGAGATGACATAAAATTGCTACCTATTATCCTACATGAAATCCTACTAGTTCGAGTTAAAGTTTATATTATAAATTTTACTAATTTATAGTCTTTAGCTTGACTTGATTCTTCTCGACTCAAGAGATGAGCGGGTCAGGCTATGGTGGCATCCCGATTGTATTACTTGATGTCCCTCCTTCCTCTTCTTTAAAATGGTTGGTGACTGCGAATCTTGTCTGTTTGATAGTAATACTCTCTTTGCAGACTCAACGATCGAAGACAAGTAGATCTCCCTCCTTACCGAGAACTTCCACCCTCTTATTGGTGTCAAATATCTTCACCCTAAGAAAGTGTGATAACATCTGCATAAACTCATCTTCGTGCCCTTTCTAGTTTGTGATGAACACTTCTTTTTCTTTGTTCACTGTCAGAGTGATACGGTTAAGTTCAGATTGGACCTTGGTTTAGGCCAAGAAAGGAGCTCCTAGAATCAAGCACGGTGCCTTGGTCAATAGTTTATCCACTACAATAAAGTTTATTCCGATCTCCTTCCCCCGTACTTGTACTTTGACTTCGGGTGCACCGCCTATTAGGATAACCAAGCTCCCATCTATTAGTTTGATGCTGCTATAGGTGGGATACAACTCTATTAACCCAGTGACTCCACATAGAATAAGGTATGATGTTGAATTTTGCTCTTACATCGCAAACTGCCTTGGGAACTAAAACATAATTAATCTTGTCGGGGATTGCCAAGTTCTTTGGGTCTCTTGAGAGAGGAATTTTCTAGATGTCTTTAGGGTGGTTAGTATCCGTACCACTTTTGGCTTTTCCCTTACACTTCGAGGATACCTCCCCTTCTTCAAGTTTCGAGCTTATCATCATACAGACTTCTTCCTACTTATTTCCTTGCATCCTGAATTACCTTTTCCTCTAACCAGTAGGTTTTTCCTTGCAAGGCTGTCTTAACTACTACTGCAATGTATTTGTCTTCCCACATGGAGAACTCTTCAGAGCCTTCCCACAACTTTCAGGTTGATCATCCTTCTCACAACGTCTATTCTAGCTTTTATGGCTGCTAAGAATGGTCTTCCAAGGATGAGTTCTTCCTAAAACTCATCACTTCCTTTCACCACAAGAAAGCTTGCGACCATATTCATCCCCTTCACCTTAATAGTGATATCTATTAGTATTCCTTCGGGCTTTGTTGATGATCCATTAGCCATCCGAATTGAGCCGTCAGCTGGCTGGAGATCAGGAGTATTCAGCTTCGTCCAGAACTGATGAGATATTATGTTCACTACTGAACCAGAGTCACACAAGGCATTTTCCACTTGTATTTCATCTGTAGAAACTGGGATCGAGATCTTTTCAGGGTCCTCACATGTTGAGATTCTGTCATACTTTGGATTCTTTATCAAGACAGTCATAGTCCAGTCGTCTTGAGGTTTGTCTTCAATTGCTAGCATAACTTTCCCTTTGTTTAACTAACTCCCTCCGTTTGGAAGCCTCAAAACTTGTACGGCTAGCTCCCGATGAGCAACCACTTGACTTGACTCTTCTTGACTTGACTTCTTTCGAGCTCCGTATCTTCGGTTGCTCCTCACTCATTAACCTACCTCCATAAATAGCAAACACAGGCAAAACCATTCGAGGCAACAGACCAAAAAATGTCATAAAAGGACTCAAGACTCGATCTAAAGAAACTTAAAATTGGGTCTAAATGACCCTAAAAGGAGGCGATAAAATGGGCATTTTTCATGCTCATCAGTATTACCTATTGGGAAGACAACGTCATTCCGCAATTGTAACAACCACTAACAGGTCGTCACAAAGGTAGTCGTCCATGGGGTGCCTCTATTGCCGCTAGATTCATCCAGAATATTGGCTCAGGGCCACTCTTCAGGGTCCATCTCCGTGTAGAAATCTTGAGTCAGTCTTTGTAGAAGTGCCTCTTATACCTACCTAGAAAATCTGCGTTCATGGGATATATACATTAAGGACTTAATGTCATTTAAACATCCTAGGAAGGTGTTCCACGTCGTTAAATGCCTTAGTACACGTGCCTTGTTCTTCATTAAGCTGCCATAAAAAATAGCCATGTGAATAAGCGTAATCGTCAAGTACTTTTAGTTCCCATATTTGGCTCCAAATGAGGTCTTTTATCCCAACCACTCCCAGCGTCCAGTAATTTGTAACTCTTCTCGAAGCCTCGTCAGCCCAACTTGCTAAGGAGGTGGTTTTGGAACGGGAAAGAGGAGAGCTATGGATCATCCAAAAAGGAACGTGGCCAGCCCATTCCCTACATTCTGACTGTAAGAAATGAAAATCCCAAATGGAAACTTATAACAAGTTTATAGGGTGTTTTGGCTTTTTTTTAATAATCATTAGGGACATATAATAAATTACCCATGTAACCCTAACCGCGCTTAGGGTAACTTTATAGGGCTAGAGTTTTAGCCTTGAATTTATCACAAATAAGGGTCTGGGTTGTCCTCTTCTCCTTCACTAGAATACTCACATATTCCTCTCCCTCTCTATGAAGGCGAAGTGTTCACTCAAGCTGAGGCAGATGAGTTAGGAGAGTTTTACTACAAGTGGAGGGTAAGTTCTTATAATTTTTCTCCTAATCTGATATGTGGTTACTGTAAGAAAAATCATGAGTTCTTCTCTATATTTTCCTCTCAAAAGGTTAGATGAACGATCAAACTAATGAATTGGTCTCAAAAGAACACGCAAGATCTGTTGAAAGGGTGTCGTAAGCCCCGTTCTTTTTCTCTTTCACCCTCGGATTTATATGACTATCTCTTTAGGCAATAATATAGAATTTGTATAAGGTTTTGGAAGTACAATTGAAGAACTAAATATTGAGATTAAAAGAAGGTTTAGTGGCTACGAAAAAGTAAATTGATTTTTGTGGATTTGAATGTAACCCTTGGAGTTTATGGCTTTTTGAATTTATAGCCTAATTGGTTTTGAACTTCGAAATAATAGACCAATTTTCTCCATATTACTATAGATGGATTTGGATGTCTTCATACATGTTTTGTCTGATTTTCTCCATATTGTTATAGATGGATTTGGATGTCTTCATTACATATTTTGTCCAATTTTCTCCAAGTTCATATCAATTTTGTTTGATACATGGTGTTCTGTCCGATTGTTGAGTTTGTGTCTTTGGTTCACTTTTGTCTTTTGTTATATTCTGTCCATTATTTGGTTTAAGTCATTGGTCCTATTTCGTCTTTTGTTCATTTTCGTCCATTATTCTATTTTGTTCTATAATACGGGATCATTCATACATCTTCTGTATTTTGTAGTTTATGCACATCTTTTAAAAAGGCTAATGTATAACCTGATGTCCGAACAATCTAATGGATGGGTAGCGTGAGAATTGTTTGGCCTCGTGATGAGAATCCTCTTCCATCATCTGGGACCACCTCCCGGGAATATAAGGGCATTTTTCTGTGCCCCACGAGAATTCCATCATTCTTTATGTTGACTCCGAACTTTTTGTTCGTGATATGTGGTTTGTGAATTATGATAACAACCTCTATTAAATTGTTGTCCACTTACTGAGTTTTATAACTCACCACATATGAGGTATCATGAGTATATATCGTAGATGGTTGAAGTATACATGTATCGTCACAATTTACGGAATAAGAAATGATATTTTTTGTCTTTCGCTATTAAGATTTTTTATTTAGATTTTTTATTTAAATAAATATTGTTTTCGTACTGGGTGTTTATACCTCATAGTAGTTGTCATATTATTTTTGGGATTGGAAAACTTAATGGTATCATAGCATTTTTCCAAAAACAAAAAGAAGACAATAATAATATCATGTGTGACATGCATGGGTAGTGGCTGAAAAGCTGTATATTTCTTGATAATAATTGATGTACATCTTGTGTCTACTTATACAGGTAATTACATAACTGCTATCCTATATAGAAGGAAGGAGATATTCTCTAATAACTGCTGGGCTTGATCACAGGCCTGAGATTACGAGATTGTTACAAGATTGATATGCTGAGATAATAGACAGCTGTTAAGAATCTGTTTAGATTAGGTAACTCCTATTACCCCTCCGCAAGCAAAGCATGGCCAACAGTGAGCTTATTCTTTAAGTCATCGAATCGGCGTCGAGGGAGTGGCTTCGTTAGGATGTCGGCAAGTTGATCTTTGGTGGAGATGTAACGAACTTGAATTTGTTTGGCTGCGACTTGCTCTCGGACAAAGTGGAAGTCTATCTCCATGTGCTTAGAGCGATTGTGAAATACAGGATTGGCGGAGAGATACGTTGCGCCTAAGTTGTCGCACCAGAGTATTGGATGGCATTTGAATTTCACGCAGCAATGATTGTAACCACATTAGTTCAGGGGCGGCTATTGCAAGAGCTCTATATTCAGCTTCAGTGGATGATCGGGATACCACCCGTTGCTTCCGAGAGGACCAAGATATCAGATTGGGTCCAAGAAAAATGCCAAACCCTGTTGTTGACCTTCTGTCGACCGGGCAGCCTGCCCAGTCGACATCGCTGTATACAGATAAAATGAGATGTTTGCTTGGCTTTATGAGAAGGCCGTAGGTGGATGTGCCCTGCAGGTAACGCAGAATACGTTTGACGCCACCCCAGTGAGCCGAATCGGGAGAGTGCATGAATTGAGTGGCTCTGTTGATAGCGAAAGCTATCTCAGGTCTTGTGATGCCTAGGTACTAGAGACAACCAATGATCTGGCGGTAGAGAGTGGGGTCGCAGTCGGAGGTAGTTTGAGGTGCTGATGTTGTGGCAAGGGTGGCCAGTGCTTTACAGTCGCCCATCTTTGCTTTGTTGAGAATGTCACAGATGTACTTGTGTTGTGAAAGAAATAGTCCAACTGATGTACGTTGTGCCTCAATGCCTAGGAAAAATGACAAATTGCCGAGATCTTTGACAGCAAATTGCCTAGTGAGAAATTGAATTAACTCATGAAGGAGAGGTGAGCTGGAGCCAGTGACGAGAATGTCATCAACATAAACAAGTGCAAATAAATGAATTGAACCGCAGTGGAGATAAAAGAGCGAAGTGTCAGTCTTCGATCCATGAAAGCCAAACTTACAGAGAGCCGCTTTGAGACAGCTGAACCAGGCACGTGGTGCCTGTTTGAGGCCGTAGAGAGAATGTCGCAGTTGGCAGACATAGTCAGGATATTGCAGGTTGACGAAGCAAGGCAGTTGTTCCATGTATACTGCTTTAGATAGATGCCCGTGCAAGAAGGCATTGGATACATCGAGTTGCCAAACTTGCCAACCGTAAGAGATAGCCAGTGAGAGGATGAGCCGAACTATTGCCGGTTTGATTATCGGACTGAACGTTTCTTGATAATTAACACCCGGATGTTGTTGGAACCCCTTGGCGACCAACCGAGCTTTGTACCGTGCAATGGACCCGTCGGAATGTTGTTTCACTCGGAACACCCACTTATTCCTGAGTATATTACGTGCTGTGGCTCGAGGAACTAGTACCCAAGTTTGGTTTTTGATGAGAGCGTTGAACTCTTCTGCCATCGCCGTTCGCCAGTGCTGATACTTGACAACTTAAGTGAAGCAAGTGGGCACGACTTCTTCTTTGATGGCAATGTGCGTGGCTGGGGCAGTGCTGCTTTGAGACCGTGTGACCATGGTGTGGGTCCACCCGGTGGGTGCAGGCGGTTCGACGGCTGCTGGTGGGGCCGCTGGTGGCAGCAGTGGGGTAGGGGCTGGTTCTCTTGGTCATCGACTGTAAACCCTTAATTCTGGGTTTGGCTGATGTGTTGTAGCAACTGGAAAATTATTGATGGCGGACTGAGGAGATGGTAGCGGCCTAGTAATTGGCGAAGAGCTGGCTGGCTGGTTTGGTCTGTTTGGTGCGGGCCCATGTTGTATCTCCGGCCCATTTGTTAGATGGGGCCCATTTGTTGGAATGCTATAGTTGAAGAAAAGGCCTGATGAGTTATACTCGCCTGGTGGACCTGTATTTTGGGCCTCTCCACCGAATTTCTTTGGATTTGTGAAAGGAAATACATTTTCATCAAATAATATATGCCGAGATATATGCAGCTTTTTTGAGGAAAGATCATGGCAGCGGTATCCTTTGTGCTGGTGACTGTACCCAAGCAATACACATGGAGCTGACCGGGGTTCCAGCTTGTGCTTGGCGAGAGGTCGGAGCCACGGGTAACAGAGACAGCCAACAACACGGAGACTTGTAATGGCTGGTGCTTCGCCAAATAATTTTTCATATGGAGATACATTATTGAGTAGCGATGTTGGCTGACGATTAATTAGATAGGCCGCTGTATCAAAGATGAGAGCCCAATATCGTAACGGGATCGATGCATGATGTAATATGGCAAGGCCTGTCTCGACTATGTGACGATGTTTTCGCTCCGCACACCCATTTTGTTCGGGTGTGTGTGGACACGAGACTCGGTGTGTTATTCCTGTCTCATCAAAATACTTGCTTAATGCTTGAAATTCACCCCCCAGTCGGACTGAAAAGCTTTAATGGGTCGGCCAAAGAACCTTTCTACTTGAGCCCGAAACTGGACAAATGTAGCAAATAGGTCAGACTTGTGCTTTAAAAAGTAGAGCCACACATACTTGCTGTAGTGGTCATAAAAGACAATATAATATTGAAATCCATCATACGAAGTAACAGGAGATGGTCCCCATAGAGGCCCTGACGCTTGAAATGAGGAAACTGGAAATGGGAGTTTGTGAATCTTCCCAACACTACAGCCATGACATAGAGATGGCAAAGTCTTATTCGAAAAGGAGATTGACTGTGATCTGAGAGCAACCTTGACAGCTTGGAGATTGGCATGCCCCAGACGTTGGTGCCAAACTTGGAGGGATGGAGTGACAGCAGTAATGTGAGCACTTGGATGGATGACAGGTGGGAGAGGATAAAGTCCATCTTTACTCTGGCCGTGGTATAGGATTTGCTTCGTGACCTGATCTTTGACAAAGAAGTGATTACCAATAAATTCTACAATAACGTCGTTATCCCGAGTAAGAGCACTCAAAGATATCAGATTAGTATTAGCATTGGGAACACACAGCACATTGGAGAGGCTAACAGATGACTTTGATAGAGGAAATGATATAGACCCAGTATGAGAGATAGGAAGAGTATTGCCATTACCGAAGGTCACTTCTTCAGGGCCATTATACTCGGAGTGCAGCTGAAGATTAGATAGGTCCGAAGTAAGGTAATGAGTAGTACCCAAGTCGAGTACCCACAGAGATTCTTGGCCTTGTGGCAAAGTTGTGTGATGGGCCCTCGGCTGTGTTGTCCTAGACTGGCCTGAACGATGGGCTGAGCTGCAATTGCGGGCCAAATGGCCATATCCGGAGCAGTTGAAACATTGGACCTCCCCCTCTTGGGCCGGATAAGACCCACTGCTCGAAGTTTATCTCCGCTGCTCCCTTTGGCCTTGTTGGACCTATTGCCCATAAAATTGGTTTGGGCCATAATACTGTCCACTTTCCCCACGTCCAGAATGGCTGCCTCCTCCTTTTTGATTGCCTCGGCCCCCACGCCCTCCTCTACCTCGAGTGGTGTAGTGCACAGATGGGACCAGCGATACCGGCTGAGCAGCAGTAGCACGACGCAGATTCATTTCTTCAATCTTGAGCAGTCCGTGGAGTTCTTCGAGAGGAATGGCTTCTCCTCGGGCTTCAATATTACGGGCGAACGGACGGTAGGTCTCGTCTAACCCAAACAGGACCTTCTGAACGATATCATCGTTCGATACCGACTGACCTAACGCAGCAAGTTGGTCAACAATGCTTTTTGCACGAAGGAGATAGGCATCGATGCTGTCCGAGCCTTTGGTGAGGACTCCGAGATCTTGTTTGAGACACAACATCTGTGCACGGGACCCGGTCCTGTATGCTTTAAAGAGACGATCCCAGACCTCTCTGGCGGTAGCGCACCCAACAACCTGTGGCAGAACGGAACTCGATAGCGACGAGTTCATGAGCGCGGTTACCATCTTGTCTTTCTTGAACCACTTGAGATAGTCCAGATTTGGAGTTGGTGGGACGTCGGTGGTTGCTCCAGCTTGAAACTTCTCTGGTACGGGTGTGCTTCCGTCTAGATGACCATATAGGTCACGACTCCATAGCAGGGGCTCGATTTGAGCTTTCCATAGCAGGTAACTATTGTTGGTAAGCTTTTTGCTTATTTGCAAAATCTGGGTGTTGCTTTCCGAAGCCATGGCAGCCTGAAGGGAGAAAAGAAAATTGCTCTTTAGAGAATTGGCTCTGATACCATAAAAAGCTGTATATTTCTTGATAATAATTGCTGTACATCTTGTGTCTACTTATACAGGTAATTACATAACTGTTAGCCTACATAGAAGGAAGGAGATATTCTCTAATAACTGCTGGGCTTGATCACAGGCCTGAGATTACGGAATTGTTACAGGATTGATATGCTAAGATAACAGACAGCTATTAAGAATTCGTTCAGATTAGGTAACTCCTATTAGTGGCTTGATGAAAAAATAAGTAGTTTATGATTTATGTGTTAAAAAGGGGGGATGGACAAAAGCACATGCGTTTGAGATGAGAGGGGTAAATAGTGGTTTGGCAGGGTGGTTTTATCTCGAATTAAGTACTTTTGTTGGCCAAAATCATTCATAATTTTTGACTCGTTTATAGTTATGAGCGCCATAATCTATCACATCGAAGGGAATTTAACGATGTATACAATTGATGATAAGATTTGGGTAATAAAGGTAGAGAAAGTCTTTCAGATTGCACTCACTGAGCCCACTGATAGAGTAATGTTTGATTCCTATAGATTGTCAGGGGATGCCTACAGGCGGTGGGAAACAAAGGAACAAATGGGTCAAGACGGGAAGAGGAGAGACAAATTCTCCAAGATACAGATGGTGCAGTAGAGGTTGAAGTTTATGGTTGGGAGGTATTTTTGAGGGATTTCATAGATCGGTTTATCCTTGCAGCTAAAAGGAGGCGTAGCACAGGAATTTGTTGTGTTAATGCAGGGTGATATGACATTGTTGGAGTATGATCGATAATATTTCAGACTTTCTATGTTCAAGTCGCATGGTTTCTTAGATGAAGACACTCGAGCTCAAAAGTTTGAAGATGGACTTGCAGAGGATATTAGGGATCACATCATGCATGTTCTTTTGTCGACATACACTTAGATACTTTAAAGGGCACTCTCTCCTCCTTCAAAATCGATTCTCCTATCATCAACCCCATCTCCTCCTCTTCATTCTTTCAATCACCAAAAGCTTCAATCTTCAACCCCATTTCCTATAATGCTTCTGACTATTCAACCAAAATGAATGCTTGATTTGAAACCTTGTTCAAAGCAAAACCATAAAGAAGCAATAGTAAGACAACATTCATAAAAAACCAGAATTCTAACCAAAGAAACCATCTCATTTCACACTAGAATCCATCAAAATTCAAATAAAAGGTGAACCCCCACTCTGCCCAGAATCAATCAAAGATTTCACTGCCCAAAAACTCAATTGATCAAGAAATGAACCCCATCCCAATAGTGACCACAAGGAGACAACATGAAAGGAGAGAGGGACCCACTTGAAAGGGACCTCCTCCCCCTCGTTGAGGGACTTTCGGGCAGTGGCGAGAGTACACATCGCCGACCACGCGCACCTCCATGACGAAGAGAAGTGGGACGAGCGTTGGGCTTGCCACTGCCATGACGGGATCCTGAGTGTTATGAGGTCAACCTCTTCTCCCTCGCACCTCCACCAAGGCCAGCGGCAAGCGATGTTCTCTGTGAAACAAGGTCGGCAAAGCTTGGCGAAGAACTCTACGGGGACAAGGTACGAGGCACGACAAAGAACCCACACCGGGTCGACCCTCAAGAGAGACAAGACTGGACGAATGGGCTTGTCGAGAGGTTGCTGCTTCTTTTCCTGTGCATTTTTTTGGAGAAAGTTTGGTGCTTTGGTTACTGGGTGAGCTTGGCTTATGTGGGTTTGTAATTGTGAAATTGGGGAGGAAGAAGGTTGGTTGCCACGTCATCAACAAACTTTGATGTGGCCGGACAAGGTCCGGGCAAGAAGGGCAGGGTCCGGGTAGCTGCCCGGGCCTCTAGTTGATTTTAATTAGAATAACTTTGACTCAATTGATACGTTTTAAATCACATGGTAGTGACTTAATTTTTCGGGATACCACAGGGTACTTAAGTGGACTTTTCCCTTGTTTAAATATTACCCTTAATTGTTACCCCGATGGATGGTTATGGTTTTGGTTTGTAACCATTTACCATGGTTGCAGTTTTCTTGCTCGTCATCAGTTATCCAATTTTAAACATGGGTGCAAAACGCATGTTCAAAAAAAGATGGCCAAAAAACAAAGATACTAACCAAAAATGAAAAATTCATTCTTTTCGGTTTTGTTTAATCATTTGCTCAGTTACATCTTTACTTCATGTAAAAAGCAAAGTTTTATTGTTAATCATAGCTATTTAATTTGTATTTTTTATCTATCATAATAATTTTCACCTATTTATCTGAACATAAAAATGGCTCTTTCCTATTCTATTTCCTCTTATTTTACTCTTTTCCTAAGCAATAAATATCTTTTCACTTATTTTTTTTGGGAGAATTTCACTTACTTTCTTTTGTCTCCTGTTGTTTCTTCTCCGACTGTTTTCCCCTAAAAAGGTAAATGGCAAAACAACTTTTAGTAGGTAGATCCCAAATTATTGAACTCATCGTAAACTACTGCCGTTAGAAAGCAACATTTCAACAAAACCGTTATCAGGAAGAGTCATCGTACCATCCTTAACTACATCACTCTTACCAACAGCCAGTTACAATTCCTCAAAAAAAAAAAAAAACAGCCAGTTACATCTAGTGATAAAATCGTTTTTCTACCTTAACCAAGACGTGTCGAATTTGAGCTATTGAGAACATAGTCATGTTAAATAAGTAATGTTATTATGCGCGTAGATTGAGTCCGGAGTGAAGGGGCAATTCCGGACCGTTTGGACTGAAGCTACCGATAATGGCATGCCCCGATTCTGACAATTGCATGTCCCAGTTACGACAATGGCATGTCCGGTTACTGACAACGGCACGCGGGTACGACAATGGCATGTCGGTGATCCCTTGCCACGCACACACTTTTTTATTTTTGTCCTTGTCTTTTAACTTATTTACAAAAATACTCCTACGTGTCCTTTGGTACAAGCAGTTCAAGTCTCCAATTCAACCCCTAATATTCTACCTAAAAATTTCGAGTTCAAGTCGATAAAATAACAACCGTATTTAATAATTGTTATTGATTAAGAGGAGTCGTGTTCGAGTTCGAGTTCGAGTTATCGTCAACGTAATCGCGCACTCATACTCCTAACTCCACTCTCTCTCTATTCTCCACTCTGTGTGTGACGCTCTCTCTCTGAAATGGATGACCCAAAGTCCCTTCCTTTCCTCATCCTCTTGGCAATTACATGCCTCTCCCAGCTCAATTCAGCCTCCTCCCTCCCCAACCTCTGGCCCCTCCCGGCCGAGTTCACCTCCGGCAGCGACACCGTCTCGGTGGACCCCGCGATCTCCCTCGTGGGCTCCGGCGCGGGGGGAGCCTCGGGGATCCTTAAGCTCGCGTTCGAGAGGTACACGAGGATCATCTTCAACCACGCCGCCATCTCCGCCGGGAGGAGAACCGGCGGCGGTCAACGGTGGTTGACTAATGACGTCACCAAGCTGAAAGTCACCGTCCGGTCGGATAACGAGGAGGTGATGAGAGTGATTAAAGATTGAGACTTTAATTATATTGTTTTTGTTTTTCTGATGTGGGTTTTGTTTGTCTTTGAACTGTTCTTGTGTTTGGGAGTTCAGCTTCAGCTTGGTGTGGACGAGAGCTACACCCTGATCGTGGCGAAGACGGTCGGGAATTCGATCGTCGGGGAGGCCTCCATTGAGGTAGATGATGACATGAATGTTTCATTTGATTGACGTGTATGCATTCGATGATTCGTAAACGTGTGCTCTGTTGCGTTCAGGCCAATACCGTGTACGGTGCATTGAGAGGATTGGAGGTAAACTTGCTCTTTTTTTGTTGCGTGCATCATCACGTTTACGTGCCTGTGTGACTGTCGGAATGTTGCAGACGTTTAGCCAATTGTGTGCCTTTGATTATGGTACCAAGTCCGTGCAAATATATAATGCTCCGTGGTTCATTCAAGACAAACCTAGGTTTGCGTATCGGGGACTCATGATTGGTAGGTTTCCGATCATGTGTTCGATACTATGTTTAGCAATGGAATTTCAGCCCAGTAACATGTTAAACCTGGATACTGCAGATACGTCAAGGCATTATTTACCGATTGATGTCATCAAAGGGATAATAGAATCAATGTCATATGCTAAACTGGCAAGTTTCTCTATGAATTTTGCCCTTTCATTGTGTGCTTTCTGCTGTTGGACAATGCTCTTGACCTTTTGCTGATAGCAAAAATTTACATTCAGTAGAATGTCCTTCATTGGCACATAATAGACGAAGAAGCGTTCCCTTTGGAGGTACCCACATATCCAAAACTGTGGGAAGGTTCATACACAAAGTGGGAGCGGTACACGTTTGAGGATGCCTATGACATTGTAAAGTAAGATTTTTTTTTTGTGCTTTTGACTTGTTGTCCAAATATGGGAGTAACTCTTTCTGATAAATGCCAAATATGGGAATAATACTCGAGGGAAAAAATGTTGATATGAGTTTTGTTTCTGGTAAACAAGAGCCGAATTCAGAATTTGACACTTTGCCCAAGTTACAATGATCTAGCATTTTATTTCTTTGCGCTTTGTCTTGTAAACAAGCTCAGTTAAACTAAAATGTTCTTGTGCTTTTTTGATACTGACATTTGGCTTATAATTTTTCACGTCATCGTGGATTATTATTGAAGCTTTGCCAAAATGCGAGGTATGTCTCATGTCTCTAGCTTGACTGGGTTTTGGTTTAGACCATATTCCAATAGCCAATGAATGAAGCTCGGATATTAAATGACATATACAGTGGTCCAATTACCTTCTGCAAGTACTTTGTCATGAAACTAAATGAATTCATGTTGCAGGCATCAATGTCATGGCTGAAGTGGATGTCCCTGGTCACGCAGAAGCATGGTGAGACATATAATTTCAACCTTTTACCTATAAGCAAAAAGAAAAAGTTCGCTCTGCAACCTTTTCATCCGATTTTGTAGACTGACTTGTTTATAGTTCGGCCTTAATCTTGTTACTTTTCGTGACATAGGTAATGTTGATTGACAATTATAATAAAGAATATGATTCCCTGCCTGTTGATATCTTTTGTCCTCTTTAGTATACATATTTCCTTGGTGTGGGGAAAAGCCACTAAAAGATAATTCTAAAGCAGATATGGTATCATAGGTTTCCCTCTGGATGACATTCCATTAAATTGTAGCAATTGTGTTTAGTGTCTTGGCTTGGTTCGGTGTGTGGTTGAAGCAATTGATGGCACAGACCTTTTTCACCTTAGATCTGACTGCTTGTGTCTATCTTCTGACCTATATGTTTACTGTTCTAGCATGGGACTGAACCTCTCATCTGCTATCCTGCAGGGGTATTGGCTATCCAGATCTCTGGCCTTCCTCATCCTGCAAAGAACCGCTTGATGTTACCAAAAAATTTACCTTTGAAGTTATAGCAGGAATTCTTACAGGTTAAGCTTGTTATGTCTAACCTTGACAAAAAAGGGCCTTCGTACCCGTCACTGTTATCATTCTGTCCTCTCTTCCCCTTGTCCTTCTATTTCTGATTCTCTACGAGTTTGGAAACTAAAAAGAATGACAATTATTTGAGGTAGTTCATCTTAATTCAGCATAATTGCTCTCAATTGAAATTTCAAATCAATATTTTGTTTAGGCTTTCTTAGAACACTCAGTATAGTTCCTAGATGAGTGGTCAGTGTATAATAGAGTAGATTTGCTTCATCTGGTGATGAAATCTAGTTATGAACTTGTTATTGTCCGCAGAATACAATTACCTTAAATTAAATAGTTGATTTCTCTGGGAAGCTTCTTAAGCAAATGGATGGTATTTAGGAGTTATTTGAAGTAAGGACGGCATCAGTCCTAAAAAGATAGCTTTTATGCATGATAATTATGTGGTTTCTGTCATTTGCAAACCATCAAAAATTGATATAATCTTCCGAACGCAATACCATTTTCCTGTTTGATCGAGTGGGATGTGATCATCACTGTGGCATGGTTACACCATTTGTAATTGATGGACATTTTGTTTTCAGACATGAGGAAGATATTCCCCTTTGAGCTATTCCACTTGGGTGGTGATGAGGTCAACACAGGTTAGTACAATTCGCTCTTCGGCTTGGACAAAGTAGTATGAAAAATGTCTACTCTGAATTGAGCTCAGGTGCATTCGTCATTTATGATTCCTACTGATGAGCTTTACTCTCCCCAAAGCCTGCACTTGTGAGACCCAATTAACAAAGTTGTGTGGCAGAGGCCTTTCCCTTCTTTTTTGATCCAACTTGTTCTTTGTTGAGGAACAGATATTGTGTTACCTGATCAAGAATTTCACAGTCTGCATTATCAATCACTCTTCTACTCGCCATCAAGCTTCTGAGATTCTTCACTTTAGAATCTTTACAATCAACTAGATCGGTTGTGTTAGCTTTCTTTTTCTTTCTCATTCAATGGAATCTCTCTGATATTAAAATATCGGCAGATTGCTGGACCTCTACCCCGCATATTAAGCAATGGTATGTTGTACTGTCTTCAATTCCTTTTGTGTTCTTGCAATTAAATTTGTACAACAGAAGAGTGCTCTGACAATCAACGGGAAACAGTATTCCCTTTTATCTCGTTGCAATTTCCTTATCTAAACCAACAACTATTTAGACTTGGTTATTTGTGTCGCACTATGGTCCCAATTCATCTGGTTCAGGCTGTATTCATGCAAAGAAAAATAAGTGTTCCATTTATACTCTTTTTTGTTTTACAGCTGAATGGAGATTTATTTATTTACTTTACTTCACTTCATTCATTCTGCATTGTCGCCCTAAAAGTTCTGACACGCAGCATGCTGATTATGATTTTTATGGAAATTGTTTTGTAGGCTTCTGGATCATAACATGACTGCCAAGGATGCATATCAGTATTTCGTCCTTAGAGCTCAAGCGATTGCAATTGGGAAAAATTGGACTCCTGTCAACTGGTTGGTTCATATTTCCTATTGTGAATTTGTCATGGATCCACACTTTCTTTCCCTCTGCTCTTTCATGTGTCAAATATCATCAAAATTTGCATTTTCTCTTCAAACCACTGAGTTTTCGTTGGTTGCATGCTTGTATGAATTGAACCAATCCTCTGCACTTATCGTACAGTAAGCACACAAGCAATTCTGTACCTTGATAGATTAGTATGCATGTGAATATGTGATAGCTTGAAAATTTCTGTCTCAGGGAAGAAACATTCAATGCCTTTGCTTCGAACCTTAACCCGCGGACTATAGTGCACAATTGGTATGCTTTCTTACTATATTTTGTCAACTGTCAATTAGTTTTCTCTTTTATGGTTTGTACTTGATGTACTTTTGTGTATTTTCGTAGGTTGGGAGGTGGAGTTTGTGCAAAGGCTGTAGCAAAAGGCTTCAGATGCATCTTCAGCAATCAGGGGTTTTGGTATCTTGATCATCTAGACGTCCCTTGGACTGAGGTTTATCAAGCTGAGCCTTTGGAAGGAATTAATAACGCTTCAGAGCAAGAGCTCGTGATTGGAGGAGAAGTTTGTATGTGGGGTGAGACAGCTGATGCTTCAGATGTCCAGCAGACAATCTGGCCGCGGGCTGCAGCAGCAGCAGGTAATTGCACTGTGAAATTAATGATCATGAAGTTCGAGATGAATGTGCTCGGGCATACCCTTTTTGAGACCTGCACCTTTGCTCTCAAGTGTAACTAGTGTTTCTTTTCTCCCAAGTTCAGAGCGTATGTGGAGCAGGAGGGAGGCCATCTCCTCTGGTAACATCACCTTAACTGCATTGCCCCGGTTGCACTACTTCCGATGCTTGTTGAACAGCCGAGGGGTTCCAGCTGCTCCCGTTTCAAATTATTATGCCCGTCGACCTCCAACTGGTTATGGTTCATGCTACGAGCAATAATGTACTACATTCGAGTTACGGTTCATGCTACGAGCAATAATGTACTACATTCGAGTGATGGGTGAAGCTGTGCCTGCATACCACGTACATATAAAGAAGAGAATTCAACCGCAATCTGCTTCAGTCATATGCAGGATCGTTGGTTGTTTGTCCAAACTGCTGTACAATGTTGTTGAATGAATTTGAACCTTGGCTTCTTACTTGATGTGTTAGGTAGAGTGATGAAGCTCACAAGTTGGCCAAAATTCTACCTCTCTTAATTTGGGTTAGTGAATCTATTATCAAATTATGGCTGTGAGATGAAATTTTCTCGTAATGATCCACTAATCTGTCGTGAAATGTTGCAATGGATATGACTTGCATATGTAATAGAAAAAACTTATTATACTTTTTTTTATATTCAGAGTCGAATACTAACTTGACTCTTTCAATGGCATGATTTAAACTTAAAGACCTCCTTAAACAAATACAAATTGTTTAACACTTCAACTCTAAACAACTCTCATTGGTTATTATACCTTGTTTAAGAGTAGTTAAGTGGGTTTGATTGTTTGGAAATTAACATTTTTTTGGAATTTTGAATTTGTGGTTGACAAGGGCCTCTCTTCCAACATGCAAGGAAGACTACAATAGGAATGTATAACATAGGATTGAAAGCATTGTTGGACGTAGTGTATTTTTTTCAATAGAATCTTTCACATTTGACGGATTTGAACAAAGATCTATCGTCTCTTATTGTTTGAACAACTTCCATTAGTATACAACTCAGAAATAATGGAAGAAGTATATGAGATTCAAATTTATCATTAGTTTTCCGTTCTTTTTCACAAAAGTGTTTAATACTCTTATCTCTCTACATTTTATTAAGTGTGTTAGTAAATTTTTTGGTTGATGTTTTCGACGAAAAATATTCTTGGAGCCATTTTGGAGGAAGTAATTTTAATACATTTACCGTCGTAATTTGTCACTCAATTAACTTGTAATTGAGTAAAAGATAATTTAAATCAAGGTAAAAATTTATTTTAGTACCTTGTGATTTGACCGGCTTGCACACTACTACTTTGTGATTTGAAAATGTTCGGAAGACCGGATTTCTAGTTGACACCCCATTATTTACATAATTTTTGGACAAATATATACCCAAGTATAATTAGTAAAAAAATTGATTTTACTTTTTTTGGAATCAAATCATAAAATAATACGAAAAACTTTCTTCTCTCCCTTTTAATACTTTTCATATGAATTTCATATATGTTCTGATTTATATTTAAAATTTTAATTTAACGATACTTAGGAGTATCTTTTTTAAAAAAAGTTCAAACAGTAGGTGTCAACTAAAAACGTAACATAATAGTGATATATAAGTCGCTCAAATAAAATAAAGACCGTATAACATATCCTACCTACTTAGAAAATACAATTAATATCTTGTACTAAGGTGGATGGCGAACGGAATTGTGACACTGGTTTCCCGTGAGCCCTTTATAACCAGTCAATAACTAATGGACGGCTTTCTCAACAAAAAAAACCTAATGGACGTGAAACGGTAACGACGGGAAACGGTGTTAGCTTAGTTGGTAACGGTACGTTAGATGCGTTGTTCATGAAGGTGATGGATTGAAGCATTTATTATGAGGATGGAGATGGAGATGACCGAGATTCGAATTCTAGATTTAGAGATAGGATTTCCGTTCCGACGTTATCTTAAACACTACTTATTTTTTTAGAAGGACGCAGATCCATGTTCGGAGAGTCCGAAAGGTATAGAACAAGATTTATGTCATACTTGTATCACCATATCAGCATCCACTTGAAAATTATAATTTAATAAAATTCTAATGTCAGTGTGTGTGGATCCCAACCGTTAGGATTAAAAGTCACACGCATCCCAGTCTAAATCAACGGTCAGAAATCAAATTTGGATGGTACTACTCACTCTATTAATGGCAGCACCCAATCCAACCTCGAATTAGAATACAAAAATGGCCAAAGTCCAATTTTAGAAATAAGATATAGGTTTGTATATGATTCGTTTGAATAGGTTTGGATATGTATGATCCCTATAGATATAGACTTTACTCATATATCTATAATTTGAAATAGATTGAGTGCTAACAACATAGAGTAGCTAACAACGTCCGGGCAACATAAAACCAGAAGGTAGTGAACAACGACAAGGAGACGACTACTGCCATAAGGACCATATATGACTCCCATGACTTGTTCGTCGTTGGGAGAGGATATGGCATCACCTTGCCGATAATGACTAGTTTTATCTCGTCATCGTCGAGGTTACTGTCGGCAAACTCTTCCTCCATGCCCTCACCGAGCTGCCCCTCTTCTGTTGGCGAGCTCTTGCCTCTCAGCTCTTCGGCGGCATCCCATCCCCTGGTGAGGAGGCCACAATCGCGACCACCACCATGAAGGCGCTGGCAGTGGCATCGCTGTCAGAGTTGAGTATGATGATCGAGCGTCTGGAGAGAAAATTAGGGTTAGAACCAGTTGGTGGTGGCACCATTAGTCCCTTCGGCAGTGTCATTTTACACGTCGTTCTCCTCAACTTCGTTGGGGTTGGTGGGATACCCGTCGTTGTCGCAGTGTTGTGTATGAGTGAGTTGGGGAAGGAATTAGATGGCGACCACCATATTTGGTTAGACACGATGCGAGTTAATGTAAATTGCTTTTGAAAATTGATGTGTCGTTACAATTTTGCTTTTAGAACTTATGTGTTCTTGTATTTTTGCCTTTAAAATTGATGTGCTCTTGTATTATTTTTTTCCTTTAAATTGATGTATCATTGTGTTCTGTTTTTTAAAATTGATGTGCCGTTAATTTTGCCTGTAGTGTCATTCAATTACCTTGGCACGTCAAGTAAAATTAACCGGTACATCAATTTGTATGATGTGTCGTTCAAGTCCATAGTGTTTACTTGGTACTTAGGGCCAGCACAAAATCTACCCCTATAATTTAGACCACATGCTAATAAGATGATAGTTACATCTTATTTTATCATACATCATATTCACACACATATATTATTTTTATAATCATAAAATTTTAAATCTCGGAGTTCTTCATGTAGTGGTACACAATACATTAAACAGTGATACAACATGCGACATATATTGGTACATCATGTGACATACAGTAGTACACAATGCAGCATACAATAGTACATCAATGTGGTAGCCGTAGCTTAGCTTTCCTGGCCCAGTTAGGACTGGTCTACTACAATAATTAAGGTTGTGAACTTTTTTAGCACATGTTTGACAACTTGGAGAAAGAAACCATCACTGTAGGGACTCCTCCAAGCTGCAAGAAGATGACAAGCCCAACAAGTTTGTGCATGTGTGATACCTCGAAAATGATATGTTTTGTCTAAAAGACTGAAGTGATTTGATTGTTACTATCTATATCAACAAGATGCACCTACATTTTTGGCACACATCTTGAGAAAATTCTAAGGTTAAATGTGCTTGACTTGGAGTAGACTCTGGATGAGTGACCTCCTGAGAATTTTTTGGGATTCGTGTAAGTGAGGACAAAGTAGGATGGAAAAGGCTCGTATTAGTCTATAGAGATAGTCGGTTAGATCACAGGGCGTTACATTAAGTATCGGAGCAAAAATAATTCTGGAATTATTCTGTGTTCTATCTGGAGCGACGAGGACATCGCGTATTTAAGGAGGGGTAAATGTGGTACCTCGAAAATGACATGTTCTATCTGAAAGCCTTAAGTGATTTGATTGTTACTATCCATATCAATAAGATGCACCCACTTTTCTGGCATACATCTTGAGGAAAGTCCAAGGTTAAATGGGCTTGACCTGGAGTAGACTCTGGATGGGTGACCTCCTGAGAATTTTTTGGGATGCGTGCAAGTAAGGACAAAGCGCGCTAGAAAATGTGTTACAAAATATTTTCTTTAAGAGGAATTCTAGGAGGACATGAAAGGAGCTATGTGCATTGTATAAATTTTGAAACATGTGATGGGAGAATGATTCAACATGCGACATACACTGACACACCATCTAACATACACTGATAGGACTGCATTATACATAGGTACATCATACGACATACACTAGTGCTTCGACTGTATACGATGGTACTATATGTTCATAATAATACAACGATTACTAAAAACTTTGCGATAATAAATTATAAGAAAACTTGTCAATGTGATATTTGAGGATTGTAGGTATACATGCGGTGGATACTGATACACAATGCAGTGGATCTGGTACACAATGTAATAGACGTTGGTACACCATGCGGTGAACACTAATACAACATGTTTTAATTACAAATTTTCAAAATTGTCCATATGTAATCTATGATATTACAAGTTTGTCAGCACGTGCACAACCTGTTTCACGCTGTCTGTACTGTATTGCTGGGCTCATAGCAGTACTGAATTCGGCCCCATAATTCTATAAGATAAGATATTTGAACCACATAATATTTTTTATATAAATCTAGTCTAGTACCATTTGGTTTCACAAATTCGCACACCATCATCAAAATATTCAACCGAGTGACAGAGGTTTCTGACTCTTCACTATTTGAATAATTTTTTAGACAAAAATGCCCTTAAGCATCACTAAATTTAAAATTTTAAAAATAAGA
Source organism: Hypericum androsaemum (assembly GCA_963995505.1). Lineage (NCBI taxonomy): Eukaryota > Viridiplantae > Streptophyta > Magnoliopsida > Malpighiales > Hypericaceae > Hypericum > Hypericum androsaemum. The sequence continues at coordinate 4,425,657 of OZ023197.1, forward strand.
AATAAATAAATAAAAATCATGAGCGGGAGAACTATTTTTCATATCTTTTCCTTAAAAAAATAAACCAAATTTGTTTCCTAATTATACTTAAAGTACTTGGTGTGAATTAGAAAAATATTGTCATTTAGTCCAATATTTTGAAACCGGTATATAAGTTGGTCAAAGTACTAAATAACCTTTACCTTATTTGGCCACCCCTAATTAGCAAGCATTTAGGGTACGATAGAGAGAATGGTTAAGATGGTTAATATTGAAAACTTTCCCATTCCAAAATGAGGGAAAGTCACCCACCACACCAAAGGTGAAAAAAGGAGAGGAAATTACTCTGTAGTTCATCGGATTTGCTTAAATATACTCAAAAGTCTTTCATGTTTGCAAAATACACGCCAACGTCCATCTTTTTTAAAATTTGTATTATGCTTGAATTTTAAATTTTATTCAATAAACAATACGAATTTTTAACTCTTATTCTGACATAATACAATTTAAAAACTCGTATTGTGCTAACATAGTACTAGTAAAAAAATTGTATTATGTTTGGACAGCATAACCGAAATTATTAAAAAAAAAAAAAGTGAACCCCCACACACACAAATTCTACCACTCCAGTCTCCCCCTTCACTATTTGACCAAATCTCAATTTAACCCCAACCCCCTCCCTCTCTCTCTCTCTCTCTACAAGTTCAAGGGAAAGGGAAAGCTATTTCACATATGAGGTTGCACTGTAAGTGTTGCCTCCCTTTCTCTCCCTCTCAAATCTCTAAGCTAGAATTTTCTTTTCTTTTTTTTGTTTTAAGGAATTCCTCGCTTATTTTTATTTTATTTTTTGCTCTCCGATCTGTCTCTTTAAATCGAGTAATTAATCTGCCATTAGTGTTTGTCGTCTTATAGTTTTAAGCTCATAATTAGTTGGTTATTGATTCTTTTGGTTATTGATTCTTCTTTCTTTTCTTTTTTTGGGTTTTGCAGTACTTTGTTTGATCTGAGATATTTTGGAAGTTGGGCTCTCGAACTGAAGGGGGCTTTCGTGTTTTAGGGTTTTTAGATTTGTGGGTTCTGACTTTAAGTGAGAGAGAGAGAGAGAGAGAGAGAGAGTTTGGGAATGGTGGGCAAGGAGGATGCCTCAGGTTCAGGTGATCCTATGGCAGCTGACGTGGCGGCGGCCGCCACCCTGTCGCTGCCTTCTTCCGGTGTTGGTGATGGCGGGGTAGTAGGTGCGGTCCAGAATCGGAAAATGTTTTGGCGGTCTGCATCATGGTCGGCTTCTAGGACAGCTCCTCACAACCCGCAATATGATGACAAGGGTTGTGTTGTAGATCCTGCTGGAATTGGGCAGAGAAGTAGGTTTCCGCCTGCGCCTTTAACGCCTAGGTCGCAACAAAGCAAGGCACGGTCTTGTTTGCCGCCTTTGCAGCCATTGGCTATAGCTAGGAGGAGTTTCGACGAGTGGCCGAAAGCTGGGTCGGATGATGTGGGCGAGTGGCCACAGCCGCCCACCCCGAGTGGGAACAAGACTGGTGAGAGGTTGAAGCTTGATTTATCATCGATTCAGAGGAAATCAGATAAGAATTGTGGGTTGGTTAAGAGAGACAAGATTGCTTTCTTTGATAAAGAGTGCTCCAAGGTGGCTGAACATGTGTATCTCGGTGGGGATGCGGTTGCCAAAGACAGGGAGATTCTGAAGCAGAATGGTATCACACATGTTCTGAACTGTGTGGGTTTCGTTTGCCCGGAATATTTTAAGGCCGACTTTGTGTACAGGACTTTGTGGTTGCAGGATAGTCCGTCTGAAGACATAACTAGCATCTTGTATGATGTTTTTGATTATTTTGAGGATGTAAGGGAGCAAGGTGGGAGGGTATTTGTTCATTGTTGCCAAGGGGTTTCACGGTCTACTTCGTTGGTAATTGCTTACCTTATGTGGAGGGAAGGTCAGAGTTTTGATGACGCATTTCAATATGTGAAAGCAGCTAGAGGGATTGCTGACCCAAATATGGGTTTTGCCTGCCAGCTATTGCAATGCCAAAAGAGAGTCCACGCATTCCCTCTCAGCCCAAGTTCATTGTTGAGGATGTATAGGATTGCTCCGCACTCACCGTACGACCCTTTGCATCTTGTTCCTAGAATGTTGAATGATCCTTCACCATCTGCTCTTGACTCAAGAGGTGCCTTCATTGTTCACATACCTTGTTCCATATACATTTGGGTCGGTAAAAGTTGTGAAGCCATTATGGAACGAGATGCTAGAGGATCTGTTAGCCAGATTATTAGGTACGAGAGAGCTAGAGGACCAATTGTAGTGTTCAAAGAAGGTGAGGAACCTGCTTATTTTTGGGATGCCTTCTCGAATTATCTGCCTTTAATGGATAAATCTCAAAATGGAGTGGATGGTGCAAAATCAGCAGTGAAGGTCCACCAGGGCGAGAGGAAAGTGAGCGCTTATGATATTGATTTTGAAATTTTCCGAAAAGCTTTAAAGGGCGGTATTGTGCCCCCATTTGCGGCATCTGAAAATGAACATGAGACGCATCTTCCTGCTAGAGAAAGCAGTTGGAGTGCTCTGAGGCGGAAGTTTGCCCCTGGAGACATGAAGGAATTTGTCTCAGCGCCTAAGATATTTCTCCCCAGAGTTTACTCAAGTTCTATGATGATAGTGCACTCATCATCACCTTCGTCGTCTTCGTCTAGCTCGTCTTCATCCACTTCTCCACCATATCTCTCTCCAGATTCTGTGTCTTCTGATTCTAGTTCTGGCTCAAAGTACTTCTCGGAATCTTCACTGGACTCTCCTTCGGCACCCTCCTGTTCTCTTTTGTCTTCTTCAGTTGTTCCCAACCCCTCTAACTTATCTCGCCAATCGCCCAAAGCTTTCTCTAAGCCTCCACCTAAGGACTGTGGGTTTCATGAAATCAATGTCTCGCCGCAGAGGTCTTCACCAGTGTCCTCCTTGCCATCCAAAAAGTCATCACCTTCACTTGCTGAGCGAAGAGGTAGCTTGTCAAAGTCTCTCAAGCTGCCATCTGTGAGCAGTACAGCTCCATCTCCAGTTTCCTCCCTGCAAAATGGTCAGAAGACGAGCAAAAGTAGCTTCATGTGGTGTGAATCTGATAATGATGATATCATTTTAGAGTCCAAGAATGATGTGGCTGTAGGAGACGGAGATTCAGGACAACGGTGCAAGTCAGATCTGTCACATAGTAGACCTACTGATGTATACGTGCAGAGAAGTGATGAGTGCTTTAGAAACAATCATTCAGCAGTGGGCTTGAGGTCTGCTGGCCTAACTGACCTAGAGCAAAAATTTGCTGCATCTTGCAGCTTGATGCAGCCTTTGGTATGCCGTTGGCCAAGTTTAGAAACTCTTCCAACTTTCCGAGCTCAAGACTTGGACTCGAAATCTTCTTTTGCAATTTTAGCACCAGTTACAGATCTAGGAAAAGAGAAGAATAGGGTTCTTTATTTTTGGTTAGGAAGGTCTTTTTCTCCAGATGAAAGCCTGATTCGGTTAGCTAGCAGTGGAGGGTTAGCTGGTCCTGAAAATATTGACTGGAACCAAGCTGGCTCTCAAGTACTAACTCACATGGATCTTCCAAAGGACATCCCTGTGGAGGTTTGTGCTCTTTTTTCTATCTATTTAGACTTGCATCTTTCCCCAAGTTTTAAGCCATTACGTGGATTGTTGTTCTTTGTCTGAGTGCAAAGTTATCTGATATTGAGTCATAAGATTTTACAAGTTTTTTAGTTGCGGATGACTTTGTATGGGTTGTGCCTACCTTGTTTTTATTGTTTGTGTGTTACGTGAAGATGATGGGTTGGTTGTATCTGTAATTAGATGAGAGTAATTACTGCTGGAGCTGATCTCCAAACCTCTGTACCAACAGCAGTTTGCTGCCGGAGAAGAAAATTGACTATCTCTGTGTGTGCGTGTGCGTGTGTAAATATGTATAAGCAACATAGAAGCAAGCAACCTTTATATATATATATATATATATATATCTTTCTGTTTCCACGAACTCTTATTATGTAGTTGGTGCCTTTTTCTAATCATATTATAGGCGGATGTCTCTGAGGAGTTATAGTAGCTGATAAGTTTAAGTTTTCTGAACTTAATAAGCTCCGATCATAAGTGGATGACTTTTCAACAAGCTAGGCATAATTTATTCAATTTTGAATGGTACCTTCCTAGTTGAAGAAATGGTCCATTAGGCAAAGCACTATCATTTGAAGTAATAATACGCATGACGAAGAGCTCTTTCCTGAAAAAAAATTCCACTTGCAAGTGAGATTATTTTTCTGCTGTCAACATCAATTAAAATGACTAGAAGTCAGAGATTGGAGATTGCTTTTTGAGTTGTCAGGGTGGATGTCGTAATCAGTCCCGACCATTCCTCTTGCTTGTCTTTCCTGTTGCCTATCCTTGTTGACATCCCAATGGATGCTTGAACTTGATTAATCCTTAACTTGTTTATGTTGCATTTTACACTATTGGGAAAAGAACTGGTTTGGGTCTTCAAGAATGACGTGCAATGAATAGTGAAATGATATATTTTCTTGAAGTTCTCGAAGTACATGCATTTCTTGTTTCTTGTAACTAGCTATGTGTATGCTCTTCTGAAGTTGACCATTTATGCAGGTTATTAAAGAAGACGAAGAACCAGCAGAACTTCTGTCGTTGTTGAGGGCTTCATAGCGAGACGTCTATCATACAGTTCAGCTGTCCGCTATTTTAATCTTTTTCAGATTTCATCATTCTTCTGCTGGCTTCATTTCCGTTGTACTAGGAAGGACACATTCCAACAGGTTATAACAGAGACCCCCGAGGTATCACGACAGCTTATCATATTGTTATTATCCCAACCAGTGCTGCCTATTTCTCATGAGTTCTTATTGTGTTTGATGGTGATGCAGTTCCAGGCATTTAGCTTACAGTAGAATATTTTTGTTAGGACAGTATTTTGCTTATAATTTTGGCACTTCCAACTAACAAATTAATAAACATTGGTTTCTGCCACCAAGCTCTTAGATCAACTAATATGAGCCATTGTTTAACCAAATATCTCGAGTTTGTCTTGGGAATGCAACATTTAACTTGGTAGGTAGAGTTTTGCAACCCTTTGTGGTTATGTCTGGCTTAAACCTGGATTGGTCAACTGGGTGTTCGTCTTGACATGAAAAAAAAAGAAAGTCCACTGTTTCTTTTATGATTTGGTCGATAGATGGTATAGACTTTTCCCCCTTTGGTTTGGTATGAAGGAAGATATTTTGGTAGTAATCTAGGCTTATTGGATTTGGTAGAGGATTGTAATAGATCTTCTTGATGTACATGGGTGGACCCCCTTGGCGCCGTCTAATTAAATCTTTTCTTTCTTATCAAAAACGAAAAACCTTCATAGGCATTGGTTTTTCTCTTCAGTTCTTTGATGAAAAGCAATTCAATAGCAAAGTGAATTTCATCGGCAAGAAAATCTGACTCCTAGAGCATTGATACTCGTTCAGTGGACCAAAATTTAACCCTCTCTTATATTCATCTCCACCTACCTAGTTCATTCAAGCCCTAGTCAAGGCCGTTCCGTAGCCAGAGAAGATTTTTGCTGACACTGTTTAGTTGCTTGGCATGCTGGTCTTGTTGATATTTACTGCATGTAATCGCGCTTGGCAAGCGTCTTTAACATATTTACTTACTTGTTATGATTGGCTTTGGGAAAACTGTCATCTGGAGTACCACACTGACCTTGCATGGAAGCTTATCGCTGCTATCCATTATAGTCTAGATTTTTATTTTCAGTAACAAATTACTTTGAGAAATCAGCATTGCTTGGTCAAGTAACCATGGCAGTGGAAATGTTTTACTGCTGCGATTAGGTGTCGTATCTAGACAGAAACTCAGAGCCGCTTTCAATTGTGCTCATGCCTTAGCTCGAGCGGGGAGCACACGCTCACCGGAACGCCATTTCCATTCTCATGTGGTGAATTATAGTTGATCTGGGTTCTGCTAAAACCTGACCTTACATTTCCTCTGGCCTTTTCTGGCAGGTAGACACATTGAAGGATATTCAGGTGGTTTTCGAAGCCGCGACCCTCGGCGGTTACGGAATTTCGTTGCCCCGTAAATGAGATGTCCCTTGTAAATTCCAGATTACTAGAAACCAAATTTGATGAAGCCCCATCAGTGGCGAAGTTAATGTCTTTCTCGTTCCCCGGCCCCCTTTAGCTACGGAGATGATGCTACTTAGGCCTCGGTCCCTGTTGGCCAGGCGGGTTTAGATTCCGAAGCACATAATTTAGAAGTGTTTTTCTTGGAAGGTCACAGAAGATGTATTTAGCTGTGTAACGACGTTGTTGACTCCTCGTCCTCCAACTTTTTCTTTCTCCGGGATGTGGCGCCTCCGGCTCCGAGCGCGGTTGAGCTAAACGGGTGGCGGCGACATGCCGGGCATCCGATGTGTGGTTCGTCTCCAGTTTGGAAGTTGGAACCCATAACCAGGTCAGAACCGTTGAATGTGGGTGCCGCAAAGCGAATGCAATTATTCCCGAAGTCGCAGCTAACCCTCCGACGACCAAAATCTACGGAGCTCTTTACCAAAAGAATCCGCCACTGACACTCTCCTAAAGAGAGAGATCAGAGATAAGTAACTAATAAAGAAATGTAAATAAATACAATTCCATAATTGAGAACTTTGCTCAATTGGTGTTTTGACTTAAAATTTTTCATTAAAGTGACAATTCAAAAAATTAAAGGTGCAATTCCAAATTGAGTCATGCTAATAAATCCACCCTTAAGTCGTTAAAAATTACGATTAGCACCAATGGCGGAGCCGAAAAAATAAATTTTGATAATATTAAGTTGTGAGCAGTCTTACTTTTTTTGTAGGGTCAAATTTCAATTTCTGTTAGGTCGTACATGTAAAAATTTGCATAATTAGTTAATAGATAATTTTTATAGTAATTGTTTTATAAAATTATTGAGTGGGGCATGTGATTAGGAGTGAGCAAAAAAATTAGGAACCACATAAACTGATCCAAACCAAAAAATTCGGTACAGAATCATACCCGAATTTGTTAGGATCAATTTTTTGTCTGTTCAAAAAATAAATCTCAGGTTTGGTTGGGATATTTCTGGAAAAAAGCTATGAAGAATTCGACCAAATGTAATTTCTTAAAACATGAAAAAAAGACTGCATGGTCACATGACAATACACTAAGAATCAATTTACAGACATCCACTAACGACAACCCTGAATGTCTATTCTTCTTTGTAATCTCTCTTCTAGACATCTTCTCTCTCGTTGTTTTACACCTCTGGCTGGACCACTTTCTCTTCTCTCATCGCCATCCTTTGGCATGCCTGGTCCGGATCTCATATTTTCTTTGAAATGGTTATAGGTTCTCATGGTTCAATCCGTATCACCCGTACCCTTGACCAAGGATTTATCATTGGACTTGTACTACTATCGGACTTACTATGTACCAAAGATAAAAAAATCAGAAACTGCAAACAAACGTATCCTTAAGTGTGGTCTGATGGGCTGTCACGGCAGCTCTATTTGCTATTTTGGTCCACTGGAGATGGAGATCACCGACGTTTTCTCACCGTCCCAATTGAGAGTCGAGCTTCCAGCCCAAGGACTCGAATTCGAAACCTCGAAGGTAGATGCACCATAATAATGTAGGACAGAGCAAGCAAGACTGCCAGATCGTAAATTAATCGCATTCCATACACGAGATTTGGATTTCCTCAGTGATTCTAGCAAGATGAGACAAAAGTCTGGTAGACTGACATCATTTGAAACTTAAGAAAGCAAACATTATACCAGGTTCTCATGTAATGTAGCTCGAGAACTCCTAACAAAACTGCTGATTGTACTCTGAAGATCTTCGCTCGCAAGAGTTAGCTACAAGATTTAGATTATTCCAATCTTGTTGGCCACATCCAAAGCATCGTAGTCGGGAGTCAACCGGACGTATGCCTTCTTCGTACCATCAGGCCTGGAATTATGGTGACAAAAGCAGACATCAAAAACTTGTCAGCATCTTCCCGAGTAATGTCAAAACAGGCAACTCATCCGATGACAAGCTAGCAACAGAGCAAATTAATTCATGGAGGCCCATATTTTATGGCATTCAACAGAGCAGTATAAAGCCAACATCTGACATTTGTAAGTTAAAAATTGGATTTGGTGGGTGAATCTTTAGCAATCATCTCTAACTGTTTCAATTGCAAGGATATCGGTTACCTGATCAAGGTGTTGACTTTCTTGGCCTGGATGTCGTACATTTTCTTAACTGCATCCTTGATCTTCTTTTTGTCGGCACGCAGATCAACAATGAAGACCAATGTGTTGTTGTCCTCAATCTTCTTCATTGCAGATTCAGTGGTCAATGGATACTTGAGAATCTGGTAATGGTCTAGCTTATTCCTTGGGGTAGCACTGATGCGAGGATACTTAGGGTCCCGAGCCTTCTTCAATGTCTTGGGCCTGTGGAAAGTAACCTTGGTCCTGATCTTCTTTCCAACCTTCTTAAATGTAGACCCAGACTTGACAGCCTTGGCAGCCTTCACGGCTTGTGCCTTGGCATCACCCTTTTTACCAGCAACAGCTGCACAGAGATCAACACCCGGGATTCAGCATCATCTAAACAAAGTGAGGCTCAAGACACACTAGTCTACCTAAACAGTCATCCCGAACATGCAGTCACACGAAGCTCTTGTTGACGAACAAACACAAAGCACAAAACCAAAGAAGACAACTGCCTGTCGGTTCGAAACTGTGACGCCAGTTAAACCACAAGACGTAATTCTCCGCACATTCAAACTGCTCAAAACTATTGCTTACAAAATGAAAGGAGACTATAATCGCAAACATCGGATCGTCCGAGGCCAAAACAAGTTCACTGAAATACGAAACAGCAGCACACCCTCATTGACACCAAAATAGATTCAGCAAAACACATAAAAGCTCTCGCATTCAACCCGAAGGAATCGAATAGTTCAACATCAGACAATCATTTCAAGAACCCACATTCAAGAAATATAAAATTCACACACATAAGATACACACACAAAAATCCCATATAAATAAATATAAAGCACACACCTTTCGTTGGAGACATTGTTCAAAACCCTTTAGCTGAGAGAACCCAGGTAAAGAATCCTGCAAAAAAAACACAAAACAATTACTATAAAGCAATTATAAATGAGAGAAAAAAAAAGGCAGAGACAAAGGAAAAAAGGTTGGACCTTGAAAGCAGAAATATTAGTATTTCTTTGAGGAAATAAAATATTTAAAAAAAACGGAAGAATTAAAAGAGAGGAGAAGGGAGATGGACCTGCGGGAGTTCTTGGGGTAGCTGATGCGGCTGGCTATTTGGACGGAAGAAATTAGGGTTTTTTTATCCCGTGAAGCTACTAGCTAGAGAGGTGCTTGTGAATTTACCAATGTTACCCTCTACCCTACGAGTCGTACGACGCCGCATTTTGTTTCTTCCTAAAACGAAAGGAGTTTTTATTACGGGCCTCTGCCCTTTGTTGGTTTTTTTCCCTTCATAATTACGCACTTTATTATCTAAGACAAGAAGAAGGGTAAATTGTCCCCTAGTTCTTGATATTTGGTCATTCTTTTTTTCAGGTCCTTGCATTTTCAAAAATAATTTTACCGTCCCCTTCTTTGGTTTTAGAAACTCTCAGGTCCTTGGTACCGGAATATTCCATATTTTCTGACGAACTCCACGGACTAAAATGCTCCTCCCACTTAAAAAATAAAAAAATTATTCTTCCTTCCCACTTCACCTTCTTCCTCCCACTTCACCTTCTACCTCACACCTTTAATCAAAAGCTAAACCCAAATAAAATCAAAACCAAACAGAAGAACCTAAAAAATTAAAAGTAGGGATAACCCAATCAAATAACTAAGCGATAACGATTTACCCAAAAATTAATGCGTCCAGATGAATTGGGGAAGAAGGTGAAGGGAGAAAGAGGGATTTTTTTGTGGGAGGGGCATTTTTGTCTTTTCAAGTGGGAGTTTGCCAGAGAATATGGAATATTCCGGGGAGAATATGGAATATTCTAGCATCAGGGACCCGAGAGTTTCTAAAATAAAAATGGGGGACGGTAAAATTATTTTTGAAAATGCAGGGACCCGAGGGAGAGGATGACCAAACACCAGGGACTAGGGAATAATTTACCTCAAAAATTGCAAAGTTTCATAGTATCTAGATCCTACTACTAACAATGTCGTGCACGGTGCAAACGCGGCTTGCTAAGCTGTATGGGGTCAGATTCAGTGGGGACAAAAGTTGTTCCCACTAAAATGGATCAAAGGGAGTGAGATTGTCAATCTAGGTAATAATAACAGAATCAGGGGCAATAGTGGAAAAGTATAATTAAGCAAACCAAACTACAAATTAGGGTTTGGTTAATAATAACTAACGCATAAAAAGTGAAGAAACGCTAAAAAGCCAAGCCGACGCAACTGAAACGTTTAGTCTCCCATTCCTATTCGAAGTTGCGTATGGCTAGAGTAAACAAAAGTCAAAAAAATGAAGTTGAATGCTTGGATGGTGAAACAAATAACATGTGATTAATTTGAGGTAAATACTATTTATTTATTTCTCTATTTTTTTTGTCACTCGAATTCGACTTTATTCGATTTTCATATTTATCTAATTATAATTTTGATTGGTATCGATTTTGTAGTAACACCAACAATGACCACATCCGTTGAAAATCAAGAAAATTAACGGCAATCCAGTGGAATAAGTGTAACACCAACAATGAACACATCTGGAGAGGTGTGTTTAAGTGACGATCAAAACATTGATGGAATAGAAGGTCTGTATATTATCTTTTTGTTTGATCTTTATATAATCTGAAAATAATCTTCGAAAGTGTCTATATTTGTAACTTTAAATATTCAGATCGGGACGTTGCTGGAATGCTTAGTCAAGAATATGGAATTTTCGAAAGAAATCAACAACCTGGAGGTAATAACTAGTATTTATATATTTAAGCTTCCGTATTATTTGGTGTTTTGTCGATCGACTAGATTGGTAATTTTAGCATTCCTGTGAAGTATTAATGCTTTGCATGTGTAATGATATTGGTTTGCATGTGCAGAGATATTGGTTTGTATGTGAATCGATATTGGTTTGCCTATGAAGTGATAATGGATTGCATGTGTAGTGATATTGGTTTGCAAGTGCAGAGATATTGGTTTGTCTGTGAATCGCTTTTGGTTTGCATGTGTATTGATATTGGTTGGCATGTGGAGAGATATTGGTTTGCATGTGTAGTGATATTGTTTACCAATACCATTGCACACATAAAATATTTGGTTGCAGCTATTAACCAATATTATTTACGATGCAAACCAATACGATATCAGATAAATACCTGTTTCAAATAACAAGTGAAATTGTTGTTTAGGGGAAACTTTTGAGGAAATGAAAAAACAAGAATAGTGGACAACATTACAATTTCATACAGTGGATGAGACGCTAAACTTCTACCTCTTTTATGCACACAAGGTAAAAGATTCAACAATTCTCACATTGTATGAAATTTGGATAGTATGATTCAACAATTCTCACATTGTAGTATACAAGGTAAACATGTTAATCTTAACATCGTTAGTCTTACAAGGTATAACATTGCTTACTTAATTGTTTGTACTCTTAATTCTTACTGTTTCTTGGTATGAAGGTACACCAACGCCACAATCACAGCAAGAGGATGATGTACCGTCCTCATCCAAAGCGTTGGATAAAACTATAAAGACACTGGATAATCCAAGGAAGACAAGAAAGAGAATGAAAAGTTCAAATGAGATCGGAAGGCAAATATCAAAGAAAAAGTACCTGAAGAAAAGACAGAAGCAAATTGACGGTGCAACTAATGGCTCAAACTAAGAGACAGTAGTGGAACAAAATTATTTGGACATAGACTTGAATCAACCTTTGGACGAATTATGAACATGCCACCTTGTTATTAACTATATTTTATGTTTCAAAAGATAATGGTATTTCGTTGTATTAATATTGGTTATATTCTGCATAGATTTTGTTACGTTACTTATACGACTTCGGTACGAATGTTAAACCAATATCAGTCAATAAAGAAACCATTCCGAGTGAATCAACAAACCAATATCACTTCACTCACATACCAACTTCAGAATATAACTTTCCTTTTCATATGGATATTGTTTACATGTGTAGTGATATTGGTTTGCATGTGAGGTGATCCTGGTTTGCATGTGAAGTGATATTGGTTTAAAAAAATAACATCACTACAAATGATAACCATTGCGAGTACATCTCAAAACATGTTGGCATTACTATCTGAAAGATAATGAAAATATAAATATGTCTAGGTCATTACATGCCCTAAAACTCAAAAGGAATGACTTCTACCACCAACACCATTGTTTCCATCATTTCTGCACCTTTCTTTTGTAAACTTTGGAATTTTTGGACATTTGCCATTCGTATACACTCTCCAATACAGATGGCAGCAGTAGGTTATCTTGTTGTACAACCAAATTAAGACAAAATTGTTTCCTCATTTGCCAATCGTATGCACTCTCCGCCTTCAATCTCTCGCACCAGAAATCAACCGCCTTTAAACCCAATAATCAAAGGCTCGGTAACTAAAAAGAGAAAGGCAAGGGAGTACTGATTAACTTATTGGGGGTTTCGAATTTGGAGTCGAAGGGGTTAGGCCTAACGGGTGATGGGTCAGCTTTGGAGTCCGAAACCTAGTTGGGTCAGGTAAGTTTCTTCGATGTGGTTGGTCGGCTTATTCAAGGTGTTGTCAGTAAAGAAAAGAGAAAAGGAAGGGGGAATTGATTAACTTACCAGGGTTTCAGATTTGGAGTCGAATGGGTTAGGCCTAGCGGGTGATGGGTCAGCTTTGGAGTCCGAAACCTAGTTGGGTCGGGTAAGTTTCTTCGATGTGGTCGGAGGGCTTGTTCACGGTGTCGTCGATGGCTTCCTCTTGGAGGAGAAACTGAATCGTCGATGGCTTCCTCTTGGAAGAGAGAATAGGATTTAAATGGATTTTTTAAATAAAATTTTGGAAGAGGAATAGGGCTACAGACTTTGGACTTTGTGGGCTACAGGCTAGGGTGGGTGGGTGTTAACCCTAGTTTGGGATCCGTGAATTAAAAACCCTTAATGTTCTCAATTACTTTGGACTGTTGGATCATTAAAAAATAAAATTAATCTAATCGAATGGCCCAGATTTAGTCCCCTCCGTATGAACATCTTTTATGGGGGTCAGATTTGGTCCTGGACATGTATTTTTGTCCAGGACCGTCCTGGCGCACGCGTTTGGTTGGTTTGTTTATGATACAATAGGTCGCTCAGTTATGATCCAATGGTTAGCTCAGTTATGATCCGATGGTTTGCTCAGAAGCTGTCCCAATTTTTTCAGAACACGCACAGGTTTGCTCAGTTATCATGCAATGGTTTGCTCAGTTATGATGCAATGGTTCAACTAGTTATGATTGAATGGTTTGCCCGAAGTGGTCCCAATTTTTTTGGAACACGCGTTGATTTGTTTAGTTATGATGTAATGGTCCTCTCAGTTAAGAGACAATGGTTCGCCCATTTATGATACAATGATTCGCCCATTTATGATACAATAGTTCACTCAATTATGATACAATGGGTCAGCCAATTATCATACAATAGGTTGGGTCCATGACTAAATTTGGTCCCTCTTTTATGTAGTCCTGACTGAATTCGATTTCAAGCTGTATACTCTCCATAATTGATTTTAGGGCAAATTATCCTCACATCCCTGAACTTTGGTCACCCTCCCCTAGGGTCCCTGAAATTTGGAAAATAATTTTTCCGTCCCTAAATTTTGATGATAATAGACTCTCGGGTCCCTGGAGCCAGAATATTCTTTTTTCTCCGGTGAAACCCACTTGAAATGACCAAAATACCCTCATACTAAAAAAAATTCTCGATCAAAAAATCTTCTTGGAACAAAATCCTCGATCAAAAAGTTCAATACACAAAATGCCACCGTCCTCCACCGAATTTCCATGCTAGCTATCCCATATCCAAAATCAAACCCAACATTTCCAACAACAAAAAATCAAACCCAACATTACAAGTTAGACTTAATTAACCTATCCAACTTAATAAACAGGAATGACCATTGAGGATGGAGGACATGGCCGCAGCTGGTGGAAGCTGCCACCGCCGCCAACTTCCCAAAGAAGACCTGACACGAAACCTCGCCCTCCTCCACGGCCACCTTCCTCAGGCAAGGGACCGGTGGCTTACAAGCCCAAAACACATTCCTCTATGGATCTTCCCAGTTCGCGAAGAGAGATAAAGCTCCTCAACGAGATCCAGCACCGGAAGAGCACGCTGGCTACTGTCCTCCCCCTCTGATTCTGACTCGGAGCTCCGGATCTGACCCAGATACACCTCCTACGACTCTAGATCTAGAAGACTCGCGACTGGGACTGCAAGGTGCGTGTCTTCTCCTCCTTCGCCTCCCTCAAGTCCCGCCACCTCCTTGCCAACTCCTCCCTGCGCTCTCCATCGCCGCGCTCTGGCTCGCAGGAGTCGCGAACTCTGTCGGGATCGACCTCGTCCCGTCGCCATCGCTCCTCGTCCGGGGGGACTTCGAGTTCTCCAACGTGTTCGACCACACGCTCTCTCTCGACTACTTCGTTGCCGAGATCGAGTGCACGCTCCACCCCGACAGCGCCTGCGTCCTCTGGCCGACGAGCGACGGCGATGGAATGAGGCCAATTGATTTTTCCTTTTTCTTTTCTTTTTTCCCTTTCTCAAAACTGTACGTATTATTTATTTTTTTTCTTGGTTTTGATTGGGCTGGTTTTTTAGCTGTTATTAATATTGTCCATTCTTTTGGTGTACGAGAAAGAAAAATAAGTAATTAATACGATATACATTTTACGGAATTCCTTCTCTTATTTACTTTTTAGAAAGAATCAAAAGAAAAAAACCAGGGAGGAAGGTGGGAGGAAGAAGATGAAGTAGGTGGAAGAAGAAGGGGAAGGAAAGATGATTTTTTTTAGTGGGAGGATATTTTGGTCATTACAAGTGGGGGTTCACCGAAAAAAAAGAGAATATTCCAGCTCCAAGGACCCGAGAGTCTATTATCATCAAAACTTAGGGACGGGGCAATCATTTTCCAAATGTCAGGGACCCTAGGGGGAGGGTGACCAAAAATCAGGGATGTGAGAGTAATTTGCCCTTGATTTTACTCAAATATTATATATCATTAAATAGTTTTCTTAATGCTTTGTATATATCTCATAAATACCAAAAATTAATTGGTGTGAGTGTAACCACATTTTAATTAGGTCAAAATTTGTCATTTAATCAACTTAATAATTATAATAACTTGACTCTTCTCTAGTTATTATGTTCGATCAAATTTATTATACACCTTTATGTTGGGTCAACTTACACATCGAATTGAAAATATAATTCTCTAGCAAAAGGGTATTAGTTCCCCTTTTATGTGTCTAACCGGAGTCAAAAGAATGGCAATTAAGTTAACATCTAAAGCAGAAGACCTCTTTGTTTTTGTTCCTCCCCACCAGGTAACCTCTTCTTCATACGTTGAAAATTACGAAGGAGTCGATGACTTCTTTGAGCTTATCCTTCACCTTGCCCCATCTCCTCTCGTTGGCTGCCATTATCAAGGTATAAAATTTACCTGGTACTACAATGTCGAGACATATGAGCTCCTGCAATGGTTGCTTAAGACACTAATGCATTCTTCTATCATCCCGTCATGGCCAATGTAGCATGCGAACTTTATCGCGTCGAGAGTTAGACGACTGCGAAGGTGACGATAAATTACGAGTTTCTTACCGTTGCCAACAGTAATTTTACGGAGAGCGTGGCAAGTGTAGTTTGATGCCTGAGCGACGAACTCGAATGTGTAGTATGTCTTGCCATCAACCTCATGCTACACCATGAAACCATATTAGCAATTAGGGATGGTAATGGGCAGAATCCGGGTAGAATCTATAGGACCTAGATTTTTACCCTCTTTTTAAATGGTTGATCCAGATCCTGACCTTTATCTTCTTTAAAAATAAGAATTTGGTTAGGATCTGGGTCCTAAAAAATTGGGCTGAATCAGAGCGACCCGCGGGTCCGTATTTTTTATAAAATATTTAATTTAAAAAAATTAAATTATTTTTTAATAATTTTCAAATAGCAATGAGACATTTTCATTCATTAAACAAATCAATACAAAGAAACCAAACAAGCAAATAAAAAAAATTGAAGTTGGGTAAGTTAAAATTGAGAATTTGGTTCGTGATTTTCATTGCTATTACTTGTGGCCTATGGTTGCTTCGTAATGGTATTATCTTCAATGAGGCAAGGTGTGATAATGAGCTTTTCCTGAATTCTGTGCTCTTTCATACCCAAGAGTGGATCTTTTGGACGGATGCCTCGATCATTCACAATCAATCGCTACTCACTTTCTTGATTGCCTACAAAGATTTATAGGTCCCTCTTCTTCACCTCTTGACATTGAGGGAACGTTTTGGTCGGGGGTGGGGTTGTAACCGATGTAAATATCGGACCCCTGTATATCGGACCCCTGTATATCGGACCCCTGTATCTTGTCTTTCTTTTTTCGCTTGCTCTGTTTTGAATTTTTATTTTAATAAAGAATATTTGCCTACTAAAAAAATTGAGAATTTGGTATTATGTCTAATAATTAATATATATTATTTTAATATTAATTAAAAAATTTCGGGTAGGATCAGGGCATGATCCTGTAGATCCATATACATACCTTTATCCTTTTAAAATATTAGGATCAGGGCAAGATCAGGATCTAGATCCGGTCAAAATCAACGGATCTTCAACTCTTCGGGTCTGGATCAGGGTAGACCCTCAGAGTAAGGGTCTAATTACCATCTCTATTAGCAACAGGTCAACAACTATTTTGTCAATTTAACAAGAATAATGACACTGATCACTGTTTATGAGAATTCAACTGATCAACTATATGCCAATTTATGAGATAAAACCTCTGAAGCCTGAACTAGTTTTGTACGTGCTTGCGCAGTCTTCGAATTTGCAGAGCGTCGAAACAAAATCTTTAGCAGCTAAAGAGGCAAACCTGTTGTGGAGATCCGAAGTCTCGGATATCTTGCTTGTTAGTTGGGACCAAATTAATGACGACACTTTCTAATGGCTCAATGACATCTTTAAAGGCCTTGTCCTGGCCAGCAATTACCACCTCCTGCGCATGCCATGACGATTCGATTTGCGAAAAATGTCGAATGAATAGATATTAGAGGACCATTTCTTACCTGCCAACCAAACGGATAAAAGAATTGGTACCCGTCCTTCTTGTCCATAACCGGAAGAAATCCTTTTTTAGTTTTTGCAGAAACTGAATCATATCAAAAGATCAACGCATTACTGCTTAACGGGTCACTTTTCTCTGATTTTTCGGGTTTAGGGAACTTGCGCTGCGACGAAATAAACCGATGAAGTAAAGGAAAGATGTGGTTTCATAACCAGAACATGATTGCTTACATGATGAAGAAACATTGTTGAGCAGAGAAACCCAAGGAGTAATGATTCTAGCCGCGACCAATTGGCATCTCACGAGTCTAAATGCAGATATAGAGCAAAGTGAACAATAAAATTTGCTGAAACTTTTTCCTAGTTGTATCTAATGGATAGAATCTGAACACGGCATATAGCCTAACGACACAATGCGTATACGAACATACTGCCTCCGCACGACACGACTCAGATCAATTTTTATAAACAAAACACAGTATCAAGCTCCACTAGTCAAAGAGAGAAACATCAGAGCCAGAAGTACGTGGGCGGTGCTCGGCCCGAACAAGGAAGGAAATTCATCTTCTCCATCGAAAGAAGAGAAAGGAAGGGTTTGCAATGAACCTGGGAAGGCGGGGATTTGAGAGACAACATGTGATGGACGGGACTAGGGTTCTGTAATGAAGCCATCCAATGGTTGGAACTAAGCACTGAGAGAGGTTGAAGACGATGGCCGGTTGGCTTTTTGTCTTGTGGAGAGCCAAGCTCTCTCTCTCTGTTCTCTATCTTTTTGTGGTGGAGAAGGTTATATCGGGCTGGCGCTACTTATCCGTTATTGGTCGTTACAAAAACTTTGCAAGCTCTTCTGCCCGACGACTCGAGTTAGGTTATTCGAATTTGTCGTTAACGAATTGAATACAAATCATAGTTTTATAATTCGAGTTTGACGGTGGTCATATTTATAGGGTTTTCGACCTAGGATCCAGATCGAAAATTATTTTCGATCTAGGATTGCCTTATCCATACGCAATCCAACTAGATTGCGGAAGATGAAGATTGGTCCCAGATCGAACCAATTTTTCGACCTGGGTCCTAACTATAAATACGACCCAACACCTACTTACCCACAAATTTTTCGACCCCCGCCGTCTTGTTCTTCTCCAGCGGACGGCCTCCCCGCTTCCTCGCCGTCCCCCGCCTCGCCATCATCACCATCTCGCTTCCTCGCCGTTCCCGCCTCGCCGTCTCCGTCGCGTCCTCGCCCCGTCGCCGTACGGTATGTATTTGAATTTAATTGGAACGTGATTATTTTTTGATTTAATTAATTGAAATGTTAATTAATTGGATCGTTGGCTCGTCCTTGCCGTTAGTTAATTATTTGATTTAATTGAAGCGTTAAATGATTGGATTGTTGGCTCGTCATCATCGTCAATTAATAGTTTGATTTAATTGAACCGTTAATTGAACGGTTAATTTTTTGATTTAATTAATTGGACCGTTAATTAATTGAACCGTCCGACCACCCGGTCCGACCACCCAGTCCGACCACCCGGTCCGACCACCCGGTCTGACCATCCGGTCTGACCATCCGGTCTGAACACCTGGGTCGGACCCAGATCATCTGACCACCCGGTCTGATCGACCGGTCTGACCACCTGGGTCGGACCCAAATTATTATATATTTTTGATTTAAAATGGGATTTTTTAATTTTTTGGTTTGGGTTGGGCAAAATCCGATATGACCACCCGAACCGAGCCAAAAAAAGTGACCGACCTACCCCGTCCTAGTGATTCTACAATTATAGTGATGGCTTCACCATTCATATTTTTACAGTACTATTTGGTAAATATTTAATTAATTTATTGATTTGAAATTTTTATTTAATTTTGTTACGTTACGATTTTAGATATGGCTTCACAATCAAACTTATCTCAATATTTGGGGAATGGAGGACCCATAGATGACACTCTGTTACGTTACCAGAATGTGCACCGTTCTCAGGAAATTTGGAATTGTGAGGTACGTAAATGTGAGGTAGTAAATTTTTTTGAATTAATATATAAATATATTTTTATTATTGGTTATTTTGTGTAGGTTGAGAACCAAAGTCCAAACAATGCGCCGTTAAGCTTTCGTCGTCGCACCCTGAGAACAGGAGGCGTGAGAAATCAGAAATTCATTGAGTACATGAAGGATGCTGGATTTTGGGATGTATGGCGCATTGGCAATGTCGTTGTCGATACTGCACTGGTTACCGCCCTGGTGGAGAGATGGAGGCCAGAAACACACTTTTCACATGCCTGAGGGGGAGATGACAATTACTCTCCAAGATGTGTCTGTGTTGCTCGGTCTTCCTATCGATGAAAAACCAGCAACGGGATCACAGACACCTTCCCAGTGGAAGGAAATGTGTTATGGCATATTTGGCATAAGCCCATAGGATACTCAAGGAGGTTTCACAGGCAATAGAATTGCAATGGATTGGTTTGACACCAATTTTTTTCCTTCTGCTCTTCCAGATGATGCTGATGATGAGCTAGTGCAGCGATATGTTCGAGCAAACATAATGCGACTTATTGGATGCACGCTTTTTCCTGAGTCCTCAGACCGATTGGTCCACGTCTGCTGGTTGCCATTGCTTGTTGATGTTGCAGAAATTGGCACATATAGTTGGGGTAGTGCGTGTTTGGCACACGTGTACCACCAATTATGCAAAGCCACAAGTCCAAAAGCAACATTAATTTGCGGGGCTATGCAACTGGTTTGTATGTGGGCTTACGAAAGGATAATCTCGACTTGCCCCATTTATCGTGAGCCTCGAAGGCAAGCTGATGATGAGCCACTGGGCATCAGGTACTCGTTTAATTATTTATTTTCAAATAATGGGTTGATGTATTAGTATCCAATGCATAATTAGTAAGTTTCGCAGGTGGACAGGCCCTATAGATCGACGTAAGACCAGAAAAATTACCAACGAATCCTACTACCGCCGCCTGTTCGACGAGTTAAAAGATTCAGATGTAAGTAAGTTTTGCAAAATTTTATTTTCTAATTCTGCGTATCTGGACATATTATTATAAAAGTTTTTTTTATCTTGTTGGCGTGCCTGAATCATAGGTGGTTTGGATGCCGTATACTGAAGATATCATTGCTAAGTTGCCCCCCGTATGCCACCGGGATCAGGCTTTATGGTTGGCACGAGTCCCGTTGATAAGCTTTCTTCATGTGGAGTGGCATTATCCTGACCGGGTGTTGCGAAAATTTGGAATGATGCAGTATATTCCGGTAGAACCTGAGAACGATGAGGGGACACATGGTAGTTCAGACCGTCGTAACCAAACTGCTCAAGATTGGGCAGAATTTTATAGCAGCCACGTGGCAGTATGGTAGGATCGCTTACGCTACGTGCTTCCAACAGTTCCTGCACTGCCAGACTTGCATTATCATGATGGTTATATGGATTGGTTCAGGAGAAGTACCCGGCGTTTCATTACCCCTTCTGGCGCTAGACTTTATATGACTGTAAGTATTGTACAAGATTATACGAATTATATTTTATATTAAATATGTAATGATCTTTAATAATTGTAATGGTATAATATTGTTTTGCAGGCTGATGTTGTTGAGTGTATACGTCACTCATATGAAAATTCTTATATTAGATCATTGTCTGAGGTGGCACTGGGACGTGCTGGAGAGAGGAGACGGTATATTGATTTACCGGACTCCCAACCAACTATGACACGGGCAGAGATACCATCATACGCTATTTGATAGGAAGAGAGGCGAGCCCGAAATAAAGGGGGTAAGACCCTTCTCAGCAGGAGGACACCATTGCCTATGATTGAGACGATGCATCATTTAGTTGTGCGACCTATAGAATGGGGAGATTATCATTCCACGGCCGAGATCCAAGCCAAAGGGTCGAGCTCGTCATCGCAAGTACCTATGCCGTCAACCCAAGTTGGAAACCAGATGTCGGCCAACCCATACGAGATTGTACCCCCTGCCTGGGAGCACCATATGAGGCCAAGGATGCCTTCTGCCGAGGATGTCATCTACCGTCCACAAATGGACTACTCATTTGAGCATCAGAACCCCTACCAGACTCTGCCTCCCTACGGTTCCCAGACTCCGATAGGTGCCAGTGGAAACTCAAACTATTACCAATACCGAACTCCGGTATCTGATGTTCGAGCGAGTGGTTCATCGGCAACAATTCACATATCGTATGAAGATAGGCCAAACTTGCGATCAGACGAAGGGCAACCTCAGCCTCCTCTGCCCCGCCAACATTTAGATCGTGCAGCAAGATATGCGATCAGACGATGTCTGAATGGAAGTACTTTAGATGTTCGTGGCCGGCATCGTAGACAGAACTAGTTTATGTCCATGAATATTTTTCTGGTACCGAACATTATGTTTTTACATTGACTCCTGTTTCTTTACTTTTGTTATCACGGTTGTTCAATTTTTTCACAGCTGTCATCTGAATTAAAAATATCTTGCAATCGTCTTAAAAAATACGACATAGTATATGACAATAACCTACAATAAGATAACAACACGTTTACCACACACAGATTTTAAATAATTCAAGGAACAATCTCTATATTCTTTCGAGTTGACGAAGTTTCGCCCTTCTTGCTGAAGATTTTGACCACGTTCTCTTCAGTAATCATTAAGATTTTGTTGTTCGGGTACAAATTCGACGAGTCCACTGCTACCTGATAAACAACCATTGAAATCAGTGAACAAGTATTTGGTACTATTGTGTTGAAAAGGGTAATAAGCTATGCTCACATTATTTAGTAGCAACACACTTCGAGCGTCAACAATACCGGTTGAGTAATTTATGCTACCATAAATCCAACCAGTGGGATCCTTCAATATGTAACAGATTAATTAAGATGGAAACCACAAATTCTTCATAATTATTAAAAATTATTTGAATTCTAACTGAAATGTGGCAGTTGTACTTTCACCGATACGTTTCAGACGGGTCACGTACACAACCATCTACGAGGAAAAATAAATTACCGCTAATTAAATTAACTATATGATATTAATTAAATTAAAAAAGATAATTTAGGAACTCTTACCGGCAACACTGTAGTACCACTATGGGTATCTTTGAAGTTTTGAATGCTTGATCCTTGAAAATAGTTTCCAATCATCATGCCTATAAAAAAACAATTAAAACCCACTTAAAAATATTAGGTTATTGAAGTTACAAACATAGAATACCTTCAGTTCTTAAAAAGTCTATGGCTCTCTTCTACGGTTCTGGAACTCTCTTGAAAATGTCTTCATCACAGATATTTTTAATAAATTTTTTAGGAGGGACTTCCGATCTATCATTAGTTGGTCTCTTTAATTTTTTGAAAATATACCCATATTCAGAGCCACATAACGTATCCCAATCAATGTGAGAATCATCAGGATATGGTGCTGGAGGTGGTGCTGGAAAAGTGTGTTCTTCATCGTCCGAGATGTGCTCTTTGCCGCTTCTCCTTATCGTTGTACACCTGAAAATGTTGATAGTAGACGAAAAATACACAATTATAATTTTTGGATAATTAGCAACACA
The DNA here is from genome assembly GCA_963995505.1 of Hypericum androsaemum. Taxonomy (NCBI): domain Eukaryota; kingdom Viridiplantae; phylum Streptophyta; class Magnoliopsida; order Malpighiales; family Hypericaceae; genus Hypericum; species Hypericum androsaemum. The sequence continues at coordinate 4,448,555 of OZ023197.1, forward strand.
AGTTTGATGCGCACGAGAATCGAGCAATATTTTTACAGCGCGTTTACTTGAGTTTCAACGTCAGCGACCTCGTCTTCTAGCATTAGCCGCTTTAGCACCTCTTATATTAATACAATTGTGCCGAGTGTGGCCCACTGTATTACACGATGTACAATGAACGCTAGTAGTCTCATCCATTTCGTTCCGTATGCGATGTTGTGGGTGGCCTCTTGTCCTCAAGATTCTTTCGTCAGGAATGAGCTTTACAACACTGGGGTCTTCTGGAAGTGGCCAATATGATGCACTGCCAAGTAGAACAAATTTATGTTCGTAGCAACGTAGCGTAGTTTTCAGGTGATAATGCTCATCAACAAACATCTTGTATTCGAGGCCCCCAAGTTCAGTACAAACTGCAATTGCATGTGAACAAGGGAAGTGGAAAGCTTGGAATTTGCCGCAGGTGCATGTTCTCCCCCACAAATTGACTACGTGTTTTTGACGCCCCTTTCTTCTTTCATTAATGTATCCGGTTTCTACTTCGCCAACCCCAACTTCATCAGCATACATTTTTACTTTATGTCGTCCGGCCTTCTTCGCCCACTTATCTAACTGCTTTTCCAGCTTCTTTGCTAAAATAATTTGGCCACCACCACTCTCTTGAATGCACTTACTTGACCTCTCGTTAATAGGTGGCTAGCTTTTCAAATGTCTCGGCCACAATGGTACCTACCGGCAAACGATGAACTTTCTTGAAGACCTTATTAACGCACTCCGTAACATTCGTCGTCATATGACCATAGCACTGCCCACCATCGTAAGCTAAGGCCAACTTCGATAAAGTCACATCTGTAGCTAAAATCCAATCGCATATCTCTTGGTTGGCACTCCTCATTTTATGCAGATTAGCATGTAATTTCTTCGGTTGTGCTTGCATACCTACAACAAAAAAGTCATACAAATATAAACTGGTTGTATATTAATTTTTTGACTTGACAAGTATTTAATGTTACCTGCAATCATCATCACATTCTTAATAGCGTCATTTTTGAAGCGCCTGTTGAGATTGCTTGCAATGTGTCTAAGACAATATCGATGGGCTGTCCCCGTACTTTCTCTCCAACCATTGTCATCCACCATTGCTCTTAATATGCCTTTGTGTCGATCAGAAATAACACAAATGTCACGTCGGTTATGAGCCACATGTAGCCTGATTTGTCTCATAAACCAGGGCCAACTACTGATGTTCTCGCTCTCAACGAGGGCAAATGCAATTGGAATTATAAAATTATTGCCGTCAACAGCAGTGGCGATCAAAAGGGCATGCTTGTACTTTCCATACAGGAATGTCCCATCAATCTCCAATACAGGGATGCAATGTTGGAAAGCTATAATGCAGGGCTTGAAACTCCAGAAAACTCGCCTAAAGATTTTTGTCCCTGATTCAAGAGGAACCACATTGTCTATGCCTGGGTAACAGTGATAATATTCCCATTTTACAACCGTTCCAGGATTCTTAGCCTTGTATGCCGCAAACCATTGTGGAAGGCGATTGTATGATTCATCCCAATCCTCCCATAAATGCTGTAATGCCCTCTCTCTTCCCCACCAAGCTTTCTTGTAAGAGGGTTGGAATCCAATTCGGTCTTGTATCTCAGTAATTATAAACCCGATTGGAATGTCTGGTTGTTCAGCAACTATATTCATAATAACTTCTGCTATGTGAGCAGAACAGAGTTGTCGATGATCTTTTGAAGGTCGTTCTGCGCTACAGGTATGCGGGTAGGTGTATTTTACTATTCGCCACGTAGGAAGTATTAGTCCTTTTGCTGAGACACGGATCTTCCATTTACATCCTTCTTCCCATTTTTTACACTTCGCAGCGTAGGTGCGGGGTCTTGTTTTCTTAAGCTTCAACTCACGCCGTACTTTCATTGAGAATCTCTCGATCTCCCTCTTTGCATCTTCTTTGGTATTCCAAATCGTACCCTCCTTCAATTCACCGTCATAACTTCCATCCATTTCTGTCTGAGGTCCCCAATCTTCATTATAAATGCTCATCGATGCTTGTTCACCATGCTCAGTTGCAGGAACTTCATAGTGACCTCCAAACTGTGGATCTCTGTATTGTTCTTCTTCTTGTTCTTGTTCTTCTTCTCCTTCTCCGTATAGTTCTTCTTCTTCTTCTTCTCTATGTTGTTATTCTTCTTCTTCTTCGGTATGGAAATTTGTAGTTGCATACGGATGTACTTCTGTAGGATCATATTCAAACCAATCTCTTAGGACTTCATAATCATCAACATCAGGATCTCTTATGAAAGGAACAACAAAGGGCGTCACCCTTGACGGCCCAGCTCCATGACCATCCCTTATGGAAGGAACTACTAGTGGCATCACTCTTGATGGACCAGTTCGATGACCATCCCTTGTGGAAGGAACTACAAGTGGCGTCACTCTTGACGGACCAGCCCCATCACTACTAAGTAACTGGCTTTCATGAACATCCAACATTTGGTAATTACTCGACACCGTCTTCTCCACAATTATTTCCAAATAAATCACACTCTTATACGGTCCTACAAAGCTGATCATTGTGTGAACCATATTCCTAACATCTCCATCATTGTCAATAGGCATTTGATGAAATTTCTCTCTGTCAATAGGATATCTAAATAGCAGCCTACGAACTTCTTCACCAGGACCAACAGTCTTTTCATATACTTTTGTCAATAACAAATCATAGGAGAAATCTTCATAACACTTGAATTTTTTTCTAACCCACCCATGTAATAAAAACCGATTTCACTGTTGTAGTACATTTCTCCACCATATTTGAAAGTTATTCGTACATTCCGTAAAACCATTTTTAACACTATAACAAAATAAGTTGACAAATATTAGAGTGGCTTCATTCATAAGTTCACAAAATAAAGTTACATAAATTGATCTACTAAAACAAAATTTTTGGCAAATATAAATTATTTTAATTACAGGTGGCATAGTCCATAAAATTTTATTGACATATTGGTGAATGAATTCAATAGACATCCAAACAAGACACATGTTCTTTTCAAATGAAACCACAAAATTTTATAGTATCTACCATTATTTTCGAGACGGTGGTCTGACCACCGGTCGAACCGGTCGGACTGTGAATCAGAAGGGTTAGCGGGTCAAAAAACATGGTCAGAACGCCAACCTTGCGAATCGGAGATTTTTCGGTCTGACCGGATGGTCAGACCGAAAAAGTGATCCGGAAAATCCTGGTTCGTTAGGTTTTGGAGAAAAAAGTAAAAAATCGAGCCTAAACTTATTGATTTTTGCCATTTTCTTTCTGATTTTCAACCCTAAAATTTAAAAAACTTCCCCGAAATATGTATTTGATTCTATTTGTGCATGTATTTCATTAATTTTAGAGGTGCAAATGTAATAACATATACGACTATACATATATAATTTTTAAAAAATATTTTTTTATTTAAAAAAAGGTCTCCGGTCAGACCGGTTGACCCGGAGTTCGGAAGAAAATCCGGGTTGAGCTCCGGGTCGTTTTTGAAAACAGCGGTATCTACTGAATTTATTATTACTAATAAAATTCCCTTGGATTTTTTTCTTATGAACTAATAATAATATTTCATGATGACACAATCCATCGTCATAAGTTCACTAATTAAATAGCAAAATAATCTACACTGAATTAAATTTATAACAAGTATTAGTGCAAAATACGTACCTGAGGAAGGAAGGGGCGGTTGCTTCAAATATTCGCAGTTGAGGATTTCTGAGTTTGGAGTGGTTATATAGGACCCAGATCGAAATTTTGGTTCGATCTGGGTCGACCCAGGTCGAAATAATTTTTCGATCTGGGCCTTTTTCGGGTAGAAATCGCAGAATTTGTGGGGATGACCCCAGATCGAAATTTTGGTTCGATCTGGGTCGACCCAGGTCAAAATAATTTTTCGATCTGTGCCTTTTCCGGACACAAATTGCGGAATTTGTGGGGATGACCCCAGATCAAAATTTTGGTTCGATCTGGGTCGACCCAGGTTGGGGATGACCCCAGATCGAAATTTTCCTTCGATCTGGGTCGAACCAGGTCATTTAAATGGACAAGATCCGAAGAAAGCGGAGGTTGTACTAGGTGAACCTAGGTCAAAAATTATTTTCGATCTGGGTCCCCATGTCGAATAATTTTTTCGACCACAGAAGTCGAAATTTTTTTTCGATTTTGGTCCCAAGTCTAAAAAAAATTTCGACCTGAAGTTCCTAGGTCGAAATTTTTTTTCGATTTTGAAAAGCAACACCATTTCCAGAATTTTTTCAACAGTAACACCATTTTGGGTATTATACATCTACAGTAACACCATTTTGGGCAAAAACCCCATTTATATTAAGTCCAGTAAGGGTAAGATAGGGGTGATCGAGTTAGGTTATTCAGATTTGGTGGTTCACGAATTGAATACAGATCATAGTTTTATAATTTGAGTTTGGCCGTAGTCACATTTATATCAAGTCCAGCAAGAGTAAAGTATGGGTGATTATGAATTGAATCGGATTCAGATTTAATTTGATTCGTAAAAAATTTGATTCGATACGTCAAAATTTTGATTTGAATTCAAATTGAATCATGTAAATCCAAATTTGTCCTTAGACAAAACAAAAATAATTTTAATTTTAATAATCTGACGAATTAAATTTGAATTCGTTCGAATTCGAAAGATAATCTTTACTCGGTGTATAGGCACAACTGCACAAGTATTGGCCAGAGTTCCGGTTTGAACCGTCGAACTCGCGAAAATGGTTTAAAAAGTGGACTGTGGCAACGAAGTTTACAAGCTTCTAATCGAAATCTTGAGAGACGGTCTGGATAAGGTTCGACCTGTGCACAGCTAAATTGACAATTAAATTATCGATTCAAGCCGAAATGTACGACCAACAGTGCTATTCAAGTCACATAAAATTTTGGCTTGTAGGTCTATTGAAATGCAGTACTTGATTGAGATATTTTGTTAATAAGAAGATGACGATAACAAGGACCATTTAAGATAATTTAGAATATGAATGATGATGTTAAATTTATCAAACAATCAAGTCTAACACAAATAGGGATGGCAAAAAGATCCAGACCCAGTGGATCAGACCTTTACCATACCTCGTGGATCTTAGGGTCTATGGGTCTTGGGTAGGGTTTGGGTTTGGGTCTATAGATTTAGATAGGGTTCGGGTCTGGATAGGGTCTATATAAACCCAGACCCTATCCTTAGACCCACTAATTAGACCTTACCCTAGTTAGACCCTAATTAGATTCTGCTTAGATCCATATTTATTATATTGCTAAGATAATATTAATACAGCCGCAAAAAGAATAAGCGCACAAAAAAAACTAATATAATACTATTTTTTAAATTTAAAATTTTAAATATTATATGACTAATTAAGTAATTAAGCTTTTTGGTTAGACATAGAAGCTACCGAGAAGAGTTAGATTATAAGAGCAAGAAGATGATTGAGAAAACGTGTTCAAAAGTCGCTTGAAAATTTAGAAAGAAATTATTTTGAAGTTGAAACTTTATATTATACAAGAACACTTATAAGTTTTAGTTTCTTATTGACGAGGTAGTCGTATGTGTTTCATTTTATGTTGAACCAGTTGGTTTATAGTTTACTCTCAGCTTTAATTTGAGATTATTATTATTTTATTACATAGACTTAGGTTTTTTCTTTATTTGTATTATATTGAAATAATAAAAGTATCTTGTAAAGTAATTATCAAAAAGATAGAATGTTAAAGGGTCGGACCCTACAGACCCTATAAACTCTGGGTCTCCTGGAAGGTAGGGTATGGGTCTAACAATAAAAAATTTGTAGGGTCGAGGGTAGGGTATGGGTCTAACTCCAAAAACTAGGGTATGGTATAGGTTGGGTCCTACCAATACCCTACCTGACTCTACCCATTGCCATCCCTAAACACAAATTGTATCTTGAAATATTTTTCACATACGTAAAATATGTAAAAATATATGTATCTTTAAAAAAAATTACTTTATGCGAAAGTTGTGACCGAGATTTACCACAAATAATTTTTAAAAAAGTATTAATTATTACGATAGAGTGGTTATTAAATTTTAATACTGGTCGCGACTCGGTACCAAAACTTGTTATCAAATTAGAGAAGTTATCATTTTATAGAGTTCTTACTATATATATATTAACTACGGGAGTCATACAGTAGGAATTCCTCTAGCTCACGAGAAGGACAAACATTATATTGTCCAAAATGAATCCTAATCTAGTAAATTTAGTTAACCAAACCTGAACTTGGTTAGCTTGTAGTAAACTTAAAATTGAATTTTGGGTCTTTAATGCTAAATTTTCTAATTTCCAATCTATCGAACAAAAAATACTCGTGAGAAAATCAACCGCCACGTTACAATCCGATTCAATCGAGCATCTACGAAGGTGGCATTGCTGCTTAATGTATGAAGCACCCTCAATGATGGCGTGTATTTCAGCTTCAAGTGCTGATGACATCTTCGTAGTTTTAGTCTTCACCCGATGAGTTGGACGATGTCTATCGTCTTGAATGGATTTTTGTAGTAAGAGTAAATATATATGCTTATATTTGATAATCAGGATTTTAACATTTTTTAAATTTCTTAAAATTATGACGGAATTATAAAACTTACTTTTTTCTCTTAACTTCCATTGAGTTTTTGTTATTCAAAAAGGTACGAGAAAATGCTGAATTGAGGAAGAAAAATCGTGGACGAGCTTTGTATTTATGTGTTGATGTTTTAATCGTTTGGCATTCGCCAATGTATTCGCTTAAAAAATGACTCTTTTAATAAGGTCCCGAATTTGAGATTGACAAATTTATAGTCTAACATAGTTGAATTACATAAAAGAGAGTATACTCACGACATTCTATTTTGTTGATAAGACTTATTCTAAAATTTTCATTTAGGAAAAAGTGAGTGTTCCTACTCATTAGATAATTATGTTTTAACCAAACTCTTTTAATAATTCAACTAGTGAATATTATTGTTCTACCAAAAAAATATTTTGATTAACTAGTGAATAACTTATTATTTTTTTAACAAAGAGGTATCAAATTTGGAGATTTAGAAATAGAATAGTGTCAAATACTTATTGAAAAAATTGCGCAAATTTTTTAAAATCCTATTTGATTCGATCTGAATTAATGAATCTAATAAATATTCAGATATCAGTTTAGAATACAACCAAATACAACATATTGGGGTCGAAACCTCGCAATCTAGAAGGTAGCCACCAATTTCTTGACATATATTTCTTTATAGAACATAAGGCACGATTCTCTTTTAGAATATACGAGGTTGTGATCTTAAAAAGATAAGATAATAATTAATCCAAAGATATAAAAAGGGACAAAGGTAACCCAAAAATAACAGAGCAAATGAACTGGCGCACACACGAAAAAAGGAAAAGAGCACAAATTAGCCAACGCACACCCACGCCCCCTCCAAATGATGCATGTCTTCCCCTCTTGGACAAAAGTCAAAATACTTTATCTTTCAGAAAAGAAAGGCCAATTCATTTCCTAGCTTTTCTAGCCACAGCCAGGACCATGATATTTTTTTGATAAGTAATAGTTTATTGTTGGAGAATTGATTTATTAATTAAGGAAGTGATAGTTCAATACAAATAAGTGTATTGGGCTTTGGGCCCAAGTGTTTAATTAGAGAAAGAATCTTAATTAAATATAATAACTAAGTAATTAGTAAGCAACTTTGAGCTAATTTAATTGGAAGTCACACCAATTAATTTTGGGTGTTTGTGAGATCAATACGAAGCTTGTTGATAGAGCTTCGTAACGATATATAACACTTGCGAAAATCCAATTCTCGGGGTAAATGAAAAGTGGCTTTAAAGTGGTATTGCTGTTATTGAAATAAGCACAATCCCACATTGGTTAGTGTACCATGCTGAGACAAGTTTATAAGGGACTAGAAGTCTAGCATGGGTAAACTGGTGGTGAAGGAAGAAGCTTCTCGCGCCGTCTGGCCGGCTCGACGTGTTGCGGATGGCCAGACGGGGCAAGAAGTTTCTCCCTTCACCACCAGTTTAGCATGGGTAAACTGGCGTGTTGCGGGCCGGGCCGGGCACGGGTGCGGGTTGCGGGCGGGATTGTAGGTTTGTGAAAATTGTTCCAGGACCTTATCATTTTAGAGCTGGGCCGGACCTGTTGAAGAGATTTTATGCGCTCTAAGTCCGTTGGACTTGAGCTTGGACAAGCCCATCTTCCAAATCCTTCTTCTCCTTCCAGAAAGTCTCTTTGAATTCAAAGGTAACAGCCAATGTAAATAATGGTTAATCATGGCTCTTATAACAACAAAGTTACGAGGGATATTCATGGCTGTCATTTATTTCGGATTTGGAGGTTGGATGTCCTTGGTTGCCTATAAAAGGAGCCCTCCTTCTTTATTACAAATCACCCCAGCTCTCAATCTCTTCAGAGCTCTCTACTTCTCCCTCTACAACATCATATCATTCTTGCATAAAAGAGTCGGAGTTCTAAGGCTACGGAAGGTTCGAAAAATGTACGAAATTGCTTCCTTTTGTACATGAGGTTGGGCGTTGTACCTTGGGAACTCTCTTACCCACGGAGGCCTGAAGCATATAGGTGGGTAATAAGAGTTTAAGGGTACATGGTTAAACTGTGGCCTCGTCCAGGATTGAATCCGAAATCTCCAGCTTCAAGAAGACGATTTTACACACTTAACTACGAGTGTGATCGTGAGCATACTTCTACCCTTTTCTTTTATATTGCTTATGCTTTATATACTCGTAATTTACTAATATTTCACCAACAATCTTAAATTCTTATTCGGTGTTTTGAAATATTAGTAAATTGGTTATTGATCGGATATATTGCTATTGTCCAGAACTGTTGCTTACGACAAATTACCGTCGTTCCTAATCGGTTTATATATTTGGAAATGTTTTAAACCTGTTCTGGTAACAAGCGTTTGGTTTCGCTGTGTTCGTTGGGAAAATTATTTGAGTTAATAGATTTAATCTTTTTACCTTGGAGACAGACGCAATTTATTTGAAGAAATTAAGGAAAACTTCTCTGTGATCATTTGGCGACTTAAATAGAGTTTGCTAACTTACCATGTTTCTGTAACAGTAGGACTATTACTTCTCTGATATAACTTTACAGGGTAATGTGCTTTTGTAAGGAAACGTTTAAAATATATATATATATATATATATATATATATATATATATTAAATAGTAGAATATTGATTAACCCTTATCATTAAAACGTTGATCAGTTATTGTTCCAGTAATTTAATAATTGAATTTTGGTACGTCGTTACAAGCAATTAGTGTTTACGGGTTTTGAACTTGCAGTTACAAGAACTCACTGACACGCAATTATCATTATAATAAAGTTGGCTTGCTTCTATACCATTGCAAGTAACTGTTAAAAGTGTTGGATTTTAATCCGTAACTTATCAAAGTTTATCTTTTGGTGATATAGTGTGATCTGTGATCATGGCTAGAATTAACAATTCTTTCCCACTCAACAACTCCGGTGTGACGAACACCACCGACGACGACTTGAACAAAGAGGTTCCCGTCGTGAGAGCTAGCAGTGCTGAGGCTATGATGCCAGGTCATAGACACCCAATGTCACTGCCGTACTCTCATCTTGAGAAACCAAAAAAGTTTAAGAGTGAAAATTTCAAGAGATGGCAACAAAAAATGTTGTTCTACTTGACCGCTTTGAACTTGAGTCGGTATGTCAAGGAGGAGAATCCCAAAGAGAATGTGAATGATCTGCATCAAACTGCGATCCACAGCGCATGGGTACATGAAGATTACCTATGTTGCAACTATATATTGGATTGTCTCGACGATACGCTTTACGGCGTGTACTATACCAAAGAAACATCAAAGGATCTTTGGGAATCGTTGGAGCACAAATATAAGGTTGATGACGCCGGTGCAAAGAAATTTGTGGACGGGTACTTCCACGACTATCAGATGGTCGATGGAAAGAGCATTATGGAACAATGCAAAGAGTTGCAATTGATCTTCCATGATCTTGCAACGGAGGAAATTGCCATCAATGATGCCCTCCAAGTGGCGATGGTGATTGAGAAATTACCACCATCTTGGAAGGACTTCAAGATGTACCTCAAACACAAGAGGAAGAAGATGACTCTCGAGGACCTTATCCGAAGGTTGCGCATCGAGCATGACAACTGAAAGGTTGATAAGAAACCAAGTAGCATGGTTGCTAAAGCCAATGTGGTCGAGACCGGGGGAGCTCCCGTGGGAACAAGCGAAACTGCTCAAATGATTCCAAGGGAGATGCTCAGAACAAGAGCTTTGCCGGTGCCTATTTTGTTTGCAACAAGACCGGCCATCGAGCCAAAGATTGCTACAAAAGTCTAGCTGAGGAGGGCAATAAGACGGTAGGACCAAGCAAGGGCAAGAACAAGAAGCCCGCCAATACTAACATTGTAGAGGCTAACTTGAGCTCCAACCTCAATGAGATGCACTTCATGGCCGTTGTGTTCTAGGTGAACCTTATGGGTGGGAACTTGAAGGAATGGTGGGTGGACACGGGGGCTACCTGCCATATTTGTGCCAACAAATGGATGTTCAAGACCTATCAACCGGTCGATGATGAGAAATTCTACATGGGAAATTCTGCAGTCTCAAAGGTTGAATGCAAAGGGACGGTAGTGCTGATGATTACCTCGGGCAAGGAGCTCACCTTGACCGATGTGCTTCATGTGCCGAGGTCTGGAAGAATCTTATCTCTAGAGTGGTGCTCAACAAGAAGGGCTTTCAACTCGTGTTCGAGTCTGACAAGGTCATCATGTCCAAGGGAGGGATGTTCGTTGGCAAGGGCTACTTGACTAACAATCTTTTGAAGACGAGTGTAATGACTTTAGCTTCCAAGGCAAAGTCTAGTGATAAGATTGATGTGGGTGCCGCCTATAAGGCTAGCACGAGCAATAATGTAATGAATGTTGCCGATAAGGCTAATGAGAAAGTGAAGATTGCTTATTCTCGCTAGTCGTTACATTTATGGCATTGTAGACTAGGTCATATGAATTATAAGTCCTTGCAAAGACTAATTTCACTTAACCTACTACCGAAGTTTAACATCGATCATAAACATAAGTGCGAGATTTGTGTTGAGGCCAAATATGCCAAAATATTTTCCCACTCGATTGAGCGAAGTACGGAACCGTTGGATTTAATCCATACCGATGTATGTGATTTAAAATACGTACAAATGTGTGGCGGTAAAAATTATTTTATAACTTTTATCGACGATTGTACGAGGTATTGCTATGTCTACTTGATGAGAAGTAAAGACGAAACAATAGATATATTCATTCACTATAAGAATGAAGTTGAGAACCAACTTGGCAAGAAGATCAAAAATCTTCGAAGTGACCGGGGGTGAATATGAATCTCCATTTGCACAAGTTTGTGCTGAGAATGAAATCATTCATCAAACCACGGTGCCTTATTCTCCCGAGCAAAATGAAATTGCGAAAAGAAAGAATAGGACGCTTGAGGAAATGATGAATGCGATGCTTATTAGTTTCAGATTACCAAGGAACTTGTGGGGAGAAGTTGTGCTTTCGGTCAACTATGTGCTCAACAGGGTACCGCACAAAAAGTTGGATAAAAGACCTTACGAATTATGGAAAGGTCATGAGCCTAGCCATAAATTCCTAAGGGTTTGGGGATGTCTTGCTAAGGTTCCGATCCCACCTGCTCATTTGTTTAAGACTCAGATCTTGTCCGTCAACGAGACTCCACTTCTCTAAAAAAAAAGAGACTCCACCGACTTCAATTTGGATAATTGAGGTTCTAAAGCTTAAATAATCCATTCTAGATAATTATAATTTTTCTAGACAGTACTTATTTTTTATACAACTTTTCAATATATTTTTTTATAAGAAAAAAAGATATCTTTCTAATATCTGTTCATATTCACACAAACAATTTAGAATACGGAAACTTAATTCTCTACGGGTACAACCAACTTTTCTCGCACGATACTCCTCGGCGATTTGTACCAATCAAACAGTTATTTTGGAATGCAGTTTGTTTCAATGAATTGGGCAGAACTATTTTTTGTACAAAACTATTTTTGGTGCAAAAAATGCCAGGGCAAAATGAAAAATTGTCTATGCCTTATTCCCAAATTTTGTCCACCAATTTTTATGGGCCGATTTTTTTTGTCATATATCACATTTATTCTCTTACTTTGTTAACATATTGGTCTTATCTAATTAATTACTGTGATTCTTTTTCCACAATATCTCTTCTCTTTATATTTTGTTGCATTCATCATATTTTTTCCAAGTCTAGTAATAAATATACTAACATCTTTAACTGAAAATAACGGTTTGACAAATTATCTAAATATTTGTCCTTGCAGTTAAAAGTATCCTATATGTCTCCGTCCCGCCCCGTTTGACCCAGTCACCCATCTTCATTTACGAAGGGTCAGTCACCCATCTTCCAGAAACACCGTTTTCCCCAGCTTTTTCAAAAGCCAACGGCTTAAAATAAAACTCTCAAAGAGGGAACCAATTATAATTCTTGCGATATATTTATTTAATACGAAATTATTAATACGAACTTTGCATTTAATGATAGTTGTTCTATATTAACTTAGAGGTCTCAGAGCTATAAAAATGTTAAATATTTATTAGAGAATCTTGTTATTTTTCAAATATCATACTCACCTCAAATCTGAATAAATCGTTATAAATATTTTATTCGACAAAAAAGGTTAAAATTTGAAGAAAAACACTCGGTAAAAATTATGAGGAGAAAGGAAAAAGGCGAAAAAGAAACGCCTACTCTCAGCTACTTTTAATACCGATTTGATTCGGATAAAAATTTAAAAGATGGTCAAATTTTCACAATGATATTTCCAAAAATTTCAATTCAATTTTTATTTAAACTAGAATAAATGGTTCAAGTTCTAACTTCAAGCGAGTCCCCGAGCTCCAAATGGAACTCCAATATTAATTCTCAAAAATAAAATGGAACTCCAATAAACACATAAAATAATTCCAAATTTTTTTTGCCCAAAAAAGGACAGCACACGCTCCCTAGCTGGTTCCCTCCTCTCTCCTCCCTCCCTCTCTCCTCCCTCCCTCTCTCTAAAATCTAAATTTAGCGGATCCATTTCGCCCGCTAAATTGGAGGGCGGAATTAACAATTTAGGGTTTCTTCGCGACGGTTACTAAGGAACGAGGAGGGAGAGGGGAAAGGGAAGAGAGATGATGATCTCGAGGGGGCTGTTCGGGTGGTCCCCACCTCACATACAGCCGCTGACTCCGGTCTCCGAGGTCTCCGAGCCGCCGGAGTCCCCCTCCCCCTACCTCGACGTCAGCGCTGAGACCTCCGGCGGTGCCCCGCAGGCCGCCGAGGCCGAGGACGAGGAGGAGATCGATGACCCCGAGGACCTCGAGCCCCCGCCCGCCGCCGTCCCCTTCTCCCACCTCTTCGCCTGCGCTGATCGTCTCGACTGGCTCCTCATGGTCGTCGGCTCCGTCGCCGCTGCCGCCCACGGCACCGCCCTCGTCATCTACCTCCACTACTTCGCCAAGGTCGTCGACGGCCTCCGCCCCGGCGGTGGCCATCCCACCACCCCTGAGGAGCACTACCAGAGGTTTAAGGATGTGAGCTCTCTTAGCAACCGTTCTTAGTTGAGTTGGATTAAATAGGTTGTGGCATTTTGGTAATTTGCCATGGATAAAAGGGACTTGGAGATTTTTGTAGCGTAGATGGAAGTTAATCGAGCTTAATTAGTAATTTTGACTCATTGTTTGGTGTTGGACGACCCATCTTTCGAAGGGGAAGTGCTTGGGCTGGCGGATTTACTGTGGTTAGTGAAGTCGAGGCCGAAGACCAACTGTGAGCCTCTTGAGTGCGGTTTGAGAGCATAATCATCTTGTATAAGCTTTTGTTATGGTTAGCTTTGGCTGCTAGGAATAGTCGTTGATCCTATTTCAGTTCAGTCAACGTGCTGCACGGTAACCTTTAGTTTAGGTTGCCGAAATGGAGAAGGATTTTATATATTGTTTGATTTCCAACTTTCATTAGCTATATTCGTCATTGTATGTGTTTCCCCTACTTAATCTGTCGGCAGTAGTGGAACTAGCCTCTTGGTTACAACATCTCTGCTTCACTTTCATGTAGATGTTTAAGTTTATAGTTATTTGGTCAGGTGAGCTAGTGAAGTGGTTCTTGTAGGAAGAGGAATGTTTCAGCTGTGGTGACATTGTGTACCTTATTTTGGAAGTTGTATAATCTCCGCTTGCTTCAATTGACATGGTTTTGTTTCTTTGACAGCTTTCTTTGACCATCGTTTATATTGCCGGGGGTGTGTTTGCTGCTGGTTGGATAGGTGGGGTTCGGATGTACGTTGAAATTTCTGTAGTACTTTTGCTAGCTTTCAATCTTATTCCTCTTTTCTCTAATAGAGGTTTCGTGCTGGATTTTAACCGGAGAGCGTCAGACCGCAGTAATCAGGTCAAAGTATGTTCAAGTGCTGCTTAATCAGGACATGAGTTTTTTTGACACCTACGGTAATAATGGGGATATAGTGAGTCAAGTGTTGAGTGATGTGCTTCTGATTCAATCTGCTCTCAGTGAGAAGGTAATGGATGTTTGCTATCTTCCTTTTGGTGCTGATGCAGAATGTTCCATAACTTGTTGAGTGGTACTCTACAATGCAGGTTGGAAACTATATCCACAACATGGCAACATTTTTCGGTGGTCTTGTTATTGGATTTATTAACTGCTGGCAAATTGCCCTCATAACGTTGGCTACAGGGCCTTTCATTGTTGCAGCCGGAGGTATATCAAATATATTTCTCCACAGGCTTGCCGAGAATATTCAAGACGCCTATGCTGAAGCAGCTAGCATAGCTGAACAGGTTCGATTTCTCTTACAGCTATGCTGTTTCTCTTTTGACCGAAAAGCGTGAGAGAGTTCATCCATTCTCTCCAATTACCTACTAATGCCTGCTTCTTAGGCGCTTCATAACAGGAACCAAACTTTCTATATGTTTCAAAACACTGATCTTTCTATTTACCTTTGACTGGTCAAACTGTATAACCTTATGTCTCATCTGGTGTAACAAGTACGACCTTTCTGCTAAAATTCTTCCTACTGTCTGTAAATTACTGGAATAAGTACAATAATAAATAACTAAGTAGCTGGCACCATCAACTTGTCTCAACTTCTTGGTGTAAGCACTTCTGTGGGCTGCATAATTATGTATCTTTCTTTTATCTTTTTTGGTGTTTACTACGGAGTCTTACTGTATTGTCTTTCTGGTTCAATAAATCTTTTGATTTTAGAAATGTTATGTTTGTCAGGATATTTATTTATTGCGCATAGTTTGTAATGTTCTGCAGGCAGTTTCGTATATTAGGACCTTGTACGCATTTACGAATGAAACTTTGGCAAAGTATTCCTATGCGACATCGCTCCAAGCAACTCTAAGATATGGCATCTTAATTAGCCTTGTCCAAGGTCTTGGTCTTGGATTTACATATGGTCTTGCAATATGTTCCTGTGCGCTGCAACTTTGGGTTGGAAGGTTCTTAATTGTCCATAACAAAGCTCATGGTGGTGAAATTATAACCGCACTGTTTGCTGTGATTCTGAGTGGCCTGTAAGTGTTTCTTTAATCACCAATCAACTCTTGTTACCCTTGCTGATTCTGAAATGGTATTCTTACTCCGTCTCTTATTTTTATGAAGTGGCCTAAATCAGGCAGCTACAAATTTCTACTCATTTGACCAAGGAAGAATTGCTGCCTATAGACTTTTTGAGATGATAAGCAGATCATCCTCCACTATCAACCAAGATGGGGGCATGCTGAGTTCTGTGCAAGGAAATATTGAGTTTAGGAATGTTTATTTCAGTTATCTGTCTCGTCCTGAGATTCCTATTTTGAGTGGGTTCTACCTAACTGTGCCAGCCAAAAAGGCAGTGGCTCTTGTTGGCAGAAACGGTTCGGGGAAAAGCAGCATTATTCCTCTAATGGAGCGGTTCTATGATCCTACTCTAGGTATTTTGATTATCTATAGCTAAACTTTTCTTCAGTGTCCTTTTCTTTTCCTCCTTTTCCGTTCTGAAATCTGTTGCATTTTCTTTGAAATTGTGTCAGAATGTGAATTTCAACTTTATCTCCTTTTTGCTTTCTGATTCAGGGGAAGTTCTGCTGGATGGAGAAAATATAAAGAACCTGCAACTTGAGTGGCTAAGAGGTTTGATAGGACTAGTGACTCAGGAACCAGCCCTGCTAAGTTTGAGCATAAGAGACAATATAGCATATGGCCGAGAAGCTACTTTTGATCAGATTGAGGAAGCTGCTAAAATAGCCCATGCACATACATTTATTAGCTCGCTAGTCAAAGGCTATGATACACAGGTAAGAAATAAAAGATCATGCATATACTTGCACAGATATCTTCGCATGCTAGCTGGTCTTGCTGTTCAAATCTCTGGTTTTGGAGTGTAGTTAGGGAGTTTCAAATTGATTACCAACATATTATAACGAGTGCTACCCCTTATGAGAGGAGCGATACTCCAAATTGTTTAAATGTGTTATGTCGGCCCTCTAATAGATCAAAACCTTGTTACTGTTCTTTAATGCCTGACCACTTGGGATACTATTCACGCTGTTTCAGGTAGGAAGAGCTGGTTTAGCACTGAGCGAGGAGCAGAAAATTAAGCTTTCAATCGCAAGAGCAGTGCTCTTGAATCCAACAATTCTTCTGCTTGACGAGGTCACTGGTGGACTTGATTTTGAAGCTGAGAAGGCAGTTCAGGAGGCGATAGATCTTCTCATGTTAGGACGTTCAACCATAATAATAGCTCGGCGTTTGAGCCTCATCAGAAATGTTGATTATATTGCTGTTATGGAGGAGGGCCAACTTGTTGAAATGGGTACACATGATGAATTACTAACCTTAGACGGGCTGTATGCAGAGCTTCTCAAATGCGAAGAAGCCGCAAAACTACCAAGGAGGTACAGATCAATTGAACTCTAGTAATATACAGCCAACCACAATGTATTTCCAGTAAAGGCTTAATGAGATAATGTTATCTCAATATTCTAGTCCCTAGGGGAAGGTCAGATATCGCTAAAAGATACTGAAAACTTGTTCTCAATTGTTCTGAGTGGGAAAAAAATCCTAATTGAAAAATGCTAAGAGTACTATTGAATAAAGAAGAAGTATTTACAAGTTAATATCTGTTTCCAGGATGCCAGTCAGAAACGACAAGGAGGCTGCTGCTTTTCAGATTGACAGGGATTCTTCTGCAAGTCAGAGCTTCCAAGAACCATCATCTCCCAGAATGACTAAATCACCTTCTCTTCAGAGGCTTCCAGGGGTATTCCGGCCTACGGATGGCATGCATAGCTCACAAGAGTCGCCCAAAGTTGGGAGCCCACCCCCGGAGAAAATGTTTGAAAACGGTTTTGATGGAGTTGAAAAGGAGCCATCAATAAAAAGACAGGACAGTTTTGAAATGAGATTACCGGAGTTACCCAAGCTTGATGTCAAGTCTGGAAATAGACAGAAGTCAAATGATTCGGACCCTGAATCTCCCGTGTCACCATTATTGACATCGGATCCTAAAAATGAGCGTTCTCATTCACAGACGTTTAGCCGGCCTCATAGTCACTCTGATGACGTGCCAATTAAGGTTAAAGGCAGAAAGGATATGAAACATCGGGAAGTCCCATCTTTCTGGCGATTGGCACAGCTTAGCTTTGCGGAGTGGCTTTATGCTGTATTAGGGAGCATTGGTGCTGCCATATTTGGATCTTTTAATCCACTCCTAGCTTATGTTATTTCACTCGTAGTGACTTCTTATTACAAGAAAGACGAACATTTTCACATGCGGGAAGAAGTTGATAAGTGGTGCTTGATAATTGCTGGCATGGGTGTTGTGACTGTGGTTGCTAACTTTCTGCAGCACTTCTATTTTGGTATTATGGGAGAGAAAATGACTGAAAGAGTACGGAGAATGATGTTTTCAGGTAAATGTTGTATTTTAGATGTTGCTGACACTTACAAATTTAGAATCTTAGACTAATTTCTGCTTTCTTTGCTTGTGGGTGCTATGTGAAAAATATTGATTTAATCGATATTGTGCTTGACAGCAATGCTACGGAATGAAGTTGGTTGGTTTGATGAGGAAGAGAACAGTGCTGACACATTATCGATGCGCTTGGCTAATGATGCCACATTTGTTCGAGCTGCATTCAGCAACAGACTTTCAATTTTTATACAAGATACTGCTGCTATCCTTGTTGCCCTGGTAATTGGATTGATGCTTGAGTGGCGACTGGCTCTTATGGCATTGGCTACCCTTCCAGTTCTCTGTGTTTCTGCTGTTGCACAGGTGTGATTATTATATGCGTGATTTTGGCATAAAATTATCTCGTTCGATATATTTATTTCTCCAAGTATCTCTTCATTGTAAGGTGAACTAGTTTGTTGCATGGGCCCTTGTGTCTCTTGAGACCCAGGGCACAATCCCCAAACCAGTTGAGTTTAGGTTGTGTTTCTTTTTCACTTTTGGCTGATAAATTTTCTGCAGCCACTCATTGTTCCTCTGATCTTTTCTTGAACAAATGCGGTTGCAAGATATCTAGTTAGAATTTGTATCTTTTGCTGGCTGGTCCAATGGGCCGTTATGCGGCCGTCGTCTTCTTTTTCTTGTTCACCTTCACCCAGAAGGTTTGGCAAACAAGAATTTTGTCATGGTTGTGAGTACTGAATGTGTATGCATAGATGTTCTTCTGATCTTTCTTATCTTAGAAGTTGTCTATCAACCACATGTCTCCTGCTCTAACTATTTGCATATGCCTATATAAAGAAATTCTTCCACCCTCCTTCAGTGTTCTTTTCAAATGGATGACAAAATGTTGTTGCAAATATTATACTGAATTGCAGAAGATGTGGCTTGCGGGATTTTCTCGGGGGATTCAGGAGATGCATAGGAAAGCATCATTGGTCCTCGAGGATGCTGTTAGAAACATATACACTGTTGTGGCATTCTGTGCTGGCAACAAAGTGATGGAGCTCTATAGGCTTCAACTGGGTAAGATATTGACGCAGAGTTTTTTACATGGAATGGCTATTGGCTTCGGATTTGGTTTTTCCCAGTTCCTTCTTTTCGCCTGTAATGCGCTTCTTCTATGGTACACTGCGTACTGTGTGAAGAAAGGGTATGTGGAGTTTCCTACAGCTATCAAGGAGTATATGGTTTTCACATTTGCAACATTTGCATTGGTCGAGCCTTTTGGGTTGGCTCCATATATTCTCAAGCGGCGGAAATCTCTCATTTCAGTTTTTGATATCATAGATCGAGTGCCGAAGATCGATCCTGACGTTACCTCAGCACTGAAGCCCCCAAATGTGTATGGCAGTATTGAATTAAAGAATGTGGATTTCTGTTACCCTACGCGTCGGGAACTGCTGGTATTGAGCAACTTCAGTCTCAAGGTTAATGCTGGACAAACTATTGCTGTTGTGGGTGTTTCAGGATCCGGAAAGAGCACTATAGTTTCTTTGCTTCAGCGGTTTTATGATCCAGTAGCTGGTCAGGTTCTTCTTGATGGGCGAGATCTGAAGCTTTTCAACTTGAGATGGTTGAGGAGCCATCTTGGTCTTGTCCAACAAGAACCAATTATATTCTCGACTACCATAAGAGAAAATATAATTTATGCTAGGCACAATGCAAGTGAAGTGGAGATGAAAGAGGCTGCTAGAATAGCTAATGCTCACCATTTCATCAGTAGCCTACCGCATGGTTATGATACACATGTGGGAATGAGGGGAGTAGACCTGACACCAGGGCAGAAGCAGAGAATTGCAATTGCTCGGGTTGTATTGAAGAATGCGCCTATTTTGTTGCTGGACGAGGCCAGCTCATCTATCGAGTCTGAATCAAGTCGAGTGGTGCAAGAGGCATTGGATACCCTGATAATGGGGAACAAAACAACCATACTCATAGCTCATAGGGCTGCTATGATGAGACATGTTGACAACATTGTTGTTCTAAATGGGGGGCGGATTGTGGAAGAGGGGGCGCACGATTCTTTAATGGCGAAGAATGGCTTGTACGTGAGATTAATGCAACCCCATTTCGGAAAGGGGGTGAGGCAGCATCGATTAATCTAGATTGGGGGTTTTTCTTGTTGGAGGTTGCATTAGATTCATTTGTACAGTTCTCACTCTGGTCACCACAATCACTTGAATTGATGTACCACCGTCCATGGGACAAGAGTAGCTGACATGCTCGGAATGCAAAATGGGAGACCTGCGACGGGACCATTGTAATTGTATGGGTAGACGCAACAGCAGGAAGATCCGATCAGCAGCCTTGTTATAGATGTTGTCGGAAAATAGTGTAGACGTAGGATTCGGAGTTTGGTTGAAGGTCGAGGACATGCTGTCAGGGCTAGGTCATATTCTTTGTGGAGGCTGGGCTGGTAACAGGTTTACCCATTGCCTCCATGGTATAGGGATATTTGTTAATTATTCAGAAATTGTGGATGAAGGAATTAGTTCTGGTTCCTCTGAGGTTTGGTTGGGGTTTTGCGGTACTTATTCTTAGCTGTCTTTTTTTCTTATTGTGGAGATCTGCGGAACTCTGCTACAGCTTGGACGGTAATGCGCTTCTTACTGTAAATTACACAATTGTGGAAAAGAATGAAAGCTGGGAAGAGCAAAATCGGGGAAGGCGTTTGTTGCAATTTCATATTGTAAATAACCACGTCTTTTGAATTGGGAGACTGACTTCTTCTAGATAATGCAATTTGCTAATTACCCGGCCTTGTGGTCGGACCTTTACCTTACGTTTGTCGAGTTTGGGGTAGGGTAAGAGTATTGGTCAACTTTTAAGATAGGGTTCGGATCTGAATACGGTTCATGTAGATTCAAACTCAGATCTTACTCATACCCCATACTCATAAATCAGATCTTATCAGAATTAGACTACATATACCTATCAAGATTAAATATGAAAATTATTTTCTTCTTATACTCATGACCATTAACGATAAAATAGGTTATATTATTAGCTTTCTCAACTTGAAATTAAATATTAGTATTTTATATATTGAATGTCGAAGTGGAGGTAAGTTAATGAATTTTTTAATGGTTTACCTTGAAATGTTAATAAAATTGTAAACCAATTGGTCTATGGGCAGAGCATAGATCTTGATTAGACTCCGAAGATGATGAGTGTGTAAACGCTCATGTTTTGTCATATATTTCGCGCGTGTTTAGTCATGTTTTGAGTTATATTCATCATGTCATGTTAAGTCTTATGATCGATTTTGGAGGGGTAATTTCGAGAGACCATATTGCAAGAGTCATAACTTTTTGCTCGAGTGTCCGATTGTATCAAATAAGATACCGTTGGAAAGCTTGGAGAAAGATCTACATTTCGTCTTTTATGGTCGAAGCCAAATTCGGAGCATAAGAGGGACAAAAATGGAAAATATCAAGATTTGATGAAGCTGTGCAGCCCAACTAGCGACGGGGAGTTAACTAGCGGCCGCCAGTGAACTTGGAAGGCCTCCCCATCGCTAATGAACTAGCGACCGCTAGTAAGGGGACCAAGAATGTTTATTGAAGAACCAACTAGCGGCCACCAGTTGTCTTAAACCGAGACTTTCCAGACTTCCTAATTTGCTAGGAATTTGATTTGTTTCCTATTTATTCGACTCTGTTATGGGCCAAATAACATAAATATATTATTATTTGGCTAGTTAAACTTCCAATTTAGATTAACCTCCTCTAGGTTTTCCTAATTTTATATTAGATTCGTGGCTATATATAAGCCTTATGAGACAATTCACGGGGGACGTTACTACTTGCAGAATTGAGAACAGCCTTTAGAGCTTAATAAAGGGACGATTTCAGTTACCACGGGGAAAGGATTGGCAAGGCTTGATCATCACGACTAAGCTTTCTCTACCTCTACCTTTATGTTAATTACTATCATGTTCTTCGTTAATCTTTTGTGCTTTGTCAACATGCTTAGCGAATAGTTCTCTCGTGAGTGCGATACCCTAATTATGTGATTACTTGTCTATGTTAGCTATGGTTTGATTATCTTTCGTAGTAGTTGTCAATTGATGATCTTAATGCTTAATCTAACTTGATCACTTAGATTATGATATTTAGTTGATAATAATAGACCGGAAGGTATTAGAATCAACGGAAGAGTCAATTGACATGTCTTAAGGTATTAATGAGGAATCTTGATACTAAGGGATAACCCGATAGGAGTTAACTTCATAATTGAGTTTAGTTTAGTTCTTGGTCTAATTAATGAGCAGAAGCGTTGGTTAGTAATCATGATCTACTCTAGCTTAGTTTTGTCATCCTAATGAGCGGAAGCGTTAGGGAGATGCACTAGAACACTCCGGGTACCAGATAGAACTTCATAAAAACCATAGTCTCGACATAGATGGGTAGTCCATAAGGGTATCGTGCTCATTTATCTCCATTGATTTACAACTCGTCTTTTATTTGCATTTTCGATCTAGTTTTATTTACTTTACAATCTTTTAATTTTCCCGCTTCACATAATTATTTGCATTGATTTTGTGTTCAACCCTCAGTTCGAAACCCTACTTACTCACTATACTATTTGATTGTGCGTTTAATTGCTTATCAATTTTGCGTACATCAAATTGGCGCTGTCGACACGGAACTGAGATTTTAGGACATAAACTCAATAGCACTTGGTTTTGTGTGGCAAACTTGCTGATTTCGTGTGATTTCTGTTTCAGGATTCTCTAGTGCATGCCAAGAACCCGGAGTGAAGAACTAGACCTTGACACAGACACGGTGCTTGAGGTTGACATCGGAGTACTCGAAAGGGTAATTAGGCGTAAAAAGAGGGACCAAGCGAGATCAATGGCACAAAATCAGGAAGATGGAGCGCTCCAAGCTGTAGGAGTCACGCCACGCAGAAGGACGCTACTGGAATCATCTGTTCCCACCTGAAATGGGAATCCTAATGGTTTACAACAACCACCTGTAGGTCCCCACTCTTTCCAGATTCCAGCAGCAATTGTCGGACTACTGCAAAACTCGGTCCAATTTGGCGGCTTGCCAAGCGAAGATCCTCAAGACCATCTATCTCGATTTGAAGATATCTGCAACATCATGAAATTCCAAAATGTCGATGATGATGTCTTGAAGCTGCGCCTCTTTCACTTTTCTTTGAAAGATCGAGCTCGTGTTTGGTACAACAAGTTGAAAGGAGAGACGATTCAGAGTTGGAATGATCTGGCCCATGCTTACCTCCGGAAGTTCTTTTCTATGGCCAAGTCAGCCAAACTCTTGCAAGAAATTAACACGTTCATCCAAGGAGATGGGGAGAACATCTATGAAGCCTGGGAACGGTTCACAGATCTCCAAAGTGCCTTCCCTCAACATGGTATAACTCAAGACAACCTCATGAAAATCTTCTACAACGGGTTAGATGGCCCATCCCGTGACCATATTGATGCCTCCTTTCAAGGTGTGTTCTTGAGGAAGACTGCTGATGAAGCTGCTAGCTTAATGGAGGAAATGGCTGAAGTCAATGGTATGTGGCCAAAAGAACGTGCTAGGCAACCACGTAAGAAAGCAGCCCCAGGTGTACTCGAAGTAAATGCCAACATGAAGCTCGAAGCTCAAATAGAAGCACTTACCAAAAGACTTGACAAGTTGACTAAGGACAAGGAACAGGCAGCTGTGGTGCAAGATACTTGTCAGCTTTGCAAAGGGGCACATCCCACAACTGACTGTCCAATGTTGGAAGAGATCCAGTCCATTGCTGATAGAACACCACCAGGAATGGGCTACTCACAACAAGCTAATGCTCAGCCAAATTTCTCTCGATTTGGTCAGCAAGCACACAACATTAATGCCCAGCAAGACTCCAGGAAACCATATTTGGGCGAGCAAGTCAAAGAAATGGGTGACAAGATTGATAAGTTAGTGGGGGTAGTCCAGCAGTCCATCCAACAACAAAGTATAACTGTGCAGCGGCTGGATCGTTGTGAAGCACGTCAGCAAGAGTTTGAGACATACCTAAAGGGGCAAGCCACGCAACTCAAGAAGATGGAGATCGAACTTGGAAATTTGGCTGCAGCAAACACTCAAAGGGAAATAGGTGCTCTACCCAGCAACACCGAGTCAAACCCGCGAGGACAGGTGATGGCCATCATATCGAGGAGTATGGACGAGGATGATGAACTATATATTCCTCCACCCTCCACCTCCATTCCCGCAAAGACTTTGGAGAAAGCCACCACTTGAGAACAAACCCACTTTAAAAGAATGTGCCGAACTGATCAAGCCAGCCATAGAGGATGAGGTAGTTACTGAGAAGAAGGAGCAACCAGCCTATATCAGTGCAAAAAAGGATTCTTATGTTCCTCCACCATCACCTCAACAAGTCAAGAAAGCAGCAGTGATCGATGAGAAGGCCCTTGAATTCATATAGACAATGGAAGAAATTCAACGCCATGTCTCTTTCCTGGAGATGTTAGATAAAAGGCCACAATATGCAGAGTTTCTGAAGGAAATCATCACAAGAAAGAAGAGGCGGCATTATGGCAAGATGACCCCTTTGGTAGAAAATGACATACCGCCAAAACTAAAAGATCCAGGGAGTTTCACTATTCCTTGTACTATTGACGGTGTTCAGTTTCCACATTGTTTATGTGATTTGGGTGCCAATATTAATCTTATGCCTTTGGCTACTTTCAGGAAACTCAATTTAGGAGATATCAAACCTACATCTATGATGATAGAGCTTGCAGATCACACTAAGAAGAAACCACATGGAATTGTGGAAGATGTGCATATCAAAGTCGACAAGTCTCTTATACCCGTAGACTTTGTAGTACTGGACTACGTTGTAGATGCAAGTTGTCCATTAATTCTAGGACGTCCATTCCTCAACACTTGTCATGCAATGGTAGATGTTCACAAGGGCAAGCTACTTCTCCGCATAGGCCCAGATGAAATAGAGTTCCAAGTAACCGATAAGCGCCTCCATCCACCATAGTGCCACAGGGAGTAACAAAGTCAAGCTAACGACTCTAAATTAGCACGTTTAGTATTTAAGTTTTCTTTATTTTTGTATTTGCTTCAGTAACGTTATTTCGATTTAGTGTTTTAATGGTCCCAGCAGGAGGTTTAGATAAGAGCAAACTAGATTTCAACGGAGCTCGCCAGTCCATACACAAACTTTGTTGCGCACAAAGACAATTAGAGCGAAACACCACCAACCTTCCCCACCGCCTCCTATCAATTGACAGGGCAGTACCAGTCCTTTCCTCTGTTCCTCTATGTTATGTGTCTGTTTTGTGCCTCGTGATATTCATGTTCGTGTGTGTGATGTTGTTGGTGTCTTGGCCCTACATTGAGGACAATGTGTTCAATAAGTGTGTGGGGGGGGGGGGTCAACGTGCGGTTTCGTTTCAGTTTGGCATATGTGATTGAGTCTAGATCTGAATTTAGGATTGTGTTTATGTGTGTTTGTGGATGAAGTGTTGTCAAAGCATATGATGAATCTCCCCCCCCTCGAATTTTGAACTTTTGTTAGAAGTTAAATCCCATACCTTGTTAGGAATCAAGTTTGAGTACGATGAGTAGAGACGTGTAGGAACAACATCCTTGGTTGTTTAGGTTAGTGGTTGCACTTGGTAGATTATACTAGCGGCATTGATGAGTGACCTTGTGAGATTTTAGAGCCGAAGGAGGAGACAACCGTCTCTGCATAGCATGAGGTGCCTACATTGCTCCGGTCATCGGGTTTCATGCCATCACTTGGTACCATTTTGGTGGTGTGGGTGTAAGTGACAGGACGGGGGCCATCTTTGATATTGAGCCTAGAGTCTTAGAGCCGAAAACCCTTTATATCCTTTGTTTAAACCCGTTGAGCTTGAACTTTTTCTTTGAAATATTATATGTAAGCCAATATGTAAGCCCTATATCCACAATCTTACCCACCTTTGATCACTTTGGTCCGAGGATGCATTAGGTCTTAATCTTTGGGGTATAATTGTAAGAGTTCATTTGATAGAATAGCTCGGGAATAAACAATGGGGTAATGGGTAGAAATGAGGCCAACAAAGAAGCCGAGACCAGTTGCCTTTGATGTGCAATGTGATGAATTTCATGTGATTGAGGAAGGTTGTGAAAAGTGAAAAGAAGAAAAAAGGAAAAGGAAAAAAAGAAAGAAAAAAGAAAAGTGAAGGAAAAGAAGAAGAAAAAAGTGAAAAAGTGATGAAAAGGGAATGTGAAAGTTGAAAATGGAACAAATGTTTAATGATGGAAAGTGGAAAGTTTGGAAAGAGGTTGGAAAGTGAATAAATGGCACGGCTCGAGTTAAGTGGTCAATAGGATTTGGGTGTAATCTTGGGATGAGTGCATATTAGATATAGTGTGAGGTATTTAGAGTAGACGAGAGCTAGAATATTTTTGTGAGCTCCTCGGCCGGGTGGTTTAGCTACTTCCCACATATATTATCCTCACCTGACCTTAACCCCATTACAACCCAATGAAAAGTCCCTTTGATCATGAGCTCCACATTTATCGAGGCACCACTGAGTGAGACGTATGAAACTTTGAGATCCCGGACGTGTACGAGAGTGATAGGTAGTTGACTACTCATATATGTGAGCTTAAATTTCTGAACCTCTGAGTGGTCAACCTTCTAGTGTAATCTACTAAGTGCGAAAACTGGGTTAAACCATCAAGGATGCGGTGTCTACACGTTCTTACTCCTTGTGCTCAGGTAAGTGAACTACTTGGTTGTGGGGTGGTGTTTTAATAAGAGTTTGAAAGTTTTGGTGTGTGTCTGATGCGCCTTACTTGAGGACAAGCAAGGAAATAAGTGTGGGGGTGTGATGAGTGTGTAAACGCTCATGTTTTGTCATATGTTTCGCGCGTGTTTAGTCATATTTTGAGTTATATTCATCATGTCATGTTAAGTCTTATGATCGATTTAGTATATTTATGTTCGGAAATAGATTTCTACCCATTGTCATATTTTGTAGGAAATTGGAGCTCAGTGAAGGTTGTTGGAGGGGTAATTTCGAGAGACCATATTGTAAGAGTCATAACATTGTTTTCGAGTATCTGATTGTATCAAATAAGATACCGTTGGAAAGCTTGGAGAAATATCTACATTTCGTCTTTTATGGTCGAAGCCAAATTCGGAGCATAAGAGGGACAAAAATGGAAAATATGAAGATTTGATGAAGCTGTGCAGCCCAACTAGCGTCGGGGAGTTAACTAGCGGCCGCCAGTGAACTTGGAAGGCCTTCCCATCGCTAATGAACTAGCGACCGCTAGTAAGGGGACCCAGAATATTTATTGAAGACCCAACTAGCGGCCGCAAGTTCATTAGCGGCCACCAGTTGTCTTAAACCGAGACTTTCCAGACTTCCTAATTTGCTAGGAATTTGATTTGTTTCCTATTTATTCGACTCTGTTACGGGCCAAATAACATAAATATATTATTATTTGGCTAGTTAAACTTCCAATTTAGATTAATCTCCTCTAAGTTTTCCTAATTTTGTATTAGATTCGTGGCTATATATAAGCCTTAGGAGACAATTCACGGGGGACGTTACTACTTGCAGAATTGAGAACAACCTTTAGAGCTTAATAAAGGGACGATTTCAGTTAGCACGGGGAAAGGATTGGCAAGGCTTGATCATCACGACTAAGCTTTCTCTACCTCTACCTTTATGTTAATTGCTATCATGTTCTTCGTTAATCTTTTGTGCTTTGTCAACATGCTTAGCGAGTAGTTCTCTCGTGAGTGCGATGCCCTAATTATGTGATTACTTGTCTATGTTAGCTATGGTTTGATTATCTTTCGTAGTAGTTTTCAATTGATGATCTTAATGCTTAATCTAACTTGATCACTTAGATTATGATATTTAGTTGATAATAATGGACCGGAAGGTATTAGAATCAACGGAAGAGTCAATTGACATGTCTTAAGGTATTAATGAGGAATCTTGATACTAAGGGATAACCCGATAGGAGTTAACTTCATAATTGAGTTTAGTTTAGTTCTTGGTCTAATTATTGAGCGGAAGCGTTGGTTAGTATTCATGATCTACTCTAGCTTAGTTTTGTCATCCTAATGAGCGGAAGCGTTAGGGAGATGCACTAGAACACTCCGGGTACTAGTTAGAACTTCATAAAAACCATAGTCTCGACATAGATGGGTAGTCCATAAGGGTATCGTGCTCATTTATCTCCATTGATTTACAACTCGTCTTTTATTTGCGTTTTCGATCTAGTTTTATTTACTTTACAATCTTTTAATTTTTCCGCTTCACATAATTATTTGCATTGATTTTGTGTTCAACCCTCAGTTCGAAACACTACTTACTCACTATACTATTTGATTGTGCGTTTAATTGCTTATCAATTTTGCGTACATCAGAAGACCATGAAGGTCGAGTTTTAATCCTTACTTCAAAAATCCGCAAGATCTAGGGTGTGATCTGTGTCCTACCTCTATTGTGTCCTACCTCTAAATATAGGTGTGAGTTTGGATCCCAACTCTTGCCATACATACCATATTCATTGCCACCCCTACCAATTGGTCACCATGGATAGTGCAGGATAGCATATTACGGAAGAGTCTATAGATCCAAACTCTATATAGGATCCTTCAATATTAGCAATTGATTGTGATCCTCTCTCGTTGAGAGGCTTCTGTATTAGTGTTACTAATCGCATTCATGAGTTCTGGATGTGAACGTCAGATGCAGCTACTTGTTTACTTCATTCTGGAATCCTACGTTGCCTAAATGAGAATTGGGCCGTAGAGAGTTTTATTTTGCGTGGGCCCGTGAAGCTTTCCAAAGAGTGCTTGCATGTAATGCGAACAACGTCCGAATGTTCTTGATCACCTTACGATTTGGGCCTTCAACAATTCAATGTTATCCCTTTAAAAAAAATTGTAATATTCAAATGGGCACACTTAATAGTAAATAGACGTTGGCGTGAATTAAGACATTTATCAAATTTTCTCTTTCATCTCGTCAACAAATGTTACGAAGTTGGTAAAAATAGTAGTACAATTAGATTCACATAAGAATGTAAAATGTTAGAGATAATTACTTTCAGGACCCCAGGGTATACTCAAATAGACTCTGAGGACCTTGTAATTTTCTTACTAATTGTTGAGCCCCTGTAGTTTGGTTATTATTATACTCTCGGGTTCCTGGCTGATGTCAGCAGTTATTTTTGCCTTTTTTGTCATAGAAATGACCTTTATGCCCTTACACAAAAAAACAAAAAATACAATAAACCCATCGTTCTTCGCCGGTCCAATCGACCCCGACCCACATCGTTCCCAAATCCGTCATTGGTCCAATCCAACCGACGTCAACCCAACTTCGACTTTTTTCCTTTCCCCGACCCGTCGTTGGTCCGCAACAAAAACTAACACTGTCTCCTTCTCCTCCGGACCAAACCTCTCCACCGTCGGTGCCGTGCACCCAAGAACCTCCCCAGCCGGCAACAGCTTGGAGTGTGGAATCAAAACCCTAAATCCTCTCGCCTCCAATTTCGGCCTCGCCTCCCTAATCGCAGAAGCAAACTGTATCGTCTCGGCTAGAATGATAAGCCGCTTCCTCCCCTCCCCTCTGCCGGCGAAGTTCAACTCCACGGTCTTCACCAAACGGTCAACATCGATCCTAATCTCGACGAAGACGTAAATGCAAGGGACCTGAGTCATGTAGATAGGGACTAGGCGGTTGTGGCCGTAGTGGATGTGGGTCGGGTCCGATTGGACCGGCGAGGAAGACGATGGGTTAATTGTTTTTTTTGTTTTTTTGTGTAAGGGCATAAAAGTTATTTCCATGACAAAAAAGACAAAAATAACTGCTGACATCAGCCAGGGACCCGAGAGTATAATTGTTAGGAATTCAGCAACTAGAGAACAAGATCGCACAAAGAACACGGAACAAGAGAATTACGTGGTTCGGCCTAATGCCTACATCCACGGGGAGAAAGGAGAACTTTTATTGATGAGTTTCCGAGCCACAAAGCCATACAAATAACCTAGGGTAACATGTCTTTATATAGAGACAAACCCTTGGTGTACAAGTAACCTATCTAGGTCTAATTAGGAGTCCAAAATCTAGTCAGAATAGGAATAGGAATAGGAAATAAGTCTTTCCTATTTCTCGCCATCCCAACAATCTCCACCTTGGCGAGAAATCATCTCGTGGAAGAACCATGAAGCTCCATCCGAACTTCAACAAACTCCGCCTTGACAAAACACCGCCCCATGAAGAACCATGAGATCTTGCAAAACCAATCCGACTCCACCGACTCCATCTCGGACCATAGAAGCACCGCCATCAATAATACCATCTCAACTTTCTCACCACCTTTTTCCGTTCAATCACATGGAGTCAGCCCCCAAGCTCGAGCTTCCAAGCTTGCTTGGCCTATTCTCTCCAATCTCCATTGAACCCCAACTAGCAAGTCCACCTGTTGAAGCAACCTTGCTACCAATAGACGCATCCTCTATTTTTCGGTCAGCCCCATGCTCTACAACCTCGAACTGCTTCTCTGTTGGACCTTTTTGCCTCAAACCAATGCTACTTGCTATAGTATAAAAAGGGCAACCTTTTGTTCCACCAAGTAGAACCCTCGACGTGCTTCGAACTCCATTGTTCGGCCTTGAGTGAGATACCTGATTCGCCCGTGGTGTCACCAACGGCTTCGCATTCCCCATGCAAAACCTACCCAACACCTTTGACGTGCACGTCCCTTTAGACAACCATAGCAGGGCCCAGCTAACAATGCTTCTCTGAGACAACCATGGCTCATTGCCAACCATGCCTCCACGAAACAACCATAGCTTGCTATCCATGTCTCCGCGAATCCCAACTACACTCAAACCATCCATGTCAAGCCTTTGCTCCCTCATACGAACCAACCTCATATGACCTGAGCTTTTGCCAACTCCTTTAGACCCATTGATGTGACTCCACCTACAACAATGTGCCTCACTAACTTGTAGGTATTCTCTTTCACCCTTCATCCCTACCATCGCATCCTTCTCCACCTTCATTAGCATACCTTTATAACTATCACTGTTATAATCCAAGGTCCCTAATGAAAAGAGATTAACAAGATGCATTGGACTTGATAAGACAGAAAACCAGTCACCATCCGACCCGTCTGAATATGTGGCCATGGTTGTGGATGCCGATCCCTCCTCGTTGTCTTGATCCCTAGTTCGTCCTGGATAGTCCCCTTCATGTGCCCTTCTCCGCACTTGAAACTACTTCCATTGAACTTCTTTGACTCCGACCTGGATCCTCTTCCATAACACAGCTGGTGGCTCCTCATCATCCGCCAAGCACAAGCGAATCTTCGCTACCGCCTTGGCCTCCAACTCTTCCCACTCTTGCTCCTCCATCTTCTCGGACTTCTTCTCCGAGAGCGCGATAACCATCCCTTGTTGCACGAGGAGATCCTTGACACGCCTTTGCCATAACCCAAAATTCGAAGAACCATCGAACTTCACAAGAGCAAACTCCGCGTCGTCCGTCATCCTCCAACCCAAGCTTTGATACCAATTGTTAGGAATTCAGCAACTAGAGAACAAGATCGCACAAAGAACACGGAACAAGAGAATTACGTGGTTCGGCCTAATGCTTACATCCACGGGGAGAAAGGAGAACTTTTATTGATGAGTTTCCGAGCCACAAAGCCATACAAATAACCTAGGGTAACATGTCTTTATATAGAGACAAACCCTTGGTGTACAAGTAACCTATCTAGGTCTAATTAGGAGTCCAAAATCTAGTCAGAATAGGAATAGGAATAGGAAATAAGTTTTTCCTATTTCTCGCCATCCCAACAATAATAATAACCAAACTAGAGGGGCTCAGCAATTAGTAGAAAAACTACAGAGTCCTCAGAGTCTATTTGACTATACCCTGGGGTCCTGAGAGTAATTATCTCAAAATATTATTTTCTAGTAAAAACTGATGAGAACTCTTCAGAGGAAAGGAAAATCCGGTTTGGTTAGTATACTAACGGCCTGTTTGGAATCAATTCTGACAGAAAAGCAATCCCATTTCTAATTCCTAATGGTAATGGAAAAGAATCACTTTCCTATTTTCTTTTTTGGAATCATAAGTTAAATTTTGGGAATTGATTTGAAATATTACATAAACACCTTCCTAACAATCCCAGGTGAGATAGAAACAAAAGGTATAATAGACATTTTACTACCAAATCAGGTTTAATCCCTTATAAATCCGACCTAATTTTAAAGAAATTTTAAATCCGAACTTTTAAACAAAATAGGAATTTATTTCCAAAAATATTTGATTTCAAACAGACTAAATTTTTTAAAACTCCGAAAATAAATTTTATTTCCCATTTTTAAGCCTTTCCAAATAGCCTGTAAGAAAATTCTGGGAGTTAATTCCAATGGTCTTAACTAAAGACTAAATAAAAAGGCTCCAGAAAAGGAAAATTGCCAATTTGCCGCGTATCAAAAGAGTATCACAGTTCAAATACTCGAAACAACAGACAAAGGCTACAAACCTCAGATATGAAAATCTGTCAAAAAGCATTAGCAATTGATGCATCAATCCCAATCATATCAAACTCCATATATCTTCCTTTTTAGAGGCGGATCACTTCGACAAGATTAAAACAGAAGAAACAACACATAGCTCAAATGCTTTTCGGTTAGCTGGATAATCACGAATTGGTAGAAAACACAGCAGCCTATTCTTGTGCTTCCATATTGTCTTTCCACGGCAAAGTTGGGCAAAAAAATGAAAGAGAAAGTAATGAGATAAGAAAAAGAGGAAATTCATAGGCTTAATTGAAATTGGAACAATCTCAATAGAGACAACGCAGAAAGGGTAAAAAAGGAGTGAGAAGGCGATTGTGGTTGAAGGGTTTAGTTACGGTTTCGGGGATTCATAATTATGTTGATTTTTATTTTTTGGGTTAATAAGAAGGGGGAGGGGTAGTATTGGAAGACAACCTCTTTTTCTTACAAAAAAAGTTAGTTGTACGCACCGTTTCACCTTCTATAATCCTTTTGTGGGATCGACTTAATTTTCTTGGCCTATATGAAAGTATTGATTCCAAACTAGTTAACAATAAGCTATCTTAATGAGCACAATCAACAACAC
The DNA here is from genome assembly GCA_963995505.1 of Hypericum androsaemum. Taxonomy (NCBI): domain Eukaryota; kingdom Viridiplantae; phylum Streptophyta; class Magnoliopsida; order Malpighiales; family Hypericaceae; genus Hypericum; species Hypericum androsaemum. The sequence goes on from OZ023197.1 coordinate 4,481,819, forward strand.
CAAAATATGTTATGATTTGTAAAAGCTGTGTCGAGTGGATGGTCATCTAATTTCGATAAATAGAGGCACAATATCTTAATATTCAATCATTTTAGAATAGTTATTTACTATAGGAGATTTTTTATCGTTAAAAAAAATCGTCATCAAAGTTTGAAAAACAAAGCAAAACTAAATTAGAATATTCAATCAATTTTTGATAGCTAGGCGTTATATGAAATTATTTTTATTTTAGATAAAATGCTATCAGAACGAGAGCCAAACTTCTCAAAAATTTTAATCAATTTAGAATAGCAAGTTGTTATATGAAGTTTTTTTAGGGTGGATCATCATAAAATTTCCTAATGCTGAGCCAAACCATGTCAATATATTTACTCAATTTAGAATAGATAGTTTTTATTTAATTTTTTTTAATCTTTAGGGTGAATGTTCATCCAATTTCCAAAACTATAGCTAAACTATATTATAATATTTAATATATTTAGGATAGTTAGTTATTAGGAAAAAGTACACGTAAGTACCCTATAGTTTAGCACTTTCCAAGATAAGGCCATGCGGTTTTTTTCGTCCGAAATCAGTCCTCGTGGTTTGTTTTCTCGGACATTTTCGAGTCCCGGACAGCCCGGGTAGATGACCGGCCACATGTCGGTCCACGTGGGTGCCACGTCTGTCAAAACGACGATGTTTATCATCCAACGTGGACATTTTTATTTATTGCTCATTGCTGATGTGGCATGGGCAAATTACCACTTTAGTCCCAAATTTGAAATAAAAAAATTTCTTTTAAAAAAGCAATTTGCTCTTCCTCTTACAAATACACTCATGATTAATCAATCCAATTAGCACCAATCATACAGTGGAAATTACTAACTCCCGATCTAAACAACAAGGTAAGAGGATCAGATCCGAGAAAACAAACCACATGGACTGATTTTGGACGGAAAAAACCACATGGCTTTATCTTGGAAAGCGCTAAACTACAGGGTACTTACGTGTACGTTTTCCTAGTTATTATTTGGAATTGTTTTATCCTTGAGTTGGATTGCTATCCAATTTCCAAAAAAAAGGTCAAAGTATATGAGAATATTCAATCAATTTAGGATAACTAATTATTATATGAAATGTTTTATATTCAGGGTCAATCTTCATCCATTTTCCAATAATCGAACAAACATATATCATAATCTTTAATCAATTTGTGATAGTTAGTTATTATATACAATTATTTTATCTTGATAAGCATACAAAATGACAAGCTCCAACATGTGTCATGATCACAAGAGGATTAGACATAAATAAGAAACTATAATTAAAAAAAGATTCTATATACATTGTTAGTGTCAGAACAAAGACATATGAACTATTATGATATGCATCAATTTTGCACCTATAGAATGCAACACGATGAGCCTATATGAAAGTATTGATTTGAATCTAATTAACAATAACTTATCTCAATGAGCACAAGCAACAACACCAAAATATGTTATGATCACAAGCTAAAAATTTATTATGTAAATTGTTGGGTTGTAAAAGCTGTGTCGAGTGAATGGCCATCCTATTTCCAAAAATAGAGCCACAACATCTTAATATTCAATCATTTTACAATAGTTATTTACTATATGGAAATTTTTTATCTTTAGGATAAATCGTCATCAAATTTTGAAAAATAGAGCCAAACTATATTAGAATATTCAATCAAATTAGGATAGTTGGGTGTTATATGCAATGTTTTTATCTTTGGTAGAATGCTATCAAAAATAGAGTCAAACTATCTCAAAATATTTAATCAATTTAGGATAGCTAGTTGTTATATGAAATTGTTTTTTAGGGTGGATCATCATCAAATTTCCTAAAGCTGAGTCAAACCATCTCTAAATCTTTAATCAATTTAGAATAGATAGTTATTATTTAATTTTTTTTATCTTTAGGGTAAATTTTCATCCAATTTCTAAAACTAGAGCTAAACTATATTATAATATTTAATCTATTCATGATAGTTATTTATTATATGGAATTATTTTATATTTAGGGTCGATCTTCATCCATTTTCCAATAATAGAGCAAACATATATCAGAATCTTTAATCAATTTGTGATAGTTAGTTATTATATCAAATTATTTTATCTTGATAAGCATACAAAACGAGAAGGTCCAAGATGTGTCATGATCACAATATGATTAAACATAAATACGAAACTATAATAAAAAAACTAGATTCTATATACATTGTTAGTGTCAATTCTTAGTAATCAAAGTAACACGTCGAGGGAAAAGGTATTGAGCGCCTACTTGGATGCGAGCTCTTAGTGGGGTCGTCGAACACTAAATTTTGGGCATTTTTTGGTTGGACTCTACACAGATAAAACATTCTCTGAAGATTTCATTCTCGAAAATGTCATTAGAACAGATCCCTACGCAGAAAAAGACGCGCACCAAATAGATTTTATTTTTACACTATCTTATGAAAAAATTTCATTGCAAACGAAGGCTCATTTCCTGACTTTTGCCATCACCTATGATGTAATAGCTGTCTCACTTTTCATAAAGTGTACACGTTTCGAGCAACAGTTGATTGTTGGAACCGCTCAGATGAGAATTGGTGAAAAAAATAATGTCAGTAGGCTCCACGTAGGTGGCTTTGGCGAGAAACTGAAGCGACCTCCTCGGTCCACTAATCGCAACTTGCGTAATCAACTTGTCATCCTCCAACCTCGAGAACTGACAAGATCAAATTGTTGTACTTTAATTAAACTAGAAATTTAAAATATAAGAGTATTAAATATGTTATTGTTTAAATGTTTTATCTAACTATAATTTTAATTAATAGTTTAGTACGTAATACATACCCAAAAAATAAGAAAAAGAATAAAACAAGTACATTTACTTTCTTTTGCTCTGTGGATTAAAAATAATGCATGCGTCTAATTAGTGACCAATAGATCGAATCCGAAAGAAAATTTTCTCGTAAAGAGGCGCCATCGTGTTACTCTGTTAAGTGACTACTGGGTAAATATTAAATTCTGTCACATGACTTATTTATTTACAGATAATTGAAATAATTTAGTGTAGTCACGTGAGATGGTCATCGTCATCGTCGCGCCTCTCTCACTCTCTCAATCAAAGGTCAAGATGGATCGTTTAGGTTTAGCGCCTACATCGCGTAAGCGTGATGGCTATAATCCATTGAGTTTTAGTATACTCATCATTCTTGTCCTATCTTTCTTTTGTATGAGCTTTTATTATTTGCACTTGAATAAAAATAGGCGTCTAGAGAGAGATTGCATTGAGCACATTAAGCTTGAGCTTGAGCCATTAAGCATCTAAAGTTGAGAAAGAAGAGATGAAGAAAATGAAAACAAGCCTGTGATGACAGAGCAAGCTTCTCGTGTGGTTACTTCTTTTTTATCTCACGTTGTTGTTTGTTTTTCTGCAATGAGATATACCTTAACTCTTTCTTGGTTCCTGAAATATTTCTCCCTTTTGTCTTCCTAAAAAAAAATTAGATTCGAACTATATTATATTGTCGAATAAAAAATATGTCCAAACTACAAATAATTATATTAGTTATTGTATGGGGAATTGTGCTAAATCATAATTCGATCTCACTGTCGCTAGAGATGGAGAAATTGCACCCAAATTACAAATAAAATAATAACTGTAACAAATAACACCGATAAATGGTTCACAATAAAAATTTAGCCCGGAATCTACAAATCTTTTATCATCGACATAGATAAAATATCACTTTTTGACGATGGAATGGATTTAAAATTGTTGTTAGAAGTATATGTCGCAAGTAGATCCACCGTTTTGTAATATAGTCTTGGCATCACCAAAAATAGAATCCACAATTCCATATATCACATATTCTCTATAGAACTTTTCAAAATTCACGACATATAAACTTTTATGATATGCATCAATTTTGCACCTATAGAATGCAACACTTGAGCATTTACCATCAACGCTACCGCCTTTCTCATTGAAAGACTCACAATATTTTTAAATGTTGTATCTTGTGCTATGAAATTAGGTCTAAATATTTCTAGCAATAGAAAGTCATGTTTATTCATATATTATGTTACTATGTGGAAAAAATTATCTTTTCATTTTATTTGACCTTTTCTTTTGACTGAATTTTATTTCCAGTTACTGTAAATATTAATTCTAACACTTTAAAAAAAATTGTAAATTCTAATATAAATTCAAAATACTTACTGGTAGTGGTAGTGTTAATGGTTGAAATCTAGTTCTGTTACTCTAATCTTTTGTGACAATGGTCACATCCGCCCTTGACATCCTTGACTTCTCGTGGGTAACAAAATAAAAATCATACTTTAGGTTTTTTTTTGTCCGGAATCTGGTCCGGCCAATATTTGGCGGGAAATCTTTTTCATCCTAAATCGAGGTACAGTTGACTCAATGAAAATTTGTTGAGAAACATGAATGATATTATCTAGAAATAAAATGTGTTACGAAGAATTTGACCAGTAGATATGATTTAATCGATTCAATAATTAATAAGTTGACTCAATAAAAATTCGTAAAGAACATAAATTTCCATGCATGTTCTAAAATCATTCAATTGGACAATTGCTTAGTCAGTTCGATATTTGATAAGTGGTGATAAATTGAGAGAGCTTGCAATTTTGTTAAATATAAACAAGCCAATCAAGTCCATATGGTGATTTGTTAAAGTTTCATACAATGAGCCTTCTTCAGGTTGCCTTGCATTTCTTCTTTAAGGGTTCTCATCAATTTTCTGCATGTAGTTTTTTACAAGAGATTCAACTAATTTTGGACTCGCACAATTTTTGACCTCCTGTTATGATCCAAGGACTCGGGAATATATTTATTCATTATGTTTAGTTTGTGTAACGCCACGTGATTTGACCGACTGTCTCCACAGACCAACACAGGTCTTTTTCAGCGTGCTTTTTCCTCACTCGCACGCACCCTGGAAAACTTCCCAGGAGGTCACCCATCCTGATCGTACTTTCAGCCAAACGCGTTTAACCTTGTAGTTCTCTCAAGATGTGTACCGGAAAAGAAGGTGCACCTTGTTGATATGGATAGTACCAATCAAATCACTTAAGTATTTCAGACAGAACAGATCGGGGTATCACATACACCCCTCCTTAAATACGCGACGTCCTCGTCGCGCCAGATACAAACAGTCCCAGAATCCCTTGGTTGCGGATGCGTTTGATCCCCGAATCATATCGTACAATCCGAGGTCGTTCTGATACCATATGTTTGTCACGACCAGAAAATAGAAGGGACAGTGCCCGAGGATTTAAACACCCCGCTAGGCATCAGGCTTTATTACAAATAAAAATCCAACTCTTTAGTAAATGGGAAAATAGATAATTGTCATCAAATCCAAATACGCGCGGTCGGAGAATCAACCGCCCTTATTTTTCAAGAAAACAGTGATGATGCATGCAAGCCGAACCCTCTACTCCCGATCTCGAACCTTAGCTGAACCATCTGAAACACATACGACTAACGTGAGTTGATTAACTCAGTAAGTGGAACAAGCACAAATATATTCACAACAAGATTAAATATATTCACAGAAGATCCATTAACCGACTAACACCCATAGACTCCGGAGCCGAACATATTCATGACAGGATTCTCGGGGGCCCAAAAAGTATCCCTCTGTTCCCGCGTTACGGGCCCTAAAGACAGAAGGGTATCCCCACGAGCCCAGATAATTTCTGCACTCCCTATCCATTTGATCACACGCACCTAGGGTTACCCGGTACCCCTTTAAAGTGATGTGTACGAACTATAGGGCCCAAAAGGTACAGAAATAATCCTGCATGACTGAACAGAACATGACCAGTATACTCACATATTCACATCGAAACTTATACTCAAATCCGAACAACATCAATTTCATAAATAAACAGAAACGAGGTCAGATCCATAAGCGTATACAGAATCAACTTATCAAATTCGTACACAAAACAGAATCAAATCAGTTTCCCCATGCATCACAAAAATCAGATCCGAACTGAGATCAGAATATCTGATTAAATCAGAAACCTAAAATCGAGCCATATGTGTTCAGAATTATAAAATCTTCGATCTAAGATTTCCACTTACCTGACGTTGCTCCTAGATTCTTAACCCTCCCACGATCCTCCCGAGACTCAGTAAGTTCATCCTCTTCACCTTTTTGGAAGACAGAACACGTGACTTGGGGCGGAAGTTACTCTATTCCAAGAAGAAAACAAGGTCAGGAGCTTACCCCTCTCGTACGGACGATTCTCGGAAGATCTCGTCCTCTCCTAGCCCCTCCTCCCGAGTCGGATTTTGCTCCTCGCCTTTACAGAGAGAAGAATTTCGTGGCTATTATTTTTGTGGTAAAATGGACGGCCTAGAGGCCTATTTAACATAGTTTTCGGGCTAAAAACCCTAACACAACTAGGGTTTGTAGAAAATTACATTTTGCTCCCTTTAAACTTTAGGAGATTATCACTTTAGTTTCTCAATTCTTACATATGTGATACCCCGATCTGTTCTGTCTGAAATGCTTAAGTGATTTGATTGGTACTATCCATATCAATAAGGTGCACCTTCTTTTCCGGTACACATCCTGAGAGAACTCCAAGGTTAAACGCGTTTGGCCGAAAGTACGATCAGGATGGGTGACCTCCTGGGAAGTTTTCCAGGGTGCGTGCGAATGAGGACAAAGCACGCTGGAAAAGACCTGTGTTGGTCTGTGGAGATAGTCGGTCAAATCACGTGGCGTTAATTATGGTATCAGAGCATTAAAAAAAAAATTTCCGAAAAGTGCATAACATCGTCTTTGGGGAAGTAGGAGGGTCGGAAATGGGTTCGATAGACATTGCATACCGCAGCCTTGAAAAGTACACGAATTTCTTGTTTTCAAAATTTTTGCCTGAAAACAACTAGTGGTAAAAGGGGGGGGGGGGGGGGGGTTGCAAATCATGGCGAAACCATGGTTTTGGTGTGTCAAAATTTGGGATTTTCGTGGCCAAAACCACCAAAAACTTTGAAAGGCCTAATTCGCAAGCGTTTGAAAGTTACAGCTATTTTAAGTTTTAGGCAAAAATTTGAAGTGGTTTTAGGTAAAAATTTTGAGTTGGCTTTGAAGTTTTACATTACTAGTCGAGTATTAAGAGTCGGGCAACCTTAGGAAGGGGAGCTTTATGTGAATTATATGGACAGATCATGATTTGTGTTCCTGTTTTGATAAGTAAGTGATTAGTGTAGACTGAAAAATCATTGAATAATTGTGATTTTGTGATTTTGTGATGTTGTTGTCACCTCGCGGTGTCCTACGATTTATGTTCTCGTATGTATGATACAGTAATTATGTGCTTATATGAATCCTAGTGATCTGGTGATTGATTTTGAGATGCTGAGTTTGATGACTTTGAGAATCAAACTTTGGGATGTTTATGACTTCAAATCTAAGAAACGAATTAGGCATGGAGGCAACTGAATGTGGTAGTGATAACCTATCAGGGAAAAGTCATGGCACCACAGACCAAAAGCTGAGCATCCAGGGGACAAGGTTCGGGACAGGGTGCGAATACCGGCTGCCACCACTTAACACTAGGAATACAAGAGCTGCCGCCACTGTTGCACCTGATGTGCCCTCTGACTCAAATGCGCCTGCTGACTCAAATGCGCACGCCGAGTCAGATGCGCACCAATGTGCATGTCAATGGCCCGGCTGCTCCTGGTCCGAACCTAGCAGGGTTAAACACGGAGGGCGCACTTCTGCAGATTCTGAACATATTAGTTCAGCAACGCCAGCCAGCAACTGCGGCCGCGTCACAACCAGCAACTGTGGCCGCGTCACAACCTGTACCTCAGCCCACCACCGCAGGGGGTTACCGGGAATTTCTGAGAGTTAAACCACCCCCTTTTGATGGTTCAGAAGATCCAATACAGGTGGAAGATTGGGTGATAGAGATGGAGAAGGCCTTTGATATCGCTCACACCCAGGCCACCGAGAAAGTGAAGTATGCTGCTTATGTACTGAAGGGTGATGCTCGTAGGTGGTGGGTGATGAGTGTGAAAACACTCTATCATCTATGTATGTTTTATTGTCAATTTTCCATTATTTCTAGTATTGTTGTGTGTTATTTATCGTTGTATTATTACGTATTGTTATATATCGTACTTTGAACGTTTTAATGTAGTTCTTGTTATTTTCCTTAAGTTTCGTTCATGTTTATTTCTAGGAGGCTTCGTAGTGATGCGGGAAGGATGTTGGCGTACATTGGAGCATGTCAAAGGCTATCGGATCAGCCTTGAAGAATGGTGGACGATCGGGACGGCGACGACATTGAGCAGACTGACCTCAAGCGACTCGAATGAAGATAACTTTTCCATACGAAGTCCAATGGAGACGATGAGGCGATTCTGGAAAGAAGACATCCGGGGCTACAACTTTGTTTCTTTGGTCTTCTTCAGATTCGAAGTTTAAAAGGGTCAAAAATGCGCATGAATTTAAGCTTTGAATCTGAGGACTCGCCTAACCGAAATCGGCCGAAATTCATGGTCCATTCCGGGACCATTCCGGAATTTGCCATGACGTTCTTGGCTGCAATCCCACCATTCTTGGCTGGCAATCCACTATCAAAAAGGCACCAACTTCACTCCACTAACTCCCCATTATTTCTCCTTTGTCTCCCACTACTTCATGCTTTGTCTCCCACTACTCCACTCCTCCATACTCCACTTACACACCATTCTCCACCATTCACTGATCCATCTCTTCCCCTTCCTCCCAACCAAAACCGTGGCTCCCTCTCCCTTGAAGAACCAAGAAAACCGTGGCCAATCTTGAGAAGAGGAGAGGAAAAACGTGGCCATCCTTTGAAGAAGCAAGGAGAGGAAGTGTAGAAGAGCTTGGAAGGAACTTGAAGAAGGAGCTATGAGGGATCTCTTGAAGAACCATTGAGCTTTCCTAAACTCTTCCTTTATGTTCATGTTTTATTTACTTTGTTCAATGGATAATTTGTGTTGTTTGTTGAACATGAGTGAGTAGTTGATTTGTGGGTTAGGTGCCTTGATGGCATCTACCTAGCCTATGGTTTTGTGGGGTTAATATGTTAAGGTTTATGAACTAGTTAATGTGTTTATTGCTTAATCTTGCTTGATCACCTTGATTATGAACTAAGTTAATGATAATCGCCGAGAGGGGTTAGGATTGACGGACCATTTAACTAGTTAACTAGTTGCCTATTGATGAGAGATCACCTTAGGTGACTAGTTGTCCAAAGGATGGTGATTATAGTTGGTGATTAGTTAGATTAGATGGCTAATTTGTCGCAAAAGCATGGTTAGTTTATCTAAGTCTAGTTAAGAATCGATTTAGACTAGTTTGTCGCGAGAGCGTTGATTAGTTGCCTTCGAAACATCCGGACCATAACACGAACTTAATAAACCCCATAAGCCATTTGGTTATTTAGGTTGTCATTGGCACCGAACCCACTCTTTCCTTTATTGTTTACATCTTCTTGTATTTAGTCGTTGTAGTAACCAATTCATGTTTGGAATTGACACCTCCATTTCTCATAGTCCTAAACTAGTGGTAAAGTCGAATTTGTGGCCTAGCTTAGTCCTTGTGGGACGACAATCCCGTACTTACTCATTATTGCAAGAGGGGTGAAAATCCTTCCTTTCAGTGGGAAACTCAGGATAGGACCCGCCGGGACAAGAAGGCAGATGAGGCAGTGGAAGTAGAAGTGTATGGCTGGGAAGACTTCCTGAGAGACTTCAGGAGCCACTTCATTTCACCGGCCAAAAAGAGAGAGAAGGCTAAAAAATTTGACCAGTTGGTGCAAGAAAACATGACGGTGTCGGAATACGATCGAGAGTTTTCTCGGCTTTCAATCTTCAAGTCGGCGGCTGCACTCGATGAAGATACTCAAGCTAGAAAATTCGAGGATGGGCTCGCTGATGAAATCAGTAAGCTGGTGGTACCTTTCCTCTTGCCTTCCTATTCGGAGGTACTCCACAGGGCGCTGATAATCGAACAGAATCTGAACCTATGCCAGAAGAAGGCAAAAAACGAGATTGCAAAGAGGAAAGGGGGACCCGATGTAGGGAATCAGCATACTGAAGCAACCAAAAGATCCTATCACCCACCCCCTGCTAGAAACATGAGAGCATGGTGTGGGAGATGCAACCGTTTGGGCCACAATCAGGATCAGTGCAGGTGAATAGCATGCTATTTTGTGCAACTAGAATATTTGGACCTTAAATTGAGAGTATAACATGTATTCTTTAGGTGGATCACTGGAGCATGCTTTAAGTGTGGGAAGATGGGACACCAACTAGCAAACTGTCCCGAGATGCGTGCAAGAGGCCCAACAGCGACATACTCTAATGCCCGCACCACAGCTCCTGCAGGAGGGAACCCGCCACCGAGGGCTACGGCACTGGTGTACGCACTCAACCAGACAGAAGCTGGGCAGCGGGGAGATGTGGTCACAGGTAAATCCTTTCTTGGTTAATTATTTGTGTCGCTAGGAGAATGCAATTAAGTATAGGACCATACTGCTTCGCAGGAAAATTTCTAGTTGTGGGCTTCCCTGCAAATACATTATTTGATTCTGGAGCAACCCATTCTTTCATTGCCGAACATTTTGTGAGGAGACATAAATTGTCGAGGATTAGAATTGGGGAAGAGATGGCAGTTATAACCCCACTGGGAAATACCATTATGGTAGACCAGAGTTGTGACTGCAAAATTCTCATAGACGGCCAGCAACTCAAGGGACAGTTCCAAATCATGGGGATGATAGGTTTCGATGTCATCCTAGGAATGGATTGGCTAGCAGGACAGCATGCCTGTATTGATTGCATGTGTAAATCAGTTATTTTTCGGCCACCAGGAAAGAAAGAATTTAGGTATGCGGGCGACAGTGTCAAAAATCCTGTGTCGTTAATTTCGGCGGTAGAAGCAAAGAGACTGGTACAAAGTGGTGCGGTAGGTTACTTGGCATCTACGACAGACACTCGGAGCGAGGTTTCATTAGACCACATCGCTATCGTTAGAGACTTCTCAGATGTATTTCCAGAGGAGATTCAAGGGATACCACCAAATCGCGAAGTGGAATTCCAGATTGAACTGATTCCTGGGGCAAGACCGGTATCCAAGGCGCCCTATCGCATGGCCCCAGTGGAACTGAAAGAGCTAAAAATACAGCTGGTGGATTTGCTAGAAAAGGGCTTCATTAGACCAAGTGTTTTGCCATAGGGAGCACCGGTGTTATTTGTGAAGAAGAAGGATGGCTCCATGAGGATGTGTGTGGATTATCGAGAGTTAAACAAGCTCACTATCAAGAATAAATACCCCCTACCCAGAATTGAAGACTTGTTTGATCAATTGAAGGGAGCACAAGTGTTCTCCAAAATAGACCTGCGCTCGGGCTATCATCAACTAAAGATTAGGGATGGAGATGTGCATTTGACAGCATTTTGCACTAGATATGGACATTACGAGTTCCTGGTGATGCCCTTTGGATTGACGAATGCACCGGCGATATTCATGGATTTGTTAAATCGGAATTTTCGACCGTACTTGGATAAATGTGTGGTGGTATTTATTGATGACATCCCAGTGTATTCACCAAGTAAGGAGGAGCATGAGGAGCACTTAAGGATGGTCCTACAAATATTACGGAAGGAACAATTATACGCCAAATTGAAGAAGTGTGAATTCTAGCTCGAAAAAGTTGCCTTCCTTGGACACGTTATATCTAAGGAAGGAGTATCAGTAGACCCCAGCAAGATTGAGACGGTTGTAGGATGGCAGGCACCAAGTACCGTGTCAGAAGTGCGCAGTTTCTTAGGTTTGGCAGGCTATTACCGACGCTTTGTGGAAGGGTTCTCCAGGATAGCCATGCCATTAACCCGGTTAACCCAAAAGGGAGTAAAGTTTACATGGAGCGAGGAGTGCAAGCAAAGCTTTCAGGAACTGAAGAAGAGATTGGTAACAGCCCCCATACTGGCACAGCCCAGCGAAGGGAATGATTATGTTGTCTACAGTGATGCATCAAGAAATGGATTGGGTTGCGTACTTATGCAAGAGGATAAAGTGATCGCTTATGAATCAAGACAACTTAAGCCTTACGAAAGAAACTACCCTACTCATGACCTAGAGCTAGCAGCAGTGGTTCACGCGCTAAAGGTATGGAGACATTATCTATTTGGGGTTCGCTGTGAGATGTACACGGATCACAAAAGCCTCAAATATATCTTCACACAGAAGGAGCTGAATATGAGGCAACGAAGGTGGCTAGAATTGATTAAAGATTATGATATTGGGATTCACTACCACCCAGGAAAGGCTAATGTGGTAGCGGACGCTCTAAGCAGGAAAGACCAAGTTGGGAACGGGCTTATAACACAAGAAGGACTGATATGACAGTTGAAAAGTCTGGGGCTAGAGGACTCTAAATACTCGGTCGACTTAGTGGCAAGCATGGAGCTAGAGCCTACATTGCAAACCCAATTAGGTAAGGGACAACGCAATGATACAACCCTCATAGCTCTCAGACGGCAAGTTGAACAAGGGGAGCTAGCAGATTTTCACATTGAGGCTGATGACTACCTATACTACCAGAACAGAATATGTGTGCCAGCAGCCAAGGAACTAAAGAATAAAGTACTAGAAGAGGCACATTCTGCCCGCTATGCAGGACATCCGGGAGGGACCAAAATGTATCAGGATCTTAAACTTGATTTTTGGTGGTCTGGCATGAAGAAAGAGATAGCCGACTTTGTAGCCAGCTGTATGGTATGTCAACTGGTTAAGGCAGAACACCAGAGACCAGCCGGCCCCCTACAGCCATTAAATATTCCTGAGTGGAAGTGGGAGAAGATTACAATGGATTTTGTGACGGGACTTCCGAGGAACCTTCAAGGTAAAGATGCAGTATGGGTAGTAGTAGACCGCCTCACCAAGACAGCTCACTTCTTAGCATATAAGACAGGTATGTCTATCGAGCAAATGGCAGAACTGTACATAAGGGAGATAGTGAGGCTGCATGGAGTTCCGGTGAGCATCACTTCAGATAGAGACACCAGATTTTTGTCCAAGTTTTGGAGCAGCATACAGAAGTCATTGGGGACAAAATTATAATTCAGCACAGCATTCCACCCGCAGACAGATGGACAATCTGAACGGACCATATAGACTCTAGAAGATTTGCTGAGGGCTTGTGTGTTAGATTTTGGAGTGAACTGGGAGGGACATCTGCCATTAGTAGAATTTGCCTATAATAATAGCTTTCAGGCGAGTATAGGAATGGCTCCATACGAGGCGATGTACGACAGGAAGTGCAGGTCGCCCATCAGCTGGAATGAGATAGGAGAGAAAAAAATTCTTGGACCGGATATGTTCAGGGAGTTGACTGAAAAGGTACCAATAATACGAAGTCGAATCCAAGCGGTGCAGGATCGACAGAAAAAGTTTGCAGACCAGCATCGGAGGGAAGTAGAATTTGAAGTCGGAGATCACGTGTTCTTGAAGGTATCACCTACCAAGGGAATTCGAAGGTTTGGAGTTAAGGGGAAATTGAGTCTGCGACATATTGGACCATTTGATGTGATCCAACGGATAGGGGAGTTAGCTTACCGGTTGGCCTTACCTCCGAGCTTAGCTGGAGTACATGATGTATTCCATGTGTTTATGTTACGGAAATATATCCCAAGAGAAGGACAAGTATTGCAAGATGTTCCAACGGAGATCCGTCCGGACGTAAGCTATGAGGAGGTACCTCTGAGAATTGTTGATACTAAACTTCAACAGCTTCGCAAGAGGACGATTGAATATGTCAAAGTGCAATGGAGTAATCACACAGAGAGGGAAGCCACCTGGGAGTTGAGCTCGGAAATGAAGGAGAAGTACCCTCACCTCTTCGAAGACACACGTAAGTTCACAAGTAAGTTTGAGGACAAACTTAATTTTAAGGGGGAAGAATGTAAGAATTGAGAAACTAAAGTGATAATCTCCTAAAGTTTAAAGGGAGCAAAACATAATTTTCCACAAACCCTAGCTGTGTTAGGGTTTTTAGCCCGAAAACTATGTTAAATAGGCCCCTAGGCCATCCATTTTACCACAGAAATAATAGCCACGAAATTCTTCTCTCTGTAAAGGCAAGGAGCAAAATCCGACTCGGGAGGAGGGGCTAGGAGAGGACGAGATCTTCTGAGAATCGTCCGTACGAGAGGGGTAAGCTCTTGACCTTATTTTCTTCTTGGAATAGAGTAACTTCTGCCCCAGGTCACGTGTTCTGTCTTCCAAAAAGGTGAAGAGGACGGACTTACTGAGTCTCGGGAGGATCGTGGGAGGGTTAAGAATCTAGGAGCAATGTCAGGTAAGTGGAAATCTTAGATCGAAGATTTTATGATTCTGAACACATATGGCTCAAATTTAGGTTTCTGATTTAATCTGATATTCTGATCTCAGTTCGGATCTGATTTTTGTGATGCATGGGGAAACCGATTTGATTTTATTTTGTGTACGAATTTGATAAGTTGATTCTGTATACGCTTATGGATCTGACCTCGTTTCTGTTTATTTATGAAATTGATGCTGTTCGGATTTGAGTATAAGTTTCGATGTGAATATGTGAGTATACTGGTCATGTTCTGTTCAGTCATGCGGGATTATTTCTGTACCTTTTGGGCCCTATAGTTCGTACGCATCGCTTTAAAGGGGTACCGGGTAACCCTAGGTGCGTGTGATCAAATGGATAGGGATTGCAGAAATTATCTGGGCTCGTGGGGATACCCTTCTGTCTTTTGGGCCCGTAACGCGGGAACGGAGGGGTACTTTTTGGGCCCCCGAGAATCCTGTCATGAATATGTTCGGCTCCGGAGTCTATGGGTGTTAGTCGGTTAAGGGATCTTCTGTGAATATATTTAATCTTGTTGTGAATATATTTGTGCTTGTTCCACTTACTGAGTTAATCAACTCACGTTAGTCGTATGTGTTTCAGATGGTTCAGCTAAGGTTCGGGATCGGGAGTAGAGGGTTCAGCTTGCATGCATCATCACTGTTTTCTTGAAAAATAAGGGCGGTTGATTCTCCGACCGCGCGTATTTGGATTTGATGACAATTATCCGTTTTCCCATTTACTAAAGAGTTGGATTTTTATTTGTAATAAAGCCTGATGCCTAGCGGGGTGTTTAAATCCTCGGGCACTGTCACTTCTATTTTCTGGTCGTGACATTTTGTCCATTAGGACTTCCGGTTAGGAATAACCTCTTGTTTTGAAAGTCCTCCGAGCCCAAATGATTTAATCGACTCAATAATTAATAAGTTGACTAAATACAAATTCGTAAAGAACATAACGTTCCATGCATGTTCTAAAATTATTCAATTAGACTAATGATAAATTGAGATAGCTTGTAATTTTGTTAAATATAAACAAGCCAATCAAGTACATATGGTGATTTGTTAAAGTTTCATACAATGAGCCTTCTTCATATTGCCTTGCCTTTCTTCTTTAAGAATTCTCATCAATTTTATGCATGTAGTTTTTTACAAATTTTATATTTTCATAATTATGTACTAAAACCAAATCCTTGTTAAAAGAGATTCAACTAATTTTGGACTCGCACAATTTTTGACCTCTTGTTATGACCCAAGGACTCTAGAATATATTTATTCATTATGTTTGGTCTCTTGTTTTGTCCTTTCGTACTTCCGGTTAGGAATAACCTCTTGTTTTGAAAGCCCTTCCAGCCCTACCACCTCTGCAAATCATGTAACAAGTACTGAACCGTCGACAGCCGCTTTAGCCGTCAGATCCCCGTCATCGTCCACCGGCGCTCCTTTAGGCTCTTATCCAGGCATTAGAAGGCTGCAGTGGCCACCAACGAAACAACAAATGAGGAGGGGTTGGAGTACGGTAAGAGCCTCGATGGATGAGAAGCCGCGGTCAGTGGTCGGAGAAAGCGCAGTCACGCTGGAGCCAGTCTGACATCGACGTGAAAAGGGTTGTCTTCGACGAGAGCAGGAATGTCGTCTAGCTATTTGAGTGCGAGGAAACAGACCCTTAAGCTGCCCCATTTTTTGTGGTGGAATGAATGTACATGGAGACACTAATGCATTTTTGCTAGACATGCATGTTTCTGATATGGTTGATTTTCTATTAAGGTGTGTAGCTTTTCCATGTGAAGAATGAGAATTTAGGATTCGACATTGCAATTTTGGTTCTAAAAAAAGTCAACTAATTTGAAATAAAAGTAGGGTAAAAATTTTAGTTAATAGAAAGAAATATCTAAATATTTCTAACAGACATATATCTAAATATGCTTATGTGAACCGTCTCATGATACAATGAGATCAAATCCATTGCTATCCACGAGGCATAATTGATATGTCAATAACACAAAGAGGTATTTTAACATTCTTTTGAGGATAAGAATGTAATTAGTTAATAGCTAAATTTATTTTGAACAATGGTGGAATGATACGTGCAAAACTAGATGAATTTATTTTGTAACTATGACACATGCGAAACTCCAACTTATGTTATATAGAAAGGTAGAATTTTTAAGCTAATTATAATTTAAATATTGCATCCACTTCAAATCGGAAGTTCCTAGTCTTGTGTTGAAGGTCAGATTTTCCTTTAAATATTATTAACTTAAAACATGCAAAATGTGTCGTTGTACACTAATTAAGTTCACCTCTCGAGAACAAATCGATGTCTTGTGCAGCCGAAATGCTACAACTATTAAAGACAATAGTCGATTCATCAATTTTCTCATTTCTATTTTGGGGTATGATCGCATTTTTTTGTCCATTTGATGATTGGTTGTTGCAAATAGATCTAGTAGCTTTGTAATATAGCCTTGGCATAAAAATAATAAAAAATAAATCAACAGTTCCATAGATTTGACAAACTGTTTAAATTTCACGACATATAGGCTATTCTATTATGCATCAATTTTGCACCTATAGAATGCAACATGATGATCATTTTCCATCAAGGCTACCATCTGTCCTCTTACTTAAATGCTTTGTTTTTAAATGTTATATCTATCTTGTGCCATTAAATCAGGTCTAAAATTTTTTAGCAATAGAAAGTCACAGTCATTCATATATTCTACTACTATGGATATAAAAATATATTAGCATTTTATCTGGCCTTCTCTTACTACTGTATTTCTTCTTCATTTATTTAGTTACAATAGATCTTAATTCAAACACTTACAAAAAGATGTTAATTTTAATATAAAATTTAAAATGCTCACAGGCACTGGCAAGGGTTGGAAACCCAATTGTGTTGCTCTAATTTTCTGGGACAAGTCACATCCACTCGTTTACTATAATTGATATTCTTGATTTCTCGCAAGGATTTATAAAAATTCATACGGCTTCTACTTTTATCTGGAATCTGATTTTATCAATATTTTGGTGCAATATTTATTAGAGATAAATTTATTTTAGTATCTTGTAGTTTTACCCTTTTCGCGTAGAGTACCATGTGATTCTAAATTGGTAGTTTAGTACCATGTGATTGACCACCAATTTTCTGGGCAGATCCAGGGCAGCTACCTGTCCAAACCCGCCCGAAATGATGTCGTTTTGAGACGACATGGAAGACACGTGGTGCCAGAGTGGGCTTGTTTAAAGCTGACGTGTAGTATGGTAAATTACTTGTAGATCCTAATTTTTTTATAATATGGTAAATTACTCAAAATATATTGTGAAATCAAACAACCAACTCTTCCAATTCACGAACTGAATTAATCTCTTTCATCTCCTTCTACCTCCCTCGCCTACTTCTTCCTCCTATTCTCTTGTCGCTCTCGCCTCCTATATCCCCTTAGCTCGTTCCATAACCCTAAATTTAGGGTTCCAATCGATGGGCACCAAAGGTTAGGGGAGGAGCAGGAGGCCGGGGAGCCACCGGGGCACGACCTTCACCTCGATGTGTGTCGCTAGAGGAGCAAGAGGCGTGGGAGCCACAGGTGCAACGGCGTGGGGCCTGCTCCTAGTCGGGCTCGTCGACAACGGCTTTGTCGTCGAGGGTTAGAGGCCCAGGGTAGAGGACAACATCGACGTGGGGACCGCTGCTCATCAGGCTCATCGACGGCTTCATCATCGAGGGTTGGAGGCCAAGGGTAGAGGAAGACATTGGCGTGTGGCCCGGTCCTTATTCGGCTCGTAGGCGGTGGCTTCTTCTGCCGCCTAAAAGAGATCGAGACCGCCGACAAGGTCCCCGAATTTGTCGACACGTTTTACAACCTCGTCATTGAAGTCTACGAGTGGGGTTGGGGCCAGTCCTTCCATTTCTCCCCCTCCATCCAGGGGAAGTCCCACTGCGAGGAGATGTCGTGGATCTGATCAAGGTGGGCCAGGGTTCGAGGCATTGTGTCTGTAATTTGTTAGACACATATAAGTAAATTATGGTTTTAACTCGAGTAAATAAACATAAGCAATACAAAAGAGAAAGGTAGAAGTATGCTCACGATCACACTTGTAAGTAAGTGTGTAAAACCGTCTTCTTCAAGCTAGGGATTTCGGATGCTATCCTGGACGAGGCCACAGTTTTACCGTGTGCCCTTAAACTCTTATTACCCGCCTATATGCTTCAGTCCTCCGTGGGTAATAGAGCTCCCAAGGTACAACGCCCAATCACGAGTACTATAGGAAGCACTATAGCACACCTTTCGAACCTTTCGTAGCCTTAGAACTCCGACACAATGAAAGTGAGAAATGCTATGCTAAGGAGGGAGAAGTAGAGAGCTCTGAAGAGATGAAGAGCTGGGGTGATTTGGAATGAAGGAGGTGGGCTCCTTTTATAGGCAGCCTTGGACCTCCAACAGCCAAATTTGGATTTAATAGGGCCATTAACCCACCCATTAAATGGGCTGTTACAAGACCCATAAAACCCCCATATTCATTAGGCTGTTATCCTATTTATTGGCTTGAATTTAAATTCGAAATTTAAATTCAAAGCCACCTGGAAGGTGAAGAAGATTCCAGAGTGTGGGCTTGTCCAAACAGAAGTCCAAGAAGCCCAGAGGACTTTTTGGGCCTAGGATCGCTACAACAAGTCCGGCCCAGTTCTAAAAAGATAAGGCCCTGGAACCTGGAACAATTCCCACAAACCCACAATCCCGCAACCTGCACCCGCACCCGAGCTCGAGCCCGGCCTGGCCCAGCCCGGCCCAGCCCGGTCCGGTCCGGGACGGGGCGGGGCGGGGCGCGCGCGCGTGCGTGCATGCCGAGCTGAGCCAAGCCGGACGGACGGACGGCGCGAGAAGCTTCTCCCTTCTCCACCAGTTTACCCATGCTAGACTTCTAGTCCCTTATAAACTTGTCTCAGCATGGTGCGCTAACCAATGTGGGATTGTGCTTATTTTAATAACAACCATACCACTTTAAAGCCAATTTTCATTCACCCCGAGAACTGAATTTTCGCAAGTGTTATATATCGTTACAAAGCTCTATCAACGAGCTTCGTATTGATCTCATAAACACCCAAAATCAATTGGTGTGACCTTCAATTAAATTAGCTCAAAGTTACCTACTAATTACTTAGTTATTATATTTAATTAGGATTCTCCCTCTAATTAAATATTTGGGCCAAATCCCAATACACTCACTTGTATTGGGCCATCTCTTCCTTGGTTAATAAACCAATTCTCCAACAATCCCCCACATGAATGCAAATTGGCTTATATATGATATGAGCCTACCAATGCTACATGCAACTTGGAGTTCTGCGAGAATTTGTTGCATCAGGAAAGGTGGTTGAAAGCCTTGAACCTTCCTTAGTGAAATACCTTCGGATATACTTGCCAACCAGTGGACGCGATGCCTTGAACTGTTCGGCGTTTCATGTATACCAAGACAAAGGTACTCACACAACTCTTTCTCAAACCACTACTTGGTTCTTTCGTTGTTGTCCATTTTGGCCCTGGACTGCCTTGGAAACTTCATCGAATGCTCTAGAGATTTAGCCCTTAACTCATCTCATAGAAGCGGCCCCTTCACATTCGAAATAGGTGATCTCTTATAAGGAGTATCCTGCCACACCCCACTTATATATATACTCGAAGTATAAGGATCATTAAAAGCTTAAAGCTTAACCTTCACATGGACAGGTCTATCACTCTTCCATCATAGGAATAGGCAAGGAACTCAATTTCTCGAGTGCTTTGTTCGACCCTAGCCACACAATTTGGTTGTCCCTTTGAACCTGCAGATCAAGATTTACGATCCAGGTTGGGTTGCCATCATGGGTTCAGGTCATTTCGTGGGCTTTAATCCCATTCCCCTCGATGATACCTCAACTTGGTCTCTCGTTAGACCCTTAGTTAATGGATCCGCGATGTTCTCTTTTGACTTTACATAGTCTAAAGATATCACACCCGTTCTCAATAACGTTCTCACGGATTTATGTCTACGACGTATGTGTCTAGACTTTCCATTATACACATTATTTTGTGCTCTTCCAATAGCTGATTGGCTATCACAGTGCATGCTAATGGGAGGCACTGGTTTTGACCACATCGGAATGTCCTCCAAGAAACTTCGGAGCCAATCCGCCTCTTCAGCTGCTAGATCCAACGCTATGAATTCTGATTCCATGGTTGATCTAGCAATGCAAGTTTGTTTGCATGATCTCCACGAGACCGGTGCTCCTCCAAATGTAAATATGTATCCGCTAGTGGATTTTATATTCTTGGAGTCCGAGATCCAGTTCGCGTCTGAATATCCTTCCAGAACGGCTGGATGTCTCGTATAGTGTAATCCATAGTTAGCAGTGTACCTTAGATATCTAAGAACTCTAACTATCGCTTTCCAATGTTCATAATTGGGATTACTCGTATATCTCGATAATCTGTTAACCGAGTTTGCAATATCTGGTCTAGTACAGTCCATGAGGTACATTAGACTGCCTATAACTCTCGAATATTCTAGTTGTCTCTTACTCTCTCCGCGATTCTTGCAGAGACTCGACACCACTTCCTTAGGAGTTCTCGCAATTACATTGCTACCCTTATCGAATTTGTCAAGTATCTTTTCGACATAGTGACCTTGGGAAAGCGCGTAACCTTCTGAAGTCTTGGTGATTTTCATCCCAAGTATTACATCAGCTTGTCCCAAGTCTTTCATGTCAAAATTTTGTGACAATATTTTCTTGGTAATTTTGATATTATCATTATTACCCACGATCAACATGTCATCTACGTAGAGACAAACTATCACATAGTCGTTATCATCTCCTTTCACGTAGACACATTTATCACATTGGTTTATCTGAAACCCGTTAGATAGCATTACACTATCAAACTTTTCGTGCCATTGTTTAGGTGCTTGTTTTAGTCCATACAAGGATTTTACAAGTTTACACACCTTATGTTCTTTACCTGGAACCACAAACCCTTCGGGTTGCTCCATGTAAATCTCCTCTTCCAAATCTCCATTAAGGAAGGCCGTCTTC
Organism: Hypericum androsaemum; assembly: GCA_963995505.1. NCBI lineage: Eukaryota > Viridiplantae > Streptophyta > Magnoliopsida > Malpighiales > Hypericaceae > Hypericum > Hypericum androsaemum. The sequence goes on from OZ023197.1 coordinate 4,503,292, forward strand.
ACATCCATTTGATGGATCTCTAGGTTAAACAAAGCCGCCAAGGCTATGACTAACCTAATAGATGTTTTCCTGGAGACAGGAGCATATGTGTCAAAATAATCAACACCCTCAGTTTGCTTGTAGCCTTTAACAACAAGTCTCGCCTTGTACTTATCCACTATACCATCAGGCTTCATCTTCTTTTTGAAGATCCACTTATGACCCAGTGGTTTACTACCCGGAGGTAGATCTACTAGTTCCCAAGTGTGATTATGTAAGATAGACTCTATCTCACTATTCACCGCTTCCTTCCAAAGAGCAGAGTCTGTAGAAGACATTGCTTCTTTGTAGGTTACTGGATCCTTTTCTAACAGATATGTTAGGAAATCTGATCCGAAGGACTTTTCTTTTCTAGCCCTTTTCCCACGCCTAGGCTCTTCAACTTTATCTTGAGGTTCCTCTCCCCCCACATTGCTTCCACTTTGGTCAACTTGACGGTCAACACCAGTTCGAGCTCTGTGAGGAAAGTTTTCCTCAAAGAATGAAGCATCCCTAGCTTCTATGATAGTATTTACGTGGATATCAGAGTTATCTGACTTGTGTACCAAGAATCGATATGCAGCACTATCTTGTGCATAACCGATAAACACACAATCCACCGTCTTGGGTCCTATCCTTGTCCTTTTAGGAGGTGGGATCGGAACCTTAGCAAGACATCCCCAAACCCTTAGGAATTTATAGCTAGGCGCATGACCTTTCCATAATTCATAAGGTGTTTTAGCCAACTTTTTATGTGGTACCCTATTGAGCACATAGTTGGCCGAAAGCACCGCTTCCCCCCACAAATTCCTTGGTAATTCGGAACTAATAAGCATCGCATTCATCATTTCCTTAAGCGTCCTATTCTTCCTTTCCGCAATTCCATTTTGCTCGGGAGAATAAGGCGCCGTGGTTTGATGAACGATTCCATTCTCGGCACAAACTTGTGCAAATGGAGATTCATATTCACCACCTCGGTCACTTCGAAGATTTTTGATCTTCTTGCCAAGTTGGTTCTCAACTTTATTCTTATAGTGAATGAACATGTCTATTGCTTCGTCTTTACTTCTCATCAAGTAGACATAGCAATACCTCGTACAATCGTCGATAAAAGTTATAAAATAATTTTTACCGCCACGCGTTTGTACGTATTTTAAATCACATACGTCGGTGTGGATTAAATCCAACGGTTCCGTGCTTCGCTCAATCGAGTGGGAAGATGCTTTGGCATACTTGGCCTCAACACAAGTCTCGCACTTATGTTTGTGATCGATGTTAAACTTTGGTAGTAGGTTAAGTGATATTAGCCTTTGCAAAGACTTATAGTTCACATGACCTAGTCTACCATGCCATAAATATAACGAATCCCGAGAATAAGCAACCTTCACTTTCTCATTGGCCTTATCGGCAACTTTCATTACATTATTGCTAGTGCTAGCCTTATTGGCGGCACCCACATCAATCTTATCACTAGACTTTGCCTTCGGAGCTAAAGTCATTACACTCATCTTAAAAAGATTGTTGGTCAAGTAGCCCTTGCCAACGAACATCCCTCCCTTGGACATGATGACCTTGTCGGACTCGAACGCAAGCCGAAAGCCCCTCTTGTTGAGCACCACTCCGGAGATAAGATTCTTTCGAATCTCGGGCACATGCAGCACATCAGTCAAGGTCAGCTCCTTGCCCGAGGTCATCTTCAGCATGACCGTCCCCTTGCCTTCAACCTTCGAGACTGCAGAATTTCCCATGTAGCAGTTCTCATCATCGACCGGTTGATAGGTCTTGAACATCCATTTGTTGGCACAAATATGGCGGGTAGCCCCCGTGTCCACCCACCATTCCTTCGAGTTCCCACCCATGAGGTTCACCTCGGACACAACGGCCGTGAGGTGCATCTCATCGAGGTCGGAGCTCAAGCTAGCCTCCGCAATGTTAGCATTGGCGGGCTTCTTCTTCTTGCCCTTGCTTGGTCCTGCCGTCTTCTTACCCTCCGTGGCTAGACGTTTGTAGCAATCTTTGGCATGATGGCCGGTCTTGTTGCAAACAAAGCAGGCACCAGTAAAGCTCTTGTTCTGAGCATCTCCCTTGGAGTCATTTGAGCCAACTCCAGATTTTGTTGAGAAACATGAATGACATTAACTAGAAATAAAATTTGTTACGAAGAATTTGGTAACTAATTAAGATTTATTCAACTCAAATTATAATTAGTTGACTCAATAAAAAATTGTAAACAACATAGAGCTTCCATGCATTCTCTAAATCTTTCTATGGGACCATTGCTTAGTCATTGCTAAACCTAATAAGTGGTGATAAATTGAGATAGCTCAAAATTTGTAAAATCTAAGCAAGCCAATCAAATCCACCGTGTGATTTGTTAAGGTTCATCCAATGGGCCTTTTTCATGTAGACGATATTGTCACACATGCTTTATTACATTAGTGTTATTTTCTCTAATTTACAAGATGGCCACCAACTAACAACTAAGCCTTAAGGTATTTTATAAACGACTTGAAATTCTATTTACTAAAAAAATGAATTGAACTTCTACAAACTAAAAAACAATCTATTTTTCTTTGCTTAAAAAAATAGAAATTCATAGACTCAACAACAATCGTTAGTATCATAAATCTATTAATATAATGCACTAACATTGTTCCTACTGTGTTTGTTAATAAGTTGATATATATCATTGTTAAATAGTTGAACCTTCTAAGTGTAGTTTTTTATAAGTAATTTTATAGTTTCGTAATTATCTACAAAAATCATATCCTTGTTAAAAGAGATTCAAATTATTTTAAATAAAAGTAGAAGCAATTTAGTTAATAGAAATAAATATCTAAGTATTTCTATTACACATATGTCTAAACATTTCACCTGAACCGTCTCGTGATACAATGAGATCAAATCCGCCGCCATCCACGAGTCTAGCAATAGAAGTCACAATTATTCGTATATTCTCTTACAATGGAGAAAATAAATATCTATCCATTTTGACTGGCCTTCTCTTACGACTGAATTTTTTCTTAATTTATTTAATTATAGTATATCTTAATTCTAACACTTATAAAAATTATAAAATCTAACAATAAATTCAAAATACACAGTTGAGTTGCTTCGATGGCATGTTACAATAATCACATCCGCCTCATTTGCTATAATGGATATTCTTGTTTTGGGCAAGAAAACCATAAAAAGCCATATGTCCTGCTTTTACTTTTATTTGAAATTTGGTGCGCTATCTACCACATCCTGAATCGAGGTATATTTACCTAAAAATTAAAAAAATAAATATTAGAATCCAAATCAAAATTTTGTTGAGAAACACGAATGATATTATCTAGAAATAAAAATTTGTTATAAAGAATTTGACCACGAGTTTATCCCGAAATTGTTTTAGTAGTTTTAGTTAATAGAAATAAATATCTAAATACTACTGATATATAACTAAATATTTTTACCTAATCCATCTCTTGATATGATGAAATCAAATGCGCCACCATCCACGAGGCATAATAGAAACACTAATAATATAAAGAATTGTTTTACCATTCTCTGAAAGATAAGAGTAAGAATGCTATTAGGAAATGATAAGAGTAGGAAATGACAATGAGCTCCTGATGATGAATTTTTGGTCCCAACCTGTCGTACGCCTCCTCGCCCAGCACCGGGCGGAGGCGGAGCTCCCTTGGCTAAATGCATTCACCTTCCCGGAGCTCAAGACCGCAACGCGCGGCTTCAGTAGGGCCTACCTGATCAGGAAGGGAGGGTTCATGTGCGTCTTCCGGGGAGTCGTTATGGCTTCAGATTTCGGATTCTCGAATTAAACAGCTCAACCGTCACGGTCTCCAGGCAATGCAAATAACTGACGTATTTATTTTCATAATTTTTGAGGTGTAGTGTTTTGGTCTGGTAGAAATGTATTAGCAATACAGGGTCACAGGGAATGGATCAACGAAGTGAACTTGTGAGGTGTACTCGTGTATGTGCTAATATTATACTTATTAAATTGATTATGGTATGTGTATGTGATTATGGTATATTTAGTTATGTGATTATGGTATGCCCGTGTATGTGATTATGATATGCCTAGTTACGTGATTATGGTATGCCCGTGTATGCGATTATGGTATACGCGTTCGAGTGATTATGGTATGCTCAGTTCGTTATGGTATATCAATTCGCTTCACTATGATATACCTGTTAAATTGATTATGGTATGCATAGTTATGTGATTATGGTATGCTCGTGCAAGTGATTATGGTATACCCATGTACGTGATTATGGTATACCCGTATGATATGCTCGTATAAGTAATTATGGTGTCCTTGTATATGTGATATTAGTATGCCTTTTAACTTTATTATGGTATAACCATTTATGCGATTTTGATATGCTCGTGTATGCGATTATGATATACTCATGTATGTGATAATGGTATACATGTTCAAGTAATTATGATTTTCTTGCTTCACTATAGTATATCAATTCACTTCGTATATCATTATCACTTCACTATGTATAATATTTAATATACTTATAAATTATAAAGCATAATAACTTATTAAAAAATTATTATTACTTACTAAAAAATTATAATTAATTAAATATAATCTAATTCGTTTTGTTATTTATTTAACTATTACTTATAAATTTGTCAGTGGAAGTCACCCCTTACTTTTTGTTTGTGCCGTCCAAAACAACCATTCTGGACAGAATACGGGCCAGGAGCAAGTATAGTCTGATTAAAAAGTAATATTAGATGATTGGGAGAGTTAATTGACAACTGAGTTGGTGGCGTCTGAATTTTGGATTTTCCTTTCTGGGTTCATACATATAGCAAATTCAAATCTGTTTACTTTAAATTTTTTTTAGTTTATACTATCTTATATTACTATTTCAGTTCAAACCATCGTGCTTGGACATTTTTGCTTGGACCTGATTAATCTCCCCCACAGTAAATAAATTGGCCTCTTACTTGGGCTCAATGCAGGTATGCACATAATCGAAGAGGTAGAAGCTTGGGGGAAGTCTTTACTAGGGTAAAATTATAGCTTGGTCACTTCACTATTAACCATAAGGAAGTAGATACATTTCAATAATGGTATCGGATAATAACAAACAGTTACATTAATAGGTGAATGAGTTGATTGTTATCGTCAGAAAAATAACATTATTAAATATATGTACCAAATAGTATAAACTAAAAATAATGATATCAGATAATAGATCAATGTCTTAACTATGAAACATAGTATCTCACCAAAACAAATTATGTATCATGGTAACGGTAATTTTATAGTTTTATAGTGATCTTTTATTTAAACCAACGTAAAATTTTCCGATATGACTTCTCTGTTTAACAGAGAATCCAAATTCCATTGACTTTACCTTTCTTTTGACCATCCAAAAATTGCTTAATAACGGATTTAAAACGAGTCAAAATAAAAAGCAGACATTTGTCTCAAATTTATCATCTTCTTATAAAAATATATATTTTTGTATGTAATTAATACAGTACTGGTCATTCAGGTGACCATGGTTCGAATTCAGACGAATTCGAATCATAATTTGCTGAATTTGAATTGAATTCATATTAGTTATTAAAATTTTGATTTCTTTTTTATACCTTATGTGTGGGGTCCACCATGAGCTTCACCTCTGCGGCCGCCAGATGAGGGGACAGGACGGCCGGACGGGCAGGCGTAACTTGTGTTTTGTAGGCCGTCATTTGAGTCCCGGTGAGGGGACGGGACATGCAGGCTTCTAACTTCTTGTTTGAATGTCCTCACACCTGTGCCACTTGGTTAGCTAGTCCTATGGTTTTAAATTCGATCCTAAGATCTATTTTAATTTTGGACAATGGCTACATCTTGTCTTTGAAATGCAAAAAAAAAAAAAACTTGAAACCCAATCCGTTGCATCACCTGACATGCACATTTACTGAAGCATATGGTTAGCAAGGAACACGTTCTTTTTTTTATAACGAGACACCATAACATATGCTAACTGCTGCTAGCTTCAAAGTTACAGAGGGGTCAAGCCAGACTTCACGGAGCCCTCCTACAAATGGTGAAATAAAGTTCAATTGCGATGGTTCCTGGATCGAACATCATCTTTGTGCTGGAATTTCTGTAATTGGGAGAAACCAAAGTGGCCAACTCATTACTGACCAAGCTACTATCATTCGTGCCTCGCCGGCAATCGAGACAGACAAGTTTGCAAATGCAAAGTCTGAAGTCGAGACAAATTGCTATATGGCTTATATTTTATTGACGGATCCCACCTCGATCCAACACCCCACCTGAATTGGCAGTTAGAAAACCTTGTCCTCGGCATAAGATTTGATCAAGAAAGCCTACATATGCTCATTCTTGTATACCCCAAGATTGGATATGTAAACAAGCTAGGTTTGACCGACTCTTGAGGGATTGGGCTATATTCCATTCTGCAGATTTTGATGTACTTTTGTATACTGATTTTCCTATATAATATAATGCACTTTGATTTTTTTTAAAAATAATTTCTTAAGAATATTGAGTGTGACGAAGTGTGACGAAGTGTACAAAGTCAAGACATTAAATGACGATCGTTTGAAGCACATCTCTTTTTGTCCAATATACATATATAGGAACAAATCTTGTCTCTCAGGCATATATAAATAGCTGAGCATGTTGAGATACAAACTTGTTTGACCAGAGTCTATATAGCATCTAGATATCTATTACTCTGAAGGAGTCTGCTACGACTTTGAGCATATTGCGGAATCGTTTCCAACGCCTTTCGTTAGCTCCCACTATCAAGGTGTAGTATCTTCCTGTAAAAGAGGTGCAGACTTACTTCATCAGATCAATGAACTCGCATATCGGATTGCAACGAACGTATTACTAACCGTTGCCAACGGCTATTGTTGCGAATGAGGCGCTCGCATAATTTGGCGATTCGAGTATGTACTCGAAAGTGTAGTAGTTCTTCCCATCTACTGTTCTCTGCGTTGTGCATTTTAGGCACAAATGAAAGGTATCAGCTGCTTAAACTGATATAGTTGGGTTATATATGATAAGGAAAAGAGATAACCTCCTCCATGCTATAGATGGTTGGCTTTTGTGTTGGTGCAGGATATACATGGTTTACCAATCTGTGCACCACCTGCAACGAAGCAGCTACCGGTGTATTGGACCCGAAATCTAAAGAAACACGTAAAATCGACTGTTGATTTTACAGTTTTACCTCCTCAATGGGGCCAATTTCATGAATGTCCTTCTTTTCCGTTGGCAAGAATCTGACCCTAACATTCTGCAGTTGCAGGTACCGATCCTTGAATGCCGAATCATGCGCCCTGAAGTCGAATTCCTGGACAATGGACACGAAAGATATTGCTGATTTCTCACAATCCAGCACACTTGTGCTTCTTTCAGAATGATACCACTGTAGGACTTACTCTCCAATCCGAAGGATAGTAATACGAATAGCCATCTTCGAGATCGACGAATGCTTGATAATTCTTCGGAACCTCTGTCGAGTAATCGAAGCCCTCGTCAAATATTACAGGTTTAAACATCAAAAGAGTGGGGAAAATGTGATATGGCATTACCTTCAGCCAAAATGGTATTGGCTTGGAGTAGACTCATTGACACTGCTCCCATTCCCAATAGAAGTGATCTTCTCTTACAATCATCTACATTGCAATTCGCAGTCACAAGAATACCACAACACAAAGTATTTCGAATCGAGCTGGACCGACCGACTTGTTTAAAATCGTAAAATTTTCGGATTGCAGTTCTTGCCGGATCATTAACAACCAACCATGTTCATTGGGGTTTTTCCACATTCTACTAAGAATTAAATGCGAGATTTCATCTTAAGATCGATATCTTACGTTGAGCGGCAAGGTTTTCCTCCATCTTAGAACATGTGACAGGGCTAGCACCAGGGAATGTGGCTGTGGCTGGAAACACATCACTAGGTTGAGGGTGGTTGTTTAACTGCAAGTAGAGAGGAAAATGTCACGGACAAAATTTTCCACGCAAGCTATCCGTGCGGCACTAGAACTCTCGTTAGCTTAAGTCAGCCTACCCTCACCGAGAAATTAGTTCGTGACAAAAAGCCCAGAGTTGGAATTGGAACCTGTACAGCAACAGAAAGGGGATGATAGGACACGTACCCTTTTGGGTAAGGTGGTTGAAACGCAGGTTAGTGAGAGGGAAGAAGCCGCCATTTGTGTGATTAGGACGAACTAGGTGCTAGAAGGTGGACGGCTGAAGCTTGAAGCTTGCTTAGCTTGCCATGGACAGAGAACGTGAGAATACTATCCTGGATAGTGTACCGTTGGTTGGGGATTTTGTTATTGGATGGTGGCCAACGTCTTTGGGCCATATGGCTTGAGACTTTGTTCCTTTGCGATCCTTATTATTTTCTTCACTTGCGATATTTTTAGGTGGATACACCTCGATACCACTTATTCGTCTTGCTGATAAATTTTTTTAACAAATATTTAAAATATATGTATTTTTAAGTGATTCCAACTCGTCACCATTTGATTGAAATATTTATTGGATTTCACACTAATAATGAGATAAAAGACACACATGGTCACTGATATTATTCTAGTCCATGATCAATAATTTTTTAGTTATTTATTATCACTAATTTGTATTAAGTCACATTCACTAATAACGTGCGCAGCACCATCCAGAGTGAGATCTATACCACTGATCGTGGCTGGATTACATGCGTGTTTTATTTGGACGGTCGAGAGGTTCACGCGGGTGTCAATTTTGGCATTGATTATTTTCTTAAATGATGAATTTAGCGAATAAATAAATGTTTCTTGAAATTATGAGTTTTGTTATAATCAAAGAGATTTCTCTTATTTTCATAAATGAGTATTTTTATCGAACGAAATATTTCTTGGAATTCTGATTTGTTAAGGATGAAAAAAAAAAACTAGAGAATTCTGCTCCACATGGGCCGAACCGAACTGGGCCTATATCCAGCCGCAGCCCGACCCAAAAGCTCTCTCCCACGCTCTCTCATTCTCCTCTCTTCCACGCACAAGTGAAACCCCCCACCTCTCAATCCTGAGTTCAGAAGGCGGGCGACCGGTCGTCGAGAGATGACGGAGGCGGTGATCAGGAACAAGCCAGGGATGGCGAGCGTCAAGGACATGCCGGTCCTCCAGGACGGTCCGCCCCCGGGCGGTTTCGCGCCGGTCCGGTTCGCCCGGAGGATCCCAAACAAGGGCCCCAGCGCCGTCGCCATCTTCCTCACCGCCTTCGGGGCTTTCTCCTACGGCATGTACCAAGTCGGCCAGGGCAACAAGATCCGCCGGTAGGCCCCTTTCCCCCCACCTTTTATAGGAAGAAGTAACCGTCTTGTTAAGGATGAAGTGCCTGCTTGCCTAATTAGGGTTGGACTTAGTCGGTTTCGGTCGATCCCTTCACCGATGGGCCGGATGGTTCAGACCGGGTGGTTTGGGGTTAATTGAATAGAAATGTAGACGGAATCGGATTCGCTGTGTAGCTGGAGGGGAACACGAAGGGGGAGAGAAGTGTCGCGGGTTTGTGCCAAAGCGGGGGAGGGGAATGAAATACCATCTCCCGCTTTCGGGAAATGAATCCCAGCCCAAGCTTTACATGTGAGAATATGCATCTTTGGATCCTGTTATATACCTTGTGTTTGTGCAATGTGGCACGCCTTTAGTGTAGAGGCTAACCCGGAATTTGGATTTGGGTTGATGCGAGGAGGAATGATCTCAATCTTCTTGGTGATGTGGGCACTGTACGTGAGCATTTTTTGGCTGGGTAGAGAAAGTGAATGCAGCTAGGATCTTCCGAGCAGCATAATTAGAATTATTTGGCATTGGTTATGTGCTCTGTAAACTTGCACTTTAAAATCTTGTTACGAATGTGAATGTGTGACACTGTCATCATAGATCGAACAAAACGCATGGCTTGGCCGTTGATGTTCAGTTGAGTGTTGATGGTTTAGAATGAGAATTGAGAAAGAAGGTAGAGGTTCATTGCGTGCATCTGTCAAGTCACTGCATGCAATAATGTGCAACACTAGATTAAGGCACTACATCAAGCGTCTTGGGATTCCTCTGCAGGTTTTCTCTTACATGCTTGATCATCAATTGAATTGCTATCGATTCTGAATGTAGCAAGATGCTCGTATTTTGGGGTTTCAAGTGATTTCTTGGGCATGAAAATGTTCATTTACCATCAGGTGCTGTATTATTTTCACAAGAGAGCTTACAGGTGCAGTCTTTGGCTAAATGAATGAATAGAATAACAAATGAAGTTACTTGCAAAACTCGTGATTTTATGACACCAAAATTTTGAGATGAACGGATCCGAAGGATTTCTTTTTGGGTAGATGGTAAGAAAATGGAAATGACTATTTGTATTCTAACATGATTGTAAACGCATCACCAGAACAGTGCTCATTCTTGACCTTTGCATCATTCGCTCCAACAATTTCACCTGTAGAACATGGAGTCAAAGTCAAAGTCTCCTCTTATTTCCATCTTCCGCTGGGAGCTTCTCATAATGTCATAGGATGCACTTTCAATAATGTTTCTTTCCATTCAGCCTTTCTGCTTCGTAGTAATGCTGTAATGCACATCACACAATGGATTTCTCTTTATATTTTGGTGGCATATTGCTCTACTTAGCCCGGTTATAAGAGACCACTAGATAGTTGCAGAAACCTTTTACAATCTTCAATTTATGCACTTTCTTATACCTTCCCATCGTGCAGGGCAATTAAGGAAGAGAAGTACGCTTCACGCAGGGCAATATTGCCACTACTGCAAGCCGAAGAAGACGAAAGGTAGCAAGAAATTCACTTTAGTCTTGTTGCAACCCTTTAAAATGTAATGCTCAACTTTTACGCTTCCCTTTCCTCCTTTCCAGATTTGTTAAAGAGTGGAAGAAGTATCTCGATTACGAAGCCGAGGTGATGAAAGATGTACCCGGTTGGAAAGTTGGCGAAAGCGTGTATAATTCCGGGAGATGGATGCCCCCAGCAAGCGGAGAACTACGTCCAGATATCTGGTGACGCGACGCTGCCGAGAGATTCCATCTTCGAGTTCATGAGGGTCTCCATCATCTTTTGTGCTGTTTCTTTGGGTGATTAAATAAAAATTTGCTCATAAACTTGCTTGCACTTGAAGATGCTACTAGCAGTAGCTACCTGCTTTTCTCATCACTCGCTGCTCCCCACCCGTGTGTCCTGTGAGCCCTTGAAGACGAGGATATCCTGCCGTAATGAAAGTTGAGCTTAATCAACCATGGTTTTTAACTTTTTCTTGACCCAGAATTGAGCACCGTCGGGATTCTTCTTTAAGTGAATCCAAATGTGTTGATTAACTCGTATGGTTTAGTTCCAAAAAACATTAGTTGAGCTATAATCCCTATGATATCCGTTAATACAATGGAAAATTGAACTTCAAATTTACTATAGCAAAGGTCCACGGGTGATATGGTATATTAGCAAATATGAAACTCCCACTTGGGGTAATATATATCCCAAACTACATGGACATTAGATTTTTTTTATGCTTGGTAAAGAGAAGGGTGTTTTGGTAATTTTAGATTATTCGTTTCTAGGAGGAAAATAGTGCTCTCATTTATTACTTAAAATAACTGAGATACTTTTCCCGTATCCGAATAACACAGAGTACTCATGAGCAATTAACAATTACAACAAAAAAACTACACTGAAAATATCCACTTCGAAAATTAAAAATAATGCACTTATATGGCCTACTAAAATATTTATATAATACCTATCAAAAACATATATTCATATAATAAAAAAAGTGGATATCTGTAGGGAGAGATATCGATATACAAACAATATAGTGAATAAACCTGTATCCTATCCTATATATAACAAAGATAAAGTATTATTGAAACGCAAGAGAAAAAGAACGACTAAGAAATTGATAATGGCAAACTAACTCCTAGTAAAAAATAAATTTTTACATTAATTATTATACTGTCATAATTTGGATCATGAATTACCGTCAATTCATATACGAGTTGTGTAATCCGAGCGACTGATGGGCAAACAAGTTAGCAGCTCATGGATCCAATTAAAAGAAACATTCCACCATGGGAGCTGCCTGGCCAAGCTTCAACAACTCCAAACCATTCTCAAAAGGAGTTAGGTTCAAGTCCAAGCTCAACACAACCCTCTTACCACCACTAGACCTCTTCACTACTGGCCTCCTAGCTGTGCCACTGACTTCCTGCACTGCTCTTCTCGGAGGACTCTTCAAGGACCCACCACAGCCGCCATGATCATCGTTGTTCGAGGTAGCCCTATGCCTTCTCATGTGGCCACCAAGGGCTTGACCAATAGAGAATTCCAGGCCACAAATAGAGCATTCGTGGGTTGACTTGTGCTTGGATGGAGAAGGCTGGTCAGCCTCTAAACCGGCTCCTAGGGTTACTGATCTTGCCTTCTTGTGGCTCGCCCGGTGGCCTCCGAGTGCTTGGAACGACGGGAACTGCCGGTTGCAAGTCTTGCACTCGAACACATGGCCACCGGAAAAACTATTGGTCATGAGATGATGATGATGATCATTAGTATCACCCAGAAGATCATGAAGCGATCTAATTCTCTTGAGGGTCATTTTATGGGAAATATGTAGTATTGTTGTTTGATGTGAACAAGAACTTGAGATTCTGCAAATTGTAGCTAGGTGATTCTAAATGTCAAATTCTATATTTATAGGTAGTTAATGATTATAGGTTAATGAAAATAGAGGTGCGTACATAACTTGTTTGAGTAGACTACCATGTGCGACTTAATTTATAGTTCACCTTATCTTCCACGTCGATGTGATTTTTTACACTTCAGACAACATGTTCTCTCAAACAAAGTCTATCAGATCAAAATTTGTACGATTTTTGACTTTATAAATGTGTCATGATACTAGGATCGTGCAAACAAAAACAAACCATGATTCAATAATATTTTTTAAATATTATATTAGAATCTCTATATCCAATTGAACAAACGTGAATTTTGTAATTCCTGGGTTTGAAAAGAAGAAAATAGTTTAGAAACATGGTCTAGAAGAAGGCACGTAACGTGAGCACTACAGGGTTGAGAACCGGAAGAATTAGTCAGGAAATATCAGCGGTTAGTTAGAATACGACCTTGATTCCCATTCAAATTATCCGCAAAAGGGTAATCAACATTTACAGTATCAAATTGGATAGGATTGGTCAGAGGGGAATGTATCTGAAGGTTTGATATGTTTTATCTAGGGCTAGTATGAGAGAGTTTCATTCCATAAAAATGGAGTGATTTTTCAACACGAAATAAACAATCACCAACTTTTCACTCATTCATTTTATCCTCTCACGAAATTTTGTTCATTTCATAAATAAAAGTAAATATTTATGTGGCCATTATGATCAAAATTATCAATTACTAATAACAATAAAAATAAGGCGAGGGAGTTTGTAACGTTCTTGATTTGAGAAAAGGGATCAAGAACCCTAGAATTAGAGATAAGAGGGGAAAATAGAAAGAGAAGAGGGGAAGAAGAGAGGAACAATACGTTCCTTTAGGTTTGATTATCAAAAATATCCAGAATACTCCACTATTATTTCTAGGATATTATTTATACCCATACATGACTAAGTACATAATGGTCCTACGACTATTTATGTCTTCCAATCTAATACAAGTATGTTACAACACCCCCCTTCAAAAGAACCTTGTCCTCAAGGTTCAAAGAACACCAAATTCAAAACAACGAACTCGTTGATGCATCATAGCCTTCCGCCGATCTTGATTCGAATCAATAGTGCAACCAAGAAGCAAGGCGGGTTGCTGCAACAATGGACATGTGCTGGAGCTATCAAAAATGGTACTGCTACTATCGTTGCTGCACAAAATTGTAGACCCACATCTGCATATGATGTCCATAACGGCTGCCAGATAAAATATCCCAACAGCTGCTGCTCACCAAAAGGGAAGGTAAAACTTGACGATAATTGTAGTCCTGCAGTATAATACAAATATGCAGGAGAATGCATAGAGGTATCAGATGGCACAAATGACAGACCTGCATCTGCTGAACCATGTGATAAACCTGCAAGAAATTGCAACCCTACAGAAGTTCGTAAATCTGCAAAACTTAGCAGACCTGCTACTGAAAATAGCAGTCGTCCTGGAATAAATTGCAGACCTAATGCTAAAGCTGTCTATTGTGCTACAGCTGGATCCAAATGGCACTTCGAATTTAAGGCATGTGCTATAAACTGCCGACCCTTTTGAATAGGCAAATGTGCATCTTTTGCAAGTAAGTGTTCATAACTTGCAGCCCCTAAATTCAATGTAGGTATAGCACTAGTAGGATCAGAAGCATTGTTCTTCACATTAAGAACTTCAATAGACCGCTTAAAGGCTACTGGTTGTTCCTCAAGCTCCTCCTCAATTGTACTCTTGTTTAGAATAGCAGATATACGATGTTCAAGAAGCTGCCTTCTTGCAAATGCATCTAATTGTTTTCTAGTACTTGCATCTACGTACAGTAAGCATTTTTCATATCCTTCATGTAACCTCATTTTGACATGCTGCCAATAAATTGAGACATCTTAGTGCTGCAGGAATTTTAGGCTTCTGGCAACATAAAAGTCGGATGTACACACAAGGAATGATCTTTCAACTCTCTCTTTGTCCAATCCCATGTCATTCAGCCTTGCTTCAGCTAAAACCAAGAAGTCACCCAATTGCATACTTATACTCCCATTTCTGAATTCCAATTGATCACAGGCAACAATAATTGAATTCTTAGCATACTCAATACACAGCTTGCGATCTTCAAGCTTTGTTGTTGTTACAGCTTCCACTTCCATTACAGTAACATCCCCAATTAGCTTGGCAATTCTCTCTATCAATTTCTCCAAATTACATACAAAATCTATTCTAGAGAATTCCTTGCCGACCTTTGTATTAACAAACTGGTAATAACCACCCAAAAAGACACAGAAAATGACCATCCCCACATCTTCATACAATTCATTGAATGACGTAACTCCCTCCGCACATAAGATATCCAAATCCAAGGGTTCATAGTTCATTCTGAACATATCAACAATCCTCTCCAGGTTATTACTGTCAAGATTAAGTAGCACCATTTTCAGTTTTTCAAACTTCCTTACGTAGGATGTGATCTTGAAAATCTCTTGCACGTCCCTCCTCATGTCAAGTAATTCAAAGAGCTTATATAACCATGACAAAAATGCCATTTCAGCTACTTTGTTTCTACGCAAGTCATTGTCCAAATGCACTTCAACCAAATCACCACCAATTGAAATTAAATCTGAATTTTCCTTGGAAGAGACTTGAAGAAATGAGATTTCAGAATCTGTCACTTTTTGTTTGAAGGCATCATCACCTTCTGTGTTCATATCTTTGTGATCTTTACTGGTAAAAGAATCGGGTGGCCTTCCCCGATGCAATATATCTTCACCCATCTCAGATTTTGTCAAATTCTCATCAGAACCAAAGCAAAACTTGACCAAGTCATTTACTTTTTCAAGAACAGATACGTTTCCAAGAACAGAGACGTGTACACCATCAACATTACCATAAACTTCATCACCAAAAGACGTGTACATGTTCACTCCCTCGTTGTTCACATCCGAAGGAAAGAACCTAACATTTTGATCACACGGAGGAGTACCCAATAATTTTTAGGTAACAGGACACCGACTCCACCCACCCGACTTAATTCTAGAGAAAAGGGAAGTGTCGAACCTTGACGATTGAAGACTTAGGAGTGCAAGAGGGTCTACCTTTGGAAGTGGGTAATGTGCCCGGGTAAAAACCCCCTGATGTCCATCTCGCGGCCTTTCTTGATAGCGTTCTTGGTGGTGGACAGATCTCTGTCGCGATTCTGATGAGTCGAAACGCTCGTGTCTCTGGTGTTCCTTAGCAAACCCTACTTGCGAACTGCTCGATTCCTCAACCTTTTTTACCACGTGAAGGGTTTCTCGGGCTAGGAGATTCAATGGAGGTCTCGCACCTCGCGTCCTGCTTCCATCGCCCTTCTCCACCACGCTAAGCTCGTGGGGTCGTTCTTGAAGGATAGGGCATTCTCTGGGGACCTCGTCTAAATCGATCCCCATTGCGACCATAAACGACTTCAGAGTCGCCTCCAATGTGTCAAATCCTTCACGGTAAGAGGTCTCCAATGCGTTGAATTGCTCCATTACTTGATTATGGAGTTCTTTCCACTGTGCGTGGCTGTCAAGGGTTTTCTCTTCAAGAAACCCAATCTGATTCCTCAAACGTTGATCGCGTCCTTGCACTTGTTCTTCCATATTTCTCCACTAGCTAATCGATCCGAGTATGAATAGCTTTGATACCATGTAACGTTCTTGATTTGAGAAAAGGGATCAAGAACCCTAGAATTAGAGATAAGAGGGGAAAATAGAAAGAGAAGAGGGGAAGAAGAGAGGAACAATACGTTCCTTTAGGTTTGATTATCAAAAATATCCAGAATACTCCACTATTATTTCTAGGATATTATTTATACCCATACATGACTAAGTACATAATGGTCCTACGACTATTTATGTCTTCCAATCTAATACAAGTATGTTACAACACCCCCCTTCAAAAGAACCTTGTCCTCAAGGTTCAAAGAACACCAAATTCAAAACAACGAACTCGTTGATGCATCATAGCCTTCCGCCGATCTTGATTCGAATCAATAGTGCAACCAAGAAGCAAGGCGGGTTGCTGCAACAATGGACATGTGCTGGAGCTATCAAAAATGGTACTGCTACTATCGTTGCTGCACAAAATTGTAGACCCACATCTGCATATGATGTCCATAACGGCTGCCAGATAAAATATCCCAACAGCTGCTGCTCACCAAAAGGGAAGGTAAAACTTGACGATAATTGTAGGCCTACAGTATAATACAAATATGCAGGAGAATGCATAGAGGTATCAGATGGCACAAATGACAGACCTGCATCTGCTGAACCATGTGATAAACCTGCAAGAAATTGCAACCCTACAGAAGTTCGCAAATCTGCAAAACTTAGCAGACCTGCTACTGAAAATAGCAGTCGTCCTGGAATAAATTGCAGACCTAATGCTAAAGCTGTCTATTGTGCTACAGCTGGATCCAAATGGCACTTCGAATTTAAGGCATGTGCTATAAACTGCCGACCCTTTTGAATAGGCAAATGTGCATCTTTTGCAAGTAAGTGTTCATAACTTGCAGCCCCTAAATTCAATGTAGGTATAGCACTAGTAGGATCAGAAGCATTGTTCTTCACATTAAGAACTTCAATAGACCGCTTAAAGGCTACTGGTTGTTCCTCAAGCTCCTCCTCAATTGTACTCTTGTTTAGAATAGCAGATATACGATGTTCAAGAAGCTGCCTTCTTGCAAATGCATCTAATTGTTTTCTAGTACTTGCATCTACGTACAGTAAGCATTTTTCATATCCTTCATGTAACCTCATTTTGACATGCTGCCAATAAATTGAGACATCTTAGTGCTGCAGGAATTTTAGGCTTCTGGCAACATAAAAGTCGGATGTACACACAAGGAATGATCTTTCAACTCTCTCTTTGTCCAATCCCATGTCATTCAGCCTTGCTTCAGCTAAAACCAAGAAGTCACCCAATTGCATACTTATACTCCCATTTCCGAATTCCAATTGATCACAGGCAACAATAATTGAATTCTTAGCATACTCAAAAATATCCAGAATACTCCACTATTATTTCTAGGATACTATTTATACCCATACATGACTAAGTACATAATGGTCCTACGACTATTTATGTCTTCCAATCTAATACAAGTATGTTACAGAGTTATTCTATTTTAACTGGGTTTCGAATTCGAGCTTTTTGGAACGTACTTATTGAAAGAGTTTTGTTTTCTTTTAAAATTTTAAAATTTTACTTAGTTTGAATTTAGATTAATTGATTTGTCTAAATACATGCGCATCTCAAATCTTACAATTTGGCATATATGACCATTTTAGTAAAATCTAAACACTTTAAAATAAATGTTTCTTTCTTTTGTTGTTTTGAAAACAAATACTTTCTGCTGTTAGTTGTGTCGACCGATATTTAGTGCTAAATTGATGGATCTTCACCGTAGATGCAACGGCGTAGATTAAATGACAAAACCATCATAACATAACAATAAAACTATTATATCCCACAAAAAAATAAAACTATTATGGAAATTAAACGATCGAACCACCACTACATAAATTTAAGTCAAATTTGTGGCGTTGTTATTGTTTCCATGACACCACTAAATAAAGACCGGGTTAGGATTGGGTACAGAATGTCCCCATTCTGAACTGTTTGGAGTGAAAACACGCGGGTTTTTTTTGCAAAAATGCTAAAATACGGGGACCAAAATAAAAAAAAATTGGTAACATAAACAGGACATGCCACTGTCGCAAAAAAGCCGAAACAAAGGCCGGTATCACATAAAGACGCATGCCGATATCGTAACCGGGGCATACCGTTATCGTAAACAGGAAATGCCAGCACGGTCCCCCTACATTCCAAATCATCCGGAATAATTTTCTTCATTCTTGATCCAATCCAAACCAATAAAGACCATCCTTCCAAAATTGTCATAAGGACAAGAGTGCGACCCAATTTCTCATATTTTAATTGTAAATATTAAACCTCACAGCCACTTATTAAAAACAAACCTCACTGCTTGCATCACAGTTTTATTATCGCTACAATTGACTATATATATATATAACTTCTCCACCAGGTTACTACAGATGTCACGGCATATTTGAAAGTTTTACGATACAATAATCACAAGTTAATAAAAGATTTAAATTTACATAAAAAAAATATTTGATTCAAATTCCACAGACGTAAAAATTATTATTGTAAAAGATACTCTTAATATAGGATCCGACATTTCTTGATTATGAATACTATAATTTTTTTTAAAATGAGCACGAGGCCAAAGTTTTTCCAGCGTAAGTTCCGGATTTGACTTGAAGCGCTTCTAGAAATTCAAACTTCCATATACATAAATAAAACGTCTTGATTTTTTTTGACGGAATAAAACGTCTTGATTTTATATTGGGTTTTTTTCTTACATATAATATATATAAATCACATGCTGGGTATTTCATTATGCACTACTCTAATTTTTTTGGTACAATAACAAGGTTTTTTTGTCAAAGGCCTTGTAGTCCAATGGTACACGTTGTAAATATCTAGGAGGTTCAAAGTTCAAACTTTGGCAATGTTATGGTATAATAATTTATCTTAAAAAAATTAATAACAAGGTTTCTTTAAATAATAGTCGGCCAGAATGACATTTGCATAACAAAAATAAGATTATAATAGAAACACTTGAAAAAAATATTAAAATATAGCAGTACAGCTACTTGGAGCTTTTATCTTTGAATCTATATGTCGTAGAAACCCGTATAGATGTAGTCTACACTACCTCGTGAGCTAGAAGCATATCAGTTGCAGAGTTTTTGCTAAAATATATAGAACGGATAACTTGCGTGATAACAATGGATAAGTTTGTGCCAGTGAGCCTTTCCAAAACAACAATTAATGTGAATGTGTCAACGACATGTCCGATGCACTATATGCCAAACACAAATTTGAATTTTTTGGATGGCACCCTGTCTAAACAAGCGTCGAAATTCTAGACCTCAGTCATTAGATGAGGTGTGACGCTTTGGTCAAGGCTCGTGCAAGAGAACCATAGACAAGGTTGTTTATGTTTTGTATACTGTGTGTATGATGAACCGACGACTAATTAAAATTTGAGCTGTATTGAACTTTTGAAAGGTGCCAAAATTTTACCACCAGATAGTTAATACTGCTATGTTTTCAAGGACTTGAACTCGATTTTTCTTGGTCAAATTAGAATAACTTTTTTCACCCATTTTGATATTTATTAGTAGCGTCCATTACGTCAAAATGGCACATGAACTCTTCGAGATGAAGGACCAAGTCCGGGCGATCAACCTTTACAGGTTCTGTACATGCGATACAAAGAGGCAAGAACAACTCTACAATTTTTTGATGTGGGGTCAAATGGTGTGTTTGGCATTGTGAATACTCAGATACTGATTATGGAACAACTCTAGCATCCAAATATGTTATTATTTGTCCCAAATTCTAAATGTAGTAGAATATATGTACAATAGGTTTCATATTCCAAAGTCCATCAGGCTTGCCCCCTATACATATATACATGATAGTAATTAGGAGTTTTTTTGGCTCCGACTTTCTTGTATTCTGCATATTTATCACATGGACCAAGTGAATGTGCATTTTTCGAACGAACCATGTTTTATCTCTAATTTGGGGCAAAATTGGGGATAGGGTCAAATCATGTGTTTGGCATTGTGAAAAAATAATCAGAACTAGCCTGTGTTAGGATTTGTCTAAAATTATGACCGTGTTAAAACTCCAGTATAATACCATCTACTTTTAGTTTTGCTATCTAACAGTCCACGCCACATTCATTGCATAACTATGATTCTTATTAGCAACAACTAGTTCTCATGCACAGTAGTCTCTGTAACACAGCGGTAGTGTATTGGCCTTTTAAGCCAGCGGTCGTGGGTTCGAATCTCACCAGAGACATTATATTTTTTTATATCACCTAATATCAGCACACCCAACCATGCTAACTAACAATTTTCAAAAAAAACTGTGCTGACTAATCAATATTCGAGCCAGGTAAGATCTTTGAAAGGTGGCAAAGCTCTCCCGACAAATATTTGACATTGATTCATTCCCAATGACTCAAACTCACGACCTTTTAATTGAACTAAATTAACGTGAGATCTTGGTAGAGTAACAAAAATTATGAACAGCCTATTTACAAATTTCAGCGGTCTTTTCTCGTGCAATTAACAATTAGGCCCAACTGTTGGCCTTTATTAAAAATAGCTCACTAAGAACCAGAGACTACCAAGACCATCCATTCTGTAAACCTACCAACTCAATAAAGCTGAATTCCTCAACTCACCTACTTGGTTAACAAAACAGGATAACAGAGCAAGAGAATCAGTGTTCATCTTCTGGGTGCTAAACCTTCCTCGGCAGGACTAACTATTATCACTAACCAAAGGGCACTTGGCCGGATGACAAGGACATATATGTATTGACGGAAGTCCATCGTTCAATTCCTGACAGGTGTAATGCAAAAAAATTATTTCGAGAAAAAAGACTAACTATTATCACTACTGAAACCACGCAAAGGAGGGAGGAC